>CM064326.1:53241859-54491859 GCA_032595735.1 Pelochelys cantorii
TCTTCCAGATATCGCCCTCTCCACCAGCAGATGATCTAAATCAATTTTAAGAACTATTTAAGCGGGTAGCTCAGTCACAAGACATTACACTACAAGAAAAACAATACAAATTACTGACAATGCTACAACCCACGGCATACTCGACGATAGCTCTACCCATCAATGAAGCTATCCTGGAACTATCAGATGTGCTGTGGCAAAATCCAGCCTCTATTCCCCCAACAAACCACCAAGCAGATGAAAAATATTTTGTCCCTGCAAAAGATATGGACTTCTTCGCACATCCCCAGCTGAACTCATTGGTCCTAGACTCAGTTAATCACAAGGCTAAGAACCCACAATTTAAGTCTACACCCCACAACAAAGAGCATAAGCGGCTAGACACCTTTGGCCGCAAGGTGTATTCTTCTGCCACTCTCCAATTCAGGATATCAAATTATGCAGCCCTCCTGGTCAACTACTATCATGCCAACTATGCTAAACTACAGGACTTGTTGCAGACCTTCCTGACATTAAGAGACCGCACCTCCATTAAGGAGGGTTTATCTATAGCAAAAATGGCCATCCAGGCCTCAATGGATGTCTCTGACGCAGCCATTGTAATGCGTAGGGCCTCGTGGCTGCAGTCATCAGGATCCCAAAAGAATTGCAATTGAAGATGGAGGACCACCCCTTTGATAGAAACAGCTATTCGCCACTAAGACAGATGAGTTCCTACACTCAATGAAGGACTCTCACACCACACGCCGCACTCTGGGGATGTACAGCCCACCTAATAAAAAAACACAAGTATACCCCCTACCAAAGGCCAAGGGACTATAATTATAAGTATTACAGGCCAAAGCAACACCCTAATAGGAGGAGGGCTCAGCAAAATCAGTCCTCCACCACTCATTCGACCTCACACAAACAACAAATTTGAAGTCTTGGTCAGGTGTCTGAGTAACCACCCTACAGCTCCAGTGCATTCCAATGCCACTTTCCATCACCGCCTGAGACCCTTCTACCAACAGTGGGCCCAAATCACTACAGACAAATGGATCCTGGAAATTATCAATTCAGTTACACAATCCCCTTCACATCCATGCCTCCTACCCAACCTGCCAACCCTGTTCCTCTTCGGGGACCCATCTTACGAGCCCCTATTATGAGCAGAGGTGCAAAAGTTACTCACCCTAGGGGCACAAAACCTATTCCCACAGAATATCAAGGAAGAGGGTTCTACTCCAACTATTTCCTAAGAGTCAAAAACCAGGAGGATGGAGACCAGTCCTGGATCTCAGGAAACTCAACAAATTCATCCTCAACACAAAATTCAGGATGGTGACCCTGGCAACTGTCATACCTGCACTGGACAAAGGAGACTGGTTCTCAGCCCTTGAACTTCAAGATGCATATTTTCACGTAACCATCTGCCCGGCCTACAGGAGATTTCTCAGATTGTCGTAGGTCAAGACCATTACCAATACAGGGTCCTCCCCTTTGGTCTTTCTGCGGTCCCTTGAGTGTTCTCAAAGACTCTAGCTGTAGTCACAGCCTTCCTCAGAAGACAGAACGTTGTCATCTTCCCTTACCTCGATGATTGTCTTATCAAGGGCTCCCCTCATCAACAAACTATAATGATGACAACCGCTACCAGGGAATGTTTTTTCCGTCTTGGCCTGCTTATCAATATACAAAAGTCCACCATACAGCCCACACACAAAATTTATCGGGGCACTCCTAGACTTGGTGACAGCAAGAGCCTACCACAAAGATTCAAGGCAATCTGCGACCTCATTCTGGGAGTCAAGCAGACTCCTTTTTCCATGGTCCAGATGTGCCTCCAATTATTGGTGCATATGGCGGCCACAACCTTTGTGGTCCTATTCACAAGACTATGCATGCGCTGCCTACAGCATTGGCTTGCAGCCTCCTACATCCCAACCCGAGACAGCCTCATTAAGCGCCTCATTCTTCCTCCACCAGTACTGCAATCTCTCAACTGGTGGACCTCTCCAACCAGCATACTTGCCGGCATACCCTTCCACCACCCAGCTCTCTTAGTAACTATTATGATGGACGCATCACTTATGGGCTGGGGTGCCCATTGTGGCGCAAAGTCAATACAGGACACTTGGTCCCAATGGGAAAAACACTTCCATATCAACATCCTAGAGTTCAGGATCATTCGCAGTGCATGCGCCCATTTCCTTCCCCTGGTAAAGGGCAGATCCGTTCGTGTCCTCACAGACAACACACCCTCTATGTTCTACGTCAACCGACGGGGGTGCCCAATCACACTCACTATGTGCAGAAGCAATCAGATTTTGGAACTGGTGTATCAGGAACCACATAACTCCAATCGACACATATATGCCGGGGCAGCAGATCATGAGGGCCAACAAACTGAGCAGACACTTCTCAGACCAATACGAGTGGGAGCTCAATACCAATATTCTTCTCTCTGTTTTTCGCAAATGGGGTTTCCCAACTATAGACCTATCTACAACGCCTCTCAACAGCAAATGCCACAAATTCTGCTTCCGTGCAGGACTGGGCAAGAGGTCAGAGGGGGATGCCTTCACCATTTGCTGGATGGCTCCCCTACTCTGCACCTTTCCACTAATTCCTCTTCTTGCCAGGCTGATCAACAAGATCCAATCCCACCAGGCCACAGTAATTTTAATGGCCCCTGCCTGGCCAAGACAACCCTGGTTCCCTTACCTACACTACCTATTGATAGATCAACCCATTCCTCTCCCTGCAGTTCCGAACCTCTTTACCCAGCACCATGGCAGGACATGCCATCTGAATGTCAAAACTCGGAAACTCACAGCATGGCTTCTCCATGGTTCCAGAATGAAGAAATTACCTGTTCAGACAGAGTCAAACACATCCCACTGAACAGTCAGTGGGCCTCCACGAGGAGAACCTACCAAAACAAATGGCCACGCTTTCAACAATGGTACACGACATGCAATTTACATCCCAATACTGCCCCTATACCTATCATGCTGGAGTATCTCATGGACCTCAGCAACACAGGTCTCTCCATCAGCTTTATCCGGGTACATTTGGGGGTGGTCATGGCATTCCACGAACCTGTGGATGACTTCTCTCTTTGTGCATCCCATGGTGAAGCGATTTCTCACAGGCCTGCAGAAAACACACCCAAACCTGCGCTCCCCGGGACCTGCCACTGTGGGATTTGAACTCGGTTCTCGACACGCTCACCAGGCCACCCTTTGAGCAACTAGCCACTACATCACCACAATACCTATCCATGAAGGTGGCCTTCTTAGTGGCAATAGCATCAGCAAGATGGGTAGGCGAAATTGCAGCCCTCACGGCAAACCCACCTTTCACTACCTTTACCAGGGATAAAGTGATACTCAGGCCTCACCCAAAGTTCCTCCCGAAGGTCATATCCAACTTCCACTTAAATGAACCCATTTACTTAGCTGCTTATTTTCCTAAACCTCATACCTCCTCCAAGGAGGCCATATTGCACACGTTAGATGCAAGACGAGCGATTGTGTTCTACCTGGATAGAACCAGGGGAACCAGAAGATCAGATAGACTCTTTGTAGCGTGGTCTGGACCACATACAGGAACAGCTGTCTCAGCACAGCGTCTATTCAGATGGATTGCCAGCTGCATACATACAGCTTATGAACTTCGTGATAGGCAGCCACCACAGATTATAAGGGCTCACTCCACGCGTACGATGGCCACAACAATGGCCTTCCTAAACAACATACCATTAGTGGACATTTGTAGAGCAGCCACATGGTCCTCCCATCACACTTTTGCACAGCATTACACCCTGCAGAAGGGGCCAATACCCTCCACATCTGTGGTAGATGCGGTCCTTCTTTCCTCTACATAAATGACTCCAGTGCCTACCACCATGTGGCAGGTAGTACTACTGAGTCACCTGAGTGGAGCACCCACAGGGATACCACTTGAAGAAAAAGTAGTTACTCACCTGGTGCAATAATGATGGTTCTTTGAGATATGTGTCCCTGTGAGTGCTCCACTATGCTCCCATCCTCCCCTCTGCTTGGAGTCTTAGGGGACTTCAGGTAGAAAAGGAACAGATGGGGCTCGCGCCACGCATGCACTCAACAAATGGCAGGGGCACGAGATGCTGGGTGTGCAGTGCAAATGCCACTGCTCACCAAAAATCTCTGATTGGTGGCACGAGGACACACCAAGACCTGAGTGGAGCACCCACAGGGACACGCATCTCAAAGAACCATCGTTACTGCACAGAGTGAATAACTTCTTCTTTCCTATCAGATGAGAGTAGGTGGTCCAATTAGATCTGACTTCTTCAAAGTATCTCAACTGTTCCCAGCTCTTTGCTTGCCCCAAATACATGGAAAATTGCTTGTCCTGAATATTTAAGCGCATTGGGACTGGACAGTGACTACATTCCATTTCTGATGTGACACTGACTGTTTGCAACTGAAGAGACTATTTGGAATATTTGTTCATGTTAATAGAATTTGATTTATTGATGGTCATTTAAATAATCTTTAATAGTTATTTTCCATTCTTTCTTAGCAGAAGGAGTTAAAGCTTTGTAGTTCAAGTTTAGGCATTGTAGGCAGAATTAGATGCATTAAGACGTTCTGGCATCCCAATGGCCCTTCCCCAGAGTCTTGTCCCCACTGCATACCTTGGAGTGGGCAAGCAGGAGCAGAAACATGAAGAGGGCTCAAATGGGGTTCTACTTGGATCTGTTCTGGGTCCAATGTTCATAGAACCATAGAGCTGAAAGAGACCTCAGGAGGTCATCAAGTCCAGCTCCCTGCTCTAGGCAGGACCAATCCCAATTAGATAACCCAGTCAGGGCTTTTGTCAAGCCGAGACTTAAATACCTCTAGGGATGGAGACTCCACTACTTCCCTAGGTAACCCATTCCAGTGTTTCACCACTCTCCTAGTGAAATAGTTTTTCCTAATATCCAACCTGTACCTCTCCCACCGCAACTTAAGACCATTGCTCCTTGTTCTGCCATCTGTCACTACTGAGAACAGCCTCTCTCCATCCTCTTTGGAACCTCCCTTCAGGAAGTTGAAGGCTGCTATCAAATTCCCCCTCACTCTTCGCTTCTGCAGACTAAACAGACCCAACTCCCTCACCCTCTCCTCATAGGTCGTATGCTCCAGCCCCCTAATCATTTTGGTTGCCCTCCGTTGGACCCTCTCCAATGCATCCACATCCTTTTTGTAGTGGAGAAGGGGCCCAGAACTGGACACAATATTCCAGATGTGGCCTCACCAGAGCCGAATAAAGGGGAATAATGACATCTCTGGATCTGCTGGCAATGCTCCTCTTAATGCAACCTAATATGCCATGAGTCTTCTTGGCTAAAAGGGCCAAGTTGTTAAACCCAAGTCATTAATAAAGAAGTTAAAGAATAGCAACTATACTAATCTAATTTGCAGGTGACAGAGGTGGGTAGTTGCAAACACTTTGGAGGATAGAGCTAGAATTCAGAGGGAACTTGATAAAGTGGAGAGCTGGACTTCTGGCTGCAAAATGAAATTCAGCATAGACAAATCTACAGTGGAAGTAAAACCGAATGCATATAAACAAAATGGACAACTGGTTGGATGACAGCTCTGCTGAAAAGGATCTTGGAGATGTGGCAAACCTCAACATGAGTCTTCAATGTAGTGCTGTTGAAAAAATTCAAATGCAATTTTGGGTTGCATTAATAGAGTCACGGAAGTGATAGTATTGCTCTACTCATTGCAGGTTAGGCCTCAGTGAGATTATTGCATCCAATTTTGGTCACCATTGTATAGAAAAGATGTAGGGAAACTGGAAAGGATCCAGAGGTGAGTCATAGTGATGATCGAAGAGATGGAATGCAAGTCATATGAGCAAAGCAGAAGGAACTGGATATATTTAGTTTGGAAATGAAGTTAAGGGGGGAACATTATAGTGGTCTTCAAATACTTGAAAGACTGCTATATAAATGTAGATGAATTGTTTTCTTTCCACAGAGGGCAGGGCAAGGAGTCAATGGGTTCAGATCTCAAGATAGCAGATTTAAGCTGCATCTCAAGATAGACTTCCTTAACTGTCATGGAAGCTGCTTTGCTGTCTTGGATAGTTTAGACACAACAAACCCTGCATCCTGATGGGGATAGACTAGGTGACTACTGTGGTCCCTTCTAACCTTATGGGTCTATGATTATATGACCTCTGATCTTTGAACTAAGAGTTCTTTGGACATTTCTCCCCACCCCACCCCCCAATAGTTAGACATAAAGAATTATGTTTCTTCTGGAACGCAGTGTGGTCGAGTTGGTAAGATTTGTTATATTAAAGACCTATGTGAGTATCACTTGTACCAGAAGTGACATTGTGCAACTTCTGTTACTTTATTTGTAAAAATAAGTGGGTGAAATTTGCCTACTTCCTAAGTCTGAAGCATGAGGTCTCGGTGAGTAAAGAAGACCATGGAGAGGACTGAATTTACACCACCCATAGAAAGACTGGAACTCAGGGTTTATCTGTACAAACACTTAGTTTGAAGCGAGGTTGGGTGCACACTAGCCTGCTGCACACTAAGTGGTTGGGTGGACTTCGCTGCCACACACACGTGTTCCATAAAGAAAGGGTTTCAAACTTTGGGTCGTAGCTTGTAAGGGTAAGCCAGTAGCTGGCCACAAGATGTTTTGCTTACTTGAGTGTCTGCAGGTATGGCTGCTCCCAGCTCCCAGTGTCCACATTACACAATTCCCAGTCAATGGGTGCTGTGGGAAGTGATAGCCCAGCCTGCACCCCTTCACTCAGCTCCCATTAGCCAGGAATAGCAGCCACTGGGAGCTGCGAGTGGTTATGCCTGTGGACACTCAGGCTACAGCTAGACTACATCCCTCTGTCGGCAGAAGGATGTAAATGAAGCACTTCGAAAGTGTGCTTCATTTGCATAATCACCTAATGGCGCTCTTTCGAAAAAGCGCTATTTCGAAATTGAAACTGCAGTCTAGACTGAGGTTTACAGGATCTTTCGAAAAAGCGCCCCATTTTCGAAAGAACCGCGTCTAGACTGTGGTTTCAATTTCGAAGTAGCACTTTTTCGAAAGAGCGCCATTAGGTGATTATGCAAATGAAGCATATTTAAATCCCGGCTTCATTTGCACTTTTGAAATGCTTCATTTACATCCCTCTGCCAACAGAGGGATGTAGTGTAGACACACCCTCAGGTAAACAAAGCATCTCTCAGCCAGCTACAGGCTTACCCTTACAAGCCAAGACCCAAAGTTTGAACACCCCTGCCCTAATGCATTTTAATCTATTCCCATTTCAAAGCAGGATAGATCATAGCACATGTGGGACTTTATGTTGTATGCAAAACACTGTTTTGACAGTAGGATGAGTTGAGTTGAGTAATTTAGAAATGCTCTTTTTCTTGCTCTCTTATCCAAGAGACTTCATTTGTGTTCTCGATCAAGTTTTATGGTATCCTTTTGAACCCATCCATTTGCTGGCATTAGAAACTTGCATGTCTCTAAATTGTTATATAATTTAGTGTCGTATTTCAATTTATTACTCTATGATCTGTTCATCTATCACTGATAGAATTTTAGTTATTATGTTACAGAATTAAAAAGGTGCATTTCAAAAGACAAAGCATATGGTGGGCAGACAATCCCATGCAATATGTTGATCAGATAATCTTCAGACACTCATCAAGGTCAAATTAGGCTTTCTGTTAAAATCCCTTGCTGCTTTTTAAACATGGTATTTTTTCCCCTTTAGGAATGGCAGAATTCTATTCAGAAGAATGCAGGACTTGCGTTTATTGAGCTCATCAATGAAGGAAGGTAATTAATTTTAAAGCTTTTGGACAAGTAGTCATTTTGCATTTCATTCCACTGGGTGATACTACGTTCTCACCAGCTGCTCCAGAAAGAATCGAGAAAAGGCCATTTTAATTAAGATAAACTTACTGTGCAAATACAATGCATAACAAATATTTAATATAGCAAGGTACAAAATGTTAAACTCATATTAATTTACTGAAAACACCCTGTGTGCTATGTAAGGGTTTGAGGTTTATTTGAGATTTGAGCCACTATCTTACTGAGTAGCAAGGTTGTTTTACACAGAGGATCTAGGGAGCCCAATCTGAAAACCATCTGCCACACCATCTGTTTTAGGAATATAGTATTCATTATACAGATGCACTTCCTTATACTCATTTTATGAGAAATTATTTTTTTCTAGTCTACTTGGTGCTGTCTAAGACTACATAAAACTCATTGAACATCAAATATATGTGAGCTACCTAGTTTTGCAAGTAGTTAGATACTTCATTAACACTGGAGTAATTTTAATATTACTTTAGTCTGTGTCTTATTTTATCTTTCATTCTTTGCCATCGTTTTCCAGTACTCCATACCAGCCATCTGGCCAATAGCAGTGCACTGTTTGGTTTAGCTGGCAGAAGATATTCCAAGACGGATGTAGACATCACTTCCATTACCTGTATAACGTCTATTGGCCAGAAACTAGAAGCCTTTCAAACCTAAATGTTTTTGTTGCTGATATGTGGTGCTCAGCAAAAAATGTTCATCATAATATATTTGTTGAAGACTTTTTGCCAGTTTATTTTATAGTTTCATTTATTGGTAGTATGGAATTAACAAAATAGAAACAGCTTCCCTTGTTGAAATCTCTTTATTGAAGGAGCATACATTTTTTGGCCTAATTGTATGATATATTCATGCGTGGTTCAGTCATACATTCTTGTCATATGGTGACTATGAAATACCAAAAATAATACAGCAAGTAGCTTTACAGAAACCAAGGTTACTGTACAGTTTATTATTCTTTAATATTTATATTACAATGGTGTACAGTAAATGATCCTGGCAGGATCATTGCCCCATGTCTCTGCATGAGTTTGTGGAACACCTATCACAATGGGGCAGTGATCCTGCCTGAATCATTTACTGAGCACTATTGTAGCTTATCTATTACATAATAATAAGCTGTACGCTAAACTTGGCTTGTAAAATCCTGTCCAAAGTTTGTACCTTGTCTCCCCTTGTTTTAAACATAATCACTTTAGCTGGAAAACACTCACTTTTTTTTTTGTTTACAACAATATCTGTTGTACAAATTTCAAAACTACGTTTTTTTACATTCATATAAAATAACAGTGAAATATCAGTGGATGGTGTATATCCATCTATCAGTAACCTTTGAAGCAAAAGGAACAGAATTCACGAACTTGCTCTTTAGGTTTAGTCAAATGAATGCCTAACCAAAATATCTGTAGATACATTTTACACATTTTTTTCAAGGGTATGTTTCAAGAATATTTATTTATTTATTTATTTATTTCTAGGACACTTGTTCTCCTCCACAGTTAGTACATCAGTTTTAATTTACCCTTTTGGATAGAAAGATAGCAATCCTTTAAGTGGAAATTGTTATAAATATTTATTCTACTTAATAGCTAAACTTGTGAATGTGATTCATCAATCATAGCTAGAGAATGCAATTGTGCAGTTGTCAACAATTAACAAGACATAAACAGTTGATGAATGTGCAACTGAATTAAAGTGTTCCCTAGGACAGCCTGAAATTATAAACTGAATCATTTAAAGGAATCTAACAAAGGATCTTTATAATTAAAACAATGCATGGTTAATGGGATGTAAAATTGCATATAATCACTATGCAATAATGACTGGATTTTAAATTATTAAAGTTCAAAATGAAGACTAAGAATAGTTTAAAAAGTCTGACTTAGATTTTGAATGATCTATTTAATAAATCAACAGTTTCACCAAAATAAACCCTAACTCATCATTAAAAAAATAAAAATACAAGGACATTAATTCATCATTTTAATAAATTAGTCTTACACCTTCAGCTTTTAAAATATAGATGTTATTAAAAGGGTTCTTAAATTTTGATTTCTTGTTTCTTTGTTTTGCATCAAATCATTTGTGCACTGTTGTGATCTTTTTTTAATTCACTTGAAATATAATGAAACACAACTTTTCATTACAATACATTTTAACTCCTAAAGTAAAAGTAGATTGCTCACATTCCTATTGCTTGTGTTTTGATAAATAGCATCCTGTTCTTAAATATAGTATTTTAGTATATTTGTATTTTTGCTTACACAAGATAGCATTCTTCTATACATGTTTGAATCTCTTCTGTTTCTGTAGTCTTGATTTACATGACATTCTGGCACTATTTTCCAGTTTTAGAACATGAGATTATTACCAAGATACTCTACAGGTTGCACTCCCTAAAACCAGAATACTCTAGTCTGGCAACTGGACCACAGATGTCCCTAGATCAGAGGACCCCATTAGCCTAGTGGCAGGAAGGCAATCCAGGAGGAGCCAGGCTGAAGCAGCTGCATGGGGGCAGGGGTTGGGGCTGGCGGCAGCACCCAGCAGACCCCAACAGCCTGCGGCACTGGGGCCAGTTCATGGCAGCCCTTGGCAGTGGAGGATTGGGCTGGCAACAGTCTATGGAAGTGTGGGCTGGGGCCGAAGCCCCAGACAGCCTGCAGAAATGGAGCCAGAGCTTGTGAGCTGCCATGGGGCAGGAGCCCGAGCTCTTGGCAGCCTATGGCAGCTAGACTGGAGCCATGGCTGGCAGCAGCCCCATGGGCTGTCCGCAGGGCTGGGACTGGAGCCCAAGACCTTGGCAGCCCCTGGGGTCAGAGCCTGTGACAGCCCATGGGAGTGTGGGCTGATGGAGCACAGCAGGCAGTCCAGTGGGGCCAGAAACCCAGCAGGCAGCCCGACAGGGGCTGGAGATAGCCCTCCCTCCTTCATCTCCCCAACCCACAACTGGCAGAGTTGGTGGCTGGGGGCTGTGTCAGTGAACCTTCTCTAGTCTGGCAATTTCCCTGGTTCGGGACCAATCTGGTTCCAAGAGTGCCGGATGAGAGATGTCCAACCTATACTTTATTTCTGATTCTGTTGCTGACTCTCTCTCTAACCTTAAGCAAGTTACATTACTTCTGTCTTAGTTTTCTCATCTGTAAAACTGAAATTATACTTACTTGCCTCAAAGGTCTGTATTGAGGATGTTGGAAATGGTTGACAATTAAAATAAAAAAGTTGTATGTGTCATAGTCACTATTTTAGGAGTTTTCAGTGTAAAAATTGCATCTGGTAATAACATAAATTTAATATTTTCAAGAAAATATCTTCTGAGAAAAATCCATTAAATACCAATTTGTAAAAGAACAACCACTGCAAAAATTTTCAGTCCTTATAATCATTGAAACATAGGGCTGTAAGGACCTTGAAATGTCATCAAGATGCTGAGGCAAGGCTAAGTATACTTAGATCATCCTTGGCAAGTCCAATCTATTGTTAAAGCCTCCAGTGACAGAGGTTCTATAGCCTCCTTTGGAAACTTATGCCCGAGTTTAACTACATTTATTCTTAGAAAGTTTTCCTTTATCTCTAACCTATATCTCCTTGCTTCAGATCAAACCAACTACTACTTGGTTTATCTTTAGTGGACAAGAAGAGTAACTGATCATTGTCGTCTTTATAATAGCCTGTAACACATTTGAAGATTGTTATCTGGTCTACCCATAGCCTTTTCTCGGGGCTAACCATGCAGTTTTATTTAACCATTCCGCATGAAGTCCTTCAAATTCTATATTTCTATTAGTCTATGAAATATATGAATGATATAATTAATATGGGGCAATGTATTAGTAAGTATACAATAAAGAACAATCCTGCCTTGGTGCATAGAGAGAATACCGATAATATAGAATCTTCTGTGATTCTATATTAAGAGATGAAACAAAATAATTTAGCCTGCTGCTTTTCTACACTTTGAGAGATACCTGGTTTGGAGTGGTATAAAGCAGCATACTTGGCTCTGAAGTCTGGTGTAGCTTTCAGTACTGTGGCAGTGCTATTTTCCTTTAAACAAACATGATTAGAAAATCAGATTCATCACCATCTTCACACCAAACCTAGGTGATAGATGTTGGTGATTGCCAATATAGGATTTACTTCCACACCTGTTGAGATCAGAGCTGTTTGCACACTGGTAATGAGAAGAACTCAGCTGAGACACTGACTCGAGAAGATGGCTAGGATAGGTAAGTTTAAAAAGATGATTCATACCTTGGCTGAATCCCTTCCCGAGGATAAGAGTCGGGAGATGTACAAGACATTGACTTGGCAGGGCATCAGATACAGGTGATCTTTGAGTCTGGTGACACACAGGTGAGAAATGTTGGCTTTGGAAAGGATGAACAGCCTGGTCCTGGAAAAAAAAATTGATTTTTTTTCTGTGATGCAAAAGGTTTCTTAAATGGTAGGTCAATTGCCTGGTGACAGTGCGTCTAGCTTGCCGTGTAACTCTCTCTAGTGAATGAATCACTTTAGACTAAATTTTATAAGCAAGCTGTGGATATATGTTGGTGATATATTTTCAGCCTAATGAGCCTATCATTCTGCCATTTCCCTGTGCTCAGAGTCCCTTTGTGATAAGATTTTTCAATGTTGAAAGTTTTTTTGATTTCTACTTGGAGCAGACTAACGTCCTTTAAAGGTTTACTAGACTCTCTTTATTTTCATTTGACATCTGCTCACTGGGCTCTTTATTCACAAAAATGATCATGTCTAACTATCTAATTGCATTTCTTACTACCACACTAGGAAAAACGGTTTGAGAGCTGGCAGTTTTTCAAAGAGAAATTATTACAAACACCAGAGTAAACTATCCCACTGCATTAAAAAGATAGGAATTGTGGCAAGAGACAATCCTGTCATAACCAGGAGATCTTAAATGATCTAAAAATCAAAAAGAGTCCTACAAAAAGTGGAAACTAAGTCAAATTACAAAGGATGGATATAAATAAGTAACACAAGTGTGTCGGTACAAAATTAGGCCCCACACAAAATGAGATCAAACTAGACAGAGATGTAAACAGTAACAAAAAAATATTTTACAAGTAAGTTAGAAGCAAGAGGAAGAACAAGGACAAGGCAGGACCATTACTCAGTGAGAAGGGGCAAATAATATCAGAAAGTATGGAAATGGCAGAGATGCTTTATGACGTTTGGTTTTTACAAAGAATGGTGGAGATTAGACATCTAGTATAGTGAATGCCAATGAAAATGAGGTTGGATCAGAGGCTAAAATAGGAAGAGACCAAGTTAAAAGTTACATTGACAAATTAGATTTCTTGAAGTCGCCATTCCCTGATGAAATGCATCCTAAAAAGCTCAAGGAGCTGCCTGAGGATATAGCAGAACCACTAGCAATTATCGTTGAAAAGTGGAAGATTGGGGAGATTCCAGAAGACTGGAAAAGGGCAAGTATAGTACCAATCTATAAAAAGGGGTTTAAGGACAACCTTGGGAATTACAGATCAGTCAGCTTAACTTCTCTCCTGGAAAGATAATAGAGCAAATAATTAAGGAATCCATTTACAAACATCTAGAGGATAATAAGGTGATAAGTAACAAGAAGGATTTGTCAGGAATGAATTTTGTCAAACCAATCTGATAGCTTTCTTTAACAGGGTAACATGCCTTGTGCATAAGGGGGAAGTGGTAGATGTGATGTATCTTGACTTCAGTAAAGCTTTCAGAACTCTCGCATACCTTCTTATAAACTTATATAAACCTTAAATAAAACCGAGATGAGGTACTTAAGATGGGTCCCACAGCAATTAGTTCTGAATCCAGTTCTGATCAATAACTTCATCAATTATTTAGATAATGGCAGAGAGTACACTTATAAAATTTGCAAACAATACTAAATTGGAAGGGGCTGCAAGTGCTTTGGAGAATAGGGTTACAATTCAAAATGGTTTGGACAAACTAGAAAAATTGTCTGAAGTAAATACAATGAAATTCAATAAGCACAAGTGCAATGTCCTCCACTTGGAAAGGAACAGTGAGTTCCAAACGTACAAAATGGGAAATACTGCCTAAGGAGGAGTACAGCAGAAACGGATTTGGTGGTCGTGGTGGACCATAAGCTAAATATGTGTCAGCAGGGTGACACTGTTGCAGAAATAGCAAACACTGTTCTAGGATGTGTTAGGAGGAATATCATAAGCAAGACCCGAGAAGTAGTTCTTCTGCTCTACTCTTCACTAGTTAGGTCCAGTTCTGGGAGCCACACTTAGGAAAGATGTGGACAAATTGGAGAAAATCCAAAAGAACTTGAACAAAAATTATTAAAGGTTTAGAAAACATGACCTATGAGGGAAGAATGAAAAAAATGCGTTTGTTTAGTCTAGAAAAGGGAAGACTGAGGGGAGGCATAACTTTTCAAGTACATAAAAGATTGTTACAAGGAGGAGAGAGAGAAATTGTTCTCTTTCACCTCTGAGGATAGAAGAAGAAGCAATGGTCTTAAACTGCAGCAATAGCAGTTTAGATTAGACATTAGGGAAAAAACTTCCTCTCAGAGTAGTTAAGCACTGGAATAAATTGCCTAGGCAGGTTGTGGAGTCTCTATTATTACAGATTTTCAGGTTAGACAAACACCTATCAGGAATGGTCTAGAATCCTTAGTTCTGCCATAAGTGCCAGGGACTGGAGTAGATGGCCTTGTGAGGTCCCTTCCAGTCCTATGATTTGTATTCTATGATTCTAGTAGAAACTGGCATGCCTTTTTTTATGGGAGGTCATGACATATACTGCATTTGCTAGCCTTAAGATATGTTCCAATTTATGATGTACATAAGGAAACCACACAACCCTGCCTATAAACTTATGGAGCACTGATGCTAAAGCATCTCAAGACCAATTTGGTTTTGTCTATTGGTGCCTGGTTTCAAGGTGCTCGAACTCTCCTTGAGTTTTGTTTCCATGGAAACAGAATAGTGTCTTCGTGATACAAATGTGGTGATTTCTCAACTTTAATTTCACATGGTATTATTCATTGAGGCTGCAATGGTGATGGGGCAATTTTATGCTACAACTTGAGAGTTTGATTATTGTCCTTCCTGGACTGTAAAAGACACTAGAAACTACTGGCCCACTTATAAGGGATAATATAAGTTTTTCTAGACGGAAGAGGAGAGGAGGGGGAGGGCACTTTTCCTTCAGTTTTAATTAACTGTTGATGCTCAATCTGTGTAACTACCTATAAGCATCCCATCTCCCATTTTCAGTTCGTCACTAAAAAGATTATGTTGGGGGCAACTCCTGGCAGTATTTTTATTCTTCAGACTTTTTGTGAATCTGCTCACAGGACTACACATGGCATATAAACTGCATTGCTTGCATTTGTGTATTATCTATGTGTGCCTTAATTATGATTTCTTGCTAGCAGTGGACAAAAGCAAAATTTTTTGCTGATGTCTTTTGATCTGTTGGCAGGCTTTCATGCTGTTCTGAATATAATTTTATTTTTTTCTATTTGTGGACAGTCTCAGGACCCTGCTGTGATGCTTTCTGGGGGAGCCCAGACTTGCGAAGCACCTCACTGCTGCTTCCCCTTAGCATGAGGAAGCCTTGTCTGTCCCTGCCTCATTCCACTGGCCACAGACAACACAAACACTCCCCTCTAGGTCTCACAGTGTCAATGTCACAGTGAGAGGTGCACTCTGACACATGTGCCCTCTGATCTTCTCACTGTAGTGTCTAGTCCCTGTTTCACTGGACACTCTCAGCATTCACTAGTCTGCTGTTTTCACAGAAACAGTTACCTACCTGTTTACTACCTCAGGTCACCACTCCCCTTAGCTTACAGCTCTTAGATTTGTTTATGGTGAAATAAAGTGTATTTAACAAATAATAGAGATTCAAATAGTAGCAAATAGAAATATTGGAAACAAATGATTATATGTAAAATAAAACAGTACACATTTTAGAGCCTTGTCTTAATTAACCAGATCCTCTCCTGTCGAATAGGGTAGGATATTGCTCATCAAAATCCTTGCAATGTTTTACAGCTACTCTAGCTGTGACTCTTCTTTCATGAGACAAATACACTGTCAGTTTGCTTTTTAGGTGAAATAGCCAGTGTATCTCTTTGCACACCAAAATTCTTCACAAACTGGATACTCCCTGCTGTAAATATCACAGTCACTTAGTTGGCACATGGTTCAGTATGGAAATGGGCATGCACAGTGAAGTATGTAATACACTAATGACCAGGGGTGAAGATAGGTGTTTGTTACCTCCTGCTTAAAAGGAACAGCTCTGAGGTATGACACCATCTGGTGACATTCCTTAACACTAAGACCTTTAGAACCATAATTTTCAGTATAGATACATAACTACTTAAATATCCATACAAACATTTCATATTGATTATGATGACTAGTGGGCAACAAGCTCTCAGTACAGACTTAACATGCCACCCTTCAGAGGCTGACAGATATCAGACTCAAGTGATTCCCGTACAACTTTAAGCACTTCTGGTTCACTGCTTGATGGTGCCAAGGGATCCCTGAACCACACCGTCTACATTCGTGTCTTTCTGAGAGATGACAGATAGTAATTGTGAGCAATTATTCTAATGCTAATGGAGTCAGGCATGTCATTTCAGAAAAGTTCAGGGACTTGATGGCAATGTTACAACAGCACCTTTGATTGTCTCCCTGCTTCAGCTTCTTGGGGGTGGTGTGGTCAGATAGTGGGCTAGAGTGGACGTCTCACCAATGGCTGACTCAGGGCTTGGTCTGGCTTGTTCTGCAATTCCCAGACTCTGGTCCCAGACTACTGCTACTTGTGCACCTGGTGAGTGCAGGGCCAGCACTGACAATGTAAGTGTAACGCTGATAAGCGGTAGTGAACCTGGGACCTCTGGAGTTTAGTGCATGAGCCTCTACGGCTTGAGCTAAAAGCCAAGTGGCTCTCAAGTAAAGTCTGTAGAGCAAACTCATTCTTTCTCTCTGTAAGTAATCTAAGTGCCACTACATGGGACACTGAACCACACCCAGAAGATTTGTGAGTTATATAAGCATTAGGTATGTGATGGGGTGCAGTCACAGAAGACCCCTTGGGGGTGCCTCCTGGAGGTTTCGTCTAGACCAGGGGTTCCCAAACTTTTTGACACAGGGACCAGTAAATCCATTAAGGAGCTTTTGGAGGACCTGTAACATATATTTGCATATCCATTAAGCAAATGATGAATATGCAAATAAGTTGTTTCTGGTCCTCCCAAAGCCATCAG
Source organism: Pelochelys cantorii (assembly GCA_032595735.1). Lineage (NCBI taxonomy): Eukaryota > Metazoa > Chordata > Testudines > Trionychidae > Pelochelys > Pelochelys cantorii. The sequence goes on from CM064326.1 coordinate 53,259,017, forward strand.
TGCCAGCTTTAGCAAAACTTTTGATACGGTCACCCACAATATTCTTGCCAGAAAGTTAAGGGAATATGGATTGGATAAGTGGACTGTAAGATGGATAGAAAGCTGGCTAGACCAGGGTTTTCCAAACTTTTTACTTTAGTTGGAACCCATTTTTAGTACTGTTTTTTGCAGCCCAAAAATATAAATGCATATTAAACAAAAGAATGAAAAATGCATACATTTTCACTGTGTATTATTTATTCACAATAATAACAGTACATAACATAAATCTTAATTACAATTTAACCAGTAGAATTTTAACAGTTGCAAAGTTTGTTTATTTATAATTGAATGAGTTGAATGTAAGTCATTTGTGTGCACTTTATAGCTTTTAAAAAACTAAAAAGAGAACTAATGGGAAGGGTCATGTTTTGCATCACATAGCAACTTTGTCAGGAGCAAAAGAAGAAAGTTTTATCCTCAAATCTGGTTCAACATTCAATCTATTTCTATATTTATTTTTGAAGAAAACCAAAGATGAGAAACTAGTTTCACACTTATATGACGTGACGAAAGGCATTAAGAATTTGACTGCTTTCTCAGATAAATGTGAATATTCATTTCTACAGCTCAACCAAAAATCAATCAAGGAGAGTTTATCAAAGTTCTCTTTTTAAGGCAGAGTCACAAGAAAGTTCAATTAATGAATCCACTTCTGATGCACTCAGTTGTAGTATTTCTTCATTTTCAGTGTCAACAGTAAATGGGTTCTTAATCCACATTTTACTGGCGTCAATTGGAGGAAAATAGACCCAAGTTTGGAAAACGCTAGTCTAGCCTTCAGGTTTCTTTTGAAAGAAGCTTTTCCAGAAGAGCTCTTCTGAAAAAACTTCTTCCGAAAGAGAGCATCCACACTGCCAAAGCACATTGAAAAAGCGATCAGCTTTTTTGAAAGATAGCGTCCATACTGAATGGACGCTGTCTCACATTTAAGCTGTGATTACTATGGACCCAGTGGCCACTAGGGCACCTGTGCTTTTTCCTCTTTCCTCTTCCCCATCCACACATGACTTTTTCCGAAAGAACTCTTTCGGAAAAAGGCTTCATCCTCGTACAAAGAGGATTACCAATGCTGGAAAAACCCCTCTGTTCTTTCAATTTACTTTCGAAAGAATGGATGTAATTGAAGTTTTTTTTGGAAAAACAGCCACTGCCACTTGTCTTGCTGCTCTCTGAAGCTTCTCACCACTCTGTCCTGCTGGGCCAGCTTTCTGGCCTCCCCCAGCCAAGACATAGAGCTGAGATCACTGCCCTCTCCTCCTCTCCCCCCCCCCCCGCAGCCCCTCGAGAAGCAGTACAGACACTGAAACTCTTCAGGTCCAAGGAAAATGCAGTTTGGGGCCCAGCTTCCTAGGATACCACTCCCCAATGGGATCAGAACACTAAATGAATTATTTAGGTAAGCCCCCTTTAACAATGAAAGGGGGAATGTACACACTGGTTGCTCCTGCAGGTAACAATTATTTATACTGGGCTTGATAGTAAATAAAAGTGATTTTATTAAGTACCGGCAGTAGGATTTAAGTGAGCAAAGTAGATTCCAAACTTAAAATAAGAGAAAATGGTTAGCTACACTAAAACCTCAGTACAAACTTATTACAAACTCACCCTAAAACTGTTCCTTTTCCATCTAATCCTTCAAGCTAGGCCAGTTCTTCAATCTGTGGTCTTTGGGTCCCTTTCTTGGAAGTGCCCTAGCGAAAGACAAAGATCTCCTATTTTCCTATTGTTTTAAAGATTCCCACTTTTGCATGGGAAGTTACCTGGCCAGCCCCTACCAGTTAGGGAAGTCATGTGACTTCCTAAGACCAGTTGCTGCTAAGATTTAAGGACAAAAGGCTATTTACATATTATTGCCCAGACATTGAGGTATCTCAGCATTGGAAACGCCCTTGATGGCTTTCCTTTGCACATTTAAAACCATAAAGCATTCCATACTCCATATGTCTAATTTTACACACAAGAATGACACCTACACCAAAATAAGATAAACAGATCCAGCAGATTATGACACGAAGATTGATAGGTTACATGAGACAGTTTGTCCAAAGCACCTTTGAGGTAGGCATATCTGTGTCCTCAAGTCCATTTTCTAAAGATGACCTACCCCAACCTGTTCAACAGCACTCTGCAGTCCTGGGGGAGACACCACAGCCGTGGCTATGAAAAGTCTGGAGTTGTGGGGGGCAATTACTCCCAGTGTTCCATAACACATAATGCACATGAAAAGAATCCCATACACTATCGCCTTTCTTGTTCAAATCATACATGAGGCTCTTAGTTTGGTTAGTGTGGAGTTATGTGCTGCTGCATATTTAATATGATGAGGACACACCGCTCCTCATGTCCTTCACATCTGACTCATCTAGAACAACTGAATGAAATCCACAGCGTCAGCATGAGTATGGGATTGGATAAGAGCTAGAGGACTGTGATTTAATTCAGGCAAGATAGTGATAATGTTGTTGTTGCTGCCACTTCTTTGTTGAACGGAAGCATATTTTGGGCTTAATAGGCCAGTTTCCTTTTGAAGCAGAAATCAGTGACATAAACTATTAAAACACTTTATTTTATCTATTAACAGTACAAAGTTCTGTTTCTATGAATAGAGATAGTAACAAAGTTCAAATACAGTTCTGTTTTGCAGAAATCTCTGGTAAAGTACTGCTCACCTGTCCCTTAAAAGAGTTACTTGAGCCTCTTTCCCTCTCTAAGCGTCTCACAAAATTAAGACACAGCCGCCTTTATATTAACTGAAGAATACTAATGTAGTAATAACCATTATAAATCTCACTGCTTTTCGTTCACTCAGAGCGAGATTTTTAAGATATTTAGGAATCTGAAGATGCAAATAGGCACCTAATAAGATTTTTAAAAATGTCAAGGCACCCTAAGTCCCATGGGTCAAACATACAAAACAGTTATTGTTTGCAATGAGAGAAAAATTAGGGCCGTATTGAGCACTTTTTTTCAGAATAATATGGGGAAAGAAGGCATAGTCATTTCTGGAAAAAAGCTCTCAAGCTAGTTCTTTTTTCAATTATTATGTTATATAGTGCTACCAGTTCTTCCAGTTGTATCGTGAGTTGCATGATATTTTTTCTTAAATCTCCAGCTTTTGGAAACCTCTGATGATGGGAAAATCTGTTTTCATTTAATCTCAGCTTTCATATTTTTTTTAAAATTGTGTAGCCTTCTAGGATGAAGAAAAAAACTTAAAAATATGATTGCAGATCACCCAAAAGGTTCAAAAACCAAAAGCAAATTGTAAAAACTCAAAATAATTTCTGTTTATTAAGAATATGATTTTATGGCAGGAGTCTCATGATTTGGGGCTATTTGATTTTATGCAAGAGTGGTATTGTTAATAATAGTGAATTTAAATCGTTCCAGTCATATCATCTGTATTTTTTGCATTTCTTTGATTTTTCCTTTATACATAAAAGTAAAAAGACATTGATCTTTTATGCACTGAAAGCATTCAAATTTTAATTAGCTAGGTAAAATACCAGTAACAATTAAGCAGTTATTCCAATAAACAATATATAATGTTCCTATATTCATTGTGGTTGCTGTCTCACTATAAGCAAATCCAAAATAACACTTCTGAAATCAATGTTTCCTTTACTTAAATAGCTGATATTAAACTCACTGCATAAGGCTTCTTTCATTGTAGAATGCTTTTTTCTGTGCTTTCCCAAATATGTAAAATTACACTGAACTTTTTCTAAAATAGTTAAATTATTAACATGAACTAATTGAAAAATTATATTACATTTGGTTAATGTTCAGCTTCTACCATTTTAAGGCCATTATTGAAATAATTTATTTGAAGGAATATGAAAATAAATGTCAAGTGTTGTTTTATTTTGTTTTAGATTATTGTGTCATGCAATGAAAGACCACATAGTGCGTGTTGCAAATGAGGCAGAGTTTATTTTGAACCGACAGAGAGCTGAAGATGTACACAAGCATGCAGAATTTGAGGTAAGCTCAAGAATTGATGAATTCCTGCTTTTTCTGTTTTCACTCCTCATCGCTTAGGCTGTAACCTCATAAAGTAAAGTTTTCTTTTTTCCAAGAGAGGGAGAAATTTACATTGTAGGCATGTGAAAGCCAGTTTTTTAAAAGCTTTAAATGTAAAACACACGGAACTAGTTTATCTTCTCATCCCTGTTGCCTGATCTTCAATTACTTATGAATTTTCAGTTATGGCCTTTAAGACTGCAGATCCTTTCTCCCAGAGTCAGGCCCAGTATTTCATTATTCTGTGGCTGGGAACCCTGATGTACACAGTTGCAACATTCACCATATAGGTAGTCTTGTATATTTACAAATATAGTTTTTTATTACATTTAGCACAGTCACAAAAAGTCCAGTTTCATAAGATAAGGAATGTACCTCTATATTTCCATACTGTATACTCACACCATTCCTTCTAGAACAACCTGAGATGTTAGCCATCATCTTCTTCGTGACCTTTGCCTTCCACATTGTCACCAGTGGCCATCATTCTGGCAACTCCCAAGGACTACATATTCTCCTCCTACTGCTTCAAGGCTGGGATGTCACTTTTATCATATGTTAGGCTGATGTTGTTATGTTTGATACATATTCAGTAGGGGATATTTCCTTTTCTCCTTATTTGTATTTCCTCACCCTACTAACTGTGACGTTTCTCTTTCCTATAGGTCAATACACCACTGATCTCAACTTGTTATCATACACGTCAGTTAGTTACCATGGGCCTTTTATGGTTGTCTATCACATTTGTTATTTCTGTCTTACCCGATTATTCAGTCTGGTCTTAACCAATTATTTTAGGTTTTACTAAGTAATGATGCATCTCCTAAGTTTTAGGGTATTCTTGGAAACCCCTTAGCCATTGAAGGTTGCTTTGTCTATGTGAAAGGTCCCAAATATATGCATACTGACTTTGCTATGTGGGTGAAAGGTCCCAGGCATAGTTTTGCCTTAGCTCAATATATAGATATAACTTGTAAGTCTGTTGTGTTTTAAACCTAGTATAACTTTATGATAATAGACATACAATCAAAACCATAAGGAAATAATACATCTATAAATCTATATGCAAGCAAGTGGGTTAGTCCTATAGGCTACATCCCTTCCCTTAAATGCATGAAAATATTTACAGCTTGAAGACACCCCTCAATCAGAATGCCTACTAACTTGATATGGAAGATTTTTAATGTTCATGGAGAACTTTTCTGATTTTTATTGCAAATAGCAACCCAAATAACATTTAATAGTGTAATTATTTTTCCTGCATTTCATCAACAGAATGTGAGTTTTGTATAAAATCAATAAAACTAAAGGCTCGCACACTGGAAGCGCTTTATGGAAAATAATAAATATTAGCATTCTATAAATAGTATAGTATTTTCAATACCAATGGTTTCCAGTACTTTTGCATCTTGTTTGCTTGGTATATACACCAGAAGACATTACTTTATTTTATTACTTGCTAAGCTAATAAGAATCATTAACTACCAAATAAAGGATAGTATTTGAAATTTCTATTGTCTTTAAATTTGGAAGATGAAAAGCAGGAACTGGATCCTGTAACCCTTACTATTCTGGATAATCTTTGCTAACCGAAGTAGTATGTAGTTAATCATTTATTTCTTCAACAAGATTATAGCATATAACTCCACCTATTGTGTTTGAAAATGATTTGTAGCAAAATGCAAATACTAAAGGCTATTTTTAAAACATATTTAAATGACTGTTTAACTTAAACTTTTTTCTCCTTTTTGATTACTTGGAATTTCCCATGGTCCTGTTAGATCTTTTGACATATTTGAGAACTTTAGATAAACTCATATTAAGCAGACATTGTTCTATCAGGCAGTGTGTTTTGGTATTAAAAAGCTTATATATAGTATTTCAATATAAATATTTTTATTATTCCTGTTTTGTCTAAGTGTATATGTTTTGTACCTATATGTGTGCATATAAAATAATATGCAAAACATGTTTTAGTGTTTGGGTGGTATGGCATTAGAATTAGATAGGTCGGTTTGGTGGCCTTGAAGATAACAAATAGCTATATGAACATATTAATCGGTCAGAGAATGCCAACAAGTACCTTGTGGCAAGACACAGAAAGAAGTAATCTAGGTTTTGATGAGGTTTTTATCTCATCGAAGCAGCTCTCTAAAACCTACACTTTGATGTACTAGTTCTTGTGCTCCTTGACCTAGTGGAAAAATATAAGACACAGAGATATCTTGTTGTCATTTTGAATACATATAACCTTTACTTCATTTTGTCAGGCCAGACAGCAGACACTTGTCAGATGGGATTGCAACAACTTTATTACCAAACATATACTGGATATTTTGAGCTTAGATAAAATCACATTTACAATTAAGTGTATGTCAGAGTGAAGTTTCATATTGCCTCAAAAATAAATAACATTTGATATTTATCAGGGCATCATACAGTAACCTAAGATGACAATAGAAGATTAAGTTATCTGCTCTTTGAAGAATATGTTGAGGTATAAGATCTGTCAGAACTCTAGACAAAATGAGACAATTCAATTAACTTGCAGCTTCTGTTAGCAAATAAGATTTAGAATATTAACTAAATTCCCTAAAGAAAAAGCCTTAAATCAATCTTATTTTGTTGTAAGAAAACCAAGATATTTCTATTTTTTATTATATTTACTGTCTTGTGAAAAAACACAGAAATATGTTTGAAATGGAGAAGATAAAAATCTGTAAGTAATTATAATTTTAAAAAATAAAATGTAATTATGTATCACATATGAGTCTTAAATACACCTAAAATAAGATGATGCTTGGAGATGGAAACAGAGTTTTTGCATATTGATATTATAATAAAATTACCTAGCCATCATACCATATAGGCATGCACCCAGGTTAAAAGATAAGTGTGAAAGGTTTTTTTTTTTTAACCATCTACTGCATTTAAATTATAAAACAGTTTTATTGTAATGCATTTATATTGTAGGTATTTTGATTATTTTGAGTGTGTTAATAATTGTTCGATACAAGAAAAATGAATGTGTATTTTACTGGTCAAGTAATCTCCCTTTACATTTCAAACTTCAGTTGTATCATTACTAATGCAAGAATTTGACTAAAGTTATATAGTTACATGATATGGGCATGCAGATGTGAATGAAAGGGTGTGAAAAGTTAACACTAGTGAATTTTGTCTTATAGTTATGGCTCTTAATGAGAGAGTCCAGTTTTTCCAGAATGATTGCTTAACAGATAACATTCATTTTGTTAGCCTCTGTAATTGTTCAGGAAGAAAAATGAAAATTTAATTTTACTGTCCAATGAGCTGGTGAAATATTAACCTCATTACTCAGGCAGATCATTGTACTAATTGGTGCTTCCCTGTACATGAAGATAAATTGAAAAAATGAATTAGCCCCTTAAAAATAATGTAATTCCTGTCTCAAATAGATGCATTTCAGTGGTAGTTTTCAGTACTTGAGATGGAATACATAGTTAGAATCTTACACCAAGTACTGCCATTGTAAAAAAATAAAAACATTGGGAGTATGTACACCTAACGTCATGAAATGCAAGAAGAAGCCTTTAGTACAGTATTAGCCTAATTGCAACTGCTGATATAATAAATATTATATACAAGTTGAACTTCTCTCTGGTTTAGCACCGGTCAGGTTTCAGGGGTTCCAAACTAGAATTTGCCAGGACCATATGAGTGATTATTGTCTAGCAGCATTAACAACACTTCTACTGCTTACTGGGCTCACAGAAGACATTTAGAGGTAAATTATTGCTAAACAACAGCACAGAACACTGAGAACCAGGACTGGTGACTATAAACAAACTTTATGGGACCATGAGAAACTTGGCCACACCCCGATAAGTGGACATCCGGCTAACTAAAATCATGCCAGACCACAGTTCTTTGCCATACCAAAGTGTGCTGGATTAGAGAGGTTCACTCTAATTTTGGTATTTTGTTTAGGTAATACTAAATCTTGATTGAATTTGTTCTGAAATAGGAAACAATAAATTATTAGGCAGTGCATAAATTAAAAACACCTAACTCAAAATGAAGCATTTTATTTGGAAATGATAATTGCACACTCAGACATTAAATAACCAGCACAATTTATTCAAAATTATTTGAGATTAATGTATCTATGATATGTCTCTGAGAGAACCGCTATTGTTTTTATATAGATATAGATGTAGACCAGAGGTGGGCAAACTTTTTGCTGAAATTCCTTGAGAGATGGATTTTGAGAGCAACGTGATCAAATAATTATTTCTAGCTTTGATTTCAGTTTCATACAAGTAACATGGAGATTAAGGGTAAAGAATTCAGGTGATAGAGAATAAATATATTTCATTTCAGTGGAGATCACATTAAGATCCAGAATTATAAAGGCGCTGAATTTTTGAATTATTAGGGTATTATTTTGTAGATCTCACTGAGACTTAAAAGTCAAGCTAAGTCTGACTGGTATAAGAAATTCCAGGGTATAATGCATTGTATAAGGTATTAATTGGCAAACAATTTATAATAATCTAAAAGAGGCCATATTTTAAGTCATAAACACAAAGAAGAAGAGATAAGTGTGTTTTCATGATAATTCTGCAATTTCTCACTTTTGATGGCTTACTTTCTAAACATTAACATAGAATTAATGTTTCTTTTTTCTCCTGGAGTTATGTAATGGAGATTTCAACACAATCAGTGAAAATTAGTATAAAATTGCACAATGTGTTTCTGTTTAGACTTTGTATTTCTGTGACTGGCAAGTTGCTTCTTATTTACATCTAAATGCTGAATTTAGTGAGAAAGATATATGTATAAAGAGAAATGAATTCTCTATGCATTTAGAGAAATGAAAATCACTCCTAAGCAAATTGTTGGCACTTCCGAATCTTTTACTATTTTTTTATTTTTATTTTTTAGTCACAGTGTGCTCAATATGCTGCTGATAGAAGAGAGGAGGAAAAGATGTGTGACCACCTTATCAGTGCTGCTAAACATCGAGATCATGTTACAGCCAATCAGCTGAAACAAAAGATACTCAATATCCTAACAAACAAGCATGGTGCTTGGGGAGCAGTCTCTCACAGGTAAGCTATAATTAAATGCATACTTATAAACATTTGTTTGAAAATTTAAAATGAAGCAGCCATTTCTGTACATTTGAAAGTTGGATGTGCTAATGGTGAGACTCATTTGAAGAGAACATTTCTCTTCTTTATATCTGGGGTTTTCCCCTTTCTAGTACATGATTTGTGGATGCAGTAGCCCATTAACACCGTATTTTTATTAAAATTTGTTTCAAATAATTTGTGGATACTTATGGTTGTTTGTCATGTAGTACTATTATATGTATTTCTGTAGGAGCTAGAGGCCCAAAACAAGGTCAGGGCCCTTTTAGGCTAGATGTTGTACGAACAGTTAGTGAGAGTCCCGGTACCAAAGGGTATGTCTAGACTGCATAGCTCCGTCGACGGAGCCACGTAGATGAGTTTACTAGACATAGGAAAATGAAGCGGCGATTTAAATAATTGCCGCTTCATTTACATCAAAATGGCCGCCTCACTGTGCTGATCAGCTGTTTGGCGGCACAACAGGGCAGTCTGGACACGCCGCGGTCAACAAAGGAAGCCTTTGTTGACCTTTCCGGTAAACCACATTTCAAGAGGCATACCGGAGCGGTTGACAAAGGCTTCCCTTGTCGACCACGGCACATCCAGACTGCCCCGCTGTGCCGCCAAACAGCTGATCGACAAAGCATGGCGGCCATTTTTATGTAAATGAAGCGGCGATTATTTAAATCGCCGCTTCATTTTCCTATGTCTAGTAAACTCATCTACGTGGCTCCGTCGATGGAGCCATATAGTCCAGACATACCCAAAGAGACTACAGTGATGAAGGATGAGAGAGAAGGCACAGAGAGGCAGTTACTGTAAGTTTGCACCGAAGGTCAGTGGTAGAACAAGGAATAGACACCAGCTCACCTGACTCCTAGTGTCTAGTGCCTTATCCACTAGACTATATAAATAATATATAAATTAATAACCTATATAAATCATCAACATATACTTTGATAAAATAAACTGGTAAACATTTATTTTCAAGTAGGTAATGGAGGAATCAACAGAACCAGTGCAAGTAAGAAGTATAAAAACAGATCTTATATTTCTATTTAGACTTAATATTTCTGTGAATTAGGTGCTTCCCATTTACCTAAAAATGCAGGTTTTAGTTAGAACAACATACAGCACTTTATTTTTCTTAAGTTAGGAGTAATTTTGGGCTTCTCAACCTTGAGTTTTTCTTTAAAATCCCTGTTTCACAGATGATCTCAGATTTATTTACTTTTGAAGGTGGCAGAATTTCAAATGTGATATAAAGAATAGAAATTCCGTCTTCATGGTTAATATCACAGAGATGTTTTGGTGGCAGTTATAAAATGGCATTGAAAAGTTACTGATGTGATTGGACTAAAACTATTCTTAGACTTTCGGTAAGCTTTTGACAAGATCCCTCATCAAAGGCTCTTAAAGTAAGATGTAAGAAGGAAAGTCCTCTCATGGATCAATAACTGATTAAAAGTCAGGAAGCCAAGAGTAGGAATAAATGGTCAGTTTTCATAGTAGAGAGTGATAAATAGCAGTGTCCCCCAACTATCTGTATTGGGACCAGTGCTGTTCAAAATAGCCATAAATAATCTGGGAAAAGGAGTAAACACAGAGGTGGCAAAGGTTGCAGATAATACAAAATGACTCAAGAACTAAGTCCAAAGTTGACTGCCAAGAATTATAAAAAGCTTTCACAAAACTGTGTGGCTAGGCAACAAAATGATGGATTAAATTCACTTTTGACGAGTGCAAAGTAAATCACATGGGGAAAAATGCCAGTTATACATACAGGATGATGGGGGTTTAAATAGCTGATACCACTCAAGAAAGAGATCTTGTAGTCATCAAGGATAGTTCTCTGAGAATATCTGCTGAAAACACAGTGGTGGAATGCCCCTCCTCCCCCCCCCCCCCGAAAAAAACCCAAACAAACCAAATGTTAGGAACCATTAGAGTATGATAGTTTAAAAAAAAAACCAAAGTTATCATAATGTTACTATATGAATTCATCATACGCTCACACCTTGCAGTTCTGGGTGCCCCATATCAAAAATGAATATTTAGAATTGGAAAAGATACCATGAAAGGCAACAAAAATTATTAGGGGCATGGAACAACTTCTATTTGCAGTGAGATTATTAATACAACCGCTACAGTTCATCTTGGAAAAAAACATAACTAAAGGGATATGATGGAAGGGATATGATGGAAGTTTATAAAATCATATATAGTATGAAGAAAGTAAGTAGAAAAGTGTTATTTACCCCCTCATAAAACACAAGAACCAGGGTTCACACAATGTAATTACTAAGCAGCAGGGTTTAAACAAACAGCAGCAAGTATTTCTTCATACAATATATAGACTACCTGGGATGTTGTGAAAGTGAAAAGTATGATCCGGTTTGAAAAAGAATTAGATAAGTTCATGGAGGATAGATCATGAATGGCTGCTATCTAAGATGATTGGAGACACAACACTATGCTGTGAGTCTCTAAACCACAGACTTCTAGCAGCTTGGACTGGACTTCAGGATGGTTCACGCAATAAATTGCCTTGTTCTGTTCATTTCCTCTGTAGCTTCTGGCACTGGCTACTGTACCAGAGAGTGGCTGGATGGATCATTGGTCTGATGCAGCATGGCCATTCTTATGTAATATCCCTGGCTGAGTCTAAGTCTGTGAGAAATATTTACCTAGAACCATAAATCCTCTCAAAATGTAGTGGATAACAGTTCCGTTGTGTTGTGAGAATACCAGTTTGAGTTGATATGGTTACAAACCTGAACTGATGATGATTTTGTAGCTGTAGGCCAACATCTCCACAAGCCAAGACTTGGCTATCTTCTGGGGAGTGATGGAAGATCTGTGATTTTCTCCTGGGCACAAATAGCTCCTCTCGGGTTTTTTGGGGGAGGAAGGAGTTAAGTGGCTGCTCCCCTAATCTGTAGCTTTAGGCTTACCAGGTAAGGGCCACTGCCCCTTCCTCAAATCCAGAATAGCCACTGGGGAACCAGGAGGGGTTTGATGCTTCACAGTGTGACAGCAGATAAGGGGAAATGTTCCAGTGCTAGTATAGTGACTACAGGGGCATAGAACTCTACATAGGCCTTTACATAGTAGCAAGGGAGTCCACAAATATTTACTGTAGAGGCCAGAGGCTAACTGACATGCCAAGTAATTCATAACACACATTTGCTAGGAAATCCTCAGGGGTACCTTAGGTACCATAATATGCTATATGGGATATCTAGACTTCTGTGGTCAGTGTAGCATTTCTAGCTTAGTTTTTCCCAGTTCCCAATGAACAATGAAAAACTTATTTCCTGAAGATTTTCTGGATTTGAAAGAGGTTCTGGCACTACAGTTTGGGCAGTAGCCAATTGGGCCAAGAAGGAGAATGTGAAACTAACCAGGCCACTGTTCCCCATGACAAAATTTATGTAAGATCTAAGAGGTTTAGCATCTAGATGGATAAAGTACCTTTAGGGAGTAATTATGATTCCTAGAAGCTTGGATTCTCTAGAACCAAACCAACTTCATGTTTAGTACATATAATACATATCCAAAGACCATTTTAAAAGTCTTTAGCAAAATGTTTTTGGTATAAAAAGCAAGATCAGGTTTCATGGAGTGTGTTAAGGTGTAGAATAGATACAAGTTTTTCTGTGTTTGGAATAAAATATAATAAATTCCTCTGACCTTTCATCTTCCCAATTTTTTTACCCTTGCATATGCTGCTTTGGAGAAAGCAGCCGCCAGTAATTGATATGCTTACTCTTCGTATACCACAGAGTTAGCAGTCAGATTTTTGATAATGGAATGCAGAGCTAAGTTAAATATTGGAAGCACCATGAGGATCAAAATAAAATGTGAACAGTGTTGTTATAAAGTAAATTATTACTGTTTTAGGATTCAGAAAGGGCAGATTAAGCTTTCCCTAACTTATTCTTTGGATATCTCGACATACTGCTTTTGAAGTTTGATGCTTTAAGATTGAATGAACTTTTACAGTATTTACAAAGTGTGAAGTTTGAATATATTAACATAATCTTTCTTTGAAAGGTCTGAAAAACAAGAATATGTATGGATAAAATCAGTAATATGCCACATGAAATATTTCATTTATGCTAATTGCACTCTACAAAGAGTAGACAATGATTAGCATTAAAAGTAGCCATAAAATCAGAAGTGAATTGCCATTCAGATTACCTTTTGCATAGCCTCTTACTGTAGGCAATTTACATTAGTAAGCATTTGTTTGATTACTCTACTAGAGTGAATAAGTTCCCACAAGCATGAGTGAAGATTATGAAACCTAGCATATTGCATGTGTACTAACCAATACATAAGCTTTGAGGTGATTTGAGAACTATTTTATTCTGCAGTATCTCTCTCATTTACATATGGGAGGTAAATAATATATTTTTGGAAATCATACATATAGACTTGTAGGACTGGAAGGGACCTTGAGAGGTCATCTAGTCCAGTCCCCTGCACTCATGGCAAGACTAAGCATTATCTAGACCAGACCTGGGCAAAATACAGCCTGCCAAGCCACCAGATCCGGCCCATGGAGGCAGTAGGGAGCCCTAGGCAGGATCCCCAACTTGCCCCACGCACTGTGCAGAAATGCGGCTGGCAGGGCTCCGTTTTTGTTTTAAAGCTGGAGGGGAAGGGGGAAGTTTTAGGAGCCACCCCGCCCCCAAGACATTCCCATTGGCCAGTTTCTGGCAGAAACCGGCCAATGGGAGCTGCTTGTTGAACTAACAGGCAGCTAAAAAGAATCACACCTCCTCTCCTGGACTCAGTTATTCATGATGCACATGGCCTGGCAGGAAGGCTGGGAAACATTTTAACCTCTGCAGGCAGGCAGGCTCGTTTGGCAGCTGGCAAGGAAGTCTCTTGGCCTCAGCCTGCTTCTGGCACCTCAGCCTTTTCCTGGTCCCGAGCGAGGGGATTTGCCAGACCAGGGAAGGTCCCACCGCCTGTGGTCTGGGCTAGGTCTCCAGCCTGCCCCCACTCCTGCCCGAGCCCCTGGAGCTCTCTAGAGGCCGCCAGCCCCCCTACTCCTGGGGTTGGAGCACCACGGTTGGAGCTGCTCAACCGGGGCAGAGCTCAGCAGTCGCCTGGCTCTGCAGCGGTGGACGGAGCTCTCTGGCTCTGGCCGGGGAGTAGGGATGGGGCCAGAGCTCCACAGCCCACTCCAGAGCTCCCTGGCTGCTGCCAGGGCTGGAGCTCCTTGGCCGCTGTAGCCTGAACGAGGCTAGAGCTCTGTGGCCAGGGTCAGAGCTCCCTTGCTGCCTCTGGAGATGGAGTTTCCCTGCAGCCAGAGCTCCATGGCTGCTTCCAGGCTAGAGGTGGGGGCAGGGAGCCCTGCTGGTGCCAGAACTCCCTACCATGCCACTCGTGTTCCCCCTCCCACACACAGACACAGAGCTCCCGGCTGAGTTGCCAGTTCCTCCTATGGCGCTCCTGCCCCACTGCCAGACCTCCTTGTTCCTGGTTTCTGTGGTCCAGGAACATCTGTGTTCCATGCCTGGTTAAGGGAGATACAACCTGTATTGTATTGTTTATGCTGCAAAATATACCTCTTTCTAGACCAGAGTTACATAATTCAAATAACGATAATTAATGTCATTTGAAAAGAATCAGTGCATTTGTGGAACCTATTTTCTTTAGTTCCTTAATGCAAACCTAGGGCTTTTCGTCCTCCCAACTTAGTTTTTTTTCCTCTTACACCCACACATTAATCTCCTTTTCCTCATGCATTGGTGTCCTCTCTCACCTCCTCCGCCTCCCCGTTCCTCCCTTTTTCTCTCAACCTCTATCTTCCCCTGGGACATTCCCCCTGTAAGACTGCAGATTTTGTACATATTTCAGCAACCCACTCCAGTGACAGGAGCATGCTATTTTGAGTTGCATAACTTGAATCTAACCATAGAAATTCAAGCCAGGAACCTGAAGTTCTTTTGAAGAAAGATTCAAAGTCTTGGTTCCAGGGCAGAGTCTATCATAGCAAAACCTAATGATGCACTTTTCTTCTTTTTACCTTTCATCTGACTTAAAGGGATTGGATCATTCCCATCATAAAAAAAAGAGATGAGTGTATATCACATGGGCATCAGTCAATGCAGGTCCAGTATTTCTTAGTTTATTTCAAATTTCTTCCAGGATCCTAATTCCTACATTCTGAACATCTGAATTTTTGGAACTTGATTCTAAAGAGAATCTATATTTTTTAAGGTTGTCTGACTTTAATTGGTGGAACATTTGTAGTACATCTTCCTGTTTAAGCTTAATATTTGTCAGAAGATTGTGCCTCAGAACATTTGATCTACTGGGATCATACTTTTCTAGGGTTCCTTTTGACATTCCTGCTTCATTTCATGCTATAGTACAACCAAAATGTCTCTGGAACATCAAATAATTTTATTCCCTAGGAATACTTCAGTTTTAAAAGATTCCACTGTAAACAGTGAACTTTCTGCTTTGATTGATATGTCATTTTTCTGTATTATGCCAAGGTCATTTGCTGATGTTGAATATGGATATCTCAGGCCTAGTCTTCAGATTGCTTATTTTTCAAGATATTTAACTTTGCAGCAATAGTCTTAATTTATAGGCCATCACATTGTTGTATACTGACTGCTTCTTACACACCAAATGTATACCACCTGCCTCTTAAGCACGGGCCATCCTCACTATAAGTCCAAGATACATTCCAAAAAACTTGTACTTAGAGCGAAACAACTTAAAGTAAGGAATTTTTTTCCTGTGACTGACTTCCATTTGCACTTATTTTTTTTTTGCGTGAATTAAGAATGGAGAATGGGAGTACTTGTAATACATCAGTTCCAATAAGCGTCAACAACTTTAGTATGGAACGGATGTATACCAGGGTGACTTATAGTAGGGACGCCCTGTAACAGACAATGCAATTAGTAGGTGTTAATTTATCTGAAAAAGGAGTGTTCTATCCTGCAATATTTACCCAAAGACCATTCATCTTTTTGACTGAAGTTATTCAAAACCATGAATATTCTTTCACTACTTTGACAGGGGTAGGAAGCTAGTAGTAGTGGAAGAGCATTGTTGTCAATGTTGTAGGGTTCAGCTGTAGGCCTAAGATGTTTGAAAGAAACTGTCTTTATCCAGTGGCAGTTTCCCAGCTATCTCTACTTTAAAGGCCTCAGCAGCAACCCTTCCCAAGACTTAGTCTCAGAAGCTAACCAGTTTAATTACACAGCTTCCAACACCACATCATCCTTTCCAGCCCAAAACTTAATAACAACAACACTTACCAATCAAATTGATATAAAATATCATTCCAAGTATTTATAAACAACTTACTAACTAAACTTACTAACAATGTAAGTTAATAACTAACTAAATTATTCTCATAGATTCCTTGTACTGTGACTTGGACTTATGGTTTCTGTTGAAATATCAGTACTGCTGTTAGGAAGTGGTGAATCTATTTTTTCTGGCAGTGTTGTGTCCTGGGTCTCAGTTGTCTTAACCTCTTGGTGTTGCCCAAGACTTTCACAAGCAGAATGGCAAACTCAGCATCCTTTGCTGCTTTCACTTTCTCAAACTTCCAAAAGGATAATTTCTTTCTACATGATAGATCTTCATTAGGGGTGACAGCCTCATAAGACTGAGGCAAATTCATGTGATACCACTATTTGCAACCATTGATTTCCATCCAGGATGTATACTATATCATTTTCATGAACTGAGAGCAGATCATGGGACCTCAGTGCTTTTTTTATTTTAGCTGTATCTGTTTCTTCATACTTTTGCTAATCCCTGCTTCTGCTAGCATCAGCATCTACCATTACAGTCATTCTAATTCTTTAGTTTTCTGATAAAAATGTCTGCAGATGACAAACCATGTTTCAAACCAGGTGCTGCATTGTAATTGAACTGTACTATATACAGGTCAGAGTCTGTCTCTTCAATTGTTTCCAGTACTTATTATTTTAACGCCATTTTCTACCAACCCATTGGTTGGGACTAGCAGTTACAAGTGTAAACCCAAACATCACTACAAACTGCTTGAACTCATACCTGTCAGACTGCAGCCTATTGTCAGACATCAATGTGTCAGGTATATCATGTCTGGCAAAAATAAATCTGCCACTTTTAGTTGGTTGTATTATCTCTTAGTAAGGCAGCCTCAGGGAAGTTAGTTCATAGGGTTGGGGTTTTTGGTTGGTTTGTTGGTTTGTTGGTTTTTGTATGCCACCAATATGGGGGCTTTCTCCATGTTGTTCATTTAAGGCCAGTTTCGAATGTATCCAGTCCTTCTGTTTTCAATCCCGAAATGACGTTCATGTTTCTGTTGCACAGCTTCTCTCCTTGTTACTCCTGGACTAAAGCCCCCCCCCCCCCACCCTTCTGTGGAATTTAGAGTTGATCCAGTGTTGTTGCTAGAGGCACCACACTAAGCTCTGACCTTTAGCTGAGGTCATCAGATATTCTGCCTCCTGCACCAGAACAAGCTGGCAGTTTGGTTTCTCTCAACCATTTTATTTTTAAACCCTTTATTTTTATTATTTTGTATAATTGTGTCATGTAATCGTCCACCTCCTCCGCCTCTTATCCCTAGATTGGGTAAATATCTATGTGATGGGTTTAAACTGCCTGGATCTTCTACTGCAGTGCCTCTGCCAGACAGCTCTGCTCCCCTCAAGCTCTCCTGGAAACACCTGGCATAAATCAATGATGATCCTTATGTGAAGCAACATTTACAGCCTCTCTAGAGGATATATTATGCCAAGTGTTTGCTAGCCAGCCAGCCCTCAAGACTCAGTCAGGCTGGCATGTTGGGTCTTCTCTTACCCTGAGGAGCTGAGACTCCAACACCAGAACACCCAGTCATGAGCTTTTGAGGAGAGTCTGAGGATGAGGAAGAAGCTATTCAGCCAGCTCAGGTGGCATGCCCTACAACGAATGTGCACTGGAGGAGGAAAAACCCTGAAAGAATTCCATCTCCTCTGCAACACCCCAGTACTAAAAAGTGAGCCCTCTGCTTCCTGGATTGATAAGCAAGTTTCCTACAGAGCAACTCCTTTTCATTACGAATTAGAAGATTCTCATTATACGTGGAGTAAACTCTGCAAATCCCAGAGTCTCCCAAAGGTAAAAGCAAGAGTGTCCTTCACAAAGCAGCAAAGAATATTGTTAATCAACAAGTGGGGTGAAAATCAGAGCTTAAACTTCTTCTCCTTTGCCTTCTCTGCCACATCCCTCAAAGGAGTGTTCACTGTGGCTTTTCTCCAACACAGTTTCTTTTGCAGAGGTAGATATCATGCTTACCACCTTGCCTCTGACTCTGCAGTATGTCTAGGTATTCAGGGAAGCCTTTTCCTCCTCCACAACCTGCCCTCTGACTGCTGCTTTGGGCTGCTGTCTACTCAAAATTGAGTGAGTCTGGCTTTCACACCAAGGACCCTATCTCTGCCAGGTGTTGGCCAGGGAAAGAGGCTCAGACACTGAAAAGTGGAACTGACACTCTCTCTCCAGCTATCCCCACTCCACAGGCTGGCTCCACATGAAAGACACAAGAGCACAAAAGGCAATCTTGAACCAGAAGAGAGGCACTTGAGGATTTCATGAAGTTGCATCTTCATGGAATTCTAGGGCAGAAAGTGAAAAATCCTTTTCCGTGTTTAAAATCATCCTAATTTCTGGAGTTAAGCCCTGAGAGGTACTTGGCTGCCCCACTTGAGTCCTAGACAGCATAAGAGAGCACGTAGGCAGTGTTTTAGGCTCCTGGAGACATCGAGCAAGTTACTTCTGTGATCAAGGTATGTGTAGCAGTACTTTTCCACTGCTGTATAGGCAACATGCTGAAAGTCAACCCAACTTTCACTCTAGATCCTTGCATACTCACTGTGGAAGCAAGCATATTTGCAAGACAGATTTCCAAAATCTCATCGTACACATCCTTTCAGTTCATTCAACATCTTGGATTCCTCCCTCCCCTGAAACATAGCTATATGGAGTTGGATCGGTGGTCCATAAAGTCTAGTGTCCTGTCTTATCATCGTGGTCAGTAGAAGCAGCAGCAGGTGGCAAGATGCAAGAAACCATGTAGTGGTCAATTATGGTCCATAGGCATTTTTCTCTTACTTCTTGTTAGGAATGGCTTAGGATTGAGGCATGATTGCTTATATTGTTAGGGTTGGCTTATTATTGAGGCATAAGTGCTTTATTCTTTCTATAACCGGAGGTCAAAGCTTCTCCATGGCATTGGAAATAATGCCTGGAGTATAAGACAATCTACTCCCTTAAAAGGGAGTTCACATAAGTTCACTTAAAGGATATAGAAAAGAGAAAGTTCTCTCCCAGTCCTGCCTTGGTCCAGAAAGTTTTTTAGACTTGTTATCTAGCCAACACTGTACCTGCAGAAAACACCTGACCTCTTGAATCAGGGACTCCTTTGTTCAGGATTGGAATATCTATAGTCAATAGCCTGGGTATTGGAAGAAGAAATTTAGTTCAGCGTGGATTTTCCATTAATGTCTGGTAACATTTAGCATCCAAACAGAATTGAACTAGAATTTTTCATTCATTGGTTTGGTCACATTTTCAGTTATTGTGTGAAGAGAAACACAAAGCTGCATGAGGCAGAGACTCTCTCTTTGTGCAATGTTCAGCACAATGGGGTTTGAACTTCTATATACTATTATGATACAATATTGTAATAATCCCAAAATTCCAGTGACTTTCGCTACACTAGAGTTCCTCCACAAGGGTTGGCTGATATCCTACAACCCAGCACCATAAAAAGGTGGTTACTAGCAAAGGCAGCATTTTGTAGCCCAGCACATTGGACCCTCTGATCTGAGTATCAGGTGCTAATTTTAATCACATTGACAAATCAGACAAGCCAGACCTTTCTACTCATCTCTAGAGGACATGTTTTGGAATTAGTTCCCATATCCTTACAAGAACCGCACTGCTTTTGGCACAAGGAAAAGATTATTCTTTTAACTCAAGAAACCTTTTCTGTTCAAGGTTGGTTCTCTTTTCTACCATGCCAAAGAAACAGTTCTCCAAACCTTTGGATGGTTGTGGCATAAATGGGCATTCCTAAAGTACTAAAGATCTGTCTCAAGCATGAGGAATACATATGCCAATAGTACTTTGTTCATCTCATATCCAGAATGTCAAGGATTTAGGGCCTCAAAGTTGCTACAAGAAAGACATGAAAATCCTGCATCAGCTGTCATGCTATGCATCTGGGAAATTTATTCACAGAAGTGCCAAGAGGCATAGAGAGGAATAGTGTCAGAGTGTCATCTGAAAGAGATTTGTGAGGTGAGTTACCATTCCTCTGTGAAGACATCCTTTGGGATGAAGATGCTCCTGGGTTGGTTTCCACATAATTCATTAGTTTTAGCTCTTGCTTTGTATGTGAGGAGGGAGGGGGGGACTTCTATACCTGCCAATTATTCCACTATAATAATTAAACTCTGTACACTACTTCTGGGATTCACTGCTCGATACTTCCCATGAGTGAGGAGAGAAGCAGTGCAACAGAGAGAGAAGTTTCTTACTTGATGATTTTCTTTTGTTAACATATCCTCTCTGAATTAAACTCACAGTGGAAATTTAGCAGATAACAAAAATATAAATTGAATGTTTATTAAATATGATGCAGATATATATTGTCTAAAGGTTAATTTAGTAATATCGTATTATCTTAACTCTGATAATTTGGTTGCTGGAGTGTTTCTTCAGCTATGTAAGTACTCATCTGTGGCCTGAACTGAAGAGTGGAACTTAAGTCTTGGAGGCTCCAGAGAAAACATTAGGTAGCCTTCAAATACTGGTGAGGGGGGCATTATTCTATGAGTAGTTAATTTTGAGAGAAGCTGCTAACCGAGGGAAAATTATCAAGACAGACATTTGTCAATTCTTTTCAGCATATTTTTTCTGCACTGTAACACCTTAGGAATCTTTGTTCCTTTAAACAAAATCCCATCTATTTTTGAGAATACTCCCCTGAATTGGGCTAAGAACATGCTGTGCTGGTCACTCTTTGTTAATCATTTTCTTCAGGTTTTCATCTTGAGCTGTGGCTCTGGCAATCACAGTTCACATTTCATCTGATACTGGATAGGTGTTTTTAAATCAAATTGACATATATACTGACTAGCACTGGACTTTGTTCTTCTGCACTTTTGTCAAATGCCTTAGAGGTTGTCTGCAGCCACCAAAAATATCTCAGGTTTGTATTAGGTTTGCAAATCATATATTTGTAATTGAAAAAAATACTTTCTGTATGCTCAGGGGGATGGTTGTTGGTCCCTTTTGGCAATGGTAATAAGTGGTTTATGGTCAATTTCAGTTAATATTGGTCTTCATGAATAAACACATGAAACCTTTTATGCTAATGGAATAAAGCCAAAGCCATCTTCTCTATTTGAATGTACTGAGACTCAGTTATTTTGGTTAGTATCCATGACTCATAAGCCTCTGTTCTCTGGTCTTAACCATACAGTTGTAAGATGACTGCACCACTGCCCACCTTGGAGACATCTATGAACAACTTAGTTTTGCAATATTGGCCCACTTATCTGCTTCAGTTTCTCAAAATCTTTAAGGTTGTCATCCAAAGTCCATTAAGTTGCTGATTTAAGCAACTAGGTTAGCCACAAATTTCCATACATAGTTCTCCATTTCATCTTTATACTCCTTACTAATCTGTTGAACATGTATGTTGATGATAGTCTCTACCTTACTGTGAGATACCTGTATTACTTGCTGTGTTATTTTTTCTTCCAGGTACAGGTTAAACCTCTCTAGTCTGGCACACTCAGGAACTGACTGGTGCAAACCAGAGAATTTGCCAAACCATGGGAGGTTAATGTTAGGGATGTTAGTAGCAGTTAATCAGCTAATCGAGTAGTCAATGGAATTTCAATCAGCTACTTGATTAGTCGATATGGGGGGGTGCTTGCTACCCCTGCTGCAGCTCTGCAGTTTAAATGTAGTAGGAGGCGGGAGCACAGGCAGCCTAGCTCTTACTACATTTAAAATGCAGAGCCGCAGCGGGGTTAGCTCCTGAGGACAACGCCAGCAGGGACTAAGTAGTCCTGGCTCATGCCAGGTCTGAGATCACTGCGGCTCTGCCTCCCCTGCTCTCCCTCCTGCACCATGGAGACAGTGATGTAGGAAACCAGCTTTTAAGCTAGCTCCCCTCAGCACCAGCTCTTGCTTACCCCACTGCTTGCTGCCTCTAATATACAGGCAGCAAGGAGGGGGAGACGCGAGTAGTTGAGTACTCAACTTGACTACCCTATAAGCCTAAACTTATCGGGTAGTCGCTTACAATCTAGTTAATATTGTCTAGCAGCATCACCAACATTTCCACTGCTTACTGGTATCTCAGAAAACATTTAGGGGTAAATTGGGGCTAAATAACAATACAAAACACTGAGAGCCAGGACTGATGGCTATAAACAAACTTTATGGGACTGTGTGAAACCTGGCCACACCCATGATAAGTGAACATCTGGCTAACTAAAATCATGGCAGACCACAGATGTTGCCAGACTGGAGAAGCTCAACCTGTGTATTATTTTTGTTACACACAATTCACATTCTTCTTTGTTTTGCTTTAGTGAAAGGTTTGTCTACACTTAAAAGTTTAAAGCCCAACTGCAGCAGCACTTTAGACTGAAAGTGTGGCTATGACATGAGCTCTGGGAGAGAGATCTCCCAACATTCTATGTAAACCACTTCTACGAGGCGAGTAGTTAACAGCTCTGAATAGCACTGTAGCCTGGTTCAGTCTGGTGCTTTACAGAGCTATAACTTGCTGTGTATGGGGGGGAGGGGGAAAGAAGGATGTTCACTCCCTAAGAATTACAGCTCTTCAAAACTACCCACAGTCTTTTCAAAACTTCTTTTATTGTTTTCCCCAGATCAAAACATTTTCTATATAAAACTTAGTACCCTGTACATCATCAAAACTTTGTTTTATTTTCCAATGCCAAACCCAGCCCTGCAGAAACAGTGTCTCCCAAAAGGGGTGTTGAATGTTCACACGTGCACTATTTTTCAAAGCGCCCCTGCTGATGTATTCAGTGTAGAATGTTATTTAGCATCAGCCATGTCTCTCCAAATTTCTCCCCCTTCAGCTAGTGGAAAATATTCCTTTTTACACATTTATTTAATTCTTTGAGGTACATACACAAATAAAGGGTTTTATTTCTCTTTCTATACTGACCAGTGAATGTGTCCAGTTTGTTGGGTCTTCAGCAGTGAGCCTGTCCAGTTCCTGTTTTAGCCTCTGCCTTAGAGTGAAGGGAACTTTCCCAGGGGCATATGCTGTGGAACAGTTGGGCACTTTGAGCTATATTCTGTACTCTGCTTAGCAATTTCCCTGAAGAGGTCCTCTAACTCTCCTTCAATGTTTTGGTCTCCTACTTCTGCAAAGGATGTGCCCTTTTAAGGAGACTGAGAACTTGGCAGAAATAAGGTAACTTCTGATTTTCTTCCTTTTCACTGTCATCCATTGCTTGCAGATTGAGTGAAGCACTGCTCAAATCTCTTCATTGTCTTCCCTATTTGTAGAGTTAAAGTTTCGTTGGAACTTTTAGCTGCTCCACTCTTTCACTTAAGTTATTTTCTTTCATTTCTATTTACTCCTTTACAGTGTCGTCTTCATATCATGCAATCTTTAAAGCATTTCCTTTCAATGTCTGATATTTGGAAGCAAATCAGTCCTTTTATTCCAAGACTGACATAAAGAGATCAACCTTCCAATATTCTCTCCTTCGGTGTTGTGAAGAGAGTAGACCTACATATCTCTGCCTTCACCAACAATCACCAAAAAAATCAAAATATTTCTATCATTGACTTTATACAACTATCTATTTTTCATGGCAGTACTGATTTGGGAATCTCAAGATTTACTTTTGGCAAGCTAGCTAGCTACAGTGGCAGTTCTTTTCCTACCTGAACATGTGGAAGGTGACAGATGAAGAAAAGAAATATTAGCTCTGGACAACTCTGAATCAGTAAAAGCCTCTGACATATAAGGAAAAGCTAGGTCCTCATACAGTATTTCAGTATTTGCCAAAAGAAAAGTCAAGATTAGGAAGTTAAACAAGAAAGCATCCCAGCTTTCATCACATCAATGAAACTCTTCTGCCATTACTAGGACTTATCGAAGCCACCTGCCTCTTTCCATTGCTGTCTCCTAGTTCTTCTCCACTCTGGCACTTAGTGTGATTTGCTGCCATTTGCACCAGGAGTCAAGTATCTTGCAACTGTTTTTCTCACAGATGCCGCCTTCTTCCCCTCCCTTCACCCCCTACCCCCCGCCCTTTCTCCCCGCATCAGACCTTGGTGAAAGCCAGTGAGAAGGCCTGGAAAGAATGTGTTTTTTCTTAGGTAGGCAAGCAAGGCATCTGATACATCCCCTTTGGGCAATTTAAGGCTTTAACCCAGGGTAGGATTTAATTTAACAGACCAAGGTGTTAAGAATGATTAGATGTCTGTCTGAGAGAACTTAAAAAATTAACTTCACATATCTACGCATACCAGACCATTTCTCTATTTCTTCATTGTCTCTTTTGCCTTATCATTTGCCACCTTGGTAAGCACTTTGTATGATACAGACATTCAAATCTCCATATACCTTGTACTGCTCAGTAGTTGAGGGAAGGAATATGAAAAAAACAAGAAGCATAAATTGAGGAAATCTATAAACGGAGTCTTTACAATTCTAAGGCAACTTCTGCAGAAATTCAAAGGTTTTCATTTATTCTGTGATTTCACATGGACTAATTTGAACACGGCATTATCCTCTTTGTTATTTATCTCACAAAAATATATAAAGCTTAGGAAATTTCACAGAAATTTGAAAGAGGTGTCTAGGGTTTTAGTAGCACTGTCACTATCATTCTTTACTTAGATGCTGATTACGGTATCCAAATACCATGCTATAGAAAATATATTTCAAACGGTAACATCAGGCTCTTTGGCAGGCTTCTTAGGCATTTGTGTTGGAATAATTGGAAATGCCACATTATTAGACTAGCGAGGAAATTGCTCTGGACTGAGGCATTTTTTCTTTCAATTGTACTTTCTTCATTTGAAACAGTTTTATAATCCATTATTTTTTTTATTGGGTTCGCCCAAATAATTTAGGGTCTCTTGTTATGCATTTTATTTTTATAAATGGGAATAAAGTGAAGAGGGTAAGCTTAGCCAGGTTCATTTTTTTTATTTTTAGGTAGGAAAGTAGAATAGTCTCTAGAAGTTAAATGTAGGACTAGGATTCAGAAGATTCCCATCTCTGCCTCAGATTCCATATGACTTTAAGTGAGCCATTTTATTCATTTGTGCCAATTTCCTCTTGGATAAAATGGGCATACTACTGTCTGTTACACAAGTAGAGGGGTATTGACATTAAATCCTTTGTAAGACACTTGCATACTTCATCTTCCAACCAAAGAGCTATAAGAATGATTATTTCTTTTAATTGGTTTGTATAGATTTGTGTCCAGGTTGAGCTTTAATTAGAGCAGTTATTTTTCTATGTGAATTTCATATAAACTACATGTTCTCTTTGTGTCTGTTGTAGTATTATCTGTTCCCAAAGTGGCTTATCATATAAACAAATGTTTGCGCCATGGGTATGCATACACACAATGTCTAAGGATGATTTAGACCCAGCCATCTCTTGATATTTGTGATCTTGAGTACATTGATATCTTTTGTCAATAATAAAAGCTGTTGTTTAAGTTGTAAAGCTCCATTGCCCAAGAGTGCTGTATCTTGAAGTCATCTGTCATGGATGCATTGTAGAGCTAGAAGACTATTTATGTTTATGGCATTTTAAGTGACTCAGTAAAACCCTTTAGAATATACAGAAAAGGCTTGTTTACTGTCATCACTGCTCACTTAATCCTGTGACCTTGACATGATAGTATTCCCATAAAGCTCCCTGTGGGTAGTTCAATAACATAAATGAACATCAGAATCTAATGATTGTTGCAGCTTCAGGAATAAACTGCCTTATGCCATAAATTTGTCTTATACATTCAGTATTGCTGGGATATTCTAAAACATTACTATGTAACAAATTATGTAATTGATTGCATTATTGGAAGAACCAGAAAGACAGACCCAAGAATACGCACATTGATGAATTTGAGACTATAAACAGTTTTAAAACTACTTTGTGTATATTATAGCAATATACTGGTGTCAATATTTTTTCTTAGTGAAAATTTCCAATAGTAAACGCTTCCATTGTTTTCTTTCATTATATAGCACATGTGCATTTATTAATTTTAAGTTTCTAGCAATTATTTTTCCTCTTTTTGTACCTCTCAAAATTGAGGGAAGAAATGGTTTTGGTGTATTGTGTGTGTTTGCTTACTTGCTTTACCCTGATGTCTAGAAAAAAATCATTTTGAGATGAGTGGAATCTCTTCTAAAGATTTGTCAAAAATCAAGTTTGTTCCAAGGCTGCTGCTCTTTATGCTTCAAATTTATGCTTTAATTCTGCTTTAATGCCAGAGGTCTAATCTTCAAACCAGTTTTCCTGGTTTTTGTATGGGTGCCCTGACCCTGTCACTTCTGCCCTTTGAGACCATGTAGGTGGTTCAGTTTTGGATTCCCTATTCTCTAGCATTTTTTTTGCACGTATGGTCTAATAATATGTTTGAATCCATGTCAGCCACCACTGCACATTTTACATACCATAACATTTTAACATAACCTTTAGCAAAGGTTTCGTCCAGTTCATAATATAAGTAATAATAAAAATAAATTAAAATATGATTGATTTACTTCATGGTGATTGTGGACATGAAAAAAATTTAATGTGGAGCTAGCCAGGTTTCTATCTTTTTTATGACTATAAGAACTTTTGCCAAGTACTTGACTTTGGGTTGAATAATGTCAGTATTTTGTAGTGTGTTTCTGCATCACGCATGTCGACATGCATAAAAAACCCCAAATCCCTCTACATTTTATAATTTTGTGTATAGAAAAAGGTCTTATTTTCAAAGTTGAATACTGGCCTTTGGAGATTAAAGGAATTTATTTGAAGGACCTCAAACAGCATCTTCAATGGCACAGTTTCATGCTGAGCTACTAAGCTAGAAATCTGTGAAAACAAATTGACAGAAACATGTCAGAAAAAGAAAGCAGCTAGCAGTGAAGTGAAGTGTGCCCATCGGGAACAAAATTGAATTGGCTATCCTTACTGATTTAACCTCAGATGACTACCATTGAGATGGATGGAGGAAAAACCTTCCATGAAGTAATGGCTATTCTGAAATACTATGTAACTAAACGCTGTAGCTGTGGAAGACTGTACACTGAGGAAAAATAATTTCTTCTATTATATCCTTTCAAGTTGAGAAGCATAGTAAAAAGGTAGCTTTTCTGATTAATCAGAAAGTTTCAAATCAAGCTGTCTAGATGAAACATAAACTGTTTCTTTCTGGGTGTACATAGTTTCTTATCATTAAAGATCTTTCCTTGGTATTGATATTCAGGGCTGGCAACAGATTCCCCCAGCCCTGGGCAATCTGGGGGAATTTCCAGTTCTGCAGCTTCCATTGATTGGGAACCAAGGCCAGTGGGATCTATGGAGTCAGTGCCTTTGGCCAAATGCAAAACATGGAGCTGGGCACTGAGGGAGGGGAGTTCCTGTCACCCTTCTGGGAAGTCCTCCCCAAGCAAACACCACCATGTACTCCAACCCTGAGCTCCTGCTGCTGGGGGTTGTGAAGACATAAGACTGCCCTAGCAATGACCAGTGCAGCTGGTCCATTGGCTGCCCAAGCTGCTGAGGTGACTCCTACGGCAGCTGCATGAAGTGGACTCAGTTGTCTCACCCTTGTCCTTTGCTCTGTCTTGACTAACAAGTGCTCTCTGACTTCCTTTCCAGATACTTGCAACATATGTGGCCACTATCTTGTTCCAACTTTTTCACCACAATTGTTTCTAAGCCTGCTCCCAACCCCTAATAATAGAGACTTTTTAAAAATAATATTTCATTTACTATCTGGGATAGCTGGGTGACCAGGGATTAAAAGTTGCCATGGCTATAACTGTTGTGCACATCAATGTTCCCTGCAAGCTGAGCACTTGGGTGACCATCCAGGAGAGATTCAGCTGCCTCCTAGTTGATTAACAGAGTACCCACAGCCAGCAACATATGTTTCTGTTGGTGGTACACATCTGCACATGTACTGGCACACATGACAAAATTTAATCCTCACATAGATGGAAAAAATTAGAGACAACATTAGTGGGCATATGTTTGAAAGACATCAGAGAAAATGGATTTAAGCAGAATAGAGATATTTGCATAATAACTATCTAATTGAGGAAACAAAAGCCTTCCAGTTGTAGGAAGATACCAGCTCTGTCTGGTTTGATATTAGAATGTATAAGAGATTTGAACTGGATCTATCAGATGAAGAAAAAACTGTAAATTCTGTTAAAGTGATTGTACATGTCCATTTCACTTCAGGTGTGTGTGCACATCCAGTACGCCAGAACTGGAGATTTTTCCCTTAGTGGTTAGAGTGGCGCATGTGCCCTTAGTGCTCTTCTGCAATTGTCCAGTGATATAAAAGGCAAGGCTACCTGTACCCTGTTCCCCCACCTTGCTTTTTCTGATCATTGTGATTGGTAGTCAGAAAGCTCTTTAAGGTTTTTTTTTCTGCACTAACAGTGGGATTTTTTCTCTTTGTATGTGGTTAGTTTTATTCATTTTTATAGTTAATTTTTTTTCATTTTTTCCCACAATTTTCTGGCATCCAATCTATAATACTGGAGAAGTGTTGATGTTTGGTACTGGGGAATGCCTCAGTCCATGGGCTTCAAGCCTCCTGCCAGGTATAGGAAGTATATGCCATTTAGTAGCCCGAATTCTAGGTGCTGAAGTGCCTCGGAGAGGGCTATGTTTAAAACCACTATCAAAAGCGACTTCGAGCCATATACTAAAAAGGACAGGGGGAGAGACTACTTCACATTCTTATGGAGGCAGCTTTGTGTCCACTTGTGGAGTCTCCTTACTCAGTCCAGGTGCCAAGTACTTCCACCTTGGCGAGACATGGTCAGCCTTCTGGATAGTCAAGTAGAAGTAGTTGTAGAGACTTCCTCTAGCCTGGTGGACATACTGAATTGTACAAGACCTGCCAGAGTGGTCCTATCCATATACTAAGCCATTCTGGAGCCTGCAAAGTCTTTGTTGCAAACACCATCCTTGCTGACTCTGACCTCTAAAAGAACTAAGAGGTGGTATTTGGGGGCAGAATCATGTTTATACCTCCCTTTCACTTGCATCCTTGGTGGTGTCAGCATTTAATGAGAGAACGTGTCAGGTATGTCCTCCTTCTACTCCACTGAACAGAGTGAGAAAAAGACTGGACTTTTTGGTAGAAAAGTTTCTTGTACATCTGGAATACAGTTTCTAATCAACAGCCTTATTTGCCAGATAAGATTTCTTGCTCTGACAAATTACCAGGAAGGAATTCCAGGCCATGTTAGAAGGCAAACTGGAGAGTAGGACCTCTCTTCATCTAGTGTTCAGCAGGGTTGACTCTGAAGCCAGAGTTCAGGCATTTGCAATACTATGCACAGATCTTCATGCTACAATTGCCAGGTCTCCATCCTGAGGTCCAGCCATCAATCCAGAGTTTCCCTTTGAGAATCTAATCCAGTATTCATAAAAGATTGATAAGACACTGTACAGTCTTAAACACTCAATGGCCTCCTTGAAGTCATTGGAAATTTACAAGCCTCTTCCTAAAAAAGAACATTTCTACTGTCAGTCTCTCCGGAGATACTCATTTTACCTACATAAGGAAATGACCAATACAGAAAATGGAGGGAAAATCATGGGAGACCCCACACGTGCTTCGGTAGTTTTCTTCTCTGGTCGGTTCTTTGAGACAGACTGGGATTTGCAAGAAGTCTGTTTGACTGCCATATCGAGGACAGAGTACCAGATGGCCGCATTCCAGTTTTTCCCTTCTCTTTATTTTCCAACCCACTGTCCCACTTCCTTGCGCCCATACCACCATATATAAATGGGTTGAAAGCACTGTGGAATAGGATTTCATTCTGCAATTTGTTTCCATCCCTTCATTCCACCCCATTTCCTTGTGTATTTTCAGGGACCCTTCTCACAAGAGAGTCTCCTCAGAGATAGTTTCTTTTACAATTCGAAGCTATGGGAGAGGTTTCCCTTTTCATTGATAGAAGGGTTTCTATTCCCAATTTTTTTGACGCTAAATACAAAAGCTTGTCTCAGGGTTATTCTGGACCTGACAATTTGGAATAAATATATATAAAGAAAATAAGGTTTTGCATGGTCCTCCGAGCCTCCTTTGTCTCCTCTGTTAATTCAAATGGCTGTTAGACTACCTTTGACTTCAAGGATTCATATTTCCATGTGGCTATCCATAAAAACCTTAGGAAATTCTAAGATTTCTGATCAGTAACACTCATTATCAATTTATTGTACTGTCTTTTGGCCTGCCTTTAGGGTTGCCAGATGGTTTAACAAAAAATACTGAACACCACCACCCCGCTAAAAAAAAAAAAAGCACCGGGAAAAAATTCTGTCGGGGGGGGGGGGGGGAAGGGGGAGACCAAAGTTGTTTAAAAAAAAAAAGTGGGGGGGAGCCAAAGTTGTTAAGCAAAAGTTGCACCACTCCCTCCAGTTTGGGACCACACACTAACCACCAATGCACCCACCCCTCCCCCTGAGCCAGGCCCCCCAGTCTCCCCATCCCAATGCACTCACCCCTGCCTCAGAACCATACCCCCCCTAGTACCCTCCCATCCCAGTGCACTCCCTCTTCCCCCTAAGGCAGGCATCCCCAGCTTGGGGAGCCCTCACTCCAATCAAATCTCCTCCCCCCCCATCCCCGCAGAGCCAGGCACAGAGGAACAATCTGACTTTTAAAGTGGCTGCTCCTATTGCCAGGCCTGGCTGCCTCGTCTCGCACTGTAGAGAGAGGGAGGCATCATGTGGCCAGCTCCCGTTCTCTGCTGGTCATGTGGGCCAGAGCAGCGCGCGCTCCACTCCCAGCCCAGCCCGGCACCCCCCTAGCGTGGTGCCCGGCAACTGCCCCTTCCTGCCCCCCCTTCACTTGACTCTGCTGCACTCCTCACTCCCCCGCCCCCGCCAGATATGGCAGGGGAAAATTGTCACCGCCGGGCTTCCATCCTAGGGGAACGGGAAATACCAGACATTGCACATGTTTTTTACCATACAGCGCCCACAAATACCGGACTGTCTGGGTGAAAACCGGACACCTGGCAACCTACCTGCCTTTAGTTCAGTGAATGTTTACATAATGCATGATGATGGTAGCTGCTTTTCTAAGGAAAGCAGATATGCAAGTATGTCGTTGCTTCGATGAGTGGCTGGTATGATTCAATCTAAACTCCAACTCCAATATCATTATGACCAAGAACCAGTTCCTTTTCAAATATCTGGGCCTGTTAATCAACAAGGACATGCCAGTCTTCTGTCCAGTACAAAGAATAAAGTTTATGGGGCAATCCTGGACGCTACAGTGGCCAAGCATTGCTGTCAAAAGCCAGGCTTCAAAAAATGCTAAATATTTTTGCAGGTCTCAAAGCCCATCTGCTCACAAGAGTAAGAAACTATCGCTCACTCTAGAGCACACAACCTTCCGCATGTACAGGATTGGACATGCCAGGCTTCATCCCAGGAAGTTACAGTGCTGGTTAAAGTTGGTTTATTCACTGTCTCATCATCCATTAGATATGCTGGGTCACGTGCTTACAGGAATCTTAGCCTCCTTACGCTGGTGGATAGATCCTACCATCCCAGGGGAGTTCTCATCACCCTGCCTCTGCCCACAAACAGTCTCATTATTGACACTTCTTTAGTTTGGAAACTCACCTAAGAACTATGAATTGAAGACTATAGTCTTGTCAACTAAGAATCAAGGACTGGTTGCATCAAGAGCTACTTTTCTATATAAGGCATTCAGTTCAGCTTGTGTTTTTTTGACCTCATATTAAAGTAGTGACTTTATAAGTTAACAGACAACACTGCGGTTATATTCTACATGAACAAAAAGGTTGGGATCAAATCAGATTGCCTCTGTCAGGAGATGATGGATCTTTGGGAGTTTTAGATCAGGAATGCAACACTTCTCAAAGCCTCCCACCTTCCTCATATTCTGAACAGCCTGGTAGACCATCTAAGTAGATTATTCAGAAATTTTCGTTAATGGTTTCTCAGGCTGGGTTTTAAAGCTCATCTTTGTGGATGGGGGTGGGATTCCACACATAGATCTGTGCGCTACTAGACTTAACAGAAAATGCCACCTGGTTTGACCCAGAGCAGGTCATGTTCTCTGTTCTCTAAGGGTGCATCTACACAGCAGGTCTTAACTCAAAATGAGCTACACAAATTGAGATACATCAATTGCATAGCTTATTTCAAAATTGCTAGCTTCTACACAGCACTTATTTTGAAATAGAACACCCTTCTTCCAACTTCCCTTACTCCTCGTACAATGAGGGTTACAGGAGTTAGAGTAAGAAGTTCTCCAGCTTGACAGTATTTTGACATTATTTCAAAATAACTGCTTGCTTAGACGCAGACTAAGTTATTTCAAAATAGCGTTGCTGTGTAGACATACCCTAATAGATGTTTTCCTACACCCTTGGAAAGAAAAGCTCCTCTGTTCAACTCCAATTTTTCAACTCTCCTTTACTCTACAAGTTGAAACAGCGTCTTGTTCACATGATCTTCAGAGCACCAGCTTGCCCTTGCCAGCATTGGTTTTCCATTTTTCTGAAACTATCAGGCTAGACTTCAGTGGCTGTTCTTGATGTAAGTTCAGATGGCTACATCCCAACCCATCCATACTCCATCTCCTGGCATGTATGCTTCATGATCAAGAGGTGAGGTGTTCTATGGACGTATACAACAAGAAGTTATCTACAGTATTCTTACATGTTGTAGTCAGAGTGTGGACTGTGGATGCAGCGGAATGGTTTTTCACCAGTCTCTTGACCTCAATCCACCATGTTTTATGCTATTTGTTTTCCTTAGGTAACAAAGCCTCTCTGTTCATTCCCTTAGAGTTCACCCTAAGATCTGTCTCCCCAGTGGCCTATTGGTATTTTCTCTGTTATATCAATCAGATTCTTAAGGGGTTTGAACAGGCTCAATCTCACTCCTTCTTGAGCCTTGAATTCAGTGGGCAATGTTGTTCTTCTTTTGAACTGATAGCTGCTTGTTCTTTTCTACATCTGCCTATGAAGGTAGCTTTTTGGTGGCCCTTAGCTCCCCAGGAAGGGTGTCAGTTATGTATGTTGAATGTGAATCCTCACATAGTATTTTATAAAAACAAGATGTACGCCTGTCCTCATCTGAAATTCCTAATTAAGGTTGTCTCAGAATTCTGTCTCAATCAAGCAGTATTCTTACCAACATTCTTTCGTAAGTCCCGTTCTTACTAGAATAAAGAGAGGCTTCATATTGTGAATGTCAGAAGGGCACTGTTTTTTATTAAAATAGAATGAGATTATATAGATAATCTCAGCTATTTATTTCAGTTGCAGATGGGATGAATGGCCTCCCCATATCTAGGTTAAGGATTTCATTCTGAATAAATGTTACAATATTTACAAAAATCTTTAAAAAACCAGTGGTCCTATAGCACCTCAGAGACTAATAAAAAATATATAAATACTTCTGTGATGGGATGGGGTCACAGAAGACTCCTTGGGGGTGCTTCCTGGGGTGCTGACAAAGCCACTGCCACTCGCCTTCTTGCTCTCTGAAGCGTCTCACCACCCTGTGCTGCTGGGCCAGCTCCCTGGTCTCCCCCAGCCAAGGTACAGAACCAGTGTCACTGCCCTCCCCCCCTCTCCCCCACACACACCAAATAGCAGTGCAGACACTGAAACTCTTCAGGTCTGAGGAAAATACAGTTTGGGGCCTAGCTTCCTGGGATACCACTCCCCAAATGGGATCAGAATCCCAAATGAACTATTGAGGTAAGCCCCCATTTAACAGTGAAAGGAGGAATGTACCCACTGATTGCTATATATATAAAATTCTATATATAAAATAATGGGGAAACATTTAAGTAATGTCAAATGTCAATGCACAAAAGCAAGGGACTTAAGAGGCAAAGCTAAGATAAAATATCAAGTTTTGTATCAGTGTTCAGATAAGCTATTGTACACATTAAACTTGTAAACAACATGAGTTAAATCACAATGTGTAGTTTTCCAGATTTTCTTCAGCATTGTCTCTTTATTTCCTTGAATTTTGGGGATGAAATTATTTAAACATTTTACTCTTTGTAGTAGTATTCTTATTTCTCCCCTGAGAGGACTCTAATGTAATGTGTGTGTCTGGATACATGTTTTCTGAGAGATTAATTGGGTAATGTAGAAAATACTTTGTATTTTTAACTGGTCAAGAAAGCAATAGGGGAGGAAAAAAAATGATACATTATTTCCATGATCTAAATGTTCTCCAGCAGCAGCTGAGCTGCTCACTGTTATTCAATGCTACATTAACTTTTCCATTAATGCTGGTGCTGTATAATATGAAGCCCTTAAGCATTACAGAGTTACTATCTGATTTTTGTTCCATGATCTGGCTGCTGTATTTGCATCTTACAACCATTATACAGAATAACCACCATCATTACTTTTTTAGAAGGATGTTTCCTCCTTACTTTGAATGTATTTCGGGCTAAGTATGTCTGAAAAGAAACAGGATCTGTTAACATTTTCACTATAAACCCTTTTTTTAGTTGTTTTCCATTGCTGATCATGTCCTGGTGATCACTGGCACACAGGTTGTTGGTCAGTAATTTTTTTATTTCTGTTTTGCTGGTTTTCATACAGAAATCTAGAGATGTGGGGAAATCAGTCCAAACAGTAGACGAAAATAACCTGATTATTGGGAAATACTTTTCACAAAATTTTGAATAGCTTCTGAACTTGTGCAGCATTTATTTTACATAATTATATTTTCTACAGCATTGAAACATTTTTTCTATAATTGCAT
Organism: Pelochelys cantorii; assembly: GCA_032595735.1. Taxonomy (NCBI): domain Eukaryota; kingdom Metazoa; phylum Chordata; order Testudines; family Trionychidae; genus Pelochelys; species Pelochelys cantorii. Next base: position 53,294,267 of record CM064326.1, read on the forward strand.
AATAGACTATGACTAGAATAGTAATTAATCTCATTTGTCAAAGTTTTTGTAACTTGGCCATATTAAGACACAGATATAAAAATGGAAACAATGTGCAGAGTCAGTGCTGTAACAAATTAGAATGTATTCATAGTGCTTCAGAGGAAGGCAAACTACTCTCAACCATCAAATCCTATCCCTCCTTTCCTAAGCAGTACCAAAAATACCTCTGATTGTACAATCTATTTGAGAGATTCATTCTTGAGCATTGCCAGTGATCAGTTGTATGCCCCTAAAGAATGAGGTTATATTCTGCGCTCTACTGCTGACCACTTGTGTTGACACTTAGCAAGTGCCTCAGTTTCCCCATCATCTGTAAAATAGGAAAATGATTCTTCTTTCCTTTGTAAAGTACTTTGAACTGTATGGATGAGTGAAGTATTAATTGATTATCTTGTTACAAAGAAATTCGTGGTGGAGGGCTTGTGGTTTTGCTTTAAATCCATTTCAGGAATGCCCATGTCTAGTGTTTATGGGACACAGCAAAAAGCAGTCTGATCAACGTTGTGGTTTCTCATTTGTTCAGTTAGTTATCTTATTCATTTCTTCCTCTTATCTTTCTTTCCTTCTTCCCAAGTTAAATTATTATAGTCCCTATAGTCATCCATTCTATCTACACACAGCCTTATTGCCAAAATTTTTCTTTGGCCTTGTCAGACATCTTAGTGTCTGTGCTGTATGGTTTTCAGGTGAATAGCTGAGGTTGAACAAAGTGCTCATATTGTATGGGCACACCATTGTATATCTTATAAGAGCTTAATAATGTCTCTCTTATTTTCTAATACATCCAGCAATCCTGTTTTCTTTTTTAAGTTCTACTTTAAGCATCCTGGAAAAGTTATCCATGGTGAGTCTTGGTATTCCTTCTGAGAAGACCCTATTGGTTTAGAAACCATGTTACAAAACAAGCTTAGAATATTTTGTTGCATTTATTCGATGAATTTTCATTTGCCTCTTCAACTTGATTACTTTGGAGGGTGGGGTTTTTTTGGGGTTTTTTTTTGCCATTACTAATCTGAATAGCTTTTTCTCACTAACAGGTGGTCTGACCAATTTCTTACTGATAATCAGATCATGGCACTCCAACACTGGACAGAAATATGATATCAAACATATTTTCCAGAGGATGTCATGAAGGCCGAGTCTATACAGTTCAAAAATGAACTAGATAAGTTCATGAAAAAATAGGTCTATCAATGGCTATTAGCTAGAATAGGCAGGGATGCAAAAATGTGTTCAGAAGTATCCCTAGATTCTGCTTGTCAGAAGCTGGGAATGGGCAATAGGGAAGGGTCACCTGATGATTATCAGTTCTGTTCATTGCCTCTGCAGCACCTGACATTTGTCACTGTCAGCAGACAGGATACTGGGCTAAATGGACCATTTGTCTGACCCAGTATGGCCATTCTTATGTTTCTTATTTTTATCATTAGGTAAACATACCTTGAATTTTTTATTCAGAGAGGTTATTCCTTCCTGCAAAGTATTCAGTCTCTAATCATAGAATACTAGAATTGGAAGGGTTCTCAGAGGTCATCAAGTCCAGTCCCCTGCCCTCATGGCAGGACCATGCACCTACTAGATCATCCATGACAGATGTCTATCTAATCTGCTTTTGAATATCTCCAGTAATGAAGATTCCATAACCTCTCTAGGCAATTTATTCCAGTGTTTAACCACCCTGTCAGTCAGGAAGTTTTTCCTAAAGACCATGTTGTTATCCTGGTTATTGAATGTTTTTGTCAAGGACCTGGCACTTAAACTCAACAGGGAGAGAGTGGCGTGCCCGTGTGTATCCTTCAGTTTTTGAATCGCTGAGTTCTTTGGCTTTGCAGCCCTTAGAAAAAAAGAGGCTGCTGGTTCAGAGTTGTATGTTCATGTTTAGGTACTTTTCACTAAGATAATAAAAATAATGAAAAGGTTTGAAAAGGTAATTATATCTAACCTTGTCCCAAATGTTACCTTGTTTTGAAGATTTGAAACCAAAAATAAATTTTAAAATAACTCATAAAACTCAAAAAATTCAATACCTGCTTCTTCCAAGAGTCCATCTGATATTCCTGTGAACTCAATATTTTTACCAATTTGAAAGGAATTTTATCCAATAAAACTATTAAATGTGAACAAAACTAAAGAAACAAAAGATAGGATGCCTTGAACACCAAAAAATATAACCTTTCTTAGAGACTCAACATTTTATTAGACAGCGTTGGTTGGGGTTTTTTTTCTAATCTTGTGATGTGGAAAAAATTTGCATGTGTGAAATGCTGTTCTATTTCTAGGACTTCAAGATGTGTAGGAATGAAATATTGAGTATACCAACATCTTTTAGTTTGAAGCTTTGGAGACAGTATTGCCCTTATATTAGTAAGATTTTAAGAAAAGATTAGCACATAAACAATTGACCAGAAAATAAAATACCATGTTTTGTTAGCATTTCCTGTATTTGTCCCCCAAAACATTTATAGCACAACACAAAATTTAATGATAACAAACAAAATTATTTTACTTAGAGTATCATTTAACAATGATGAGATGCTGTCTGAGTAAAAACTGAATCTCACTGGAATGCTCAGTATATTGTGTTGACAAAATAAAGTTTATAAAATAAAATTTCAATATTTTCAGTATGACTGATGATAAATGCTCTCGTACTGAGGTTATATTAGAAAATCAATATTTTTAAAATTGAAACAGTATAGGTTTGTATTGATCCATGTGGCTAAATCAAAATGAAAGGCTTTATAACAGCTTTCTTAGACAGCCTGCTACCGAGTAATGGCAAACTATCAATTCTAGCTTTCCACTGATAAATCAGCTTGAAAATTGGATGTCAAATTTTTTTCACTGAAGTAGTGATTTTTTTCATGCCCTTTAACCTCTCCTGATGTATTAGATTGGTTTATAAGACTAAGCTCTACTTTCCTGAAAGCAGTTGTCAAAACTGACATTTAGATGTGTTCTCAAACAATTCCTGAAGTCTTAAAACCTACTTTTATTTACTATCGGTATGTTAATGTAGGGGGATTGTGTGTCAGTGTAAATATTAATAAATGTTTAAACTAAAAAAAATCAATTTAATATTTCAGGTAGGTATATTCCTCCATTTTCTGATCTCAGGAGTTCGTAAAGGTCAGATTCCCAACTGCAGCTTTTAGAAACGAATGCTCCAGGAAGTATTTTAGCTTTCAGTGAGTAGGTGGATTGATTTCTTGCCTAACAGATTGATTTTCTTTTATTTTGTGTTAGCTTTTTTTTTTAAAAGCCTAATGTAATAAGTACATTTGTTTTTAGCTACTGATTATAATATTAGCCCATAATAATGATTTGCGTGTACTTCGTTTTTTATAAGGAGTCATGTGGGTAATCTTTTTATTATTATTCATGAAAGAGTACTAGCATGCAGTATATCTGAAAATAGACTGCAAAGTTTTAGATGGAGAAAGAAAACAGCCTTAATGCTGTAGTCCTCAATGACAGTTGACAGTGCCATACCTTCATGCCTTGACCACAGACTATAAGTTAGCTTGAGTGGGTATTGATTGTGAAGTTTTCTGTTGTATAATTACTTATTGCTGGAGGAAAATGTGGTGTGTATTGATCTAGATGGAAGCATTTGAGTAGCAGTTTCCCTTGGCTAACAGTGAGTGTCATCTTTCAGCCATGATAAATGGTAACATTCTGGGTCAGCATAATTACTTTGTGGTGAAATGAACCTCCTGTACCCTTCTCCTTCCTCTCACATCAAGGGACTACCATAATCATCTTTATCTGAAAGCCATGATTTACTGAACTAATCATCCTCTTAATAGAGTAAAATCTTTTTTTTAGTGTATGCCCAGTTTAACTACAATATAATTTTACTATTTAAAAAAGTGAACAGTGTTGTTCTATTTTGGATCCACAAATATAATTTTTCTCTAGCTGTAGTCAATTGATTTTGAACTGCAAGAGGCCACCCCCCTAAGGCAGTCTTTTCAGCATAATTGTCAGTGTCTAAGTGAAAGAGGGAAAAGATTCAAATGTTCAACATTTTGACACGGTATTTTATAAGCCTAAGAATCAAACATTATATCTAATTTTGAATTTATGAGAATAATACAGGAAGGCAATAAAAACAGCAATGCCAGTATACTTTCAGCCTCTCTTTTCCCCCCCCCCCCCAATTAAAACTATGCATCCCTTCCAGTATGCTGTCCTTTGAGTGCTGCACCAGTTTTTGTCATGAAATAAAATGCAGAGGATGCCTCTTCAAATTATGTTGCAAGAACAACTTTACTGGTAATAACTGAGACATCTGGTTTAAAGTACAGAGTTTTAGATGCAAAACTGAAAAAAAATCCATTATTTTGTATCTTTTCACCTTCATTAAGTGGCTACAATGTCCAAATCAAGAAAAACATATTTATTACCAGAACTGAAAAACTGTGGTGATTTGTGTTGTTTAGCACCTCTTTACAAAGAGGTGTTCAGCGTATTATCAATATTAAAACTTTGTAGCATGTTGTTGAAAATGGATTCATATTTACTTCCCAGTAGTGTAATATGGCCTTCGGGTAATTACTTTTTTTTGTTAAATAATGTTATTTAAAGAATATCTGGCAATAGTTTTAGATCATTTTAAGACAGCTGTGAAGGTTTGAATAAAGGTCATTTTCAGTGATTGTGCTTAACTAAATAAATGTGAAAGGTTTCACAATGGGAATCTTGCTTTTCAGTATGCTGTCATAAATTTCCCGTTAACACATCTGGGAATACCAAGTAAAATGTAGTTGTTTCTGCCTTCAAGGCAGTATATTTTATATTTTCTATGCTTTGTTTGTTTTCTCCTTATAATTCTGTTTATTCACATAACCAGAGTTCAAAGGTTTTACTTTGTCATAAATTAAATCCACTATTCTGTGACAGTTTGTGGGACCCGCTGGATATAATTTTCAAATGGTTGTAACTTGAAGATTTTTGCAGAGATTTAATCATTAAAAGTGTTAAATTTTCTGACAACTCAGCCTCTATTGTGACCCTAGTTCATTGCTTGCTCCCTCCCTTGGCCACAGCTGGCCTCTTGCTGTTCACAGCTGAAAAGTGAAATCAATGCTTGGTCTAACAAAATGCAGATGAAAGCCATTCTGATCATATATAGTCATTTCCCGTAATTTTATCAGCCTTCAGTTACTTAAATGATCTCTGGAAATCATTGGTTTTTCATGTGAATATAATACCAAGTTTTGTGTTAAGATGTGCTATCTTTTAGGAAAATAATACTTTCTTAAGCCTAGTAGTGTTATACAGCACATACAGATGTAGAATGGCTTTCTAAAATATCATCTGCTACTTCTTTCAAAAGAAGCATTACATTCCAAATCAAGTCACAAGGGTTTCCATCTAAGTTCTATAGATTTTGAGCCAGCTGAAAGCTAGTGAATATATATTTTTTAAATGTTCAAAGTTGGAAAGCAAAAGCTCTGAACATGTGTCAATTCACATTTCCATTGATCTCTCATCCCTTTTAGTTTTATTTGAGTAAGATTGCTTGGAAAGCTACATTACAGTTATAGGTAGTTGTGTATGATGTAGCTTAATGCCCAAAAGGTCACAGAACTACAATGAGTTTGATGGAAAACAGCCTTTCTCTCTATTTTAAATGGTTCCTGCTTTGATTACAGGCATTTATTATAATTATCAAGAGATTAGTCTGTTGTTACAGAATCCTTGTAATGGAACATTTAAAAGGAATATAATGGCAGTTTATTGGATTTTGTAAAGGAAAAGAGAACAGATAAAGTGGTGTTATTTGTAAATGGATAAACTGTTGCCGAAATATACTAATTTTTTTCTGTTGTTTCACCTCACGCTTCTTTTTCTTCCATAGTTTTTAGTTATTGTAGAAAAGAGTTGGTCATATCTTAAGAAAACAAAGTAAAGACTCATTGATTATAATATTTTAATACATACTTACCTTTTCACTTCAGAGACAATGCTGAACAAGATGTTAAGTATAGCAATAAGATTGTTCCTTCCATAAATCTTGTGTTAAAATGTACACATTATAAACAGTTTATGGTTTCTTTTACCTTTTGTTTTGGAATTAGTACTGTATAATAATCCTGTTTCAAAACTTGCACTCAGTTTTCAGTCAATGTGTTGCTGATTAGAAATAATAGCCTAATAATTAGGCTCTATTGTTGTCATCAGTTGCGGTATAGCCAGGGCTTATTCAAACTTCCTTTTTTAAATTAGCAAGAAACAATAATACTGAAAAAGCTTATAACTCCCTTTGAACTAGTGATAATTAATTTTCCATTTAATTTACTCCTTGACTTTGTGTGTAGACTCCTAGTTAAATTATACCCTCTGCTCAGCTTTTGTGTGTGTTCTCTTCATAGTGTAGATAAGCGTATACATGAACTTGGATCAGCAGTAATACAGATACATCAAAAAGATTCTCTAAAGTTTGTGCCTCACAACTTTTTTCCTTGGTTGTTTAGTGTTATAAAATAGGTTTTTCAGTACTCATGAAACTGTTTTATTGTCTAATTTCAACATAAATGTAACTCATAGGAAGACAAAAACAGGACAGTTGGTGGTCTGAGCACAGATTAATAAAAAAAAAAATCAGGTGGCTTAATTCTACTCCTATGCTGACATTAATTGATCGGTATTTTCCCAGTACTTTTGTTGTTAAATCTTATTTTTGAGGCTTTAGAATTTCGATGTTACAATTTTCTCCAAAGTAGAAGGGTTTTTTTTTTTAAAGTTTTGGTATAGGTGTTATTAGTTTAGAAAATGTCAGTCTAAACATTCATTTTGAGTATAATGTTTACCAATCTGAATTTTTATTAACTGCACTGATACAGTTTAAATATATAAAATTAGAATAGTCCAATAATGATTTACTTAAATCAGTTAAGCAATATTTATGATGTAAAAGTGAGTTTCTGTGAAAAATATGACATTTGCTGTTTGTCTAGGACTGTGTATCGTCCTGTTACCTCTGTGCCTGAGCAAAAGAGGGATTTGTTAGTGCTCTGCTGCCTGGCAGTTTCCTGCCACCCCAGTTTGTTAGCCAGCCAAATTCCTTAGGACTCTGCCAGTCCTGATTTTGCATTGTAGGTTAACTCTGGGTTTTCTTCAGTTCTTGAACTCTCCAGCTGCACGTCCTTGGAGCATTCACAGAAATGGCACATCCGTTATCTCCAAAGAGGCAGAGTACCACCAGCCTAGTGGCTCAATTGTGGATGTACCTCACTTCAATATAACAGCACAGAGATGAATTTATAATAAAAATAAGAATAATTATAATAAAAACAAGAATAAGTTTATCAATAAAGAACAGAAATTGAAGTGATATTAAGCAGGAACATAAATGGTTACAAATGAAATAAAAGTATAACATGCTTCTCAGATGTGATGTATAACCATAGTAGGCTCCAAGCTTTGTCAAAACCTTTTTTTTTTTTAACTTACAACTGTTTTTCAGCATCACCGATCCACATATTTGGTGATTCGCCATTCCAAGATACAAAGAACACTGACTTCTTTGTATTCTCCATGATGGATAACAAGATAAACTTTTGGTTTCCAAAGTTCACAGTCTTTGTCTTGAGTCAGGATGACCCATTCACACTGCTGTGTTGATTTCCTCATCCTATATGGTGGTGTCTACTTCTGAGAACACTGCCCTGTCTGACCAAGCAATGAACAAATTATAGTGTCTAGATGAACTTGGGGTTGGATGAGAGCTAGCTGATTGCAATCAGAAAAGACTGAAATAATGTTGGTGGCCTGGGGAAGGCAAAGAGGTGTAGGGACTTATATCTGTACCCTTTGTAGAGAAATGTGACCACCATTTGTAAAATAGTGGCATGATAGTGTTAGAACGTAAGCTGCTCCTAGATGTTGCTGTAGCCCAGAGTGGTTTTTTTTTTATATATCTATTTCCTCCTGGAAAGACATCCTTTCTCACCAATTCACACTTTCCCATAATGACCCATGCCTTTGTCTCTCCAAAATTAGATTGCTATATTTACTTGGACCTATACCTTGAAACCATTCAGAAGCTAAAGCTCATGCAGAGTTTTGCAGGATGCTTATTCAGCAGACTCACAAGGTGGGAGCACATGAAACCAGTGCCCAATGATCTGCCCTGGCTTCCAGTAAGCTTCCAAGTGATGTTCAAGATGTTGGTTTTAACCTTTAAAACCCTAAATAGTTTGGGACCTGGTTTGCTTATAATATTGCCTTCCCCCTCCACGGTGTCCTGCCGCAATTGAGATCAATAGTGGTGCTTGTGCTGGAGCATGAGGAAGCTGCTGGTAGAATGTTCTCTGTGAGGAGTCCTTGATTTTGAGCTCAGTCCTGCCTTTTGGTCTTCCCAGATTTGTTAACCTTTCAGGGACACTGTGAGGATGTGGATGGAGGTGGATATATCTATGGGCCTTCCTATGTTATGATTTTTATTTTAGCGAATGAGTGCCTATAGTTGTATTTTTAAATGTGAAGAAATAAATAAAATACTGCCCAGTAATCTACACCTGGATCTTTCCAGCTGCAACCTTGTAGCTGTAGTTGTTTTGAGGATATGAGGCGAGTCTTGGGAGGGAGGTCCCCAGATAGTTAAGGGCTATGTCGGTAAGGAATGGGGCTTTAAATTCAGTTCTTAAAGGACTGGGGAGCCAACAGAGATTGAGAAGAATAGACATATTTGTGCTGGCTGTTAATGTTTATGAGAGAAGTTGCTGCACGTTGCACCAGCATCAGCTTTCTTGGGTCAGTTGTATTCAGCTCCAGATAAAGTGACTCTGTAGTGCCTAGAACAATGGTCTAACCTAGGTAAGATTAAAAACATGAATTAGTGTGGTGAAGTACTAGACTGAGAGAAAAGGGAACAGCTTTCTTACAGATCAAAGATTAAAGAAAGCATTCCTCATTACTGTGACAATGAATTTCTAGGTGTGGTGAAAAGTCTAGTGTGAGATCAATACTTAATACCATCTTGTTGGTCTGTAGTCTGATTTCTTTGAACATTGGTGAAGTTAGAGTGCATTATATAAACCCCCCACTCCAACCCAACCTGTATTAAAAGAATATTATTAGGTTGCAGGTTACCGAACACTTGAAAGTGAGCAATGCCAGATTCGTGGCTGCTTATGCCCCTTTTGCATACACCATGTGCACTGAATGAGGTTTGGAATCAGGGGGCAAAAGCTGCATGTGGTCAAGTAATTAAAGACTTTTTCATTAAATTTTCTCCCCTACCCCCGCCCCAACTACAGCATCTTTCCAACATTTCTAAGAAATCTTTCCTGGTGCTGTCACCATGATCTCAAGATCATCTCATTGTCCACGAAAGCTCAAGATACTATCTATCTATCTATCTATCTATCTATATACTTGTAATGTTCATGGTGAGTAGATGTTTTGGCAGACTACCAACATTATTTTTCCTGAGAAACTCCAGTAAGAGATGGGAAATGCTGCATTTCAACAGTTTATATCTTAGCAAAACTGAATGGAATTTCAGAAAGCTAAGAAAAGGCCTTTCTGGGCCTGCTGCAAACAATGGAAGTGTTAGAGTTGTTCAGAAACCTTTATGATGGAAAGTAGTAGTGTCATAAAAATACAGGTTGCTGCCAGCTCACCGTGTGATTCCTCTTTCTACGCGTGTCTTCCCTGTATTTATTTTGAACTATATAAAATCCTGCTACTGAACTCTGTCAGGCAATGGCACAGCTTATTAATGGTCAAAGCTACCTTAGGGTATGACTATACTTACTCAGCGTTTAGCAGCTAGGCTGTGTGGGTACTGCCCAGTTGCTAAAAGATTTCATATGTGAGCACTGTTTGTCAGCACTTTTGCCAAAAAAAATACTTCCAGCTCCAATGAGGAGTTTGCTTTGTCAGCAGCAGAGCACTCCTGCCAACAAGAAGGAGTTCACACTTTCACTTGCCTGGTCAAAACTTTGTGGTTCATGAACAAGGGGTTAAGCACCCGTGAATGACAAATGTTTTATCAATCAAATGCAAGTGTAGACATAGCTATAGAAAAGGAGAGACATAGTTGAGTTTGTACCATTGTTTCATGAGACTATGATGGCTGGTGTTTTCTCTGACTGGGCTCATATAATTGCTTGTAGATGGAATTGAGTATTAAGCTTTGAAGTTATTTGTATAATAGAGGCCTGGTTGTTGATGAGTGGGTGACCATAATGGCTGTCTAGATTTCTCTCTGAACACTGTAGTGTTCTTTCACTCATGCATGGATCTGACTTGTGAATCACATTTTGCTTTTGTGTGTTATCCATGCCATATTTCTAACAGGTTTAAAGGCTGCAGAGAGCTTTGTTTTCTGGGCAGAAATTCATCACTCAGCACCAACAGTGCTATTTTTGTGTCATGTCCTGGCCTGAGTGTTAGGGATGCAGATATTGACAGGGAAAAAGGTGTTACTGGAATGTCCCTAAACTGCGCTGCCTTTCCTGGACTAACAAGAAAAGTGGAACAATGAGTAATCCTGCGGTACTGTAGAGACTAACAGAGAAAGATGTATGGTACCATGAGCTTTCATGGGTAAAGCCCACTTCATCAGAAAAGGGAAGGGAAGGGGAGGGAAGGGGAGAAGAGGTGCAGACAATGCTATAGTTGGCAAGGTCAGTGAGAAGTGTATGATTTTCCAGGATTTGCCAGACTATTGAATTATTAAGGGTGTCTGGTAGCCTATCTGCTTTTGAAAGTTGATTGTCAATACTCTCAGCAAAGAATTTGCTACATATCACAGTGAGTATGATGGCTGGAGGCTCAATAATATTTCTCTAGTATTGTGCATATGCAAAGCACTTTCCCAATCCTTCCCCTCAAAACATCCCTGGACCTGCTTGCTGGTAATGTTATATCTTTTCTACAGGAGGCAGAAACCAAAATAGAGCAATTTTCTTTTCAAGGCCACGCAGGATGTTTGTGACAGAGTCTGTATTGGGAAGAGGAGCAGTGGGATTCCTGCACCAAAGTTAAATCTAACTAGTGTATCAGAGAACACACTTAAAACTGTAAATAAATATGCTGGATATTGTATTTCAAGTGTTGTGTGCAATATGGAGACACGGTTGAGGAAGGCTGTAGAAAATCACGAAAACACAAATATGGCAACAAAATTCGAGGATGACATATAAGCATGACAAAAATCAGCTAAATGTAGATAGTCTAGGAAAAGAAAAACCCAAGGTCATGATCATAGTCTATAAATATCTTTAGAGCAATGGTAAAAATGAAGGAACTGAATTATTTAGTCTGTTGCTAATAGAGTAGAAAGCTATAGCCTGAAGCTAAGTTAGTTAAAGTTAGACATTTGGAAAAATTAACAAAGCAGTTGGGCAGTGGAATAAAATACGTGCGTGACATGCCATCCTTATGTACACGAATCCTATTGATTTAGGACTACTCACATAGGATTGGATGTTTTAAGGGTATTATTTTAGAACAAGTTTGGTGAGACATGATATTGGAAAGGGTCCTATGAAATGGACTGGAATCCATGAATGACAAAATATCAATCTGCTTTTTATCTCAGAGTTTGGTACTGCTGCTTGTCGTCATGGTATCTGAGCACCTTTCATGTAAAATGAATTAGCAGTAGCGAAACTTTTATTAGACTTCATGGGATATGGCCACACGGCAATAAAACACCTACGACTGGCCTGTGTCGGCTGACTTGGGCTTACAGGGCTATAAAATTACAGTGTAGATATTCAAGTTCAGGCCTCTCAAAGTTCCAGAGCCCCAGCTCCAGACTAAGCCCAAATTTCTACATTGCAGTTTTGTTGCCCCACAGCTCAAGCCCCATGAGCCTAATTTAGCTGACATGGGACAGCTGTGAGTAGACATACCCATGAAGTCTCTGGCTCCCCCAGCCGCCCATTTGGCTTATTTGATGCCTTTTGATAGTTCTGTGTATTTCTGTTTGGTTGGATTGTGGTTTTTGGAAAGGTTGGTTGTTTATATTGGAAAATAAATTGAACTAAATTATTGTATTTATGTAATAATATCCGTAATTACCCTTACTTATCAGTTTTTGCTATCCAGTGAAGCAATATATATTTTTGTAGTCCATAATTCTGTGTCCTGCCATTTGTTTTAAGGCAAGTCATAGGAAATACATAGGAAGTCATAGGAAATATGTAATAAACTTAAAAAACAAATAATAGTCTGGTAGCACTTTAAAGACTAACAAAACATGTAGATGGTATCATGAGCTTTCATGGGCACAACCCACTTCTTCAGATGACCAGAGTGTTGGCTGTCCAGAACTAAAATAAATAGGGGAAAAGGGAGGGGGGAGGAAAAAAATGGGAGGGGAGTGGAAACAAGAAGAGGCAGTGGGTATAAAAATATCAAGTGGAAAGCCGAGCTGGAATAGAACAGGAAAAACAAATAATCTATAAGCACCTCAAGACTGGATAGTCAAGAGGCAGATAAGAACCATTAGTAGGCAATAGAGAAGAAGAATACTAACACCAGATGCTAATGACTCTGTATATTACCTTCATTGTTTGGTAGGTTGATAATGTCCCAGCCATCCAGTATCTTGATTTAATCCATTAGGATGAATATCAAACTTGTGAATGAATTGTAGTTCCAGTCCTTCTCTGTGTATTTGGCTTGCGGAATTGGTCTGTAACAAAACAGTCACTTGAAGATCTGTTAATGACTGCCCAGGTAGATTGAAGTGTTCCCCAACAGGTTTTTGTATGTTTCCTTTATGGATATCTGATTTGTGTCCATTAATTCTTTCCCATAGGGACTGTCCAGTTTGTCCAGTATATATCGCAGTGGGGCATCGCTGGCATTTGATGGCATAGATTACATTCCTTGATGTGCAGTTAAATGAACCTCTGATTTGGTGGCTTGTGTGGTTGGCTCAGGTAATGAATTCGCTTGTATAGATATGTGGACAGAGTTGGCATCAGGGCTGATTGCAGGGTTCCTGGATGTTTATGATGTAGCTGTGTAGCATGGTTACCGGAGAGAATTTGTTTCGGGTTGGGGGTTTGTCTGTAAGCGAGAATAGGCTTTTCCCCCAAGGCCTCTGAGAGTGAGGGGTCATTTTCCAAGATAGGTTTTAGATTGTGGATAATGTGTTGGAGGGGTTTAAGTTGTGGACTGTAGGTAATGACAAGTGGAATTCTGTTGTTTTCTCTTTTGGATCTGTCTTGAAGTAGTTCATGTCTGGGTACTTTTTTGGCTCTGTCAATCTGTTTTTTCACTTCTCCAGGTGGGTATTTCAGTTTTAGGACTGCTCTATATAGATCCTGTAGGTGTTTGTCTCTGTCTGTGGGATTGGAGCAAATCTGGTTGTATCTTAGGGCTTGGCTGCATACAAAAGATTGAGAAATGTGTCTGGGATGGAAGGTAGAGGCTTTTTAAAATACATAATGTTCACTATAGAATGGAAAAGAGGCTGGAATTTTGATTGGTAATTCCCTATTCTATTCAATGTTGGCTATTATTAGAAGAAGCTGAAAATGTACTGAAATCCCAAATTACCAATGTTCTCTGAAATTTCAAATTGTGATGATGTTAAAGCCTGGTAATTGAAAATAGTGTCAGATGCTGTAAATTTATGAACATGGTTTACTTTAAGCATGCAAGTGGCTTGATTCACTTTCATGGGGTTACTTATGTGCTTAAGGTCAAGAAGGTGAGTATATCTTTGCACATCAGGGCTTGAATGTGGATAGTACTTTAAAACATACTATACAACAAATACAGATTGTTTAAAATAACTTGATTCTTTTTCAAAATCTGAATTATATGTAAAATTATATGTAATAAAAAGGATGTCTAACATAATGCCCACAGCAGATATAGCCAATAGCCTGGTATATTTATCTCCAGAATGGGTGCTGCCTAGCCTACTCTGTGTGAAGAGAGGAGGGTCCAGGCACAGCTGACCCTTCTAAACCCCTCAGGGTCTTTTGCAGCATTTTTTTACATCCCCTCTCCACCCTCCAAGCCATAAAGCATTGTTCTTCTCTTCTGGTCAGCCAAACAAATATCACCCCACTCGAGGGTCGGAGCAGTGATTATGTACCAAATTTCCCTTTTAAAATTTTTGTCTTAATTAGTAATCTGATGCCATTCGAACTTTGACATCAAAGCCTTAATAAATTATACAATGAAATTTAAAGGAACAAATTTAGCTAAATTAGAAAACATTATTATAATGACCTTGAAAAGGATCTAATTTATGAAAACATTGTTTTCTTTTATTTCATTGTCCCTTTTGATATTTATCTACATGCATATACAGAATTCAAATAATCTAAGGATATGAAACTAAATAAATGTTTTATATTATATTTATAAGAACATATCCTAGCAAGAACTCATACTATCCAATATCAGCTATAAAGGAATTTTTTACTCTGAAAGTACATTGAAAATATAAGAGAATACAGATGCTCATATGTTACTGATTTATACAAGTCAGGGGAAAAATCAATTATACCTAATGATTGTCACACAGAGGGGATTATCTGATGGTTAGGTTAAATGGCTAAAAGGGGAAAAAGCATTGCTGAAAAATATATCCTGAATAGTGTAGTATTACAGAATACCTTGTAGACAAGCATAATTTCATGTTGTTTGTTTGGTTTTGAGAAATAAATACCAAGAGTTTTCAAGATGGGAAAATAAGAAAGCAATAATTTTCCTCTGTTTAATATTTTTTCCAATATATCATGTCTACGCCTTTTCCCATAATATTTTTCAGAGCCAAAAATAAATCCTTAGGACATGCTGATAATGTTTCAGGATGTTTTATAGAAGACTGTTTTTGTACTTCTAAAGAATCTCATGACTGTCAGCAATGGTAAAGTATAAATAGAACAGTTTTGATTTGCTTGCCAAGCTGCTTTCTCCGCTTCAAAAAAATTCACAAGAACAAGAAAATTCTGAATTAAAGTTACTTTAGCGTTTACTTTATAGTGCAGTAAATAAATATGGACTTTATCAGAACATTCTACCACACTGCTTAATGTGTCATGTGGGGAAGGAAATATTTATTTAATCAGCCTGGATTACATTTTGCTGGTAAAAATAAGTGTTTGCATACCAGTTAATACAATTTATTAGTGAAGAACAATCCAAAGAGTTGCACAATATGTTGGTGTTTCAGTTTTTAAGAACAATACCAAGTTTAATGCAAAATTTGTTTGCTTTTGAATATTTATCTTAACTTCAACATTGTTTAAATAGGCTGTACCTGAGTGTGATATTTTGCAGAGAAACAGAGAAATTATTCTATCCTACAAAAAATCGGCCAGCAAGTTCCATCCTATAGATTCCTGGAAATGCAACCTCCAGTTAGCAGGCTTTGTGCTGTATTTGTAAAAATTGCTATGTTTCAGAATTGTACTAGACTTCAAACTGTAATGAAGAACTATATGCAGTAGAAATTAAAATAAGTTCTTATGCAAACCATTGTTATTTATTATTTATTAGATTTTGTGTATCATTGGTGTAAGTAGGTAAACATCAAAGTGACTAATTATTTCTCCACATTGCCAAGCTTATGACAGCTAATTTATTAAACAGTTGCAGCTTGAATAATTCATAGAGGTTTGAAAGAGTAATTCATTATGGATTTTCCAAAATTGTCATCATAAGACAGAAATGATAAGCAGTGTGATTAGTTTTAGAATAGCAATATTTAAATATGTAGGTAAAGTATTTTTTTTCCTGAGTAAAGCACAAGACCAGGATGCCACAGTCTGTTTCTATGTGCCACTGACTTTGTGACTGTCAGCAAGTCACTTAGGTCTAAATTTTCAAGTGTGTTCACTAACTTTCCCTGAAGGAGAAGTTGGATTGGGGGGCAGACTAGAACTACAACAGAAAGGGGGGTAGAGGAGAGTTTCTCATTCCTTGCCTTACTCTCCAAGCCAGGGTCACAACACCCAATTTGTGAATCGCTGCATTAATATCTAAAAAACAGTTAGAAATTCTTAGATAGAAAGCTGTATAGAAATGCAAAACAGATGTGAAGCAAGTAGTTCTTCGATTGCACATGTCGATTACAAGTAGGGGTGTGTGTGCTGTGTGCACAGTCATTTTTGAAGGTATTTCCTCTGGTGATACCCATCAGGTCAGTTCAGATGCCCTCTAGAATTGCACCTTCATGGTACCGCATATAGAATCCCACCAACCTACCATCTCTTAATTCCTTCGTACTGCCAGTGATGGTCACTGGAGATGCATGTCTCTTCTCTTGCTTAAGCAAGTGTTCCCCGAGTGCCTTCTAATTCTTCGATTTGTAAATAGTTCAATAGTATTAGTGTTAGGGGTAGTAGTTTAGTTTTTGTGTTTGGGCTCCCGCAGTTTGTTCCCCATCCCCCAGTCTTGGGGTTTAGGGTATGTTTCAATCCTGAGGTTTCAAGCCATGCAGGACCTGCCATTGGTCCATGCCTATACAGTTTTACTCATGCTCTGAACTGAGGACATAAAGGATGGCCTGGTGCCTCTCAAGTTCCTTCTTACCACTGTATTGCCGGAGTCAGAATGCTCTGTGTCTACTATGACCTTCCTCTACTTTCAGAATCTGTGAATGTATATCGTAAATAGTTTTTAGTAAGCAGAGATGCAGTGTTTTCATGTTTTATAAGCAGCATAGTTTCTCTAGTTCCTCTCCAACTTGGGAAGCATCTCCCCAGCGAGAAGGACTATGTCCAGAGTTCTTCAGCTTAAAATCAGTAGTTCCTGCCCCTTTCTCACTGATGAACACCTGTGCTGCCTTAACTGCCTTGTGGAGATTCACATTGCTCCTAAGTGGGATAAAATCTTCATTTGTGGAAACATCTCATGGAGAATGCAATGAGACATCTGTAAAATTCAGGCCAGAATGATGCCCCTTGCAGTACAGCCTCAGACTTGGAGCAGCACCCCTTTGAGCATGAGCTTCAGAGTAAATGCCAAAAGTTTAGTTTAAAAAACTCTCATATGAAAGTAGAAGACATGATCATAGGCATATGGGCAGATCCCCATCCAGATCTTCCTCTAAGAAAAAAAAATCCTCTACTACCACATCCACGAGTTTGGGCATTCTTCCATCAGCAGAACAGCAGGAACCTATCTTCTTATCAGACAAATCCAATGTTCTAGACAAGCCTTTCCCCCTTGTGGGAGACAAGCCCAGACAGTTCCCATAGTCCTGAAGCTGCCCTCCTCCTGGTTATGACTATCCAAAAGCCCACTGGTATCCAGTGCCTTGATCCTTCTTACCGGAGTCCATGGAATCAGTATACTAGAATTCCTATGTTGGTGCAGGAATCACACTGGCCCTCTTCTTACAGCCTATATCAGCCAGCTCTGTTAGTCTGCAGAGGAGGAAGTTGTCCTCAATATTTTCACAGGTATACTCTCCTCCTCACCTGATGAAGCAAATTGTTCTGTCATTTCCTTCATCACCTGAAGGCTATAGACAGTAACGAGCTTTTGAAAAGGTGATAGCTGAGCTCCAGATCCCTCTTGCGGAGGCACTTGATGCTTAATGTGGTATCTTGAACTTCTTGCAACCTTATGGCTTTAGTAACATGGTGCTTCCCGTGAACAAGACAGTTTTGGAACCATGAAGACTGAGGCATACTCCTACCTCCTTGTTCCCAAAAAGGGCTAAAAAATGCTATTTTATACCAGCCAAAGAGACAGAGTTCCTATTTACCTGCCTAGTGCCCAGCTCTTTATTGGTGCAGGTGGCTACAGGCTGGGCCAGGAGTGCAGCACCCCAAGACAACATCAAGTGACAAGGGAGCTTAGAGACCTTGATCATCTTGGGAGGAAAGTATTTTCATCAACTGCCTCTGAATCAGAATTGGTAACCATCAGGCACTGTTAACAAAGTATAATTTCACAATTTATTCCAAATTTGTGAACTTCAGACACAAATTTCCCCTGAAAGACTGGGCTCAGTTCCAAGCCCTCATCTCTGAAAGAAGGTGGCTCCAGCGATGTCACTCCAGACAGCAGTAGATGCAAGTGATACTATGTTTAGAGTATCACCACAGCCGTAGCCAGGAGCCATGAAATGGTGGCTTCACTCTTTGCGGTTCCCAAGTGAGGCCCACAGTACCATCAGGGACTTGCCCTTTAATGAGTCTAGTATCTTCAGCAGACCAACAAATCTCTGCATTTGCTTAGGAGTCTAAAGACAGCCCTCCATTCTCTGGGCATTTACACACCAGCCCCAAAGAGAAGGTCCAGCAAGCAAACATACAGACCCAGACCTCCCCTGCCGATGTTTTATCCCTTCATCCACTGTAAAGGAGTTTGTTTTAATGGGTTGCTTCAGAACCATGCTACTCTACTGATGCCATATTATACTGTACCCGGGTAAGAGTCTCCCCCAATGGATCTATGATCTTAATACTTTTAGAAGCTTTTAGAATAACATTGAAACTGTGAAAGAGCCTGTGAGGGAATGAAGAGAGGAAGGTCTGGCATCATAAGGGCTAAACAAAGCCTTTTGTCTCAGCTAGCCCTGCCCCACTTTATCTGTAGCCAATGCCAGGCCTGGAGGGAGGATAAAAGGAAGGAGCCTGGCTCAGTTAGGGGCTGACCATCAAGGAGACAGGAGCATGGTTCCTCAGTCTGCAGGACAGGAACCAAACCCTGTCCACTGGGCCAGCCACCAGTTGGGGCCTCTAACCCTACCCCCGGGTCAAAGGGGAGAACCTGCTAGAACCCTAATTAAGGGATGGATACGGACTCTTGGGGCCGCACCCCAAATTTAAGGACTATAATAATATAGTGGGCTGGAGTTCCTATGCCTGGGACACCAGTGGCAAGGTCCTGCGCCCCTTTTCTGCTGGCTAATCTGGTGACCTAACTACTAGGCCACTCTGCCACCAGGGAGACCTGGCCACAGAGCCATTAAGTGGCAATGAAGCCATTTAACAAGCATGTGCCAACCCAGGGGTATATACTGTCAGCTTCTGAATTTACTGACAAAAACAATTGTACATTACTGTAATATGTCCACAGTGTCTTAGTTTGAAATTTGCTTTAAACATATCATTAGTTTGTTGCTGAAGATTATAAAATCACATCTCTAAAAATCCTTGTATAGATTTTTAGTTGCATGGTCTGAGTATTCAGCCAGCCTTAAATGCTTGGATCATCAGATATACATTTTTTAAATATTTTTTTTTAAAAACTCTTATCTAAAATAGATATTTCAATTTTAATTACTGAAATACAGATAATAGCTTCCAAAGTCTTTGTCTTTTCTGTTCATCCTTGCTCTCCTTTCACCCCCTGTTGATGAAGAGAGTCCTTAAAAGGATAACATCCCTTTTCTTCCAGAGACCTGGACAAATGAGTTTTCCTTTCTTTACTTCTGATTAACTAGTTTTAAGAGAACCCTCCTCCAAAATCAGTACCTTAATAAGATATAAAATCTTTATTATGCCTACAGTCTTTGGAAATATATTTTAACAGAAACATATGGTGAAATTTAATAAACATGTCTATTGTTATGGAGATCACACAATTAATTAGGGTTCCTTTTTCTTAAAACAATGAACTTTGCTATGAACTCACTAAACCGCTCTGACTGATTAATTTAAAATAATGTCTTTGTTTCATGGCATTAAATATGTAGTAATCTGGAATGATTACTTTATGAAGCCTTAAGAGTACATTTAAAATATAAATCAGTTTACAAATACTGATTAAGAAAATGTAAAACAGAGAAGAGCTGCATCATGTACTGTACAATATTTAATCTTTTATTCAGCAGGACAATTGACTTGCTCTTACTACAGAATTTTTGGAAATACATTTTTATTCTCAAATTTAGGTACCTTCTGCATATACCATCTTCACAATCCAGTATGCAGTTGAAAACATTCTCCATTTTCTTTAGTAAGAAATTTTAGAAGAGTGGGTTTTTTTTTTTTCAAATGCCACTTGCTACATTTGGGCTCAAAGAGTTGGCTGGAAGGGGATGAGCAGAGAGAGGGAGGGAAGAGAAGAGAGACGCAGTAGGGAGGGGGCAGGACCTGGGCAGTGCAGGGGAAGGAACAGGGTGGAGTATAGGTAGGATAGCAGGATGGGGAGTTTACCTCCCCAAGTAGCAGCTTCATCCACCACCCATGACTGTTCCCTAAAAGTGGTGGCTGACTTGTCCACTTTGCACATTTGGAGGGCAATAATAACAGTCAAGTGGGAACTAGAGATCATCCATTCCACTACATAATCAAGGTTATTTCACCTACCCAGCAGAAACCCCTTTCTCTGTGCTTTCTCATGGGCCACTATCATAAGGAAATGATTTGTCAGGAGATTGTTTTCTTCAGTGAAGGGCCTCAGAGTAAGTGCTATCCTGATATGAAGGGAAGGGAGTCTATTCCACATATTTCATAATTCCCAAGAGAAATGGGGGTCAGTGACCAATGCTAGATCTACACCAACTAAATGTGCCTATTTACAAATGAAAATTTCATATGGTGACCCAAGTATTAATAATTTCCTCTCTGAAGGAGAACACTTGGTTCACAGTTCTCAGCATGAAAGATGCTTACTTTCATATGGATATTCAGAAGGTTTCTCAGATTTGTGGTATGACAAGAGCCCTGCCTTTTCATAGTACTTCCCAGTTGGGTCTGGCAACAGCACCTTTACAAAGGTCTTTTTCACTGGTGGTGGCCCAGATGAAATCCATATATTTCACAGTCTTCCAGTATCTGTGGACAAATGGCTACTAACAAGTAGATTAAGCCAGGAGACCCTCATCAGTGGCCAGAGTCTTACTCCACCTTCTGACATAATTGGGGATCTGTGTAAAGAAAGAGAGGCCTATTTTGACTCTTGAGGCCTATTTTTACACACCTGATACTATCATCATCTCACTATCACAGCCAAAATAGTAGGGAGCCTCTGGCACCACCAGGACCTCCTACATCATTAACAGTTCAAATAAATGGCTATCTGCCATTGGGCACCCATGCCCCCTCTGGAGCCAGCTTAAGTTCAGGTGTGCCAAGGTTTTACTATCCCAAGATGGATCATGCCTGGAGCATCAGAACAGCATACTGCACATATCTGGTTTTGTATTAATAATAATAATTAATAAATAGTACTTAGCTCTAGTTGTACTATATATGAACTCTATATATTGTCTTTGACCAAGGATTCATCAGGTGCCCTTTTGCTAATTTGTTGTTAGTGTTCAAAGAAAGATGTGGCCTTTACTGTCCTGTTGTATCATTTATGAATGTTAGTCATCACCCTGGCCAGTCTGAAAGCATGTAGTAGCCCTCTCCATTTTTTCCTCAATTTCTTGTCTTTTGACTTCTTGTTGGGGTGCAGTTCTATGGAGCACATACAGTGATGGGGTATGTAAACCCCACACTGCACCTGACACGGTTAAAAGGCAATATCGGGTGTAGGTAGCCCTGCCTCCTCAGGCCTTCCAGGCATGCTCCCTCTGGAGGAGCAGGTTAAAAGGGAGCTCAGAAGCCCATTCAAATCATGGTGGACAGGCTCCAGGAGAGAGGAATTCATCCCCAGGAAGCGAGACAGAAGGCTGAGGCTGAGAGGGGCCACAGAGTGTGGAAGGCTCATAATCGGTGCATTTTTAATTACCAACCCTTTAAGAACTAGCAGGTCCTACAGGGTCCTGCTCCTTTGGACTCTTTTCTTGTTAAGCAACTGACTGTTTGGATTATAAGGGCCGCACCTGAAACAGACAAGACCTATTGATAGGAAGTAGCCCCGA
Source organism: Pelochelys cantorii (assembly GCA_032595735.1). Lineage (NCBI taxonomy): Eukaryota > Metazoa > Chordata > Testudines > Trionychidae > Pelochelys > Pelochelys cantorii. Next base: position 53,316,072 of record CM064326.1, read on the forward strand.
GAAGTAAACTTAGACTTGCTGCAGAGAGAACCCTGCTTGTGTTGTTTCCCCCCAGTGCTCTGGGCTGGGAACCATTGGAGAGGGAGGGCCAGGGTCCTCCTACCACATCCTCTTAAAGAAGAGGTGGGGAACCTACAGCCTGGGGACTGGATGCAGCCCCCGTCTTGCCTGGATCTGGCCTCTGAGGCTTGTCGCTCCCCCCAGCATTGGGGAGCTCATGCTGGTGGGACTTTTTTGTTTTTCTCACTTGTGTTCAGCCCCCAACTGATTTTTCTGTGGGTCAATGGCCCCACCGTAAAAAAGGTTCTCTACCTCTGTCTTAAGGGCTGAGGCCTAGATGCATGTGGAAAATGAAGATTCCCAGCTTAAAGTCAGGAACAGGTATGTCTGCTGCCCTGATAGAGGGGAAAGGGGCCAGAATCAGGTGTGCTAACCCTTGGCTGCCCAGCCCTGATTTCATACACCATAACTTATACTTGTAGAAAGCACTTGGTATACTGGACACTACTGCAATGAAAAAAATTAAACAATGTAGGAGAGAAACTGATTTTTTTAACTATTTGACCAATTCACTTTATAAATTTCTCATACCCTTTTCTTCCCAAAATGCTTAAGGTGAGTCTCTGTGCTGTGCCCATGGTGAAGTGGGGCTGTGTTTACAACTTTCAAATTTGGGTTGCTCTGAAGCCATCAGAGTAATTTTGACTTCACTGAGGACATGTCTAAATTACGTTAGTCTCCTAAGGCGATTGTATGGGTCACAGCAGTGCTTGGAGTCTCTGCAGAAATGTCCCTTCACCTGACACACTTCTTCTGTCCCAGGCATGCCCCATTCACGAGGATCTTTGATGGGTGTCTGTCTGTTCGTGGACTGTAAAAGTCAGAAGGGACCATTATAATAATCTAGTCTGCCCTCCTGCCCATTGCCTGCCACAGAACCTTAGGTATCCACTTCTATAATATACCTCTAGCCTCTGCTACAGTTACTGAAGTCTTGAAATCATGATTTAAAGACTTCAAGTTACAGAGAATCTATCATTTACAGTAGTTTAAACCTGCTAATGACTCAGGCCCCAGGCTGCAGAGAAAGGTGAATTCCCTTCCCTCCCCTCCTGCCCTCAACAATCTCTGCCAATTTGACTCAGGAAAAGATTTTTTTCTTGACCCTCAAATATGATGGGTAGTTAGACCAGAGGAAGGCAAACCATGGTCTGCAGGCCACATTCAGCCTGCTGGACTCTTCTGTCTGGTCCCTAAATGCCTGCCTGGGGAGGCTAGCCCCTGGCTCCTGCCCTTCTGTCCCTTCTCTCCTGCAGCCTCAGCTCCCCGCACCACCAGCCCAGATGCTCCAGGCAGCATGGCTACAGCTCCCGCTGGGTGGTGCTGCTGTGGCACTGCCAGACTTGGTGTTTTGGGAGGTATGGATGGAGAGTGTGGGGGAAGGCGAGCATTGTATAGGGGGCAGGAATTTCCGGGGAGGGGGGCCCAGTAAGGAGATAAGGGGAGTTGTATAGGAGATGGAGGGTCATATTGGGGGTCATAGGAAGGCAGTCAGGGGACAAGGGGGTGTATAGGAGGTGAGGGAGTCAGGGTCCGGGGGGGCAGGGGAGGTGGTTGTATAGGAAACAGGGGATTCCCATCCAAGCCAGTTGCCACAGAGTCCCATTCACCAACTCTCACAATGTCAGCAGCCTATCTACTCACCTAGCTGCCGCATTAACAATCCCTGCCCGAGACATTTCCTGCCAGTCCCCTGACATCCACGTTCCCCAAGTACTTCGTAACCCCCTCCTCTTTGATGCCTGATATAACCTCATCCAGCCAGTTGCTCACTAGTCAGGCTAGGTCTACATTACCACTTTTTCCGATTTTTTTTTTTTTTTTTGGGAAGAGGCTTTTCCAAAATTTGGCCCATCTACACTGGGCCAAATTTTGGAAAATCCCCCTCTTTCAGAAGATCCCTACTTCCTCATAGAATGAGGAAGACAGGGCTTCCGAAAGAGCGCGTTTGCACTTCCACAAAAGAACGCGGAAGAGTAAACATGTTCCCTGGATGCGGCAGAGTTTTTCCAGGATACCTCCGGTATCCCAGAAAACCCCCGCAGTGTAGACGTACCCTCAGATATAACAAGCACTACTCAGCTAGCTCTACCCTCTAATCCAGCATTTCCTGCATCATCCATGCACCTTCCTCTGGCATCCCTATCTCTGTGAAGAGAGATTAAAAAGACTTGGACTTTTCAGCTTAGAAAAGAGGAGAGTAAGGGGGGATATGATAAAGGTCTGTAAATTCATGAGTGGTGTGGACAAAGTGAATAAGGAAAAGTTATTTACTTATTCCCATCATATAAGAACTAGGGGTCACCAAATGAAATTAATAGGCAGCAGATTTAAAACAAACAAAAGGAAGATTTTCTTCATTCAGCGCACAGTCAATCTGTGGAACTCCTTGCCAGAGGATGTGATGAAGGCTATGACTTTAACACGGTTCAAAAACGAGCTAGATAAATTCATGGAGATTAGGTCCATCAATGGCAATTAGCCAGGATGGGTAGGAATGGTGTCCCTAGCCTTTGTTTCTCTGGAGGTGGGTGATAGGCGAGGGATCACATGAGGATTACCTGTTGTGTTCCCTCCCTCTGGGGCACCTGATATTGGCCACTGTTGGCAGACAGGATACTGGCCTGGATGGATCTTTGGTCTGACCCAGTATGGCTGTTCTTATGTTCTTATCCCTCCACTAAGCCTCTTTCATAAAGCACCCAGTCTCTAACCCACTTAATTAAAAATATTGTCACCCAATTCTTACGGTCATAACATTTTTTTAAACTGACTCATCCCTTAGTTTTCCCGGTGTATTAAACATTTGACTCTTGTAAGCTCTTCTTTTATAGAGCTGTGTTTCCTTTGTATGCTGTATTATGCCAAAAGTGCTCTTAATGCTTTATCAATAATTAATATACTTGTGCTTATTTAATAAAACCACAAACAGGTGCTGTTATAAAACAGCCCAAAATTATTCTTAAACCATTTTGGTATTATATTCCTTGATTTTTTTTTTCAAATTTGCATTGAATTGGGAGTCATATCAGATTCATAAATGTCTTTATTCCCTGTATTGATGTTTCTAGTCTCCCGGAACATATTTTTGACATTCTCTACATCTTACTTGGAAGATCATAACACAGCTTTTGAGATTTGCATGTTTGAAATGTAGCATGTGTGCATGGCTTTTACTACATTTAAACTGCAGAGCCACATCAGGGGTAGCTCCTACACCCGGAATGAGTCAGGACTGAGGAAGCCTTCCCTTATCAACTAATTTTTTTTAATTACATGATTAGTGGATTACCTGCCTCTTAACCTCTTTTCTATGTACAATAATCCTTTATTTTTTTAAGTCATTGCAACATGATGTGTGATTTTGAGAAACATGGTCACACCAACTTCATGAGCAGCAATCCTTGCTTTTTAATGAAGCACCAACCAGAAAAAACTTCCTCTCACATGATCACATTATCTACTGATATATCATTTCTGAACTACCACCTATAGTATCATTTTTACCTACTTCATTTGCTTTTTTAGGTATTCTGACTGATGTAATTAAATTTAGTTTACATCTCTCCAAAGTAATGTGTGCAGTGTAAGAATTAACTAGCAGTTTTTATATTTTAAAGTCTTTTTGTTAGGAAACAGAAGGGAGCAATTCATGTTGATTTTGTGTATTAGCAATGGCTGTTAAATATTTCTTTTCTTCCTTCTTTTACTGGCAAATATTTATGACCAATGTATAATTTTCTTTCATCTCACACATCTTATGTAAACGCATAATTCAGATTGACTGAATTTTCCCCTTTATATATTATGGGAAAATATATTTGATTCTCAAAATTGTTGCAGTTCAGCAATTCTCCATCTTTTCTGCATTGTTCCCCCGCACGTTACAAAGACAAAGGATTTTGTGATCCCCTTCTTCCTATACAGTGACTCACTTTTCCCCTCAAACAATTTCCCTTCTCTGTTCTCCCTTGCCTACAGGTTTGCTCCTCTTCATTGCTAGACTACATATCTCTTTTGAAAGAGGGATGTAAATTAGGCAAATTGAAAGCGCAAATGAAGCGGGGATTTAAATATCCCATGCTTCATTTGCATAATTGCGTCACAGCATTCTTTTAAAAAAGGGTATTTCGAAAGTGAAACTGCAGTCTAGATGTGGTTCTTTCTGTGAAAAAAATCTTTTTCGAAAGATCCCATACGTCTCAATTTTTGAGGAGTACGGGATCTTTCGAAAAAGGGGAATTTTTTTCAAAAGAGCCGTTTCTAGACTGTGGTTTCACTTTCGAAATACCCTTTTTCGAAAGAACGCTGTGACGCGATTATGTAAATGAAGAGTGGGATATTTAAATCCCCGCTTCATTTGCACTTTCAATTTGCCTAATTTATATCCCTCTTTCGAAAGAGGGATGTAGTCTAGACATTCCCTTTAATACAATATATCCAAACCTAATCTGTTCCATCTGGCGGGCAAATCCCTGCTCAGGAATCTCTTTGGACTTGTGCACGGGCACTGTCCTCCATTCTCATCTGCATCCAGTTGCACTAGCTATAGCTGACATGCAGCACAATGCACAGCAGTGAAGCTTTTATCACTGAGCTACCATACTGACTGGCTGGAGGATGGATAGAGACTTGTTCTCCTTCTGCTTACAAATGATGAGAGAGATTCAAAGGTTTTGGGGTGTTTTTTAAAGGAACCCCCCCACACACACACCATGTTCTTTCTGAGCCAGAGCTATGCTGGAGGCTTAATTGAGTGAGAAATATTTTCATAACTTCTTTCCCAAATAATCCACTGTGCATATGTGATCACACAAAATAGGAGGGATTCTGCTTCACCCACTATATATTTCTGTATACAGTCATCTGTGTACTGTTTTAATGGCACATCAGGACCATAAACAGCACATGAGGCAACATGGCAGCATTCTCTCAGCAGTGTTAGGCATCCCATTAACCTTGCCCTAGGGAACATGGTAGGAGTGGGTGCTATACTGTGGTAAGCACCACATGGGATTCTGAAGCAGAGAGTAGACAGATCTTGGAAGGCTGGTATAAATTTACATCAAAGTCCACACTGGCTCCCTGGAACAGCCCAGAATCTCAAAGGTGTAAGGTGGCTAAGTCACATTTTGACCTCCCTCCCACTGTGCTGAACTTCCCCAAGGTGAAAAACTGTTTAAAGTAGGAATAAGTATATATCAGGAGACTTAGGCAATAGAAGAAACAATAGTTATTCAAGAAATAAAAACAAGTAGAACATTTTCCATTTTAGTATGTACATTTCTATGAGTCACAACAAAAATCCATTTTGAGTGGCCCAAATCCAAAATTTCAAAAAAAACCCAGATTCTGGGTATCCTTTTTTGAAAGTGTGAAACAAAGACAGTGGGAAAATGCACTTTCAATTGTGGCTTCCATCACGGGTGATGTGAGAGAGTGGTGTTTGAATAGTCTACTAATTTCTGCTCTTGATTATCTTGGGATGTGTCAGTGTTGCAATCTGGGAATTGGTCTAAGCTGCACCATTAGTGCATCCCTGAAGAGTAATGTACAGATGTCATAGAGACAAACTCCAGTTACAAGTAAAGTAACCTTCACATTTTCAATCTACTTTTCATTGGACATCCCTCTTAACTATCTAATCTATCCAGGTTTTTATACTTTTCCTTATCACCATGCATGTATCCCATTTGTGCAACTCAATTTGAAATGCTTAGAAATTTTTGAGTGATGGCCAGTAGTGCTACATGACAGTAGGGTTCAGGTCAGGACTTAAGTGCAGTTTCAGGGCTACATGCTTATGTTTGCTTCAGTCTGAAAAGGGCTGTCTGTTTTTCAGTGTCATGTACACACAGGAACAGAAGCTTGCTTAATTTTCCTATCATTCCAAAATGTGTTTATAAAATCTTTAAAACTAAAATTCAGTTTGGCTTTGATGGAGCGTACAAAACCCCACGCTGGTCAGGAAAGTGTTCATAAACTGATGTGGGGTCAGTCGTTCCCTAGAAGCCTTGAAGGAGGTGGTTAAAAGAAGAAAGCTAGCCCAGTTCTGTTGAGGGGCAGCTAAAAGGGAGAGCAGGTCTCTTCTGAAGGAGGGCCTGACTAGTGCCAAGGACTTAGCCATAGACTATTAGATGCCTGGTGGAACGTAGGCCTGACACAGGGCTGTTGTGTTTATTTTATTACCTGGGACTATTCTGTTGTCTTTTTGATATGGAGTATCACTGTTATAGTGAGGACCTGTTAGACCTACTGCTCTTGATAGTCCTCCACCTAAAAGGAAATGGCTGCTCTCAGTAAACCTCTGTTGGTTGTCTGGCTATGCCAAAACAAGAAGAGATGTTTAATATGAGTTTAATCAGGCCACAACTTTATTATGCAATGTCTGGGACTACCTGGAAGATAACATGGACGGTGCAGGTAACTCTCTCTTGTTTTCTTCCATAATTAACCTGGGGGTGGGGAGGAGAGAGGAGTGCCTACACTAGCTCCCTCTCCCCACCCCCCTGCTTTTCCACCCAAATCTCTCCAGCAGATCCATTACTGGGAGCTTACAATACCCAGGGGGAAGGTTTCAACCCACTCCCTCTCCTTTTCATCCAGATCACTCTGGCCAATCTATTGCCGGGACCTTACCAACCACTCCCGTTGTAGGAGGGGGGAGGTGAATTGTAATGACAGGGGGTTGGCTCCATGCCATACCTATCATAGAAGTCCCCAACAACCCCTAGCTTGCTCCTTTACCAAGCAGCTCTCCTTAAATTCTTTCCCCCAAGCTATTTATCCGTTACTATATGTCTTCTTTTATGGAGTACCTGCTCTGAACATCCACAATGCACATAGGTCATATGTTGCAACTCATTATTTACCACCTGCCAAGTACTGCATGAGCAGGGCCTGTGAGGAAAAGAACCAGTTGCTCCTATGATAATATGATAGAAAGAGAAAAATTCCTTCCCAGAACCCCAGTATATTTGCCACCAAAATGAGGAGGGAGGGTGGGTGCTGCCGAATCTACTCTGTGAATCAGAAGGGAGGGCCCTGTCAGAGGCTGATCTTTTAAAACCCCTCATTCCTGGGTGATGAATCAGCCACCATGCTGGCCCCTTCTCCAACAGTTTTACATCTTCTCCTTCTTCCCTCAAGCCATCAAGAATTGCACATTTCTTCCAGTCAGCCCTGCAGACTTAAGGTGGAGGGTGGCAATTTGCCTCCTGATGGAGTCTGAGCAGTGATTATCATAAGCTCCAAAGCAACATAGAGGTTTATAATTTCCTGGTTTTAAAATGCAATGTATCAAACCATTCTAAATTAAATGTTTTACAGGTCTTCTGTAGTTACCCATAAAATTGTATTGTCACCATTTTGCTGGGTTCCTTATTTCCTTTCAGAAGATACGAATTGTTAAATTATTTTGCTGTCTGAAAAAAAATACTTTTACATTTAAATCTCTTATGAAGGCTTTTCCAGCTCATCTATAATAGTTAACTTTTGAAACACTATTTACCCAACTAAAGATTGAAAAATCTATTCCTTTCTGAAGTATGTAAAATTTGACCTCTGTTGTACTCTGCCAAACTACCAGAAATTGGTTGAATTGACAGAGACAATAAACTCTTGGTTCTGTAAGAAATTAAATAGCAAATTTATATATTTTGTTACAATGCTGCATTTTTCTGTTACATATATGTAATTATGCAGGTTTTTTTCTTAAAACAGACCTGATGTTGAATTCCACTTAACTGATATGTAATTGGAGAGTGGGGAATGGTTGACAAATTGCATATAATCTAGTTAGCTTTGGAAATTAAAAAAAATATATTATTAATAAAAGTAGGCTTGTTGAACTATTGTGCTTTTCACGAAAATTAATCAAGTGACTTGATTCTATTCTCTGAGTATTTTGGAGAAGTAAACATAGCTTTGAATCATGTATACATTAATCCTATTAACATGTGGTCTCAAATTAAAATGTTACATACTGGTAACATGTTACATGCTCTCATTTTCAAGCCCATTGTTCAAGAGTTTAAATATAATTCTTCATTTCTAAATGTATGGAATGATTGTAACTGTAATTAATTTTGTGTGTGTATATATATAACTTTTTTATTTTAGTTGTTTTTACATTGCCAATTCTTCTATTACATCTAGAACAGCAGTGTCTCTGGGTATAAGAAGACTGAGCAACTGTTGTGGGCCTCAAGCAGCTCAAGGGAACTCCAATTTAGTATTCTCCCCAAAATACCATTCATCTTATTTAAAGTGGGCTTTTAAATGTGTGTATTAATGTGTTAGCAAATTTTTTGGGTTTAAGTAAATAATGCAGTTGTTAATTTTAGGTGTGAGTTATAAGGAAGTAGGGGAGACCACATTTTGCTAGCTCTGCCTCTTATCAATACGTTTATTATCTTTAAGATTTTGAAAAAGGTAAAACATTCACTTTCAGTTGTGAGTTTGTTTTATGGTTCAGCAAAGATCAGAAAGTTGTGATAGTCTTGTTAGTAATCAGCAAAAGATAAATAATTACAAGTAAGAAAGAATGCCTACAGAGAAGAAAGAAAAGAGCAGCAGATAACAAGCTTCAGTATCTTTGGACAGATACAGATTGTATAGCTCTGGGATGTATATATGTCTTGCCACTTTACTCAACATGGAAAATATAGAGTCTGCTTATAAGACATAATTCAGGATGTATTGGACATTAAATATACCATCCAGATAGTGAATCCTGCTGGCCTACCCCTCAAGCTATCTTTTCAGGTACTGCAAAATAAAGTCCGGTCAATAATTAGAACCTCTAGGAAAAATTTAGCTGTTGCTGGAAGGCTTATTGATGGTTCTTTGGTACTCTTCCTAGGTTAGGACTGAACCAATGCTTAGGGTTTTAGGGAACTATAATTCTGTTTGAGATGCTGCCATGTTTTGGACAAGCTAACCCGAAGTAGGAATGTAAAATCCTGTTTAATCAGTTAACTAATTAAACATTAAGTTTAGCTGGTTAACCACTTAAACAGGGATGGGCAGGGGCTGCTCCAAGCAGGCTAGAAAGCCCCTGCCAGCAGGCAGGCCCAGGATAGGCGGGGGTTGCTCCAGCAGGGCCAGGCTGGACACACTGCGGGCAGCGGAGGAGCAGCTCCAGCCCAGCTGGACCATGGTTAACTGTAACCAGTAAACCAGTTAACTATTCACATCCCTAAGCCAAAGTATTGGACAATTAGGGTCATTAAAGATTGTTTTATCTTTAAATGTTTTCATAGGTCAGTTTGATCTATCTGAAGTATTTCTAAAGGTGACTGTCACAATGACATGCAAGTATGTAATCCAGATGCTAGGCAAATCTAATAACAATACATTCTTTATTGCTAGATTTATAGAGCAAATAAATTTGAAAGCAATAAGTTAGTAGTTATGTTCATAGCTTTTTTTCTTTATATCTTTACTCTAATCCTAAGAAAGATATGGCAAAATTGAATGTGAGGAAATGCCCCCCCAATATGTCAATAAAAGACTCAATGATTTTTACAATGATAAAACTCAACAACTCAGAAGTTACAGTATGTTAATTCATCTGTTTTTCATACCTCTTTTGTCTCCAGCAATAAGACAAGGAGGGGTTCTATCATCTGTTGGAGATTTTGCTTAGAAAGTTGACAATAGTTTGGGAGCATAACAGGTTAAGATCCAGAAACCCTTAGTTTACATTTGTCACCCATTTCCACACAAACATTTTACTACTCCAACACAGTAGTACACCCTGTGATCTGACCTGGGAGACCATGACAACATCCTGGCATCAGATGGCAATAATTAGCAGTTTAGTTAATTTTACAGTATTTTAACTCCGACAAGGCTCCAACAGAACTTGATCTCTTTGTTGTGTAAGTAATCAGAAATCTGCTTTTGCGGGATTTGCTTTCCTAGTTCTGTGTTCTTTTTATCTCACGTATCTGTTACTTATTTTTGAAAAATAAAATGCCAAAGTGGTAGTTTCCTGCCTTCTCCCCAAGAGTGTTTCTTCTCTTCCTTGGTTCAGTTTCCATATGTGTTAACTTTGTAATTCCACCCCAGCTGGATTTCGATTTTCAGTCAGTTTTTTCTCCCCAGCTAATACTTATTCCATGTTCAGAGATAATACGTTTAATAACAGCTCCTTTTCCACCCACTTTTCATTTGTCATGTCATAGGGAATACATTGTTGTTTTTAGCAACCTTAAGCAGTGGGCAGCATAGTAACTGCTACAATTAATGTTTCTCTTATTATCCCAATTCTCAGTTGTTTATAACTTTCCCAAATTTTAACCTTTCAGGCTGAATTAGACTCAGCTTGAAGGTGATTTTCCATATTACCCTATAAAATATGAGCTAAGCGCACTAGCTGTTGAATAAGAGTAGGAAGAATAGGAAAAAATAATTCCCCCATATATAATGTTTTATAGAAGTTAAATATGTAAATGTATGTTATGACAATGAAAACAGTGTAAATGCACATTTTTTTAAAAAATGCAGGATGCTAAATGTGTTTTTAAGACTGTAAATGTATTGTATTTGAAAAATAATGGATTGTCAAAGGGGTGGGAGCCTCATTAAAGCCCTGATCTCATCTTTCAAATGAAGAGACGCCTGTTTCTAGGGTTGCCAGATGTTTTCAGCAAAAATACCAGACACACTTGACATTACATCACAATGTACATTACATCTTACTTAGAAAATACCAAACATTTATATTTTCTCATTTATATTTTCTCAATTTGTTTCCCGAATAGAAAGCTCAAATACTGGACTGTCTGGTTCAAAACCGGACACCTGGCAACCCTATCTGCTTCTTAGTTTGTTGAATCAAATAGTTGTTTGGAAAGTGTTAGGTAGGAGGAATCTTGTCTAAATCATCCATCATCCTGTATAAAGATGCAACAGAATTCCTAGTTGAACCTTGTTAGCCATATTCTGATGACTGGGGGCCTGATCATTGAGGCTCACTCCTATGAGGTGTTGTGCATCTTCATGTCCCATTGTGCTGTGGTGGGATAGAACTGATTCTAGATGTGCACAAATTCAAGGTATAGGGTTACTTTTTGGAAGGATCAGACTTGCTGCAGCTTCAGCTTAGTGACACTGAAGCACTTTTACAGGGGAAAAAAAATCGTAGGGAAGAAAAATTAGTTGCACTGTGAAAATCTGTTTATGATAAAAAACAAGGTAAAACCAAACCTGAGATTCTTTTAAGGGTTTCAAGCTTGTGTTAATTTATTCTGTTATGAGGCCCTTACATAGGATATTTTCCTCTGACAATCTTAGCTCTCTTTTGTTATCCCTTTATTAAACTACTTCCTTTGAAAGCTATTTTTCTTTATTGTTGGTTAAGGCAATACAGTATTTTTCTTTGTTCAAACTGGTTAATGTTCTATAACCATGGAACATGATTTAATATCAAGATAGAGCTCAAAAAGTCAAATATTCCTAATTTTGCTATGCATTTCTTATTTGTAGAATAGTATGTCATTCTTTTCAGAAGAAGGGGCTTCTTTATGATAGCAAACACATTCTCACAAAGACAAGCCACAAAATCCATGTGCTTTTAAAAGATAATTGTTTTCCCACTAATGTCTTTTTGCTGCTCCTCTTCTGTGATGAATACATTTTTAAATAGGAGTCAGAAAGGAACTTTGGTTGCTAACCTTTCAAAAGATTTTTCTTTCTTCTTTCCACATAGACATCTTTTAATTGGTTATTAATAAAGATGGTGTGTGTGGATTTGATTTTGTTTCGTAAATCTAAATAAAGGTAATTTGTGTAAAAACAGAGAAAGAGAAAGCTAGATTGTATGTGTCCCCTCTTTCTGCTCAAGGAGCCTTTGGGTCCCATACAAGGGTCAGTTGCACTGTCTGCCTTTCCATCTTGGCAAATAAAAGCCATGTGAGTCTAGTAACAACCACAGGGTAACATGCAAGTGCTACAGCATGATCCACTGCACCATCCAGTGCAGCTAGACCAGAGAATGGGCAAACATGGTACATTCCCTTTAAAGGTTGCAGATGGGGTCTCTTGTGCCTTTGCACATGGTCATGATGCCTTTCAGAGTGGCTGCCAGTACAACAGATCCTCCTCATGAAGGCAAGCAGTCATTTAAAGCACAGTCTTGTGCAGAATATTCTAGAAAGTACTTAAAATATTGGACAGGTGGATTAAATGTTTTGCCCTGATCTTATTACTGATATTGTTTGGATGTTTACTAAGCAGCTGACCAATCCCATATTTAGTAATGAGCTTAAATTGAACAGCAAATGATGACATGAATTTGCATTTTCAGTTGGCTATACATTAACGGTGGTTTCTGTCTCATTCTGTGGAATTCTAATATTGCTTCTGAATGCAAAAAGGCAACATAACACGAAGATGGTCATGCTTGTTAATGGCTTGTATTAGCTGGAGGCTATAAAATCATCCAAGGACTCCGTTAGTGTTGGAATAATAATTTACCAAGACAATTACCACATGGAGGAATTTTTTGCAGCTCTAATTCAGTGTTATTAATAATGAATAAAATTGCAATTTTCTCAGGTTGCTGGGGGCAGTAGGGAATTATTTCAATGAATATTTCAGCACATTAGTTTAATCATAGTTCCACAAAATTCAAGTGGGCAATATTTTATACTTCTAAGTTCAGTCTGCTAAGGGACCATAGTCATTAAATTGCAAACTATTTGCACTGAGATCCATTCTATGATTTACTAGCCTTGTTAAAAACACTGTAAAAGAAAGCAAGCTGTGCCATTAATACTTGTAATTTGATGCTGCATTTGTTAATGGGCTCACTGTGATTAATGTTTTAAGCAGTAGTCAGAGCACTTTGAGACAGGCAAGACTGAGCTCTTTAATGCCTAAATACTAGTAAAAATGTTAGAATATTGCACATTTTTGAAATGTGTTTTTTCTGGAACATTATCCTTAATGCCACTGAAATATAAAAGCTACATTTAAAATACATGTATATGCTATATATAAATACAGTGCAAGTTCTGATAGGTACTGACATATGTCTCTGTTTTGTAGCCAACTGCATGACTTCTGGCGCTTGGATTATTGGGAGGATGATCTACGCCGGCGAAGGCGTTTTGTTCGCAATGCTTTTGGATCCACTCATTCTGATGCCCTCCTCAAAGCTGCAGTGGAATATGGTCAGTACTACTCACCTGCTTTTAAATAAAGGGTCTCTTCAGTTGTCTTGTGTGTCCATATTAGAATGTTGGCATTCATATCACTGTTTTCTCACATCATGGTGTTAGGAAGCTGGAACAGGAATTATTTCAGCCTTGCTTATTGATGGTCCAGAGGAATTGCTCTTGGATGTTGTGAAGCACTCATGCTTCCTAGTTCCTAATGGCTTAGCAATATTTCTTTCAGCAGTAGCAGAACCTGGTTTAGAGCAATGGAAGTGCTGGGGGTCTGGGGTGATGGGTCATTGATGGTGCCACCTTTAATTATACCTATTGGCTTGAAGAAGTCACACATATATATAAAGGTCATCCCCTATGCCCTGATACTCCATTAATTCATCCGCTGTTCTTTCAGGCTTCCCAGATTTGGTTGGCCATAGGACTAAGAATCAAACCTGACTCTGCTGCTTGGCAGAGTATGACTCTTAGGACAGTGAAATGATACAGCATAACATTTTCATATAAGACCTCTTTACAATGGGGTTTATAATTTGTCTATAAAAATTATGGAAGCATTAACTTGGTGCACATAAACTTTACTCCTGGTTTAGATTATCTGCAAATTGTGAAATATATCAACAAACCCCTTTTTAAACAAAGCTGCTTAGCAGTTGTGCTCAATGCTTTTTGGGCAGTCATAGGCCAAGCACTTGATTTCAAGGGTTCACAACCTTTTTCTTTTTGAGGCCCACCCAACATGGTATAGAAACCTCCATGAGCCACAACTGGTTTTCTGCAAATAAAAGATGGGTCTGGAGTTAAGAGGTAGTAAGCGGGGCTACTGCCTGGGACTCCATGCCACAGTCCCCCTCTCCTACGAAGCTACCTTGCTGAGGCTTTGGCTTCAATGCCAGGTGACCCTGACTTAAGCCCCATGCAGTGAGGTTTTGGTTTTCTGCTCTAGGCCCCAGTGAGTGTAATGCTAGCCCTGCTTGACAGATCCACTGCAGCTTGCTTGCAGCCCATAGCATGCCTCTGACTTCTGGTTGAAAACCACTGCTCTATGGGACAAAGGCACTTCAACTAAGCTCCAAACGCTTGCAAGGATACTAGGCTTTTGTGGGCAGCTTTTGTTGGGACATGCTTACAAGATGCCCATGTGACACCACAGATTAGTTTTAGTGATTTATAAGAACATGAGAGCAGACAGTGGTTCGTCAAGCCCATTATCCTGTCTTTCGACGTGACAGATGCTTAGGAAGAATGCACAGAACAAGGCAGTTATCGAGTCATCCAGCCCCAGTTTCTAGCAGTAGAGGGACACCGGGAGCATGGGATTGCATCCCTGACCATCTTGACTAATAGACTTGACTTTACTTTTTTTCTCCATGTGTTTGGTTGGCTTCTCGACAGCAGGCTGAACCTTACTGGTGCAAGAATCTCCAAGGAGATACATTTTTCAGATCTAGGTCTTGTGCAGTTCTGTAGATATCCTCAAAGGCATTTTCTCAGAAAGTTCTTATCCACCCTTTTAATATTATATTTCTAACTGAAAATAGTGGCCCCAATATTCATTTTCTCTCTATCTAGGGGCAAACATAAACTTGAGAGAGCATTATTTTTAAATAAGTTTAAAAGCCACATACTGAAAACTGATGAAAAGAAAATAATTTTATGCATATATGAGCTAAATCCTGATGTCACTGGAAGTTTTGACTTAGATATAATTCACTCTGTATAGTTAATCTGTGGAACTCACTACTTCAGGATATTATTGAGGCAAATGGCTTGTAAGTTTCAGAAAAGATTGGACTTTTAAATGAATATTAGCATGTACAATTATACCAGCTAGTATACTATTTATTAAAATACAAAAGTTGCCAATTGTATCACTCTGATCAATAGTTTGGGTCAAGAACTAATTTTCCATTATGGCATATAGTTTTGCACATTTTGACACAAAGGTATATTTATTTACCCCCACCTTCCTTTGAGGCATCCCATATAGAGTCATTGTCAGAGGCAAATATCAAATATTTGGTTTTAACTTTTGTAACAAGCACTTAGTTCCTTTTCAGAAACAAATATTAATTTTAGTCCTACTATCCATTATTCTTTAATAGATAGTTGCAATTTTGAGGAGGTTGTTAATATTTAATATTTAAATATGTAAAAACAATATTTCAAACCAGTTATAAATCAAGAGGGAAGCTGGGTTTACAGTCCCAAACATTGGCCTCTTAAGGCCTATTCGGCACCATTTTTTAAGTTAATGGAAGTTTTGCCTTTTACTTCTTTGGACTTTGTTTCGTGCCCTTATGCAAATTAGGTCCTCTTTTTTTTCCCCCTTCCACACCAAAGCTTAATGTGCCACTTCTGTAACATTTCAGCAAAGAGGGAACCTCATATAGTTATATACAGTTTATCTGTTACTGTATTTAATATATAGGTGAATAAAGCTGAAGTATTGCTGATACAGTGCAAGTTAAACTTTCATTGGTTTATGTTTCAAATTACAGTAGATGGAAGTTATCTTGTTGGCAGCCTTATAATAAATGTATCTGATATGCAGCTTTCCCATAAATAAATTAAAAGTATGATGTGGTGTTCTGCAAGAATTTTAAACAGCATGCACTGAAGTTAAAACCCATAGATTCCACCTTGATGTACTTACTTTTCAGAGGCTTGCGTGTATGGATTTTAATATTGAAACTTTTATTTGACCTTTCTCTGTGAGAAAACATCCTTAACACTGATGTTATTTTTATGCCTCTTGGTGATACTAATGAGTTGAATAATTTATGAGGTTGTCATGTGAAAAGGATTTGGTGCAGTTTGATGTACTTTCAGCCTCTGGTGTTCGAATGTGATTAATAAAGAGCTGGAGGCATAAAATTTTTTCCAGGGTATGTTACTTTCATTGCGTTTTTTATTCGTTTTGTTTTGACAATTTTGTGTTGGAATAGTCTAATAGTAAAAATTCTGTTAACAACAAAAACTCAAAATAATGTCACTATATACAAGAATTTGAAAGCAGTTTTTTAAAAATCATACTATGCAGTTTTCAACTAACAGTTTATTCCCTGACCTCAAAAATTTTATTTGTGGAAGATGAACTATTGATTTTTAAAATGAGGGGGGGGGTTATGTTACTTCAATAGCAACATTAAATCTGGACTGATAAATAGTATGGCATTTGGGTATAATTGTGGAAAACATCTTACAAGTTTTTATTACTTGTATTGACTGTCAGTTATACAGGGTTTTGTGCATAAATATTGCAGTGGAGGAATGCTTAGTTAAAGCCTAAGTTAGCAAGTTCTTCTGTGTCTACGATCAAAGGCATCAACTTAAATAGGTCTGATCAGGCATTGCAGAAGAGAGCAGGTAGCGTCAGCCGAGCAAAAAACACAGAGCAAAGATGACAAAATTAATCAGTCATTTCTTTGGCAATAAATAATAAGAGATGCTGAGGATTGCAGATGAGAATTTGTGTTCCTAGGAAATGTGCCTGCTTAACACCTGATTTATCTAAGCTTGTGTTGCCATTAAGATATGACCTTGATGAATAAAAGACTGCTTTACAACTAGTCTAGAATTAAATTGTGTTGATGGTAGATGCATGGATACTGTAACAATATGATGCTTGCAGTCATAAAGGAATGGAAAAGTCTTGGCCATGGCACATGTCTGTGGTCTGTACACCTGCTTCAGAAAAATAATATCAACATATTTGTTTCTTGCATAAAGAGCTAAAATGGGGAGGTGTAAAACTTACTCAGACAGTGGAAGTGGCTACTTATTATAGGAAACATCTTTTTTATGTTCATCCACCTATCTAGGTGTACTACGATTACACTACTTGCACATCTGAGTGTAAAATTAGAAAGATTTTTAGTAAGTATCTTCTGTAAATATACTAATCTCCTATACACTGCTCCAAGTTGCCTGTTTGGCTCCATGCCTCCCCATAGCAATTGCGGGCCCCAGGGCAGAGCAGAGCAGTCAGTGGTCCACCATGCATGCACAAGCTGCATCACCATAGACATGGTTTGCCTGACATTTTGATGGTGTGTGCGCACTGGCTGGTGCCTAACAAACTGCCAGCTTCACTGCTGGGCATGCTGTTCTGGCATGGCCAAGGCTTCCACATGCCTGCCCAGTAAAGTTGCCAACTGTCTAATTGCACAAACCCAAAGACCCTTGCCCTACCCTCTGCCCCACCCCTTCCCTGAAACCATACCCCATCCAACCCCATATCCAAGGCCCTGCCCCATGCTCACTTCCCCACTTCTCCCCCCCCCCCCGTCCAATGCTTGCAGTCCCCCACCCTCACTCACTTCGACCAGGCTGGGACAGGAGGCTGGGGTGCTGGAGTGGGTGTAGACTTGGGAGGGAATTTTGGAGCGGGGTCTGGGAGGGAGTATGTGTGCTTGGAGGTGTGTGGGGTGCAGGCTCTGGGAGGCAATTTGGATGCTAGCTCTGGGCTGGGTCAGGTGTTTGGAATGTGGAAGAAGTTGAGGTGCTAACCTTGGGCAGCTCCTGAAAGCAACTTGCACACCTCTCTGGCAGTGGCTTCTCACCAGAAGAGGGGGAAAGCCTGGAGGCTTCCACAGGCATTGCCCCGGCACTCCCATTGGCTGCAGTTCCTAGTCATTTGGAGCTGTGGAGTTGACACTTGAGGCAGGCACCACATGTAGATTACTCCAGACCCAGGAGCCACAGGAATGGGCCCAGCCATATCCAGGAGTGGCGGGGAGTGAGGGCAGGCAGGAAGAAGCCTGCTTAGCCCTGCTGTGCTATTGTTAGCAATAGCTGAGGTTCCCTTGACTCTTTTAAATTGTCCATTCCCCTCAGCAACTGCTCCCTTTGTCTCCCCAGTCGGTGGGCCTCTTTAGTTCTTTTCTCACTAGCATCTGTGTATATATTTTAGAGATCTGTGTGTCTGTTTGGGAATCCATTTGTTCAAGAACTCCCTCTAAATGGTAAGAGCTAGAGCCACCAAATTTGGCATGCAGCTTCCTCTTATCCTAACTTAAAGCAAGGTCAGAGTTTGGTTGTGCTAGAAAAACAAGATGTACCTGGAATTCAATTGTTTTCCATAATATGGAAAGGGAGGGGGCAGAGAGAGGAGGGTCCCGATACTCAGTCACCACTGGGGGCAGTAAGCACAGAAGACCGCCACATTGCAGAGTGACCACTGGGGACAGTCGCACCATAAAAGGAGTGGCCAGCTGGGGATGGAGCTTGCCATGTTGCTTGCCACCAACCCAGGTAAGTAGCCTCTGTGGCCCAAACTCCTCCCCCTCAAAGCCCCGCCAACCCCACTGATGCAGCCCCCTGAAGAGCATCAGCAGGGCCTGGCAGTGCAACCCACCCCTCCAGGACCCACCAGTGCCCTCCTCCTCAGCACCACCGGGCCGCTCAGCATGGCCAGCCTCCCTGTGCAGCCCCTTCTATCCCCGCTGCCCCCAGGCCAGTTCTGGGGCGCACTTCCCCACACATACCCCAGGCCAGGCCCCTCCTCCAGTCCCTGGCCACCACCCCCCTTGAGCTCTGGGTCAGGCATAGAGAGCCCTGGCAGGAGGCCTGCGCAGCCCCGACCCCTGCCCCCGGGCCAGATCTAGGCAATACCTGATAAGTCTTCTACGCCACTATATATTTGTGGGGGGGGGGGGGGGCGGGAGAGAGAGTGTGTCAGTCTATCTGTTCAATAACTCCTCCTCAACAGTAAGAGCTAAGACCACCAAATTTGGTATACAGCTTCCTCTCATCATAACTTAAACCAACGTAAGTGTGTGATTGTAATAGGACAACGGGATATAGCTGGAATGGGACTGCTTCTCATAAAATTATACAGAAAAGAGTCAATCACCAGGCATGTGAAAGGGACTCAGTGAGGGGTGCCCCTCCCATCTGGGACTGCTCTAACCCCAACCCTCACCTCTCCCAAGTACCCTTTATTAGGGAGGATGGGGGACTGAAGCTGCCCCCCAGCCTGGTTCATACAGGGCTGTTCCCATTCATCAGAGAGTGAGGGGAAAGTGCATACTTTGCTGCATTCCTCACTGTGGCTGGGGAGCACGGGGCAGACAGACCTAGACCTGGTCTAGGCAGGGGACATTCACCCCTCCCCTGATGGTGTCCTCTGGAGCTGTAGTGGCCATGGACAGACACTTCTCACCTGGCCCCAATCTGCTGCAGTGAGGGCTGGGGTAGTCCTCTCTCATCTCTCCCTTGCATACTGAATACCTCATCTCCAAATCCATCCCGGAACAATGATTCAAATGAAGCCTGTACATTTACGCTTTATTTTCCAAAAACTAAAAACTGAGTTAAGAAACCAAGCAATGAGGAGTATATCAGCTACATAAAATAGAGTCACAGCTCATTTTTGTTAACATTGCAGGGGTACTGCAGTTATACATTCTTACCCCAGTGTATTTAAGCATAGTAGAACAAGTCAGATAGTGGACCATATTTGAATTAATAAATAGCTGGCAATGTTGAGTGAAGTTCTAGTTTTACACTTGCAAGATTTTTTTATTTAAATTGAAGCTCTAAAGGAGTTTCACATTGGGTCTTGGTTAAAAGAAAAAGAAAGAAAGAAAAACAATGCACAAAATAGAATAGAATATATCTCCTTTCCTGATACTTTTTTTTTCTGCAGTGCTAACATGAGTAAAAAGCAGTGAACTCTCTAAGTTCTGTTATTTAGTGTGCAGATATGGTGGAATGGGAACCTAGTAAGCATACATGAAATTACCCTTTTGATATAGATAAATTAATATCTTACAAACAGTGCAGGATCACGAGTCACCACACTACCAGAGTAGAACTGTGAAACAAGTCTTTTTTGGACAATACTCTTAAAGAGCAGAATAAGGAAATTTATTCAAGCTTTTGTGGCTGCTTCCCCAAAAGCTTAAATTCTACAAACAATTTGTAGTATTGTGCAGTACAAAATTAATATACTAGGTCCAGCAGAGACCACGTGTGCAGCCTTTACTATAGAAAGTGAACATGAATAGTTTGGTGCCCTCGTATCTGAATATTTGTGTAGAATGTGTTGAACCACTGTTACTGTCTGTGCTGAGGAAAATTTGGCCAATTAAGTTGTTTATAGTGATTACACTGATGAGCCATGAATCCCAAGAATGAAAAACCAACATTACAATGCAACTAGTATTGTATTTTAAATTTGCAGTATGGCAACAGCTTTTAAACTTGTATGACAAATGTGAGGCTCCTAATTCATACTTAGGCATCTAAATAACAATCTGATGTCAAGAGCTGTTCTACCTGAAGGAAGTTAGCACACATGGCTCTTTCAGGGACCAGTCACCAAGTGTATGTTCAGCACTTGAAAATCAGTTTTCTTTTATTTCTTCAGGAGTGCCTCTGTTAAAAGAAATGCCTGGACTTTTGAGTCCATGTCTAATCTTGACTCTGAGAGCTGTCTGCCCTCCCCCCCCCCCCCCACCACTGCACCAGCCCTCTCCCCCCCACACACACACACTTGGTTTTCTGGAACTCCACATTTGAGGTTCCACCCTCCTGCATGTTAGCTTGTCAGAGTAACTAAATATTATTTTATTTGTCTTCGCTGACCCCAAAGTGTCAAGAATTTCATTTCTAGATTTCTGCACTGCTGTAACATTGTAAAAAATGTCTCTTGTTGGTAAAATACCATCACTATTCAGAGCAACTTCTAATCTGCCTATGGAAAACTGCTTTGTAAATTGTCCATTCCTATAGCTTCTTGTGTCAGCTACTTAAGAAAAATTGTAATGTGAGGCCTTCCTCTCATGTCACTGCTAGCAATCATAATACTTTCTTCAAGAAAGACCCTTTCTGATTGCAGCAATCTATTGAAAGCACTTTTTAGTAATGTGGCTCCTTCAGGCTCACGTCCTCACATAGGGTATTTGTACACTAGGAAACTATTTTGAAATAATTAAATTTGACTTAACTCCTGATTTTACTGAAATAGTGTCCCCACTATGGGAAAGCCCACTATGAGGCTTTCCTGAAATTAGTCCAAAGCAGGTTCTGTTAACGAGGATACTCCACCTCGACTTAGAGCCCCAGGAACCACTGGGGAGTAATTAGTTCAAATTACTCTGGGGAGTAGTTATTTTGAAATAGTGGCACCAATGCGTCTACACTAACTCTGTTTTTAAATAACTATTTCGGAATTAATGTTATATCCTGAGAAAAGCAGGACTACAGATTTTGAAATAAATGGCCCATTATTTACATAAAAACAGCCATACTGGGTCAGACCAAAGATCCATCTAGCCCAGTATCCTGTCTGCTGACAGTGGCCAATACCAGATGCCCCAGAAGGGGTGAACACAACAGGTAATCATCATGTGATCCCTCTCCTGTTCTCCATTTCCAGCCCATGACAAGCAGAGGCTAAGGACACCATTCCTACCCATCCTGGCTAATAGCCATTGATGGACCTAACCTCCATGAATTTATCTTGCTCTTTTTTGAACCCTGTTAAAAGTCCTAGTCCTCACAACATCCTCTAACAAGGAGTTCCACAGGTTGACTTTGCGCTGAGTGAAGAAAAACTTCCTTTTGTTTGTTTTAAACCCGCTGCCTATTAATTTCATTTGGTGACCCCTAGTTCTTATATTATTGGAACAAGTAAATAATTTTTCCTTATTCACTTTTTCCACACCAGTCATGACTTTAAAGACCTCTATCATATCCTCTCTTATTCTCCTCTTTTCTAAAATGAAGTCTTTCTTGAGATGAGGTGGCTACATCTTCAATATCTCTTCAGAGAACAGATGTTTCTTCCTCTTGTTATCTGAGAATAGTCCACAGAGGTTGCCCCAATGACAGTATTAAAAAAAAAAAAGGATGGTGTTCTTTAAAGTATTTTTCTTCTAAGGGTTACATTCTTAATCTTAGTCAATTGTTTCTTTGTTTTGTTTTCAGTCGATGAAAAGTACTAGCATAAAAGTAAAGGATTGTCCAAAAAAAATTAATTATTATGAAATATAAATGCTAAATTAAGTTGTCAGCCTCATATTTCATATTTCTTTAATCCATGTTTATTAAAGCACAGTTTATTAGGTAAATTGGATACTATCAAAAGCAAATTAAAGCTGGGTGATATAGAATCCTCTCTAGCTAATGGTCTCAGTAGCAACATCACAAACTAGGTAAAATCTAGTTACAATTACATTAAGCAAGCATAATCTTACAGTGAGAGTGATCTATTACCAGTAGTAAAGATTTTATGATTTCAGTTATAGCTGTGAAACTCCATTTTCTTCCAGAATTATACCTGTGCAACCCAATTTGTCAGATCCCTGATCAAGTTTGCAAGTATTGGGGGGAAAAAACACTTACAGTACTTGTAAACTGAGCAGATTTATTATGGATTCGGATCTCCAAAATACCATTTCAGAGTCCATTTTCAGGGTAAAATAGAACATTAATAATGCATTTTAAACTTTGAAATGTATGTAACATTTTAGTAAATATGGATTTATGAAATATGAGTCTGACAGCTTAATTTAGCATTTATATTTCATACTAATTCATTTGGGTTTTTGGTCAGTCCTTTACTTTTATACTAGTACTTTTTATACACTGAAAACAAAATAAAGAAACAATTGACTGAGATTAAGAATGTAATCTTTAGAAGAAAAATACCTTGAAGAACACCATCCAAACATCTTGAAAACTTGGTTGGGAGCAATTTTAGGTGTAGTGTACACAACACATTTTCATATACTCAAGGTACTTCTAAAACACCTATGATATCATTCTCTTTACGGACAATCAAATTTCTTATTATTCATGCTTCTCTTTCCTCTAACTGTAAAGCAACAGAAATGTTCTAGGTAGCCACTTTTCAAAATAGGTTAGTGCTGTATCTGAAAAATATAATAGCAGGCACAATACGGAAAAGGTTAGCCAGTAGAAATACACAACCCATACATACCCATTGCCCAGGAGCTTTCCAATCCCAATTTAATTATTTAAGAAGCATTGCACAAATGCATGTCTAAAAGAAAGGGGAAAAATAAAAGCTAATGACTACAAAGAAAATCCCTATTGCAATGCGTGCTTAGTTTTAACCTATATACAAGATGACAATTACAAGACATTTTAAGGAGTAGCATCTGCTTTATGGATATATGTTATGTAGATACTAATCTAGATATTACAACGAAGAGTATTTTAAAACATGTATGTGGTAGTAGTAGTACTAATCCATAAAAGGTTTCCAGATGTTATCAAATAAGTCCCCTCTGTTCTTCAATCTAAATGTGATCATTACAGAGGAAGCCATGTGAGACAGGCATGCAAACCATTCCGCTCAGTTGGAGAAGCATTGTCTTTCCATTTTCTGTCTGACTTTTTGTTGTCATTAGTCCAGTTATCAACCAAGTCTTATTGTTTGCAGCCAGTTCCCAATGACAGAAATGTCATTTAATATAAATAAAGCTGAAGTGGTCAAAATATTGGAATCCAGGATTTTGCTGATTCTCACATATTTTCACCCAACAATTATTCATTACCCAACATCTCCTAAGCATGTTAATTAAATTTTCTATTTGATTGTGCTATATCTAAAACTGAAAGTGTCATATAAAGTATGTGTAATATTTGAAATACTGTGGTTTGAGATTTGCATCTGTAGCCTTATATTATAGCCCAACAGTGCCATCCACTGCTTTTCTAATGATCTTCCAGTATTTCTTCCCAATATAATATTAAGAAAGACACTACAATGTAATTGAGCCCCATTAAAAATATCATAAATATGTGGATGCCTCATATAGCTATTTTAAGACTCTTAGATCCAGTCATAGTCTAAAGTTTTTCAAGAGGAATTATTAAACAGGTTTGCAATGCAAGATATTAGTGGTAATAATAATTGAATAAAAATACACAGGCTCATCTCACAAACCTCTTCCTAGTGATTTCTTACTCCCAGAAACCTCTTAAATATATTCTCATTAATCAGATCTGTCATCATAATGATCTCCTTTAGAATGATAACCTACTCTAATATATTACACAAAATATTCAAAAGTATTCTGATTTTTTCTCATTATGGAAGTTCCTGTACTCTGAGTAGCTAAGAGGGACTGATTTGCAGTAGCCCTGTAAAAGTTACTTTACAATAATTGGAGAGTGTAAAAATCTACTTCTTGTGTTTACCTGAGAAATTATTAGCCACTTCGTGCACAAGAATTTTCATAGTCACTTTATGGTTAGTTCTCAGCAATTGCCAAGGATAACTTTGGTGTGAGATCATGGGTTCAGTTGTTTCCAAAGAAATCATGAAACCATGGATGTAAAATCAGGCATGCATTCACTACTTTTGGCTGAGGGTGGATGGGAAGATTGGGGAGAAGTGAGGGTTGGGGAGTGAGCCTCTCTGACACTTGCCTTGTATCAGTGGATCTTTTCCCACAGGTCTGGGCTTGGCTCCCCACTTTGATGTATTGACCTCAGGGTGAAACTGAATAGTGACCCCCTAGACCAGGTTGCAACATCGTAGCTGGGAGCCCAGATCTGTGGAACAAGCTCCACTGATTCAGGAAATGTATGACACTAGGGTTGCCAGGTGTCCAGTTTTCCCCCGGACACTCTGGTAATTGCAGTGGGGGTGGGAGGGTTCAGCGACTTTTTTTCTCAGAAAGTTTGGTCCCCCGTTTTTTTTTTCCTCAACCAATTTTTTTCCCTGCCATGTTTGGGAGTTTTTGTGAAAGTATCTGTCAACCCTATATGTGTGGGATAGGCTCTTCCCTCCTCAGCAGGTAAGGATTAGATTTGCAATGCTAGGATGGAGGGTGCTAGTGGGGATAGCCAGTGCCCCATCAGCAGTTTAGTATGCTGCACCCCCTTGAATCAGGAGCTTATGTCTGCTAGTAATTAATTGTCCAGGAAATAGGCACATTTCTTTAATGATTTTTCCAAGCTTACTGTATCAGAATCTCTGTGTTATCCACAGTTCAAGTGTTGTAAGATATCCAAAATGTATGTCAAAACTGAAAATCTGTTTTGCAATACCTTGATTTTATGTTTCCAATACCTTTCCTCTGACATCTTCTGCAATTGACACCTTTTGATACCTTTGCCTTGACCTATCCCTTGGCTGGATTCTATAATAGATGCCACTTTATAGACTGTTCATCCTTACTGCCAGTATATGATATGGTCACCTCTGCTTCAGACTTCCTTCAGCTGAAGGAAGTCAAATCTAAAATGAGCAGAAGAAAGAAAAAATAACCTAAAAGCTAATATAATGGGCTGTGAAATTTCTTAAATTAACAAAAATTAAGAGCCTCATAGTTCTTCGAGCTGCTGCTTTATCTTTTTCCTTCCCTATCCACTATGTATACACATATGCACAAAAATACTATGTATACACATACGCACAAACATACAATGTACCTTACATTCTTACCAACGTGGACAGTTCATATGCCAAGAAAAAGAACAAAGCATTGTGATTTAAATGTATTTAAAATTGCATATGGCATATTCCTGTTCTTTGGCTTCAGATGTATTGCTGAGTAACTAATATAGAAGTCACTGTGCATGGGGAAAAGGTTCTGTGTGTAAAGCACTCCTTAGAGATGCTTTGGAAAAGTGTTGGGTAAGTGGGAGTTTGACATCCTGCAAGCAGCTCACAGCTGGCTTTGAGTAGCACTTCAAAGTCTGATTTCCAGTATGCCCTTCACACCTCCCATATGTCTGCTTAAAAACATGTTAGACAGTAGAACAAGAGTACCACTACCCAGTTTTTAAATCAGTTTAAAGCATAAAGCAATTATATTTTAAAAATTCCTTTCCCCACACCCATCTCTTCTTCATCTCATCCACTTGGTTACAGGAGTGTCTTCCACTCTAGTAACAATTTGGCTGGAATGTTTCAATTGCTCTTTAAGCTGACTGTGAAGAACTTCAAAAAGATCTCACAAAACTAAATGATTGGACAACAAAATGGCAAATGAAACTTAATGTGGATAAATGTAAAAGTGATGTACATTGGAAAAAATAACCCCAACTATACATACAATATGATGGGGGCTAATTTAGCTACAACTAATCAGGAAAGAGATCTTGGAATCATCGTGGATAGTTTTCTGAAGACATCCACGCCATGTGCAACGGCAGTCAAAAAAGCAAACAGGATGTTAGGAATCATTAAAAAAAGGGATAGAGAATAAGACAGAGAATATCTTATTGCCCTTATATAAATCCATGGTACTCCCACATCTTGAATACTGCATACAGATGTGATCTTCTCATCTCAAAAAAGATATACTGGCATTAGGAAAGGTTCAGAGAAGAACAACTAAAATGATCAGGGGTTTGGAACGGGTCCCATATGAGGAGAGATTAAAGAGACTAGGACTTTTCAGCTTGGAAAAGAGGAGACTAAGGGGGGATATGATAGAGGTATATAAATCATGAGTGGTGTGGAGAAGGTGAATAAGGTATTCCTAGAAGTCATGGATGATGCAATCATAACGAAGCTTACATCACTCTGCTGAACAAATTGCCCTATATCAGCTCTAGAAATCATACAGTGTCGTGCTCTCTTATTTGTCAGTGTTTGATTTTGCAAAGGGACACATTTCTGTTTAGCCAAAGTGAGCAGAGATGCCTCGTACTTGTGTGAACAATGTAGATAACTTCTGCTGTGTTTGTGGTGAAGCGACTTTTGCATCACAAAAGCGCAGTATAACCACTATGGTTAAGAAAGCCTATCACCTTTATTTTGGCTGCAAAATTGGAGATCAGGACAAGAGGTGGGCCCCACACATATGCTGCAACACTTGTGCAACAAATCTTCGCCCGTGGTTGAACAGGAAAAGGAAATCTATGCCTTTTGCAGTGCCAATGATTTGGAGAGAGCCAACAGATCATACCAGCAATTGTTACTTCTGCATGGTGCCTCCAGTTGGGAAAGGTGTGTCAAAGAAGAAAAAGTGGACTGTGCATTATCCAAACATTCCATCAGCTATATGCCCAGTACCCCACAGAGAAGGACTGCCGGTTCCTGATGCACCAGAATCATTCTCACTTGAGTCAGACGAGGAAGAGGAAGAGGATGAAACTTCTGGTCCTGAACCATCAATGTCATGGGACCCACATTGTCTCCCATCCTCCTCCTCTGAACCACACCTCATAACACAAGGTGAACTGAATGACCTTGTCAGAGATTTGGAACTACCCAAGAGTAAGGCAGAGCTGTTGGGCTCCAGACTACAGCAATGGAATCTCCTGGCAGGTGATGTTAGGGTTTCCATGTTCCGTGACCGTCAAAAGGATCTTGTCCCATTCTTCTTCATGGAAGGTGCTCCATTTAATGAATACAAGAGACAAGCCAAGAAGCGCCGAGTAGACACTGAATAAGACTAAACTATGTACATAATAGTTTTTTGCCTTTTGTTTCATAATAAATTTTATTTATATAACCCTTTTGCTGATTTTTAAAGTGTTACATAAACAGGACAGGTGAAATATTATCATGTAAAGCAACCATAAACACATGAAAAGACCTAGGTTTACAATTTATGATTAAAACTCTACTATCTACACAATATACATAGACGTAAAATGTAAAAACTTAAATATCTTGGAAACAGTAGCCAACCAGTTGTTTTAATTGTCATATTTGAATTCAGCACATCAAAATACATAATAAATAGCACACTTTATCTCTGAAGCAGACAACTTCTAAAAAATTGTAGACCAGTGTTATTTACTTGTTCCCATAATATAAGAACTAGGGGCCACCAAATGAAATTAATGGGAAGTAGGTTTAAAACAAATAAAAGGAAGTTCTTCTTCACACAGCGCATAGTCAACCTGTGGAACTCCTTGCCTGAGGAGGTTATGAAAGCTAGGACTATAACAGGATTTAAAAGAGAACTAGATAAATTCATGGAGGTTAAGTCTATTAATGGCTATATGCCAGGATGGGTAAGGAACAGTGTCCCTAGCCTCTGTTTGTCAGAGAGTGGAGATGGATGGCAGGAGAGAGATGGCTTGATCGTTACCTGTTCGGTACACTCCCTCTGGGACACCTGGCATTGGCCCGTGTCGGCAGACAGAATACTGAGCTGGATGGACCTTTGGTCTGACCCAGTATGGTCATTCTTATGTTCTTGTTACAGTGGGGAAGGTCTAGGTTGGATATTAGGAAAAACTATTTCCAGGGCCGGCCCACAACATTTTGGCACCTGAGGCGGGGAGCTCAAATGACGCCCTCTCTAGAGCAAAGAGAATACGTATGCACCAGCATCAGACACAATTTTCTACATTCTGGGTCCTAGTGGTGCCCCCCCCACCCACAGTCTGGCACCTAAGGCGGCCGCCTCAGCTTGCCTCATAAGGCCAGCCCTGACTATTTCACCAGGAGGATGGTGACGCACTGGATTGGGTTACCTAGGGAGGTGGTTGAATCTCCATCCCTAGAGGTGTTTAAGTCTCGGCTTGACAAAGCCCTGGCTGGGATGATTTAGTTGGGGTTGGTCCTGCTTTGGGCAGGGGGCTGGACTCGATGACCTCCTGAGGTCTCTTCCAGCCCTAGGATTCTATGATTCTATAATAACTCTTCAAGAGTTTTTCATTGGTTTTCCTTTTGCCATCCAGGAAGGCACTCCGTCCCTCTCTTCAAACAGCTGAGCATGCTGTCTCAACAGCATCTCACTTCCAGACAGCCTGCAAAGTGGTCTTGCCAACTACTGTGAATATAATATGACTAATGAGATTTTTGCAGGCTGTTTCACAATAACTTGAAAAGTTTGAATCTTGTGGTTTCTAGAAAGCAAGACTAGAGAACCAGAGAAAGACAGAGGGACTCCCACAAACAGTGCATCTGACAAAGTGGGTCTTTGCCCACGAAAGCTTATGCTCCAATACATCTGTTAGTCTATAAGGTGCCACAGGACTCCTCGTTGCTTTTGCAGATTCAGACTAACACGGCTACCCCTCTGATACTGTAACACAAACAATGTTCTGTAGTTTGGGTAAATCAAACTCATAATTCTAACTCTGATGCTTTTCTATGCTGTTAAGATTTTTGTGGTTAACAATCTTTTCTATGAGTTGAGGTTTCATATTGTGTAAGGTAACTCCCTTTCACTAGTTTCACAGGTGATTCTGAAACTGAAACCATGCAGAAGGTCACTCCAGGCAGAGCTGGGAATAGAACCCAGGGCTACAATACATCTAAGCCAAATCTTGTGTGCTTGCCACATGTTATTTCAAAGAACAAGACAAATTAGCTGATTTTTATAATTTACACTACAGTGTGACCCATTAGTAACTAGGCCACATAGGGAGGTTTATGACTCTGCTGCTGTTTCTGTGCTGACATCAGAATTAAAATCCCGGACCAATGAAGTAAATGGCAAAACACCTGTTGAGTGCAGTGAGATAAAGATTTCAGCTCTGGTTCTTTAGCTCAGGTGCTAGAAGCCTATGCCTTTACAAAGGTCCTAGAGGTCCTCAGTCCCTGACAGAGAAAATGGTATATTTGTCCATGCTGTCTAACTACTAGAAAACTGCTTTCAGAGCCCCAAATAGAAGCCAAGAGTCCTAGTGCCAAGCATTCTTCTATCATCTCACAAAAGTGTTGGCTCTGTGTGTGTCTCCCTATATGTACTGGAGGATAAGAACAGGCATTTTCTCACTAGTTACTATTGCAGCTGAAGTGGCAATGACCTGTACTGTGGATTTTGAAGGCTGTGGAGTCAAACCGTGCTGCTGATCTATGTGAGAGTGAAAAAAATAACATGCAACTATGTATAAAAGTTAATGTAAGTTATTGTTGGAATGATTTTATATCACAAAACATGGTATTTAGAGGTGAATCTGGATGTTGAGCTAATGTTTGTTTTACTATTCTGATTTTATTATTTGCATTTGATTAATGGAAACTGTCCCTTTAGGTAAGTGTAGATGACTCAGTATGTTTCTGAGGAGAGATTTTGTGTCTCTCCAAAGAGCAGAGACTCTGCTTGTGTAAGTTTCAGAAAAGGTCAGAACTCAGTTGCGTAAGCTTGTCTAGAAAAGCAAACTTCGTTCCTGAAGGTGCAACATTTGCAACTATTGAATGCCGATAGGCTTTGCTGATGAGCTAGCTAGCACATCTTTTACCTGCTGATCACCAATTTGAACCCCACCAACAACAGAGATTAAAAGTTGTTCCTATGTCATGGATATTTGCTAGTGTCTATATGAGATGAGTTGGTGGAGTTCCAGTTCCTGCTCTCACATCATCAAGTCGTTACCATTTTTTTCAATGCATTATAAATTTCAGGATTGTCCCTTACTCTGTACTACACAATGGGGCCCTGATCTTGATGGGATCTCCTAGTGACATCTCCTATAGTAAAGGACAAAATTACCATACTTTACATTTGTGAGAACTGGCAAGACTCTTAAATTGTCACTCATGCACTAGGCAAAAACCATGTAAGGCCATGGAAAATAAGTAGAATCTTTTTAAAAAAAAATAATTATTTCGGGACATTGTTATTTTTGGAAATGCTTATGATTCTTCAACTTCAGGGGTTGGCAATACTGGAAAAGTGGGATATTCCAGGAATGAAACAGTTTTACACGGCACTGCACAGCTATGATGGCCATCTTTTAATGTTTGAAAACTGGACACTGAAGACAAGAACCCTTCCACCTCCTGTTCCACTTCTTCCCCCAAGGCCCTGTTCCCCATTCCTTTTTATACCCCTCCTCCTTCACTGTCATTCACTGCTCTTTCCACCTTTCTCCCTTGGCCACCTGAGCAGGGCCGTCTGGATGTGGGTTGAGTGGAGCAGTGGAGGGAAAGACACACTTTAAAGGTGGGAGTGACAGGCAAGATGGGACAAGAGAGTTGTGCTCATGGGATGGAGGAATGAGTGGGGCAGGTCTGGGGAAGCACCACTACTGCTGTCCATCAAAGGCATTCCGGTGTTCTCCTCCAGGTTCAGGCAGAAGCTACTGCTCTTGTCCTCAGTGGTGGAGAATTGTTACTATGGGTGAAGGGATTTTCAGTATCTGCTCAGCACGGTATCCGGTTCCCTTTTCAACAAGACTTTCCAGTCAAAAACTGGACACCTGGAGACCCTATGCATAGCACTGTCACAAAGTTACTTGTTGGTACTAAGTGCTGATAGAGGGAGTTATTTTTTTTCCTTTTATATCTGCCAAATTCAACAACTTGTCCTTTTCCTTTATTAGTTTATTTTTTAGCAGCAGGTCACATTAACTGCTGGCATAAAGAGGTACAACTCCATTATAGTTTTGGCCCCTTACAACTCTGGTGATTTTGACTTAGCAACCCTATATTTTGAAGACCGATAAAGATACAGAACACACAATTCTTCTGTAGAACAACTACTGATGTGCTTGTTTTAAATATTCCAAACTGAAAAATAAAGCCTATCAAGGTAAAATCCAAGCTTACTTTGGAAGGAGTTCATGTCTACCTTATCTTTAATCTTAAAAATCCGTTTTATCAAATTCTATTTCAAAATTATGGAATGCATTCTTCAATACTTACTTTAAGAGGATTATTATATTTACCTCTTATACTTATGTAGTATCACATTTAAATTCAATCGCATTTTCTCTTACCCTTTTAATTGTATTTAATTTAAAATATATTTCTTTGGTGGTCTTTCTTTAGAGATCTTTGCTTACATATGAATATTTTGAATTAGGAATAAATGAAATTCCTTTTTGTCTGTCAAAACCAAATTGTGAAAATGCATTGCATGGCTTTGAAAATCAGTACACTCTATTAGCAGACCTGTCAATATAAAAAGTGCATTTCATTTCCACCTCTTGCTCTAATAACCTTTTCTATGTTACTTGCAGGCAGTTCACATAATCAGAGTATATTGTCAGCTTACTGGAGTTGGGGAAGCATGAAATGAAAATCGTGTTAATATTGATCCAATTCTCTTACTTGCAAGTGTCCTTGGTGTCCTTTCCACTGAGCAATAACTGTTGGTGTTATGTAGTTATTTTCCTCTTAATTATCACTGTAGTTTTTGAAAAATGTTTGCAAGCACAATTAAGGACACTGTTTCTGTTGCTTGAAATTAATTTTGTTATGCATAATATTTAATGACTTAAGTAATCCATAAAATATCAGAAAAGTTGAAAACTATCTGTAATTTACTAGACTGCATTGTACACAAAGTGGTTACCTTAAGATAAAAACAAAAATGATTAGAGAATAGTTTCTATAGGAGGAGAGATTAATAAGATTGAGAATTTTATGCTTGGAAAAGAGATGACCACTAAGGGGTTATGATAGAGGTCTGTAAAATCATGATGGGTGTGAAGAAAGTAATTAAGAAATGTTATTTGCTCCTTCTCGTAACACAAAAACTAGGAGTCCCCAAAGGAAATTAATAGGCAGCAGGTTTAAAGAAAACAAAAGGAAGTATTTTTTTTCACACAACACAGTCAGCCTGTGAAATTCTTTGCCAGTGGATGTTGTGAAGACTAAGACTATAACAGGCTTCAAAAAGGAGCTAGATAAATTCATGAAAGATAGGTCCATTAATGGCTATTAGCCAGGATGGTGTCCTCAGCCTCTGTTTGGCAAAAGCTGGTAATGAGGGCGACAGGGGATGGATTACCTGTTCTGTTCATCCCCTCTGGGGCGCCAGGCATTGGCCACTGTTGCCAGACAGCGTCCTGGGTTAGATGGACCTTTTGTCTGATCCAGTATGGCTGTTCTTACGTAAAACATTATATTAGTGTGTAACTTACATGAGCTATGTACAATATGGACTTAGTCCTCAACCATAGCATGTGTGTGACAAATTACCAGTGGCAAATTACATTGTATATCCAATCCAAATACGAGATGATCTTGAAAGAAATTCAGAAAGTAGAATAAAGGGCTCAGCTCTGCTCTCTTATACCTGAGTGCATCTATACTGCAGGGCTTAACTCGAAATAAGCTATGCAAATTGAGCTACGTCAATTGCATATCTTATTTCGAAATAGCTTATTTTGAAATAGGAAGCGTCTACACAGCACTTATTTTGAAATAGAACACACTTCCTCTGACTTCCCTTATTCCTTGTACAATGGGGGTTACAGGAGTTGGAGTAAGAAGTCCTCCAGCTTGACAGTATTTCGACATTTTTTCGAAATAACTGCCTGCTGTGTAGACGTGGACTAAGTTATTTCGGAATAGCGCTAATTATTTTGAAATAGTGTTACAGTGTAAACGTACCCCCTGAGTGCATCGAAGCATGTGCTGGATAGGACATTTCCAGCTCTGTCATTACTCAGCTGTGCAGTCATGAACAAGTCAGTGAGGGCTTTATTTTCAGAGGTGCAAGATACTCATAATCCTAACTGAAGTTAATGGTAACCATGAATTCTTATCACTTATAAAAATCAGGTCCATTACTTCAGCTATACCTCAGTATATTCATCTGTCAAATGGGATAAAATGTTTGCCCATCTTTGTAAAGTGCTTTAAATCTGTGGATAGAAGTGCTACGTAAATGCTAAATATTATTAAAACAAGGTGAGGGAGGATGTATCTGTTAGTGAAACATCTTTTCTTAGTGGGAAAAGCAAGCTTGGGCAACCTGCAACCCATGGGCAACAGAGTAAGCCTCTGGTGGGCCACCAGTCATATTGCTTTCCTTGCATCCACAGGTACGGCTGTCTGCAGCTCCTATTGGCATGGGCCATGGGGACTTGTTGGCCACCACATCCGAAAGCTCCCATTGGCCAAGAACAGTGAACTACAGCCAATAGGAGATAGACAGCTGTATCCTGACAAACTGCATGCAATCTGCTGGCCACAGGTTGCCCACCACTGGTTTACACAGAGATCTGAAGAAGAGCTCTGTGGAACTAGAATACTTGTATTCTCACCAATAAAAGTTGAACCAATAAAAGATATTACCTCAGCCACCTTGTGTCTCAAATCTTGGGAACAATACAGCTACAACAACACTGTATACAAATACTATGAGTTTCCTGATAATTTTTACCATAAATTATAATCTACTACACTGAGTGTACAGGACATTGATTTTGACCTTGGGCAAGTTGTTTCACCTCTGCAATTCTGTTTCCCAATAGTAACAATTATAGTGACGATATATACTCACTAATGTAAAAGGTTTTGAGTTTGACAGAAAAAAAAGTGGTACATAAGAATAAAATATTAATTTACAAACTATGCAGTGGTAAAGTGTTGTTGTTAGAGGATAAGAACAAAACATAAGCTATTAGCTATAAAAAAGCAGGACAAAACATTTTTTTATTGAAACCTTCTGGTTATGTCTGTAGTGGTATCCTAAAACCCGTTTTTTTAACAATTTGATATTTTAAAATTTATCATTTTGTTAAGAGTGCAGTATCCATTATAAGTACATAATAATTGTTCATATCCAGATAGTTTTTCTCCCTGATTTCTTCAGAGATTTTTAATAATTAAAATGTAATATAATTTAAGTTCCTGGGCCAATACTTTAACTTCAGCCTATTAAGATACAGGGTTCCCTTGAGAATAGTTGCCATTATGGTCTTCCCAGGAAATAATTCTATGTCAGTCAGTGCTATTAAGTTTCAGAAACACATTATGATAATATAACAACTCTAATGGGCAAATACCAACCCTCTCTACATGTACAGAGGGTCCTATTGTAGCACAAGAAGTGATGATCTGGTGAGGAAAAAAAGGAGGGCAAGTTTCATGAACATGCACAGCAGTGCATGTCACAACCTTTGTGTGCAGTCAGCCCAGCTTTCAATGAGGAGTAGGCATATGAATGCCCAGCATACTTTAATGCCTGTGGGTTATAGTGATCATGGAGATTCAGCCAGTCCTAGTGGTCTTGTCAAAGGGAAGCACATGGGCTACCAAGTAGCTATGTTCCACCGCCTGGACCCCACAATGATTCCCAACATCTAGGTAAGCTCTTGAATATGGTCACTGAGGGCAGGATTCTCAACTATAAGACCATAAGAACTGCCATACTGGGCCAGCTCAAAAGTTCATCTAGCTCAGTGTGCTGTCTTCCGACAGTGGCCAATGTTAGTTGCCCCATAGAGAATGAACAGCACATGTAATAAGAACGTAACGGCCATACTGGGTCAGACCAAAGATCCATCTAGCCCAGTATCCTGTCTGCCAACAGTGGCCAATACCAAATACCCCAGAGGAAGGGATCACAACAGGTTATCCTCACGTGATCCCTCCCGTCACCCACCTCCAGAGAAACAGAGGTTGGGGATACCATTCCTACCCATCCTGGCCATTGATGGACCTAACCTCTATGAATCTATCTAGCTCTTTTTTGAACCCTGATAAAGTTCTAGCCTTCACTGCATCCTCTGGCAAGGAGTTCCACAGGTTGACTGTGCGCTGAGTGAAGAAAAACTTCCTTTTGTTTGTTTTACACCTGCTGCCTATTAATTTCATTTGATGACCCCCTAGTTCTTATATTGTGGGAATAAGTAAATAACTATTACTTATTCACTTTTTCCATACCAGTCATGATTTTATAGACCTCTATCATATCCCCCCTTAGTCTCCTCTTTTCTAGGTTGAAAAGTCCAAGTCTTTTTAATCTCTCTTCATATGGGACGCATTCCAAACCGCTAACCGTTTTGTTGCCCATTTCTGAATCTTTTCCAATGCAAGTATATCTTTTTTTGAGATGAGGTGACCACATCTGTACGCAGTATTCAAGATGCGGGCATAATCATCAAGTGGTCCGTCCTCTGTCATTCATTCCCAGGTTCTAGCAAAAAGAGACTAGGGAAACTGTCGCTGCAAATTCTAACTGAAAAGTGTCTAGTTCTTTTTTGAACTCTTTTATAATCTTGGCCTTCACAACATCCTTTGGCAAGTGGTTCTACAGGTTGAACGTGCATTGTATGAAAAAATACTCTTTTTTTTTTTTTAAGGCTGTTGCCTATTAATTTCCTTTGGGGACCCCTAGTTCTTGTGCTGTGTGAGGGAGTAAATAACATTTCCTAATCTTCTTTCTCCATACCAGCCATGATTTTATAGACTTATATCATATTCCCCCTTAGTCATCTCTTTTCCAAGCTGAAAAGTCCCAGTCTTGTTAGTCTCTCCTGATGTGGCAACCATTCCTTACCCCAATCATTTTTGTTGCCCTTTACTGAATCTTTTCCATTTCCAATATAAAATGCATGCATTCCAATATATGCAATGCATGCAGTAATTAAGATGTGGTCATACCATGGATATATAAAGAGACAATCTGACATTTTCTGACTTATCTATCCCTTTCTTAATGATTCCCAACATTCTATTCACTTTTTGACTGCCACTGCACATTGAGTAGATATTTTCAGAGAACTATCCACAGTGACTCCAAGATCTTTCTCTTGAGTGGGAACAGCTAAAATTAGTCACCATCATTTTGTATGTATAGTTGGGATTATGTTTTCCAATGTGCATTACAGTGCATTTATCATCTGCCATTTTGTTGCCCAGTCACCCAGGTTTCTCAGATCCTTCTGTAGCTCTTTGCAGTCTGCTTTGGACTTAACTATCTTGAATAGTTTTGTATCACCTGAAAATGTTGCCATCTCATTGTTTACCCCTTTTTCCAGATCATTTATGAATATGTTGAACAGGACTGATCCCAGTAGAGATCCTTGGAGGGCAACACTACTTTGTACCTCTTTCCATTCTGAAAACTGACCATTTGTTCCCTCTTTCTTTTTCCTGTTGTTTAGCCAGTTATCAATCCATTAGAGGACCTTCTCTCTTATCCCATGGCCGCTTACTTTGCTTAAGAGCCTTTGGTGAGGGACCTTGTCAAAGGTTTTCTGAAATTTAAGTACACTGTATCCCCCTTGTCCACATGTTTGTTGACCCACTCAAAGAATTCTAGTAATTTGATGAGGCATGATTTCCCTTTACAAAAACCATTGTTGACTACCCCCAACAAATTATGTTCATCTGAGTGTCTGATAGTGCTCTTTTTTTAATATACTTTCAACCACTTTGGCCAGTATTGATTCTATGCTTGCTGCTGTAATTGCTGGTATCAACTCTTGAGCACTTTTTAAAAATTGGTGTCACATTAACTATCCTCCAATCATTGGGTACAGAAGTTGATTTAAATGATAGGTTACAGACTACAGTTACCATCTGGTCCTGGTGACTTATTACTATAATAAATCAGGAAAAAGATTTGCTTATACGCTGAGACTCTGAAGCTTTTGCTGTAATATTTTTAAGTATCTTGCAGAGTAGGGTTTATCATAAAAATGGTGGATAACATTTTAATTCTATCTGCTTTTGAAACAATCTTACATTCTCCCTATTTAAGTTGTTGAAACTTATGAGATTTGTTATATTTTACTCATATCGTTTCATGATTCACATCGTCGCATATGACATAATATCATGAGAGGAATTAATTCCTTAGCTCCCCTGTTTAATTGAAATTAAAAACATGTTAGAGAATTAAAATGCAACAGCAAAAAGCAGTGTTTTACAGAATTACATGTCTATGCCCTTTAAGAAAGAACACAAACCTTTTTTTTTTTTAATAAAGTTTCCCAAAGGAGCTGAACTTCACAGAAACTTTTCTTTACCTTCTATAAAAGAGATTTTTTTTAATTAAATGCAGCATTTTGTTGTAAAGTGGACAGACAACTTCTGTCAAAATGCTCTTTGGAAGCCACATAAAGCTGTAAAAGACAATATATGAAAAAAACATTCTTAAATAAAAGAAGAGCAACATCCCATGAAGCTGATTTCCAGATGTTTGGAAACATTAGAATTTCCTGTCAGTACATTTAGGTAACATTAAAATGGGGTTAACTTTCCATTCTGCCAGCCCTCTTCAAAGATGAAAGAAAGCTCTTTGCATAAATTTTCTTATCTGTAATACACTGAAGTAAACTGTGGAATCAACTTTGTAAGAAGCAGTAATTTCTTTTTTCTAGTACTGTAATTACCAAGCAAACTTCTCTTAAAAGTAATAAATATTTTCTCTTTATATTGAAATGAAAATGATATTTAAAAGTACTGTGTTTTAAGCAGTGGATTATTATATATATATATATATATATAGTTTAAAACTCAATTTTTGAGTTCAAATTTTTTTTCTTTTGCATTTTTCTCAAACAGTACAATGCTCTTTGTAATGAACCATAAATTATGTTCACAGTACATGTTTAAATCTTATTCAAGAAAGACGTTGTTGGTATACTTGGAACTCAGCAGGTTAACTTCCTATGTAATGTCTGCTATGACCTGAAGAACCCAGCAGGGAATTCACTAGTTTAACTGAAAATTGAGAAGGAAAACGAAGATGTTATGACGACAAACATTTTTGCAACAAAACAAAACCGATGGTTTACTAAAGGAAGAACAATATGATTTTTTTGCATTTCATTTTACATGAAATGTTTATAGAGGCTTTATCCATTGTATGCCATTCATGTCTTCCCATTCACTAAAATTTGTTAGATGTTTATTTTGTGGGGATTCCCAAGTTGTTCCCCATTCTTAAAAAAAAAAAAAAAAAAAGTCTTGATGAAGTTTGTTGTTTCACAGTTTTTCAGAAATATAGCGTATATTTTCATTTGAGTGGGGAAGATTACATATTCGTGATTTTTTTTTAAATAGCTTTCTACTTGTTTTTAGGTATAGTGTAACTTCTATAGGAAACCGCCTTTTATTGCTATAACAATGTGAATTGTATACTTTTATGAACAGTGGACAGGATTTCAACCGGGATGAAAAAATGGATTTTTTGTAAATAATAGCGGCCTGAAAAACTGAGCCCGTAAATGAATTCTTAATTTTTTTTAATGGTATGATTCTTAAGACATCCTCTTTAATTTACAAACATGAAACGGCAGTAACCTTATATAAGGATAAGGAAATTAGGCTAAAATTTTAAAACTTGGGTGCCTAGATAGGTTGGACTTTAGTTGAGCACAGCACTTAAGCACAAGCTTAACTTGATGGAGTAATTCCATCTTTATTCAACAGAATATTTGGGCACATATACCCAATAGAATCTAAGCATATTCTTAAAGACATGCCTAAGTGTGTTTCTGAATAGGGATAGGGGTACTAAAGTGATTCAAGAGAAACATAATATTACATGCTCTGCTGAATCCAGAATCCCATGGTTAGAATTTTCAAAGGAGTTCAAGGGCTTGTATACATGGTGAGTTATTGTCCAGCAAGCCAGCATATGAAACTACAGCACAACAACTTACTGTGCAATAATATCTTCTGTAGCACTCCAGAACTTTCACTGCTGTGTAACAGTGTCTACCTGAAATATTACAATGTAGTAAGCTGGTACTCTACACATTCACAGAACTCTAATTGCATGGCCTGATTGCCATGCAATAAAATGTAGACCAGACATAAGGAAATACCTTATCCCACTTTCACTAAACTTCAATGGGAGTTGAGTACCTTATTTCCTTTGGCATCATTGAAAATTACAATGTAAACTGATGTTTAGCCCCTAATTAGCCATCTGATTAACCAAGGTTTTGAGCAACCATAACTTTTGTTGACTTCAATTCTGGGCATCCACATATTTTAAAAATTGCCATACTTAACATTTGCTTTTATTAATTTTTCTTATTTATTTTCTAATGGAACCCCATTAAAAATTACTTTAATATATAAAGCTTTTTCATTCTAGTTAGCTAATCATTCAAAGAGTATCTTTAAAACACAAATTCTCTCCTGAGAATTGTCTTCTTATAAGAGAATATTATAATTAGTTTCTTTACATAGTAATTTTGTTGTGGCTTGAAAAAAAGTTATGATGAAGATACTTAGAATTCTTACTAAAATGCTGAGCTATACTATATGCTATCCATTTAATTCTCACTTTTTTATATCTTTGTTAATAGTACAAAACATAATTTCATGACAAGTAATTTTTTATTCAGTTTGTTGTCTGTTTTTAGAGACAATCTGTTTTCCTCCTTACTCCTATTTTGAATACTCTCTTATTTGTAAGGCCTTTTGAAGTCATCACTCGATTATAAAAATAGAACATCTGTGACAGATCTGTTTTAAACATATTTCACATTTCAGGATCCAACGAGATCTGGTGGTCTGTGGTATTTGCTTGTTAATTTCTTGATGAATGGGTAGAAAGGCCAAGAAGTGCTCTCAAGACGGCAAGTCTTCTGAAGATAGATGATCTCAAATAAATTCTATTCCCAATCAGTTTTTGATTTGTTAGGTGTTAAACCATTTCTTTGTAAGGACAGTGTTTACAAGCCTTGTAATGAGACAGCCCTCGGAGACTTTACCTCTTCTTGCTGTAATTTTGATAAATGGAACTCTAATTCATAAAGGATACAGTGATTGAAGGGCAACTTTGGGTTTCATACACTTTCATTTAGATAAATGTTTGGTACAGTACAGCAAAACTAAGGTGCACTCAACAGAGTGATAAATTTAAAGAACAGCCAACCTAAAGCAGCTTCTATCAAACCAAAGCAGAATAGTTTGCTATATTTCTTTTAGATAAATGTATGTTTAATATTGTAAAACAAAATTGATTTTATAAAGATTTGTCTGAATTGCTGAGATCCAAATTTGCCAAACTAACTTAGGGCCTTCTACTACACTACATTTCTTATGTTGATGTATTGTAGTATTTCTATAACAGGATAACTGCCTGCAGTGCGACAGGCAAGCTAAAATAATCTAAAGTTCAGTTTCTGCTTCGGAGGTTTGCCTTCAAATTCTCATGCTACTATTAATACACTTTTGCTGATTTCTGAGAAGATAATTGCATGCATAAATAAACGTTGGTGAACTGGAATTAGTCTGCAATTATACCCAACTGTTACTTTTGGAGAATTTCAGTTCTCATGAAAGTGAGAAGCTTTTATAATCTACATTAGGTCTAGGAAGAGTGAGGAGAACAATCTGTGCCAAGCTGTCTATTCATCTTAAGTATGGTCTACAGCACTGTCACTACCCCATTAGCAAGATGCAAAGCAGTGGCTGCTTGTGGCAAAATTATGCTAAAGTATGTGTCTATAATGATAAGGTTAAATCTACACAAAGTTCTTAATTTAGCTTTTAACACTGAGTGCTCTTGTGGCCTAAACTAGAGTGAAAGTCTGCTGTACTACATTTCTCTCTTTCCAAACTCTGTGTCTCATCATTTTTTGTGGATTTTTATTTTTAAAATTGCTATACTTGACTGGCTATTTTGAAGCCTTTCACCTCTTGATCATTGGTTCAAATTTAAACCGGGTCAGCCGTAACAGCAAGTTGTTGCTGTCTGGTAGATGTTAAGTGTCCTACGCAAAATAAGTTGATGATCTTGTTCCAGATGCTTAAGCAACATCATAGGAACCATACTGGTAGTGATAGTAGAGGCTAATTGGGACCCTTTTGTACAGTCTCAGCAGAAATGGTAGTAATTGAAAGAACATGGCCCTCTAATCTAGGGTGAGGCAACATTCTCCCTGTGCCTGGGCTGTATCTGTTCTGTTGATAAACTGTAGAATTCAGTCTTCCAGGTTCCCATTCCATCACCTTATACTTACTTTAAAATAATGCCAATAATTATAGGATGAAATTCTGATCCCACTGAAGTCAATGGGTGTTTTTGCCATGCATACAATGAGCCAGGCAAATAGGAAACAAATGTCTGAATTATACTACATCTAGAGACAATTAGAGTTGGTTCTTAATTCTGCCAAACAAATTAGGAAATGCTAAATTCTCGATTATATCATACAGTATAATATTAATCACTCTGTTTTGAGTGGCACAATCCTTAGATAGAAAATTCCGAAGAAGTAGATCCATTTTGCAAAGCTATGCACTCAAAAGGAAGCTAGTAACTCTATGTATCCATCAATAACAGCAGCATGTACATTACTAAAATGATTATCTAGAAGTCCAAGATGGAGATATACAGTATCAAGATAAGTGAAGAGGCATATAATATAGAACTTTTTCTTAATTTTCTTGTGAAAAATGAGAATAGGAGCAGAAAGCAGACTGGCATTGGAACTGCTAAGAGTCTGGATTCTTGGGGAAGGGGAGGGAAAGACTTAAGATTAGCATAAATTGTGAAAGAATTATTTTACTGGCTTCACAATGTTATGTAGAGGTACCAGAGTATAGCATGCTTTGTCTGCACTCGCCATCTCCAGTTCTTTCAGGTAAATTTTATTAGTATTTCTATATTTGTTTAGAGGAGAGTTAATCACCTTTATAAGTTTACTAGAAGACTTACCGGCATTGCTGGGTCCTTCA
Source organism: Pelochelys cantorii (assembly GCA_032595735.1). Taxonomy (NCBI): domain Eukaryota; kingdom Metazoa; phylum Chordata; order Testudines; family Trionychidae; genus Pelochelys; species Pelochelys cantorii. Next base: position 53,358,594 of record CM064326.1, read on the forward strand.
GGAAATGGAGTTGGAGGGGTAGGGTGTGTGTGTGCAGGAGTCAGGGCAGGCCCTTGGGATGTGGGGGGCTCAGAGCAGAAGGCTAGGAGTGTGTGGGTGCAGGAGTCAGGGTGGGGAGCTAAAGAGAAGGTCAGGGTAGGAGGAGGAGTTGCCAGAGTCAGGGTAAGGATGAGGAAGGGCTCAGGGCAACGGGCGGGGATGCAGGAATCAAGGAATGGGATTAAGAGGAGGGGGAGTTCGAAGGAGGGGGGCTCAAGGCAGTGTATGGAGGTAGCCACTGGCTTTTCCCTGTGGGCAGCCTGGGACAGCAGAGACTGCACACTCTGCCCACTAGCTTCTCCCAGGGCTGTCCAGGGGTGGTGGGTGTGTGTGTGTGTGTGTGTGTGTGTGTGTGTGTGTGCATGCTGTCCACTAGCTTGTCCCCATGAGGCCAGGTGAGCTGGAGTGCGGGAGGCCATGTGGGCAGGGATGGGGGAGGCCCAAGGAGGCACATAGGCCAGTCCCACTGGCACTCCCCCATCCTAGTCCACATGGCACAGGCTGGCCCCAGTTGCAGTCCCTGGGTTGGGCTCAGGTGTGCAAGGTGGGGGGAGAGGGGACACATAGGCTAGACAGGGCGGTCATGGTGGGCAGCTTGGCAGTGCTGGAGGACGGGCTGTGGATGATGGCAGGGTTACCTTCTTCTTCGCCCCACCCTTGTCCAGCAGGACTACCTTCTTTCCCTCTCCTCCCCCCACGTCTGGAAGTTTCTTCTCTCTCCCCCCTCCCCTCCAACTCTGCAGCCAAGGGGAGGAGGTTGGGAAAGAGAGGCTACTTTCCAGGTCTCATGGCTGGCAAGATGGCAAGTCTTATCCCCAACTGGCCACTCTCTTGGTAGTGTGGCTGCCCCAAGTGGTCACTCTGCAGTATAGCTTTCCCCGATGGTTACTCTGCAGTATTGCTGTCCCTCCTATCAGCCCCCTCAGTTTCCATGTTATGGAAAACAATCTGATTCCAGGCAGATCCTGTTTTCCTGGCACAACCAAACCCTGACCTTGCTTTAAGTTAGGAGAAGAGGAAGCTACAAAGCATATTTGAAATTCCTAGCTCTTAGCATTTAAGAGGAGTCCTTGAACAAACAGATTCACAGACACTTATGCACATTTCCAAAATATATAGATAGATCATTTAAACCAAGCTAATATAAGCACACCTTTGAGGACTATATAAAATACTATATATGTCTCTAAAGAAAAAGATGCCCTGAATAGCTGCAATTTAAGTATACAAAAATGTATTTAGGTGGGAAAGAAGGGATACAACATACAATTTTTAATTAGCATGTGTCGTCTTGGTACCCAAATTTTTGCATGGCTTTTAAGAAAATTATCCCCTTTCAGCTTTCCTTTTTTTCTCTCACTGCTGGGGGCCTGAAATGGTCATATCTCATTGCTATCCCACACTGAATTTATCCACTTTGTGTCTCACTACTCCTTTGCTTATGATTTAGTGAAATAATTACAGAAAAATCAGAAGAAACCTTTGAAATTCCAAATGTCTAACAGCATCTCTTCACTTTGGGCTGCTTTCCATTATGAGGTGGATCAACACTGCAGTGATCATTCCATCAGCAGTGAATTTAGCAAGTCTAGTAAAGACCCACTAAATCGACCACCAATCATTCTCCTGTTGACTCTGGTACTCCAGCAGAATGAGATGAGTAAGGGGAGATGACAGGAGATTTTTTTTCTGTCAGCCTTTTATAGTGTGAACCCCTATGGTAAGCTAAGCTACATCAATCTGAGTTATACTATCAGTGTAACTCAAATTGCGTAGCTTACATTGATCTACCCTTGCAGTGTAGACCTACCCTCAGAGAGCAACTGGTCAGGACTGTATCTGGGAGGTTACTGGGAGGCAGGACTCCAAAAATGAAATGAAAAAAAGGAGCTCCTGCTACATGCTCCCCCACTTGGGGAAGCTGAAGGAGATATATAGAAGACAATAAAATATGAATTATTGAAAATAAGGAAAGAGTGTTTAAGAAGCAAACCTGTTTCAAGCTACAAATTATTCAGAAAGACAGACTGAGGATGCATGTTCCATAATCCTTGCTAAAAGTTTCATACAATTTATCTCTTTCAAATGTACCACTGTTTTAAAAATAAGTATAAAATTAGATTCTTTTCTTTTTACTGGGCAGAACTTTATGGTAATAGAATAGTTGACATTTTGATGTTATAAATATGCTCACAATATTTTAACTTCTATTTAGGCACTGAAGAAGATGTAGTAAAGTCAAAGAAAACTTTCAGAAGTCAGGCTGTGGTAAATCAGAATGCAGAAACCGAGCTCATGCTGGAAGGTGATGATGATGCTGTCAGTCTACTCCAAGAGAAAGAGATTGACAACCTTGCAGGTAATTTTTTTTCACTGACATGGCATTGACAAATAGATTATGTAAAAATCTTAACATTTAACCTTTCTAAACAATGTCCTACACTGACAGTTATTTAACAGACTTCTAATAGTGAGAACAAATTATTTATATTCTGGGCCCAGTAGATGTTATAAGTCCTTCTACAGTGGTCTCTCCTAGTGTGAGTTAAGCAAAACCCTGGACACTCTTCCTTACACACCTTATTGAACTACTAGAAGACCACAACAGTTGAAACGAAGAAAAATATTTCTAGAACTACTTTTTTAAGTTAGGAGATTGTTGAGTGTATTTCCATTTCCCCAATTTTCACAGCCATTTCTCTCACTAAGTTAAGGGAGATTGTCGAAGGCTCTCTGTTCCTGCACTCTTCTCTGTAGCCACCTCTCCGTTAAGCTAGAGAGACTATAAAGTTGTCTGGAAAAGGGGAGGTTGCAAGCAGGAATTGAAAAGGTGTAAAGCTTCAACTAAAGAATGAGCATTGTTGGTCAGAGTGCAAGTTAGGAGTGCTTACCAACACTTTCCATACAAGTGGTGGAGTATGGATAGGTCTTAGATTTATTCCTGGTATTGAGTTCTTGCATGCTCTGCATTGAAGCACCATGTTACTTGTTGGAGAAAATACATGAAATAATGACACTTTGAGAGATAATACATTCTCCAGTGCATTGTCTCTCAAAACGAAAATAAGAGAATTAAAAAGATAAATTTTACTATGGAAAATGTGTGTTGTACCTGGGGAAATGAGAATTTTGTGATGTATTGAAGGAAAAACTTAAAACGTCACTTGGTTTAAGATTTTCTCCTTACTCCAGTACTTTCCTCTGATGTTTCAGGCACAGGGCCAGATTAAGAAAGGGGCTTTAGGGACTGCAGCCTAGGGCCCTAGGAAGTTCCTGCAAAAAGAACTCCAGGCCACCAAATGTGCAGATCTTTTTGCAGGGCCCTGGGCTGCGGCAGCTAATGCCCCTGTGTTCCAGCCCTCCCTGGCTGGGTGGCAGGAGGGATGCACTTCTGCGCACTGTCATTCTTCTGCCTGACCCCACTGGGTAGGAGCTGCAAGCGATGGAATCTCTGTCTATGTGCTTCCGTGACCAGCATGCTCCATCCCTGCAGCTCACATTGGCCAGTGCCAGCAGACAAGTGCAGGGCAGTGCACGGAACTACTTGCCCACTGCCCTTCTTTCCTTCCCTGGTGCCTGCGCCACCAAACGGGAGTTGTCCCAGTTAACTGCCCTATACTTCAATCACGTTCCCCAGACCTGAGCCTGTCCCACACCCTAACTTCTGTCCTGCACCCCCACCCCAACTTCCTGCCCTGATCCCCCTTCTGTACCCTAAATCCTGCCCAGAACATGTACCCCCACCCCAGCCTCCTGACCTCAGCCCCCTCTTGCACCCTAACTCCCACCTAGATCCTGTACTGCCACCACCTTCTGCCCTGAGCCCCTTCCCGAATGCTAACTCCTTTACAGAACCTGCACTCCTGCCTCCTTCCCGGAGACCCCTTCCACACTCCAAACTAAGGATGTTAAATATCATCTAATTGACTAATCAAATAGTCGATGCCTTTTGCATCAACTATTCGATTAGTCGATAGGGTGATTCTGGCTTTGAAGTGTAGCAACAGCAACTTCAAAGGCAAAAGTGCCGTGTGGAGCCTGGGTTCAGCTGGGAACTCCAGCTGAACCCTGGCTCCACAGGGCGCTGCCACTTTGAAATGCCACATGCAGCCTGGGGACACCCCAGCTGACCCGGGTCTGCATGTGGTGTTTCAAAGCAGCAGTGACACGCAGAGCCCGAGGTCTGGCCCCAGGCTTCAAGCAGCACTGCCACTTTGAGAAAACCCCTCTTTGCGCCCCCCCTTGCTGCCTCTTTCTGATAGAGGCAGTGTGTGTGTGTGTGGGGGGGGAGAGCGACTAGTCGACTAGTCCTTCATATCCCTACTCCAAACCCCTTGGCCTCAGCCTGGAGCCCCTTCCTATACCCCAGACACCTCATCTCCAGACCCAACCCAGAATCGACACTCCTAGTTGGAGCCCTCACCCCTCCCACATCCAACCCCCTGACTCAACCCACAGCCCCTTTCTGCACTCTGAACCCCTCATTTTTGGCCCCATCTAGGGGCCCCAAACAATCTAATAGCCCTGGGATCACGGAAGAGTTAATCTGACCCTGCACAGGCACTGGAAATTTGAAGTCAGAAATTAGATTGTTCATGAATGAGAAAAAAAATGAAATTAGGATAGTGGTTTGAAATTAAATTATGAAAAAGCACTCATGTTGGGATCAACTAATAAATAATATAATCATCAGCAGTCAGTATGGCAACTGAATATTTATGTTTAGAAATGTACATTTTTGTGCTCATCACTGAACACTGACCGTGTTGTCTCATCTTGCTAAAATAGTAAGTTTAGACATCTTTGATAGTTTAATCTAAATTCCTTTGGTTGGTTTCTTTTAATAGCAGAGAAAGGTTAGAGGCATCTCTTCCAGGCTCCACCCTGTCAACTTTGACATTCACCCCAAATAAATACTTATTTACAATTGCTATGTTTTAAAGGCTAGAATATGCAACTATATGGAAATGTTTATTGAACCTGCATGGTGATCTGACAAAGCTGTTATGCATCTTAAAGTTCCCTGTAGTCCTCTGCAAACTGTAGTCTCTTGTGCATACTTTACGTTGTCCTGCTAGTCAAAACACTGAGATGCAAAGCCTGCCCCTTCTTTAAGAGACTGACACTTCTGTGGCAGAGCCCTATGGTTTTGGAGATGCAGATGATAGACACTCTTTAGCTCTTTCCCTATATCAGCAGTTCTCAAACCATGGGTTGGGGCCCCAAAGAGAATCATGACCCCATTAAAATAGGGTTGCTGGGGCTGGCTTAGACTTGCTGAGCCACCACTTAAGGCTGAAGCCAAAGCCTGGGTTCAAGTTACAGACCCCCTACCCGTGGCTGAAACCCTTGGGTTTTGGCTTTTCCCCGCTCATACCCAGAGCAGCAGGGCTCAAGCAGGCACAGGCTTCAGTCCCCAGTCCTGGAGTCATCTAGTCATTTTTGTTGTCAGGAGTCAACTGTGGGTTGAGGATATTATTAGTAAAAATTAACATCTGAGGTACTGCCAGGAAAGCTGCCTTAGGAATGTTAGCAATTTGCCCGAATGCTTTCAAGACAAATCTGAATGTCATAAACACAGGCCATCTTCTAAGTCAGTAGTCACCAACCAGTAGATCGGGATCTACTGGTAGATCTTGGAGCCTTTGACAGGTGATCCTGACAGGTTTGGTCAGGAGGCTGTCAAGTACAGGCACTTCATCTGCCACACTCAGCACTGCTGTGCTGCTCCTGCCCTCTGCCTTGGAGCTGCCCCCCATCCCTGGGAGTCTCTTGCTTGCTGCAGGGCATAGAAAGAAGAGGAGGGGATGCTGATGTCAGGGTGTCCCACCCTGTACCCCATTTCCGCAGAGCAGGGGCAGGAAAGGAGGGAGTTTGCTGGCTGCTTTTGAGAATGGTGCAGGGCCAGGGGAGGGGTGAGCCTGCCTTAGCCCCCTACACCACCACCCAGAAGCCACCTGTGGTAAGCGATACCTAGCCGGGCCCCACATCCCAAACCCCAGCCCCAGTTCTGAACCCCTCCTGTACCCCAAGCCCCTGCTTTAGCCTTGAGTTCCCATGTACCCAAACTCCCTCCCAGAGCCTGCACCCTGAATCTCCTCCTGCACCTCAACTCCCCGCCCCAGGCTCAGCTCAGAGCCCCTCTCACACTCCAAATCCTTTAGCCCAAGATCAGCATCCACATCGCCTTCCCCCACATCCCAGCCCTCTATCCCCAGCCCGATGAATGGGGGAGGGAGGGAGGGAGGAGAGAGTGAGCAGGGGTGGGGCCGCGAAGAAGGGGGTGGGAAGGAGGCAGGGCAAGGGTGTTTGGGTTTGAGGTTGATCCTGGATTGCACTTAAATTCAAAAATTGATCTCATGTTTAAAAAGGTTGGAGACCACTATTCTAAATGGATCCTATCATCTTTGACCTGTTGTATAACAACAGGTAATGTCTTCTGCATCACCAAGGGACTTCATCAGTATTATTACCTCCTGGTTAGTCTCCTTTCTGCAGTTGTCACTCCTATTTGGACAAATGCTACTGTACCACATAATATAGGGGAAGGTTTCTGACCATATTAAAGTAGTGACAAAAAATGCCGCAGCAGTATACACGTGCCCACACCAACAATAAAAAACCTCCCATCATTTCATTTTTAACCTCAAACTAACTCAAATCCTGGAAGCTAAGTAAAGAGTAGAGAGATGCAAGTAGAGAGAAAACAAATGCAAGAGTTAATTGTCCCAAAATATCCCTGATGCTGTGTTAGCTCCACTAATCTCTAGAATTATTTACTGCATGATTTTGCACTAGATAAGAAAACTGTTCTCCAGAGATCTTTCTGATCACAGGGGCAATTCTAAAACACAAGTCCTTGCAACATAAATCAAGGAAGACAACTGTTAGCTGTTTTTCTGCATGAGAAAAATGAGAACCCACAGGCCAGTCAAGAGCAGACCTCACAGAAGCAAGACCAGGCATTCTTTCTTTATTTGGGGGAAAAAACAGAAGTGTGGTTCTCTTTTGTAAAAATTCAACTTCTCTACACTTGTCACCCACGTGTACCCAGCAGCATATCTGCTGGCTTTAGTGACTTATGGTATGTCTGCAGTGCAAGAAGATGCATATGATTGGCCAAGATGAGGCAACATGGGATTGCAGGCTTTATGGCTATAAAATAGAAGCATAGATGTTCAGGCTTGGGTTAGAGCCTAGGTTTGGAGACCCTCACAGAGGAGAGGATCTAGGATTGCCAAGTGTCCAGTTTTTGACCGAACACCGATTTGAAAAGGGACACTGATGGCACTGGTGAGCAGTGCTGACTGGGCTGTTAAAAGTTTGATTAGACACAGCAGGATGACAGGCTCCTTGCCCAGCTCCATATGGCTCCCAATAAGTGGCCACCATGTCTCTACAGTTTGGGAGCAACCATGGGGACTCCATGTGCTGCTCCCATCCAGTGTTTCCTCTAAGCTGTAGGGCAGCACAGCTTCACAGGTGAGTATTCAGCCCCACCCAGTCAGCTCTTTGCATGGAGCTCTGAGCTTCTGACTGGGCAGGGCTGATTAATTACCTGTGAAGCTGTGCTGCCACCAAACTTAGAAGAAACAGTGCTCCCACCCTGAGTGCCATCTCTGCAGCTTTCATTGATCAGGACCCATGGCTAGTGGGAGTTGCAAAGGTGGTGCCTGCAAATGGGGGCAGCGGAGAGACCCTCTTAGCTGCCCCTCGACCTAGGTGTGGAGGGACTTGTTGCCACGTCCTGGGAGCTTCCTGAGGTAAGCACCAACCAGTGCCCCAGCTGCTCCCACACTCTAAACTCCTGCCCCAGCACTGAGCTCCCTCCAGCACTCCAACCCCCTGCTTCAGCTCAGAACCCCCTCTCAGAGCCCTCACCCCACATCATCTCTCAGATTTCCCTCTAATCAAGCTACATGGTGCATCCTGGGGACCTTAGACTTCAAAGCCACAAGCACCATGAGGTAATGTGTCACCATGGAAAAGAGCAAATTAATGTGGAACCGACTCAAAATGAATCATTTCAAATCAGTTCAAAATCCCAAAACATACTGACTTAGGAAATGTCAAAATGTTTCGTTCAGAAATTGGAATATTTTGGAGTTCCATTCCATAAAAAAAATTGAGGGTTTTTTTCTTCCCAATTTGGGATGAAATCAAATACTGAAGTATAGGAATTTCCAGTGGATAGGAATTCTGAAATTCACTCATCTCTTAACTATGCAGAGTTGTACAAAGTTCCAAGTACAGGAATAGTCCCTTACTATGATTTATTCATATTACATTAATATTTGAGACTTAGCATGATGAGAACTAGGTTGCCAATGTATTTTTAAAATTAGGGGCTATTTTCTTAGCACCCATGGTTCAGTACTCTTCTCAGTGATGGTGGTAGTAGTTGAGGAGGAGTAGTAATAAGTAGCAGTCACATACATTCATCAGGAATATTTCTTGCTGCTTTTTACAATACTCAACCACTCCCAATATTTTACAGAGATGAAAAAATAAGGGATGTCCCTTGCAATAAGGGACTGTGTGGCAACCCTGGAACTCTATTGTGCTTGGTACTGAATAAAAACTAGCAAATCCTTCCCTGAGGAGTTTAACTCCATGAAGCAGTTATTGGAGATCATGGTTTTGTACAAGGTGCCATTAAGGACCAGACTGGGACTGTCATTCCTTTAGAACTGGTGATGAACTCATCTTGACTTTCAGTTTTCAGGTTCTGTTTTGAGGGTTTGCCACTAAAAATAACAGTTTTATTCATAAAATGAACTGGAAGTTGTTGAAACACAATCAATATAGGACTCCACAATGCCTTTTACTTCTGCTTTTCAGACAAGACCCACACATAGGCTTGTCTGTATTAAAAAAAGTACTGGTTTAACTTGGAGTCAGTTTAAAAAATGAATTACTTAAATGGGTCTATAGCCCTACATGGGAACTCTGAATTCAATTTAAACCTGGCTTATATTGATTTAATTTGACTCACTAAAGAATCAAGTTAAACTAAATCAATATAAACCAAGTAAAAATAGAATTAAGAGTGCCCACACAAGGGTTTGGACACATTAACTCAATCCGTTTAAAAAAAAACACATTTTATTAAAACAGTGCAATTTTGAATATAAAGAGGCATTAGTTATTAGAAAACCTTTCACTACAAAAATATAAATATTGTAATAGTTTGATTTGCAAAGTTAAAACAAAACTAAAAAATCCTAAAAAAAGTTGAAACACACTGAGCCCAGTCTTGCATATATTCACACTAGTGGTCCTTAAGTACCATTAATTCCAGAGATTTGCCTTCATAGCTTTTTATTAACCGTGCTGCACAAATCATTGTAAAACATATTTCTGTACATTACATATGACACATTGGATTTTTAAAAGATAAATTGCATTCTGGATCTTTTTAGTCTTTGGATAATCCTAGTATTCCATGTCACAATGAGGATAACTTAGGCTATGTCTCGACTACATTCCTCTGTCGAAAGAGGAATGTAAATGAAGCAAATCGAAAGTGCAAATGAAGCACGGATTTAAATATCCCGCACTTCATTTGCATATTTGTGTCCGAGCACTTTTTCGAAAAAGGGTTTTTCAAAAGTGAAAATTCAGTCTAGATGGGGTTCTTTCAAAAAAAAAAAAAAAAAAAAAAAACCACCCAACATTTTTCGAAAGAACCCATAATCCTGAAAAAATGAGGCATACGAGTTCTCTCAAAAAAGGGTTTTTTTTCGAAAGAACCCCATCTAGACTGTACTTTCACGTTCGAAAAATCCTTTTTCGAAAAAGCCCTCAGACACGAATATGCAAATGAAGCATGGAATATTTAAATCCAGGCTTCATTTGCACTTTCAGTTTGCTTAATTTACATTCCTCTTTCGATAGAGGAATATAGTCTAGACATAGCCTCAAAGTGAATCTCATTCAGAATATTTGTTTTCTTTTTTAATATGAGTGTTGTAGTGGATTTCATTACTCACACAGAAGTCTTTTTTTATTTCTTTGTGATGGATTAAAAGAAAATTTGTGTTTAGTCTCAATATTTTCAATTGCAGCAGTATTTTAACAGGCTTGTTTGGTGTAAGTCAATTACCAAAACTGTTGTTTTTATTTTCTTATTATTTACATATTAAATGTTTTATCATTTTCTATTTCAGTTTTAGCTCCTTTCCTTCCCAGGCTGTTCACTTCAAGAGGCAAGTCACATGTTTGTGAAAACTAATGACTAAGCCCAGTCCATTGTATCCAGTTTCTAATAATAAATAGTGAATCAATGATATTGCAGTCAAACTATTTGTAGTTGTGATAATCCCTAACTTGTCTATATTCGTAGTAGTGGTTTTTTTTTTCTTTTTCATCTTCTAATGTTGTGATTTCATTTAGGAGCCTAAATATGCAAATTTACTAATAATTTGTTCTTCTCTCTGTAAATTATTTTTTCATAGTGAAAAATATATTTTGTTATTTCATGATAAATTTATACTTCCAATGTGGAATATGTATTAACTGATCATTAATATTGTCCTTACAAGCTTTTTTTAACAAAAACAAATCAAGATAAACTAAAAACTAGAGAACAGATTAAAATAAATTTCAAATTACTTTGATTACACGAGTTTAACACTTTAGGAATACATTGACTTCTGTTGCATGTACACAACTCACAGTAATTCCAATAAGAGCTGTGTGAACACATTTGAGGGCAGAATTTGGCCTTGGTGACCTTTGGAAAGATTTTTTGTCCCATGATATGACAGGTTAGATCATAGAAATCCCATTGGAGTTGTCCCCTGGTGTGCTGATCAAGCCACTGAGCCAGCCTTCCTGCCCTCTGGGGCTCCTCATCACCCTGTCCTGCTGGGCCAGAAGCTTTGGTCTCTCCTATCCAAGGCACAGAGTTGGAGTTACCGCCCCCCCCCGTCCCCCCCCAGAGCAACAGACACTAAACCAGTTCAGCTCTTGGAGGACTCTACTATAAGACAGCTGAAAGCATCGAAGAAACCAACCCTCCAAAGGGACCAAACCCCCAAACAAATCTGTCTTACTCTGTGTAAACATTTACACAGACAATGCTCATAAATATGTCCACTCCCTTTATCAATGAAAGGGAGAAATGCACTATGGTTGATCTCCCACCCCTTAGCCTGAGTAACAATTATTTACACTGGGCTTGATTATAAACAAAAGTGTTTTTATTGAGTATGTAAAGTAGGATTTAAGTGACTGAAAGTGAAAACAGACAGATCAAAGTAAGTTACTAGGCTAAAATAAACAAAAGACAACAGCTAATTCTAATACACTAAGAAACTTGTGTCATGCAAATTCTTACCCTAAACAGTTTTTCTTATCTCAGGCCAGAATTGATCTTTTTCTGACCTGAGCCCAACTGCTTTTCCTTCACATTTCCAATACAGTTCTCTGCTTTCACATTTCTCCATGTGTATCCGCTTAGGACGGGTGAGGAGGCAATTTCAAAAGTCAGCTTGAAGATCAAGATCTGATTGCTTTCCATTCTTTAATTAGACTTTCCCCCAAGGCAGAAACCCTTTGTTCAGTCTCCTCATACCCATGGAAAAGTACCAAATTCAAGATGGATTCCAGTGCCAAGTGGCATGGCCACATGTCTTTCTAGGACCGATCACAGTTTGGGCTTAGAGGAAAAATAAAACCATTCACGGGTCATTGGTTTGAGTACTGAGCCATTACATTCCACAAATGGTCCTCATTAGCACATTTAGAGTTAACAGATTCACACTTCATATTTCTAACTTCACATACAAGAATGATACATGCACAAAAATAGGATATGCAGCAGATAGTAACTTTAAAAATAATATGTTACATGACCTGTTTTGCATAAAGCATCTTTGGCTACGTCTAAACTATATCCCACTGTCGGCAGAGGGATGTAAATGAAGCACTTCGAAAGTGCAAATAAGCGGCGATTTAAATATCCCTCATTTCATTTGCATAATCACGTAATGGCTCTCTTTCGAAAAAGTGCTATTTTGAAATTGAAACCGCAGTCTAGACGTGGTTCTTTCGAAAATGGGGTGCTTTTTTGAAAGATCCTGTAAACCTAATTTACAGTAAAAAATGAGGTTTACAGGATCTTTCGAAAAAGTGCCCCATTTTCGAAAGAACCGCGTCTAGATTATGCAAATGAAGCACGGGATATTTAAATCACCACTTCATTTGCACTTTTGAAGTGCTTCATTAACAGCCCTCTGCCCACAGAGGGATGTAGTCTAGATGTAGCCTTTGAGTTGTATATATTCATAAGCCAATTTTCATAAAATGTGGGGGGGCCGTGACACATGAATCATAGGTTTAGAAAGGACTGCAAGAATCATTGTCTTAACTCCCTGCCAAGATGCATGAATTGTGGTGTCTAAATCATCCAAGACAGATAGATATCTAGCCTCATTTTGAAAACCACCAGTGAAGGAGATTCCACAACCTCCCTAGGCAGTCTGTTCCATTGGCCTATTGTTCTTACAGTTAGTGAGTTTTTTCCTGAGATTTAATCTAAATCTGCTATGCTATAATTTGAGCTCAATGCCTCTTGTCCTGCCCTTTGTGGCAAAAGAGAACTACTTTTCTCCATCTTTTTAATAGCAATCTCTCAAGTCTATAAAGGCTGCTATCATGTCCCTCCTTAATCTCTTCTTTTTCTGAATTAAACATGCCCACTTTCTTTAGCCTTTGCTCCTATGGCTTGCATTCCATCCCTTTGATCATCTTTGTGTGTCACCTCTGGATCCTTTCCAGTTTCTCTACATCCTTTCTATATATTGGTGACCAAAATTGGACACAGTACTTCATCTGAGTACTGTGCCAAGTAGAGTGGTACATTCACCTCCTGTGTACCACTTGCATGCAGTTTTAGGTTGTGGGGTTGGGTTTTTTTCAGCAACAGCATCCCATTGCTGACTGAGTTTGAAGTTATGATTCATACAGTTCCAGGATCCTTTTTAGCAGTGCTGCTGCCAAGCCAGATTTTCTTCATTATATATTTGTGCATTTGGTGTTTCAGCCCTGAGGGTAGCACCTTACTTTTGTCTTTAATGAGTTTCATTTTGTTGTCTGTAGCCCAGTCCCCAATTCATCAAGATCCCTCTAAATTCTAGCTCTATCTTCCAAAGTATTGGAAGCCCCTCCGGCTCCCCCCCCCCAGCTTTGTGTCATCTGTAAACTTGATCAATATGCTTTCTATTCCTACATACAGGTACTTAATAAAGAGATAAACAACAGACCCAGAACAGATCCCTATGAAACGCCACTTGAGATCTTACTCCAATCTACTATCATTCCATTACTAGTTACTTTTTAGTGGTTATTTAACCAATTATATATTGACTTGATGATAATTCTGCTGAGCCCCCATTTCTCCTGCTTACTTACCAGATTATCAAGTGGGACTGTATCAAAAGCCTTGTGAAGTCTAGGTATGTTATGTCCACTGATTTCCCCCTATCCATCTAAGCAATTACCCTGCCAAAGAACGAAATTAAGCTGGTTTAGGTGTTTTGTTCTTAGTAAATCCATGTTGGCTGGTAGTGATCACTCATTTATCCTCTAGATATTTGCAAATTGAATGCTTTACACATTGTTTAGTAGCTTCCCAGGTATCAAAGTCAAGCTGACTGGTTTATAGTTCCCCAGCTTTTCCTTTATAAAGATGGGCACTGCATTAGCTCTTCTCCAGTCTTCTGGGACCTCTCCTGTCATCCATGAGTTTGTAATTGTTTTGCCAATGGCTTTGAGATTTCCTCAGCTAATACCTTCAGAACCCTTCGGTTAATAACATCGTGCCTAGCTGATTTGAATTCATTCAGACTGTTCAGAAGTTCTCTGATGTGTTCTTTACTTATCCCACATTCCTTCTCCTTTATTGTCTATGATAACTTTGCTAGTCATCCAGTTACATGTTATTTTTTGTGAGAAGACTGAAGCAAAGTAGGCATTGAACAACTCTGCCTTCCTACCATCTTCCATTATCACCTCACCACCTTCATTGAGCAGGGGACCCACACCATTCTTAATCTATCTTTTTTGCCTGACATACTTGAAGAATGCATTCTTGGTGTCTCTAACGTTTCTTTTCAGCTGTAACTCATTCTTTGCCTTGGCTTTCCAGATTATGTCCCTAGATGTTCCCGTGATTCCTATGTCTACTACTTTGGTGACATGCCCTTCCTTCCATTTCCTGTATGTATCTCTTTTGAGTTTTAGATAGCTAAAAAGCTCCTTCTACTGCATTATTTGCATCTTGTGGCATTTCTTAACTTTCCTCTGCATCAGACTAACTTGATGTTGAGCTTTAGTATTGCATTTTTAGATCTGCCAACCCTCTTCAACTGCTTTTCTTCCTAATTGGCTTTTCCATGGGACCTTACCTCCTGTTTCTCTGAGTCAATTCAGATCTGTCTTTCTGAAATCCAGAATCCTTGTTTTGCTGTTCTCATGTCTGTCTAGCCAAAGAATTTTGAATTCTATCAGATCATGATCACTTCCTCCCAAGTTTCCAGCTGCCTTCACATTAGCAATTAATTAATCAACATTGATCAAAACCAGATCCAAAATGGATGGCCTCTTAGTTGTTTCCTGAACTTTCTGAATCACAGTTATCCCCTATGCGTGCTAAGAATTTGCAGGACATATTATGTTTTGCTGTGCTAATCTTCCAACAGATATCAGGGCAGTTAACTGTGGTGTTGACATCTGTGGGTGGGCTGGAACTTGGGCTATAGGACCCTACCAGGTGAAATGGTCCCAGAGCTCAGACTGCAGCCCAAGCCTTGAAGTCTGTACTGCAATGAAACAACACCCAGCCTTGAGCCCTCAGGCAGTAAGAGTCAACCAGGATGGACTAGCCACAGGGTTTTTATTCATACCATGGTAAACATACCATCGTGGATGCATTGACTTCCTGCCCTAAGCTATGAAAAATAGGTGGGATAATGGGAATTGCTTAAAATATTATTAATGAGGTAAAGGACTTTTCATTTCATCTGTTCAAATCCAGGTAAGCTTGATAGCAAGCAAAAGTTACCAACATCTATTTGGTGGCCCATGAAAAATTTCGTGTTTCTCTCATTTCAGTCATAATCACAGAAATCATTACAATTTTGAGCAATTTCCAAAGAACATCATTTTTTAATGTTTTTGAAGGAAAATTGGAACCATTCCAGAAGTTTTAGTATGTTAAATCTATGTAACATTATCTAAAATAAACAAGTAAATCATTTAGCCCTTGAGGGATATTTTTAATTACAAATTATAACAAGAGCTTCATTTATGTTTCTGACAAGCTCTTAGGAGCCTTACATAGGGCCAGATTCTATTGTAAAAACTGTCTTGTATTCCGATCTTACACATCAGGGATACAACTGCAAGATCACAAAGTTAACATTAAAATTTTTAAACTAAGGGCTGGGGAAAAGCTGACAGGTGCAGAGGAGCACATGGATCGGACAGAGACATCTATTGGGGGAGGTTCTATTAATAGATATGCTGCTCTATGTTCTAGTCAGGAGGAGAGGATAGAAGTATGGGTCGCATCAGATGAGACACAATCAACAGAAAAAGAGTCTAATACATCAAGAAATTGCAGACAAATAAATAGTGACAAATTATTAAAGTGCTTATACACAAATGCTAGAAGTCTAAATCGTAAAATGGTTGAACTAGAGTGCCTAGTTTTAAAGGAGGATATTGATATAATAGGCATCACAGGAGCTTGATGGAATGAAGACAATCAATGGGACACAGTCATACCACGGTACAAAATATATCAGAAGGACAGAACAGGTTGTGCTGGTGGGGGAGTGGCCCTATACGTGAAAGAAAATGTAGAATTAAATGAAGTAAAAATCATAAATGAGCCAAATGTTTCATAGAATCTCTATGGATAGTAATTCCATGCTCCAATAATAAGAATATAGCCATAGGGATAGATTATCAACCACCTGATCAGGATAGTGATAGTGACTGTGAAATGCTAAGGGAGATTAGAGAAGCTATCAAATTAAAAGACTCTATAATAGTGGGAGATTTCAACTATCCCCATATTGACTGGGTACACGTCACCTCAGGACGGGAGGCAGAGATAAAATTTCTTGATATCTTAAATGACTGCTTCTTGGAGGAGCTGTTCTTGATTTAGTCCTAAGTGGAGCACAGGATGTGGTTCCAGAGGAAAATATAACTGGACTGCTTGGAAATGGTGACTACAATATAATAAAATTTAACATCCCTGTGGTGGGAAAAACACCTCAGCAGCCCAACACTGTGGCATTTAATTTCAGAAAAGGGAACCACACAAAAATGAGGAAGCTAGGTAAACAGAAATTAAAAGGTACAGTGACAAAAGTAAAATTTCTGCAAGCTGCATGGAAACTTTTCAAAAACACCATAATAGAGGCCCAACTTAAATGTGTGTAAATGAGGAGTACAGGATCTTTTGAAACAAGGTATTTCTGTTGAAAATGCCCCGTCTAAACTTTTCAAAAAGCCCAGTTTAAAAAAAAAGCGGCAGCCGCCACTATGCAAATGAAGCGCAGGATATTTAAATCCCGGCTTCATTTGCACTTTCAATATGTCTAATTTACATCCCTCTGCTGACAGAGGGGTGTAGTTTAAACGTAGCCTCTGTGTGCAGCAGCAGTCAAAAAAGCAAATAGAATGTTAGGAGTCATTAAAAAAGGGATAGAGAATAAGACAGAAAATATCTTATTGCCTCTATATAAAACCATGGTACACCCACATTTTGAATACTGCATACAGATGTGGTCGCCTAATCTCAAAAAAAGATATATTGGCATTGCAAAGGTTCAGAAAAGGTCAACAAAATTATTACGGGCTTGGAACGGGTTCCATATGAAGAGAGATTAAAAAGACTTGGACTTTTCAGCTTAGAAAAGAGGAGTCTAAGGGGGGATATGCTAGAGGTCTATAAAATCATGACTGGTATGGAAAAAGTGAATAAGGAAAAGTTATTTACTTATTCCCACAATAAAAGAACTAGGGATCGCCAAATGAAATTTATAGGCAGCAAGTTTAAAAACATACAAAAGAAAGTTTTTCTTTACTCAGCGCACAGTCAGCCTGTGGAACTCCTTGCCAGAGGAAGTGGTGAAGGCTAGATCCTTTAAGAGGGTTCAGAAAAGACCTAGATAGATTGATGGAGGTTAGGTCCATCAATGGCTATTACCCAGGATAGGTAGGAATGGTGTCCCTAGCTTCTGTTTCTCTGGAAGTGATTGACAGGGGGAGGGATCATGTGAGGATTACCTGTTGTGATCCCTCCCTCTTGGGCATCTGGTATTGGCCACTGTCAGTCAGAAAGGATACTGGGCTGGATGGACCTTTGATCTGACCCAGTATGGCCGTTCTTATGTTCTTAAGTCTCATTTTAAAAAAATTTGTTGGTAATGGAGAACCTGAATAGGATTTTTACTGAATCTGTCTTTTATATAGTTGTAAACTGAATTTGGACAGGGAAATTCATTGTAAATGTATTCAGTATCAGTAGACTCTCTTGTGCCCAAAATGTGCAGTTGAATTTTCTTTCCTAGGACTCAACTGTATAGTTCTTCTGGTGGGTTGTGCCAATGTATATAGCTTTCTCTTAACCATTTTCAAAGGATTGTATAGGACATCTTTTGATTTCCCCTTTCATCACTCTAACCAGGTTACATCTCTTCATTCATTCCTTATTATCCAGTCTTCCAGAGTTTTCACTGGCTCTTTATTTTATTGTAGGGATATATAGCCATCTTAGTCCTGTGGTTCTAAACATGGAGTTCTTAATTAGCCAGATTTTCAGTCTGTGACTGCTGTATATTCCAATGTTGGTCCTTATATCAACATGTAAAGAAGGAAATCACTTTTGCATATGAGTTTAATTTAAATGCAGGCACACACACAAAATAACTCCCCTCCCACCCACACACAGACACACAGTATACTTCTGCTGTGTAATTTCCTACCTTGAAAATATCAAAAGCAACAATTTCAGAAACATCCTGGTTTTGGGCATTTCTGCATTTTAGTCAATTTACTTTCACATCATTCAAAATGTCCTATCAAAGTTATATATGAATGAACTCCCAAGCATAACTTTGAAGTGCTCCTCTTACCATGCCTTTCTCCTCCATCCAATCCATAAAAATGTGTTCTTATTCACCCATTTTGGATACTGAGCTCCCTAGTAGACTGATGTTTGGGGAAGTTGTATTCCCTAACTCCTAACATGGCAGCTGAATTTCTTGCTGCACCTGCCTTCCAACTGACTAGTTGGCTCCTGTGGACTACTTATCAGGGTTGCAGTGCTGAGGCTGGTCTACACTATAAGTTGAGTCAACACATTCAGCATTAGGCCAAATTTGGAATGGGTATGTCTATGCTGCCCAGTCCCTCCCATCAACTGAAAGAGCTTTTAAAATCAACCCCTGTACTCCACCTGAACTAGTTGAGTAAAGCCTACGGTGACATTCACACTTTGAATTAAGATAAATTAAGACCACTGTACTGTAATTCAGGCTGACTGTAATTATTGGCCTCCAGTGATCTGGAGCACTCCATTGTGAACACTCTGGTGAGCACTTTGAACTTCGATGCTGTTCAGCCAGGTGAGCTGAACTTTTGAATTTTAATTTCCAGTTGGACCAGTGTGGAGAGCTTAATAGCACAGCTGGGCATGCATCCCCAAGGTCACAGACACCTCCAGCATGGAGAATTCAGGAGAGGGTGGATCTGATGGGCTAGGGGAGGAGAGGAAGGCAGAGCTCCGAATTAGAAAAAGAAATGCTAATATCTATGCCAAAATTACACAGGGCATGGCGAATAAGGGCTACAGCAGGGACAAACAGCAATGCTGTATGAAAATAAAGGAGCTTAAACAAACGTACCATGTGATAAGGGTGGTTCTGAGCTACAGACATGGGAGGCTGACAACATGCACCCCTAATCACCCATAACAATGTTTTCATCCCATGAGGCATTGGGACCCTAACCCAGAATTCTAATCTATAGGGACTGTGGGATAGCTACCCGCATTGCATCACTTTTTGAGTCGATGCAACCTCTGATAGTGAGGATGTGCTCCGTCAACCAAAGCCACCTAGTAGGGACATGCAAAATAACATTTGTTAAATCGGTTGCTCAAAGTAGAATTAAATAAAATCAACTTAATTTTGTATTGTAATTTCATGTCCGTATTGGTCTTCAGGATTCTAGGGGACACCATTCTCCTATTTCTGATGGGTGCAGGGTTGTTTTTAATACTGTCTCTGCAAATGAGCAGGCAAGCAAAGTCTATCAACTCCCCAAGAATCACTGTCTCAGGGCACTCGTTATGTGATTGCATTGTCTAGGGTGAGGCCCTATCCAAACTATAGCCTTGCTTGTGCTCTCTGATCTGCACAAAGCCTCATTGGGCTTTATGCAGGTGTAAGAATCTACCTACACAGATTAGATTGCAGGGCTGTCTCTTAAATCCGAAATTATGATAGTAGCCATTTTATTTACACAGTGGTTCCTTGTATGTACCGTTTTACTGACCAATATGGACACGATTTTTTTCTCTGAACATCCACTATATATTTGAGCGAATGTGTGAGTCTGTGTGTCTGTCTGTCTATTCAAGAACTCCTCCTAAACAGTAAGAGCTAGGACTACCAAATTCAGTATACAGCTTCCTCTTATCATAACTTAAAGCAAGGTATGTGTTTGGTTGTGCCAGGGAAATTAGATGTGCCTGGAATAGGATTGCTTCTCATAAAACCATATAGAAAAGAGACAGACTCACCAAGCTGCTGAAAGAGACTGGCTGGTGATTCACCCCCCATCCGAGACTGCCCTTGCCCGAGCCTCCCATCCTTCAGGTGCTGTTAAGTGGGGGCTTCATACCCCCTCCGATATATAAGGGAACACTGCTGACTGTTCCCCTTTATCAGGGAGTGAAGGGAAAATGCACAGTTTGCTGCATTTCTCACTTTCCCTGAGGAATGGAGGAGGCACATAAACCTAGACCTGCCCCAGCAGGGAACACGCACTCCTCCTCTGGCTGTACCCACTGGAGCTACAGCAGCCATGGACAGGCACTTCTTACCTGGCCCCATGTTGCTGTGATGAGAGCGAGTTGGGGTAGTCCTCTCCCTGGGGCAGCCTACATACTGAACCTCTCATCCCCAACCCCACTCCAGAGCAATTATTTAAATGAAGCATGTACATTTTAATTTTATTTTTCTAAAAACAAAAATTAATTGAATTAAGGACTTGAGCAATGCCAGATAAATCCTCTAGTTGTTATATAAAAGTAATCAGAGATAGCAGCAGTCTGCTTACCACTAGTCTCTGATAAAATCCCTGTCCTCACTGATCAAGGAAATCATGCAAGCATCAACTGTGTTCGAAAACAGCTGTCAGTAGAGTTTCAGCTGCTGCATGGACAGTCCTCTATAGTTTGTCTCTAAAGGGGAAATTATGTGCTCTTCTATAATTTCTTCATTTTAAAATAAAGTAATAAAGTGAAATAGTGACTTGGCTGCACCCGTGCAACTTTTACAAATGTATACATAATATACACAAATTCAATAGCTTATTCCTTCTCTGAACAATCCAATGTGAAAACAGAAAGAACACAGTCAAATTACTGCACCCGCCCTGGCATACTATCCCTCTGCCATCTTCCCCCCACAGGCAATAAAAGTTTTGCACATGGCTTGAAGGTAGTGGAATGGGCTGTTTCAGAATTCCAAAGTTGAAGCTCTCACAAATGGATTCAATTTAGTGAGTTTATTGTTGTGACAAGCTATATTAGTGTTGCCAAAGTTCAAGAAAAGACGAATCTTACAGATAGCTTTTCAGAAGCAGGTGCAACTGATCAAAGTTGTTGCTACATGGTATGTTAGGTGTTTGACCCTGTGTCCATTTGTTATTAGACTTAGTTTCTTATCCAAGGCAGGTTGTTCTGTGCCATGATGCCATCTTGCTACCATGCTCCCTTTTCCCACAATCAGGTGAAGTTTTTCCTTATCACTTTTTAATGCAGCATCTTTTATTGTTCCTTACAAAGAACCGCAGTAGTATCACAAGAGAAGAGAAGTGGTTTCTCAGATTGGTAGGTCCCTCCCAGACCATTTAGGGTTTTATAGGTCACAAACAATATCCTGAATTCTATCAGGAAGCCAGCAGGCAGCCAATGTAGATCATGGAATATTGGCATACTGCTACTCAACAAGCATTTGTCCCAGCCTCACATATGGAGTTTTAAGGTGAAGTTTCATATGGATCGCTTTGTATTAGTCTAATTTCAAGGTAATAAATGCATGAAGCTTGAGAGTGAGCTCCAAATCTTAAATATTTACAAGCTCTTGGCCAGATGCAATTGATTAAGCAGTCTTGGCAATCACTGATACAGAATCATCTGGCAACAGTTGAGACGGAATCTTAACCATGTCTCTGAAACCTTCTAAGTCCATGTGAATTGTTCAAGGCTTCAACTCAGTTGAAGGACATTGTTGAGATCTCATCTACGCTATAAATTGGAACCATGTTTTAACTGCATCAATGGGACAAAACATACTTCAGCTGGGCTCCATAAATTGTTTAAGTGATCCTTTAGACAGGTCATTAGTTGTTTCCACTATGAGGGGAAAGGGCGGGGGGGAGGGGGTTAGGGGGAGTGCTTGATTACAGTGGGCTGAGCACACTACAGGCTTGATCATCATAATCAAACACACACGGTCTATTTTGGACCATTTCACCAACCAAGTAACCAGGATTGAAGGTGCCGTACCAGGCATTGAGTAGTGAAGTTCTCAGATCTGGCACAATCCTGCAAATCCACGAATCTTTGAAACAGCTATGTGGGATCAGATCATATAATCCTTCACAAATTATTGGAGAATGGCTGAGGTGTATTTGTCCATTCTGGTGATATGCAAAGCTGCTTTTGAATATGAGTGATTGAAAGAAGGTCAGATCTCTGTGAGATTATGAAATTTTTGCAAAAGCATATTATGCTCAGGATCTGGTGCTCGCAGAATACATGGAATCTCTATTGCTAGCCACTCTAAGTCTGTCCATAAGAAGATCCAGGTTCTTACCCATACAGCAATGCAAATCATAGACTTGATATATCCTGAATTTTCTCTTAGCCATAGGCCTAAGCCTATCATAGGCTGAAGGAGGCTAAGCCTTCACAAACAGTCTGGCATGGCCCCCCCCCCATGTGCCATCTGCCCACTGCTCCAGGGCTCAGGGTGCGGCCACCCAGCACTCGGGGGCTCAGACTGTGGGCACTGTGACTGTGCCACCTACTCCAGGGATCAGGGGATGCTGCAGCTGTGCCACCCACCCTGCACTCTAGGGCTGTGGACAGTTGGGATGCCCTCTGGTGCTCTGGAGATGGGGGTACTCAGGCAGCCCAAAGCTGGGGCAGTGGCACAGTGAGGGTGTTTTGGGCTCCAGTAGGGAAGAGGGCAGAAATGGAGGAGCCTCCAGTGGAAGGGGCGGGGTTAAGGCTAGCCTTCCCCAGCAGCTGGTTCACCTACCACCCATGGCCTCCACACAGATATTTTTACATCCATATATGAGGCATGAACTTCATGCAGGAAGTGATGAGACTTGTTGAAAAACATCAGGCTTGCTGTGACCATTTGAACTCTGCTTGCAGCCTAATAGATGAACTAAACAACGCTCTCCATGGTACTCATCCTTAAGTGTACTGCTGGCCCATCTGCTGGCCCATCTCAAAGGTTCTGAAATTTGGTCTTCTATCATGAGATGTTTAACTCTGGTAGTTCAGGTGGCATCTTGGAGATGTTGGAAGGCAAGGCAGACATTCTCTTATGTCTCCACAAGCAGGGCAGTGCCATCAATGTAGTCCTGGTTGGTGAACACTTCTTGGCCAGTGTTGGATTCTAACATATAGAAGTGGCAAGTCCTAATATCCAATTGATAGCTCAACAGAATACTGCCAGGGGGAGAACGCGTCCCTGCCATACCTGAGATAATGTAGAAACACCTCAAAAGCTACAAACCAGTGCACCCTCTAGCACTGATACCAGAAGATCATGCACCAGATTTAGCAGATTTGGAATGCCAGTTCCTTTCAGTGCAACCCAAAATATTGGCCCAACAACCAAATCAGAAGCCTGTTGATGTATGCCACATGAAGCCAGCAGTTAAATTCATAGTGCAGCTTATCCAGAAGCTGGAGGGAAAGGACAGCATCCATTGTCAATTGCACAACAGTCTAATAGAGTGGTTGCATCCTACCAAGTAAAAGGGGAATGAAGACCTTTCCAAGGACTCATAATGAGATCAGAGATCAACCTGTAGTTGCCACAATTGGTGCAAGATCCTTTGACGTTATACAGGGATATTAGGATGCTGTCTTTCCCTTCAGCTGGTACTTTCTGTTGCCCACAGTTTTAAGAACACTTGATGCAGGCTTATGTTCAGTGGTTCTAAGGCACCTTTGAACTGCTTGGGTGGAATAATATCAAGTTCAGCAGAATGTCCATTGCATAATTTTTGCTTGGTCTTTCATATTTCCTTGGGTAATGGACAATCAGTGCTCATCCCTGGGTCTGCAGTCTAAGCTTGCCAGAATCATGTAACTCTAGACAGTTATCAGCAGGTGCATGGTTCAGCATGTTTTCATAATGGGTTTTCCCTCTGTCCTGGAACTCATTCATCAATGTAATTCATCCTGTACCATCAGATCTTGGAGTTTTTCCATCGACTTAAATGGGAGACGGATGAAGCCTGATATTATGGATGCCTTGCACCATATTTTGAACAGAAGAGCTGAGAGAGAAATCTTCCTATGGATATACACATGGCCCTCACTGAAATGGGAGCTGCATCCATTTATACCATATGTCAGAATATGTCCCATTATATTTCAAGGAGATGCCAAGTATTTTTTTTATAATTAAAAAAAAAGATTTACTTGCTTTTACTTCATTCACTATTGAAATATTTAAACCTTTTTTTTTTTTTTTACAATTTCCTCTTTCATGCAAATACATTTTTATTGTTATGACACTATTCATGAGAGCTGAGCTGTTGAAATTCTTTCATTATTGCTTTTGGAAAGATCATAAAAGCAGTTCTTTTTTTTTTTAAGTATCTGAATTGTGGAAAACAACAACAAAACACCTTGGGTCAAATTTAAGAATTGGGGCTCTATCTGTTCAACTTAATAATGTCCATTAAAAAGAAACAGCCTATAAGGTTCCTCATCCTCAATATAAAAATATGGGTTAATAGGCAAGGACAAACATTAAACATAGTGGGTTGTAGCGGGGGAGGAGAATGAAACTGATGTTTACTGGTGATTTAGAGATAAGAAAGCACAGTAGTCAGAGTTTGAATCGGGTTATTTTTACAATCAACAATTTGGTCACTATTAAGATATGTTGAAATCTATTACTAAAACTAGTTAATGGATACTGCATTTACATTGTCCTACAAGTAGGGCCCTACCAAATTCACCATTGATGTTGCTCCATTTCACAGTCATAGAATTTTGAAAATTGTAAATTTTATTATTTCACTTACATAAACCTGAATTTCATGGTGTCATAATTGTAGGGTTCTAACCTAACAAGGAGTTGGGGAAAGGGGATTGCAAGGTTATTAGGAGCAGGATTTACAGAAGAGCGACCCTTCTTTCTGTGCTGCTACATGCAGCAGCACTGCTTTCAGAATTGGGTAGCTGTAGAATGGTGGCTGCTGACCAGCAGAGCCCTGCAAATCCGTGGATATCCGCTTTATAAACACAGGTAACCACAGCTCATTTGTGTGGATACACATGCAAACGCAGATATAAAGTTTCAAGATATCAAGATATCCAGAACCCTGCAAATTTATGGATATCTGCTTTATATCTGTGGGTGTCTGCATCCATGCAGGCCCACTGATGAGGCAGGAGAGGCAAAGAGGGCAGTTGGCCCAGGCACCAGCGATTCAAAGGGGCCCAGGGCTCCTGGCCACCGCTGCTGCAATTGTAGCAGTGGCAGTGGTTGGAACCCTGGGCCATTTAAATTGCTGCTGGAGTGCTGGTGCTGTCATATGGCAGTGCTGAGGACTGGCTGCCCTCAACCCTGCCCCTTCCACCTGA
Source organism: Pelochelys cantorii (assembly GCA_032595735.1). Taxonomy (NCBI): domain Eukaryota; kingdom Metazoa; phylum Chordata; order Testudines; family Trionychidae; genus Pelochelys; species Pelochelys cantorii. The sequence goes on from CM064326.1 coordinate 53,383,786, forward strand.
GACCCTACCCCTTACGGGAGCATGGAACCAGGCCCCCACACACCTTGCCCAGGGATCCACAGAGGCTGTTGGCTCTCTTGCATTCGCTGATGTGGATGTGGAAATCTGCAGTTCATTTTTGCAGATGGGGATTCAGACTTTGTATCTGCACAGGGCTCTACTGATCAGGAGCCCAGCTCTGAAGGCAGAGCTGCCACCAAATAGCAGCACAGAAGTGAGGATGGTCTGGTATTTCTAACCCTTCTTTGCTGATGCCTGCAATATTGGGCCCTCAGTCAGCAGCTTGCCATTCCCTGGCTGCCCAGCTTTGAAGGCAACAGCACAGAAGTAAGGATAACACGATACGGTATTGCCACCCTTTTGTGCTTCTGCTGGCAGGGCACTGCCTTCAGAGCTTGACGCCCTGTGAACAGCCACTGTTCTCTGTGAACACAGCTCTGAAGTGAGTTCAGAACTAAGGATGCCACACTACAACCCCCCTAAAATAACCTTGTGATCCTTTGCAACTCTCCTTTTGGTCAGGATTCACAATTTGAGAAACACTGGTGTCCCCTGTGAAATCTGGATAGTACAGGGTAAAAGCACACAAAAGACCAAATTTCATGGGGAGAGGCCAAATTTCACAGTCCCTGACCTATTACTCGTGGATGTGAATTTAGTAGGGCCCTACCTATAAGATGACCTTAGCATTATAGTATCTCATTGAGTGGAAGTTAACTACCACTTCTTCTTGACCATATAATAAATAGGGTCTGACCTCCTGATGGGAGAAATTTCAGGATATTAACTGATTTATAAAAGTATTAGGAAAAAAGAGGGCTAAATTATTTGAGTTCTGCACATCAGTAATATATATTTTCTTATATTGATACAGTTTAGCTATCTATATCTTTATCATTATTTTGGGTTCCCTTGACTTTAAATCCCTTACCCTTGTTCTTTTTATCTGGGGCCTAAAGCTAGTTCTATCTTCATTCTGTGATTATATAGATAGGTTTGATTTTTTTATTATCTTTTAAATTTAAAATATTCATTGAAACTTTTTAACCACTTGTTTCAAAGTATGGAACCATTTCAGAGTGTCTTGTTTTAGAATTTTTAAATTGTGATATTGTTAATTTGCTCTATTTGCACTTGAGTTAAAGCATGAATTATTATTTGTACAGTATTTCAAAAATCAGTACATGTTGAGGTTTATAGCAAGTGCACATTTAGATTTTTAAAAATTAAATGAACAGCATAATAGACTGTTATAGTTAAGATAAAAGATGGTTTTTCATGCCATCTTTCAACTGAACACAACTATTTTTTAAAAAGTTGAATTTATTTTAAAATAGCAAAATCTAATTAATATGTATAAAATCCATCTCTGTTATTGATACCAACACTGTTTTTATTATATACCATATCTGTAGCACAGCAAGTCATCAAATTAAAGTGGTACAGATTGAATACTAAGGTGTGCTTTTTGAAGTTATACAAAACTAGGTTTTTCCATTTAAACTCCCCATATACAAAATACATTTCCTTTATCTTCTGTTGTCAACTCTCAAATGTTCTTGCTCGGGTTAATATTATAAACCTGCACCAGCTATAAAAATATTTTTTTCATAATTCAGCAGGTGCACTAAAACATATTTCCACTTAGGAATTATTGGGCACTCATTTTAGCAAATACACCTGCAGTTTAAACACCAACTTCTATTTAGCTGTTACCATTAAATACAACCACCTAAAAGCACTTTTGAGAGAGCTGAAATCTTTAAGATAATATTTCAGAATGTTATATTTGTTGAGCTTTCATAAAAGGCCATATTCCAGAGGAGTAATTTTATCAATGTTGTTTTTGTCCATTGTAAGCTTTCAGCTCGTAAAACTTTTAATTTGCATTGACCTTCTTTGCTAGCCTTATAATACAAGAAACCAATTCCTTCTATATCAAGATGTTCACAAAGGGGAAAAACAGATAATGATTTCTGTGTTTTTAGTGGAACTGCCCAATCCCATAAGTATTTACTTTTGAAAAAAACAAATATTTTAAAATGTATATTCCCTTCATCAGTTGTTTTAGAAATGTAAATCATGTCTGGCTTCCAGTCTACAGGTGACACACAAGATGGAAAATCTTGCATGTGAGCCAATTATAAAACCTGTGGCTCTAAAGTGAGTTCTTAACTGTACCTGTACCTTGTGTCGCCTCTGTTCAGCGGCTCCCGCCTCCCTCTTCAAAACGTTCACTAAATTATCCTTGAAAAGAATTTCTTTTAAAGCATCCAGATTCCTGACAAACGGTTGGGAGGGGGGGTGTCTGCTTTTCTAGAGATAACCTTCAACCCATAAACAAACCCCAAATTATATCGTGAAATTAGTGCAGGAGAACACTTCCCGTCTTTGCAGACCTCAGGTGCGAGCTTTGTCTTTTTAGTTGCAGTTTAACATGCAACTGGTGTGTGCTGGGAGATCTCATTCCTGTGCATGTTTTTTATTACTGACTGCTTGAAATGAATATTCGCTTCCAAACCAAAAGCGCAGTTCTCCAATCCCAAGGTTTACTGGGTTTGATTGGCAGCTGTAGCTGTATTTTTCCAAAACCGAAAGAGCCCATCAAACTCTGGCATTAGGTGTGTTGCACTATTGTTTCACTAGATGGTCGGCTGTACTGTGGAAAAGAACTCAGAGCTTCCAGATAACTGGCCACCATATGGAAAATCTGCAGTATTTTGATTATGCCTTGTGTAAACATTTTAATATCGGATCCTTAAAATCCAGCGACTATCCCAAAGGGGATTAAAACATAATCCTCTCTCTCTATAGCTGTAGTGGATTAATTTCGTATTCTCTCAGTGGCTGGTTTGCTCCCTGAAGGCTACAACAAAAAGACTCAGTGCTCCTTAAACATGCTATGGAATTGGAAGTTGTAATTGGAGATTTCCAAAGGACTAGTGTAAAAATGACATACTAATAAGACTGCATATTTCATTTTGTGTCGTCTTTGGGGAGGAGGAGACACAGCTGTAGGAATTTAAAAATCTGTTTTCCCCTGTAACAAAATAAGAAATCCCGGAAAAATTCATACAAAGTCCTCATCCCCTCTTTGGAAGGAAAAATGATTAATAGAAATTATCCCCTTTCCTTGGAAAGTACCATGAGGGCCATTCCTGAAAGTATTTGCAGAGCTCTGGTTTGTACTACGTATCTACAAATGTAGAATGTCGTTTGAATACAGCTGCACTGTCTTCTGGTCAAAATCACTTCAATCTTTGCTGAAATTCACTGATCCTACCCTGAGTTAGATCACAGTCTTGAAAGTGAACCTCTCCCTCTATATAGCACGGTTGTGTTTGTAGAGGGGAAGAACGGGGAGGGGGAGGGGAGACGGTTTGTACACATACACGGACCCGTGCGACTCTACTCATGACGTTTCCCTATTGTCCTTGTAGATTTCTGGTTATAAGCTTTGGCCTTTTGACCATTAAATACCAGCAACTTTGTTTTTATTTTATTCCCATAACACAAGGGAAAGAGAGTTAATTGGATTAAACGGATGATCTTCCTTCTGGGATTCAGTAAGGCCTTCTAACGCCTCCTTAAAATGATATAATATCAAGTTGTTTCCAGTATGCATCATCTTAACGCAGTTTTCTTGTAGCCGGAAAGCCATTGCTGTGTGTACAGCACAGTGAGTAGGGAGGGCCAGACGGCTGATCTGATGGCACTGCTGGATAAAGGTTAAAAGAGAGGTTGGAATGGTCTGCTTAAGAGGGCAAGTGGTTCTGCAGGGCAGGGAGCTGCTGGCTGTAGATAGATCCTCCTTCTATAAACACAAAGAAGAGGGGCCTAGGGAATAGAAACCCAAATCCACTTGTAATCGTACAACAGAATCGGGCATAATTACTTGAGCAACCTAGATTAAGATTGATGAGCCTTTAAAGCGCCGTTGCAGATCGATCACCCTGCCCTTTGCAGAGAGGCCAGGTTTCCTAGCGGCGCGGCGCGGCTGGGCTCGGCTCGTACAGCAGAATAACGGAGAGAAGATGGAGGCTAAAAGGGGACAGTAGCAAAGCAAACCCGCGGCATGTGATTCAGATCAGCTGACAGGAGTCAAGCGGCTACACTGGTTTGTTAGGAGATGGAAAACAATAAAATGAAGGAAAACTAGAGTTTGTATCAATGTTATCTCGCCTGCCACACTGGGCGGCTGAAAGCTTGTCAGTGAAACAGCTGAGTTTTAGATTCCCTCTTGTTCACACAATAATCCGTGCCTGCCTGCTCATTTATTTTGCAAAGGAAATGACAATACGTTATGCAGTAGAGTCTCAAACTTGGTGGTTCTCTAAAGTATTAACAGCCTGACAGATGAGCTGATAGACGATTAAGTTGGACTAAGTGAGCAGTGTGAAGTGTTGCCTACACGCTCTGATTGTAAAGTGTGTGTGTGTGTAGCATTGAGGGAGCAGGAGAAGGTTGTACCGGTGCCTGTTAGCCTTGGTGCTGTTGTGCAGAACAAGCCCAGAGCTTGCCATGGCCGTGCCAGTGTGCCGCAAGCCCGCTCACCCGGAGCGTCTAGGCAGCGCCTGGGGATTGCAAGAGGAGAGGCGCATATAGCAGTCACACGGTCACCTGCACGCGCCCCTGGTTCGTGGACCGCACATTCCAACCACATAAATACGACTAGAGTCGTTTTTACATTAGTTAGGGTGAATAGCCTTTTAAAGCTTTCTGTAAAATACCTTGGTTTCACTGAGTTTCCAAAATGTCGAGTACTCCTTTATTACTTATATTTCATGTGTCTAGAAATAGAGATTTTTCCTTGCAAGTTAGCTGTGGTTTGTAAGAGAGTTTTATAATTCATCTATTTTAGTTTAGAATAAGGGAGCTTCCTAAGCAAGTTATCAGTTTAACGGCAGATTTATTGAATTCGGATTAAAGATCAGATGGGAGGATGGTCATCTGTAGTGCCTCTTTGTATTCAAGCAGAAATGATTTCCTAAAATTAAAACAATGCGCCATAAAGGCTGGCAGTTACAAATGACCCTACCCCCATCCCTCAATACACATATGGCTCGCAAAGAATTCTGTTTTGTGCAAAAGATTATGGTACAATTATTTTTAAAGTTCTTAGTGAAAAGACATTGAAATAAAAATGATCTTGCTGGAAACCCATAACACATTGAGTGCTGCTTTTTTAAGGCATCACTAAAGTGACTTTTTTTTCTTTTGTGGTGTCTTCCGATTTAAGCTGTAGCTCGGAGTTAGCGCTAATGAAAGGCGTCTATAAAAGTACAGACTGCTGTATTCGCTTTTCCCAGCAAAGCGCAGATATCTAGAGATGAATCCCCAGACTTTGTGGAAACTATTAGCTTTTGGGACTCCCTTCGTTGAACCGCCTGACCCCATTTATTGAGAACTATAAGTAACGTGTCAGTGCTACTTGCAGGCTTCTGTATCTAAACAGTGTTAGTGTTAATTATCAGAAGGTCACGAAGGGAGAAGGAACCCGCTTCCAAGAGCAGTAATTTTTCATTCTAGCCCCCCTGAATTTTGGTTATTGATTCATCTCGGAGTCTCACTCTACCGCTCAGAAACTCTTGTCAGACTACTCATGAGGGAGCAGGGTGGTGAGCACTGGCAAGAAAGACATAAGGCAACTTACAAGTGGACTTTATTAGGCGGATAGTTGGGTGACTGCATTCAGTAAGGAATGGGGAAGGGTCGGCTGAAGGTTGCTACGGCCTGCCTGACGCCTCTGCCCTTGCTTTGCAGGCCCGGTGGTCCTCAGCACGCCGGCACAGCTCATCGCCCCTGTGGTAGTGGCCAAAGGTACTCTCTCCATCACTACCACGGAAATCTACTTTGAGGTGGATGAGGATGATCCCGCCTTCAAGAAGATTGACCCCAAAGTGAGTAGAGTGCGTTTCCTCGTTGCCTCGGTGTGTTTACATTAGGCATGGTCTGAAAGCGATTTGTATGTTAAACACTGTCCGGAGAACATCCTCCGATGCGAAAGGTCCCCTCCTCCCCCAAACGCCTCTTACTCATGTGGTCTTTCACTGTGTTTTATTAACAAGCGAAATGTATTAATGATGGCAAATCCTCTATTACAGCGTGCACATTTTTAACAATCTTTCTCTGAATGCCTTTGTATGAACACGGGCAGATTTAGGAGTTAAGCCAATTGCTCTGAAATCCCTTGCGGTAACAGCGGTCCCAGACCGCCGCCCTCTAAGACACAGTGATGGGCTTTGCTCTTGAAGTGGATTTTATAGAATCCCTTTATTCCAAGAACGTTAGTTTCCAAATAGGAAAATACTTGCACGTTTTAATAAATGTTGTGAGTTCGAATACTGAAATTTAGTGTTCTCTGTCTGGAAAGGAAAATGGCTATCATATGGGCCTGAGCACAGCAGCTGATTCTTGGGAAATCTCTATTTTTAAAACATTTTTAATGTTACAAAACTCTTTGACATCTGCAAGAGAAGCAGATCTAACCAAGTTAAGAGCTATTCACATACATTTCTGTTTTACTGTTGAGAATAAAAAAAATGAATGTAAGTCGAGCATACATGTGGGGCTGATATTTGTTATAGGGTATATGTCATCTTTCTTTATATGTGGTTTCTACTTATTATTATTGCTTTATTCTCTATACAATCACAAAACAATTTTACAAGTTTCTTTGTGTAGGGGAAAAAAATACAGGAGACACTTCTAAAAGTCATTCCAGTATTTTTTTTGCAAAAAAAATCATATACTGTAAATGTGTTTCAATGATAACTTTTTAAAAATGCAGTTATCGCTTTTGAAAGCACGTGTGTTTTAATAAAGTGGGGTTTCTATTGAGGAATAATGTCTGAAATTGAGAACGTCCTCGTCGGAATAAATAAAAAAGATTATTACACAGTAACCATTATAACGGTTTCACTAACATCCGCCCACTATGACTTCTTATAACGGGACATCACATCGGCAATAATTTTCTTGGTTCAGCACTTGTTGACTATTAAGTTTTTTACTAAATTATATTCGTTGCTATTTTTGATCTGTGTTGTTATGCATTTAAATCTTAAAATACTTTACAGAAATATACATTCTGAGTAATGGTGCTGGAGTATGAATAGACAGTTTGTGATAGCTTGCAACTGTATGAGTGTACACATGCTATTCTCCCCGAATGCCTTTGGAACGTCAGAGTTGATTTCTACATATGCAACTTGCAACCTTGTTACATCCATAGTGGATTTGCAGGTCGGAAGTTATATTGTTCTTCATTTTGCTGCTACTGGCTTGACCCCTTCACCTGTAAATGTTGCTTTTTTCTTTATTACTACTTTCTCCAAAATATTGATTTTTGTCAGGAATTACTCATTGCTCATTCAATTGCCTTTGCTTCAGTCCTATTTTTCTCCCTCAATACTGCTAAAAACCATGCAGAAACATTAATCTAGTACAGTGACTCTTTCAAAAGTAAATTTATTTTTGACACCTATAGAAAGTGTTGGTTGCTCTGTTAATTACCACATTAAATTGTGGTGCATATGATACACCAATATTTTCTTTTCCCACTAAACTAATCAGTAGGAAAAGAGCTGCTCCCTTTAGCTATTGCATTACTGGATTTAAGCAGGGTTCGACAAAAGGATGTGATTTGCAAAACATTGGCTTGATTTTCAAATAGAAAACTTAATCCAGTTTTGAAACGCTTAACAATATTTATTTTACATCATTTATTAGCTTGTAATTAAATAAAATCAGCAACAGAAATTATAATCTAAATCACAAAAAGTCATTATCCAGTGTATTTCAAGTGCATTTTTCAAATATATAATTCCAATATTCAAGCGTTATTATATAAGCAGAATCCAAATTTCTTTTGAATATATTTAAATAACATTTCAAGTATATTTATGGAATGTTAGAAATAGAACAAGCAATATATATGAAACGGAAAATGTAAACTTTTAAGTTCAGACACTTCAAAAGACAATTAACAAAAGTACCATGATAAAATCTACCTTTTTAAATGGTATCTTCTTTAGCAGAAAATGTCCTGAAGTATCCGAAATGGCAATTTAACTTCTGTTCACCAAATCACAAAACACCAACATCCACAATTTCAAAGACAATGTGAGATCACAATATTTGATACAAATTAAAATGTACATTAAGGTTTTGTTCAGACGGCATATCCAAATAGCTTTTACTCACAGAAGAATTTACATAAAAATACCGGGTTTTGTTATAATCCATTGGTACCGTTTCTATGTAGAATGGTCACAATCATATTAAATTACAGCCGAATTTGTCTCCGGGTGTTAACATACATTATTTTCAAAGGGAATTTCAAAACTGTGATGAAAACATGTCATACTGTTTGCTCTTGTGTGTGTCTGCGTGTCTCTGTGTGTGAGAGAGAGAAAAGCCTAAGCAATATTCCTCTTAAAGAAAATATTAGCATTCTCGAGTGGAAATATTTTACTTTTTGAACAGGAAGTTTAAACTTTATCTGAAAATCAGAAGACTAATAAGTTAGGCCCATATTTTAACTGTCCTCTAAAGTTTTTCCAAACTTTTCGGATTGGTGAGTATTTCCCTAGCCAGACGCCAAGTTTGTTTGGCTGCGTTTTCCAGGGCTGAATGAGGTTTTCCTTGAAACAGGTCTAAATTAGGCAAGAAGTAATGTGGGCACCTCCTGCACTGGAGGCAGGAGATGAGTTGCAGTAAAATCCCGTTGAGTCGGTCGCCGAGGCAAGATTCGTCCCAGTCCGATTCCCGGGGATGCTTTTCACACTCGTATGAAACCAGAGTCTTCATGTGATAATTATTCAGGGGTTGGCCCGGCAGTTCCAGATGACGGTCCCGTAAGGTTTTGAGGATAGAGAGGCATTTCTTTCTGCAGCCGCCCATCTGCAGTCTGTTCTCGGCTTCTGCGAACTGCAGCACCCAGGCATCACTCTCGGCTGAACTCTGCTTGCCTGCTAGCGAGTGGCACTCCTTAGATAAAAGGTTGAAACCTTCAGCTTTGACCTCTGCTACCCTGTTGGGTCCCGGCCAGGGGATGTGGGGAAGTGGCCAGTGGGCAGCACTCCTTGGCCAGATCCCTGTGCATTTAAAAGCCGGGGTGATTTGCACGACATATCTATCTCTGATTCTCAGTTTCACTTCACTCGTGTCAGCCACCATCTTTACCACGTCTCTGTAACTGCATTTATCCACGGCTTGGGCTACCAGAGTCTGAAATCTGGACCGGATTTTGCGAGCGGAAAGGTAACCAGATGCCGTGATGAACTCCACCCAAAGGGACATGCTCCTCTTGCGCCCGTCGCTTAACTTTAACACGGCGCAGCCCGGCAAAGAGCCGTCATCCACGAAGTTGAAAACTCCCATTTGGTTCAGATAAAGCACCACTTCAAACTCTGTGGGAGAAATGACTTCCAAACCCTCGTAGCGATTGTCCATCTCGTTCAAGGAGCTGATGAAACGGGGCTCCTGCACCTCCACTTCCTTTAGCACGTCCGAAACCACTTTGCAGACTTCTCGGATAGTTTTGGCGATGGCGGCTTTCCTGGCTTGGCATTTCTCGTTGTAATATTTATTCAGATGATACACCAGCTTGGCCTGGGCCGCGATCATATTGGGGCAGAGATCCGGATTATATACCGGAGTCTCGCAGTAAGCTGTGGGATCCAATGCGGCTGCTAAGGCTGGAGCCAACTTCAGAGGAGAAACAGGCTGCAGCGCTCTGAAACGTAATAAATGTCTTTCAAAATACGATGTGGCTACTGATCCTCAGATGCTCTCTTCCTGCCTTTTTAGATCTGCAGTCTCGAAGTGGGGCGCGATATTTTTCTTTCCTTTTTTTTTAAATGATCATTGAGTGAGCGCAAAGCATTGAGATCGGCACTTCCCGAGCAGCAATAAAAACAAAAGTTGAACTGAGACACAGCAAGGCTTCCAGTAGTCAAAACAATAAACCTTCTCCGTATTTGTTTGTTTTCCTGTAGTAATCACTATGTGCGCGCAGGGTTGTTAATCAGATGGTGGAAAAAGTGCTGGGTGTCGGTGTGTGTGTGTGTGTGTGTGTGTGTGTGTGTCAGGAGAAGCTGGCTGTTGGTTAGTCTAAGAACCCAGATGCTCTCGTGTGGAAATTATAAAGGCAGGGCCAGGCAGGCGGGCGGCCAATCGCCACTGGGCTCGTCACTGCAGCCTCCTTCAGCTCAAACCCGGCTAATTAATCCGTCTCTTGGCTATATATACTTGTATATATGTACACACAAACTAAAGGTAGGCGGCTGCTGGCAGAAAACCACCCAGGCCACCTATGCATTTGGAAATTGAGAAGAATCTCTCGCTTTTTGCTGTAACTTGAGGTGTATTGATGTTTTGAAAGGACTTGGCAAAAGTGCGATGTTCTGCGCTGAATCCCTGTTTGTCTCCTTGAGGCTGAAATGTGAATTCAGGTGTATTAATGGACATCCTTCAACTAGTGAGCTATGGGGGGAGAGATTACTCTTTAAAGAACAGAGACGTAAATTCATTACCTAGTCCTTGGCATCAAATAATGATGTTCTTTTCTCCTGATAGTTGTCTGTAATTGCAGGTCAGAAGTTTTCCTCTCATGAATTGGCCAGTGTATAAGGCCATAGATTCTCGGCATTGTAGCGTTCGCAGGAACAAAATATTTCAAAACACCCCCTAATTAAATTGGTTTTAAGGATATTCTGACGGGGTATAATCGATTTTAAGGTTATGCAGATATTGCATTCTCTTTGATGTATTTGTGTGTGTGTATGAAACGTCTGAAGGATATACCAGTTGCTAAATGCATATAAAGGTTTATTTTCGTATCTAGTCTCAGAAGTAGCAGATACTTAGTATAAATCTTACTTGCTCCTGCTTAGTTCTTTTTTATATTCGGTATATATCTCCAATACATTGCAAAGCCATATATGTTCAGATGCCTTTCTGAACATCGTTGTAAAATAAATATCTATTAATTCCCTTATGTGGACAGTTTATTTTAATGTGAACTCTATTTGCAAGCTGTTTTAATAAATGTGCACACGGGAGGGACATTAGCGAATGCAGACATGTTGGCAGACAACTATCTGACAGTTTGGGTTTTTGTGTGTGTGATATATAATTAAACAAATTTCTCCTTCAGTATCTTAAGTGTCAGTAATCGGTCCTCCTATTTGCAAGGAGAGTGGAAGGAACAACATCTTTCTCAGAATCTTCCCTGCTTTGCTTCACGAAGAAACACAGTTTGCATTTATAGAGCACGCATTTTAAGAAATTTTAATTTGACTCCAATTTTTAAACGTACTGCCCCTTGAAATTATTTCCTAAGAAACTTCTATGTCTGGCAGAGAGATGCCTTACGTGCTACTAACGTTTTCAAGTCACAAGCGTATTACTGCGGCCAAGTTTGTACCAAAGGTGTATTACAGTTTATTTTGTGCTTTGCTGTCTCCATGTAGCGTTAATACAGACGCTTCTGTATTTCGATGACTGTTAATCCATAGGCAGAATTTCATGGGTGTCTAACTTTCTACTCATGATTAAAATGAAACTGGGATTGTCTGCAGACGCCTAGCCCAGTTACTGCCGGCACCAGCTCATCCTTCAGGAGTCCCCCCCTCCCCCCCCAATCGCGTCATAACGGAGCGAGGACGAAAAAAGGCTGCCCGCAGCACGTTCCTGCTGTTTGTGTAAGGAGTAGCTCGTTTCCATATTCCTCAACTTTCTTCCCTTCATCCAAAGTGTCACGTCTAGGGGCTGAAACCCGGGCTGGTGAGGAGGCAGGCTCTGAACTCTGCTCAGCCGGCAGGGCGTTCTTGCCCGATTTAGCCATCTAGCTTGGGAGCAAAATGCTTTGCCCCGGTGCTCTCTCGGCAACAGTGCTTTGAAAATCAGAAATCCCCCAGGGGCCTGACGCCGCGGCTCTTTGGACTGGGGGGGCGCCGCTAGTTCAGCTGCCTCCTGCTGCAGCCTAGGGAATGGGTCATCAGGTGCCCCCTGTTCATCCCTCACGCCCCTGTTATCGCCCCTTGTCTCCGCGCACACGGCCGCCTCTCTGCCCTACCCACTTACTTGGGCATGCCCCGGCCTAGTTCAGGGGGCAGGAGGTGCTTTCTGAGCCTCGCGCTCTCCTCCTGCCCTTCAGTTTCCCCAGTTGTGTATTAGCCTCTGTCCGCAGCGCTGCCCCGCCTGCACTGGTCCCGACAGAGCCAACTTTCATGCGCCAATCTAACTCTTAGCTCGGCGGGGCCAGGGGAGAGCACCCGCTACTACCGAGAGGGTTGCTGGCCCTGCACGAGCCGCAATCCCCACCCCTGCTATTGGCTATAAAATCCCCGGGTGGTCAAGTGGCCCCGGCTGCACGGACCGAGGACCCACTTTACTCAGGTCAGTCCCCAAGGCCCATCGGATTGCTGGAGAGCTTGCGAGCCAGGGGCTGCAGGAGCCGGCACAGACACGCTTAGGGATGGGGGAGATGCCCAGATGCATCATTCTGTCTAATTTCATCCGAAGTCCCGATCCAGCTCAGTTGAGGACAGTGGCCAATCTGACTTGAATCAGAGCGGGAGCGGGTCCGAAGTGTGAAACCGTAGGCAGGCTTTTAGCACGCAGGTGGTGCCTTTTGGCGCTTTTCAACCGTTTCTGGTACTGGCGAGGGAAAATACCCGGGTGCGAAGCTGCAAGGAAATTTGTAGGCCAGGCCGACCTACTCCGACAAAGTGAAGTCAGCTCCCAGCGAATTTAGTAAGACAAATTAACTTGCTGAATTGTTTCATACTCCATCTCGTCCCCCCAACGGGCATCTGGATCTAACAATAACTAGCACAAAAGAACACAAGCAGATATGTTCGTCACTGTTACTAAGTGACTTCCCCAAAAATATTTGTCCTGGGCTGCGTGGCACAGAGTGGCTTCTTTTAAACACTAGAAATGTAAAAAGAATTCAGTTCGGATTTTTTTTACTGTCCACACGATTAAAAACAAATCTTTCCGTGGAATCTAGACATCATCATAATTGTTTAAAACCGAAAGTTAAACACTTCAGACTAAGGGGATGGTCTTGGTCACTGCTGCTTTCTGGGGAGATGACACATGCTCCAAAGTTCTTACCTTTAATTTAGTTTGTTTGCCAACTAATTCAGTTTAATTAAAGTTATATTATAGAGCAATATTTTTGCTATTTTGGAAAACAAAATAATTTCTTGAACTTTCAGGCCCATCTGCTAATTTGCTAATTGTTTAGTACAGTCATTAAAATAAAATTAAGATTAGATTCAGGAAAGATGCAAAATTTTAAAATATAATATAGGTTTATCATAAAAACAAGTGATCAATTTAGATAGTTATGTTTAGTTGTTATATTTTGGTGATTACTGCAAATATATAAAAACACACAATTTCATATTACTTAGGTTGCATTTATTATTAAAGTCTGTCATTAATTTCAGTGCATCAGTCTTACATTTTATCCATGAATGCAGGAATGAGCCCTTTAATTTTTGGCATGGTAAAATCTTTTCATATGAGGAAAATTTTCTGAACATTTATTACCATTTGTTTACTTTGCAATCCTATATTTAAAATGAGGTGGTTTTAGTAAATAATAAAACTATGGAATGGGTTTTTCTGTCACTTAGTTTCATTTTTATAGATAATAATTTATACTGGAAGAGTGAGATTAAAATCATCTCATTAAAATGATGACTGATCTTTTTGATGTTAGGAGTTGGAGGCCTATGAAATAGAGGTAAGTTTTCCCAAATTACTGTTTTCTAGCTATTTTTTCCTAAGAGGAGGTAGGCCTAAGTAATTACCACATCTGCATTTTACATTTAGACATTTCAAAATGCATTGCTTTAAGCAATCTGCTTATTAGTCAAAAAGCTCAACTGTGTTGAAAAATGTGTGAATACAGGAATTCTGTTTTTCAGTAAAGCTAATTTGAAAATTTCAGGTGCCAGATCATAAATTTCAGCAATACTGTTCTTTCATATGGAAAAAATGTATTGGTTAGCTAGAATATACAAGCACATATATTAAGTGCTTATGTTGATATTTCTTTGCATCTCTTCTTATATAGTAGTTGTGATTCTACTCACAACTGTTCATGAATGTAAAGTTTTATTTTTAATATCTGTTTATTGCTTTAGAGAAAGAAAAAGATTATGAATTTGAGTTTATTAAATTATTTATCCATGCTGCTGGAGTAGGTTTGAAGGCTGATTGAAAGTATCTGATTTCTTGGCTCTTAATATTTTTATATACCCTGGCTGTTTTATCAGTATCATCCCGCCAGCCACAATACATTTATTTTTTTACACTAGCGAAATTAAAGACTCACATTTTTAGAATGTTTGCTTTAGGTGTGTCACCTTATATAAAATCAAATAGGAAGAATCTTTTCTTGTAATAGAAGTTGAAGGAACTCTATTTACTCATCTTTTTGTTTGTTTATGTACTGCTAACTTATTTTTGAATCACAGAAATAAATAAAAGTAAATTTAAAAAGTAAAAAAGTTATGATTTCCCATAAGTTTCATGTTAATGATATTAAAACTCATTATTATATAATATAGGTTTGAATACAAATATTTTCTCTTCAACTATATTAAATGGTCTTTAGTTTTGTGCAGAGCCTTATAATAATTTGAGATGAAAAATAATTAGAATTGACTACAAGCTATTAATTACAATTGTGATCGCTAAAGAATCTTAATAACACAATTTAATGTATTTTTCTCACTAAAAATAAATATTCAAAATTAATATAAATTATCATACCAATTTTGGACTTTGTCATCCTGCAAATTACAGAAGAAAATGTTAAAAATTTCCCTATTTTGTATGCTATTATGTAAAAACAACTGTTAATTTGTTTAGCATTTCATATTTCAAGAGCAAACATACATTTTGCACACTGCAAGTTTTATTTTTAACTGGAAACTGCAGAAACTTTCATACAGGAAAAATACATTGCATTATTCATTTGGTTCACTGCTATATCAGCTTCATCAAAACCAGACATTTCTTAGTACTCAGGATTTTATTTAAGCAATCCAACACTGATATTTTTAAAAGGTTTGCTACTTTAAGAATGCTCTTTTCTGCTGAACCCAGGGAGGAATCAGTAGGGATTAGCGCCTTTTAATCTACTACATCTGTAGAGGTTCATCCAACACTGCAGAATTCTCATTACTGTTTCATGCCGTATATGATTAAGCAACTGAAAGAATTCAACACTGACCTTGAGAATAAAGCTGTATGTGTTGGATGAGCAGTGTCCAATGACTGCATGTTTAATATAACCTCTCCTCTTGATAATTTATATTTCCGAAATTTACTGTGTGATTGAAGGACCAAAAGAGTAGGTAATGTAAATAAATCAAAATCAAAGTGCAGTAACATTTGAAAATGTATAATTGTGTAAATTATGACATTACTCTGCTTGTGTATTCACAGTCTATGATTTGATCATCTATTAGTTGCTCTCTTATTTGGGTTAAGTGTTACAGGAACATAAATACCTTTGTCACTGGTATTTTGCAAAATCGTTTTTACATTGGATAACAAACATGAATTATTTGATTTTCATACGTGCTAAGAACCTGCAACTCTCTTGTAGAGACCAATGGAAATTGCAGGTTCTCAACATTTCTAAATATCAGACAGCGCATTAACAGTCATTTTATCTCTTCAGATACATTTTGTCATTGCCTGTGTTCATTGATATTTTTATGCCACCGATAATATGTGCAGACCAAGTCATTCTACCTGGAGAACCAACTTGTTCTTCTTCACCTTGTGATGTATAGGGCAACTATGGTCTGTGGCTCTCAATCTAGATTTAGGTATAAGAGTACATGTTTTACATATTTAAGTGTAGCCTTGAGAAACTGGTAATTCATTGTAATATTTACTGTCTAGCGTCCACAAATTTTTCTCTCAGAATAATGCCAGTGCAGATGGATAAGTGAATTGGTCATGAATGATAAATACCTTTAATTGAACTTTAGGAAGATCCTGATTCTCCACACACACACACACACGTTTGCTTACCAGTAAACATGTGATTATTTCCATTGAAATCCAGTGGGCCTTCTCAAAATTTAGTTAGGCCTTGATCCTGCACAGACGTCCATGAAATGTGCTGTATCTAAAAAGATACTTGTGTGTCTTACATTTATCTTGAAGCGTTTTTACATTCATATGTGATCATTGTTGTGGAGAAACTATGTTTTGACCTGTCCTTTCCTTTCTTAGGAGAAAAAATCTCCCATTGATGTAAGCAAGCTCTAATGATGTCATTCAGGAATCTTCCTGAAAAAGGCAGTGACATGTTGTCTATATCTTAGCAAGGTGCTTCCTCAAAACTCTTCTTTAGCCTGTCGTAAACCCTATGTAATAGAGGCACATGTACGTGCGGAAGCATGTGTTATCACTAATAGGACTGAGGGATGTGGTCTCAGAAACATAATTTAAAAAGAAGCAGTGTCTCTTCACAAATATAAATATGAACAACTTGGTGTGATTATTGGAAACATTTATACTCTGTTCTTGAAAAATATGCTGAGTGTATTGGTTGTATAACAGTGTGTAGTTTATGTAATTTGAATAGCGATCAGGGTAAAGATCTCTTTAGAAAATACCTGACAGCTGCATTCTGAAGACAAGAAATCCCAAATCAAAACAAAGCCATGACCACTTCTGAACTAGTGAAATAAAAGTCTCTCTGGAGGGTATAATTCATTATCTGGAGAGATAGGCGACTGATGCCAGTAGGGGGAAGGGTGTAGGCAGAGCCACCCAGAGGGTGCATAGGAGGGTGGTGCACCTCCCATGTGCTATCACCAATCACCTATGTCTGGAGCGAAGGTGAATTTTATTAGGAACAGTGAAATTACTTCAACCATCCTTTTAAAATTGGGAGTGGAATTTTAACTGGAGTATTAGAAATACCCATATTGATTTGTCTGCACAGTATTGGATAGAGTCTACCCAATCGGGCCTTTTGTGGCAAGGTACAATCCATGATATTTCATCACACTGTATGAAAGATTTTAAATCACCAGAGTTCCAAAGATGTGAATTTATGTGGAGATAATATGTATCCTGTTAATTCAGAAATCAAACATATAGATCTTGAAGTGTGTGGTATTACCCAGGCACAGAAATTACACTTTTTTGTTATAAAAAAAATAGGCTATATTAGCTTGAATGTATAATAGTAATATAATATATTAGTATATTCCAAAAAAGAAGAAAAAGCATTTGTAGCATAATTGATATGACAGAGAGAGTACTGACAAAGTTTTCTTCATAAACTAAACAAAAGATACTGCCATCTCACTAAGGTTCAAATGGTGCTGTGAATATTACTTTTCTTGTTGGATATTCTATGGAATTTTTTATCTTCTTTGTTTATACTGACACATTGTGAAGCATTTTTTCCTTTTGTTGATATGAATGTTGTTTCCATGTTCTTCAGAAACAATATTTTCAGTTGCTCTGAAATAATTTGTAAAAATTTAAAGAAAACACTTGTTAATTGAATCTTATGTCTTAAAACTGATTTGGGGTCAAATTTACTTCTTTTATGTACTTAGGTATGGGTACTCATACATATTTTTTCTCATTAAACAAAATTAAAATGTAAATAAAATACTTTACTGAAGTTTTTGCTTGGTAATTGCAATAGTAATTCTAATGTTATGCTTGTTTACGGGCCTATTAGGAGAAAAGTTATGGCAGAGTAAATGATTCCATGTAATTTCCAGCAAACCTTTTACCATTCATGCTTTTGTTCACTTATGCAAGTAATTTCTCAGGTATAGAAAGGCTAACTATGACCCCTGCATGTTTTTTTAATAAACTTGCAAAAGGAAACAGCTAATAAATACAGAATTCTTATTGGCACTAGGAAGTGTATGTAAGTAATATCACATCAGCTAGATTGTGCCTTAATGCTTGCAATTTTCAACAGCACCTCAAGAGATTGCTTCTCAAATAAGTAAAAATAACGGCAAATATGTAGGACAACAGTTGTCTCATTGTATTCGTTGAGTGTGTTCATTATGTGTTATTAGTCTTTAATTGTGAGAATAAAACTGTATAACTATTTATCTTGGCAAACCCATTACTTAGAGACTGTACCTTCCTTACAACTGGTGTGTGTATGTGTATATAATTTCATTTCACACACACACACACACACACACACACACACTGTTTTGCTATGTTTCCTTTAGCTATTTTGGTGTACTAGACTAAGGGAGTACTTTTCAGGTTAAATTTATTGCTAACTTAATCTGCACTTGGTAGGCAAACTGCATATCTCAATGAGAAAAAAGATTTTTTTTCCAGAAAATTCAGTACTTCATTTGTTTTGCTCACCACGCTGCATTAGCACAGTTCTCCCCTGTGTGCATCTGCCAGTGTACAATTTAGCCACGGGCATCTGTAGACCTTGTGGTGATCAGTATTGCAGGCAAAAGCCATATGTGTTTTAAATAAAAAAAACCTCTTTATTTCATTTGCTGTTTTAACTGGATGGATAACTTTTGTGCCTCAAGACAGAGGAAGAGAAAATACAGAAATAATTAATTGCCTCTATTCTTGAGGCAGTTTCGTTTTCCCTCTCCAATATGGAATGCTTGTCAGCTTTTCTGATAAATGACTGCATGTATTTGCATAGATTTTACATTAACACAAAAATTAGTTTTATTTGTAAAAAACTAGTTTACATAATAATGCAAAACCTAGCATTATGGATTATGTTGCCAAACCTAGAAAACTGTGGAGCATTGTAATTTTCTTTTTCTTGTAAAGATATTTTTTAAGTTTAAGACATTTAAGTGTGTAGCTTCTACTTTTTATGGCTTAACTTTTTTAAAATAATCAACAGTTCAGGAACATTTAATGTTTAGGTACCCTTTTCTCTAAGCTTTCATAACTTTAATTATTGATGCTGTATGAATGGGGCTTCTTTTTAGAGCTTACATCCATACATTTGTTAGCTATAAAAAAAAATCTTAAATGTAAGTACATTTCCGAAATCTCATGTAACTGTTTTGATAAAAATCTTGTTGCAGATTGTTAAATAGACACTAAGACACTGTTTTTAGTTTCTAATAATGCTGTTAAAAAGGTGCTGGATTAAATATTCATAAAAGCTTTCAGCTTTTGCATTCATTTGTATTCCAACGGTGAGACCAAGTTTGTTTGTTTTTTTCATACCTTATAACCTGTCTGACATAATTGACTGGCCATTAGTGGTTTCAAGACACATTTGTATACACCTCTCTGAAAACTGGGTTTTAGTCACAATTTGTTATTCCTGTAGATAGAATTTATAAACCGGTCACTCTAAAACATCTTTTGAAGAAAAGCATACTATCGTAATTTTGAAATAATATTTAGAGATTTTCATGTTTTTTCATATTAAAACCTTGTATGTTATTGTGTAAAGGCATTTGTTGTTTTTATGTTGAAGAAAATGCAGCTGTATCACTGTTGTTACATCATGCTGTATTACAAAAAGAAAGTCTTGCTCCTTATAAAGCATGCTATACTTAATTGCAACTTAAACTAGGAGAGTGCCTTTTCTTTGCCACTTCTTGAATCTGGGACACCCTGGGTGCCAGCTGTCACTGCTCAGCTAATGATGACAAATGCCCCTCTCTTTGCAGATTGCAGCTCTTGTAGGCTGCTATGAAGGCAGCCAGATTACCTTTCTTCAGATAGTAACTTAACCTTTTAAACTCAAGTGTCAGAATGAAATTATTAGGTAGGAGAGTTTCGATATATATTCCTTTTATACAAAAAAAGGGGGGCGATTAAAACTTCAAGTAGTGCCATAGAACCTCATATTCAAAATTGTTCATGCTTTTCTGCTGCTTTAAAAATAAGAAATTGACACCATTGTCAATCAGCTTGTGAGCATTATATACAGTTTGCCAGAATGAATAGATGGGTCCTTAAACTCTATATAAAGCCATGGTATGCCCACATCTTGAATACTGCGTACAGATGTGGTCGCCTCATCACAAAAAAGATATATTGGCATTGGAAAAGGTTCAGAAAAGGGCAACAAATATTATTAGGGGTTTGGAATGGGTCCCATATGAAGAGAGATTAAAAAGACTTGGACTTTTCATCTTAGAAAAGAGGAGACTAAGGGGGGATATTATAGAGGTCTATAAAATCATGACTCTTATGGAAAAAGTGAATAAGGAAAAGTTATTTACTTATTCTCACAACATAAGGACTAGGGGTCTCCAAATGAAATTAATAGGCAGTAGGTTTAAAACAAACAAAAGGAAGTTTTTCTTTACTCAGTGCACAGTCAACCTATGGAACTCCTTGCCAGAGGATGTGGTGAAGGCTAGAACTTTAACAGCGTTCAGAAAAGAGCTAGATAGATTCATGGAGGTTAGGTCCATCAATGGCTATTAGCCAGGATAGGTAGGAATGGTGTCCCTAGCCTCTGTTTCTCTGGAGGTGAGTGACAGGGGAGGGATCACGTGAGGCTTACCTGTTGTGATTCCTCCCTCTGGGGCATCTGGTATTGGCCCTGTCAGGCAGACATGATACTGGGCTAGATGGATCTTTGGTCTGACCCAGTATGGCTGTTCTTACGTTCTTAAACTGACTCATCAGTTGTACTGTTAAATGGATACAGAGAGCAAATAGTCTGCCATTTTTTATACCTGTACAACCCCTTTTGATGCACAGATGTGACTGACAGCAGAATTTAGCCCCAAATGTTTAAGATAAACCTTGATTGTACTTAAATATTATGAAAAGATATGGGAGTGGTTTTTTCTCTAATGCAACCATTTCTAAACATATTATTCTGATTTAGGACCCACATCACCAAGGTACTTAAGAAAGTGCCTGACTTTACATACCTGAGTAGTCTTCTTGAATTCGGTAGGACTACTCATATACTTAAAGTTAAGAATATGTTTAAGTACATTGTTGAATTGAAATCTTACAGCTTAATTTTCAGGTGTAAACCTGAATGTTCTTCATGGAAGTTAAGTATCTGTAAAATGTCTTGAAATTTTGTAATTTGTTACAGAGGACATTGGTTCACAGTACTATACAGTGAATGAATAACACACTATTGTCAATAATAATACACACACACACATATGCATACATTCACCCATCTTTATATGAGCGTGTGTATATGCGTATCCATATATTTGCATAGTTTCGTGTGTATGTATTTGTATACAGGAGTGCATATGTGTACGTGCACACACATATATGTATAAAATTTTGTATTTTGCCAGTTTATTTCTATTAAAACAAAAGTATATTGGAAAACTCTAACACACACATTCCTTTTGCAGCAAAATCAAGTTGTATTGTGAACTATATTTGCATAAGAATATTCAGTTATCTCTGAATTGTCATGAATACTCTGAAAATGCGTTAACCTACTGTAGTGAAAATATTGAAGCAATTTTAGGAAAGCCCTTACTTTAAAATTGAGACATATATATAAAATTAATTAAGAAATTAACAGTCATGTTGAAGCACTTAATAGTAACATAAATAATAGGAAAAGGGACAGTTAAACAAACTAAGAGAGACATAAGCATGAAAGAAAATGTGTGTTCAGCCTGAAGTGGGAATAGACCTGAAAAGTAGATGAGATGGGCGGATTGAGAAAGGATACTATAAATGTTAGAAGTTGTAGAGAAGGCTTTCACACAAACAGTGGCTAAAATGTATGTAGAAAGAAAAGGCATGTGCCAGATGATAAGAAGAAATGGGAGCTCTCTGAGAGAGAATGGAGCACAAGGCAATGGATAAATATATTAAACCAGTCCAAATTTCCCTGCCCATTATGCTGTGATTTGAAAATGAAATTAATGTTACAATGTTTTTTTAAATGTGTCCCCATAATACTAATGAAATTAATTGTAAACATTTCTTCACTTCCATTTCTTTTCTGGTAGGAGAAGAGAATACTGCCTGATTTGTTAATATAAATGCTTATGAATATTGTCAGTATTTACTGCTTTGGTAATTTTTTAAATTAAATGTGCATGCTGTTTAAAAGATCCTAGAATATTTTCCTTTTTAGGCTGCATTTGTTGCTACATATGGAAGTTTAGCAGTTCTTAATTTTTCTTATAAGCATGATTGTTTGAAATATTTTGTAACCATACATGATTCATATATTTTATGTAACTTTGGAACAATATGGGGAAGAAAAAGGACAGACACAGCTTTATTCAGTTTGTGCTTGAATGGATTTAAAATGAAATCCAGTGCCAATACAAAAGATACGTTTGCATGTTTGGATTTGCCCCATCTGTGTCATCTGGTGGTTTATGCAATAGGAGGTGTTATCACATGAATCCAAATGCACAAGCCAGTTGTTTTATGGACTGTTTCTGTGCTTGGAGGAGTTTATAAGTTGCCCGCTCTATTGTGTGTCACTCCCAGATGACACGTGTGCATTCTGCTGAGCATATTTTGGGGGTAATTATAACTAATGAAGCCTGGAACACAGCTTGTTCACAATGTGATTTATTCTGCTCCTGTCTAATTCTTGAGATTTCTGTAAAACGATTATATGATGCATACCATTTTGGACAAGTACGGGGACATCTCATGTTAGTTTAGTTTTCTTAGATTAAGTCAACTTGATTTTCAGTGTATCATAAACTAATTATGAGGCTGAAGAGTCTGGGTAGGCATGTCTGTAAAAAAGGAAAAAGCCAGGAAAGTAAAATTTGTTGCCATTTCCTAAAATGGAGTGGAATGTCACTTAACAGCACTGATTCTCCAGAGCCGTGTAATACAATTGGCAGGAATTCATGAAAGCCACATTTTACGGATATGGTATGTAAATAACTGAAATTTATGTTGGTAAACTTTTAGGAAAGAAATAGATGTGTACCATTCATCTTGAAAACTTATGAAGAAATTCTTGTGTACAACTTGTAAATAGTAGGGATAAACGTGTGTGTTTTCTGTTGGTATAAAATAAATGAAATCTCAATTACAAATAAACTCTGGTTTAATGGGGAGACATTTTTCTTTATGTGTTTGAGTACTATCATGGGCTTTGCAGTAGTACAGTAGTCTTTACTGATTCAGTAGGGCAAGGTTGCTCTGAATTCCATCAGTTTGGTTTTATTGCCTTTTACAACCCTTTTAGTTGAATGAGTTCTTCTGTGTTTAAGTTTTAATAGCTGACTCTTGGTCAGTGAGGACAAAGCCATTGGTTTGAAGAAAAATACCCTGGAACTTTGCAACCAACCAACCAACCACTTCTTGAAGCCAGGGTGTGCCAAATTGATCCAGTTCCACACCCATCCTAATTAAGATCTTCCTTCATCAATCCCCTATGCAAGTAGTTCCACTGACATCCTGTAAGATGTAGGTGAGTTTGCAGAAATGGTTCCAAGCCTCTTGTCAGAGACCCCAATGTGCTTCCACAGTCATGAGACTGTAATATACAGTAGGCCTAGGGCCTGAATCACCATTTATTGCCGCATCTGTGTCATCTGTTGGTTTATGCAATAGGAGGTGTTACCACATGAATCCAAATACACAAACCAGTTGCTTTATGGACTGTTTCTGTGCTTGAAGCAGTTTATAAGTTGCATACTCTATTGTCTCTAGTCACTTCTGCTGGAATGCTGTCATTGGTACTCAGTATTTGAACTAAATGCTTGCTTTCCCTTTCTTTACCTCAAAACTGTACTCAGATTTGGAAGATTTTGACTCTCTCCAGAGTCCTTTGATGCCTGCCCTTTTTACAGCTCTCAGAGTCACCAAGTATCTGACTTTTTATTCTAAACCTCCCTGCTCAGTTCTAGCCCTTCTTGATCAGGGAGAGATTAACCACTCAGACTTCAAACAATGGGGCTGATCAACGGTCTTAGGGTCTGAGCCACATGGTTCTAACCAAGATACCAAAGGATAAACTTAGCTCAGCTGCTTATTCAGGAGCTGTGAAGAGGGATGGTAAACTGGAGAGTTTCAGGGAGTGTTTGGAGAGGGACTGTGAGAAGTTTCCCTTTTAGTTTCAAGACTACACTTGATACTGTGATAGCCAGTGTTGGAACAGTGGCTGTGACCTACAGCCCAAGTGCCATGTTTTCTTTCCTAACTGAAGCAAGAAGGAATTTCCTGTGTGGTTGTTCTGTTAAAAAAGATTCTTGGCTTGGAAGGGCAAGTATAGACACTGCAAAACACCAGAGAACCTTAGGAGTTCCAGGACAATCAACAAAGCTTCTCAGGTCTATCTCAGATTCAAGAAAGGCAGGATCTGGCCATCAAAGGAAAGAGACCTGGCAGTTTGTAACCAAAAGAAAAGAGAAAAGAGTATAAAGGGGCATTTTACAGGAATGAATGCAGATGAAGATGTAAGTATGAGTGAAAACTGGACCAGGAGGAATTCTATAGAGCTATGAGTGTCCAGTCAATACCAGGGCCTCAATGTCAACTTCAGAATACATATATGAAGAACCAAATTTTTGAAAGGAACAGAATGGTGTTTGGAGTGTTCCTATGGATGGCTGCTCATCCCAGCCTCTAAGAAAATCAAGATTGCCCACAAAGAAACCTCCAGTTATCCAAGGAAGACAGACAATCATTGTTAGAGATTCAGTACTCAGAAGAATGGAAAACACATTCTAAATGAACAGGTGGACAACAGGCTGATGTCTTTCCAGGACACAGAATGTGTCACTGTAATGGACAACACTAGGGAGCGGAGTGACTGGCTCCTGAAATACCTGTGTATACTGTATAGGGAAAAAAAAGTTTCATGATCATGGGGAACTTCAATATGAGTGACATATGCTGAAGACCTTGTGCTGCTAGCATTAGAGCTTCCTGAAAATTTCTGACTATTAGATGATAATTTTATAACTTGAAAAGAGTTTCCTGTAACAAAGTCAAATTTTATATTAGACTTTGCCTCAATGGATAAATAGGAAGTGATCACAGAACTAAAAATTAGGCATTTTGGGGGGTACAAGTGATCACAATTAACCACATTTGTTAGTGTGTCACAGGATATCTGTCCCCTGTAAAGAGACTAAGCCTGGGTTCTCTGGGCCAGAGCAGATGAATCCAATCTATACAGTTAAAGAGGGCTAGGCTCCACAGGGACCTGTAAAGGGCTGCTAGTAGGGAATGAGACAGGTTGTGCCCTGGGGAGGGAAAGCCACCCTGGAATGTAGCTAACTCCTGTGGTAGGTCCCTGGAGCAAGGGACTATGGCTCAGAGAAGTAGCCCTGGAACTGTTGCTTCAGGAAGGGAGAGAGCTGACTGAAACTGGGAAGGTGCCAGGAGCAGGAGTACCAGAGTCCCCTGGAAGGGGTGGCCCTGAGGCTGAGACAGGAGTTAAGATTGTTTGTTTGCTAACCCCTATTAAGAAAATAAATCTCTTTGTAAAACATTAGGCATGGAAATGCATACTTTGGAAATGGGGAGGGGCGTGACACAATGACACTTGGTACCAGAAGCTAGATTTTAGCCTGTCCTGGAATAAGGGGAAAGATGAAATTGGCAATCTGTCTGTTAGAGGCAGCACAGCATCAACAGCAGACCCAGGCAAGGGTCTGGGAAATAGGGATCCAGGGGGGTGCTGTAGGGATGCAGGGCATGCAGGTTTTGGGCATCCCAGCCAAATTCCTTTAAATGCCCAGGTTCTCAGCCCTGTGTCCCTGCCACCCAGGGTTCGGGCTGGTGGCTCTGCTGTTCCACGCCCATTGTCTCCACTTCCAGCTTCGGGTCGCACTCTGCTGCCATCCCCAACTAAAGGTGTGCAGAGTTAAGGACAATACAAATTTTTTAACAATATTAGGAACAAAAACAGTGCCATTGGTGTGTTGTTAGATGGAAATGGTAGCATTTTCAATAGGGCTGATAAAGCAAGAGTGGTGTTAAATATTTCTGTTCTATATTTTGGGAGAAAACATGATATAGTCTCATCATACAGTGATGATAATGAAATGCTTTCAGTTCCCGTAACTCAGGAGGATATTAAACAGCAGTTAGCAAAGTAAGATATCTTAAAATCAGCAGCTCTATATAATTTGTATCTGACTTTCAAAGACCTGATTGAAGAATTCATTAGACCTTCAGTGTTGATTTTCAGTAACTCTTGGAAAACTAGGAAAGTTCCAGAAGACTGAAAGAAAACTAACATTATGCCAATATTTAAAAAGGATAAAGAGGATAACTAAGGCCTGACAGCTTGACATTGATCCCCGGGCAAAATAATGTAACAGCTGATTTGGGACTTGATTAATAAAGAATTAAAAGAAGGTAATATAATTTAGGCCAGTCAATGCAGAGTTCTAGAAACAGACTGTCAAACTAACTTTTGTGGTTTTACATCAAAGTATGTTTGCTGAGGTTGATAAAAATAAGTGTTTGTGTAATATGTTTCTGTAAAACAGTTGAGTTGGTACCATACATTTTGATTAAAAAATAGTAATGATACAAAATAAACATGGCACACATGAAAAGATTTAAAAACTGAAGATAGACAAATTCCGAGTAGAAATAAGATCCGAATTGTTAACAGAGAGGATAATTAATAATTGGAACACTTTACCAAGGCTTGTGGTAGTTTTTTCATCACTGGCAATTTATAAATAAAGATTGGGTGTTTTTTTTCTAAAAGATATGTGGTAGTTTCAACAGGAATTAATTTGTGGACATTCTGTGGCTTGTATTATACAGGGGATCAGACTAGATCATTACAGTATGATGACTTACAATTGACAAGTCTATTAACTCTTGCCACCTCAGTGCTTAAAGCTTACCTGATGCAGAGGATTCACATGAGCCTGAAAGCTGTAAAATTCTGTATATAGGAAAAAGGTGGTGGAAGTGAATAAAAAATTAATTTCAGTATGCACTTCATAAACATACAAGTACAAGAATGAAAACCTGCTGTTAAAGAAATGTAACTTACATTCTTATTCCATGTATAACTATAGTCACAGAACCAGGCTAGCTCACCACGGGTAAAGAGAAATCTTTAGACCACAAGTGCATTATAGACGAGAGCTTTCCTAAACTACCCCTCAGGTAGTAGTCAAGGCTCTCTAACAAATCTTCAGTTTGCTTGTGATCTTGCCTTTCCACCATAGGTGATGCTCAGAGTATAAATATCCCATTTCATTCCTTGCTCCCAAACCAAACAAAACTTCCCTACCCCAAGAGAGTTTTGACCTGAGAGAAGTGTTAGAGACTCCATAAAGTCCAGACTTCACTTTTGTTGTTGATTATATGCGGAAGGTGCTTGGATACTAAGAGGTTACGTGGTAGCATAAAACCTTTAGGTAGGTAGATTAGATACATGGGAATCAAAATTGTAAGATGTGTATAAAATGAGATGTAAAAGCTGATTGACTGATTTATTGTATTAGCTCACCAATATAATTTAACATTATTTTTACAATAAATAGATTTTTATTTGCTGCCTGCGGTAGCAGGGGATATTTTGGCTGGTGGCATTTACTGGTTTTCATCCATTTATAAAACTCTATTCTGAATACATTCTCGATCATTGGTACAATGATTGGTGTGAAATCTGACCTTCACTGGCAAAATAAGTGTAATAGGTTTTTATTTTGGGGCAACAGACTCATATTACTTTCTTAAACTGATGCCTGGAACAATGTTTAAAAGGTAAAGTAGGTTGTATTACAAGAGGTTCATTAAATAGCAGTACATAGTTGACATTGAATTCCTCAGAAGAACGTCATTTCATTTAACAGAGAAAACCAATGTTTTTCACATTTCATAAAGTCCACTGAGAGAGTTCCTTAACATTTTTGTTTTCCTGTGTTAAAAGAACATGGCATGTATACTAGAAAAATGGGTGTATTAGAAATGCTTAGGGCATTTTTTAAGTTAGAAAGAGAACTTTGTGTATTTAAAAATAATTGTAACTAAAGATTCTGGCCCTCATTAATGTAATGTGGTTTTATTTGTTTAATAATCTGTTTATTTGTTTAATGAGATTAAACTATTCTATAAAACTATTTCTGCAGTTACAAATATTTCGTTATAAATAAATGGTATGTAGTGTCAAAGGGCCAAATTTAGTAGCATCTTAAATGGCATGATTAATTTATTTCAGATGTAGATTGATCAGAGCAATTTATATTAATGAAGTATTTTGTGCAGACCAAATTTGAATCTATTGAATTAAACTCTCATTGAAGTCAGTCCAATTAAAATTAGTGGGAATTGCATCTGTTTATGTTATTTCGAGATAACTAGTGTTATTTCGAAATAAGAATGCAACTGTCTACACAGTCATTCCATTATTTGAAAATAATTTTGAAATAACGGAGGGCTTATTCCAAAATCTGTAAACCTCATTCTACGAGGAATAATGCTTATTCTGAAATACCCATCTTTAAGCGAATATACCCCGCACCCAAATATACCCCGCAGTTTTTGCTTTTTGAGTTAAAAAAATCTTGTATACCGTGCGCATGAGTATAACCCGCGGGTATACAAGGCTGTGCCGGGGGTATATTTATGGCGTGTGTGAGGGGGGGAATTAGCCAGCCACTCACCACCCGGTTCCTGTGCAGCCGCCAGCCTCCAGGCGTGGGAGCGCTCACCACCCGATTCCTGAACAGCCGGATGAGCGCTCCCCCTGCCCCTTCCTACGGCTGCGGAGGAACGGGGCGGTGAGCTGGTGTGTGAAAAAAATTTTGTATACCCCGCACCCGAGTATACTCCGTGGGGGTGTGTGTGTGTGCAGGGTTTGTAAAAACTAATATAACCCGCGGGTTATAGTTGCTAAAATGCGGTAGTTATTTTGAAATAAGGCATGTGTAGATGCTTCACTGCTGCTATTTTGAAATAGCCCCTCACCAGGGCCATTCTAAGTTATTCCTCCACAATGCCTTCTGGGGCTCTAAATCGAGATAGCACGTCTACATAAGGGAAGCCTGCCTCGGACTAATTTTGAGGCTTCCCTGCAGTGTAGATGTGCTATTTTGAAATAAGCTATTTTGGAATAACTATTCTGGAATAGCTTATTTTGAAATAGCCGTGCAGTGTAGACATACCCTAAATTTCATCTTCTGGGCATGTGCACTGCTGCCTCATTCTAGAGGCATATGGATGCCTAACTCATACATAAGCCCCAGAGCAATTCACAAACTGGGGGAAAATAAGCATGTTTCCACCTCAGTTGCATATGGGTCCTGATCAATGAGAAGTTCTCAGAGACTGTGTACCAGATAGGGGACCATTCAGAATACGGCTAGAGAAAGAGATGGGTGGTGATGCAGCCATCTCCTACTTTATAGCATTTAGCATAGTGGTTTGAGCCTTTATCTGGGAATGGGAGACCCTGGTTCAACTCTTCCCTACCTGCTGGAGGAAAGAGATTTGAACAGAAGGATCCCACCTCTCAGAACTCGGAGAAAGCTCCAATCTCTGAACTTTAGAGTCATCCCCTCTCTCTCTCTCTCTCTCTCTCTCTCTCTCTCTCTGTCAGTGGCTGTTCCATTGTGTTTAAACACGAGGGAGTTTGACTCTGGAGTCCTTTCCCTGTTTTTCTTATTTTGTACCAATAATAAAAGTTTTGTGCACCTGCACTAATTTACCACTTTACATTTATTTTATGATGAACATACACCTAACATGTATTAAACCTTTTTTATATCTTTTATTAATTTAACCCAGAGGTTTACAGAATCACAGAATCAGAAGGAACCTCAAGAGATTGAGTCCAGTCCCCTGCCCTCATGGCAGGACCAAGAACTGTCTAGGTCATCCCTGACAGGTGTCTGTTTAACCTGCTCTTAAATATCTCCAGTGATGGAGATTCTACCACCCCCCTAGGCAATTTATTCCAGTGTTTAACCACCTGACAGGAAGTTTTTCCTAATGTCCAACCCAAGTCTCCCTTTCTGTAATTTAAGCCCATTGCTTCTTGTTCTATCCTCAGAGGCTAAGGAGAACAATTTTTCTCCCTCCTCCTTGTAACACCCTTTTAGATTCTTGAAAACCGCTAGCATGTCCCCCCTCAGTCTTTTCTTTTCTAAACAAAACAAGCCCAGTTCCTTCAGTCTTCTCTGATAGGTCATACTTTCTAGACCTTTAATCATTTTTGTTGTTCTTCTATGGACCTTCTCCAATTTCTCCACATCTTTCTTGAAATGTGGTGCCCAAAACTAAACACAGTACTCCAACTGAGGCCTAATCAGCGCAGAGTAGAGTGGAAGAATAACTTCATGTGTCTTGCTCACAGCACTCCTGTTAATGCATCCTAGAATCGTGTGCTTTTTTTTGCAACAGTGTCACACTGTTGACTCATGTTTAACTTGTGCACTATGACCTCTAAATCCCTTTCAGTAGTACTCCTTCCTAGAGAGTCATTTCCATTCTCTATGTGTGAAACCGATTGTTCCTTCCTAAGTGGAGTACTTGCATTTACTCTATAACTTGCCTTCATGTAACATTTTTTACATACTAGTAGCTACATGTAAAAATAGTTTGATGGTCATTCACCTATTCTGGCTATGCAGAACCTGGCAGTTTCAGTGATCTGGAAGATCAATAACAAGCTCATTTTTTGGACAGCGTGTAGTGAGTTCAAAATGAATACTGCAGTTGGAACTGCCATTTAGAACTGACTCTGCAATACTGTATTAAAGCCCATGTGCACATAACCGTAAAGGTATGGTTTTATATAGATTTAGTTTAAACTGGTGCAACTTCTGTGTGTGGATCCTCTTAGATCAGTAAATTTAAAGGCAGAGATTAAACCAATATAAGTGGTCTTAAACCAATACAAAAAATCCACACATGCCAGTTGCATCTGTGTAAACCATCTTAAATTCAAGTGCTTGCCTGGTGCTTGCCAGAGACCACTATTTCAGAGACTTTAAGCTGAGACCCCCCCCCCCATCTGTCCATATTTAGATACGGTGCAGGTAGAAGTTAAATAGCAGTTGTTAATTATGAGGTATTGTATAAAATGCACTTTATTAAACTTGTTAAAACATAAGGTTCATATCCCAACAAGTTTACATGGTAAATCAGACACATGATACATGAGATAATAATTGCTGAGTGAGAAATGATGGAAATGTTGTCAGTATAATAAAGATAGGAGCACCTAAGGAGATATATATGTTTGAAGGGGAAAATGCATTTGGCAGGATGGGAACAAAGATGACTGTTCCAATTTTAGGTTGGAGAGTATGTATGAAACTCCATTCTAAGCACAAAACCTGGAAAGGAGCTATAGGAAAGAGTTATGAGAGAAAAATGGAAAAGCAGGAATTGTAGGGGAAGACTTTATCGGAATAGGGTGAAAGAATGTGTTTGAAAGTGGAGAGAGGTGAAAAAAGTGAGCTAACATAAGGATCAGGGAGAAAGGGACAAGTTTAATGACGGGGGAGAATGTCAGATCACTTCTTAAAAGGAAACACAAAAGGTAGGGGATCAAACTGACAATCTTGGCCTATGTTCCCTGCCTCACTAAAATTGGTTCTAATGTCCAATAATGAGTGAGCCATTGCTGAGTCCATAAACTGTTGTATTTGCCTGTATTGCATGGCTGAATCAAGTAATTAAGTCAGTGTTACTAAATATACTGCTTGTAAGCCATTCACTCTCAATCATACATTATTCATTATTGTTCTGTTTAATTTTATAGAGTGGATATCTTCCTGTATTGTCTCACTGAAATAAAAATGACACTACCTTAGTCTTGAGGAATTTACAGTCAAACTTAAACAAATGCAAAAACTCACGGCAATAGATGAATGAAGGGGCATTGGGAAAGGGACAAGAGCTACAGAAAATGTAATTAGTACTATGTTATATATGAAGCTTGTGCCGCCTGATTTTTTTTTAAAGGAGTAAAGGCCAGAAGTAGAAAACTAGTAAAAAAGTAGGAGGAAGTGAAGATGCTTTGTGAAGTTCCAGAAAGGAAGAAAATAGGTAGAACAAGGAAGAAATGAAAAGTAGCTGCAAGATAAGAATGGCCTAGGTTTTGAAGTGGACAGTAGGAAGTAGTAACAATAGATGTTGGATGAGGTGAGGATAGGCAGAACTATCTTGGAAGAAAAACATTACCCTTTTGTAAATCTTCTTGGTATCTCTTGTAAAAGGCTATGTATAGAACCAAATACTTCTATGTACCAGCGGTTTTCATTGCTATTCTATCACAAAGGAAGGGTTTTACTTGTTTTTATCATATGTTGAGTGAGAGGCGGTGATGATTGAATTAGTCATATGTAAAGCTTCATTTTATTTTTAGTAAAAGTCATGGACAGGTCATAGGCAATAAACAAAATTTTGCAGCCCCATGACCTGTCCATGACTTGTACAATAAATCCCCTGACTAAATCTTAGGTGCTCTGGGGGGCCTCCAGGCTCCCACTGCTGCTCCTGCAGGGGCATGGCAGGGCCCTGTGGCCTTTTGGGGACGAAAGGAGAGGAGAGTTATTCAGGGCCCTGTGACTGCTCTGGGCAGGAGGGGAGCTGCCTCTGGCCCCACAGCTGCTCCTGAGTTGAGAGGGGCTGCTGGGCTCCCACGGCTTCTCTGGGACCACTTCTGCTCCTGTATCCTCTGGATCAAGTTGCCAGGGGCTGCCTGACACTGCTACTGCAGAAGTCTCGGTGGTCCCGGAATGTCACAGAATCTGACATCTATGACAGGCTCACACATTTAATCACATGATACCCAAAGATGTGCTGGGCACTTCACTTATCATAAGACACTATCCAGTCTAAAGTATCCTATCCTGTGATAGAAACACAGAACTGATCATTTATCATTTTAAATTGGTTAAGTAAGAAGAAACTGAACTGCTATTTAAATCTGAATTTGGTTCTGTAACAAGAAACAAAATCACAACCATGCACTGTTAAAGGCCTACATACCTACTTATGATTCACTGCATAGAAGAGTTTAAATTTAAATGATGTCTTATCTGGTGAAATTATAATGTAAAAAAAATCTTTATTACTTTTCTGCTTTTCTCATAATTTTCATGCCAGCCACAAACATCATTTTATCAAAATTAAGTTCTGCACAAACTGATTGAATTTGTCTTTGTTGGGTGTTCTACATTTCTCCGTCATTGAAAATATTTAAATTAATTTTGTTTACATACACAAACTACATAGTTTGCACTGGACGTTATCCTAGGCCTTAGATCTGTTCATTAAATCATCTTAATTACTAGGCGCTCATTATCACTTCTAAAAGACACACAGAGAAAATAATGTGGCAAAAAGAAAACATCTTGGTCTCAAACAAGAGAAAATGGATGTACTGCTCTAAAGACTGCTTTTTTTACAGAAATGCATAGGATCTGTTTACCTGGTTGAAATTCAAATTGTTTTATTATGGTGTCAATTCTTTGGTTTTGGCAGCACTTCTAAAGTGTCTATACACAAAAGGACTACCACAGTGAATGAATGCTAGTGTTGACACCACCTAACAAGCAGGGATTATGTGTTTACAGAAGAAGTAATATGATAGGTCAAGTATAAGAGGCACTTCTCAAGAGCACTTCACCACATAATGAGTGACTGACTAGAAAGTGCGGGGCTGCCACTCTTTGGCTTCGTTTCAGTGTTGATGCCTGCCTCTCTCCTCTAAAGCCCTCTTGATCATGTTCAGCTGCTCTGTTCTCATGTGGTGAATAATAGTAGAGTAAAGCTGCTTTTCTGTCTCATTTTTCTTGCTAATTTACACATTCAAGCCATTTTTTGTTTGCTATCCTTATTTGCTATTCCCTTTTGTCAAGGCACTGTTCTCTTTTTTTTGCCTCAGGCCTAGGAACTAATTTGAGCTTCTATAATTACTTCATGTTTTACACCTGTCTGCATATCATGCACCCCTTGTCTCTGTACTTAAGCTGTATATTTCCTTGGGGGAAAAAAGGCTAGTTTTCATACATAAGGAATCCCCAAGTTTCTCCTCACAGTCTTCCTACAGAAGAAACAATTAAACTGTTGAGATGTTCTCAGCAATGCAGCTGACCTTTTGGGTTCATGAAGGACAAATGAATGCTGTCTGTTCAGACAGTTTGTGTTAAGACATTGTTGAGCAAAGAGCCCTGAGCTTTGTTTCTCTTGAATGAAGCAGTAGTTGTAGTCATTTTAAAATCATTAAGACTCTGAATGCACTGTATCACTCTACAGTATTTGCTCTACAGCTGCTCTTCTGCTTTAATAGCAGCTTATTAAATTTGGGTCAAGCACACTCTGAAGAGTATCACAATGAAGAACCTGTTCAAAAAGTTACCTGTTTAAAAAAGGCAATTGATTACATTTTTAACTTAAGTGACAGCTGCAATTCATTGCCTCTTCTTTGTGGTGTCCTGCAGCTAGAGTGGAAGCCTTTTGTAATTTGGTCTTCATTTTGTAAAAGCTTTCTTGAATAATCCTAGGATGCTTTCCACTCTGAGCCCGCCTCAATCCAATTAGGAGTTTAACAAGGGTCAAATTAAGGAGACTTTATACTCCTTGTTTGCATCATTAGCCATAAGACTGTTTTGTGTGTGCATGACTTTGTGTGGAGAGAGGAGGGGAGGTTGCAAGATGGGAGCAGACACAAAGCTGTCATCCACCATGTGGTGTATCCCTTAACTGAATGGAGGCACAGCAGGCTAGGAACAACATTTCCAGTTGTCTTTTGGGGCTGTCGTTATGTAGATTTCAGCTGGTACATAGTTGTTTAGAGGTTACAAGTGCTAGCTAGAGCCCACGAAGAAAAAGTGTGTTCTACGCCTACTCTTTTTTCTTTCCTCGTAGCCCATTGTTATTGGACAAATCACTGGGAAAACATTGTTAGAAACCTCTTGAGCATTCATTATTTTTGATGAGATGACAACTACCCCGCTCCTTCTTCTCACTGCTCATGCTGTTTCTTCTTGGATTTTTGAAAACAATTTTCTGCATGTTAAGTGTATTGTACAGTGTGAACTTTTTTTAAAAAAAGAGTAGTTTGTCAGAAATCTTGAGTATCATGTATGTACTCAAGACTACAAACATTCAGTGCTATTTTCTATATAAATATGTAATTGTGTAAAGGTCACACTATGCTGGTTTTGCTTATGCATGTTTTCAGCATGAGTGCTAGTGAAATTAATAAATGAACCATGCGTATTTTTATGTCATTGTTTAAAAAAAAAAAAAAAAGATATGACCCTGTTCTTCATTTAAGATTGTTCCTAATAACACCAAAAAAATCTTTCTGACCAGTATTTAGATGTGTGGGATATTCCTAGAGAGCTGTTGCAGTGTCTCTTTAGTAAATGCTTTGTGCTGCAACATACAAAGTAACGATTTATCTAAAAATAACACTTTCATTGTTCCTCCCTCCTAAACCCATTAATAGGTACTTTAGTATCATGTGAGTTTTCATAGTTTAATCCTTTTTCAAAAGCTTTTCAGAATAAAAGCTTTAAATGGTCCTCAGTATTAATTTGATGTGACTTCTGTACAATATGGTTTGAAACTCTCAGAAGCACATTTTTATAGCTTACCCTTTTTCAGTGGATCACTGTTTGGAGAATACCAGCTAAATGTTTAATGGAGTCTCTGCTGTGAGCCTTTTTGTTGTCTATCAGATGCTGTAACTTTTTCTAGTGATTTTACCTTATTAGGTGATACGTAAGTCAGATAAAAAACTCTACATGGATTGCTTGTCCATTGAACTTGTGTTTTTGAAAATGCCACACAGAATACTAATTTTTAAATTCTTTACCTGTTTTATGAATTTAATTTGATGAGTATTTAGCTCGAGTATTAAATTGTGCATAAATGGTGACTGTGTTTTAATGTTGGCTGTTTGTTTACATTTGGACATGGTTAGCTCCAGGGACTTGAACATCCTTAAATAAGCCACAAAGTTGTTTTTTTTTTTAAATACTCAACTGTCTGTTAAGTATGGATATATTCTGTATTAATCTGAACTGAAAAGACATAATTTTAAATGCAATCTGTCAACTTCTTATTCAAAAAGGGAATCTATTTTCTGTTTTGATTGTTATACTTTTGGTCTCTCTTTACTTTTATCTACTTTATTACAGACATTTTAATGGTCCATTTTGACAGATTCTCCCTTAGAATTGCTACAACAGGAACCATGTTTGCTTTTCC
The DNA here is from genome assembly GCA_032595735.1 of Pelochelys cantorii. NCBI lineage: Eukaryota > Metazoa > Chordata > Testudines > Trionychidae > Pelochelys > Pelochelys cantorii. The sequence goes on from CM064326.1 coordinate 53,419,948, forward strand.
CAGTTAACCTTGTCTTAACACTTTTGTATACATTGCTGCTTCTAGTGAAGTATATTTAAGTAAATTAGTGGCAAATTGTAAATTTAGTAGGTAGCATCCTGCTTAGGATATTCAAATTATTATGACCTTTGTTCATCCAAAATGAGTAAGGTTCCATATAATGTGAAGTTTCAGAAAGTTAACAAATCTTAGTACTTCAGTATGTCTGTTAATTAAAAAAAAAGTCAGCTTTACTCTAGCAGCTTTTGTGCTGCTGCATCTCTTTTGGGCAGCTTGATGCAGAACTAACTGGGTCCAGACATTTGCCTGTTAAAAGAACCTTCTGCCATGTTTATGATGTCCCAAAATGTTCTGGATATGGAGGCTCTTTTTCTAAATTTAGAATGGTAACCAAATCTAAGATTTCAGGACCTACCTTATGAGCTGGCTGTGCTTCTGGCAAAATATCAATAAATCCAATTGCTAAAATAATCTTAGGTTAGCCTTTTTAACAGAAAAAAATGTATAACCTTCTGCAATTTATCAATTCAAGATATGGTATTTTTATGAAAATAATTTATCCTCAGTTGAAATAATGGATTTCCTGAACATTCTCAGTGCATATCACTGACTTCCAGAGAGATCTTTACATTCAAGCCTGTGCAGCATGTCCTCTGTGGACCACATGTGGTTTGCAGAAAAAAGGAACCATGTTAATCTACTGCATTTATTTGTTTGTTTGCTTGCTTGCTTGCTTGCTTGCTTTATTGCTGGTGAGCTAAAGCAGTAAGTAATTTCTGTTTACATATATTTGTATTTTCATCTTCCTTGATAATGTAAAACATGTGGAAATGTATATGTAAATTAGACTCGGCCATTGGGCTTTTGCTAGAATTATATAACAACACAGGAGGAAAGACAAGAACATAATTTATGCCTCTGTGCAAGTTTCTGGACGATCATTTGGGGCCAATATGACAGAGCAATGGTAATCAGGCTGCATGGGTGCAGTCATCAAATTTCTATTAGTCACAAAGCTTGAAATTTTGGATTAACAGTGCCTTCAGATTCAGAACTTTATGAATTATTAATGATTTTCAGTCACTTCCCATAAGTCTGTGCTGTTTATAAACTCACAAAAGTAGTAATGATTGTCTTACCTGCAGTATATTGGACTCATCCTGTATTACCATGTCTGATTTTTCTACTCATGTTTAATGGTATATAATACTGATATTTTGTTATAAGTTTATACTTATTCTTTTTAGATATAATGAAATTTGGATTTTTTTTCATTTCTAGCCATCATGTATGTTGTTCTTTTACAGTATTTTTTTCTTCTTGTAAATATAGAGAATTACATGTTAAAAAGTAATTACAATTTATTTCTGTCATAGTTACTTCACTATAAAATGGATTACCTAGATATGTAGAAGTGTGTTTCTAGAAGGAATATGTATTCATTGCATGTACAGCTAATTTAGTACTCTTGAAAGGTGCTGGATTGACAGCCCTGAGGACCAATGTCTGTTGTATATGCATAAACAACATCAGAGCAAGTTTTCCCACACTGTGCTGCCAATATGCTTTACCACTGACCTGAAGGAATCCCTTGTGGGGTAAAAGTTTGGTAGTCTTCATACCTATTCAGTCGTGCTCTCTTCAAAGAGTTCAAAGAGTGCCAATTGTGGTAGTACTTTTGGTGTTGAGGGCATCTGTCCACTGTAAAGTGAAGTGTAATCATGAACTCGTTTTCGAAATATACTCTTAAAAATCAGATGGTGATAATTTTCAGTCATTACAGACCAATGTCAATAGATATAATTGTAGCGAAAGGCAAGATCAGAATTTGGCTCCCTTGCTATATATTAACTACAGGTTGAACTTCTCAAGTCCAGAATCTGTAGTCTGGTAACATCCATGGTCTGACATGATTGTAGTTAGTTGGATGTCTGCTTATCATGGGTGTGGCCAACTTTCCTGTGGTCCCATAAAGTTTGTTTACAGCCACCAGTCCTGGCTCTCAGTGTTCTGTGCTGTTATTTAGCTCTTTACCCCCAAATGTCTTCTAAGAGCCCAGCAAGCAGTGGAAGTGTTAGTAATGCAGCTAGACAATATTGACTTCCCATGGTTCAGCAAATTCTTGGGTTTGGCACCAGTCAGGTCTCGAGAGTGCTGAACTAGAGAGGTTCAACCTGTAGTAAGTTAAAAGTGAAATTTCTAGAACCCTGCACAGATGTGAAAATGTCAATCTGAGTTCAATCTACAGCCTCCAGAATTATTCCAGGATCCAACCCTCAATCTGCTAGCCAGCTTTTACCTTTATATGCATCCTGTATCAGGCGAGGAGATGGGAGCACAGTTAAGTGAGTGTGGGAGCAGGGTCTTAAGAAGAAGGGGTAGTGCAGCAGGAAGGCTAGGAGGAAGGAGGGGGGGGGTCACATCACATGCTGCTCCTGGGGCCTTGCGCATGACAGAACCTGGCAGCAGCAGCAGCAGCTCATGTTGCATCACTATGGGTATAATGCTGGGGACCCACCAGCTCCAATCCCCATGGTTGGTGACAGGCTAACTGCTGCACAAGAGTCAGCAGTCTGGGATCACAGCCAGAACTGCTGGGCTGAGTCATTATGGGGAGGCTGGTGCTGGCCCAGGGGCCTAAGCCGCTGGATGGGAGGCTGCACAGCAGTTGGGTGCTGGACAGCTCAGACTGCTGCCTAAACCCAGTATTGAGTGTTCTGTGTCCCCATGGGTACTGAGTGTGCTGTGCCCCCCTGTGCTGCAGGTCAGGCATCACTAGTGAATCGAGCCTTGTATGTTTGTGCCTGCATCTGCCCCACTATCCTCATGAATGGACCGTGGATATGAAGTGGATATGCATGGATTTGTGCGGCTCTAGAAATTCCCTACCCTACTATCAATCTCCTAATCTATCTAATTTTCTTAGAATTTTTTTCAGATGTTCCTTGACCCCTCTTCTGTCTCTAACTTAAAAGCAGAGCATAATTCAATACCTTTTCCAAGTGGAAGTCACAAATGGACAATATCCCCTATAGTTTATGCAGTGCAAAGTTCTTCTTATTTTAGTGGGAATTGTAGTAGGTTTAAATCAGGAGAGACTTTGGCTCAAAGGCTTTAAATAGAATAATTCAAATCATCGGATAAATTTTGATCTCACGTATTCAAATGTAAAACTGGAGTCGCTATTGACTCGGTTACACTGAATTTACACCTGTGCAAATAAAAGCAGAATTTAGTTTACTATTTGCTTACCTTTGAACATTTAATTATTTTTACACTAATTACTCATTATGGAATGTGAGAGTTGTGAATCTGAATGTGTTAGTCAGGAATGTGGTAGTTAAGGTTCTTTGCACCCATGTACATGGCATATTTTGTATAATACATATACTGTTAAATTTATGCCATGGATGTATGTTCAATATGTCTGAACTGCAATTCAGTTTATTATCGTGCATATATGATGTAATGTACAATGCTACTTTAATAGGTTATAGCATTTATCTTTTTTTTTACTTAAAGAAAAATGAAACCGTGAATGATGATACATATATTTATTTTAGTATGGAATATGGGCATAAATCCTCCCAGCAAGCCCAGTTTCTCTCTCCTATTGTATATCCATCTTTTCAATATGCAATGTAAGATTAAAATAGTCAAAACTTTAAACATAAATAGCCTTTTATGGTGCATTGGGAGATTCAAATTTCTTTTTACATATATGTATAATAAGATAGCAAGTCAAATTTTTGTTTCAAGTCTAATCATGCAAGACACATTTATTTCAGTATGTGATGCTCCATATAATATGTGCATACCTAGGGCTTTGCACTTAAATGTTTTTTTGAAAAATCACTTAGTGTACATGTACAGTATGTGGTGCTTGTAGAAACTGACAATTTTAAACCATATTATTTTAGATATGTCAAAAGTTCTCACCACCAATAAATCTAAATTTATTGCAAGTTTCAAATTTTAAAATGAAGCTGAGCTGCTTTTCAGTGATCCAGTGAAGCAAGGGAAATGTATTTAATTCATAGTCAATTCTTCAAAATGGCTAAGCAATTTACAGAAATAAAACAAAAGCACTGTGTACTCAGAGAAACCAAGTAAATTTAAAAAGTCAGTCCAAAATTAAATTTTCCTAAAGGGGTAAGCAAAAAAGTGACTTATAAGGAAAGTGTCTCCAGAACTATCCCTGCTGTTTTGTAGTGACGATGCTATATTTTACAGTTTAAATTTTTATGAGGTACCAAGGTATATGAGGAAAAGTGTAGACTCTGAGATCATAGTGCAAGCACATGGCTTTGCATTATGGGCTAATAGTTATTTTTATCTTTCTATATCCAGAGCCCACTCCTGCTCCTTTAAAAAAAAAATCTAGAAAGGCATATCTTACTCAGTTTCTGGACTTTGATTTGCAAATCCGTCCCATCCCCCCAAAATACAAAACAACCCTGAAGAAGCTGATTTTAATTTTATATCAAAGAAACCCTTGAGGTGGAAAGTTAGGAAGACGGCATGGGTCTGTAGCAGACAAAATGTCGCTTGAATTTTGCTGCTCAGTAGTTTGATATACTCATTTGCTGATGTGAAATGACGAGGGCTTAGAAAGCAGGGTTTTGTTTTTTAGCTGTCTGTAGACCTAGTGAGGCCTTACAGAACCCAGTCAGCAGGTCATTAACTCTGGAGAAAACAGCTTGCATTAATATGCTCTAATCCGGTATAATTAGTCAAATTACTGCACGCCGACCGGCTTGTCATGTGTTGTCAGATTTGGCATGCATGCAGGATAGCCTGTGTCCCACTGGAATGCCACCCTGGATCAGGGAAAACTGCTCATTTGTAGTATTGCTGATCTTTTGATGAGGAAAGCAAACTGAATCAGCAGCCATAGTCACTATTTTTTCTTCATCATCTGTCATTATTTTATCAAGAGATAAAGAATTCGTACTCCATGAACAATTTACAGTTAATTTCTTCCACTAGAAAGAGAGACTGTTCTGTTGGTTCTTACTACTTCTCTATATCTAACAAAACTGGGGATCTGCTGTGCTAGGAGATTAGCCTTCATAAAAAGATTTAAAATAAATAATTACAAGAGGATCAGCTACAAATTACCTACTACACTCTGACACAGATTATTAAACCACCAGTGTGTGTACATGCATGCATGTGCGTGTGTGCCTTTTTCCAGTAGAGAAGAAGGTTATTAAACTGTAAAAGGGCCATATTAGCATAAATTTACAAGCGCTCTTGTTCTGGCGGCATGATAAAAACCTGTGTTACCTTTGCATTAACACTGAATTGCTTGTTGTGCTTTTGGCAATGACAGATAAGTCAGTGTAATTCCCCATCGCAACGGAAATGATGCTCCAGATTCCAAACGCATCCTGAAGATGTCACTGACAATAATCTTCAAAGAACGGCCAGTGAAAGTGGGCTGTATGTTTGCAGGATGATATACTGCAAATGACAGGAAGAATTATGTGAGTGAAGACGAATCTGTAACATATTATTAAGCAATTTCACGAGAATAACAGGGATAAAAGGATAATGGATGAGGGTGTCATTATTACCTTCATGTAGAGGGAAAGCAAAAGCAAAGGTAGGGAGACAAGATTAATTGAGGACGGGTGAAGCATTCATTGCTCATCAGCTCTTTTGTACTCCATGCTCCTGAAATTCCAGACAAAAAAAATTGCTCAGGGCTGCATTTTAATGCAGCTGGCAAGAATGAGCAGAAAACTGACAGGGCACTTTTTAGTCACCTCCCAGTTTCCATAAACACACAATGGCTATTACTCGTTGAGTGCTCCAGCAGACACAATATGAACCAGTGGTAGATTCTTTCTTCTTTGGAGCTATTTTTAAAATTTATTTTCCATGTTTTCAACCCAGAAGCCTTTATCAGCTAATGTTATGGAAATATGTTGGTTGTCCTGTACACAGTGTTTGCATTTGCACCCTTCTAACACTGGTGTGTATAATAGTGGTGTGTAGAAGACCTTCATTTGAACACAAAAGTAGTGTGGGACCAACTGCAGTGTTAGTGATCGTAGTGCTCTGAAAGACAAAATTGTGTAAAAGTACCAAACATTTTCTATTATTTTAAACATATACTGTAAAATGAAGAAGCAGAAAATGATTCTACAACTGTAGAGACCAGTCCTAAGTCCTTACTTACTTAAAATTTTTTGTAGACCTCAGTGGAAATTTTAGCTAAGAGTTGCAAGTATTAGACCAATAGATTCAGTTATCCTTTTTAATATTAGTATGTATGTCTCTAACAAAGTAGCAACCATTTCTGTCACAGAATAAAAATGCAAGTATTTAGGCTACTGTTTGAAATATTTGTGTATATTATGAAACTTTAAATTTTTCTTAATGCAAATGCACTTTTTTTTTTCCTAGGAAAGTTTACTTTAGAATGGGATTGACAACTTTAGTTAAGGTTATGTAACAGTTTCTATTCTATGGTACTATTTTTAAGCATTCCAAAACTCATCTCTTTCAATCTGAAATTTTACAAGCTGGGTCTCTTCCTAAAGTGAGTTTGATCGAATGCTATTTTTGTGGCAGGAGCATAGGGGTTGTGAATTTGGGGAGGTGGCTGGGAAGTTTGATTAAGAATAGTTCTTCTTTGAGTGATGTTCCCGTGGGTATACCACTGTTGGTGTCGGGCTCGTTACAGCGCCGCAGATTGGAGATTTTTCCAAGTCGTATCTGGTCAGGCCACGCATGCGTGACATGAAGGTGTGCGCCATTCACGCCTTTGGAGTTGGTGTGCGTGGCCTGACTCCCTTCAGTTTTCTTTGTACCACCCTCGGTTGCAGCAGAGTCAGATTCTCTCCTCCTTTTGGTGTACCTGTAGATAAAATTTTAGTTCGCAGTTAGTTTAAAGTTCTAGTTATGGTTGTTCCTTATTTCTGCTTCTTGTGTTTTGTTTTTTTTAAAGCCCAGTTACAGACTACCTCATGTAAACAGTTACTGCATCAGAGACAGTACAGTTGCAGCCAGGCCTGATAACAGCCCTTTCAAGAGAAACTCAAGGATTAAAAAAAAAAAAAAAAGCCTACAAAATAGCACAAATATTACAGGAGAAGAAGAAGAAGAGAGACCAGGGAAAGAGTCTAGCAAAATGCCTGGTTCTCCTGGCTTTAAAAAATGCGACAAGTGTTGCAACCCTATGCCAGTCTTGGGTGGTCATTGGTCATGTATTCGCTGCTTGGGTGAGGCACCCATTCCATAGAAATGTGTGCACTGTTGCAGGCACACAGCCTGAGCCCGAAAAGACAGAGAGCTGAGTCTCAGAGGCTACATCTACGCTGCCAGCTTTGCCAGTAGTGCCAGTGCAAATGAAGCGTGGATTAGCATTTTGCCGTGCTTCATTTGCATAATTTATTCAAGCCATTTTTGCGCAAAAACAAGCAGTGCACAAACCCCGTTTTGCACAAGATCCTTATGGGGTCTGATCTCCACTGTTCTGTTTATGGGTATAAGGATCTTGCACAGAACGGGGTTTTTGCGCAAAAAACCCCCGTCCACACTGCTTGTTTTTGCGCAAAATCTCTTTGCATGAAAACAGCGTGAATAAATTATGCAAATGAAGCATTGCAAAATGCTAATTTGCACTTCATTTGCATAGGCACTGCCAGCAGAGCCAGCAGTGTAGACAAAGCCAGAATGTTGCTCTTTGATAAGGCGCTAGAGCCTCAAACAGCTAAGGAGGGGTGTACTCAGCAAGAGACTCCCATTAGACAAAAGAAATGTGCAGGCTTTCCTTTATCTAAGCTGCCTGCAAAGAAGAGAGTCTCTCCAGCCTGTTCCTTACCTACTAGAGTCAGCTCGGGAGATAAGCCGGGCACTTCTGGGATCGGGCACCACCGTGCCACGTTGGTTGCGGATCCAAAACCACAAAGTCCACAATCCTTGGCACCAATGCAACCAGCACCAAGGATATCAGATGTCCGGGAACTGGATAAGGCATGAGCCACACCACAAGTACTGAGTAAAACACCGGCACTGGAAAAGGCCAAGGGAAAATCTACCAGATCCTTACCTCACTCTGCCAGCCTGGAACCGGTACCTTCCCCACCAGCACCAATGCCTCCTCCATCAGCACCACATTCAGCCGCACCATTGGAGCATTTCTCTGATCACCACTGTTCCATTTATAAGCACAGTCATGGTGTGCTGATGCTGATGACTAGACCGTGATCAATAGCACCACCCTATGTTCCTTGCAGACATCCTTCTCAATCTCCATCACCACTTGTGGGGCCTCCCATTCACCAAGATCACCTGTTCTCTTGCACTTCAGTGTTTACAATGAAGACTGCAGGAGTGTATTCTCCTCCCCACTCCTCCCCAGCTAGGCCAAATACACCTCATGAACATCACCGACCATGGTATTTCCCCCCCCCCCCTCCTCCCTGGTACCCAGAATGGTCCTATCACCCACATTACCCATCACGGTGGTCTCCATATAAGCACAGGGTACCATCCAGACATCGCTTGCTACCACCATCAATACCTGGCTACAGATCCTGACCACCCTCTTGCTCACATAGTGTCCCTCCTCTAACGGAAGATTTGGAAACTAAAAGAGGACAGATCATTGATTATGTCAATCCTGACCAACTGGGAACCTCCCCAGCCAATAAGTCATCTTCATCACCAGATGAGGTGGTAATCCCAGACAGTACATCACCCACTGACGATTTAAAACAATTCCAAGAGCTCTTTAAGAGGGTTGCCACTAGTTAAGAGGTCACCCTATTTGAAGTGCAAGGAAAACAGCACAGGCTTTTGAAAAATTTACAACAATCCGCAAAAACAAAAATTGCCCTCCCAATCGATGAAGCCGTTAGGGAGGCGGCTGATGAGGTATGGCAAACACCCTTCTCATCTACCCCCACCAATAAGTGTGCAGACAGAAAATATTTCATCCCATCAAAGGGCCTGGACTTTTTATTCCTCCACCCACTACTCAACTCTCTGGTGGTCGATGTTGCAAACCAAGGGTCTAAGAACCCACAGTACAAGGCATCCAGCCATGATATGTGTCTGGATTTACTGGGCAGGAAAATGTATTCTTCATCCACACAACAACTTCAGATAGCGAATTACACTGCATTACTTGCCAATCATGACTTTGATAATTACGCCAAGCTGACTGCGCTAGTGCAACATCTCCCTGACTATAAGAGACCTATCCTCAAATCCATAGTCCAGGAAGTGTATACAACATCTTGTACCACCTTGCAGATGGCACTGGATGCTGTTGATGCAGCAGCAAGAGTGACAGCAACATCAGTAGTTATGAGACGCATCTCTTGGCTACAAGCGGCAGGTGTCCCAAAGAACCTCCAAACCAAAGTTGAGGACTTGTCATTTGATAAACAGACCCTCTTTGCTGTAAGGACAGATGAAGTCCTTCATTCTAGGAAGGACTCCCATACTACACTGCATACTTTAGGAATGTACACACCACCGTATCACAGGAGATGCTACACACCCTACCGGGGACACAAAGATTTCATGTATGCCAGACAATAACAGAGACCCTTTGACCAAGCTCACTCCAGGGCAAGGAACCACCATCTATGCTCCCCTAATAACCAAGTGCTCAACGAGCAGTCCTCCAGGCAACAGGTTTGAGGTCTTGGTTGAGGGCCTGCATGACCTCTCCCATTTCTTCAATTTACACCCCATCCAAGCACCGCCTGCTCAAGCATGTGATGGTCCCTATGAACATTTGTGCCTCCTTAAAACGGTGGACTAATCCTCCTTGTGGGTGTCCCATTTTGCCTGATGCAACAATCTACCCAAATAACTACGGATGCTTCCCTCCTCGGAGGGCGTGCACACATGCAAGATCACTTTGCCCAGGGCAGATGGTCAGCTCACATATCCTACTGGCACATCAACCTCCTAGAACTCTGTGCAGTGAGCAATGCTTACAAATGTTTTCTCCAGCACATTCGCAACTCCACGGTGCGTGTTCTCACAGACAACATTGTCACCGTGTTCTATATCAACCGTCAAGGTGGTGCCCACTCTGTGCAGCGGCAGTGCGCCTGTGGAATTGGTGCATCTGCAACAATATCAACCTCACTGCATCATACTCCCGGGGGTCAACAACGCAACTGTGGATGCTCTAAGCTGTCATTTCACTACAGACCACAAATGGGAACTTCATACAGATGTCTTGCAAACCCTGTTTCATCGATGGGGATTTCCAACACTAAACATCTTTGGACATACCAGAACTCCAAGTATTCCCAGTATTGTTCCAGGATGGGGCTAGGACTGGTATCTCTGGGAGATGCTGTCCTCCTCACATGGGAGGCTCACCTCTGTTACACATTCCCTCCAATTCCTCTTATACCCAGAGTGGTCAGGAAGATTGAGGTGGACAGCATCCTACTCATCCTTATAGCTCCTACTTGGGCCAGACAGACATGGTTTCCCTATCTTTATTAGATGTCTCGTTGACCTCCTTATCCCCTTCCGAGTCGGCGAGACCGCCTATCACAGAATGCAGGCAAGCTTCTCCACCCCCAGCCAGAAACACTACACCTGACAGCATGACTTCTCTCTGGCTCTCGAAGGCAGAAAAGAGATGTTTGCAGCAAGTGAGAAGTGTCCTGATTCACAGTACAAGACAAATACACGCAATACTTACCTACAGAAATGGAACTGCTTTGCAGCGTGGTGCATCAACATCGGTGTAAAACTTACTACCGCTCCTCTTCATGCTATCCTGGATTACATTATGCATCTGAAAGACCAAGGTCTATTACTCTCCTCTCTGAGTTCACCTTGCTACACTGGCAGCTTTCCACCCCGTGATAGGCTGTGCAAATACCAAAAACCCCTCTATCGCAAAGAGATTCCTTAGGGCTGCAGAACCTTAACCCTCTGTGCAAACCTTTAACTCCTATGTGGGATCTGGACATCATGCTTAACACACTTACTAGATCTCAGTTTGAGCTATTGGCTGCATGCTTGCTGCCCTATTAACAGCAAAGACAGTGTTTCTACTAGCTATCACATTGGTGAGACGGGTTTGTGAAATCACTGCTCTCACAGCATCATTACCATGTTTCAGAAAGACAGAGTGGTCCTCTGACCCCACCCCTCTTTTCTACCTAAAGTATGCTCAGAATTTCACATTAACGAGCCCATGTCCTCCCAACCTTTCATCCAAAGCCACATACTTCTCCTGACAAGGTGGTACTACACACTCTGGACGTCCGTAGGGCATTCTTTATGGACCATACATGGCCCTTCCACAAATCACAAACACTATTTCTCTCCCTTGTGGAAAGCTCTGGGGGCACACCATTGTCTTCACAGCGTATTTCCAAAATATTTACATCATGTATCACACAATGCTATTTGCTGTGAAACAGACCCCTTCCTACACTCCTGAGAGTGCATTCTATATGGGCTGTGACTACCTTAACGTCCTTTCTGAAGGAAGTCCCTCTTAAGGATATCTGCGCGGCAGCTACGTGGTCATCTAGCTACACCTTTATTAGACATTACGTGATATCCTCACGAATGGAGACAAGTCCTGCTGTAGCAGAGGCAGTGCTTTCATCCACGCATGTTACATAATCCAAAGCCCACCTACTGCACTGTGGGTACTGCTATAGAGTCACCAACAGTGGAGCACCCACAGGAACATCACTGAAAGAAGAAAAGGAAGTTACTCACCTTGTGCAGTAACGACACTTCTTCGAGATGTGTCCCCATGGGTGCTCCATGACCAACCCTTCCTCCCCTCTTCTTTGGATTCATCCCATGTAATTGAGCGTACAGGAAGAAAACGGAGGGGAGTCAGTCCACATGTGCAAACTCCAAAGGCGCAAACAGTGTGTGCCTTCGTGCCATGCGTATGCGGCCGGACCAGATACTGCTTGGAAAAATCTCCGCTTTGCAGTGCCGGGACGAGCCCAACACCAAAAGTGGAGCATCTACAGGGACACATCTTGAAGAACCGTCGTTACTGCACAAGGTGAGTAACTTCCTTTTCTGATATTTGGAGTATTAGGAGAGTGGCGTGAAAATGTATTTCCCCCCCTATTTTAAAAAAAATGACATTTTTCAATGAACTTCAGTGCTGGAATTGCTGAAAGTGGAAAGTTGAAATTTGATACTGAAATAGAATGTTGATGAGAAAAGTGCCTTTCATGGGGTTTCTTTGATGAAACCTGTTTTTGATTTGATCAAGTTATGTACCTTTACAAATAACATTCTGTTCATGTGCAGCAATAGGCAAATCCAGAGTACAGCATCTACCCTAGGAATCAGGGCAAAATATGTGATGCCCAGCATCCAACAGCATAGGATCATTCACTGAATGAGACTTTAGGAAAAGCTTTTAGGTGTAGTGAGGCAGCAGGCTGTTATTCAGAAACAGTTTCCTCAATTAGGGCAAACACTAATAAATAAATAATTTGAAAAGAAAAGTATGATAGCTCTTGGATTCATTTAACATTATATCACTGAAGACATGTTTGAACAAGACAAACACTGTTGGAAAGACTAGACAAAAACCATATTCAGTATTACTGTTCCATATAATTAAACTAGTAAGAATCTATGAACAGGTAGTCCTAGCAGACTATATTTTGTTCAGTCAAGGAACCAAATGAGGTCCAGATAACTTCATACTGGACCAGAGGGCTCCAATTCAGTCACTTAAAGTTTCCTTAGCAGTCCAGAAGGTCACATGGTCAGACATCAATCAAAACATCGTGCTGCTAAATTCTTTCCTTTAGAAAGTGGGCCCTCCAGACAAGTTGTCTCTTTGTGCTAAGTAGTTAAGATTACGTTCAGCTTTATGTTCAGTTACTTACTCATAGTTTGTAATACTGTTTGCATATTTGACAGGCTGAAAACTATGTCCATCCTGAGTGCACAGTCAGACAGCTCTTCCCAGCCTAGCAAGAATTCATTTTACGCTGGAGCTGAATAACAAAATCAGATTCAAATTGGAAGTGTATGCCAGATTTTTTAAGACAAATTAATGTGTCTCCTGTGCTTTTTTTTTATTAATACTTCAAACCCCACCTAACAAATACTGCTAGTCTTAGCAGGGAGGCTAGACTGCAGAAATCTCCAAAATCTTTTCCCTACCACACATCCTAAATATTTCGCTGTACCCAGCAAATCTCCTTGGGAGTGGATGGGAAGGAATCTTGCTCCTTCATAACTCTTATGAAAGAGAGGGGCCAGCAGATGTCTCCAGCATTTCAGGAAAGAGAGAGGCCAATGGATTTACCACCTAGCCCCTCCCATTGCCTAGCTCACCTCATCCTCAAAACCCTACAGCACATTGGCTTCCAGAGAACTCCTGCATAGTGAACTCTAGAACATGTACATAGTGAGAACCTGCTGCATGGTTTCTCCAAATCCTGCTTCATTCTCTCCCCCACTACCCAGCAAAACCACATTTGTCTAACTTCAAAGAAAATCCTCCAGGCCCATGAGTTGGTAGGGAAGAAGGGATTTTCCTCCTCCTTCTACAGATAGCATCATCCATGTTTGTCTCTTCGACCTGGAAAAACTTAAAAAACAACTAATAGTCTAGTAGTACCTTAAAGACTAACAAAACATGTTGATGGTATCATGAGCTTTTGTGGGTACTAACTTGTCTACCCTCTGAAGTCTTTGATCTGGAGTCTCAGAGGGGTTTACTCAGCTTACAAACAAAATAAAAGACATCAAAAATATTTTCCTCAATTGTCACCCCTACAAATTTACAGTGCATTCTGTTCACTTCCACCAAACCACAGATACACGTCATGCATATCAGTTGGGTCACTGTTGCTTATGGTGAAGCGCAAGCAAGAAAGAATCTAGTTGACTTCTAGGGCTCATCTAGACTATGCTAGAGTGTTGAAAGAGGATATGCAAATTCTGCGGGAGCTTCCTCAAAAAATGAGGTTTACGCGGCTTTTCAACAAAGGGGAAGGTTCGCCAAAAAAGCCGCATCTAAACTACTTTCCTTTAGAAAGTGGGCCCTCCAGACAAGTTGTCTTGTGGAATTTGCATATCCTCTTTCGACACTCTAGTGTAATCTAGATGAGCCCTAAGATTCCTGGTAAAGTTTGCATGTCTTTAGAAAAAGCTCATCTTTGTATTTGTAAACTAGGGCATTTGATCTGATATAAATCACTTAAGAAACACCAAGGCCTGGTCAGGATATTGTATTAAGATTTCTTGGTGTCTCCATGCAATAGTATAAAATTGTCCCTTTCCTCCTCCTATCCCAGCAGATTATTGAACAGAATGGCTGATGTATTTTCTTTCTCTGCTTAGCAAGGTAGGCAGGGTTCTTAGAGCTGTTTTCCACATTTTTGTATAATTTGTGTTAGGGATCATTTCTGTAATCAATGCTCTTCTCATTGGGTCTAATGCAAAGTTTATGTAAGTCATTGGAAATACTCCCACTGGCATGAATGGCCTTTGGATCAAGCTTTTTATGACAAAAATTAAGTAGGCTAGGAATTCTGATCAAAACCATAAACTTGAGCAGAACTATATATGATGCCCATGAGCTGAAGCCATAAGCTGAGTATCATTGTTTTTATTCAAGAAGTTGTCACTCATTACAGAAAATGTTCCCATTTTTTGTGAATACAAACCCTTTAGCTGCACACCTTGGGCATATTGATTGTCTGCCATACCTGTCATCTCCTTCCATTGAATTTGACTTCAGAAGCCTTTTCACAATCATACTGCTGCCAGGTTTCTCTTAGTCTTATTTCAGTTTTCACATTTTGTGTTATTTTTTTAAAATAGAATGTGTGTATATTGCGGATGTTTCACTTCATAATTTTTCCTATGAGAGGAGCACCACTATCTTGTCCTAATTGACATATGGGTTATTTCAGCTTTCTGTCAAAATACAGCTCATCAACAAGAATTCCCAATGATCATGTTTACAGAATGAGAAGTATTGTTTTCATTTATAAGAAGTATAAGGGTATTATTTACATTCATGTAGGTTTATTTACCTGCCTTTGTTGCTGCAGAAAGCTCACTGTGTGTGGGATCTTGTGACAGAAACATAAAAGTTTACAAACTATCCAGGGAATGTTGTCTTCCTCAAGACCATTAAGAAAGATTGCAAATAAACCATGCTGAAGCATCCTTTATTTTGAATGTGAATGAATTTTGCCTTCAAAGATTCAATTTGTGATGGAAATATCCCTAAATTTGACACAAGATTCATCAGAATTTCCAGGTTTTTTACTTGAGCTGGTTAAAAGCACACGCACAAAACTACAACATTTTTCATTAAACTTTTTTTAAATTCACTTCTGCATTTTTTACGATTTGTTTAAGCAGCTGTAATGGCAAACAGCTTGATTTTTTTCTGACATTTTCTAAAAATACTTACTTCTTTTTTTCATTTCTTTTTAAAATTATAGTTTGCCACTTTTCCTGTCTCAAGAGGTGTAGCTGTGTTAGTCTATATGTGCAAAAAAACAAACAAACACAAAAACAAGGAGTCCTGTGGCAATTTAAAGACTAACAGATTTATTTGGGCATAAGCTTTTGTGGATAAAAACCACTTTGTCAGATGCATAGAGTATAAATCAGAGAGGAACACACACACACACACACACACACACACACACCCCTTTTGTAGTATATAACTACCTTTAACTTTGTTACAGTAACAGATTTAAAAGTAGCCATCCATTTAAAAGTACCATTTAAAAGTAGCCATCCTTATGCAAAAAAAAAAACACCCCTTCAAAACAAGACAACAAAGGGAAACAGTAGAGCTGCAGTTCATTTTGCAAATATAGCATGATCAAATTAGGACTGAGTAAGGACTTAGAATGGTTATCTCACTACAAAGGCAGTTTTCCGTCTCTTGATATTCACACTTTCCTATCAGCTGCTGGGAGTGAGCCATATCCACCCTGACTGAATTGGCCTCCTTAATACTGATCCCTCACTTGATAAGTAGCTCCCTTCGTTTGATATGCTGGTACACATATGCATTGCATGCTCTTTCCACTCCATGCGTCTGACCAAGTGGTTTTTACACATGAAAGCTTATGCCCAAATAAATCTGTTAATCTTTAAGATTCCACAGGGCTCCTCACTGTTTTCTTCCTTTTCTTGGTAAATGCATTACAGATCATTGTTGTGGCACGTGTGTTTTTCATTTGTACACATACATTGGAATATTAAGCTGTCCAAACAGTGGGTCTCCATTTTGACTCAGTTAGCTATTTCATAAATTATTAGGTCGCCTTTTTGATTATGGGCTATAATTTTCAAGATGTATGTTAACGATTGGCTTTCAAGGGTAAAAAACTAGAGCCAATAAATAGAAATTTGCATATTGCTGCCTTTTGGAGTAAATCAGTAGTTCTTTCTGCATTGTAAAAAAGCAAAACACAATTGCCTCTCTCATCTTTCTAGCACTTGCCATTTTCTCCAAATCAAAGTGTTCCTGTTAGTTTTATTCAGAATAGACCCTGAAAGGTACTCTTTCCTTTCACCAAAGTCAATGGGATTTAAGAGTACCAGGAGAGTCAAAGCCTAAATCAGCACTGATATTTGCAGTGGCTAATATGACATATTAAGGAGATGTTCATTTGTGAGACATTTCGAGAAAACTGCCATTATATCTGTTACCTGTGTCTTAAATGAGCACAGATATAATAATTTATGCATAGCAATAAGATGGGCTGAATTCCCCTCTCAGTTACACTGCTTATGCTCATCCAATGAATCAGTAGGGCAGTACCAGGAAAAGAGTGAGAAGAAATCTTGCTCACTGATTTAATGGCTGCTTTACTTCTTCAGCCTTCCACCAGCTGATCCTGCTCCCATATATACAGTACTCTGCTTATTTTGGC
Source organism: Pelochelys cantorii (assembly GCA_032595735.1). Lineage (NCBI taxonomy): Eukaryota > Metazoa > Chordata > Testudines > Trionychidae > Pelochelys > Pelochelys cantorii. The sequence continues at coordinate 53,436,849 of CM064326.1, forward strand.
TAATGAGTGCGGGCATAAGGGCAAGAAAGTGAGGATGTGGTTTTCCCAGACTCTTGAGTTGTTTTCATTGCAGAACAATCCATTTGGAAATATGTGCTCAGTCTTTGACTTTGCTTGCCTGTTTTCCTCTTTCGTATCAATGGCATATCTTCTAGCTTACTTTCTGGACTACAAAATATAATAAGGCAATAAAGCCCAAAAAGAAATAATATTCATTAAATTAGATTTACATATATTAAGTGCGTACAAAAATGGCAAAATATTCCCTCAGTTCCAAAAGGATACTTGTATTTTTAAATTACTTCAGAGTGTTTGAAAGAGGTAGCTGAAATTGAAAATAACATTATCAAAAATAAAAACTAGTGATTAACATTAAATTTGGATAGTAGAAACTTGAATGCTTACCATGGTAGAAAAAGGTTAATATTTTAAAGTAAGGCTAAAGGTTGACAGGAGAAAAATTGAGTTAGTTTGCAAAAAAGAAATTTGTTTCTTTAAGTGAAAATTGGGGTCAGAAGGCCAGAGCTCTCTTTTCTTCTAGATGAATGAAATGAATTAAATAATGCCACCATAATGCAGCAGCATGGAAGCTAATGACAAAACAGTACATGGAAGTTTTAGATAAAAATACTGTGTACTGGAAAAATATATTATGTCTATAAATGCTATTTCAAACCACTGCCTTTTTGTGTCCCATCTGATATTCTAAGCACTGACAGACATTAAAGTTCTCATGGTACCCTTCACAACTGCAGAGGTGTAAGTTCTGATGTTCTGACTGAATTCCGGTTTTACTAATTATACTCTTCCTACTTAAGACTCTGCCTTTTCAAGAGAATATTATGGTCTTTATTACTTTGTGACCCACACTGTTGTGTAGTGGTGGTATGCACTGTTCAGTAGCTGCTGAGTTCTACCTCAGCCTTGAATGCATTTCATCAGTGATTAAATACTGAGGTGAAGTAACATTATTACCCCCACACAGACAAGGGCAATATCCATGTATACATCAGTTTTTAATTCTACCCATTTTTACTAGCCCTCAGCATGTCAAGCTGCACCAGCCAACATGTCCAGCAGGTCATCTGGTTTCTATGTTATACTGTGTACGATGGCATCATTTTATCTCCTGAAAATTAAGTGGACAACTTTTTAGCTGCTCTTCTTGTCAACTTGGTGTGATATAAAAGTGGTTCCTTTAAAGTATCTAGCTTTCTGCTTTATTTACTTCCTAATCTCCAAAAGGAGGTTTTTTTCTCAATATGGATTTTCAGAAACTGACTTTATTCATCCAGATATTGAAAAATGTCTGTTGTCCCTTGTCTGAGTTCTCAGATGTGGTTGGCACTTTCACCCAAAAGGAAGTGTAATTCCACAGTTCCATCTAGACTGTTCACAGACAGTACCTCATATTTTAAGTTGAGGATAGCCATTCCCATTTGAGTTTTTATTTTCAGTCTGCCTGTGGCTTCCTGGTACAGGCAGGGTTTTGTCCCCTTTGGAAGAGAAATCTCAGACCTTGGGGTTCCATGCTTGTTCTCCTGTGTCAGTCTTAAAGGTTTTTATAGGTTTTATCGGAAGAGTAAGTGTCACCTACACTCTGAGGACAGACTTATCCATAAAATAATGAAAGGCAAGGATTAACCATCAGAGCCTGCAGTTCACTTACTTTCTTAATTGATGATATAGGTAGCAGAAAGACCACTTTTAAAGCTTGCTACCTTTAACACTTTTGTTTCCTGGACTGAAACAAAGGCTTTAATAATCTAATTAAACCTAAATTTTAGATATCAAGTTGGAGCAGAGAGTAATAAATTAGAGGCAAGTCATGATGACCTCCTGAGGTCTCTTCTAATCCTATGATTCTATGATACATGCTTTAACTCCTCCAACAAAAAATATGACTCAAGAAAGGTAGATCAATATAGAATCAGCTGCCATATATGCACCGACAGCACCTGATTCTACACACTTCCCTCTTAAATAAAGGAGATAGTTCAAAATTATAGGAAACCAAGAAGAAATGGCAAATATTTTCATTTGAAGACAAGTCTGACAATGTCCTGCACTAATGTATAAGACTTTCTTCTTGACAGTTTGTATATCTGAAGAAGGATCTGCTGTATCTCTGAAGACCAGTCATCACCCATACGTCAGAAGTTCAAGAATCCAAGCTGCTCAATGAACATGCCTCATGACTCAATAGAAATCTTACTATGATTCTGAGACAACAGATCTATCAGTAACAGGACTGACTGTTCTGAGGGCATACCCAAAAGATCTGAATAGCAAAACTGGTCAGATAAAGTCATAGCAATTTAAAAAGCACAGGCACTCTGATCTTATATTCCTGAGAAGAAGAAAGGCAAACCACCTCACACTCAAGTTTACCAAAATGACATCTCTTACTAAGGTTTTTCTCATGAGAAAAATAGAGGATGATCTGAGTTGGCTTTTTTGGCGTTCCATCTTTTTGGAGATTGATGTCATGCTGGAATTATTCAGATTACTTGTCTGACAGACAATCTGAGTCACAGGTTTTAAAGGCAGCATTTTTCTCTTTCCTCCCTACATGAAAGGCAGTGAGGGCCTACCATCTTACTCAGTTTTTCTAATGTAGTTATTGAGTTTCATTTGAACCAGTGAATTCCTCTCAGTTCTCTTTTCAAACCCATGTAACCAACTTGCTGAATTGAAAATGTTAAAATGTATAGAATTAGAAGTTAAATGAGCATAAAGTTACTGTTGGGGGATGGGATCATTCATAAAACCCCCTACATCTTTCTTTGTGTTTAATGAATACTGGGTGCTATCTCCATCTCACATTTTCTAAATAGATTGTTATTTTATTTGGATCTGTTATTTTATTTGGATCAAAGTCCCTTTCTTTGAGACCCCAGCTTCTCCAGCTCCAAGACAAGCTTCTATGGCATGTCTGCAATGTGTCTTGAGTAGAGATTTGAGTAGAGATGGCTACATGTCAATCTGTACATCCAGTTTAAGGCCCTAGACTCTCTATTTCTAAGGTTTGTTTGTGGAAAACATGTTTGTAATTTTTATTAAATTAATATGTGTCAGCTCTCCCTCTTTGGGTGTTTAGCGCTCATTAATCCTTCCAAGTGGAGTAGAGGCAATTTTTGAAATAGAAAAAATATTACTTACCTGTAACTGTGTTTCTTTGAGTATATTGCCTTAAAGAGATATTCCCTACCTTTATACCTCAGTTCTTCAGAGTCTTTGAATGAGTGGGAAAGAACTGAGAATGTTCAGCATAGGGACTCTACTCCCATTTTTACTATTAGGTGTAAATGTTCAGTTCCGCCTGGGGAGTTTAAATAGCACATCCACTCATTATTTTCAAGAATGTTTTGACTCAGTGGCATTGCGGGCATTTGCATCCCAGAGTGTGAATTGGCAGTGGCAATATAATCAAGACCCCATTCTTGTGAGCAAGCCTTTCTTTTGGAGAAACGTTATTTGTAGAAAGTGAAATGATAAAAATATGAGTAGTCTCAGATTTTCAAAAGTTGAGCTTCACCAGTGGCAGCACATGTGCATGCATGTGTGAATGTAGGGAGAGGGTGAGGCAATTGAATGTATAGGTACGGTCTATATGGTCTTATTTTGACTTCTTGTGTGATAGTTATGGTTGAATTTTGTACCTGTGCTTTTATTTTTAACAAAGATATGAACATACAGTTCCATTAATATGAACCAGTATGAAAGCTAGCTGGTTCTAGTATAACAACATATATATACTTGTTCTAGTATCTTCTGTTTAATTTCTTTGTGGGAAAAGGTATGTAATTGAAACAAAAAGCATTATTTCTAGACTAATTTTTTTTTGAGCCCATCTTGTCAGGCTGAAAGCGTGAAAGTTATTTTCTGGTGGTGTGATTAGATTGGGGCTGAACTCTCCAGCTGGCAGGCCTGTCTGTGACTGGCGGCGGCCTGTCCCCAGTGCTTGTCATTTTCTGACATGCCTGACAGGATGGGGACAGCAGCTCCAGACAGGTTCATTAGATGGTGTTTTCTGCAGCTGGTCTAAAAATAATAATAAAAATAAAATAAAATAAAAAGGCCACTGTTTGTCAAGGCCCAAGCTGAAGAGGCCCTTCTTGTTGGTTTAAACTAAGGCCTTGTTTTGACAAATTTTGATCTGCACAGGTTTTATATTTTCTGACATTTTTTTGTTTTTGTCCCCTTTGGCCTGCACTCTTTGCACTCTGCCTTGTTGCTGCTTCAAAATCCTAACACTGTCTTCCCAAGAGAGCAAAAAGCTTACTTACTGAAGGCTTGAAAGAAAAATAGAGCAATACAGAAAAATACCAATAATTGTTCATTTCCATGGCAATCAACAACAATGGAAGAAAAAAAACCAACCTTGGGACTCTCAATAAACTAATTACAAGAAAGGTTAAGGCTTTTATAGTGCCAGAAACATGCCATATACACGAGAAAATAGTATAAATACTAGAAACCTACTCTGTTAAATACATTGCTTTCTGGTGCTGCCAGAAATTTAAACTGTCTTTATTATTTTGCTTTTTGGAAGATACCAGAGTTTGCTGGCATTGACAGGCTTTGATAGAAGGTAATAAAATTCAACTATATTATCTTTCTAATTGGTTTTCATTGTTTTGTGATCTGTAATTTGAAGTAGTTGCTGTATTTTGTATGTTACTAACAATTAAATGGATTCAGACTGTGTTTACAATTTTCAGATATGTGTATCAAAGGTTTACCAATTTTATACTTAGTCATGGAAATAAAGTCTTTGTACTTCTTAAAAAACAAATAATCTTTAATAATCTATTACTGCAGAAACGTAAATACTTTACCTGGTAATTATTCTTTAACCTGTAGTTAAAATGTAGCTATTGACATCTTTAATTTATAGACCATTGTTTATAGTCAGTCTACAACCATACCTGCTGATTCCTGCTTTTCTTAGGGAGAGACATTTAATTCAGGATATTTTAAGTAGTTAAAACATGTTCACATGCTAGACACTTGTCTAGTTATTGTGGGGAAAACAAATGAAAATCTGTGCTGTTTCTTTTACTTTGCTTCTCTGTTTGGAGCATTTACAGCCTTTTATATTTGATCTATTTAGCCATTTATGTTGTAAACAGTGCTGCTGAAAACCAAGCCCTTCATTCACAGAAATCCTACTACTTACCTTTCCTTTGTATCATTAGTTACTGCTGCTTTAGTTCATGGTCTCTATGACAACTGTTTAAATTGGGATGGGCAACTGTCATCTGGAGTATTACTGAGAGAAAAGTGTTAGTGAGCATATAGTCCCATAGATAGAGCATTTCAGTATAATCCAATTTTAATTGAGCTCCAGAGACTTTGATGTGCTGCAGAAGGTTGGGAGAGAGCTATTCCAGGGAGAAATTAAAGCAGCCCAGCAAGGCTTCACTACTCCAGACTGTCACCATTTTAAATGAGCATTAGCATCAGACTTAACCTTCCCCTATGAAACATCTCACTTCTTTTTCAGCCTTTCCCTGTTGTGGTTTTTTTTTTTTTTTTTTTTTTTTTTGCCATATGTATAACGGCAAAGGCACTTTCATCTTTTTATATACATTTTTATACCCCCTTGATTAGGTTTGAAAAGCATGTACTGGACCTGAGATGCATCAGAGGCTGTCTGAGGACCTTGCTTTGCAGTTCATAAAAAGAAATAGAAAGCAGGCGAGGGATTAGTTTGCAATTGTCAGCTGGCATGTGTTGGATTTTCTTTTTAAGACTGCTGTGAAAGTAACCTGTCCTGGTGCTAAAATGTTGAGGGGGAAGTGGTAATTATTTTTAGCTTGGACTTATCATGGATTTCTTTTTATGCATGAGTAGATAGGCATTTATTTGAAGACAGACTTTATGAACAAAAACATATTTCTCCCAGAGCCACATGCAACAGCAAGACTTTTATGTATAGGGTAAAGTGGTTGAGAATAGTCACATGAGAATGGCAATAGCAATTAGAATTGTATGCTTAAAAAGTGCATGTGTGGGGAGGGAAAGACAAAAGCTCTTGAATAGATTGTGAACATTCAAATAATTGATTCAAATCTCTTTAGTTATGATAGATTTTCCGTATGTAGTTGACCTGTATTCAAGTATTCCATTAGTAATAATGACATTCACGTATACAAATACAATTTAGAATAGCATTACAGTAATAAAAAAGGAAAGACAATCACAAAATTAAAATGCTATGTTTTCTCAAGAAGGTTGGCACAAATATTTTAGGGAAGCATACCCGCATATTTTGAAAGGCATTAAGACATTTTACTACAGATCAGTTCTCTTTCCTTTAATTTTTGACATAACCAAAATACTTTAATGCTTTTTGTGTGTTCAGATTTCTTTGTCGTTCAGTAATACAGTGTGTAATCCTGCAAGATGCAGAGTTCTTTCTCTGAGTTGCTGAACACCCTCAGTTCCCATTGAAGTCAGTAGGCACTGAAGATGCTCAGTACCTTTCAGAATTGGGTCTATAATATGGAAATTATTTCATAATATTTTTTTTTCATTCTTAGAGTAACTACAAAGCTCATCAAAGTCAGATACTTAATAGCTAGAACCTTTCTACACATGGTATATTTTACATTAATGTTAGGGTTGTTGTTGTTGGGTCGTCTTTGTTTTTGTTTTTGTTTGGACTCACTGAACCAGCTGGCTTGTTATCCACATGGGTATAAGGAAGGTGGGAATCTAAGCCAGTGCGAAAATTTAGGTTGTGGGTTTCAACAGTCCTAAGGTTGGAGTGCTTAGGAATAACCAAGCCCAGGAGAAGGTTTAAGATGAACTTTGTTTTGTTAATTTCTGATCAAACTAAACCCTGGGAAAGGGCAAATTTGTACTGTAGACTACGTTGGGATTACGCAAGAGCAGTTTGGGAACAGCAGGGCTGGCCTTACCACAAGGCGAACTGAGGCGGCCGCCTCAGGTGCCAGACTGTGGGGAGGGGGGTCGCCACTGGGACCCAGAGTGTAGAAAATTGTGAATGCTGCTGGTGAACAAGGCATTTTAAGTTGTTAGTTCTCCTTCATTGGGGTAGGTAGCAGAGCAGTACCATGAGAGGAGTAGAACAGAAAGAAGGCAGAATTGAGACCTTTCAAAGTTTTGGCCCAAGCGAGGAGGCATGGGGGTGTCATATGAGCTCCCCGCCTCAGGTGCCAAAATGTTGTGGGCCGGCCCTGGGGAACAGCGCATCTGCTCACAGGCACGCAAGAGCCAAAAGTACAAAAAAGCTGAATGTCTGCTGTGGTGGAGGGGTTAAGTGTGGGAATAAACAGAGAAGAGACCATGCGGAGTAATTCTGCCTGCTGGCAGGTGCTGCAGTAATCTGCACATTTGGAGCTGGGCAGCTAACCACAGGGTAGGTCATGAGTATGTCAAAGGCTGTGGCTTGCAGGTTGCATATAGCACACTTTCACTTAGTTAAAATGTGTACTGCAGGGAGTAATAGGTAATGTGTACCACTCTCCATCCATACCTATGAATAGCTGAACATGGCCTAGCTGGGTGGATGCCCTGAAATTGTTTCTGGTTTAAGATTGAGGATTCCTTCCACCTTTCTCACCAGCCTGCCACCACTGCCTTGTAGTTTTGATAAGTAAAGTCTGGTTCAGGTTTGGACCTTCAGAGAATGTTGGAGGAGCCTGGCCTTTGCAGTGATTTAGATTAAGCACAATGTTGCTAAATTAATATCTGAGTAAACAAACAGTATCTCTGGATACCTGTACGTACAAATACTATTTATTATTTATATTACAATAGTGCCTAATCATGCCCGGGACCCTGTTGTACAAACACAGAAATATAGCTGTTTGAATGATTTATTTGTCTGATTACATACTGAGAACATTGAAAAAATCATGTAGTGTTTCCACATGTAATCACTTGATTCTATATTGATTTTTGCATATTATGGTTATAATGTTTTACACTGATTTTACTGTGCAGTGCTTAGTTAGAGTGTGATGGGTGCTTTATATGATAAATGTGTGTTAAAATGTGTATATGAATATTCATATTTTTATTTCCTTTTTAAGCAAAGCAGGGAAAATGAAATGCAAAATATAATTGTGTTGTTCATGGTTTGGAAATTTACTAGCACTTTTGTTAAGAGTACTCAGACCCTCAAAATATCCATTTCTCTGTCTTTGTACGCACAATTTAATTAGACATGAAAATAATTAAATATATACAGTAACAGAAGTTTTGCTGTAGGAGCCATAGCCCAGCTTTCCTCCCATACTACATGTTCTTTGTACTCCTCTAGCTGTGCAAAAGAGGCTATGGAATTGTTTAAAATGGGCAACTAAAAGATGAGTCAGAAAAGAGGTGTAGCCGGAATGCCCTTCATTCCAATGATTTGCAGTCAATACAATGGTTTGTTGAGATCCATTACAAGCTGGTATAATTTAGAATGGTCCTGAAATCGCTCTGAGGCCCGGTCTACACTTGCCCTGATATTGATGCTCCAGAGATTGATCTTTCAAGGTTCAATGTAGCTTGTCAAGTAAGGAGCCACTAAATTGACCACTGATTGCACCCCTGTCAACTCTGGTACATGGGGTCATGAAGAGTAAGAGAAGTCAATGGAAGAGTTTCTCCTGTTGGCCTCCTGCAAAGGGGATAGTGCAGAAATTCAACTTAAGGTACATCGACTCCAGTTACACTATTCTCATATCTGGAGTTGCGTTATCTTAAGTAAACTTTCTGGCCTAATGTAGATTTGGCTTGAATTACCCTGGATACAAGCAGGCCTCCCAATAGCTCATAGTAGTAGAGCAAAAATGCCAACTTCACCTCTTCACTCTTAGATGATTTTGAAAACTTAAAGGTAGACCATACAGCTGCAACACTTCAAGACACAGCATCTGGGCTTCAACACTTCTGTTTGATACCATGAGCTCTGCCCAACCAGCTCAACTGAGGTAGATTCCTTTCCAGAGACTTTTTGCCCTCTTTAGAGATGTATGTATCTGAGCAAGTACATGCAGTGATATCAGACAGCCTTTCAAAAAAAAGAGACTGGGTTTATTAGGGTATGTCTACACTTCAGTGTAAACCCAAGGTTGGTACAATGTGAGTCAGCAAGCCTGGCTTTGAAAATCCAGGATTTGAGCATCTATATTTCTTGCGAACCCCAAGGTAAGAATTTTTTTAGCTGATCCCAAACCTAGGATTCTGGTTTTCACAGTGCAATACACAGACTTGACTCCAGCCAGCCAGACCTGAGACATTCTAGCACCCTCCTGAAATGTGTTTGTGCTAGCCCTTTGTTCATGGTACAGAATGTGAGCACTTGACTGTCCATGTTACACATTGCAAGAAGTTTGACTGGCCTGCCAACGCACATTTAGGTTTGCGTGCTTCCAGCAACTGAAGCCAGCAACATTGAGGGGTTACGATTTCAAGAACTTCTCTTGCTTGAACCTGCACACCTTCAGAAGACAAGCAGATCTTCTGTGAGATGCTGGTAGACAGATTGGTTGTGTCCTCTGGCCCACCAAAGGCATTTGACTGACAGAGCTAATGGTGAAGTAGGAAGAGGAGGAGTAGGAGACAGACATTGAAGACTCAGAACGGCTGATGGTGCTTATGAGACTTGGTATAGCAGATGATGCTCTTCTGTATGAACTGGTGCTCCTGTAGCAGGGCCCCAAGCAGACCTACAATGACCAGTGGTGGGTCCAGGACCTACCTATGAAGAAAGGTACATTTCTGGAGCTTTGCGAACAGCTTGCTCCAATTATACTGTGTCCTTACACTGCAGGAAGGCGACCATGCTGGTCCAGAAGCAGACCGCTATATCCATCATATCCATCTGGAAACTGGCTACCCCAGACTTCTACAGGCCCATTGCCAGCCAGTTTGGTTTTTGGAAAGCTGACTGTGGGTAAAGTGGTGGTGGAGATTTCTGGGGCAGTCAGGCATGTGGCAGACTATAAAAATATTCCTGAAATAATTGCTGAGCAAATGGGATTTCCAAAATACTCTGGGGCCAATAAGTGAGACTCGTGAGTCCATAGTTTGGCTTCCTCAAGGAGCACATGAGTACATAAACCACAGTGTTTACTCCATACTTATGCAAGCTCTTGTGGAGCTAAGAGGCCAATTTATGAACATTAATGTTGTGTGCACTGGAAAAGTTCATGATGCCAAGGTTTTCTGCCAATCAGATGTCTACATTCATGGACTGGCTGGGACACTATTCCCATCACATGACCTTGTCGTAAATGGAGTTACTGTCCCTACTGTTGTTCTGAGGGATCACATGTACCTTCTTGCCTGGGCTTCTGAAACTGTACCCTGACCTCAAAGGCCCTGGCAAAGAAGAATTAATTACACTCTCAGCAGCTATACAATGGTAGTTGAATGTGAATTTGGCAGATTGAAATCCCACTGGCGATGTCTACAGACCCATTTGGATTCCAGTGTCATTAATGTTCTCTGCATTACTGTGTGCTCTTTGCAATCTTTGTGAAGCCAAAAGTGAGCCATTACCCCTTGAATGGCCCTGTTAGTGAAGGGAAAATGCACCTTTCCACAGCTGGAGCTGGATGTCCCCCAGGCAACAGAAATCAGGAATGCTTTGTGTGCCCAACTTATGGACTTGCATGGGCCGATGGAAGAGGGAGAATAGTCTTTCTGGATCCTTCACTGACATGGTTGAGTTCAGCCAGTCCTTCAGTGACCCAGTCTTACTGCTCCAGCCACTTCAGCTACATGACACTTATGCTTTACGTATTCTGCCATGCCTCAAGAGCAGCTTTTTAACTTTTTTGTACATCAGAACATAAGAATGGCCATACTGGATCAGACCAAAGGACCATCTAGCTCAGTAGCCTGTCTTCCGACAGTGGCTAATGCCAGATGCTTCACAGGGTGAACAGAAACAGGTAATCATCAAGTGATCCCTCTCCTGTCATCCATTTCCAGCCCCTGACAAACAGAGGCTAGGAACACCATTCCGACCCATTCTGGCTAATAAAATTCATGGACCTACCCTCCATGAATTTATCAAGTTATTTTTTGAACCCCGTTTAAGTCTTGGTCTTCACAACATCCTCTGGCAAGGAGTTCCACAGGTTGATTGTGCACTGCATGAGGAAAAGCTTCCTTTTGTTTGTTTTAAACCTGCTTTTTTTTGTTTGTTTTTGTATCTGCTGGGTACCAATTCCTAGGCAAGTAAGTCATTTCTGTGCATCTCCTTCATCAAAATAGTACTGCAAATTCCCTCTTAGTATTAGCCAAGGAATAAAAGAAAAATAAATCCTTGTTATTGGGAAGGAGCTGAGGGAAGGAGCAAAATAACCTTGGATGTGATTCATGAAATGTGATGCTGAAGCAAAAGCATTCAGTGTAGTTGAGTTGCACAGTGAGTACTGATACTTAAAACTATGATTTAGTCATGGGTATTTTTAGTGAAAGTCATGGACTGGTCACAGGCAATAACAAAAGTTCACAAGTCCGTGACTTGTCCATGACCTTTATTATAAATACCCTAGACTAAATCTTAGCTGTCCAGGAATGCCTCTGCTCTGGGGAGTCCCTGGGGTGCCACAGCTCTGGGGCAGGGAGGGAGAAAAGGAGGGTCCGGTGTAGGGATGTAGTAGTCTAGTTGATTAATCAATTAGCAAAAGCTTGTAGGTTAATTCTATAGACTACACACATCTCTTCCCTTCCCCTCCCCTCCCCCCCCACCTCTGACAGTAATTCTTTTAGCAGGCTGGCCAGCAGCCCGGCTCAGTCCTGGCTCGTGCCGGGGTCCAAGACCTACCCCCACTGCAGCTCTGTATTTAAAGTGTATTAGGAGCTGGGAGGGCAAGCAGCCCAGCTCAGTTCCAGCTCGCACTGGGTCTGACCCCACCCGTAGGCAGGGGCTGCTGCAGAGCTGGTTTTTAAACTGGCTCCCCTTGCAGACCACCTCCCACCTGGCAGCCAAAGCAGCTGCCTCTAGTGGTGGCAGGAGGCTCCCTGAGAGTGGGGCTGGAGTGCACTTGCTGCGCCCCCGCCCCCAGGGACTATAGAATAGTTGACTACCAGATAAGAATTCATGAGGTTAATCGACTATTCAATTAACCAGTATTTAACATCCCTAGTCTGGTGCCAGCCCTACCAGTGGCTATTTGGGTGGTCTCTTGGACCAGCTGCTGGGAGCCACTGAGCAGTGATTGGCGCTACTATCCCTGGACTGCTACTCCAGCTACCCCTAGAACTGCTGCTCAGGTGGTTTCCGGGGCCATCCACCCTGGCTGCTGCTTCAGGGGTCACTAGGCCAGCTGTCCAAGGCTGCTCAAGCAATGGCTGCTTCAGCCACTCTTGGGAGATTACAGATCAGGAGGTACCTCGGGACAGCTGCTCTGGCTGCTGCTCATGCAGACCCCAGCAGCTGGCCTCAGTGACCTGGCCTCAGAGCCAGCTGCCTGGGGCCACCCAACCAATGGCTGGTGCAGTTGGCCGTGGGTTGATCCAGCAGTAGCTGGCTGTATGGCTGCTCCAGCAACAGTCGATGTGGCTGTCCCCTTGGCCACTGGAGCTGCGAAAGTCAGAGAGGTTGTAGAAAGTCACAAAAATCCATGACTTCCTTGAGAGACCCGCAGCCTTATTGATACCAACGCTAGCACTTACCACTAGCCTGCTCGAGTCATCCTCACTGCATATATAGTCACAACTGAAATGTCTGATACTTTAAATTTCTGACCAGAATGAGTCCAACTTAATTTGTCGCTTGACCTCAGTACAAGACCCTCTTAAATCTTTGGGAGGAGGATATAACTTGCTTCAGTTTTAGCTAATCCTTGAGCCTGTCTGCTTTGCACTCTGTCAGTGACCAGCCTTTTTTCTCAGTCCCTGTGTTTCAAGTATTGCCATCCCCCTTATAGCCTTTTATGCCATCAGCTGGGTCCAGCTGTCCTCTGCTTCTCCACATGTGCTGTTATCACATTGTCTCCTCCAGATAATAATGTTAGAATAATTAAGATCCGTTTTTTAGTGATACTATTTGTTTTTAGTGGGCTATTTTGACCAGGATTTTATTGTTCAAGAAGATTGCTGCCCATCTAGAAATAACCTTTTATTTCAATAATTGAAATTAGGGCAACCTATTTAGCTACTTGCTGCTGCTGCTTCCCAATCATTTCCTATCCAAAGCTTCCACAGAACATACAGTCATAAGGTGTAGCAAAAAAAACCCTTGCTCACAAAAGGAAGAAATAAGTCTGGGTCTGAGAGCTACTATAACATTGGTCATTTTTATCTCAATGAAAAATGAATGTGGGAATTAGAGAAAGTAGTCAGTCATTACTGAATTTATCCAATAAATGGTCATTGTTTTAGTGAATATAAAAGGATAAGTACTCTGAACATGGCAATAAAAGAATCTTCTAAAAGAATGGGATGAGCAGAGCCTTATTTTAACATTGAGAGATGACCTCTTGAAAGTTTAAAAAAATAGTATTGGATGGAGAAACACGAGCTGAGAAAATTTGGCAAGGAAATAGAGAACCAAAACCACAAAAATATCTGCATTTTTGAAAACCCCAAAGAGGAAAAGAAAAATGAAGCAACAGTGCCAATATTTGTTTAAAAAAGTTCTGAGAGAGGTTTTAAAAACTGATGTTGACTGAGAAATTGCAATGGCAGATAGTAGTCTATTCTAATCCTGGAGATCACAGTTCTCCAAGAATATTGGAGTCAGACTATAAAATAGGTTTACTGATAATAATAAGTCTTAAACCCAAGCAGTTCAGAAAAGAAAAGGAAGTGAGGTCAATGTGTGGAAATTTAGAAATGTATTTAGATATGAAACAGTTGTGATCTGAAAAATATACAGAAAATAAAACAATATAATGGGTGAGATCTTACAAGTGGTTACATTTATTGTCATGAGAAATTGAAGCAAAAAGATTGGATGATCCCAAAATGGCCCAAATACATTTTATAAGCCTAGAAAATCCAGAAATGGCAACAAAAACATTCTGGATAATAAAGAGCAGTTTTACTAGTTTCATTTAAGATGTGTGGTTACTGGCTGTTTGCATTCATAGTTTCCCTTTTCCAGTACATTTTACATATAACGTTTTCATCTGTTGAGCAATTTTTTTCTTTTAAAAATATGTTTTGTATTCCTTATATGTTTATGTATATTAGCATAGTTATTTTACCTGTTTAGTTATGGTATTTGTGTTTTTTTCAATAGAATTGAGCCTATTCTGTGTCTTGGCAGATGATGAAGAAATGATTTGCAGTTACTTTGCTTACATTTGTTTTTAATTTTAAAGAGTCTATGCAATTATTTCAGATCGTTATATGAAAACCATTAGTGTAGATATGATGCCATTATTGACAGTCATTATTAATGTCTCTCAAGAAGTGGAGAATGCCATTGGTCCTTAAATACTCTTTCTCTTCCAGAAAAACTCATGACTCTAGAATGATTAATAGTTTTTAAGCCTGGAGAGACCATTGTGATCATATAGCTCATGTGTAACACAGGCTAGAGAACTTCCCTAAAATAATTCCTTGGACATAGCATATTTTTTAGAAAAAGCATGCTTGTCAATTGCATTAAGTCACAAATCTCCTTTTCTGGAGCAGGAGATTGAGAGGCGGTAACTATTCAAGTCCAGATGCATTCAATTCCAGATCATTAGCGATTTATTAGGTAGGTTCCAGTCTGGGTTATAGGCTTCCCTGGAATTGGTCATATTTGCCAGAGTTCTGAATGGTCATCTGATTTTAGATTAGAGTCAGCTGGCCATTTTGGTCCTGCTAGGACTTTAAGAAGTCTGAGACTGAAAAGCATTGATACTTGTTTCCTATTAAACCTAGAATATAGGAGTGAGATCATGATGGTGAGTGATAGTGAGTGGTTTCTCTTGTTGCCACCCCTTCTTTTCTGCTTATGCATGCACACAAAAGGTGGTCTTGAATTTTGGATGCTGGTCCTGGTTTCAGGCACTGTAGTCAGATTAACTCACTTTCGTGGACAAAGCAGAAGAGAAAGCAGCAACTGCAAGTAAATCCCACCAAGGCAGAGAGGTGGGAGAAAATGATAGCCTCTTGGCTACAGAAAAATAGCAAATTCCACAGCAAAATTACTAAACTCTGTGTCAACTTGGAAAAATGACAAATTCACTGACTAACTGTGAAATCTATGAGAGCTAGTTGAAATGTGCAATGTAGTTCCCACTTATCAAAGCTATTGTTTTAAACTGAAGCAAACTTTGCTGCATTAGTGTACACTGCATTCATATTTTCAAGGTTATCTTCATAATCATGAGGGCTAGAATGTGATGTGCCTGTCATGGCCAAGTAAGGGAAGCACACTTGGTGAGCTCCTATTTTCCCTTTACCTAATTACCAGCAACATTCTCATCAAAGTACCACCCCTAACCTCTATACATAAGCTTAAGGCTTAGGGGAGTCCAGAAGAACAGAGGGCAAGTGAGGATAGGACGGAAGAGAGCAAATGCAGAGATGACAATGATAGTGGACTGAGGGAGTCGTTGCCCCACCTGGTGGCGGAATGGCATCAGTATTTTTGGAGAGCTGAGTGACTGAAGGTATATGCATAGTGAAAGTCCATGGTTACACACACACTCCTCTCTCCCCCCCAAACTCACTGGTATCACAGTTGCTGGAGACAAACTCTTTTTATTTTCTGGGAAGCCAAGAAAAGGAATGGGTGTCATCTAGACCAGTGAGAGGAGGGAGGCTGATGGCTTCTGGAAGGCCACAGACAAGGTGGGGCAGCTCTGTGACCCCAGAAGGGGTGGGACCTTGTGAGGAAAAGGCGGGACTGGGCACAGCCAGCCCTCAGTGCTGACCAGATCACGATGCTGCCGCCGCCCCCCCCCCCCCGCCCCAGCCCTAAGATCTGTACTGAGCAGTGCTCCGGTGGCAATTTAAAGGGCTCAGGACTCCAGCCACCACTACCACTGTCACAGCAATAGCATCTGGGAGCCCCAGGCCCCTTTGAATCACCGGGCCCCGGGGCAATTGCTGCCTTTGCCCTCCCCCACCCCATCAACAGACCTGAGTGAAGAGCTGTTTCATCCCTGCCCAGCAGCCTGATGTGCCTCACAATGCTTTGCTATAGTTAGCAGCTTGGCACCTCATAAACAATCAAATAGCATGTGTCACACTCTGAGTATTTGGGTAAAGCCACAGCTCTGGTCCAGCAACCCTGACCCCAGCAACCAGTTAGTAAAAACCAGCCACACACTATCTGCCAGCAGCATTGCTTACTACTTTCAGGGTGACCTCACCTTACTCCCAGTCCCAGATTTTCCCCCAAAAGATGTGTTCTGCAATGTTCAGTACTCTCCTGGACAGTCTAAATATATTAGGTCCCTTGCACCTCTAAAGGAATCGATATACAACAGTCTGCTTTCCTAAATGGAGTTACCCAAACAATTAAGGACACTGGATTAGTCTTAATTAAATAATAAAACAAATGTAAATGAATGCAAGTATATGGCATTTAAGTCAGAAATGATTACTAGAGAAATAAAAGTAGAATGCTTTCTAGTGTTAAACTTACCAAAGTAGGCTTGGTTCAAGATAACATTATCACATTCTCCCAGATCAGAATCTGCTCCTAAAGTCCATTTTGTCATTTTAGGTGAAAGAGAGAGAGATGGACAAGGAGACATAATTTGGAATGTTCTTGTCCCTCACTTTTATAGTTCAGTCACCCTTTGAAATGCATTTTCCTGGGGATTACCCCTAGTTTAAGTTCATTCAAACAATGGTGTCTGATGGTGAAAGACTGCAGGTTGTTTCATCTCACCTGTTTGCTGAAATTGGATTTTCCTTGTCTGTCTTCTCCCTTTCATTGTGTGAGGACCCCTTTTTAACACACTGGTTAAGACCTGCTTGACAAGTCCTCCCTAGTCAGGTACATAGGTTTGGATAGGGGCAACAATCATCATTCAAAGAGAAATCATAACTTTACACATAATGTTATATAGTAATTTTGATAGAAGAATCATTGGTTGCCCTCCATCCTTATTTCTGTTAACTTCCTAGCTACATGTAGAACCAGGTCTTTTGAAGTTGTGTAGCAAAACTATGAATGGATGTAGTCTGTTTAGATTTCTGTTGTGTGCTGTATTGATCTGCTGCACCCTTTCAATCAAAGTGTAAAGGTTCCATGTTTCAAAGAACCATATGGTGTATTTGCCTTTTGTCTCCACTGGCAGTCCCAGAATCCTACTGTCCAGATTATCCATTTTTTCTTTCAATGATTTAACTTGACACTCCACAGTTTTCTCCACTCAGCCTTGAATGTTTTCCTCAATGTTGATAATTTGGTAATCCAAGTCTGTAGTGGCTACTACTAGATCATTTATTTAACTGTCTACTGTGGCCACTTTGTCATTTAACTATTCTTTGAACTTGTTGAAACAATTTTCTAGTACTGCAGTTAATTTGGAAGTAATCTGTACTACTATTTTATTAGCTGTCCCCACAACTGCTTTTCTTCTGATTCCAGTTTCTTGGCTTTCATGTTGCCCCCTTTTCCTTTATTCTGTTTCTCCCTTTTTTGTGTTTTACTTCCATAGCTCCTACCCATCACCCAAATTTCTGGGATATACACATTAACTACATATTTAGGAGGAAGGATGAAGAGAGAGAGCCCTCAGTGCTGGTTCATTCCTCTTCGCAGCTTCCTGCAAAAGAGGAAAGCTTGTTTCCTGCTGCCATGTTACCAGCGTGCTTGGCTGGGGAAAAGTGTGGGGAGGGAGTGGGGAGAGATGGTCCAGAACTGCAGCTTTGCTGCTTTTGCCATCTTTTGGTAAAGGAGGAAGATGGACCACTGTGACAGAATGCATTCCAATATTCAAACACTGCGTACCTTTGTAATAATCTTTTCTTAAAATATGCCCTGTTAGGTATAATTTGAAAACCAAATAACTCTGCCAAGAGCTCCTTAGGGAAAAACTTTACAAAAGTCTGCCAAGAGCTCCTTAGGGAAAAACTTATTTTTTTACTGATATTTTCAGCAATCTCAATAATATTTCAGCTGGGTCAAAACTACATTTTCTAGACACAGAGGAAGCCCAAAAGTTCCTTACTTCTGTACCAGAACCAAATGTAGTAGACCTAGTAGTAGAGGGAACTGATTAGATTCAAGATGAGTATATCTAACTGTGAGCTTACTAAAAAACAACAAAAGGGGAACTGGAATGATTTCTGAATATGGCAAAAAATAGAGATTTATGTATTGTAAGCAAAGACCTGTTTTATTACCTATAGAGTAATTTTTACATTAAGTATATTAACAGTATTGGATGTAAGAATGCTCAACAAATAATGGTATAGGAGTTAATGTTTGTAATTATTAAGGATATCAGAAAATATAGTACAACATGTAAAAAGAAAATGGGTAAAATTGTTAGAAATGTATAAATTAAGGTTGTTATAATTACGGGTGATATTGAATGTAAATGAATGCAGCTGACAAACAAATATTATATAGATACAGATATCAGGGGGTTATGGTGGAGGAAGATGGGGAAGATATAACATGGTAAAGACAATACTGAATATTCTGAAAATTTGGTAAAATAGAATCAGAAACAATCTCATGCTCCCAGGATGTTTTGTGACTAACAGTAGAATGTCCATTTTCATTCAGAGTTCTAGAGAGATGTTTTGTAATTTCAGGAGTGCATTAAAATAGTCTGTAAATCCTATGGCATGTACTTGGGGAAGTATTACAAAGATTGAGCTGATACCATTGCACAGGGAACAAGACAAGGATATCCCTGAACAACCTTATTTCACTTAATTATTGAACCATTAGCACAAAAGTTCAGGGACACTGAAGAAATTCACGTAATATGTGTATTGGGAATAGAATACTAAATTTCATTACATGCTGACAATCTTATGCTTTTCATACAAGATGTAAATTTCTATTATTACTAGAAATAAATAAAGTGTTTGGCTAGGAATCAAGGTATAGACTAAACTGTTTTAAATGAGAGATACTATGGCTTAGCAAAAGATACATTAATGCCTAAATATCTAATTTTATTATCCACAACTTTCAGTGGACAGTCTTCATTTTTAATGTATCATTTAAAGTGGTGGAGCTATTTAAATACTAAGCCATTCATGAAAATTATTTACTATGAGCTGGAAAAGGGATCATGATTACCATTGACATTAACTGGTAGAATTAAAATACTTAAAATTAATGTCCTACCTATGATCCTGTATACATTTTCCATTATTCCCTTCACGAACTTAAAAAGTCCCCCAAAATTAAAAATTATTCACAAATTTTGATATATAGACAAGAAACCATGAATCAAAATGGAATTATTGGAATGTCCAAATGAGTTGGGGGGCCTGGCACTACCAAATTTCAAGGGATGCTATGGGCAGCTAAAATCAGAGCATTGAATTCATTGGGGGTAAGAACTGACAAACGCAGTCTCATTATATATTTTTTCCATAGTTCAAAATTCCAGCACCCATAAAACTTATACCTATAACTTTAAAATGGAAGTAGAAATTGAATGTATGTGGGATTAATTAAAAAATCAAATTTTGTCAATTTCTACAGGTAACATTGAATTTATTTTTAAACCTTTCTGCTTCTTATTCTTTTACATTATCACAGTTGAAGGAAATTAAAGGAGGAATCTGATGCAGGTATAAAATTAAAGTCTTTCCAAGCTTAAGCATGTGTGAGGCGCTTCACCAGATAAAAAGAGAAGATCTCAGTAAATTTAAAATAAAAAATAGTGCTTTCAAATATGGACTAAATAAGGACTTACTTAAACATTGAGGTAAATGAAAGGAAAAATGAGATACTAGATGTGGAGGTCTCTGAGGGTGAGTCTACACCGCACCAGTATTTCGAGATAACTAACTTTATTTTGAAATAATGTGAGCATCTACACAGCCATTCTGTTGTTTTGAAATAATTTCAAAATAATGGATGGCTTATTCCAAAATCTGTAAACATCATTCTATGAAGAATAATGCTTATTTCAAAATAGCTATTTTGAAATAAGGCATGTGTAGATGCTCTACTGCTGCTATGTCAAAATAGCTCCTCACCAGGGCCATTCTGAGTTATTCATCTCCAGTACCTCCTGGTGCTCTAAATCAAGATAGCACAGCTATATTAGGGATGCCTGCCTTGGACTAATTTTGAGGCTTCCCTGCAGAGTAGACGTGCTATTTCAAAATAAGTTATTTCGGAATAACTATTCCGGAATATCTTATTTCAAAATAAGCATGCAGTATAGATATACCCTGAGTTACTACAGAGAATTCTTTCTCTAATGATTGACTCGTTGGTCTTGTCTACAAGCTCAGAGTCTAACTGATTGACATATTTGGGGTTAAGCACAAATCTTCCCACAGGAGTTTTGCCACTCTCTGCAGCATGGGTCACTTAGGATATGTCTACACTACATGGCTCCGTCGACGGAACCATGTAGATGAGCTTTGTAGACATAGCAAAACGAAGCAGCGATTTAAATAATCGCCACTTCATTTACATCAAAATGGCTGCCGCGCTGTGCCAATCAGCTGTTTGTCGGCTCAGCATGGTAGTCTGGACTCTCGGCGGTCGACATCAAAAGCCTTTGTCAACCGCCCCGGTAAACCTCATCCCACGAGGCATAACGGGCGATCGACAAAGGCTTTTGATGTCGACCGCCGAGCGTCCAGACTACTGTGCTAAGCCGACAAACAGCTGATTGGCACAGCGTGGCAGCCATTTTGACATAAATGAAGCGGCGATTATTTAAATCGCCGCTTCGTTTTGCTATGTCTACAAAGCTCATCTACATGGCTCCATCGACGGAGCCATGTAATGTAGACATAACCTCACAGACTTAAACTGCTGTAAATGGTGGATTATCTGTAATTTAAAGTATTTAAATAATCTTCTGACCTTCTAGTTTCAGTCTATGACTTCTGTAGGGGTGGACACAACAAATTGATCTTGGTTACATAATGCAGTATGTATTACGTAACGTGGGCCATGGCTCCCCTTCGCTGGAAATGGTAAACCAAAGCCATTGGGAGCTGCAAGGCTCTGTGGTTACAGACCCTGTAGGTAAGCAAAGCGGTGTGGGCTCTTTAGCGGTTTTCCCACTGATATAATGCATCCAAGGGTACTGAGTTGGCTGCTGTAATTGTAGAGCCATTGGTGATTATCTTTGAAAACTCCTGGCAATTGGGAGAGATCCAAGACAATTGGAAAAAGACAAATACAGTGCCCATCTTTTAAAAAAGGAAAAAAGAGAATCTGGGGAACCACAAACCAATCAGCCTCACCTCAGTCCCTGGAAAAAATCATGGAGCAGGTCAAGGAGTCCATTTTGAAACACCTGGAATAGAGGAAAGTGTCCAACAACAGTCAACATGGATTCACCAAGTGCATGCCATGCCTGACCAACCTAATCGCTTTCTATAATGAAATAACTGGCTCTGTAGATATGGGGGAAATAGTGAATGTGGTATACCATGACCTTAGCAAAGCTTTTTTTAGTCTGCCACACTATTCTTGACAGCAAGTTAAAGAAGTATGGGTTGGATGAATGGACTATAAGGTGGATAGAAAGCTGGCTAAATCACTGGGCTCAACGGGTAATGCCTGGGGAGGTGGTGGGATCTCCATCTTTATGAGTTCTTAAGGCTTGTCTGGGATGATTTAGATGAAGTTCATACTACTTCAAGCAGGAGGTTGAACGAACCCTAATCTTCTATGATTCTATGATTTTTTAAAAAAGAGCAATGAATGTATACTGACTGTTTACCTTATTAAAACATTTTCAGAAAATAAATGAACAAAGTGTTCGGCATTGGAAAATTTCATACAAAGGCTTTAAGTTTCAGTAAACAAAATGTCTGCCTAGAACATACAACTTGAATCTTTTGTTGGACCAGCTTCTGTTGGTGAGAGAGACAAGCACTATGTGGCTTTAAAGCCAGTCTCTCTGACCAGCAGGAGTTGATCCAATAAAAGATATTCTTCTTCGAGTGATGTCCCTGTGGGTGCTCCACTGCTGGTGTCGGGCTTCTCCCGGTGCCACAGATCGGAGATTTTCAAGCAGTCATCAGGCGGGCTGAGCATGCGTGAGCAGAGAGCAGCATTCCCGCCTTTGAAGTAGTGCGCACAGCCTGCTTTTTCCTCAGTTCCTTCTTCGGGCCCCTGGCTACCAAGGGAGCTCAACCTTTCCTCCTCAGCATGCTCTGCATATCAAAGAGAAGCAATTGACAACCAATCGAGTACTTTAGATAGTCAGAGAAACAATTGAGTACTTTAGATAGACTCCTCTCTTTATTCAAACAAAACCAACCAAACAAAAAAGCTTCTAGCAGCTCTGAGGGACAAGCCGCTGGCAGCCCAGTCAAACTGAAACCAAAACAAAAAAACCCCTAACGAATAAACCAACTAATAACCCAAGCAGGCAGCTTGGTTTATACAACTTAGGTGGCATACTCAGCCTTGGGGAAAGGTGGAAGTTGCCGGGAGCCTATACCAACCTCTGATGCCCACAAAAGACAGGACTATGCAGCACTTTAAAGACTAACAAGATGGTTTATTAGGTGATGAGCTTTCATGGGCCAGACCCACTTCCTCAGATTAAATTGTGGAAGAAAATTGGCATGATCATATATACCAAAGGGATACAATAAAAAAAAAAGCGAACACATATAAAATTGACAAATCAGATTTTAGAACGGGGGGAGTGACACGGGGAGGTTCGTGTCTATGAGATAATGATATGAGGGGTGATAACTGGGGAAGCTATCTTTGTAATGGGTAAGGTACTTAGCATCTTTGTTAAGGCCCATTTGTAAAGTGTCAAATTTAAGCATGATGCCCACAGCGAATTCATACACTGTTTGGGGAACACACGTACAACAAAAATGTGTCCACTGCCGCAGCCTGACAGTGAGGGCTCGCAAGGAAAGAGAACTCACAGCCCGCACGCTCTAAACAGGCATTCAGATCACCTGCCCAGGCATCAAAAAGGGCACCTACTAAGGGCCCTGATGTAACAGAGGCACCAATGGCCTTTCTGCTACATCTACACTACAGGGTTTTTGCGCAAAAACCCACGGAGCATCCACACTTCAAGCACGTTTTTGCACAAGAAAATTTACAGTAGAATAGCAGAACAGAGGGCTTTTTGCAGTATAGGTAATCTTCTTTCTACGAGGAATAACTCCTTTTTGCGCAAGAGTTCTTGTGCAGAAAGGTGCGTGTGGATGCTCAACAGGGGTTTCTTGCTCAAAAAGAGCTGACCAGAAAAAGCACAGGTGCTCTGGTGGCCATTCTGTTAATGGCAATCAGAGCTTTCTTGCGCAAGAGCATCCATGCAGTTTGGACTCTCTACACTCGTTTGTAGTGTGGACACGCTTTTGCGCAAGAAGTTTTTGCGGAAGATCTCTTCCACAGAAAGCCTGCAGAGTAGACATACCTCCGGAGTGCCTCGAGCACACTCAGTATCCCCAGCACAACGTGAACACCGTATGCAATCTTCACCAGAGACACCGGGAGGTGACAAGGCTAATCCCAGCTGCCCTCCAGTACCTCACGCTAACCCCACATCCCCCCGAGTCGTGACCGCTCCCATGCCATCACCTCATGTACTGGGGGACTAAGCAATGGCTCACAGGGCATCATGCCACAGCTGTTCCCCAATGCGCAAAAATAGTCACCACTGAGACAGGACAGAAGGTCCAGAACTGGGCTCCCCGCTTGGCCTTTGACATGGCACCATGCTCACTCCCCATTACCGATAAGGGGCTCGCCATGTTCACCCGCCTTGTCTCAAATCAGTGCCTACCAAGAGGATTCGGGGAGTAGGTTTTCCTCTCAACATTCCTCCCCAGAGAGAGCATACGCACCTTACGGGGCATATGGCTTACCTCATTATCAATATCCTCCTTGGCATCTGGAATGGCACTATTATGACAGACACCATATCTGATGGTCCTCTTATCACTATGGGGTACCACATCACATCTCCACTGCTCCTCCTACACCTGCACAGAGATCTGTGACCTCTATACATTCAGACCCATTGCATTGCCCATCCGAGTGCATGGACCTAGAGGAAGGACAAATTGAGGATAAGCCAATGGTCCAGCAATCAGACATACCACCCAATGATAACTGCTCCTCCGCTCCTGATTAAGTGGTTATCCTGAATGATCCAGCATCTAGTGATGACCTTAAGCTGTTCCAGGAGCTATTTAAAAGTGTAGCTACCAGTCAGGAGTTAGTCTTAACAGAGGTGCAGGAAAAACACCACAAGCTCCTAAAGAACCTGCAGCCCTCTGCAAAATCCAAAATTGCCCTGCCTCTAAATGAAGCTATTCTTGAGGCAGCTGATGAAGTATGGCAAACCCCAGCCACCGTCCCCCCGAAAACAAAAGTATTCCTATACTTACACCCTCAACCTAACTCGATGGTGGTTGATGCTGCAAACCAAAGGGCCAAAAACCCACAGCAAAAGGCTCAGACACAGGACAAAGACCACAAATGCCTCAATGTCTTTGGGAGGAAGATGTATTTCTCCTCAACCCTGCAGCTTCACATAGCCAACTATACAGCATTGTTTGCAAATCATGATTTTGACAGTTACACGAAACTAACAGAACTTATGCACAATATTGCAGGGGACAAAAGACCTATCCTTAAGGCAATCATTAAAGAGGGATACACTGTATCCCGGACAGAGCTACAAATGGCCCTAGATGCCACAGATACTGCAGCTAGATCTACTGCGATGTCTGCAGTAATGAGACGTGCATCTAGACTGTAAACAGCAGGAGTCCCTAAGGACTTGCAGGCCAAAGTAGAGGAGATGCCATTTGATAAGACCAAATTATTTGCTACAGGTACTGATGAGGCCTTGCACTCTAGCAAAGATTCATGCACTACTTTGCACACATTGGGGATGTACACTCCACCTACCGGAGGAAGCGCTACACACCTTACCAGAGACACAGGGACATGGCCTTTACTAGACAACAGCAGTTCTGGCCTCTTGAACAGAATCACTTCCAACCTCGAAACCACCGTAGAAGAGCCTCTACCAACTGCTCTTCCACAACTCACATCTCTAGGCAGCAAGTTTGAGAATTTTGTCAAGGGTCTGCCCGACCTCCCTTCTGCTCCAGTACCTGGCAAGTCCAACTTATTTCACCATCGATTGACCCTTATTACAATCAATGGACAGCAATCACCACAGTTTGGTGGGTACTAGAAATCATCAGCTGTGGACATTCTATCCCCTTCACAGCAATCCCCCCAACCTCCCCACCCTCTGCCTCCCTCTTCAGGGACCCCTCTCACGACACACTGCTCCGCCAAGAGGTGCAACATCTCCTCAATATAGGAGCCATAGAATGAGTCCCAAAAAGATTTGAAGGAAGAGGTTTTTATTCGAACTACTTTCTCACCGAGAAGAGGTCAGGGGATTGGAGGCCCATCTTGGACCTGCGGCAATTAAACAAGTACCTCTGCAAGCAGCAATTCAAAATGATCACTCTCGCCACTATAATACCGGCACTGGACAGAGGGGACTGGTTCACCATCTTCGACTTTCAAGATGCATATTTTCACGTCACGGTACATTCCGCACATAGGCGTTTCCTACGATTCGTGGTAGCTTCACATCACTTCCAGTACAGAGTCCTCCCGTTTGGACTCTCCTCTGCCCCCAGAGTCTTTTCCAAGACCCTCGCGGTGGCAGCAGCACATCTCAGACGCAAGAGCATTACAATATTCTGGACGACTGCCTTATCAAGGGCCCCTCACAAGACACCACGAGAGGCATGATCAGGTTTACAAAGGCCTTTCTTCAATATCAACAAGCAGAAATCCACACTGTGCCCTATACAATCCCTGGAGTTCATAGGGTTTCGCATAGATTCCATAACAGCATGAGCCTATCTCCCCAATCACCATTTCCACAACATAAAAAGCCTCATCACTATCATTACCACTAGCCCAACTGTGCCCATCCTAACTTGCCCCAAGCTATGGGACACATGGTGGCCACCACATACGTAGTTCCACATGCAAGGCTGCGATTTCGATGTTTCCAGCTCTTCAGTGGATTTCTTCAGTGTACATGCCAGCCAGTCGCCATGTCCACAGCCACGCGTCGCCTCCTCCAGGGGTCTTTACCTCCCTTCAGTGATGGACCCAGGCACAGAACCTATGCCTTTCCACCATGAGCAGCCGTCCAAACAGATTACTATGGACGCCTCGCTGATGGGCTGGGGTGCACACTTCCAACAACAGGTTGCGCAAGGGAAGTGGTCCAAAGATGAGTCCAAACTGCACATAAACCTGCTCGAGCTTCGAGCAGTTCACAACACGTGCAAGCACTTCCTCCCACACATCCAGGGCTATTCGGTGCGTATCCTCACCGACAACATGACTACTATGTTCTACATCAATCGCCAAGGGGGTGTGAGATCCCAGTCGTTATGCGCAGAGGCAATCAAGCTGTGGAACTGGTATATCCGCCACAACATAATCATCACGGCAGCATACTGACCTGGGGACAAGAATATTATGGCAGACATCCTCAGCTGCAACTTCCTCAAAGAGCATGAGTGGGAGCTGCATGATCACATCACCCACAAGCTCTTCCAATGTTGGGGTGTACCGCAGATAGACCTCTTTGCGACCAGACAGAACTCCAAATACCCCCAGTACTGTTCAAGAGCAGACATAGGATACGGCTCCCTGGGAGATACAGTGCTCCTTTCTTGGGGGACCCATTTACTATACACCTTTCCTCCTATCCCCCTCATTCCCAGAGTCCTCCGAAAGATACAGGAAGTCTGGCGCAAGTGATTCTAATAGCCCCAGCATGGCCTCAACAGAAATGGTTCCTATGTCTTTATCAACTGTCTCTACGATCTCCCTGCCCACTTCCGAACCTCCTGGACTTTCTCTACCAGAACAAGGGCTCAATACTTCATCCCCAACCGCGAACGCTACACTTTATGGCATGGTACCTATCTGGTTCTTGGAAGCGGAGCAGCAGTGTTCCCAGCAAGTGAGAAATATACTGCTGCACAGCAGGAGGCAAACGACACGCAACTTACCTATACAAATGGTAACAGTAATAAAACTGGAGAGACAATGTTGGTGAGAGAAACAGAAGTTACTCACTTCGTGCAGATTGTTCTTCAAGATGTGTGTCGCCATGGGTGCTCCACAACCTGCCCTCCTCCCCGCTTCTTCGGGCAATAATAGCAGCCCACGAGGGCGTCAAAGAAGAAACAGAGGGAACAGCGGGCTGCGCGCGCTACTTCAAATGCCGCTCTCCGCTCATGCATGCGCAGACCGCCTGCTGACTGCTTGAAAGTCTCAGATTTGTGGCACCAGGATGAACCCCAACATCAACAGTGGAGCACCCGTGGGAGGACACATCTCGATGAACAAGCATTACAGCATGAAGTGAGTAACTTGTCTTTATCTCACTAACATTATCAGACCTACAAGATCTTCAACAAGCATTCTTGAAACTACGATACCCACACGAGGAAGTAAGGAAACAGATCGACAGACATGTACCCAGAAGCCTCCTGCTGCAGGACAAGCCCAAAAAAGAAACCAACAGAACACCACTGGCCATCACCTACAGTCCTCAGCTAAAACCTCTCCAACGCATCATCAGTGATCTACAACTCATCATGGACAACGATCCCTCACTTTCACAGGCCTTGGGAGGCAGGCCAGTCCTCGCTCACAGACAACCCGCCAACCTGAAGCATATTCTCACCAGCAACTACACACCGCACCATAGTAACTCTTATCAGGAACCAATCCCTGCAATAAATCTTGGTGCCAACTCTGCCCACATATTTATATCAGCAACACCATCACAGGACCTAACCAGATCAGCCACACCATCACTGGCTCATTCACCTGCACATCTACCAATGTAATATATGCCATCATGTGCCAGCAATGCCCCTCTGCTATATACATTGGCCAAACTGGACAGTTCCTACGCAAAAGAATAAATGGACACAAATCAGATATTAGGAATGGCAATATACAAAAACCTGTAGGAGAACATTTCAATCTCCCTGGACACACAATAGCAGATTTAAAGGTAGCCATCCTGCAGCAAAAAAACTTCAGGACCAGACTTCAGCGAGAAACTGCTGAGCTGCAGTTCATCTGCAAATTTGACCCCATCAGCTCAGGATTAAACAAAGACTGTGAATGGCTAGCCAATTACAAAAGCAGTTTCTCCTCTCGTGATGTTCACACCTCCAGATCAGCTGCTAGAAGTGGGCCTCATCCTCCGTGGTTGAATTTACCTCGTTACCTCTAGCCTGATTCTTGCTTGCATATTTATACCTGCCTCTGGAAATTTCTGCTACATGCATCTGACGAAGTGGGTCTTTGCCCACGAAAGCTTATGCTCCAATACATCTGTTAGTCTATAAGGTGCTACAGTACTCCTTGTCACTCCCACCAACATTGTGTCTCTAATTTTATTACTGTGTTTTAGGAGACTGAATGAATCTGTTAAGTTATAGAAAGCATACACGAAATAACAAAAAGAAGACTATAATGATACAATGAGGACAGCAAGTCGTGGACCCGGCACTAGTCAAAAAGTATAAGTTCAGTACTGTCTGGTTCACAAAATCTATGCTTTTCCATTTCTATAATTAAAATATATCATGTTACCAACTGTTGTTTCTCTGAAATGCAAAACAGCCATGATATGGGAATGCTGGATAGTAAAAAATATTTTGGAAATCCATCCTGAAATAAATAAATAAAATTCTAGCTGCATGCAGCCCAGTGGGGTTCTGTGTGTAGTCTGCAAGACATTTTGTTTACCATTGCCCACGTGCTGGGTTGCCAGATTCCACTGGTTTCCATCTGCTTCGTTTTTTTCCTGCTGATATTAATAAAGTGACATGTACATAAAGCAAGTGCATGTGAAGTTACACAGAGCATTGACTGTAAGAGCCATGTGCTCCCTCTTCATCCAATCAAAGCACTGCTACAGTTTAGTCGGCACACTCCTCAAATTCTAGGTATGTCAGCACAGAACTACCCTGTCCCAAGAGACTTGTTTTAGTTACAACAGCCTTGTGGTCCATTGAGATGAGGAAGGCCATTCAGTGGCCTACTTTGCCCATTGCTATTCTAGAGCCAGGACTTAAAACATAGCTAATGATTTGTGTGGTGTGATTTGGTCTATTAAAAAGATCCAAACCAGGAAGTAGGAAATTATTTTTATTCTTGCTTTTTGTGTGTGAAACACTGGTCTACAATTTTTTAGAAGTCGTCTGCTTCAGAGATAAAATGTGCTATTTATTATGTATTTTGATGTGCTGAATTCAAATATGACAATTAAAACAACTGATTGGCTACTGTTTCCAAGATATTTAAGTTTTTACATTTTACGTCTATGTATATTGTGTAGATAGTAGAGTTTTAATCATAAATTGTGAACCTAGGTCTTTTCATGTGTTTATGGTTGCTTTACATGATAATATTTCACCTGTCCTGTTTATGTAACACTTTAAAAATCAGCAAAAGGGTTATATAAATAAAATTTATTATGAAACAAAAGGCAAAAAACTATTATGTACATAGTTTAGTCATTCAGTTCACCTTGTGTTATGAGGTGTGGTTCAGAGGAGGAGGATGGGAGAAAATGTGGGTCCTGTGACATTGATGGTTCAGGACCAGAAGTTTCATCCTCTTCCTCTTCCTCGTCTGACTCAAGTGAGAATGATTCTGGTGCATCAGGAACCGGCAGTCCTTCTCCGTGGGGTACTGGGCGTATAGCTGATGGAATGTTTGGATAATGCACAGTCCACTTTTTCTTCTTTGACACACCTTTCCCAACTGGAGGCACCATGCAGAAGTAACAATTGCTGGTATGATCTGTTAGCTCTCTCCAAATCATTGGCACTGCAAAAGGCATAGATTTCCTTTTCCTGTTCAACCACTGGTGAAGATTTGTTGCACAAGTGTTGCAGCATATGTGTGGGGCCCACCTCTTGTCCTGATCTCCAATTTTGCAGCCAAAATAAAGGTGATAGGCTTTCTTAACCATAGTGGTTATACTGCGCTTTTGTGATGCAAAAGTCACTTCACTACAAACATAGCAGAAGTTATCTGCACTGTTCACACAAGTACGAGGCATCTCTGCTCACTTTGGCTAAACAGAAATGTGTCCCTTTGCAAAATCAAACACTGAGAAATAAGAGAGCACGACACTGTATGATTTCTAGAGCTGATATAGAGCAATTTGTTCAGCAGAGTGATGTAAGCTTCATTATGATTGCATCATCCATGACTTCTAGGAATAACATGATGCAATTCATATCATGTATGATGCAATACCAGCTTCAGATTGCATCATTCATTGTTTTGCCTAAAAAGCAAGTACTGTCCAAACCCAGTCATAGATTTATTCATAGATCCAGTCAAAGATGTATTTTAGTCATTTCTGGTTTAAATTGAGATCCCTTCCCTTTATAACTCACTTATCCTCCGCCATTCCCAAGTCAAGGGTCGTATATACTGACCCAATAGCATATCTTGAAAACTAGAGCCAATCAACAATTTTAAGCATCATTTTCGTTCTCAGTGACCCAGAATTAGTAAAGTTTGACTACATTTATTTCAGAAGCATTTTGGCTGTAGAGCAGTGAAATAAGTAAATAAATAAATAAATAAAAGACCCTTCTCAACAATAGCTCCTACTATAGTTTACCGGGGAGAAACTATTAATAAAATAGCTAATAAAGGAGTTGAGAGAATGGTGCCAGACAAACTCATTAAAAAAGGATAAAAGTAACAATATATCTTGCACAGGAAAACAAGACAAAAATACTGAAATAATTCAGATGCTTTGATATGGACACAATAATCTTATGTTTAAAAATATACAGGAAGGAAATAGAGGACAATAATTGAATTACATCCTGCTTTCCTCTAATTTCCCATGCTTTCTGTCTCTTGACACTCAACACTTCTGCCTCAAGAGAACATTCAGTTTTCCAATAAAAAAATTAATAGGAAAGGTTAAATATACATATATCAAGATGTGTTGTTGTCTGAATAATTTGAAAAAAAAAAGGTAAGGTCAATAAACAATATGCAGCTAAACATTGTTAATTTTGAATACCTATGTGTGGCCAGACGCTGTAACTGAAAAAAAAAATTATAAATGACTTGTAATACCAGTGAATAAAATTTTCCTCCCTCCTGCCTCCCCAAATCACATCTGAGGGCTAGAAATATAATTTATATTTTTAATGGAAGCTGAAGTCCTGGCACACAATTCTGTGTCAAGAGATGAGTTTTGTGGCAAAGCCTCTAACTGTGGCATATACAAGACCATCATTACAACTGTACACATTTTACTCCTGATTTTTTAAGAAAAGGTCCAGTTATATTAGCAATTGTCCATTAACTATTTTTAGCTTTTTTAACTCAGAGTTTTCCTCCTTATCTCTTCCCAGAGTCTTGAGTACTCACATTTTTAACGCAAATTGTACATTGTAATATGGTAGATGCAAGTACAGTAAATGCAAATGAGTGTGGTGCTGGAATCTTTGAGGTGACCTCAGCTTCCACATACATAATGTCAAGTCCACCTTAGCATCTGATCTCAATGAGAGACAATAGGAGAGCACAGCATAGCTTGTCAAAGATACAGTTAAGAGGCAACTTGATCAGTCTATAACTACCTATACAGGAAGTAGATATGCTATTAGAGTGCTCTTTAATCTAGTTAGAAGAGCCAGTAGCTCTAAGTTGAAGTCATTTAAGTTCAAAGTATAAATAAATGCAGATTTTTAACAGTGAGCATAATTAACAATTGGAAGTTTACCATGGGATATGATGGCTCTAAATCTGACACCAACTCTGACAAGTTACTAGTTGGAAGGGCCAATGAGCCTCTGGCATCCATCCAGGAAAACCCTCAACTGAACTACTGAGTTAAAAATAAACATACCATCAGCTGATGACTAAAAGATCACTAGTTGGTCTGGTCTCCTAATCAATCCCACATAATCCATAAAAGAACATCATGGATCACTACTTTTCCTCTCCAGCTTTCTTCTAAGAAACAGCTAATATCTGAGACTCTTTCAGTAGTTAATTTACAATTTTTATTCCTTCTGAAATCCATTTATTATTTCTTTCCTTTATACAACACATCAACAATAAAAACTGCGGATTCAGAGCTTAACAGACAATTCTGTCTTATACATGCGGTGAAATAGACTACAGCTTGTTTATCTGCAAGTGAACTTTATTCATCCCCTTTACATACAGGACATTTTTTGCCTAAGTAAAATAAAATATGACACACAAGAAACATATATACACATTATGAAGGTGCCATGTTTACAACCACATCTTAGACTATAACCAGGCTTTATTTTTTTTTTAAATGTTTCAGTCCACTTTTGAACTTAATGTTTTTGAGTGCCATAAAGTTCAACAAGATATGTTTATCCTGACTTTGTTGAAGTGTAAAACTTACGGTACTGTCAAAACATCTTCTAACAGGTGTCTGTTTTTCCTTATTTATTTTAGGTTCTTGCCTACACAGAAGGCCTTCATGGAAAATGGATGTTCAGCGAGATTCGAGCTGTTTTTTCAAGACGTTATCTTCTCCAGAACACTGCTTTGGAAGTGTTTATGGCAAAC
Organism: Pelochelys cantorii; assembly: GCA_032595735.1. Lineage (NCBI taxonomy): Eukaryota > Metazoa > Chordata > Testudines > Trionychidae > Pelochelys > Pelochelys cantorii. Next base: position 53,469,592 of record CM064326.1, read on the forward strand.
AGAAGTATGTTGTTCATTTATTTGGTATAAAGGTATCTGCTGGTAGTTTTTATGGATAGAAATTAAAACTCTGCATGTTGTCTTGAAAAGTGCTATTTTCCTTCAGTAATCCCTTACACGTGTATTTATTCACTACATCTAATATAGAAAGCATTTGCCAATGGGCCATTAATATAGATTTTAATTTGGCACTCTGACAACAAGGTTGTTGAATAAAGACAACACAATGAAGCTGGGAAATGCTGCTAATATTTTCCATGCTGTAACAGAGCACAGTTCTACTCCTGTCTTCTTCCCTACAGAAACTACACAGTCCACATAAAGTGTGTGCTCATGGGTGGTGGGTTTAATAGCTGAGAGCCTGCTGTAGATGCCAGTTGTGGGTTTGGCAGGGGAAGTTTTGCTTATTATGCCCCATGCAGGTTCTCGGGTGGCTAAGGAGGTGGTATGTTTTGCTTAGCTTCCTGGATTCATCAGTAATCTCCTTGGACTCCATAGAAGTCTGGAAAGCTGAGTAACATATACCGCTGCCTCAGCCACCCTGAAACCTTCATGGTGTATATACAAAGCCCAGGTTATTCTTAGGAAAGAAAAGAAACAAGAGCTTTTCCTGTGAGATAGCTTAGGCTCTGGGGAGGAACAGTGCATGATGGGGGGGTGGATTGCTGAATAATCTGGGGCTCCTCTGGCTGCATGTGCAGTGGAGTGGGGGTGGTGGGCTCAGGGCTTCTCTGACCGTGCTGTGGAGGGAGCCCTAGGTCTTCAGCTGGCCCAGGGCTCCTATGACTTTGCTGGGGGAATGGGGCTCAGGACTCTAGATGGTCCAAGGTTCATCCATCAGAGGGGTGAATCAGGACTCATCTGGGGGAGGACTCCTGGCCCTGGCTATAATGGGTGTGCAGGGGCATCTTGGGGTTCTAGTTGCATGGGGGCATTGGTAGAAGAGGTCGCACTGAGAGTTAGCATCCCCAAAGGGGATCACCACACGCTGCCCATGTGTGCACTCAGTATTGCTAAGTCCCCATACAACAATGTGTGTACAATATTTGCAGTGCTTTTGGGTTTCTCAGGATCTGAGAGGAACAGAAGTTTTCCTTCTCTAAGCTCTTTGGACTGGGTTTAACTAGCCCTGTTCCTTCCTTCCATCCCCTCTCTGTCTCTGTCTCTCTCTCTCTCTCTCTCCCTCTCCCTGGCACTTGCTTCCTGTGCCACTTTATCACACTTGAATATTTATTCCCACACAGCCTGCCAGTCTAATTACATAATTACCCCAGTCACCTTCCTCTGGTGGGGGAATTAATTAACATCCAAGTGATCAGAGTGCAGGCTCACCTATTCACTCCATGCACTCTGCCAGACATGCATATTTGTTCAAAACCTTAAACATATTTGCTTCTGCTATGTCTTCATAGCTTTTGCGTTCATATTCTGAAAATATTCTAATGAAACAGCTTTACTAATGTAAATACTCAACAGAAATGGGATGAGGAAAATTTTGTGTCTGAAGGCTTAATTAACCAATAATAACATTTTCAAATTTTATCTTAAAATATAATTTGAAATTTGTGTTGTTATTGATTATTTGCCCAAGTTGCCCGTTTCATTCACAAAATAGTACAGTAGACTTCTGATAATCTGGAACCTTTGGGACCTAGGTGGTGCCGGTTTATCAAATATGCTGGACTATCAGGAGGTACTATAAGCTGGTTATATATATACTGTATACAATATATACTGTATACAGTATATACTGTATATAAAGTGTTTTAACCCTTTTTATTGTACATACTGTATACAGTATACTGTAATGTTTTTGGTTTTTTAACCCTTTTTTACCCTTTCCACTCGGTTCAGCTGTTGCCACTGCTGCCTTGTGACTCGTTTTTTGCTGAAACTCGCTCACTAAGCTCTTTTCATTTTGATGCCAGGCTATCGGGAGTGCCGTACAATTGGATGCCGGACTATTGGAGTTTTACTTTATATAACGTATATAGTTATTCAATAACAGCACAATTTTTTGACCAATGAACTGCTAATGAAAGATCTAATGAGTCAGAACTTATTTGTTGAAAACAACTTGAATAGTGAATAAATTTAAGATATTTGTAGTTCTTGTTCATGAATAATTCAAACATGGTACAAGAGCTGACATTTTCCAAACAATTGTTTGTTTTGAATTATCCGGCTAGGTTTGCTCCACACAGTGGAGCAAAACTAGCTTGCTGACTGACCCATAACCTTTATTGAAAAAAGTAATGGTGTATTGTTTCAGAAATTATCTAGAAGTAAAACACTTTTCATACCACTTCTGTGATGCTGCACATCAGGGATTTAAAATCCCATTTATTCAATTATCTGTCGAAACATTATGTTTAACTGGTTAACTGCTTAAACAGGATCCCATGGATGGGGAGCTGTTCCAGCCCAGCCAGGCCATTGGTTAACCAGTAACTGCTAAGTATCACATGGCAAGCGATGGTTAACTGGTAAGTCAGTGGTTAACCAATTAACCAGTAAGAGCGATGCTTACCTGTTGATTGGTTTATTACTGACATCCCTACTGCATATATTGATCTCCCAAGGCCCAAACTGATAGAAATAAACATGGAATTCAGATCAATGGAAAGAAAAGGACCAAACTCTCCTAACCAACCAATTTCTGATGTGAAGAACTAAACTCAGATTTAGGAGTGATTTGAACTGTGCACAATAGTAAATCCAATCTGTACCTTAACACTGACTGCATACTATTGCTATCTCATTTTCATTTCTGGGCTCATGTTTGGGAGACAGTACCTCCAATCGACCTCTGCCATTTTGACAAACCAGAAAAATATTTTCCACTAAGTGAGTCTCCAAACATCCCCAGAATGCACACGAAGCAGCCATATACCCTGATTTTATCACAAAAGTTTCATATAATCAGAGGCACCTACCAGATTCTCTATTGGAAAGTGTTAAAACACTACTGTCCCACCAGTCTGAGGGGGGAGTTTCCTTCATGCTGTAAATAGCTAAGCTTGGAAAAATTAGAGATTTATCAATAAAAATTGGTAAACATTAATTTCCCTGTACACACAGAAATTGATGACAAAATAGTTCCATAGGTGATAATCAGAATTTACACAGACAAAGAAAGAAAAGTGCTGTTTGAGAATTTATTAGACTTTGATTAAAGGATATTTACTTTCTGTATTTTGACATATGGTGTGGATAATTTGTATTTTAATGGTTTACAAAGATTAACTTTCTTAGTTTCAATGTCTTCTGTCATTAAGTAATTGTCTCACTCCCCCAATACTTTACCACAGCTGTGAAAATTTAAATAGATAAAAATAAAAAAAAACTTAATTTAATTTTGCACAATTGTGAAAATATAAGTAGTGAAAAATTGATAATTGAAAAAAAGAAAATAACATAATATTATCTGTTGAAATTATTAAAAAAATAGAATTCTGCCAAGCATAAAAATGTGTGTTAGAAGCATGTCACGAGTACCTCTTCAACAAACAGCATACATATGCCCAGTTTCCAGAAGTGGTAAATGCTACCTTGAAACTGACTCAACCACAGATTGTTGTTGAGGTGTGTCAACTCTCTAGTCCCGATGAGGGAGCAATAATGTAAGTTTTGTTCTTCAATTGTTGAGGGAAGGCAGTCAGTCGATCCCTAGCCTGGCAAGTTTTGAATGCGCCAGTCACTGCACTAAATTATACACAGCACATTGGGAGACTACAACCTAACAAAAGACTTGAATGTGTGACATACCACATTTCCCCTGGACTACAAAATCTATATTTCTTTCAAAATGGGGATACACATTAGTGCCAAAGAAGTTAATTAGTTTTACTCTGAGCACAGAATATTTTCAGAAGTAACTGTTCTCCAGCCTTCAGAATACTAAAAGTTTTAAAGACCCTTGTTTCGCAGGAAGATAAATGTGTAGCTGGATTACCTTTCCAAATAAATTCTGAGAAGTCTTTTGAAAATATATTATCTGTTAGTGAAACAGATTTCTATACTTTTTATGGTTTTTTAAGTCACATTTTTTTCTTTTTACCACAGCCTCGGTTATGTTTAATTTTCCGGACCAAGCAACAGTAAAAAAAGTTGTATACAGCTTACCTCGGGTTGGAGTGGGGACCAGCTATGGTTTGCCACAAGCAAGGTAATGTCATTAAAGTATTTTATGTTATATAGTGTTTTTATGCTTGCAAACTCAGAAGGGTTGATATTTGTGAAAATTAAAGCATTACTACAACCAGGGGTCTAGATTTCCCATCATTTTAGTGTGTCTTGAACAGCAATATTTTTAACTTAATTAGGTGGTAGGTTGTTATAAAAAATGAGCATTATGTGAAAGTATTTTAAATCAGCATTTTTACCATTTTTGCAAATGAGCACATTCCAATGAGCAAACAGAAAAAGCTGACTGAAATTGTTTGTAATTTCAATGGTTAAATAGCTATGCGTGTATTTGTTTTTGAGGTGCCATTTTTGCAAAGATTTTTGGTTTTGATTTTGGTTTCACCATCCATCAATATAGAAAATATTTTGCATTTTCCAAGTTTCCCCATCTTATTCGGAGTATACTAAATTATTTTTCTCCTGCTTCTATGATTAAGAGGGAAATATATTTGAAAAATGCAAACTCAAGGCTTAGGTTTACAAATCTAAATACTATATAAAAATTTATTGTAAAATCAGCTTGAAGCATTAACAGGTTTCACATAGCTTTACAGCATTGTCAAAATACACAGAGGAGTCTTCCATTTTTACTACCAACATTATCTGAAGAGTTCCAATAAGCCCCTGAGATACCCTCTTTCAAAGCTCCCCATCATTCCTATCCGCCTTCTTACCTTCTGTGAGAAGATCATCTTGTGGTGCTGATTGCATTCATGCATCAACCCTCACACCAGGGTTTTGCCTTCACATCTAGGCTCAGTTAGTTTGCCAGCTTGGGAATATTTAAGAAGCAGACACTCTGTAAGGAAATTTAGTAAACCTCATACTTCTCTAAAATTTGAAATATCTTACTATATATCAGTAGTCTGTCTGCACTCTGCACATTAAGGTCTTGATCTGCTGGGAATTTACTATCTTCCAAAAAGTCAGTATAGCAGATCCATATAAACTTCTCCACGTTTGTGATAGCATGTCTGAAAAGAGGTGTAGTTTGATCAAAGCTTGCAGGATTAACAAAACCTACAGCAGTAGGTTCTTCCTGTGCTACCTGAAATAAGTAGGTATGGAACCAATTTATTGTGCATAATTTATTTTGGCCTCTGCTGAAATAACTTGCACTCTGAAATTCCTCTGATATAGTCAATAGAGAGCTTTCTGGGCACATTTGCTTTCCTACATGTTTCAGTTAAATCAAATGTAGCACTTACGGACATTTTGTAAATTTGTGAGATTCCCCTTGGAGAATTTGGGTCAAACTAAAATGAGTATATTACACCAATCTTTAGTAGTAGTAGTAGTTAATTTAATTTATTTATTTATGTTATTAATTAATGCATTTATTTATTTGTGTCCGATAGTACTCTCAACATTTTGGGGTCTTACAATTACAAGAGATGGGCTGCTGTATACTTTAAAATGAATTATTAATCTATGTATAACTAAATATAAGTTACTAAAATGTTAAATACATTCTTCACATTGTTTTAGAAGGCTGCGTGTGGGAACACACAACAGAATGGAAATCACTTGTAAAATAATATGACCGTTCTGTGCTGCATATTTGTCAGATCTGTTGTCCCGTTGGAGTCCCTTGATTTTGTAGAGAAATACAAAGATAAAAAATGGCAAAAAAAAAAATTAGCAGCTACTGTAGAGAGATGGATGTTAAGATTTTCAAATAAGTGTGCATGTACTTCCATTGGCAGGGCTGATGAGAATCTACACCAGGCTCTGCGGAGAGCCAGCTCAGGCCCCCCAAAAGGGCAGGGCATCAGGCAGAAGGGGCGGGGCTGGGAGCTATTTTCCCCCAGGCCTTCAGTGCTACTGGGGCCACAGCATGCATGCTCCCAGAGGCTCTACCAGCGATTTAAAGGGCTGAGGTAGTGGTGACAGAGGCTGGCTACTCCAGGCACTTAAATTGCCAGGTCCCAGGGCTGCTGCCCCCTTGCTACCCCTGTCAGCAGCACTATGGACAGGCATTTTTATGTCTAATTTGTATGTGTAAGAACCGCCATTTTTCACAAGCCACTGTTAATTTATACCCACCAATCAAGGTAATTGTATGTTCAAATTAAGCATACAAATGTTCATTCTCTGCTTTGTAAATTGGGTCCGCTATAGATATGGTCCAATTCACAGTCATGAAAAATGCAGCATGGATCATGAAATCTGGTTTTCCCCTGTGAAATCTGTGGAATTAATGAAGAAGACCAGTTTTTCTCAAATTGGGGGTCCTGATCCAAATGGGAGTTGCAGGGAGGTTATTTTAGGTGGGTCATGGTATTACCCCCCCTTACTTCTGTGCTACCTTCAGAGCTGGGCAGCCAGAGATTGGCAGCCCTGCCAGCAGCAGTACAGTAGTAAGGGTGGCAATACCATACCATATCATTGTTACTTCTGCACTGTTGCTGCTGGCAGCAGCTCTGTCTTCTGAGAGTTGGGCTCCTGCGCAGCAGCTACCACTCACCAGATGCCCAGTTCTGAAGGCAGCGCTGCCACCTGCAGCAGTGCAGAATTAATGGGAGGCAGTACCATAATCCCCCTAAAATTACGTTGGGACTCCCCAACTTCTCTTGGAGTCAGGTTCCCTACAATTACAGCCCCATGAAATTCCAGATATAAATAGCTGAAATAATGGCATTTATGATTTTTAAAATCCTATGACCGTGAAATTGACTAAAATTGACTGTAAATTTCATAAGGCTGTAACTATATATGTAAGTATATAAATGTCTCTGTGTGCAAATGTGTGCCTCACATTTTCAATAATGGCTAACGCTTTTGGGTGCCCAACTTGACACTTTTAAGGGAGCCTGTATTAGAAAGTGTTGAGCACCTATCATTTGTAAACCATCCACTTTTAAGTGTGGCCATCCAGAAGTTGACACCTCAGAACAGTAGTTGCTGTTGAAAATTTAGGTTGTAAATAATTAAATAAAATGTACACATCTCAAAGTTTTCAGATCCTCCCATTTTAACTGCACATTGTTTATTTTACTTATAGTAACTTTAAGTTTTATTACAATATTTTGTTGTTTTTCACTAATAAAATGTGATTAAGAAACTTGTGGATTGGAGAAGAATAAGGCATATAATAGACACTAAAAAATGAGTGGTTTAATACTGTTTGGCAGAAAGGGAGATCTGAAACCTCAGCCACAGAAATTCAAAGAATAGATGGTTTGCTGATGCACCACTGATTTTTTTCCTTTTATTCCTTTAAACGGGCAACATACACATAAGCTTGACTATACATGGCAGCTAAATTAACATCGTTAGACCTGACTGGCTCCATTGAAGCCATTATGGACTATTATTTCAGCTATCTACAGACTGAGAAATCTCTAAGCAGGACTCTCTACAGTGGCAGAGATATTAGTGTTTGAGTCGAGAATACATATATCAAACTGTCCAAAAAGGCCTAGATGTCACAAATTGTGATGATAAAGTCCCAAAGTATAAACTTACACAAACACCCATAAAGCCAGGGGCCAGTATAGTTAAGGTTGAGGTCAGTAACATAAAATGGTCCATCATAAATGTGATCATATTGTCTCTCTAAAAGGTATATTTTGTTAAATTGCAGGTATTGTCATTTTAGAGAGCTGTAAATAAATAATTATATTTTAACTTGTAAAATATATATACATAATATGTCCATCTGCCTAGGTATTGGTATGGGCCTTAGAACTGCAATAGCCAAACATTTCCAAAGCATTTAAGAACAGAAATAATCTCATTCTTTATTTCTAGCCTGTAGGAGACATAGCTGGCTTAATTTATAGGATTTATTTGTTTCTGTATGTAAGACAGAGTGTGTCTCTGTGTGTAAAGCACTTATTCAGGACAAACTAAGTGAAATAAAGGAGCACTGAATTAATTTTGAAAGTGGTGAGGTAAACAGTCTCTCTTTTGTAGGATTAAGTTCCACAGACTAGATCAAGCTGCTGTGAAAGTTCTGTTTCCTGCACTCTCAAATCTCCCTTTATTAGTCAACAATTTTATTTTTCCATTAAAATGTAGCTGTTGTGCGTGTTCATGAACATGGAGAATAATGCGTTATTCGTAGGGAAGGACAGAGATTTTAGACTAGACAACCTGTATGTGTTGCGAAGCACATGGTCTGCTATGTTTTATACCATTTAGGGTATGTCTCCTCTTGGAGCTGGGGGTGCAGTAACTTAGACAGCAGTGAAAGGGAGTAGAAACCTGTGCAGATCCTGTGGGTATGTACTTGGATGGCTAGCCCAAGCTGTTGCCTTTGCTGCCATGGCTACACTGCAATTTTTGGCAGTGAGAGCTAGCATGTGTCTCCTCAAGATGGGAACCACACCAGACTTTCAACTGTAGACATACCAACAGAGCTTTATGAGGTGTAGCTTCATTATTAGATAGGAATCTCAGTAGTAAAGTCTGGAAGTCGTAAGTATGGGAGTTATTATGGCTGTGTATTGGAGCTAAAATGTCTACTTTGGTAACTCTATTTGGGACAGTGAATGTGTCTAATTCTGTAAAATTTACTGTATAATAGGATCCTAATCCTGAATTGGATTGTGATTGCTATCACAGCATAAAAGTTTTAGCATTAGTATTACATGCTTGTTTTGAAGTTCAGTTCTCAGGCTTTGCAAGCAAACACCACTCTTATATTTGAATTCATTTAACTCCAGCAACGAAAGGGAATAATTCCTGCCCCCTTCCACAGCCCCCTGTTTTCTTTCCAAACAAACCCTGCCCCCATTACTATAGTAAATATAAGATAAAGTCTGTAGTGTAGTTGGAGCTCAGTGGGGCTGAAAGCAGGGATGGCAAGCTGTAGGGACAGGATTCACTAACTGCATTGATGTGTAAAAATCTTTCATCTGTGATTCTGGAATATTTTGCATTCCCCTTAATGCATTATCCTCAAAATATCCCTGTGACGTATGGAAATAGTGTTATCCTATTGTAAAACTGGAAAACCAAGGCACAAAGGGTGGAGAGTATTTTTAGCAATGCTATAGCACTGATAAAATAAAATATATAGAGATTTTTATATAAGAATTATTCGAAGAATATTAGTGTTTTGCTGATTTCATTAAACAAAATAAAAAGGCTTTGAGAGAATGTCATGTAAATCATTCCAATAAGTTTGCTCTGCATTTTAAAATTTAACAAGGCTCTTAAAATAATCATGTTTTTAAATTTAATTCCCAGGAGAATATCTCTGGCCACTCCCAGACAGCTTTATAAGTCCTCCAATATGACTCAGCGATGGCAGCGACGGGAGATTTCTAACTTTGAATATTTGATGTTCCTCAATACTATAGCAGGTAAGGCTTCTAACTCTTTAATCCTTCATAATATGTTTGTTTGTCAAAAGCTTGAGTACCGTGACTTTGTAGAATACATTTATCCCTCTGGAATTCCGCTGCAGTTTTAGGATAGATTCTGAAACACTCACATTAAATTTTATCAGAAAATGCACATCCTATCACTGAGGCTTTAGATTCATTTATTGTTATGAAGGTTGTTCCCGGCTCTGCTTCTGCCATTTCCTCTGCTGACAGCTTTGTCTGAAGCTTTATTAGAGTCAACAAACCATTGCCAGAGAGTGTCTGGAAATAATAATGGGAAAATGTAATTTCACTACTTCGTCATTCTCAGCAACAGCAACTAGACAGCAGAATAACAATAGTATTCTGGCTAGTACAGATGTCACCTGGTTTGTGGTATGATTAGATTACAGCATCTTTTCTCTTTTAGTTCTTTGTACTGAAATATAATATCAGATTAGATATTTCAAAAGAGAAATAACTTCCGTAGATGTCCATTCTTTATTAGAGTATGTCTACATTACTAAGTTTTGTCGACAAAACTAATTCATGGTGTAGACAAAGCCTTAGTAAAATAGTTTTCTTGCAGTTGTCACTAATTAAATAGTAATAGTGGCAATTCCACCTCTGTTTTCCTTTTTTCTATGTATTGATAACAAGAGTGAGTTGAAATGTAAAAAGATGCATCTTTCAGTATGATGTATAAAACATTTATCTAGTGGTGGTTGCTATTATTTTCCTAGCAGCATAGCACATAAATTAATATATAAATGAATGAATCTCACCATAGGAGAACTTTCTCATGTATCCCACATTAATGAGCTCTAATTCAGAATAAAAGTAACTCCACCAAGCATATTGACATTGTATTCCAGTGTTGATACACCACTTAACTTGGCTTTCATTTTCATGCTTGAAATGGTCCTCCTAATCTGTTCCTTAGGCCAGAGAGCTGAAGGAACTCCTGTATCTAAAACCATGTTTAATGACTCATCTCTTCATTTATTCTGACTAGAGCTGGGTGAATTTTTTCATGCCAAAAAAGCAGACCAAAACTATTCACAAAGCCAACATTAATTCACCAGTTTTGGTTCAAAATCGGGGAGAGCTAGATTCACAAGGAGACATGGGTGTCCTAACTCCCAGACTCTAGAGTTATTCTCTCAGGGTATGTCTACACAGCAAAGTTATTTCAAAATAACAGCCGTTATTTCTAAATAACTTTCCTAGCGTCTATACAGCCAAACCGCTATTTTGAAATTAATTCAAAATAGCGGAGCGCTTATTTCAAATTTGGTAAACCTCATTCTATGAGGAATAACACCAAATTCGAAATAGCTAATTCGAAATAAGCACTGTGTAGACACTTACTTCGAAATAGGGGGCCTCCAGCCTTCCCAGGGTGCCCTGGTGGCCACTCTGGGCCAAACCAGGAAAACTCCTCTCCTCCCCCTCAGCCTGGGAGCCCTTAAAGGGGTAGAGTCTGTTTGGCTACAGGGCCTGTGCCAGCTCCAGGCCTGCCAGCCCAGAGCCCGCAGGCACGGCCCCTGACCCGGTTGCCAGCATGAGCCAGCCAGCCAGTGCCAGCCAGCCCTGCACCACTCCCCAGGAGCAGTCTGGCAGTTCCCAGGAGCCTGCCAGGGGCCGGAAAAGGCGGGTGCCTTCCTGGTCCAGTGCGGAGATCATGGACCTGACTGAGGTTTGGGGGAATGCCTCCAACGTCCATGATCTCCGCACTAGACGCAGGAATGTGGCCGTCTACGGACGGATGGCTGACAGCCTGGCCACCAAAGGCCACATGTGTACCCAGGAGCAGGTGCACATAAAAATAAAGAAGCTGAGGCAGGCCTATGCCAGGGCCACAGGGGGCAGCTCCCAAACAGGGGCAGACCCAGACCCTTCCCCTATTTTGATGCCCTGGACTGCATCCTGGGGGACCAGACTGTCCGTGCCCCCCAGGTGGTCATCAACCCTGGGGCAGAGGGCCCTGACCAGGGCACGGAGGAGGAGGAGGACGGCCAGCAGTCGCAGGAGCCTGGAGGGAGCGTGGCACTCACCCAGGACCCCTGAGCTGTCAGAGCAACCATGTCACCGCTGTCTTCCGAGGCCGGGGAGGCCTCGACATGTGAGTGCCATCACTATCCCCTTATGCAGGGGTGGGGGGAGGGAACCCAGGGACCACACGAGTGGGCCTTGCTGACCACGGATCACGCAGCAACCTGCGCATGTGCCATACCAGCCAGGGCATGTGGCTCCGGCTGGCTGCCACACAGGGGCCCTGGCCTGTTACCCACACGCATGTATGTATGAAGGCACATGACATGCTCCTGACCCCGGGAAGGGACACTGCACAATGCCCTCCCTCCAGAAGCCCCCTCTACTCAGAGGCAGGGCCCATCTCCCCTTCCCCCCCCCACACCCACACTATATACAGCACAGGGGCATGGGTGCAGTCCTGGGCCAGCTCACACTCCCGGGGATAGCAGGACATGATGGTGTGGAGACCTGCCGTCCTCGCCTTGCAGAGGGGGGTTGGGCTTCACACACTGTGTCCCCAGGGATAACTGACCACTTCTTGTGTTTCTCCACAGCCGCACCAGCTGCGAGTGCAGGGTGCACCATCCCACCCAGGACATCCTCCCGCACCCTGGCCAGCAGAGGGGCACGCCAGGGAGACTTCACTCCTCCTCCGGGTGGAAGCTCTCCTGCAGGGCCTACCGGAGACGGACATCCCCCCGATGGGCCTCCTGGCTGGCAGCCATGCAGGGCTGCACGTAAAGGCCAGCCAAGTGGTCGGCCTCTGCCATCCAGCCTGGCAGGAAAGCCTCCCCCTTCCTTTCACACAAATTATGCAGCACACAACATGCTGCCACCACGTGCGGAATATTCCACTCAGATAGATCTAGGCAGGTGAGGAGGCATCTAAAATGGGCCTTCAACCGGCCGAACGCCCCCTCCACCATGATGTGGGCCCTGCTGAGCTTGGCATTAAAGGCCTGTTGGGAGGGGTTGAGGTGTCCCGTGTAGGGTTTCATCAGCCAGGGTTGTAGGGGATAGGCCGCATTCCCCACCAGGCACACAAGCATGTCCACATCCTCAACCCTGATGTGGCGGTCAGGGAAGAAAGTCCCAGTGTGCAGCCTTTGGCACATGGAGGAGTTGCGGTAAACCCGCGCATCGTGTGCTTTGCCGGACCAGCTCACGTTAACGTTCACGAAATGGCCCCGGTGGACAGACACAGCCTGCAGGATGACCGAGAAGTATCCCTTCCGGTTGATGTAGAGGGAGGCCTGTGGTCCGGGGCACAGATGGGGATGTGCGTCCTGTCGATTGTCCCCCTGTAGTTGGGGAAGCCCAGGGCGCCAAACCCCTCGATCACTGCGTCCACATCAGTGAGGCAGATGACTCTGCAGAGCAGCACTCTGTTGATGGCCTTGACCACCTGCAGAGGAACACACAAAATCACCAAGAGCCACTGGGGTACCAGGGTGGCTGACAGTGCTCCTTCCCCGCCACTGCCCCGTGCCCCCACTCCCAGGAGCAACCCCCCCCCCCCCCCGCAATCCTGACCACCACAGGCAGTCTTTAGTGCGGGTGGGACAGATCAAACCCTCCCGTGGAGGGGACGTGCACCCCCTCTCCCTCTTTTCCCTAGGGCAGCCCATCCCCTCCTCACACCCCCCCTCCTGGCACAGTGGCCGGAGATTGCCATACCTGCATGAGCACTGCTCCAACGGTGGATATTCCCACGCCAAACTGGTTTGCCACGGATCGGTAGCTATCCGGTGTGGAGAGCTTCCAGAGGGCGATGGCCACATGCTTGTGGAGGGGAATGGCGGGCCTCATGTGCATGTCCCATCACCACAGAGCAGGGGCGAGCCACTCACAGAGTTTGAGGAAGGTGTCCTCCTTCATCCTGAAGTTCCGGGTCCATTGTTGGTCTCCCCAGCGCTCCAGGACGATGTGGTCCCACCAATCGCTGCTGGTGTCCAGACGCCAGATGCGGCGGGGCACAATGGCGTTCAGGTGCTGCTGCTGCTCCTCCACGGCCCCCAGGGGGGTCCAGAAGAGGGCCTGGGGGGTTGAGCTACAGCAGATACTGCCAGGCAGTCTCCAGCAATTGCTGCCAGGCTTGCAGCAAGACATCCAAAATAAGCACCAGAGTGCCCAGGGGCAGCTCTGGCTCCATCGTGCTGAGTTCTGTGGTGTCCCAAGTCAGGGCAACCAAAGCAAGCAGAGAAAAAATGCTTTGCTGTCCCTCAGCAAGGTAGGCAAGCAAGCAGGGAAAGTTGAGAACCGGCTGTCCAGGGGGGTCCCTTTAAGCACAAGCCTCAGATAGCCTCAGGCAGCAGCCACATAAAGCAACTACTGACCTGATGCCCTGCTGGAACTGCTTTCAGCTCACCTTAAATGCGATTCAGTGTCCAATCAGTGTGGACGCGCTATTTCTAAATGCATTTTGTGTGTAGACACGTTATTTTGAAATATCTTATTTCGAATTAACTATTTCGAAATACGATATTTTGAAATAATGCTGTAGTGTAGACATACCCTCAGTCTTTCTATGATTCAGTAATGTTTTAAATATATATACAAAGTAGGATAACTTCAGAAGAAGGGATTGAGAGGCCCCTGAGAGCTATTGAAGTGTTATCATGATATAGCTGGAAAATGGAGACAGTGCGACTTGCTTTATGCCACACAAGAAGGTCTGTTATAGAACTGGGAATTTAACCCAGATCTCCTGAGTCCTAGTCCAGTGAATTAACCACAAAACTATCCTTCCTCCATAATTTCCTTCTTATGTTTTAGTATCACTCTTTAAATCACACCTGAATGCTAGTAGGCACAATCCAAGCTCCTTTTTAAACCATCTTCTTGATAAATTACATCAGTGCTTCTCAAACTTTAGCAAGCCAGTTACCCCCTTTTGGATTTAAAAATTTTCAGAGACCTCCAAGCCCTTCCCCTGCTCAGCACCAGACCTCATCCCACTATACCCCTTCCTCTAAGGTCCCAACTCCTCCACCCCACCTCTTCCCAGCCCCGCTCCACTCCTGCCCCTCGTCTTTCCTGCTTCTTTTCTCCCCCAGTGTGCCCTGTCCCTGCTCCTCCTCCTCCCTCCCAGTTCCTGCTGCATACCACTGAAGAGCAGTCCCCCAGAATACAGGAGGCACTGGGAAGGATAGAGAGGAGTTGAGGGAGGGAGGGAGGGGGGAAGTTGATCAGTAGAGCAGGTGGACCCCCTGGAGTAGTCTTGCAGAGCAACAGGGTCCACTCATTTATGCCTACTGGTATCTCCAACACATCCAGACATGGAAGACATGATTATGTTTGAAGTGATGTAGAAAATACAGTGATCAGTACACTGAGGTATTCCTTAGTAGACGAGCTCCAAACTTCAAAGACCACTTAAAATATCCCAAAGACCACTTAAAAGGTTTACAGTAAATTTCTTTTTTAACCTGCAGTAAAAAATTATGTCTACTAGACAAGGTTTTTGATTAATTATTTATTTGGGTGGGGACTTAAGGCAGGTTTCACATTGTTCAACTCTCTTGTAACTCAGTGGCCATACATTTACACTTGGGATATATAGATGCTACTGAATGCAATGTTTGAAGTAATACTGGTTTGTTTGTTCTTATTCTTGCGTGTCTGTGTGCTTCTGTTATTTTCTTTCCTTTTTTAAACACAGAATTGATCAGTACCTTGATGGTGCTTTTAGTGATTTGACACACCTGTATTTACCCAACTGTGAATTCATCTGATTTCTGAAAGCTTGCTAATTCTGTCTGCCTCAGAGTCTCACATTGTAATACACACAGTGCTCCTGTCAAACCAAATGTTTCCCACATTTTGATGATTAATATTCAAATTTAATGTAGCCTTTCTGTAGTACACATTCAAACCAAAATGTAGATAAGAGTTGTTTCATCTGCATGTAATATTGCTAACTTGGGTAAAGATCTAGCTATTCAGAAGAAAATTAGCTATGTTTCAGTTTTGGTCAGTCTTAGTCTAATGTCTTTCTTAGTTCTTTCACCCTTACTGATGGTGCCTTGATGCCACCACACATGTTAACATAATTCGTCTTTTCTATGAGGGGAGACGATGCGTTGATTATTAAAGGATTCAAAGAAGATTATAATGCATGTTATGTTAAGTGAGTTCCCTTCATTAGCTCCTGTGCATGCTATCCAAAGTAGGATGTGAATAAAGTGTTAAGCAATTAATGTTTGAGGAGCTTTCCTGTATCATGCAGAACATTAATTAAAGAAGCTCCTTGTCTGAAACCTGTCTTCATTGCTTGGAACTACTGCTAGAGTCTTTCTTAATGATCTACAAATTCTCTAATCACTTTTCACTTTTCCAAGATGGGTAATGTTAGCCTTTATGTTGTACTAGAAATGTGATACTACCATACTGTCTCCTAATCTCCCCCCGTAATAAGATACCTAAGAAGAGGCCAGATCCCTCCTTGGCTGCGAGCAAACCACTAGGGTTTTCTTTGTTGAAAATGGCTTATTCCAGCCCTCAGACATTTTAGGCCTATCCCATTTTTAACAGTCCTATAATTCTTGCATCATGATAAATCTTATCTGCTTCTGTAGCAGGTGTCAAATAGTGCAATATTATTATGAAGCAGTTGTGGCTATCCATGCAAAGTGCATATGAAAAACCACAAAAGCAGCTGCATCATTGTGAAATCATATTTATTTTGCTTTCTTACGTTTTGAAAGTTCATTTAGAAAGTAACAAAACAGGGTATGTCTACACAGAACATTATTTCAAAATAATCTAGTCTGCATCTACACAGCTGGCAGTTATTTTGAAATAATGTCAAAATACTGTCAAGCTGGAGGACTTCTTACTCCGACTCCTGTAACCCTCATTGTACGAGGAGTAAGGGAAGTCGTAGGAAGAGTGCTCTATTTCGAAATAAGTGCTGTGTAGAGGCTCACAATTTCAAAATAAGCTATTTCAAAATAAGGCTGTGTCTAGACTACATCCCTCTTTTGACACAGCGATGTAAATTATACACTTTGAAATTGCAAATGAAGCGGGGATTTAAATATCCCATGCTTCATTTGCATAATCGCATCATAGCACTCTTTCAAAAAAGCGCCATTTCAAAAGTAAAACTGTGGTCTAGACTAGGTTCTTTCGAAAATGGCAGGCTTTTTCAAAAGATCCTGTATTCAGAAAATGAGGTTTACAGGATCCTTCAAAAAAGCCTGTTGTTTTCGAAAGAACCGCGTCTAGACCACGGTTTTACTTTCGAAATGGCACTTTTTCGAAAGAGCGCCATGACGCGATTATGTAAATGAAGCACGGGATATTTAAATCCCCGCTTCATTTGCACTTTTGAAGGGTTGTAGTCTAGACATAGCCTATGCTACGCAATTGATGTAGCTCAATTTGTGTAGCTTATTTCGAGTTAAACCCTGCTGTGTAGACACACCCTTAGTGTACAGAATACATTTCAGTTACAAAAGCTGCTGTACCCTCTGCCTTCTCTTCTGTTGCTCATAGAATATTCTCAGTTTTCTTTTGAAAGGGAAAATAAAATTTATCCTTGACAGTCTAACCAACTGCTCACTTCAAAAAGAAACTATATATTTAAAAGCGTATGGGAATGCCCTTGCCTACAAAACATTTCCCCTATATTGAAAACAGCAGAGATGATAACTGTCCAAATGCACAAGTTTCAAGCCAAGGTATATCCACTGCTGGCAGGAGAACATCGCCAACAAGCTCTGTGAGTGAGACAATTGAAACAAAATGTGGTGTGTGCAATTTCACAGGCGACTTTGGAACATTTAATATAATTATAAAATCTGGTGGTAAAGATGATATCTTGCTAAATAGAGACATTGCATATTTTATTTGCTTTCTTCCTGGAAGTGTGATTTCTTACACACTCTTTTACTTTTCGATTTACAGCACTTCACAGTGGAAACAAGTATGAAATATTTGCTTTAAAGGTGTACACTTTTGTACCAAGAATGTTCATGCAGACAATGATGGGCTAGTTTTAGACATTTAGCTGTTTGTTTAAATGGCACCATCCTGTTTAATATCCTCATCTTTAACCACTGAGAGAGATACCCCCTGTTAATTCTTTTTCTCTGTGACTGTTCATTTAATCTGAGTCACACGTTAGCCACTTAAGTAGCATGGATGTTTGCCAAATTGTATCCTGGTAAACAGTGCACAGCTCTTTTGGTTATATTTCCTTTTCTCACAGATTTCAACTAGCAAATATTTTTGTTACTATTTTTGTCTGGTTTTTTGTTTGTTTTTGTTTTGTTTTGTTTTGTTTTTGTTTTGTAGCTTATTCTTCTTCCTGCCAATTTTGGCATCTCACACTTAATGAAACAGTAAAAAATCATCCACATGTTCTCATGTTATCCTTCATTGCAGTCATTCAAACACGGTAGCCTTGGGAACTGCTGGACACATTTACCAATGGGATTTCTGACATAAACCCATTTCCTTTCTCTTGACATCTGTGACTCTGTTCTTTCACATGAGCTCTCCTTTGCCCACTTGTAATACTGTTAGCTTTGGATAATTGGTTGCTGTCTCTGTAACAGAATCACTGAAGCAAACACCAAAATCTACAACTTGATCCTCAACTCTGTCCCTGATGAAAAACAATATCAATATGCCTGTCTTCACATTCTCAGTTCCTAAGTATTGTATCATTTCCTGATTGATCCTTCATATACTGATTACTCTTCATTGAAAAGCCTTCATTGTGTCACTTTATTTCTTACCTGAAAGTCTGCCTATCACTTCCTCTGAAACACTATCCACTTCATCTTTAACTCTGCTTCTGCTGCAGTTTTTACTCATACTTTAATAACTGTCTGTATCAACTATTTTGTTCTCTCTTTCTAAATCACTGTTCTCTAAGCAGTCCAGAACACTTGCATTCAAGGACGTGTGATTTCCATAACTTTTCCTGGCCTTCCTGTCCCTCTGGAAATTCAATTCAAAATGTCCCTGTTGATTTTCTAAAATCGCCAAAGTCTTGTTTCAATCTGTCCTTGTAACCTCCAACCCACCTATTTTCCTGCCTTTTTATTCTATTTTTAAGATCTTCACCTCTTTCCTGCCCTTTCTTCTGACTTGAGCATATTTCATCATGCTTACAGCTCTGGTTTTTGTTTTTTTGTGGGAGTTTGGATTTTTTCCCAAAGGTAAACACTGCACTCTGCTATTTATCAATCAGTCTAAGTTTTATTCTCGCTTTGCCCCTGGTTTTTGTCCTCATTTGGTAGACATAAGCCTTCCTGGCCAAACAATCTACCTACCCCCTCTACACACACACCTACTGGAGAATTCCTTAGTTTTGAAGCAGTAGAAGGAATAGTAACTATACTAATTGACTTGGTGTTCTTTCTCCCGACTCACAGAAAAAGGCCTTATGGTATATTAACAGAATATGTGTAAATTAAACACTCGAGATTATTTTAAAAAATCAAGTATAATGGGGGGACCTTTAAAATCATCCAACCCTTCCCCCCCCCCCCCCAGTAAGATACAAGAATCAGAATTGAGGGGAGGATATTATATCTGTACATTTGTGCTGAGGTCTCTCTGTGGTGCCAGGCTTTAAAGTGGTAGTTTTGAAATTTTAATTCTCAGACTTTTAACTGTTGTTTGCTTTTTTAAGGTATGCAAATTACCTTAGATTAAAAAAAAGAAAGAAAATCCCTTTTAACAAATATGAGGAGTAATTATGTTGCCAGTTCCTTATAAATGAATTCCTGTAAGGGTTGAGGATTATTCTTTGTGTGGGGGCATGGGGACAGCGGGGGAGGGAATAATACATTCAGGTAATGAATCTAGACCAACTTCTACTCCCTTCCTCTTTTTTTCTCCTGTTTAGCATTTTCCACTTTTCTGCTCTGATGTACAAGCCATCACTGGTTAATTATGTATATATTTAGCTACTGCATGTGTTGGGCTTATTATTGTCATCTAATTAGATGTAACTCGAACTGCTTGCTTCTAGAAAAATCATTAAAAATTCTTTCCTAATGACCTAGAGATGACAAAATGTCTGTAAAGTGTGAAGAAGCAGACAAGCACAGGAACATCGCTCTTAAAGAGTGTTAATCCAGATGCTGCAATCATCTAATTAAACAATATTTTGCTGTCATTAACATTTTCACCACGGAATTGCAGTTATAATTTCTTTGTCAGCTGTCTCTAGATCACTTTACCTTCAAAACTAAAGTGCCATATAAAAACATTAAATTGGATGGTTTAATTAAAAAGTTTTTTGTAATGAAGAAACATAGCCAGTATTTCTGAGATCTCTTTTACTGTGCCTTAGTTTTATTGTTCAAGTAGATTAGTGTCATAGGCTTACAATATTTAATATTCAGCCCTTAACATTAATCTCTATAATCTTAGCTGGTGAAAAATCTTCAGCTACTGAAAAGGTACAATGTCTTCTAACAGCACTACAGGTTTATGTTTTATAATTATTGAACTAAGGAACCAAACAGTAGCAATTCTTGCATACAAGCACCAAACAAGTGGTATTATGATGAAATACTGTCTGCTCTTTATAGTCAGTAAAAATCATAGCAGGATCAAAACCAATCAGAAGATTGTTCCTTGTGTGATTGTACCTTATCATTAAAACAGTGATATTTATGCATGTTTAGAATTATGGATGCAGTAAATTACTGTTGTCCATCCAGATATCCATAAACACATTACTCCTATAACATCTTGTAAATAGTATATTTATACTCACAATGCACATTAACATTCATTTACCAAATTTATTTTATATTTGATAACATAAAATTGTTGAATAAAGTAAAATAGTGAATAGTCTTTTCTAATAAACATTTATACGAATCATGATTAGTGTTTATATAGTATTTTATATATTCAACTACTTTACAAATATTAACTAATTAATACAACACACCGGGGAGGGGGGGAGAGAAATATTATCCTCCCGTTTTTATAGATCAGAAACAATCAAAAATAGGTTAAGTGGCGTACCCAAAACCACACAATAAATGTCACAACTCAGGTCTCCAGATTTACAATTGTTTGCTTAGTCCACTGGACCATATTACCTCTGAGCGAACATTTATAAATAAATGTTAGAATAAATTATAAGAGTGATTTATTTATTCAACAATTAAATTTTCTTATTTTAAATATTTTACCATTTATTTTTGTCTTGCTCTTGAGTTGCCTTATTGTATGGTATTATTTTACTTCTCTTCATTTATTAAAAAAAAAAACCCTGTAAAGTAGTACTGAAGTACAGAGGAAATCAGGGAGAAAGATTTCTGTGATAACCCAAGATCAGGCTCAAACTGCTAACTTTTTTCATGAAAGTAGCCCCATGGGTTTCAGTCAAGATTAGGATAGGGGCGAACATCATCAGCACATTTATTTTATAATGGTAAAACTCTTTGAGATTCTACAGCACCTTTCATTTAAAACTATAACAGGTTTCCAAAAAGAACTAAAGTTCCTGGCCGATAAGTCCATCAGGAGCAACCCCATGCTCTGAACGTCCCTAGCCTCTGTTTGCCAATATCTGGGAGAGGACAACAAGGGACAGATTTCTCAATGATTGTTCAGACCATTTCCTCTAAAACACCTGGCATTGACCACTGTGGAAGACAGGATACTGAGCTAGCTGGCCTAAGTTCTTATGTTCTCATTTGTGGATATCCAAGATCTTTACAAATATTTATTAAACCCTTTTGCGAGGGCAAATTAATATCCTCAGTGTACAAATGGTGAAAATGATGGCATAGTAAAGTCAAGGAACTATACCAGGGTGTTGCTTTGAATCTTTGGCAAAGGCAGGGATAAAAACTAGAACTATTAATATTCACTCCTGTACTTTAACCTACTGAACAATTTTCTCTTTTGTACTTTATGTTGATAAACTCTTGTATGCTCTTTGAATAATATTTTTGATAAATGTTCATCTGCTCTAGGTGTCTTGTCTTATAGCATATATTCACTCATGTAGTAATTGTTGAGATTGCATGAGAATTATATTTGCATTTATTTCTTGTTTTTTTTATTTGAACAATTACACGTATATTGGTATTAGATCAATTTTCCCTTCCAAATTCTGTTTGTAGCTAATTTAATTTTATATTTTCTGAAAAAACACTGACTTATTAAAAGTACAACACAAAAAGTGTTAATAATACCTACTTTCATCAGTATCAATGAGACTGTATGTAAATATAGAGAAGTGTTTGTTGTTCATCAATATTCATTGAAAAAATAGGGTGTTTGTGGAGCAATGAAAGTTTTATATTTCACTAAAGCAGACATGATTTTTGTGTGGAGTTGCCCAGAACAAGGAAGCCTGTGTTTCCCTTTGCCAGGTTTTGTACCCCAGGAATCTGTCCAGAATCTGGAAGGAAGCAGTTAGTGCGACAGGGTTGTAAATCTGCAGCAGGGCTGGGAATTGTTAACGTAGGTTATTTCAGTCTGTTAATTTAATACACACATACACACACATGTATTTATTACATGATTTTTTAAAAAGAATCATGTTGCGTATTATGTGATTCTCAGTAAGTCAATATACTGGCTGGTTTAGGATTAAGGGACTTGTTTTTTTAATGTTTCATATAATTGAGGGTTTTTTTACTACTACTAGCTACTAGTTGACATTGCAATAAAGTTCTTTCCTATTTACTGTCCACTAGTTGACAGTTCCTTCAGAATTTTCAGTTGATTGATTTTCAACTGCAAATTCTTTTTTATAAATTGGATCTGCAATTCGCTTTGCTCATTTGAGCTGTTTACTTACATTTGGAGGAGATACCTTGGGGCTAGAATTAATTTCATTCTTTTTAAGGAGACTTTTAATCTTGAGTGTAGTTAGGAAGTAACAGTAAAACAAAAACCACCTGCCTATCTCAATGGATGGCAAAATTTATGGCTGGTGACAGACAGCCACAGATGATGGGAAGAGGAAAATACATGCAGAGGAGATATAGGGGCATTCCCTCTTTCTCCAGAGTCT
This sequence comes from Pelochelys cantorii, assembly GCA_032595735.1. Lineage (NCBI taxonomy): Eukaryota > Metazoa > Chordata > Testudines > Trionychidae > Pelochelys > Pelochelys cantorii. Next base: position 53,492,140 of record CM064326.1, read on the forward strand.
CTAGCTCAGAGGATGGCAATCTGTACCTTGAGGGCCACATGTGGCCCATCAAGGTTCTATGTGCAGGCCCACAAGATATTTTGTTTACTACTGCTCATGCACAGGGTTGCCAGATTCCGCTGGTTTCTGCCATGTTATTTTTTTTCCAAACTTGTATTGCTAAAGTGACACACACATAAAGCAAGGGCCCGTGAAGTCAGGTGCATGCTGACTGCACATAGGGTTGCCAGGTGTCCGGTATTCACCCGGACAGTCTGGTATTTTCGCCTCCTGTCTGGTAAAAACATTCAGAGAATACCAGACACCTAAAATGTCTGGTATTTTCTGATTTTTTTCCCCGGCCAGGAGGCAAAAATGCCGGGCACCTGGCAACCCTACAAACACTCAGCGCCCAGCCTCCCCCCGGCTCCTAATACCCCCAGCCCCCATGCTTACCTGGTTCTCCAAGGCTGCCGGCACAAAATGGCTGCCGACTAAGGCAACCGCTCCCCTGTTCCTATCCCTGCACACACTCTTAAAGGGGACATGCTGGGTTTTTTTTTCCTCAACAACTTTGGTCCCCCCCCCTTTTTTTCCTTCAACAGAATTTTTCCCCGGTGTTTTTTTTTGGGGGGAGGGGAGGAGGGTTCAGTATTTTTGTTTCAATCATCTGGCAACCCTAACTGCACACAATGTTGACTATAAAAACTGTATGCTCCATCTGCATCTACTACTATGGTTCAATTGGCACACCCGACAAACTGTAAGTATACAAGTGCAGTTAGCAAAACTACCCTATCCCAGGAGACCGTCTTGGTTACAACAATCTTGTGGTCCACTCATTAGCCTAGGTTGCCCATTGCTGCTTTAGCTACTCATTGAGCAACTGGGAGAGAAAGGGAATTGACTGGCCTGTCACCTTCGTCTTTCATTAGTTTAAACCCTAATCCTGGTCATGTGAAGTTTCTTTTTGCTGTTTCAGAAACCCTGCTTCTCCAACCTATATTGCTAGCTTTGAGCTGTGTTTTGTGGGTGCCAATCACCTGTGCTTGAGTCAGAAGGGAGTTTTTCTTCCCATAGGAGCTAACTTGGCAGAGGCCTAGGGAATTTTTTGCTTTGCCCCCAGCATCCTGAATGCACAGTTAAGTTAAATAGGTGTAAAGATTTAGTAATTCAGTATAGCAATGTTTCATCACAGCTTATGGTTGGTTTTCAATGTGGTTTAAAGGATTAAAAGGAATGATTCCCAAAACCTTGATATTCGCAAGCCTAGATCCCAGCTTAGTACACTCCGTTCTACTTGTCAGGGTAGGAGGACACAGTTGAGCAAGCTGAGCCTTGGGATAGGCAGATGAGAAACTACCCTGAGTTATGGGTGATTCGATAGGAGCCTGTCACAGGGAGGTTTCACCACCACGGTGCCTCCTGGGAATTAGCTCATATCTGCCCACCGGACACCTCCCTCTGGCTGGTGTCTCCCACATTAGTTCCGGACCCATGTCGCTCCCAGACTGCGGTGTCCTCTTCAGGATACTGCCCACTGGTAGTACCCACTCCAGTGTCTCTTGGCCTCCTTCCCAGAGGGGGATTGCTTATCAGTCTCTGTACTCTGGGGTCCTCCCTTCCCAGGGAACTCCCAATTCCTCTGTACCTATCTTGCCTCAGTGACCCACTGCCAGTCTTCATCTAGCCCCTTATCTCAGGGGCAAACTGCAGTCTGAAATGGCCACTCATCATTGGCAAAGGGGTGGACTTGCTGCCTTTGCCTATATTAGCTGCCTCCCTGGAGCCCTAACACTCTGAGGCCTTGCCTGAGGCCCTGCCGCCTGGAGTGAGGCCAAGCCAGAGCTCCCCAGCTCTGTCTGCCTTTCCCCAGCACTGCTCTATTCCAGGAAGCCCACAACTTCCCTGGCAGCCAAGTCCCTCCTGCTCCCCAGCTAGAGCAAGAGTTCTCCCTCTTCCTCCCTTCTGGAGACCTTATTTATACAGCTCATAGCTGGGCCCTAATTGACAATATCAGCCTCAGCTGTGGACTTTGCTCTCAGCCCTTTCCCAGGGCTGGGTTTTAGCCTTAAAGGACCAGTGTGGGGCAGATGCTCCATCACAAAGCCCTACAACTCCTACACTGGAACCATTTAAAGTGCCTCCTTATGTGAGAGTACGTGTGACAGGGCAGATAGGGCTCCTCCCCTGCCTTATGTTCAATGAAGTTTTATTCTGCTACGTAAAGTCCGTTTTTGTGTCCTCATTTGCCACCCCACCTTTATCAACATTGAGCTTAGTCAATATCTTGGGTTAGAACACACATAGCTGCACACCCATACACCCCCTCTCTTTTTCCTTCCTTCCCTCCTTCCTTTCAGTACTTGAGATTAAATTACACTTTGCAGTATTGGCATTGTCTTGTCTATGCAATCCAGATAGATCTGGAAAATGTTCCCCCATGTTTTTAAGTCCATGGTATAGAAGGTAATACATACTTTAACAAGACCCAGGTCATGAGCCTGAGTAGATGGGCTGAATGCTGGACAAATGTATTGAGGGCAAGGAGTGGAGTGTCGTTGTCCCTGACCTGAGAAACAAGTACAGAGCTGCCTTGCAGCAGCTATTTCAGCCTGCTGGGTGCACAAATCTTTATGGGTTTTAGATATACACTTTGTAGCAGGGAGGTGAGAGAGTCTGCACAATAGCAGATCCTCCTGGCTTTTTGCAAATTTCCCACTCCCTCTGTGCTACAGTGTTTAAAAAAAAAAGGGGGGGGGGAGCAGGGCTTCATGATAGGTAGGCAGTGTGTGCCACACTTACCTCGAGTCCCATTCTCACCACTGAGTGGAATTTCACCTTTTCCTCTGGAAAGGCACCCTCCATCATCATGGGGGATAATTCACTCTAGGATAATGCAGTATTAGCAGAGATGGGCCCAAATCTCAGATTCAAGCTTCCAAATTTAGGAAGAGACTAAAACCGGTTCTGAGCTTTGTAACTTGGACCCATTTCTTTTATTTGTTACTTACCTTCTGTATCAGTCGTCGTCACAGCTCGTACACTTACAGGAAAACAAAAATGATTTTTCCCAACTTTAAAATATAACAGATATTTAAGAATGTTCTTTAGTGTCATTAACAGAGGGTATTAAATAGGATTAAATGGTTTCTGGTCCTTTTGCTACCTCTAAACATTATTCTCCTCTTCTTACACATAACCTATGTTGCTACTGTTTTCTGAATTTTCATTCAGATATATGGAAACAGAGCATGTTTTTGTCTGCAGATGATAAATGCATTAATATAATAGCAGGTAAATGAGAACATAAGATAAAACAAATATAAAGATAAGTTGCTAATAAATTGCTAATCAGCGGCACAAATGGGCAATATTTCATAAATTTTATAAGATTGTTTTTCTTCATTAGGACGAACGTACAACGATCTAAACCAATACCCTGTATTTCCGTGGGTATTAACGAACTACGAATCAGAAGAGTTGGATCTGACCTTACCAGGCAACTTCAGGGATCTTTCAAAGGTATTTTTCAGACATTTATGTTACAGAAATCTAACCAACCTTCTTAATGAAACAGTGTATTTTCAATTTTTATTACTAAATGAGTGGAATTAATAAGTTTAGCAGGAAAATGTTTTTATTTTACAAAGCCTTATGAGGTTATAGTTTTCATATGGAAGATTGGTTTTGATTTGTTATATCAAATAAGTTTTAAAGGGATCTTCTTTAAGGTGCCTGATATATTTCATGAGAGCACTTTATTTGTTTAGGATGTCACCTAGATAAGACTTTTTTTCTTTTATATTTAATCTTTTTATTATAGCGTTTGGGTGCATCTAGACTGGCAAGATTTTGCGCAAAAGCAGCCGCCTGTCTACACTGGCCGTGAGAATTTGCGCAAGAACACTGTCTTTGTAATGTACAAAATCAGTGCTTCTTGTGCAAATACTTTGATGCTCCCGCTCAGGCATAAGCCCTCTTGTGCAAGAATACTTGCGCAAGAGGGCCAGTGTAGACAGGAACGTTAATTTCTTGCTCAAGAAAGCCCGATGGCTAAAATGGCCATCGGAGCTTTCTTGCGCAAGAGAGCGTCTATACTGGGCACGGATGCTTTTGCGCAAAAGCAAATCTTTTGCACAAAGGCACATGCCAGCGTAGATGCTCTCTTGCGCAAATTCTTTTAATGGAAAAACTTTTCCTTTAAAAGTATTTGCGCAAAATCATGCCAGTCTAGATGCAGCCTTTATGTCCTTTATTGGTTAGCTATAGGAGGGTAGCTCTGTGTATTCCTTGATATCAAGATCTCATACAAATACTTGTAAACAAAAGATACTTTATTAGCAATTTTACAAAACATAGCTAGACACATGCAGTTATATAGATTTCATTTCTATGTGTCTCTGAATTTCCCTGATATGGTGGGGATTGGAAGCATAAGTGCTGGAAGAGCTTTCCTTGCAGTATCTATAGAAGCCAGAAGTACTGTAATCTTGTTGGAAACCTGCTCTCCCAAGACTTGAAGACTAATTTTGCACTTGGCATATATGGATAATACTTGGATAGTTAAAGCAGCTGGAAGGACTGACTTGCTGGTAAACACACATATCATCCCATTTTGGTTGAGGCCTAGTCTCAGGTTATGCAGGGCACTTTGCCCTTTCACAATATTATTTAACCTTTTCCAAAGTTCGGGGTTGGACTCGATGACTTCCTGAGTTCTCTTCCAGCCCTAGGATTCTATGATTCTGCGAAAGTAATTTTTTGCAAGTATATAATGAGACTATAATCTATATCATAAGTGACAACAAAATCCACAATAGGAGGCTATTGGCATTGCTAGTAACAGTATGAGGAAATTCCCAAGCAATACTTCTCAGTATGGTTTATTATAATGATAAAATATATAAATAAGAATCTTTGTCTCTTCAAAATCTCAAAGATTTGCTTTCCTAATATTTGCAGTGGCATGGGGCAGTTTGCATAGCACAATGTACTGAGATTACTCCAGAGTGTGGCTTCATGAGATTTTATAAGCAATTTCAGTCTCATTGACTCCATACTTGGATGGGACTCCATCAAGGGGCACAGGTGCTAAAGGGAGTAGCTTACTGATTTAGTAGGTTCCTTTTTTTCCCCCAATCTTCTAATTTGTCCAGGTCACTCTGGACCCTATCCCTACCCACCAGCGTGTTTACTTCTCCCCTTAGTTTAGTGTCATCTGAAAACTTGCTGAAGGCGCAGTCAGTCACCTCATCCAGGTTATTAATAAAGATGTTGAACAAAACCATCCCCAGAACTGACCCTTGGAGCACTCTGCTTGATACTGACCACCAACCAGACATCGAGCCATTGATCACAACCCATTGAACCCAATAATTTAGCCAGCTTTCTATCCCCCTTACAGTCCATTTATCCAATTCATATTTCTTTAACTTGCTGGCAAGAATACTGTGGGAGACCGTATCAGAAGCTTTACTAAAGTCAAGCTATATCATGTCCACCACCTTGCCCATATCCACAGAGCCAGTTACCTTGTCATAGAAGGCAATCAGGTGAGTCAGGCATGACCTGCCCTTCGTGAATCCATGTTGACTATTCCTGATCACTTTTCTCTCTTCCAAGTGCTTCAAAATGGATTCCTTAAGGATCCTTTCCATGATTTTTCCGGGGACTGAGGCTGACCAGTCTCTAGTTCCCTGGATTGTCCTCCTTCCATTATTTAAAGATGGGCACTACATTTGCCTTTTTTCAGTCATCCGGGACCTCTACCGATCTCCACAATTTTTCAGAGATAATGGCCAGTGGCTCTGCAATCACATCAGCCAATTCCCTCAGCACCCTCGGATGCATTAGATACGGTCCTATGGATTTATGTCCCACTTTTCTAAATAGTTCTTAACTGTTCTCTCTGCAGTGAGGGCTTCCCATACTGTGCCTCCTAGAGCAGCAGTCTGGGAGCTGACCTTGTCTATGAAAACAGACAAAAATGCGTTGAGAATTTCAGCTTTTTCCCACATCATCTGTCACTAGGTTGCTTCTCTCTTTCAGTAAGGGTCCCACAACTTCCCTGGCCACCCTCTTATTGTTAACATGCCTGTACAAACCTTTCTTGTTACCCTTCACATGCCTTGCTGGCTTTAATTCCAATTGTGCATTAGACACTTTTCATAATACTTTATCCCAGAATCCTATATTGCCGAATTGGGTAATTATATCCTGTTGATCTAAAATTACCATATAGTTCAAACTGGAAAAGATAAGTGTTCAGCAGTTCCTCTCTTGAAATCCATCGTGTGTAATGTTGCTGAAGGAGAATGACTGCTACATTACAACCAAATTGTGGGGTACATTTAATGGTGGATAAGTCATCCCTATATGTAATTTGCAAACCATGTTGGGGTTTGTGGTGGGGTCACCGGCCCCACCCCCTCGAATCCCCAAGGCCTGGTCCTTTAAACGCAGGCCCAGCGGCCTAGTCCTTTGCGTGCAGGCCCAGCGGCCTAGTCCTTTGCGTGCAGGCCCAGCGGCCTAGTCTTTTATGGGATCCCCTCTTCGTCCGGGATCTGGGAGGAAGAGATAGGGGGGCCCGGGCCCTCCCTCTCCACCGGGCCCCAACCCAGGGCCCTATCAGTGGCTGGTGGTTCCCATCACTGGCTCAGCGGGGAGTTCTCCCCGAAACTCGCCGAGCCCGCTGGGTACTTTCCTGGTCCCCACCCTGGGTTGCTTCCTACCCCCTCGCCCTGGCTGACAGCGGTCCCACCTGTGGATGTGGGTCTGGCTACAGCAGCAATGTTCGCAGGCGTGGCCTTGGAGACAGCAGTGGCTGGGGCAGCGACAGCTTCTAGGGAGGCTGCACAGCGCAGCCGTCGTTGCGGTCTGGCTCGTCCCGGAGACAACAGCGGCAGGGGTAACTGGTCCGGCGCCTCTTGTTCCAGCTGCAAGGGCAGTGGCTCCTGTGTCTGGACAGGAGCTCCTTCCCCTCCGGCGGCCAGCCCCAACTGAGCAGCACTGCAGCCTTTTATACCTGGGCTGCACTGCGAGCATGCCCAGCAGGGCTGCGGGGGAGGGGCGTATTCAACCCAATAGGTGGGCTCTCCACCCCTTTGTTCAGTGTGGGGCTGGCCAGCCCCGTCACAGGGTTCTTCTGGCAAAAATGGAAACAATTATAAACTTTAATTAATACAGTATTCTAGTGGTGCTTAGCAGCAGCTACAGAGGTTACATTTCAAAATTATCTTAAAGTGGCACACAGATTTTTGTTTGTATCTGAGGGCATGTCTACACTAGGAAATTATTTCAAAATAACTACATTCAAAATAATAACTTCTGAAATAACAAAATCAAAATAACATGTCCCCCACTATAGGGGAACCTCAAAATTAGTCCAAGGCAGGCTCCATTTTTGTGGACACACTACCTCAGCTTAGAGCCCCAGGAAACACTGGGGAGTAATTACTTCGAAATGCTCTGGGGAGTAGTTATTTTGGAATAGCAGTAGTAGAGCATCCACACTAACGCTATTTCAAAATAACTATTTTGAAATAATCGTCGTTCCCCGAGGAAAACAGGAGTACAAATTTCGAAATAACCACTCCATTATTTTGAAATAACGGGATTGGTAGTGTGGATGCTTCACTTATTATTTTGAAATAAGGCATGTTATTTCGAAATAACTCCCTAGTGTAGACCAGGGCTGAAAGTAGTTGACTAGCCAATGTGAAATGTCACACAGTGTTATTTTTTGTGGCTTTTGAATATTCTATTTAGTTTTTGTCTGGATACTTTTTGTACATTTTCAATCGGAAGTCTTTGTAATTGAACTGTGGCTAAATTTTTTTCTTCACATTCCTCCTTTCATTGTCTCCAAAAAATTGAATGGATACTGAGAAGGTCTAGTCAGTTCATTGGGAAGGGTTTAAAAACGGAGTTCCTGATTTTTAGTCATTATTCACATTACAGCTGAAAGGTTATGTGCTATGCACATAGATCAGATTGATGGGGAGCTGGGCACACACAAAATCTTCTCCATCAGGAGCTATCCTTTTCTGACAGATTTTACTCTACAATCAAGAAGTGTTCCTGCATTGCTGCTGGCACATAAGGACTTCCTGGATAGCCACTGATGAATAAAATCTTCTGTCAACTGCTGCATTTCTATTCCTCACAGGTCTGCCCTCAACTCCCTTGCCCCAGTCCTCATCCTTAAAAAAAGAAAAGAAATAAGTACACAAAAATTTCTTCTGGAAGCAGTTCTGTATTATTCAGGTTGCTATACTGCATCTAATATTATAGCATCTTCATTCATTTAAAGAACTGTTTGTCCAGTCACGAAGAGTTAAATTCTAGTTGAAAAATAGGCATATTCTTTCTTCATAGTATTTTGTCAAATATTTCTATCCCTTGTTTTTTTCCTTATACATTTAATTGGAGATTTATAAAAATGGGCATGGGGCCAATCAAGGTGCTGTAGCTGTAAGATATAATGCACCCCTCATTCGGATAGACATTGTAGGCTCAAATTTTATTCATTACATATAAAAGGTTAAAGGTTATATTTATTGTTTGACAGGATGAAAAGTTAATGAAAGAGGCTGTCATAGATACATAGATTATCTTTTCACTACTGAACCATCAAGTGATCTGTTTATTCTCTCCTTTGTTGATATTTTTCATACAAAAATTCAGATGTTATTGAGTGTTCACATTACAAATGTGTTTATCATATTGTACGCTGAATTTTTAAGGATAGCACTTAGAATTTAATGTGATTTGTTATAGATGATGTTTATTCCTAAATTACAGTGATTGCATGAGTTTGACATACTACATTGTTCCTGCTTATTAAAGTATAAATGGGAATTTTTCCTCATTTACTTCCACTCATGCATCCTGCTAAATCGAATAGTTTCTTTGTAAGGCAAAGTCCTACTAATATTGACATGTGTATGAGCCAACACACACACCCATTCATTGAGTGGAAAAATTAAATTTTGTTAATGCGGAAGTCATTTGATTGACAGATAATGATAAGCATAACCACTTTCCCATATTATTGTGCCACTTTAAGAAAAGGAAGTGATAGTGCCTCAAGGCTTCTAAATGTAATAATGCAAATGAACACACCAACGTGTGAGCATTTCAAGGCAAACCACTCTCAATACTGCCAAATGTCTGTATAATGTTTAATGGAGTTTATGTGGTTAGCAAAAGCCTCTCTAACCAGAATTAAGCTATAGAAATTTCTTCAGTTTATTTTTAACTTGCCCTTTACAAAATGTAAATCTTTTACCAACAGGGAAATGAATTAAATTCATTCTTGTGTTATTAAACATTTATTGTTCTAATATGGAAAGTTAATGTATTGAACAAAATTCCAATACTTCCGAATCTGAATTAGCTGTTTATGCTGTAAGAAAAAGTACATATTAAACTACTAAACATAAAACTGTTACGTTTTTGGGATAAATTTACAGTATTTTTTAGCATTTCAGTTCTTCAGTTAAGTTTTAACATTTCCTGTTTAAAAATATTGTTTTACAGCAATTAAAAAATCAACTGTTTAGACAAAGCCAAATTAAATCTACACATAATATTATTTCCTTGCAAACAAATATCAGATTGTTGCATGTATTAGCATTACGGATAGATAAATAAGATAGACATTGTGTTGGTCAGGACCATTTAACTGCAGTATTTTAGTGATCAAACCTATAGGAGGGCAAAGTTGGCACTACTGTAGTGAGGAATGTACTTCTACAAATGCATTCAGTAAAATGGCAAATGCTGCATGAGCCAACATAACATGTCCAGTGGATAAAAGCACTAAGTTTATCAGCAATACACTGTTTGAGAGACTGGAAGCGAAAAAGAGATTAGCCAGTTATTCAGGTAACATGCCAATGAGCAAATAGCAGCAATTTTCTGATGTTCAATCAAATCAAATACTTTCTTTTTCATGGGAAAAAATTCAGCACATATTGTGTTGACTAAAATAAGTTGTACTTGTAACAACCAGCTTTTTGTGCAGTATTGTACCTCAAAAGTAAAATTGTTAGACAGCAGTTGGATATAGCATCTGTTATTTTATAAACTTTCAAAGAGAAGCATTTGACTGTAGTAAAATAGTGGATTACTTTGTGGGTAGTTTTTAGAAATGCTTCTTGCAGAGTGACTAGTTAGATATTATTGGTCTGAGCCTATGCGAAAGAGGTGTTTTAACCATACAAAGTTTAAAGAAATATGAATATGGTATTTTTAGAAAACAAAGGAAACTGTATATTTAGATCAAATGGCAGTTTTGTAACAACTTCTATGATACATTTTTAACATGAAGTGCCAGAGCAATGAATTAGCCTCAGGTATATTAGACTGCTGGTCTAGGCTTGCATCTAAGGTTCTGGACTTGGACTTAAGATATATGGCTTCACTTACAAGCTTTGCCTCTCACTAGGAAAGTCACTTAATTCCTTTTCTCTCAGTGACCTGTATTTGAAATGGAGATAATACTTCCCTGACTTACAGGGACAGTATTGCAGATAAATTCATTAAATGCTGCCAGCTGCTCAGCTGCTGTGATAATGGGGGCTGTATAAGTACCTCAGAGAAATAGATACTCTGTATTAAATCTGGGATGGGAACAATATGCAGGAAGTTCTTGAGCCCATTCAGTTTTTCTTTTGTGTGGAGGGGGAGATCCAAGTATGGAGGACCTCTCCACATAAGCAGCTGTGGGTGTAATCTCTCTCTGCATAGCTCTTACACATGGGGGCAGAGGAGGGAGGGGACTAAGCATAGAAGTGGTGTTAAATCATATTTTTATTGCTTCATTAAGTGTTCTGCAGATTCATCTGGAAATATTAACCTGTGTTAGCAAAATCAAGACACTTTCTTCAAGAGAAACTTTGTTTAAATAAATGGCAGATATCTTCTAATCTCATGCAAATTCCAAGATGATTCCAAATTGTGCCCTTTGGAAAGATCATCTAGGCTAGTAATTATCCAATTACACTCAACAAGCATTAGAACATCTCTAGGCTAATGTCCACAGCAGTGGTAGCACCCCCAGGGAGGTGTATGGGCAGGACCATGCCCTCACTGTGCCTTCACCACTGGTCAGCAGAGGTGGCCCAGTGAGTCAGAAGCATTCAAAGTGTATACGGGTAGGTAGCCACATTCCCCAGAGCTTATGGACACATTGTAAACATACAAAGTGAACTATCAGTTGGCCTCCATTCCTGCAAAATTGGTACAATTCCCAAGTATTTATGCACTTGACTTTGTACTACCAACTGAGGTAGGAAAGTACTATCCCCATTTTACAGATGGAGAATAGAGGCAAAGGTAGACACTGAGGCTGCGTCTAAACCACACCCCTCTGTCGGCAGAGGGATGTAAATTAGACATATTGAAAGTGCAAATGAAGTGTGGGATTTAAATATCCCACGTTTCATTTGCATAATGGCGGCCGCTGCTTTTTTCGAAACGGGGCTTTTTGAAAAAACCCCCAGCAATTTACATGGGGCATTTTCCTCATTTTTTGAGGAGTACAGGATCTTTTGCTGGGTTTTTTGTGAGGAGTACAGGATCTTTTGCCATCTAAATTGCCGGGCTTTTTTCGAAAAGCCCAGTTTAGAAAAAAAGCGGTGGCTGCCATTATGCAAATGAAGCACTGGATATTTCAATCCCAGCTTCATTTTCACTTTTGATATGTCTAATTTACATCCCTCTGCTCACAGAGGGGTGTAGTTTAGACATAGCCTGAATGACTCGTCCATAGCTATACAAGAAGTCTGTGATTAAGTGGGGAATTGAACATGGGTCTTCAGAGTACCAAGCTAGTTGCCCAACAACAGACACATTCTTCCATCATGTAGTCTGTAACATGTAAAGAGAAGATTGAGAGAGTCAAGTTGACGCTTTCCATATGGAAACAAACTCCATCTCTTTCTGTCCATCTTTTGTTCCCTCTCTGGGACAAAGGATTTTTCATAGAGATTTCCACATGAGAAGTTCTATTCCATGTTTTTTTGTGAAGGGAGTGATCATCGGTAGAGCCCTGCAAATCCATGGATATCTGCTTTATATCCATGGGTATCCACATCTGCAGATGTGGATATCTGCAGTTCATTTCTGTGGATACAAGTTTTGTATCCACGCAGCACTCTAAAAATCAGGTTTTGCCTAAATTGTCCATTTTATTCAGCAAGCACATTGTGTGATTCAGATCCTCCCTCCCTGATGAATTCTAAGCTAATTGAAAGAAAACTGAAATCTAAATCTAAAAAGAATATCAATGAGAATAAGTATAGCCTTCAGAACACAGCTTTTAGTTTAATTAAGTAAATTGAACATGTATTTTCTAGAAGAATTAGCTTGTCTTTTTATGACATAAAAGAAATAGTATATAACCTTATATCTAATATCAAACTGCTAAATTAAAATTTCACTTCTTCAGCCTCAGAAGACCTCAGAAGCACAGAGGTGTTTGCATCGATGTTTTGTATGATTCTTGGAAATTATATTGCTACCTGAGAGAAATGGAAGCATCAGTATATTTTGCATTAAATGTGGCAAAAATAGATAACCTCACATCAAAAATATATCTTTGATATATAGATATAAATCATCATTAAAGGCAATAACAACATCTTCCTATTATATAACTTATTCAGTTAAAAATATTTCAAAATACTTTTCAAGCATCACTTAAGCCTCACAAAAATCCTTATGTTTACACCCATTTTACAGAGGGAGAAATTGAATATTGTGATTCTTTTGGTGAAGGCCTTGCAACAGCAAATCAGTTTTTAAATAGAGGATTACAGCTCTAGAGTTTTGATTCCAAACCTGCTCTGTTCATTAGAGACATATTAACTCCCAACTAGGCCATCATGCAAGAATTTATAATAAAACCTTGATAGGTCACATCTTTGTCATTTGCAGCTCCCAATGTTTTTGCAGTGCTGTAACAGTGAACTAAACTCTCACTGACATTTACATTGTGGAAAATACAAAATCATGTTACACTAACTCATTCTGGATTTGCTTCTCAGAAGGAGTGAGCATTGTTTGTTAACAAGCATAATCATCTATACCGTTGTCACTGAAAATAGAGCTTTTAAAACTTTCAAATAGCCTTTGGGTCTTGGGAAGTGAACCCTAAATGACAGCAGTGAGATTGCTGCTAATCTCAGTCAGTTAATTTTTCTTTCATTTAAAGTTTTGCAGAATATATCAGTTAATCACAAAGAGAACCCAGACGTTAGTGTGAATTAGTAAAGTTCTTTTGTAAGAGAACGTGTATTTGTATAGTATGTCAAATAATAGGAAAAGGAAAATAGTCATTTAACAAGTCAATCTTTCTAGAAATTTTTTCAGCAAAGATTTTTACAAATTTATACTGCTACAATGTATAAACATTTCATAATAAATGATCCTCATTTATTATGAAATGCTCATACATTGTATCAGTATATACTGAATTATAAATTATAGGTATAAATTATATACTGATACAATGTATGAGCATTTCCAGTAAATCTAAACTGTAAAAGATTGAAGAGATTGAATAACTGATGAGACATGAGTAAAATAAAAATGTAAATATTTATTTTATTCTTTTTTCAGTAGTTGAGAAGATGCCTGGAAGAGATTAGGGAATGGGTCATGCTTCTCTTTCAAGAATGTTTTGTGAGGCCTTGCAGTGCAATCTGTATCAGATAAAGCTGATCCTTAGGGATTACTCAGACATTTTACACATATAAGAAAGCTGTTCACATACCTATGACACAGCAAAGTTATTAAGTACTAAGAATGTTTAGGGTAAACCAAAATGCTGGCATAGCATTGATTTAAAGTATAATTATTCACAGAATAGAACAATATGAACTATCTTAGAAGTTAGATACATTATTTAAATTGTGAAATTAATGTGCTGTATTTCAATTTTATTAATGCACAGACATCTCAAAAGACCAGGGAAATCCAGAAACATTCAATACTTAATTAAACCTCTTCTAGTAATATCTTTTAGTGATATACACAGTATAATGATGATGGCATTCATGTTGGATTCATAGTCCTCTACTTTCAAATGTAAAATGAGTTTAAACTAATCTTCAAAAATATGCTCCAGAATGAAATCTGTAGCAAATACTTGTAATTTTTCTAATGGCCAGACCAATTTTCTATTAAAGATACAAGTGTAACAATAAAGTAAAATATTTTTGAAGTTATATTGGATATTTAGTATATATTGAACTGTGCTGATTAGTTCAAAATATTGTTGAACAACTTCTAATATTTTGAGAAAATATTACAAAATACATTCAACTTAAAATACCTGATTAATAGGGATTTATTATAAAAATTCCCAACCCTTAATTATTTATATAATCGTAATATACAAGAAGTAGTCTTTTGGAATTCTAATAAATAAACATTAATACTTTTTTGAACTATTCATCCTAGTATGTAATAATGTGTGTTCCTCTGATTGTGAAATCACATTTTATCAATTTTAATACTAAAATTCATCCTTGCTCGTTCTTAGCAGATTACTATTGCTTCTGTTGTTACAGTTATTACCAAATAATAATTTAGTAACATCTTACATGAAAAATGCATAGTTAAGATCACTTTACATGTATTATCTCTCAGTTTTTGTATGTTCCCACGTTAGCTACATAGTAGACAGGAAGACATAACTAGTACCCTTTTACAGAGGATTATGTAAAGTAACACTCACAATGTAAATTAACACTCACAATGTATTCATATGAAATGTAGTAATACGGATTTAAGCATATAAATTACAACTAAGAGTTTCTACCTACCCCTTTAATTTCTAGTGAACTTATATTTAACTTCTATGGTCTGTGTGCAAGGGAGACACAGATTGTATATAGAATTCTTGAATAACTTTCCATTCCTGGCATTTCTTTCAAGTTAGAAGATTGTTCCTTTCTTTCTGTGAAACCTGGTTTTGTTCAGTCAGTGTTGTAGATGCTGTCTTGCAGGCTATGAATGTTTTCAAGTATTTCTGCTTAAGATCACCAAACACCACCAGTTCTGCGTGAAATCTTTTCATCATGAAATGTGCATTACAAAGTATCCTGTGTGAGCAAAAGTCACTTGTCATTAGCTGTATCATTATGGTGAATGACAACCACAGAAATATTAGTTTGGTCTTAATGCATTTTAAATGCAGTTTGGGAGTGCATTTCCAGAACAATGTTACTGAATTAATTGGGAAACAACTTTGACTTCAAGAAAGTCTTTGAAATTTTGCAGATGTGGATATCATATATTTGTCAGTTAAAGAAAGGAAAAGAAAAGAAAAGTTGAGAGATTTAGTAGATCCAGTCTTTGAAATAAAATTTCAAATCCATCTCAGTAATCCAAATGGATTAGCACAATGTGGAATAAGTTATCTACAGTTGGCTGCTGAATTTCATATCTAGTGAGTCTTAGCTAATATATGCAGAATAAAAGTGACGCAGAGATCCAAAGCATATTACCCGTCATCTGTTATAATTATTAACCTTTTCATTTTTTTGCAGCCCATTGGTGCTTTGAACCCAAAGAGAGCAGTATTCTATGCTGAGCGCTATGAAACTTGGGAAGATGATCAAACGCCACCTTATCATTACAACACCCATTATTCAACATCTACTTCTACCCTGTCCTGGCTTGTTCGTATTGTAAGTACGAGTGTGCAGAATTCCAGATAGGCGTAAATGCTGTGGGAGATTGGGCAGCATAAGAGTGACTGAAGTTCAAATTAGATAAATGTGAAGAAATGCTCTTTAGTAAAAATACTTAATACTTTCTATAGGAAAAATACTTAATACTTTCTATTCTCTCTCTCTCTCTCTCCCTCCATGTATATGGAGATCACCTAAGGAAAAAATATAGAAGTCAATTGGTATCACTCAGTGAAACTCTGTATCCAATGTTCATTAGCAGTGAATAAAGCAAATAGAATTGGCAGTGAATAGAAAAGGGAACCATGAAATTCTGCTAGATAATTGCATGCTGCTTTCAGTAGCTCTTGTCTAGTTTTGGTCGTTTGGCCCTAAGAAAACTCTTCAGTAAGTAAAATGTCGAATACAGGTATGTCAGGAATAAAATATGCCAGCTTTAAAACCAGGATTTTCTAGTTCTCCAGTCCAGTGATATTACCAGCATATTACTCAGTGAAATTAACAGCGTGCAAATTTAGAACAAATAAATGCTATTTGACATAGCACATAGTTAGCCTGTGAGATTAAATGCCCCTCTGAGTGAAATTTTTCCTGGATTATTTTTAAGGGTTGGTTAATTTTATGAGTATAACATGTGTAATTATGTAAAATATTCAAATTCTGAAGGGCTCAGAAAATATATTCATTCCCTCCCTTCCTTCACCCTATATATAATATAGCATAATTGACTTGATGCCATGTGGGGAAATTGCACCTTCTTCTGAAATTTTGGATGCTACATTGATCTCTTTGTCAAAATCAGGACATAGGATGTGATCAACCAATGATCCTAAGATGTGTAGTCAATTTTATATCATCTCCAAACAATCACATGAGGACTTGGCATGTCTGACAGCTTCTGTTCAAATGAGTGTGAAGATGAGAACAGTGTTGCATATTAAGACTGAGGTGCATTGGCAAAGCTGCCTGAGAAACTTGTGTTGGCATGTCTGCTCTATGTTCTGTTTTAATCGATGCAGTTACTCCTCCCCCTACACACATCCACACAGTCATAAACATCCAGTGCACATATACTATTTTATGTAAAATCAAACACACACTTTCCTGTGCCATTTTAACATTAAATTATTAATTAATTGTAGAACTTTTAATATACACTCTTATCATACAATATCAGCCCACAAGGGGAAAAATGAAAGCTATATTTTTCTCAAGATGAACACTATTATACTTTTTTTAAATATACAACCACTGAAAAATTATCTTTCTCCTTATATTTCTACTTTTTCTAAACATTGTTTTTGTGCTGTAGGGAGTTCAAAAGAGAGCAACTAATTATTAAATGCAGTGATCAGAAAATAATAAATGTTTTATTTTATATTTTCTTCATTTGCTTGTGAGGACAAGATTTTCTGAAAATATTTATTTCTTCATTTATCATTATAATCAAGAGTGGCCTTCAGCATAGGCTAATGAGTCAGGTACATGTCTGAGGAAGAATCACTAGAATAGTGCTAGACATTGGGCATTCACAAGTAGGCTAGCTCCAAAATACTCTTTCCTGGTGGTGGTTTGCTCCACCAACTCCCTTCTAAAAAGTGTTATCCCTGTTTCTGCTTAGTCATGAGCAAAGGATGCCCACCTTTCATATGCCCAAGAATCTTTTGCATTCTGAAGTGTGTTCAAGAACTTTTGAGTACCTCTTGCACATGATCAGAAACTGAGATATTGTTGTTAGAAGGAAATGAAGAGAGGGCACTTCATGAGTTTGAGTGAGCTGGTTGGAAAAGGAGGTCAGGGAGCCATTAGTAGGAAAAATACCAAAATCTGTCTTTGCTTAGGGCAAAACAATTTACCTGACAGTCTTGGATGATTTTTTACCAAATAATTTCTTTACTATATCTTAAATTTAAATTCTAATATATATTAGTTCAGAGAGTTCATCTCATTACCAATTGAGGGTGTGGTTTTCCCAAACTTAAGGGAAAGAATGTGTTGATATTGCTGTATTTGATGATCACAATCCCACTGTTACCAGCTAAAGCTGAGCTCTCTCAAAAACTGAGAGCTAAAGTTAAAATTCTTCTTCTTCAAGAGGTTCCCATGGATGCTCCACGCTGGGTCTTGGTGCTGTCCCGACGGCTGGCTCGGAGATTTGAAGCAGTCTCTGCAGGGGCTGCGCATGCGCAGCACCAACCAGCACATGCTTTCCAGTAGGCACCGTACATGCGCAGCCAGCGCCCTCCAGTTTCTTCTCAACTGCCCTTGGCCTGAGACGGAGCTCTGCAGTTCCCTGCTTTTTTGATGATTCTGCAATAGTTTAGATAGTTTATAGTTAGTGTCTTGTTATTGTTAGTGTAATTTAGTGAGTTAGTTGTTAATAGTTTAAAAAAAAGCCCTTTTCTTTTATATCATGCGTGGTTCGCCAGGCTTCAAATGCTGTGCCTCTTGCAAAGAGGCAGTGCCCATTTCTCACAGATACTCGCAATGCCTCAGATGCCTGGGGAACAGCACTTAATTCAGAGTTGCCCTCACTGCGTCAAACTTACAGCTAGGACCTGCAAAGACAGAGTTCTCTGACTAAAGCTGATTTTAATGGAGAAGAGAGCCTACATCCTGCCTCAGATCTGGGAGTACAACCACGATCATCCCAGGCTCCCCTCCCAGCAAGAAGGCACCAAAGAGGAGAAGTTCCTCAGTGCCTCAGCAGGAGACTGCTGGCAAGAAACAGTCCCCCTCCAGGCAATCTCTTCATAGGTCTCATGTCAGCATGTATGATGCCCCAGGCACCTCAGGCATCGTGGTACCGCTGGTCATTGCCACCTCTAATCACAAAGGCTCCAAACAATGCCTTAGCGCCATACCGATAACCTCTGAGGTACCAATGAATACCCCGGCACTGTAGGCTACACCACAGGTGTCAGTTACGGCACTGATACAGAAAACCGTGGTACCGCCACCATCAGCACTGATGGCAACGCTCACGACCTCAGTACCAACAGCACTATCTTCCATCGTGGCACCAACAGCATCTGTCTCAATACCACCAGCACCAGCCCACACTTCGGCACCGCCAGCACCAACCAGACTAGCAGCACCAATTATATACTTGGTACCGCCAACATATCAACGGTCGCTATCATCTACACTGACCACGCCATTGGCACCGCACAAGCTGACATTGCAGACTCAAGCACCGATCCTGGTAGCGCCACTCCCATATGTGCAATGCGGATCTGGCAGTCATATCTGCACCTTAGTCGCCACTGTTCGGTACAGATACATCGCCGAGACCAGCCATTCCGTAATTTTCTAGCAATGAAGACAATGGAGTACAGGCATCCTTTTTGGCACAATGCAGCTCCCCAAGGCACTACTACAAGTCGTGTTATGACTCACATGCAGCTCCTCTGTGCTATGGACACCAGTGGATGCCTCCACTGATGCCACACCCTTCTCAATGGCCTTACTGGAGCCCTTGAGATTCCTATAGGAGACACCACAGCATCCAGCCCAGCCCTTACAAACTTCCTGCTTCCTATACACTGCACATAATTCATCAGTACAACATCCTCTCATACCAGGTCCTGCAACTTTACAGTTTAGGATCTCAAATTACTCAGCCATGCTGGCAAAGTATGATTTTAGGAATTATTCTAAACTGTTGGACTTTGTGGACAACATTCTGGAGGCAAAGAGATACCAATTTATGGCCATTGTGGCTGAGGGGGACACTATTTCTCAGGCAGCCCTCCAGGTTGTGCTTGATGCGGGGCACACAGCAGCTAGAACCACTGTCACTACGGTTGTGACGCGCAGGGCATCACCGTTCCCCCCCCACCCCCCGCCATGTTCCCTCGCGAAATACAAGCCACCATTGAGGATTTGCTCTTTGACGGGCAAAAACTCTTTGCCAGCAAAATCAATGAGGTCCTTAATACAATGAAGGACTCACATGCCACCCTCCGCACCCTGGGCATCCATACATCCACTGACAGACATAGGCAGTAACGCTGCCAACCTTATCAATGACCTCAGTACCCTGCTTACCTCAATCAACATTCGCACTTCCATCTGAATAGAAACCGATCTTGTCCCCAGAGATGCTGACAGTCATCAGGTTTAGCCCCCTCAACTGTCATCGGCCAACAAGCAAATTTGAGGCCTTCGTTGAAGGCCTCGAAGACCTCCCAGAAGTTTCAATGCCACCAGTGACCACGCACACATTCCAAAACCCTTTCCACCCATTCTGTCACCAATGAGCCTATCAGGATACAACATTCCCTTCCTCTCCAAGCATCCTACCCACCTTCCCATCCTATCTCTCTTCAGGGACCCCTGTCATGAGAATCTTTTACGTCAAGAGGTGATACATTTGCTATACCTCAGAGCTACAGAACTGGTCCCAGAACAACACAGTGGATCAGGTTTCTATTCCCGTTACTTCCTAACTCAAAAGAAGTCAGGAGGGTTGGAGACTAATCATAGATCTCCGCAACCTCAACAAATTTGTCAAGATGCAACACTTTTACATGGTCACTCTAACCATGATTATCCTGGCACTGCAATGAAGGGACTGGTTTTCAGTCCTCAACCTCCATGACACATATTTCCATATTCTCATACACCTGGCTTACAGAAGGTTCTTAAGGTTCATGGTAGGCCCACATCACTACCATTATTGGGTCCTTCAATTTGGCCTGTCTGCAGCCCCTCGGGTTTTCTCCAAGGTGCTCGATGTCACCACAGCACACTTTCACTCGTTGGGAATAATCATATTTCCTTATCCCAACAATTGCCTCCTCAAAGCCACATCACACCCCAAGGCAGTCCTTGTCAGAGCAACAACTATCCATTGTTTTCAAAAGCTGGCCCTTTGCATAAATTGGGAAAAGTCATATATCCACACTTCCCAGACCATTCAATTCATTGGAGCCCGCCTAGATTCCATGGCAGCAAGATCCTGCCTGCCTCATGTCAGATTCCTTGCCATCCAATCTCTAGCCACAACGCAGTACTTTTCTCCAAACACTACAGCCAAAGACTGCCTATAACTTCTAGGGCACATGGAGGCTACAACTTTTTTAGTATCGCATGCCCGACTTCCCATGTGCTGCATATAGATTTGGTTTTCTGCAGTATACCAGCCATGTATAACATTCCATGTCACTTTGGCTTACCGTACCACACAAGGTAAAGACATCCCTTCTATAGTGGACCAAGCTGTCCAATTTTTGCATGGGAATCCCATTCCTCCAATTACCCCCCACCCCCACTACACGATTATCACAGACGCTTCCTACACGGGTTGGAGGGATAGGGGACCTCTTCTGCGACCAGACCACTCAAGGACACTGGTCAACCCAGGAGATGATCTTGCACATAAACCTGCTCGAACTACATATGGTACAAAACACCTGCAGACATTTCTGGACCTCCATCACCGGCAAACACATACGCATCCTTATGGACAACATTGCCTGTGTATTCTACATCAACAGACAAGGGGATGCCAGGTCCCAGTCCCCATGCACCAAGGCCATAAAGTTGTGGAATTTTTGCATCAACCACAACATCCACCTTTCTGCAGTTCACATACCAGGGTCACCAATGTAACCATGGAACCTCTCAGCAGATATTACCCTCAATATCACAAATGGGTACTGAATTCCTTCATAGTACATCTTCTGTTCTCCAAACGGGGTCACCCATCAACAGACCTGTTCGCTGAACCTTACAATACCAAATGCACACATTTTTGCTCCAGAGTGAACATCAGGAAGGGATCCATCGGAAGTGCCTTTCTCATCCCATGGAAGCATGACCTCTATTATGCTTTTCCCCCATACCACTCTGTGTCAAAGTAGTCCACAAGATCAGGACAGATGGGGCCACAGTCATACTAATAACCCCCTCAAGGCTGAGACAATCCTCGTATCCCTTCCTGCTCAGGATGTCAATTCGCTCTCCCATCATTCTCCCACTCCAGTGCAATCTCATCCCACTGGGCCAGAAAACACAAACCTACCTGGACCTACACAAACTGCATCTAACAGCATATCTAGGAGATGTAGCTCTTTAAGGATCCTCTTGAGTCTGGGGTGAGTAAAGACAGATCACCCCTCAATTTTGTGATGAAAGGCCATAATGGCTGCTAGGTATGCTTTAATGGAGCTGAACGAGAGCAATAGCTGTTTCAGAATGAGCAGGTAATCCAAGATGAGCAACAGGGGCACTGATATCGGATCGTGTCCTTTGGAAGTGCACCATGCTGAAAAGCATTTCCATTTATATTTGTAGGAGGAGCTCATGGAATCCTTACGACTGTGAATGAGGATTGTGCATATCTGCTCAGGAAGCCCTAGTTCAGATTGGGAGAGCCACAGAGAAGCCATGTCTCTCCCCCATCCCAAGGCTCCTTCCCTGTCTTTCTTCAGGGATCCTTCTCACAAGAACCTACTTCATCAGGAAATAGATCATTTGTTATGCCTAGGCCATAGAACCAACTCTGTTTCAACTCATGAGTAAGGGTCTTATTCCCATTATTTCCTAATCCCCAAAATGAAGGAAGGCTGGAGGCCCATTCTAGATCTCAGGATATTAAATACAGGAAGGTGCAGATGCTCAAGATGGTCAAGCTAGAAGCCATTGTTCCACCTTTAGAGATTGATTTCCAGGCTTGTACCTACAAGATATCTACTTCCGTATCTCAATACAACCATTGTACGTAAGATTCCTACAGTTTGCCTTTGCACAGGACCATTATCAGTACAGACTGCTCCAGCCAAGATATTCTCCAGGGTTCTCTCCATCATAATGGTACACTAACCATGGTGCAGTGACTGTATCTGTGGGATGATGAAAGAGCCTGCCCCAGCTCTTTCTCTTTTTTGTTTCTTCATCCCTGGGAATTGTGCAAGTACATGCAACGTGGGATGGGGCACAGGGACCAGGGAAGTGGGGATGTTATTGAAGGAAGCTCATCCTTACTCTTTTTCCCACAAAACACCATATCACAGCTGTTCGGACCACTCCAAGGTATTCAATATGCAGTATTGCAATGTTCAGTGATTTTGGCAGGTTGTCAAAATTGTTCTGAGAAACACAAGTGAGGAAATGGTGATTTGTAACAGTTCAAAACTCAGCTAAATTGGACTGGATTTTGATGGGACAAAGAAAAGGCACTCCAATAACCATAGGTGGTTCTCCCTACTGAATATCAATGACCATCTCCAAGCAATGGAGTTGCTAACATTTCTCAAATGAATAAGTCTCTGTAATACTTTATAATGGAAAATGTTAAACAGCCTAAAATATAATTGTTGCTGACAGCTATTGCTATAATCATCCAAACTTAACCCAAAATCACTTGTCTAGATTGTTTTGGGAAAGCAATAAATCCCAGTGGCCACTGACAACCTGCAGTAAGGAAAAATCTATTTCCAACCCCCATAGGTAATCCATTGATTGGCTCTCAAAACCTGGCCAGTTTTTTTCCCAAAACCACCAATGAGCAATGGAGCAGATGATATCCAATGACATACATTAGGAAGAGAGCTGGGAATTTGTGATGATGTTGGGCCTGTTTCCAAACTAAATGTGTCCAGAGTGAAATTCTGTCAACACCTAAGGTTAACAACAAAACTCCCAATGACTTCAGGGGGACAAGATTGCACTTTTTCCCTTCTCTTTCCTTCCCTTGTATGACCCAGACCCCAACATCTGTCCAATGGAGGGGAATGGGCATGTTCAAAATACACCACCTTGAACTTCTGGAGGGAAAAGAGCGTAGTTTGCATGGTGGTAGAAATCTCCATGCCTCAGAAGTCTCTTATCCCAGTGCCAGAAAACAAGGTCTGAATTTTATTCAGAATATATGAACAACTGAAAGGGGCTTTTAATGAATTACATTTTGTAGCTTTGCAGACAGAAAACCTTTAAATAAAATAGCAGTAATACATAGCACAGAACAAAATATAAATGAACATACTCTATACAGATATGAACTATATTTAATTATATTTTGTTACCACATACATTTTTGGATAATAAAGATCACCTTAACATTAAATGAAGTATCTGAGATAAACCTAGGAAAAGCTCTGAATTCCAGTTAAGAATTAAAAATCCCCAAAATAGGCACAACAGGTCATAGCGGGATAACATAATAGGGCACCCTGTAGTGCTCAACTATTACAGGTTTAATCCTTGACTGTGAATTTTCTTGCTTTTGTATATTTGTCTCAGATGCTTAAAATAATGTTGTCATGGAATTTTGGATTAATGTTTTTACATAATTTACTGTAACTACATCATATTTCTGGCTTCTGCTTTCTTTTTAATCCATCAACTGTTTCTGATTTCAACATCCATCGGTAAACCATTCCTCAATGGTCTTCAAATCAAATTAAAGTATAAATGTTAAAAAAAAAATGATAGGCTGAGGCTTTTAGAAAGCAGAGCTAATAAGATCTAAAGTTCACAAAGTCAATAGGAGGGGAAGTGGCATAGTTTGCAAAACTTGCCACTTTTAAGTATTATAGAATGCTTTTTCAATTATGAACCAAAATAGGAATTTTCTTTAATTAAAACATGTAATGTGAATCTACTGGGTACTTATTTCATATATGAAGGTCACCAAGTGAAGCAATCCAAAGTGCATTGGACACATCAAAATTAAAGTTGCCCTCCCAAACTTAACTCTGTTCCTTTCTGCATTCTAATTCAGTGTGGGTTTATGACAATGCTTAGCAAATGTGTGGCAATGATTAATATTTCTTATCCTCCCTTTAATATGATAGTCAATTTTGCAATGGTCTAGATTTTTTGGTCAAGATGTAATCAAGATCCTGACTCTAGAGAAAACACAAAAATCATGATAAGTAAACCATGGGGCTGCACCACCTGCTCGGTATGCTTTCCCTTCCCCCCCCCCCCCCCGAGGTAGGCAGCCCTGGATCTCCCCCCAGCCACTGGGGAGGGCAGGCCAAGGCATGGCAGCCTTGGCCTGCCCTCTTCCCTTCCCCTTCCCCGAGGCTGGCTCAGCCCCAGCTCTCCCCTCCCTTCGCCCCAGCCACCAGGAAGGACTGAGGCATGCCAGTCCTGGCTCTTTCCCCTGGCCGCCAAGGGTAGCCAGGTGAAGGCTGGGCCAGCCCTGGCTCTCCCCAATCCCTCTGGCCACCAAGGAGGACTGCACCAGCTCCGGCTCTCCCCCCACCCCCCGGCTGTTTGGCAGGGCCAAGGCTAGGCCATCCCTGGCTCTCCCCTCCCTCCCAGCTGCCAGGCAGGGCTGAGGCCATGCCAACCCTGGCTCTTCCCCTTTCCTCCCTCCAGCTGCACCAGCCCAGACTCTCCCCTACCTCCTCCTGTCTCTTGGGAGACCGAGGCCATGCCAGCCCTGGCTCTCCTCCCTTCCTCCCTCCAGCTGCGCCAGCCCTGGCTCTCTCTTCCCCCAGCGGCCGAGGGGATGGGCTGAAGCCTCACCAGGCCCTGTGCTCTCCCCCTGGCCACCGGCAGGGGGCCTCGTCAAGGCCTCGCCAGGCTCTGCACTGTCCCCCTGGCCGCCTGGAGGAGGGGGGCTGGGCTCTGCACTCTGGCCTGACCAAGGCCTTGCCAGGCCCCGTGCTCTCTCCCCCTGGCTGCCAGACGGGTAGGGGGGGCCAGGCCAAGGTGCTGTGCTCTCTCACTGCTGGCAGGAGCAGCAGGCCAAGGCCTCGCCAGGCTCTGCACTTTCTTCCCCCAGCCACCGCGGGGGAGGGGAAGGGGTGGGCTGAGGCTTTGCCAGGCCCCACGCTGTCTCCCTCCAGCTGCCAGAGAGGAGGGGGGCCAGGCCAAGGCCTTGGCAGCCCCAGCTCTCTCCCTCCAACCGCCAGCAGGGTCAAGGCCGTGACTCGGCAGTCCTGCCCTCTCGCCCCCCCCCCCCCCAGCACTAGTGAAAGGGGCGGGGATTAGGAGGAGGCAGGTGGGACATAGAGTGATGTGATGATGTCACTCTGTCATCCTGCAAGAAAAGATTTTTTTAGATATATAATGAAATAAAAAGATTTTGGGATCCATTTAAAGCCATCTGACAGTCTGTATTTGGCCCACAGTCTGCCTGTTGACTCCCCTTGCTTTAATATATGGATTTCTGCCTCACTTGCTGCATGCTGTCTGATTCCCACAGCAACCATGTGGGGAATCTTCTGGATTCCTGTGCAACATGTATTAGTGTCCTGCAAACAAAACAGGATGTAATTATTTTAATCCAACATTTATTGGGAACATCAAGGTTGCATGGACAAAGATGCTTGAGGAAACTTGCCATTACTAAGTTTTAGAGTGCCTTCATTTTGTAACTGGCATTTTAAATGTATTTTTAATATATATTTGTTGTGCACAATTTCATAGGCATTTAAAAAAAGAAAAAGGCAGAATAAAAATTCCATCATTTGGAATTATGTACTAGACAGTAGCAAGAATATCATATCCTATATAATAGAATGTGTTAATTTCGTACTCATTTTCACAGACACTGAGGAGTAAGACAAGGCTCCTAAGCTGAGAACAAATAAGGAAATCTTTGCCTTTCTAGCTGTGGCATCGCACTGGGTTGTCATGTTCAATTGTGACCCCTAACACTTATCTGCTGTCACATCTTTTGAGAATTAGTGCTTTCTGGGATACAATACTTTTTTGTAAAAATGTTTAAATACACTACTTGCTATTTGATCTAATGGTTGATATGAATCAAATCAGAGGCACAAACAATAAGTAGGGAATTAGAGAGATGTGTATATAGGTTACACAGTGACTGGGTGGTACACAAGTCTTGTTCTGATGTATGTTACACAGCTTAGATAGCTTGCTGATAACAAATACAATTAAACCCTTAAAGATACAGAATCCTGATTTGTTATAAATAAGCAACTTTGAAATAAGATCGAAAAAAGATAAACAATTTGCATAGCTCAAATTGTGTCTCTTATTTTAAGTTATGGTGCAGTGTAGATGCACACTTAGGCTGCGTCTAGACTGGCATGATTTTCCGCAAATGCTTTTAACGGAAAAGATTTTCTGTTAAAAGCATTTGCGGAAAAGAGTGTCTAGATTGGCATGGATGCTTTTGCGCAAAAGTGCTTTTGCGCAAAAGCATCCATGGCCTATCTAGACGCGGTTTTGTGCAAAAAAGCCCCGATCGCCATTTTCGCCATCGGGGCTTTTTTGCGCAAAACGGTTCTCAGTTGTCTACACTGGCCCTCTTGCGCAAATGCTTTTTCCCGAGCAGGAGAGTCATTGTATTTGCGCAAGAACACTGACGATCATACATTAGATCGTCAGTGTTCTTGCGCAAATTCAAGCGGCCAGTGTAGACAGCTGGCAAGTTTTTGCGCAGTCTAGACTCAGCCCTTGAGTATATCATAGCTATTCAGAATAGAATAATATAAAAATAAAATATCCTTTATTTATTTTAATTTTTAGTGTTCTTCCTAGACTCTGAGTTATTTATCTTTATATTTCACTCATTACCATGAACAAAGAATCAATATTACATAGAACAAAATCAAATCTGTACCTCATTCTATCATAGGCCCAAAAAATAACAATAAAGTCAGCCCCCTCTCCCCCATTTTAGTAACCTGTCAAAACAGTTACCATATCTCAACCCAATCCTACCAGCTAAGAAGAAAACAGGACTAGACTGCAGCATTATATTAAAATAAAAACTTTGTAGGTGCTTTCACATGATCTAATTTGAATGCACAGTCTTGTGCTGATCAGACTAGGCATAGTGTTATATGTAAGAAAGAGACTGTTTATAGTGATTTCAATAGAAGTAGTGTCAGAGCATGCCTGCTTACCAATTATCATGGCAATACTAGTCTTATGACAGAGGATGCAATTTTGTATTCTTCCTTTGCAGCAGTCAGTTTTGTACGGTACAGAATTCATTATCAAAGTGTTTGCTATTCTCTGTTTATTCTGGACCTCTTCTGTGTGCACATGCACATGTGTGTGTAAAATTAAATCCCAAATAGTTCTTTGTTCTAGTCATTTTAAACTTAAACATTTCTCATATTTTATCAGGAAACTGCTGTGTGATCTGTTCTGCAGTATTCTTCTTACTTGCATATTCATTTGTTTGATCATAGGAGCCCTTCACAACATTCTTTCTTAATGCAAATGATGCAAAATTTGACCATCCAGATCGAACCTTCTCTTCAGTGGCAAGATCTTGGAGAAATAGCCAAAGAGACACCTCAGATGTGAAGGTAGGTTTAATTTTACATATATTAATTAATTTAATGTTGTGTTACATAACAAGAAGCTGTAATTTATGACATTTTAATTTCTGATATTTTATTTTACATAGGCTCAGAGGCTTTTTGGATTTAGTACCCTTACATAAAAACCCAGTATATCAGACACACTTTAAATAGAAGATGACTCTTAGAAAATACTGTTGCTAAAACAGAAAACAGAAAAACAGATTCTAGCATGTTAAGGGTTTAAAACATGCTTTGTTTCTGCAAAAAACTGATCTAATTTAGATCAGTTAATCAGAAGATGAAGAAAAGCCCAATAAATTGTTCTTTCCTGCTGTTAACTCAATATTTGGCCCAGTCCATAAAATGCAGCAGAAATTGGATTTGACCTTAAAGTGTCATATTGTTATAGCTTGCCTAGCTGTGAGTTGCATTGCCTGAGGCAATTAATAAAGCATTAATGACAATACCCATTTAAAATGTAGGCTTTTTTGTACAGCTTTAGCTTTTACTTGACTGTGCCTGGGGATATTATGCAACAATACACATTAGATTAAACCAACATCTATACAATATACAGAAACAGCTGGAGAGCAGGGTAATTTTACTGTTGTTATTACTTACCTATTGTTAAATACAAAGGGTTTATTGTATATATGTGTGGAACCTTGTCAAAAAGAAGCCCATATCTTTCAATATTTTGAACAATAAGATTTTTTCCTGATTCTCATTTTCTCAATTAATAAGGCTGTAGTGAAAGGTTGGAGTATCCATATTCATTGTAAATGCTTTTCTTTTTAAAGCAATTTTAAAGAGGTTTTATTGTTCCATTACTGCCAATCAGATTATTAAGTATAAACAGCAAGATTACATTAACATTGAGTGTCTCAATTGCCCGAACAAAGAAAAAAACTAGAGAGTTGCTATTCTCTGTTTTTTCTGGACCTCTTCTGTGTGAACATTACAAGAGTCTCAGATGAGTGTGTGATCTTATATACCAAATGTTTAGCACAACTGGGTACAACAACAACATTCTTTATTAATTTGATTTATCCCTTAAGTGGAGAAAATAAATATACAGTGAGGTGGAAGAGGCTTAGTTTATTTGTCTATGTTCCATTACACATTGGTGATATTTTACATACTATTAATATTATGCATATAGTACATAGTGAGGGACACAGTGCCTGTTGGGTTGGTATCTCCAATGACCACCTTCTGTATAAAAAATGTATAGTAGTTTCTTCAATTTTGAAGTGTGTTTTGCTTTTGTCTTTTCCACTAAGCCTAACCTAAGTTGACAAAGTCCTCAAATATTTCACTTTACACAATTATGTTTCTTGTTCTTTGTGTGCAATCTTGGGCAAGTTATTTTCACTGTCTCCATTTTCCCATCTGTGATTGGTGACAGAGATTTGAAATATGTTGAAGTCAAAAACACTTTAAAACATCTTTTACAGTAATTTCCTGAAGCATGAGTTTATATTTGATTAGCTTTGATAGTAACTTAAATTAATAAACAGATGTTTTCATCCCTGAAAAGAGCAGATACAGTGTACATAATTTATATAGAACTTCAAATTTCATACACCAATGTATTGGGGCACTCCAACTAGTTCTCTTCTCAGGAAATGCAAGGAATAACATTTGCTTTGCTATGACATTCAGGTTACCTACAAGAGTTCAGCGATGTCAGCCTAAACTAATGAGTTTGGCTAGCACAAATGATTCAGTCTTGTCCCCGGCAATTTGGCTTTCTTTGTGCTATGGAGGAATCCATCCCACTAGAGCACTGTAGAAGGGATGCTTCCCATAAGATCATCTTAGTAACGTTAAAGTATATGATAGTGCTTGGACCTCTTTGGACTGCTCATCCATGACTCATTATGGTAGATCACAAACTATCAAGTGACCTTGGCTAAATATAATTTCATAAACTACAATAAATGTACTGATTTTCCTGATCATCTTCCACAAGAGCAGAGGGAACAATTTCAGACCATTATCACTGAGTTACCAGCTAGGTCATTTCTTCAGGCGTCTTTAGATACCACATACATTGCAGTCTGATCCATTTCTATGTGGTAGTTATATGCACTGTATCATGACTCCAGCTTTCAGGGCTTCTGAGAGAAGTTCAGAACACTCCCATTAGATGGTCTGAAGCTATTTTGCACATTAAAAGCTACTATCTCTGGTTATCTACACACATAGGAACAAAAGAAAATTTAGTAGGTCACAAACTGCCCAGATATTTTGCTTCTTTTAATTCTCCAAGTTTCCAAAAACACACCTATCCACCCCAATCCCTCAATAAGAGACATATGTTGGAAAGAGAGAGAGCTGCCCGTTCTCCTCCTGCAAGTGCACATTCATCATCAAAAAGTTTTAATTTATCATTCAAGGGTTCAAATCTATCCACTTTATGTCCCTTTCTCCATTCCATCTCTCTTCCCCACTCCTCTTCGGGGACCTTTCTCATGGTCTTTTATTGAGACAAGAAATAGACTCCTTCAGTTAGGGCCATTAGAGCTAATCCCAGCACTTTAGATGGAAAAGGTGTCCTATACAAGGCATTTCTTTTTGCCAAAAAAAGATAGATGACAGAAGACCAATTTTGAATTTAAGACTATTAAACAAATGTATAAAGTCTCAACAGTTCAGGATGGCAACTTTGGCATCTATAATCCCTTCACTAGAGGCAAGAAGTTGGCTCTGTTTCCATATTCATTATAGGTTAAGATCATTTTCAATATTGAATACTTTGCTTCAGCCTTTCCTCAATTCCAGGGGTGTTGTCAAAGGTCCTAGCAGTAGTAGCTATTTTCCTTTGTCAGGAGGCAATTTTTGTTTTCCCATATTTTGATGACTGGTTGATCAGGGGCCCATCATATGAAGAATATGGTCATCTGCTCATATGGCCCTTTCTCCTTGCCTGAAATTGGGTTTTCAATTCAAAGTAAAAAAAATCCATGTTAAGCCCTGTATAGAAAATATAGTTCAGAGGGGCATCCTCGGCATGAGTGAAAATAACCTAAATTTATTACAGGAACTGTCCAATCACAACCCCCACCCCTTGAGGAGGGGTCAGAGCAGGGGCTCAGGGGTACAGGACAGTACCTGAAAGACATTTAAGTATGGGATGAAGTGACTCAGGGCAGGCAGCTGGGATACGTGGGTGTTTGAGGGCGCTCAGGGCAGGGGTTTGGGTTTGGGGGAATGCAGAGGGTCAGGGCAGAGGGTCGGGATGTGTGGAGGACTCAGGGCAGAGGGTTTAGGAAATAGGAGTCAAGGCAAGCATGAGGTGTGGGAAGGGTCGGGAGTTTGGAGGATGCGAAAGTGCAGTTAATGGTAGATCCCCTTAATGACGTTCTTCAAAGACAAAATTTCTTTACAATCACATCCTGAATGTTTGCCTAAGGTATTCTCAGGCTTTCATCTTAGCCAAATCATTCATCTACCAGTGTTTTTCCCTAAGCCACATAAGTCTCAACAGGAGACCTCTTTTCATACCTTAGCAATCAGACGCTCCTCAGTCTTCTGTCTAGATATAACTAAGCAATTTTGGAAGTCACCTAGACTGTTGTTGCTTTTAGCCCTCCCACAGGATGATAGTGTACTACACCAGCTTGCAAGCAACATCCATGGCATCTTAGATGTTAGAATTTTTTGAGTAATATGTAAGGGCACTACAAGAGCTTCAATAAATACTTTTTCTAAGCACTGTGCCTTGATTCATGTTTCTAGATCTTATGAGGCACTAGGTAATGTGGTTCTGTTATCAGTTCTGTACTGAATTCTGAAGCTTCCTCAACCTCCCTGTGAGGATATTGATTAGGAGTCACCTGAAGTAGAGTGCTCATTAGGGAAACCCCTCAAGGAATAAAAGATTCTTCCCCCATGTAGTAACTATTTTTCTTCAAGATGTGTGTCTCCTCTGTCTGCCCTCTTTTCCCTTTGGTTTGGACTGTTCTCCGTAGGAGGTTTGGATAGAGAAGACATTCAGGGCAGTTCACTTTTGCAGCCCTATATAATGTCACTGCATAGCATATGGAGGTAGCAGGAATGGGAAAAAGGGCCTCTGCAGGCCGGATCCGGCCTGCCAAGTGGGTTGATCCAGCCCATGGAGGCCCTGCTGCTCCCAGGCCAAACAGGGCCTGGGGGTGGGGGAAAGCGCACAAAGTTTCCTCCTCCCTGCCCCCGCCGTGCAAGGAACATGCAGTCTTAGAAGCGCCATGTGCTCCTGGTAGGGCGGGAGGAGACTTTTGTGCTCCCCTGCCCCCAGGCCAATCAGGGCCTGGGGGTGGAGTGAAGTGCACATAGTTTCCTCTGCCCTGCCCCTTCCTGCCAGGAGTGAGCAGTGCTTAGAAGTGCCACACGCTCCTGGCAGGGTGGGAGGAGACTTTGTGTGCTCCCCCACCCCCAGGCCAATTAGGGTCTGGGGGGGAAGCACACAAAGTTTCCTCCTGCCCTGCCAGGAGCACGCGGTGCTTAGAAGTGCCACGCGCCCCTGGCAGGGTGGGAGGAGACTTTGCACGTTCCCACCACCCCCAAGCCCTGATTGGCCTGGGGGCAGAAGGGGGAGCGTGCAAAGTCTCCTCCCCCCACCAGGGGCATGGGCGCCTAGGGGGAACCTCTGGGGCAGGGCAAAGACTTCACTCACTCCTCCACCACCAGACCAATCATGGTCTGTGGGGGAAGGGGAAAGCAGGGAAGTAATCTGTCCCCACCCCTTCCGCCTGAGGTCCTACCCCTTCCAGTGTGGCCTGGGGCCACTTCAAAAATTTCTGAAGTGACCTCTGGTAAAAAATTATTGCCCATCCCTGGTGTATAGGATGCATGTGCTGTCCCAGTACAAAAAACTGTGATCAAAGGCTCAAGAAGAGCATCTGCACCTGAAGTTGAGTTCCTATAAAGAGACACATTTCAAAGAATCTACAGTTCTTCTTCGAGTGGTTGCTCATGTCCATTCGAATCAGGTGTGCGCACCGCGTCTTCCGGAGCATTTTCCCTAGCGGTACCCGTAGCACCGGCAGGGCGCCCCCCTGGAGTGGCGCCGCCATGGCGGGGCATAAGTACCCCTGCCGGCGCTCCCCCACCTCAGTTCCTTCTTACCGCCCGTGACAGTCATTGGAGCGTGTGTCTTTCTTAGTTTAGTTAATGGTTCCCATTTCTTTTAGCATTGTAAATAGTTCAATTAGTTAGGTAGTTAGTGTCTACTTCGTTCTTTGTTCTTCTTCCCCCCCCCCCTTCGGGGGTGAGGAATGCCAGGGCCGCAAGGCTTTAAGGCATGCTCTGTCTGCGCAAAGTTCATGCCCAAAGGAGACCCACACGACAGCTGTCTGAAGTGTCTGGGCAAGACCCATCTTACGGACGCCTGTAAGATCTGTAGGTCTTTCAAGCCGCGCACAAAAAGGGAGAGAGTCTCTCGCCTGAAACTTCTCCTCATGGAGACAGCATTACAACCAGCATGGGCTGGGCACCCTGCGGTGCACAGTGCACCGGCATCGACGCGCGATGCTCCGTCTCGGGCCCCGGTGTCCAGGACCCGGCACCGGTCTCACTCTCCGGCACCGAAGAGGTCCAGAAAGTCTTGCGGCAGGTCTCCATCTTGGAAAACCACGCCGGACCTGCACCGTGGTGCCGACTCACCGGTGCACACATCCTCCATGGTGCGGTGTAAGCGGGCGGAACGTCCCTCTAGTCCAGGGCAATTGCCCCCGCACCGTCCGTCCATGCCAGACACCTTTGAGGCGGCGCAGGACCTCATCAGCCTCATCACCTCCCCTCCATCGTCGGTTGAGACGGAAGGGTCGAGGTCGCCTATGTCAGAGGCCGTGTCGGCTCCGGCTTCGCCTCAGCACCGGCAAGACCGGCAGGCTCAGGCCGTTTTTGTGACGGGAACGTCCCCGGTGGGACCGGTACCACTTGCCTCGGCATCGATGACGATTTCAACGCCGGCTCCTAAGTCTCACTCAGCACCCAACTGGGTTCGGCCTACCTCAGTATTGGGTTATCTCCCGGGCCCCTGTTGGTTGCACCGGTGCCGTACCACCCCAGTCTGGCGGCAACGTCTGCGGCACCGACGCCCGTCTTTGCACCGTCGCAAGCACCGGCACCGACCATGTGGACTTTGCTGGTGCCCCAGCCGACACTGATGTCGACATCTTCGGGACTCGTCTCGAGACCGTCATTCTCGGTGCAGGGGATGCAACCGGCACCGGCACCTCTTACGGCACCGGCACCTCTTTCGGCACCGACAACGGTTTCGGCACCGAGACTGGGTCCCTCGGTACCACAACAGCTTTCGGCCCCTCCAGTGCCACAGCATGCCCCCGCTCCCTCGGTGTCGCAACAGCCTCCTTCCTCGGTGCCTCAACCACCACCGGCACCACCAGCATGTCCCCACCGTGCCCATGCTGGCAAGCCCGAGTCCATGGCCAGGTTTGCACCTCCATCGGCTACAGGTCACTCCTCCACGGCGCCTCCATGGCCAGAGTCCAATTATTCCTCGGATTCCGATGCGTCATCCCTCAGGTCGGGGTCCTCGAGAGCCTCCTCGGCCCATAGGTCCCGTTCCCGGCATCGACATGACTGTGCTCAGATGCAACAGACTTGGCCACCTCATCCCCAGTGGCCTTTCTGGACACCATGGGCTTATCACCAATGGCAAGGGCCCATGCCCCCCTCGGTGGCGTCAGTAGCCTCGGATTATCGGGCACAACCATCGGCATCGTTGTCACGACCTCCTCCTTCCCCCCAGAGGCCACCTACGTTGGACCTTGCGGCACAGGCGCAGCCCTCGGTGCCTGAACCGTGCCCGCAGTCGGTACCGTATGTCCAACCAGTACTGCAAACGGCTCCTGTGCTCGATCCGGCACCAATACAGGAATCGTCCTCCTCATCGTCTCCGGATGAAGCCCTGGTGGACCCTGCTCCAGCGCTGCCTACGATGGATACCCGAGCGCATCAGGAGCTCCTCAGACATCTGGTTTCCAACTTGGGTGTCCCGGTGGAGCCAGTCGTGGAAGACACGGACCCTATGATTGATATCCTTTCAGATGACGTGCCCGCCCGCTTGGCTTTACCACTTAACAAGACGGTGGCAAAAATTACCAATGCCCTGTGGCAGACACTGGCGACCCTGACCCCTACCCTAAAGGGTGTCGAGAGGCGTTATTTTGTTCCCCAGTTGGGGCACGAACACTTGTACTCCCAGCCTGTCCCTGGGTCCTTGGTCGTCCAGGCAGCGGCCCAAAGGGAAAAACTCCCCCAACCGGGGCCGTCCCCGAAAGCTAGGGAGCCCAAGCTCCTTGACTTAATGGGACGAAAAGTGTACGCCACTGGGGGGGGCGCAACTCCGCATCGCGAATCAGCAAGCGATGCTAAGTCATTATGCTTTTAACACATGGCAGGCCATGGACAAGTTCAAGGATAAGCTCCCTGCTGAGGCCTGTCAGGAGTTTCTGGCCATGACCTCCGAGGGTAAGACCATCGCCCGCACAGCCCTCCAGGCTTCTCTGGACGCAGTCGATTCTGCAGCCCGCACTATGGCGTCAGGTGTGGTTATGCGCCGTGGTGCATGGCTACAAGTATCTGGAATACCTCCTGATGTCCAGTCTACTATCCAAGACTGGCCTTTCGACGGCAAGGCGTTATTCTCGGAGCGTACGGACTCCAGGCTCCATACCCTCAAGGACACGAGGTCTACCCTTCGATCCTTGGGGATCCACACACCGGCTCCTCAGCGTCGGCAGCTGCCCTACAGACAGCAAGGGAGACTGCAGTCCCAGGTCCCCCATGGGGATTACTGGAGACGCCGTCCTCGTACTTCCGGTGGGGGTACAGGGTCGGCTGGGGGTCCATCGTCCTCAAGGGGGCGTAGGTGGTGCCCGAGAGGAGACAACCCCCGTGGGATTGGTCAAGGTCCCTCCCAACAACAAAAACCACAATTTTGACAGGCTCCCAGAGAGTGGCGCACCAGCCTCCCACCCTGGCCCCCCGTTTGGGGCCAGGTTATCCCGGTTTGCTCAAGCCTGGGCAGATATCACAAGCGACGCCTGGGTTCTAAACATAGTCAGGAGTGGCTATTCCATCCCTTTTCTGGGCTCGCCCCCTTCCAACCCTCCTTCCCCGTCCCTTTTCAGGGACACCCCTCACGAAGGCACCCTCCGCCAGGAGGTACTGGCACTCCTCCAAAAGGGAGCAGTAGAGAGGGTTCCATCGCACCTGGAGGGCAAGGGGTTTTACTCCCGATATTTCGTAGTTCCCAAACCCAAGGGCGGGTTCCGTCCCATCTTGGCCCTAAGGGATCTCAACAAGGCGGTCGCGAAGTCCAAATTCAGAATGGTCACCCTGGCTTCTGTCATTCCGGTTCTATGGTTAGGAGACTGGGACGCTACTCTCGATCTCAGGGATGCTTACTTCCATGTGGTGATAAGACCCTGCCACAGGAGGTTCCTCCGTTTCATTGTCTCCCAGTGCCACTTCCAGTTTACTGTGCTCCCGTTTGGTCTTTCTACAGCACCCAGAGTTTTTACAAAATGCATGGCAGTCGTGGCGGCGTTCCTCCACAAACAAGAAGTACACGTGTTCCCGTACCTGGACGACTGGCTAATCCGTGGTCGCTCTCACGAACAAGTAGAGGCCCACGTGTCTCTCACAAGGGCCCTCTTCGTAAGGCTGGGTCTCATGCTGAACGAGGAAAAGTCATCTTTGGTCCCCTCTCAATGCCTCGAATTCGTGGGTGCCCTCCTGGATGCCAGGTTGGCGAGGGCTCTTCTCCCCAGGACCAGGTTCCGGGCCACAGTGGAGCTGGTCTCAGAATTAACTCAGTCCCCTATCACAACCGCCCGGGTCTGCTCAAGGTTGCTGGGGCACATGGCGGCGTGCACATACGTGGTTCGCCATGCTCGAATGAGGGTCAGATCTCTGCAGGCTTGATTGGCGAGGGCGTTCAACCAATCCAGGGGCCTCTGGGACACGGTTCTTACAGTGCCCCTGGAGATAATAGTTTCCTTACAATGGTAGACCCAGGAGTCTGTGGTCTGCAGCGGGACCCTCTTCTTCGTCCCGCCCCCCCTCGCTTACTCTGGTCACAGATGCCTCGGACCTGGGTTGGGGAGCACATCTGGCGTGCCACAGGACCCAGGGTCTTTGGTCCCCTACAGAGCGAACCCTACACATAAATGTACGGGAGCTCAGGGCAGTCAGGAGAGCATGCGAGACCTTCCTGTCAAAACTCTCTCGCCGCTCCGTTCTAGTTCGCCTGGACAACACGGCGGCCGTATTTTACATCAACAGGCAGGGGGGTGCTCGGTCGCCTCCCCTCTGTCTCGAGGCCCTGCACCTCTGGGACCTGTGTGTGCAACACAACATAGCTTTGCAGGCAGAGTACCTACCAGGGTGCAAAAATCTGCTGGCCGATGCTCTGAGCAGGTCCTTCGGAGCCCACGAATGGTCTCTCAAGGACTCGGTCCTTCTCCAGGTCTTCCGCAGGTGGGGCTATCCCCTACTAGACCTGTTTGCCTCAGCACGCAATACCAAGTGCCCAAATTATTGCTCCCTGCTGGGGCTAGGGGAATGCTCATGGGGGGATGCCATGACGGTGACCTGGCCGGCGGGCATACTTTATGCTTTCCCTCCATTTCCCCTAATTCCCAGGGTCTTGACCAGAGTCAGGACCTTCGGGTCCACACTCGTCCTGATAGCCCCCCGTTGGCCCAGACAATTCTGGTTCCCTATACTGGTGGACATGCTCACAAAGGAGCCTATAACGCTCCCGCCAGTCTGGGATCTCTTGACCCAACCGTGGGACGGGGGAACTATGGTTCACCCGAATCTCCAGTCCCTACACCTAACGGCCTGGTTTATCCATGGTTGACTCAACCGGAGAGGGAATGCTCCCAGGAGGTACAGATGGTGCTACTAAGCAGTAGAAAACCATCTACCAGACGGTCGTACGCTGCCAAGTAGCAACGCTTCTCGTCTTGGGCATCCAGAAGGGGAGTGCACCCATCCTGTGCACCTGTCCCGTTCATTCTAGACTACCGCTTTGATCTTAGGTCCAGTGGTCTTTCCACATCCTCTATCAAAGTCCATGTGGCATCTCTCTCCACCTTCCATGTGGGTTCGCCAGGAGTTTCTTTATTCTCTGACCCTGTGGTCAAAAGGTTCCTCAAAGGTTTGGATAAGTTGTATCCCTCGGTTAGACCCCCTCTCCCCGCTTGGGACCTCAACCTCGTGTTATCTAGACTAGTGTCGCCCCCTTTTGAACCGCTGGCCATGTGTTCCTTGAAGCACCTCTCCATGAAGGTTGCATTCATTGTGGCTATTACATTGGCTCGCAGGGTCTCTGAGCTGAGGGCCTTAACGGTAAATCCGCCCTACCTGGTGTTCTCCGATCATAATGTGAGGCTCCGCCCTCACCCAGCTTTTCTCCCTAAGGTGGTGTCACCTTTTCATTTGTCCCAACAAATCTACCTCCCGGTATTCTTCCCAAAGCCCCATGCCTCCCCTAAGGAGCAAGTGCTCCATTCCCTGGATGCTAGGCGTGCACTAGCTTTTTATATCGATAGGACTAAACCCTTTCATAAATCCACACAATTGTTTGTTGCTGTTGCGGACAGAATGAAAGGGCTCCCCATATCGACCCAGAGGTTGTCCAATTGGGTCGCTGGGTGTATCAGGGAGTGTTATGCCTTAGCCGGGAAGGCCCCGCCCCGGGTTACAGCACACTCCATCAGGGCGCAGGCGTCCTCTGTAGCTTTTGGGGCACAGGTCCCAATCACTGAAATCTGTAGGGCGGCCACGTGGTCGTCGGTACATACCTTTACGGTGCATTATGCGCTAACACAGCAGGCTAGAGAGGATGCAAGCGTGGGCGCTGCAGTCCTCAGCTCTGTTTTGTAAATATGCCATTTCCTGTACTATTGCATTTTCTACGTTTATGCTGTTCGATTAGTTGAATAAATTTGTTGGATTGTTCAACTCTTGTGGACATCTCTTTCTTAGTGCTCCGACCCCTCCTCCTTAAAGTGGGGTTGGCTTGGAAGTCACCTGATTTGAATGGACATGAGCAACCACTCGAAGAAGAAAAGAACGGTTACTTACCTGTAACTGTTGTTCTTCGAGATGTGTTGCTCATGTCCATTCGATTCCCCCCCGACCTCCCCTTCGTCGGAGTGTCCGGCAAGAAGGAACTGAGGTGGGGGAGCGCTGGCAGGGGTACTTATGCCCCGCCATGGCAGCGCCACTCCAGGGGGCGCCCTGCCGGCGCTACGGGTACTGCTAGGGAAAACGCTCCGGAAGACGCGGTGCACGCGGTGCGCACGCCTGATTCGAATGGACATGAGCAACACATCTCGAAGAACAACAGTTACAGGTAAGTAACCGTTCTTTTTCAGCACAGATTCCTCCACAGATACTGCACAGATAAAGATGCTTTGAAAATTTAATATTTAGTATTCCCTTTTTTCTTTTTCTACTGAATCTGCTGTAGTTTCTAGTAACTTTATGGTTAAACTACTACTGCTATCATATGCTTAAGAAAATGTGTTATTAATACTTATGTCTACTATTTCCTACACACATAAACTATAGTTTGGGAACCCTATTTATATACTTCAAAGAAGAGGTGGGCATGTGAGTTGCAAAGTTTGGATTTAGACTCAAAATGAAATTTCCCGCACAGTCTGGGAAGGAGGAGAGAGTAGGCCCTGGGAGTCAGGTTTTCAGATCTGGAATTCTGATTTTTCCTATCTTAAGTTTAAGTAGAATTGACCAGTAATTATATTAAAAGTACATATTGATGTGAGGTGTTTTTCATGTAGTTTGTGAATATGATGATTCTTTAGCAAGGAGCATATTTGGTAACAAACAATACTCTAATTTGATAGTGTAGTGATAAAATGCTTTTACAGTTAGATTAGAAATGCTTTGGGCCAAACTTGCTGTCATATTTGGTACCACTATTCAATATACTGCTGTACCTAATGTATTTATAGTATACCTACAAAACTCCAATACTGATGCTACAGTACAAAAAGTACAAAATATTTCCTTAGGGCTCATCTAGACTAAGCTAAAGTGTTGAAAGCGTTTTTTTGGCACTCCCCCCCCCTTTTTCAAAAAGCCGCGTAAACCTCATTTTTTTAGGAAAAGCGGCTTTTCGAAAAAGGGGAGGAGGGTTGCCAAAAAAAAGTGTCCAGACTACTTTCACTTTTGAAAGCTCCGCTTCTGAAAGTGAGATTGGAAGAAGATATGCAAATTCCCGTAGAATTTGCATATCCTCTTTTGACACTTTAGTGAGGTCTAAATGAGCCCTTAGGGAAAACAATGTGTATGAACACCTTGTTATATGATATTGCCCTTCCTCATCTGAAGACTTTGTCCAGTTCAATAGAAGTGCTTTCAATGAAGCCAAGTTATAAGTCTAATTACTGTATCAGAGTTCAATCTAAAGCAGTTTGTTTTTTCTTTCAGTTCTGTTACACAGACCTGGTGTTTCTAGAGAAAAGGGTTTTTTATGCATTCCGAGTAAAGCAGCTGTTTACTGCTTGCATTGCTGGACAACTCATTCCTTTAAATATGTAGACAAACTTAAGGGGGTACTAAGAAAAGCAGTGAAATGATTAAGGAGCTCGACAAATTAATTTACAGAGAAAAATTAAAAGAAATGTATGTGGTTTGGATAAGTGATATCTAAAGGGAGGGACATACTATGTCCAAATACTTTAGTTGAAGAGTAAAAACTTTGCAGAAGATAAGGATTATGAAATCTCTTCAACAAAGAGAAATAACTAAGAGCAATGGGATGAAATTTATAAAAGAAATACTTGGCAACATAATACGAAAACTTGCTGACAGTGAAATTTATTTTATTGTGCCACAGACTCTCAGTGGAAGAAGTGCAAAGCCCTATCTCTCAAGAGACTGGGGAAAGCACTAGAAAATATATTCTAAAACAATCATGAATTGGCAAGAGAGTGGACCCTCTTGGACCTTTCCATCTCTGAAGTCTGTTTCTTAGTCATAAATCAAAACTGAATTTAGCAGCTAATTGTTGCTATTGTTTATGGCTTAAGATCTTAATGAGCTGCATTTCTTAATGCTGTGACATCAGGATGAATTTCTCCTGAGGACTATGAAAGGAAAGGAAGCTGCACCATTATTAATTCTAGATATATCTCATTCCCTGAGGTCTGTTAGTTACTGTTTGGATCTCTGTGCATGCTTTTGGCCCATTTTGGTCAAGTACTCTTGCAGAATTTTTATTCTTTTATTTAGATTGTTAATCTTACTGACACATTCTTAAGATGCTGCTTTTCAATCTTCATATATTAAGGTAGGGGTGGCATTTGATGATCTCTAGTAGAAGAAAACTAAGTTAATTAAAAGTATTTGTAGCTCTCTCAGTGTGAAATCTCTAAACATCCACAGTCTCTTGCTTCATAATTTCCACTCTTTACAGAGTAAATCTGAAAGTCATTGGACTGAACTGGAATGAAAGTAAATAGCATGTAAAGAGGCAAAATTTCTCTTTGAATGCATCTGCTTACACAATAAATATGATGCTTAATGTATGTACTATACAAGAATTTGCCATAATTTTCTCTAAAACATCATTCTAGCTCTACCTATGATCCATGTAGTTCTACATGCAGTACTTTGGAGGAAGTTACTTGTTAATGTAATTCCACTTAGCATACACGGGGCACACTATAAAATTTTACCTATTCTACTGCTATACACTATTACGTGTATTAAATACAAAACACCACTCAAACCAGTAATATCATTGAAAATTGGTAGTAATGTTAAATGTTGCCCCAGTTTCATTTTTAAAAATGCATCTAAGCTGAGAACCTATTGGTGAGAGCAAATTAAAACTGCAGAAATTACAAAATCCTGCAAAAATAATGGACATATGCTTTAAACTTAATAGAATGATGTGCTGGCATGTTATGATAGCTTTGGCTTTCATGTAATGTACATATATTTTAAAAAATCATGCTTTATAAAATTCTTTACCCTACTGTCCTATGAAAAGTACCTGTACAATAGTCTAAATTCAGTGTATAAATACAGTGAATATATTGATAGGATATTGAGATTTTGCTTGAGAAAGAGGATGAATCAGGTAATTTTAGTTTTCAATTGAGGTTTGTAATTTGAAGTTCTAAAGCTGAGCAAAGAAAGAAAGCACACATTACTGCAGCAAGGGAGGTTTAAGTTGGACATTAGGAAAAACTTCCTAACTGTCAGGGTGGTTAAACACTGGAATAAATTTCCTAGGGATGTTGTGGAATCTTCATCACTGGAGATATTTAAGAACAGGTTAGACAGACATCTATCAGGGATGATACAGACCATGCTTGATCCTGCCATGAGGGCAGGGCACTGGACTTGATGATGTCTCAGGATCCCTTCCAGTTCTAGTATTCTATGATTCTGTGATTAGCCTGCTCTATTTTTCCACCTTCAGCTTCAGTAATTTTAATCTCTTTTTTAAAATATAGTGCTTAAATCACAGCAAATAGGCATCAGACATTTACCTGTCAGTGTATTTATTTGAAAATCTGCAGTTATGATGCACTTTCTTTCTGGCAGCTTCCTCAAGAGCTAAATTGTTTCCCATTGAGATAATGAAAATAAGCCTGTGGTAGTTTGATCAGTTTGTAAAAAGCAAACAGTAACTTGTGCATATTACTGCCTTATCAATTAGGTGCAATACCTTTTAAAAACCTATTTAAAAATCATATTGTAGAATTATGTGAAATACATGATTAAAGATTTATTTATACATTTTTGCTCCATGTATTTGCACTATTTGGGTTCATTTTCAATGAGACTCATTCACCTGACTTGACTAGAACAGAATTAATACAGTATGTGCTACATTAGCATAACAACACACAAGGGAAAAACCTGGATAAAATAGTGTGTTTTATTGTGTCTCTCTTTATTAATGTTGACCTTCTCCTGTGGTAATCAGTACAAGCTGGAAGAAGAATGAATGTTAGTTGAATGACCTTTCATCAAACAAGTCACCCAGAAATGACCATAAGTTGGCCAGTCAGCTTTTTTTCTTCCTCCTCTACTCCAGTTTTTGGTAACACTCACATTCAAATAACTTTCTGGTCAGGCACTAATACATCCTCCTACGTCTCAACTTGTTATATTTCCTTTTGAATAGAGTATGTACATGTCAGGAAAGGTAGCTATGACAAAATGTCATTAAGGTGACATAGTGTAAATTAGCACAATTAATGGAGGCATTCCTGACTGACTCATTGACCCAGTGTGAGGCTGTTGTGGAATTAACGGATGCTGGGGATCAACCGTTTAGGTGGAAAGAAAAGAGAGAAAGAAAGAGAAAGAAATGGCAGCTTAAAATCTTGTAGTGAATTATATTAGAAAAGTGAAAACGTCTGTGTTGGATTTTATTTTACTGGTAGGCCATAAAATAGAATACTCTTAGCAAAAGCATATTAAACTGAAATGTTACATTTGATGCAAGTGGTATACAATTATGATAGTGTT
Source organism: Pelochelys cantorii (assembly GCA_032595735.1). NCBI lineage: Eukaryota > Metazoa > Chordata > Testudines > Trionychidae > Pelochelys > Pelochelys cantorii. The sequence continues at coordinate 53,535,614 of CM064326.1, forward strand.
AATAGTTGTCTTCTATCACCCCAAGACATACTTTGAAGTTTAATTCCTAAGCACCTCAGATTTGCCACACACTAATAAATTACAAAATGTGTTTGGGGATGTTTTCTCATACAAAGACACATGGCATATAATACTATTAAATATACCTTGAGATTTTAGTATAGCTATTAAAATAAACTAGAGAATACATTTACAGACATAAAATGTCTGTAATAATATTCATTTTACCATTTTTTACACTCCTTCATGGTTTTACTGCATCATTCTTCATTTGAAAAAATCTAAGCTACTAGAGCTGTTTGAAAAGTAGCTGGCTATTAAGTGATAGAAAGCTAACCTGCCTTATTAGGTGTGTGAATGAAAAGGGAGCACAGGAGGTTACCAGTTAATGAAATGACAACGTGTACTAGATAGATTTAGATCACTGGAATATCCCTAGTTTTATTAACTCTTTGAAATCTACGTATTTAGTTTTGGTAAGAAGTAATACATGACAACATATGCCATCTAAATATTTGTTTGGAGTCTTTGTTACATTTTGGCAATAATCAAGAAGCCGGTAACTATCCTGCATGTGTTAGTCTATGTAAAAATACACTTCAGTTGAACAAAATACAATAAAGAACATATTTGTAAATTTAATCCATCAGTACAGAGTTATTTTAAGTCAATTTTAATATAATATTCATGATTTGTGAATATTTCCTCCCATTCGATAGTGACAGGCTGGCATAGGTTTTAGGGGAGCTTTTTGTGTTACAATAGATCATGTTGGCCATTTCATCCTAATCTATATAGTCTCATGTACTGTTTGAGGTGGCTGTGACTTTGGAAGAAAATACTTTGACATTTTGCTCTCATCAGCATTTTTATGCTGTGCTGGAGGCTTTTTTGAAAAGATCAACTTCTTAAACCATGGCCCCTTCAAACAGTGAGAAACTTCATAGGTTGCACTGAATAGCTTATTTACAGAAGGCATTGACAGACAATAGGTTGTAAGGTATCTAGAGCTATAGGTGACAACTACTGGTATAAATACCATTACTAATCTTCCAGATGCTTTTGGCTAGTATTCCAAAATGTCTTAAAGATGATCTTCTTCACCAGTGCTCCCTTTCCACTAGGCAAAAATTGGTGTTTGTAGCTTTCCATTATTCGATGAAAACTTACAACATCCATACAAATGACTGAGAAGTAAGAACAATGTTGGTATAGCTAAGGTCTTAGTATTTCTTCTAAAGCCCATTAAAGTTAATGAAGATGGTTGTATTTTGCTTTTTTTTTTTCTTGGTGATATATATTTGACAGAATGTAACAGTACTCAATAGGGCTGAACCATATGATTGTAAAGTTTGATGTGCACATTTTGAAATAATCTGATTACTGCTTCCAGTATCCACATGTAATAAACTAAAAGACTATATCCTGGTCTGACACTAACTCATGTAGATAGTTCTCTGTATAACCACATGCAAGATTTGGGTTTAGTTACTCATCAGTTGCTCTCCAGCCTAGCAGATTAATGCATTTGCCTCATGGTGAAGTGTTCACCTTAATTGAATGGTAACACTTCGTTTTGCTTTCTGACCATGATCTTTTTTAATTTTGAGACACTCCAAATAGAAATTCTGTATAATCTGAATAAGTAAAATTATCAACTCAGATGGGGAAGGACAATTAAAAGCTTTTAAACAAGTGTGGCAATTAAAATCTCAAGTTGAATGGATACAATATAAGACAGAAGAATATTGAATTAAAATGGAACATATGATTGGGCCAGAACTGAGAAGGTTCTCTGAGTTCCACATTGTTCTGTCCTTACAAATTTTACCAGTATCAATAAATGAAAAGTATTTGAAAATTTGCAATGAAGCATTTGATAAGGTAAGCTAGGTTTTGTCTTTAGCTGCCATGGTAGACAATATGGAAAGCAATTATTATAAAGGATAGAAGACTTTAGAATATGTCTGTTATCCAATAACAAAGAACTGGACACAAGTGTAAAAAATATTGTATTTGTCATTAAAAAAGGTGTTTAGAGTGACTTTGGGAATTATCAACGAGACTTTTTATATTTGGAAAATTGGTTGAAAAACATTTAAAAATGGAATTATAAAACATAGATGAACATGAGGACAATCCAGCATGACATCTGTAAAGGAAAAATCTTACCTCTCTAATCTACTAGAATTCTATAACCATATCAACAAATAGTGAAAAAGGAATACCAGCTAGCATTCATTTTGCCTTTTAAAGAATCTTTGATAAGGTTCCTCAGAAGATGCTTTGAAGGAAAGTAAATAGTCATATGGTGAGAAGTAAAATATTGCCCTAAATTAGAAACTGACAAAGAATTCAAAAACCCATGAGTAGGAATACATATCAGATTTCAGAATGTCAGAAAGTTAAGAGTGGGATGTTTCAATGTAGTAGTCAAGAAAGCAAACAAAATGTTAGGCTAAATAAAGAACAGATTTTTACGTAAATGGATATTATTCCTTTACCTGAAATATTGTGATCAGGCTGCTCACTTTATTTTAAAAAAGGATTTATCAGGAATACATGATGTTCAGGGGTGACCAACAGAAAAGGATTAGCAGCCTGAAGAGATTGCCATATGAAGAATGATTAAAAAACTGGGATTGCTTAGTTTCCAAAGAAAATAAATAAGAGAGGTAATGCTAAATTACTACAAAATAGTAAATGCCATAAAGGATAAATTAAGTGCTCCTGTTGATTCATTCTCACACTACCAGAATAAGGAGACATTGAATTAATGTAAATGGCATCACATTTTAAATTGGTAATTTATTATTACAAAATTCTGTAGAACTCTTTGCCACAGGGTATCATTGAGAAGAGTTCAAAAAAATAAAAAGATTGGACATGTATCTGGATAATGCAAAATGTACAGTTACATTAGCTGCAAGAGTTTCATAGTCAGGCCCTACAACTGAGGAGCTGAGAATCTGCAGAGACTCTGTCTTCTCATATAAGGTAATAGAACAGCCAGCTAGATAAGTTTTTTAGCCAGTCAAAAAATCAGCAATATTCACTGCATGGATTTTGTTATTTAAATAATGATTTTTTGTAAATTAGAAGTCAGATTTTCCATTGTTTTATTCAATTTTTTTAAAAAATATTTTGACATGACATACTTTCACCACTCTTAGGCCAGCAGGCATCTGGAGGACCGTCATTTTCGCTGAAGCATATGTTGCTTTGCAGTAACTCCTTAGTTCACAGTTAGGAGTGGTTTTGCTGAGCTCTGGAAAGATAATTATGCCCAGTGCTGCCCCTGTGAGAATGGACAAGAAGGAATTCTTCAAAAGTCTAAGAAGTCATAAAATGAGTGAGAAGGAGGATGAACAATTTGTTTTCAGCTGTATCAGAGTGAATTTGTAGAAAACTCTTCTAGTAAAAAAACTAGAGATGGTAATATAACAAGTTTGGATTCCCAGCCAAGTAGACTATGTTTCACCCAATACAGTATATGATATTCAGGGGTTTTATCCTTTTTATGTTATATTATTTTACTCTTTACTGTGTGAAATATTTTTTAAATATTATTTTATATAGTTACAAGCTATATAATACACATGTTCAGGCATGTCTCATTTAATTACTGTCTTATAATAGACAAAATATTCATTAATGTTGTATTTTTAATGTAATTTGAATCATACTGTTTGTCATACAGCATGAATGGCATAAAAAAACCCAATAATTTGTTCCATGAAAAATACTTAAAATTTTTACGTACATATTCATATATTTGTTTTTAATGGTAAAACTTGAAATGGCCTTCTGTACTTTAACTGTTCTATTTTCTGTAGTATTGTGGATCAGATTTAATTAGATACTGTAGTGCCTGCAGTGATTATTTTTATGATCTCTGCCTGTAGCCTTTGAAAAGACCACAAAGAGATTAAGGTTTCAGGTGCTGTGTCATCAGTTTTGATCATGTTACACAAATGAATATCCTAATGCTTTTAATAATGTAATTTAGTGAATTTAATCCCTATCTAGATATTAGAGAAAAAGCAATGGGCTTTAAAACCGTAGCTTTTTCTAGTACTGCAATTCAATACCAGCTGTTTCAAAAATAGGCACCTACACACTGACATTTTTTTTTGGCATCAAAATCACTAATTTCAGCCTAGGACTTCCTTTGAAGTGTGATAAATTTCGTAGTGGGCACTGCCTAAATATTACTATCAGCTCAGATTTACTTCCTGTTTACTGAGACTTCATCATTCAAGTTGCATGTAATTATATTTTAAATATATTTTGTCATATTTGAACATTGCTGAGTATAGAAAAATACTCTCACCTGAAATTCTTTTTGTTTATCCTCATGTAGTGATGCCATCTTTTTATTTATAAAATTTTATATTATGTCTGCTAATGCAATATTTTATATATATATATATATATATACACACACACATACAACACACACACACACACACACACACACACACACATATACATACATACATACATACATGAAGTATATAATATGAAAAAAATCAAAGAAAAATTAGGATTAAAATATAACCTTCTTTTCCATGAAGATTTCACAGATTTTTCCTTTTTCAAATAATTTTGTTAAACAGTAATGGAAGATCTCTGATTACTTTTTAACATATTTAATTTAACAAAGGGTGAGAAGGTAGTGCTGTTCCGAAGTCCTATGATTTATTGAAACAAGATTGAGAAAGACAAAAGCTGTTCAATATAATATAACAAAATGTCTGCTCAAAGTTAAGTACAAGAAAACGGTTATAAAAAGTCTTCCTTAAACATTTATTTTTCACAGAAATTAAACAATGCAAGAAAGATTTTATGCAAATGGGAATGATTATTTTTCTTGTAAGGTTATTTTATGAGAGACAAATTCTGGAAAACTATAATGCAGCCGTTTTGTACATATCCAAGTAACACACTATGCTTTCTTTCTGACAGGAGTTAATTCCAGAGTTTTACTACCTACCAGAGATGTTTGTCAACAGTAACGGATATAATCTCGGAGTCAGAGAGGATGAAGTTGCTGTAAATGATGTTGAGCTTCCCCCTTGGGCAAAGAAGCCTGAAGACTTTGTCCGGATCAACAGGATGGTAAGAGAAATTTTAGTTAAGATTTAGTAACAAGTTCAGTGTTTTAAAAAGCTAATATATAGAGAGAGGCTTCTCACTTCTGCAGAATTAAGGTTAAAAAGAAAAAGGGGCGTGGGGAGTTTCCATTCAACTCTTATTGAACAAGAATGTTTATTGTGCAGTATTTCTTTATCAAGGACCAGTAATGAAAATTTAAGTTCAGTTTATTTGCTCCCTCTGGAGAAGGCAATTTGATGGGCCTCTGTTGGACAGTGTAAAAGATCTTGAAGAATTAAGATCCCAATCCTGCAAAATACTGAGCGTTTCCTGCAAATAATGACAAAAGGAGTTGAAGGTGGATCTTGCAGGAAGTACTCATGTCAGGGGTGCCATTTGAGATTTTTGGCTGGGGGGCAAACCTGTGCATGCCGTGATAGGGGAGGGAGAAGAGAGTAAGAGCATGGGGGGGTGGACTGAGGACAGAGGCTTCAATCATGTTACTGAACATGCTCAGTACAAGCCAAGCAACAAATGGGGAGGGGGAACCAACCCCATCCATCCTCCCACACACACATCATCTCTATCCAAGGGCTACTAAGACACTGGAAAACTCTACTTTTTTTGGCAGACAACTTACCAGTCAGCTGACAGGAGCACTGTATCTAATTCCTATCTAAAAGAAAGAAAATTTAATCAGTACTAGAGGGCTATGCCCACTACTCGCTACACTCAGCAAACCCATCCCCTTTCTTTGGCTGCTTTTGCAGCCAGAGAGCCTGATGATGTCATTCTGTTGCACGGCAGGAAACACTTTTTATAGAGAGAGATTAGACTGCACAGCTCTAACACTAACATATTCTAACAAAAAATTTAGATGGTATCATGAACTTTCGTGGGCACAACCCACTTCTTCAGATGAATGGAGCAAGGGGTCCAGTGGTACAAATAAAGAGCAGAAAAAGAGGGGATGGGGAGGGAAAGAGAAGGAAAAAAATCTTGTTAATTAGAGTGTCCTTGCTAAATGAGGCTAACGGACCATTCATTGTTTTTTAAGTTACAGACTACGATGGCTACCCCTCTGAGATTAACATATTCTGACATTTTGTTGCAAGTCACTTAAGGGACACTGGTTAGCCTTAAAAATGTAATGTATATTATTTCTGTGTTACTAACTCTGTGGAGCACAACAGCAGCACAACATTCATTGCTTCTTTTTTCCCTCCCTATCTTTCAAATACCCTGCAATATTTTCATGATGATCTAATGATCCTTCAGTTACTGGAATGCCCAGCCTTTTGTTATTCTTAATCACCCTGCCTCTCTCTGTTTATAACAAACTTCCTGCCCCAAAGGCAAAGTTGCAAACAGCTCAAACTCTGTTGAAGTTAAGAGCTGCCTTTGGAGCCAGTATATGCAGCTTTAAGCAGACCTCAAGCATGAAATCCAGGGGGTTCAAACTTGAGAGGGGGGCTACTGCCCTCCAGCACCCCATAAATGGCATCCTTGACTTGGGTCCTTGTATGATTGGACGCTGTTCGGTTTCCATTCAAAAGGAATTAATTGTTTGTGCAGGGATACTGAACAACCATGCCAGCTACTGTAGTTGCTTAACAGATTTTACAAAGGTAACCCTCCATCACAAATCATTACCAAGTGTTCAGAATTGTACTATGAAACACCGTAGTCTATAATATATACTTTTTTGCATAAATAAAGTATTTTCAATAAATTAACATATTTGCAAGAAAAAAATTATAGGGGTTTTAAGAGGAGATGTTTATTCTTTGCTGTTTTCAGCCTTGACATGTCACCTTCTCATGGGCTGTCATATTATGAAGGTGACAAAGTGTCTTGATTAGTAGTATTGCTATGTGTATTTATGCTTTTTTCATCTCTCTCTATATATATAAAATAAGTTTCCTGCAGGACGACAGAGTGATGTCATCTGCGTCCTCATGTCACCGCTGCCATCCACCTCCATCCTCAGCTGCTTGCTGTGGCTAGCCTCAGTGCCATCCCCTCCAGGCATAGGCTGCTCCAGCTCCAGCTCCCACTTCATGTGCTGCCAGGGAGGAGCTGCTGGGGCCGGGTCCCCTCCACTATCCAAGCCCAACCCTTCCCCCCGGGTCCCCTCCACCATCTGAGCCCACCCCACACTCCCCCGGGCCTCACCAGGTCCCCTCTGCCATCTGAACCCAATCCCTCCCTCCCCACAGGTTGCACCAGGTCCTCTTTGGCATCTGAGCCCGACCTCCTCCCCCGAGCCGCAATGGGTCCCTTCTGCCATCCAAGCCCAATCCTTCCCCCCAGCCTCCTCACCTCTTCTGCCGAGACCCTACACCCCCAGCCCACTCCTGTCCCTCTCCCCGGGCCAGACACCTATCCCCAGCCTGCTCCTGCACCCTCCCTCCATCCAGACAGCTACCCCCTGCCCACTCCTTTCCCCTGGCCAGACACCCTGCCCCCAGCCTGCTTCTATCCTCTCCCTCTTGACCAGACACCTACCCTCAGAGAGGGGGGGTTTGGCAAGCATAGCGAGCAGGGGGCACAGCCCCCTAGTGAAATTAAAATAGAATTTTAGTGGTGTATATTTGATAGTGTTTCCCACTAGCCAGATCTGCGTTTTCTCTGCAGAAATGATCAACACTTGTTTACATTTTACGAAGTTTGAATTGCCAAAAGATAGTCTGATCTTTTATATACATTTTCTTATAGAATTAAAATGCTATGTTAAGTAAAAAAATTTTTATTTATTTTATCTGTCTGTGCAGTATTTGCATGTTTTCTTACATATGTTTGTTAATGATAAAATCAGTAATAAGATATCTTAATGTTTTTGGAAAAAAGAAAGTATGTCATACACTCTATCACAGCCTCTCAACAACTTCATTCCTGACTATTTTTCTGAAATAGATCTTAATGAAAACACCCACTATTTGCCTGTGCCTATACATTTCCCCAATATGTGCATGCCCAAGAAGTGTATAGATCTGTCTGCCTGGACACCCTTGCCTAAAACACCTTTTTTGAGGGAATGGCACTCCATCAGCTTAGTGACATTACCAATGCTTCAATTTAATTCCTAGAAATGTATCATTTAGGAAACAGTGGTTCTGTGAGTCTGACCTATAGATTTCAAAAGAATAGCTGGGTGTTACATACCTACCCTGTGTTACAAATGCCCACTTTTCAATTCAATAAATCATGACTTGTAAGGGAGTCTCACTCGGGAAGTGATGGAAGCCCCATCACTTGGGACATATAAAACATCACTGAACAAAACACTAGACACACATGAAAGAGGGTGGTGCTGCATAGTTAGGGAAACTGTAAACAAACTACCGCTTTTGGAAACAATAATTAAACACGCACATTATTCAGTCCTTACATGAAAATTTATAAATACCTTTCATTCTTTTATACTAAAGTATATCTTTCATTTTATATGTTTAAAGGTGTAAAATTTAAAATAGGGACCAAAAACAATATGTGAAAAGAAACAGCTTCTTTGTATGCATTATGTGCTAATATGTGGTTTCTATGCTGCCATTTTGTTTCTGCCTTTTGAAAAATAACTTGAGTACTTCCTGTAGAGGTTTTATGTGGAGATATTTATGGTTATTGGAGAAAACAGCTGTTTGCATGACTTTAAAGTATGGTATTCATGCCATTTACAATGCTATGCATTTAATAAAGAGTTGGAACTAAACGTTGGAAACACCTTCAGAATGTTAGGCACGCAGAGCAAAGAAATGAATTCTGTGCATTCTTAAGTAAGCTTAGACTACTAGATAGGCTGACTTCCGGATCTGTGTAAGAGTTGAATTAGGGACTTCAATTGATTGAATGCTTATCAGACTCCTAAAGTCAAGAATCATACAATTCACATATCATCCTAACCTACCTATCTCCCTAGACTTTAGCATTCTACTGTTTTTATATAGTTCTTGATGGGTGATATTTTCTGAATGACCTTTATTCATCCCAACATCTATTCCACAGTGAGTGGCTTTAATAGTAGTTAAAGATTAAGACCAGTCATCAATAAACCCTTACTGTTTCAAGGTAGAAGGCCAGCAGCACTTCCTTATCCATATTTGGTAATGGTGTAGCAGGAAATAGTCAAGGGTAATGCTTGGGGTTGCCAGTGCTAATGGAGAGGAACCCTCTTATTTAGCCCGGGGTTTCTGAAGCCCCAAAAATATAGTTTAGTCAACCAGGAATAGCAGAAATTTACAAATAATATTAAGTTGGGAGATGTAAGAAAAGAATAAAAAAAGATTATGAAGATGTTAGAATAATAGACAAAAATACACTTGGCAGCCATCTTGAAGGGGATACATAGATGTTCAATAGTAAGAGAAAAAATCTGCTAATGACAAAAGGGAGTGGGGATGATAATGAACAGCAAATTAACTATGCAATTCTGTGCAGCACCAGAAAAGTCAAATCCAATTTTGAGCCCAGTGTATGGAATCATTACACACACAGCACATTGATAGTCCCTTTATATGACTCTGGTGAGACTGCACCTGGAATACTGCATTCGTTTCTGAGCAACTAAAAGGCAGAAGGATATTGACAAATTAGAGGGAATTCAGAGAACATGAGAGTTAAACTATTTAAAGAGAACAAGATTTTTTTTAAACAAAAGCTAAATATTTCTAGAGGGCTAACTACTAGCTAAGGTAGAGAAAATATATACAAAAATAGTATAAACACGAAGGAACTTGGAATAATGGGGTTGATTTTCAAAAGGGAAAAAATGGATTTATCAGAAACACTTGATATTGAAATCTATTAGATTATGGAGTAGATTTCGAATGCCCCTGTCACTTGGCACTTGTAAAACTAGATTAGACAATATATAAGAAAATGTTTTGTGGAAAACATTTGTGATTTATCAGAGGAATGGAAGAAGATGCCGTAATAGATGATCTTACTTGTCTTTATTGTCTGATTCTACATGTATTTGGACTCTTCAGCAGATTTATTATTCAAATTGCCCATCACTAGCCCATACCTTTTTGCTTGCCATACAAAATTCTGTCTACTGAAAAATGTAGCATGAGGGTGATACTGAAATAAGGTGAACTTCCCCCAATAGCTGGAATTCATTCATCAGGCTTAGCAAAATAGGTACTGTACATATATACAGGGAAGCCACAGAAATCTATTTCAGGGCACTATGAACCTGATCCAAAGCCCATTGAAGTCAATTGGAGTCTTTCCATTATAGGGGATTGAGCCTTATGTGATACCACAAACCATAGTGTGGATATTCAGTATTTTCTAGTTAACAGTATTATAGATATTCATACACATCTTTTTCACCATACCTATATATAAATTATAATTCTATGTATGTGGACAGGAACATTTATCTACAACCTGCTTAAGCATTCATAGATTATTAAAATTAATAAAAATAAACAAATCAAGAGTTTCTGTATCACACACAGAATTACAGCTCCCATCTAATCTGTTGGTTAATAGGCTTTTTAGAGTTGTGAAATGAGTGTTTGGAGAAGTTTTTTCATACTTAATACAAATACGTACTGTGGTGGAAATGGCTTCCCATTGAAACAAGTGCCGTTAAAATTGGTCTTATTAGAAAGCTTGAAAAAGTGATTGTCAAGTTACTTTTAAAGCTGTTACGGTACACTCTAAAAGCACTCAATTTATACATCAGGGATTGTTGTACCAGTTTAATTTATCCATACATAGCTAGACTTATTACTACTGACTTACTCATGAAACATTAATAAAGCATTGTGTTCAATGCTAACATGATTATGGTGTGACCTCAGTGATGTCACAGAGGACAGAAGCAGTAAGTGTCCCTGATAACATTACCCTAATGCTGGGTTCATCAATCATAATCTACCAGTTTTAAAAAAAAAGAAACTTCCACAGATGTGCATCTGTAGTCTTACTCAGCCTCTCAATCCCAGCAGATTTATGAGGGTTCTGAGAGCCAGAAATAGAATATATTCAGCTAGTAAATCAGGCATGTTAAATTGAGGCAAGGAACTCTACTGTGAAACATTGGAGCAAAGCAAAATAACCATTTCATAGTTTAAAAAATGCGATCTACTGTAATTTGCATTACTTATAATGATATTTTGATAGGTGAACATGCAAGTATGGTATTACAAATTATAATGTTGTATACAATGCATTTAGCATAAATGACATTTTTAGAAAGACCACTTGGTATCTGTTTTTTCTAAGTCCTATTTTGTTACTGTTATATACCTGTTATGAAGGATCAATTTTCATCCTCTTTGTAGAATGATTTATATACACAATTTTTGGCTAATATTTCCATTTCTGAACTATTTCATGGTTAACAAACATTTAATATATAAGTTGAAATCTTGGAGCACTGAGGTTTTGGTAGATAGTGTACTTCAGTGCCTATTTTTCGCTTATTGATAGGAGCTGACTGTATTTTGTACTAAGTAAATAGAACGTGAGAAGATTTCATTTTACTTTGTTAGTGGCAATTTTTTGTTTGATTTTATTTGTTTTCATTGTTAGGTTTCTTACTTACCGGAAAATAAACACTTCTAATTCAGAGTGATTTAAATCTAAATTTGACTGCTGCATTCGTACACAACTTACTATTGAGAGAACATATTTAACATAGCAAAAGAAACCAAATTAGCTTAATATACAGAAAAACTCATTTTGGAAACATCCTCCTGAGGAAAGTGATGACCCCAAAATATTCCAAATACATTAAATACAATTCTGGTCATTATTGGACAATCACCTTCCTTAAACAAATATTTCTTTTCAAAATACAATTTTTTTGTTTTGTTTTAAGGTTACAGAATATGAGTTTACTGTAGTCCTTGTTGGACTTCCCTGGCCCGGCACACTTAGGACCTGACCAATCCCGGATAAGGGATTTTGCTGGACCTGAGGAGGTCATATCTGGCCCCCAACCCCAGCCCTGGATTGGCTGCTGGCCTCCTGCCTCCCTACCCCCCACCAGCATGACTGTCCTGCTAGCCCCGCCCTTCCCTGCTAAGCCAGGCAGCTCAGCACCCTGTGCACCAGGCTCCTGGCCACACCTGGCACCCCACTGCAGTGCACCAGGCTCCTGGTCCCCACTGGGCAGCTCCACTTCAGTGTGCTGGGCTCCTGGATGCACTGGGCAGTCCCGCTGTGGTGAGCCTGGCTCCTGGACACGCCAGGCAGGCCACTGGGTTGTATCTAGCAGCCCAGAGGCAGTGCTCCAGGCAGCCCAGCTGCATGGATCCCAGCTGCCAGCCTTCTACCAGGACTCTCTAGTCCTGGAACAGCTGTGATCCAGTGGGACCATGTAGTCAAAACAGCAAATGTTGGTGGGGGAGGGGAGGCAAGGGTCTGAGCCTGGAGTGTTACCTGTCTTGACACAGAGAAAAGTTTGGATCTTAGAAATGTTGAAAAGGAGGAATCAGCACAATGTGTACGCCATTTGATTGTGCCACTTTAAAAAAATAAAAATGTTTTACCAAAAAGAACAGAACATGATGAGATAAAATGTGACTTGGAGATTGAATGCCTCGATTTGAAGATGAAGGTTCCATCAGATGTAGCAGTACCCCAAACAAATTCAATTCAAAGGCCCCCTCAAATGGAATCTGAGTTTGCTTCTGTGTATTTTTTAATTATGGACTGAGAACACTCTGAGTAATAGTTAGTTGTCGTTTAAGAGTAAAAATCTATAATAGTTTTTATCATTGCTATGTTCCCATTACACAAAAATCATTAAAAAATTAATTTTTAAGATGCCATCTCAAAAATATCTAAAAGAGCTATTGTATGCAAGTGCTGATTCTTAGGGCACTGAAGTGTTAAAATATTTCATACTGATAATGTCTTGTATTTGAATTAATCAGTATATATACTTTTATCAATTTCCCAGAAATTCCATTTTCAGGTTGTCAAAATGTTTGAAAGCTCAGGTTCCAAGTCAGCAAATAGTTTCATCTGAATAAAAAAAAAAATGGGGAAGAGAGGTAATCTGAAAAAAACCTAGCAATGTTTCATTTTTTAAAATTAGCTATTTTGGATCAACACAATATTTTTCTGATTTATCAGGTTAGCCACCGAATCCCCACCCCCTTCCTCCCCCCAAAATCAGTGTTTTGCCCTTCTCTAATTAGTTGTAGAATTATATTAATATAAGGTGCTGTAATGTAGGGATATAAATATATCCAGTGACAACAATGTGAGCTGTTGGTTGACAATTTATAATCCTTCGGAAACTCTTATGTCTCTAATTCAAAATAATGAAAGATTCAAGTCTTCACAAATCTTTCACAAGTTCCTACTACATTTAGTCTGTATACCTTTTCCAATTTTAATATTCCTTTTTTCAGATAGGGTGACCAGAATTGCACTTAGTATTCAAGGTGTAGGTGTACCATGAATTTATAGTGGCTTTATATTTTCTGCCATATTATTTATCCCTGTCCTTATGGTGCCTAACATTCCTTTATTTAGTTTGTTTGTTTATTTTTGCTGCATATTGTGTTGATTTATTCAGAGGACTATCCACAGTGACACCAAGATCTCTTTCCTGAGTGGTAACAGCTAATTTAGAGCCCATCAATTTGTATGTAGAGTTGGAGTTATGTTTTCCAATGTGACTTGGCACTTACCAACATTGAATTTCATCTGCTATTTTCTACAACAATCACCAAGTTTTGTGAGATCCCTGTGTAATTCGTTCTAATCTGATTTGGATTTGGTTATTTTGCATAATTTTGTAATAGCTTCAATTTTTGCCACCTCATTGTTTACCCTCTTTTCTAGAGTATTTATGAATATGTTGAACCTCATTGAGTACCAGTCTCTGGGGCTCATCACTATTTATGTCTCTCCATTCTGAAAACTACACCTGAACCTCCACACTCCATACAGGGAACACCTGCAATACGGACCCTGGCAAGGATAGAAGGAAGCAGCTCTGCACGCTTCCCTTCTCCCCCAGCTCGGGGAATGGCAGTGCAGTGACACACTTCACTTGAGGCTTTTCCCCTGTGCTCCCATAGTGGTGGGGGGCAATGCCTGGGAGAAGAGGTTCAAGTATATTTATTCCTATCATTTTTCTATCAGTTACTGATCCATGAGAAGACCGTCGCTCTTATCCCATGACAACTTACTTTGCTTAAGAGCCTTTGGAGAGGGACCTTGTCAAAGGCTTTGCAAAAGTAACAGTACACTGTATCCATATGCTTGTTGACCCTCCTCAAGGAAGTCTAGTAAATTTGAGAGTCATCATGTGCCTTTAGTTCCTTGATACTTCTCCAACAGATCCTATTCATCTTTATGTCTGACAGTTCTGTTCTTTACTATATTTTCAACACATACGTCTGGTACTGAAGTTAGGCTTACTAGCCTGTAATCACTTCTGGAGCCTTTTAAAACAAATCTGTGTCACATTAACTATCCTCCAATCATCTGGTACAGAAGCTGATTTAAGTGATAGGTTACATACTACAGTTAGTAGTTCTGCAATTACATATTTAGTTCATTCAGAACTTTTGAGTGAATACAATCTGGCCCTAGTGACTTATAATTACAGGTTGGATCTCCCTGGTCCAGCACCCTGGGGACCTGATCCATTCTGAATGAGGGAATTTGCTGGACCAGGGAGGTCCCCTGCCACCAGCATCCCAGGACACTGCCCCTTCCTCCATCTGGCTCCACTTTGACCCCACTGCCACTGAGCTCCAGCCCTGCAGCTACAGGGCTTGGGCTCCTGCACACTGCTGCCAGCCTTCTGGGCTCTCTGGGGGACAGGGCTTGCTACCTGTTGGTGGCCCTGCTTCTGCCACACCCAGCCGGGGCTTTCCGGGGATGGGGCTCCTTGGCTGCCCCACTGCTGCCATACCTGGCAGGGACTTCCTGGGGACAGGGCTCCCTGTCTGCTGCCATGCCTAGCCAGGGCTCCCTGGGGATGGGACTTGCTGGTCTCACTGCTGCCCCACCTGGCCAAGGCTCCTCAGAGATGGGGTGTGCTGGTCCCAGTGGTGGGGATCCCCACTGGCTCACATTCCTAGCCCCTGAGGCTCTCTGGTCCAGTAAGATCTTTGGTCCTGCCAGCCCTCGGATGTTGCCAGACCAGAGAGTCCCGGATTTAGGAGGTTCAACCTGAATTTTATTTATCATTGCTTCCAAAACCTCTTCTATTGACACCCCATCCTCAGATTTGTCACCTGAAAGGAGAGCTTAGATGTGGGAATCTCTCTCTCTTCTGCGGTAAAAACTGATACAAAGAATTCTTTTAGCTTTTCCACAAGGAGTTCCTTGAGAGCGCCTTTAGCATCTCAATCATCCAGTGGCCCCACACATAATGAATAACAGGCAACCTGCTTCTGTCGTACTTAAATCCAAACACCCCTCTTTTATAGCCCAGGAGTAGGTTGGGTGGGACTAACATTGAAAAGGGGGAGGGCTGGCCCCCTGAGTATATGGAAATGTATGTGGAATTACCTACATTGTATAATTTTATTTGCTGAGTACTCCCAGATTTTTAAGAATAAAATTGTGGACTAATTAAAACCACATCTGGTGCTTCTGTCCTTATTCTGGCCTAGCTAGAAAAAGGAAAATGTTAAGCAACCTAAATATAGGGGATTGCTGCCAACTAGTATGTTGTTGCTGGTTTTATTTTCAATAAATTAAAGATGATTATAGGTTTTTTGGAAGTGCTAATTTAAGAGCCTAATTCCTTTACTTTAAATTCCAGATAAGTAAATATGTTGATGTTTAAAGCTAGCCAGACACATTCAGACAAATTATGACAAAATATTCAGTTGTAGCTATATATTAAAATTTGTTTGATGTGGCCATACTAAAATGTGGCATTTTGAAAAGCTGGACTTAAAACTATTATGTTCTTGTCCTCTATGTTATTTTCTTCTTCAGAAGATCTTTCAGATTCATATTCTGTATATGGAATAATGAATAAATTGTTCAAAATATTCAGCAAAAAGGCTGAACGAGGAATAAAATATACAGTGAAAACATTCTATCCTCAAGCTACCTTCATTTCTGTCTACTGATATTCATAACTAGATAATATCAGTGCTCTTTCAAATTCAATATAAAAATTTAAAGATTATCATCATAAATCAGTGCAGCATTGAATGTAGGCAACAGCCTTATCACAATTCTTTATATTTCTAACTGTGTTAGAGCCCCATATCTAGGTTTGGCAGAGAGAGAGAATGTATATTTCCAACGTATAGTACAACATTAATCATGAAACAGATGAGCTTGCTTGAATAAAAGTGCCACAACCATTGTCATACCACTAATAATGTTGTTTTCCATGTTCTGTAGAGCTCCAGGCCTAATAGGAAGTTGCTTCAGATCAATGGGTCTCCAACACCTAAGTACAGTTTCTGGCATGGGATTGCTTGACCTGGACCAGGGCTTAAGCTATTGCACAAAAGGTTCTCAAGAACCAAATGACCGAAACTGTGTTCACCACCGGTGGCCCGTTTTAGCATCAACCACTAGTTTATATATAGGCTTTTGAGTTTTCTAGTATAGCTTTAACTTTCCTTTTGCATTTAAGCTATGTTTTAGCAGTTTTATTAATTAATAACAATTTAAGGCTATGTCCATTCATATTCTTGGCAGGAACAATCCAATGGACTTTACTAGAGCTACAGTATTGAATGCAGATCACATAAATAATAGAATCATAGAATACTAGAACTGCAAGGGACCTCGAAAGATCAAGTCCAGTCCCCTGCCCTCACAGCAGGAACAAGCACAGTCTATATCATCCCTGATAGATGTCTGTCTAACCTGCTCTCGATATATCTCCAGTGATGGAGATTCCACAACCTCCCTAAGCAATTTATTCCAGTGTTTAACCACCCTGATAGGAAGTTTTTCCTAATGTCCAACCTAAAACTCCCTTGCTGCAGTTTAAGCCCATTGCTTCTTGTCCTATCATCCAGAGGCCAAGGAGTACTATTCTTCCCCCCCTCCCGTGACACCCTTTTAGATTCCTGAAAACCACTATCGTATCTCCTCTGTTTTCTCTTCTCTAAACTAAACAATCCCAAGTCCTTCAGCCTTCCCTCATAGCTCATGTTTTCTAGACCTTTAATAATTTTTGTTGCTCTTCTCTGGACCGTCTCCAATTTTTCCACATCTTTCTTGAAATGTGGTGCCCAGAAATGGACATGAGACTCAAGACACAGATCAAGAATGCTTGATCTGAACTCCCTTTAATGTTGTAAAATTTGCATCTGTATCCAAACTTAACATTTTTCTTTGACTGCTGATCCTTACGTGTATTCCACACATGAGTAAGAGTACATGCCATGTGTGCAAGTCTGGAAATTCTAGCAGGCGGTGACTGTTGGCCCACACGTGGACAATAGTTCACCTTACATGCCAGACTGCGGGCATAAGAAACAGTGTAGTTTGATGCCTCTCCAGTTCTTCTTACCGCCACACGGCCCAAGTCAAAATCCCTATATGCACACATTTCTTTTACTGTTACTACTCAGTAAAAAACATTGTAAATAGTTTATAGTGCATATTAGCATAGTTAAAGTTTAATATGATTAATATATGTAGTTTTTCTCCCCATACCGGGGGACCTGAGCATTCTACCATCAATGCTTAGTCAAGCCTCAATATAAATCCACAAAGGATTCAGAGGCCTCTGTTTTCAGCTACCTCTGGTCCCATGAACTCTGTCTTTCCCTGACACCTGATGAGGGCTGCTTTTTGATGTTGTGGTCAAGATCCACCTATCATTATTGGTGCAATCCGGTCTACACAATCTAGCTATTCTGGGGGATGCCTTGCAGGTTATTCACACAATTGGGACACTTTGGTCTTTTAAATTATCCATCAAGGATGCTTCATAGAGTTTCTTTCCCTCCCTTCCAGCGCACAAACTTCCTTTCTGGACCTGTTCAAAATTGCTGTCATGAGGTCATTCTTTGCCAGGAGGCAGACTCAATCCTTCTGTGAGAGGCAATAGAGTGAATTCCACCTCAATATCAAGAAAGATGTTTTTATTCCCTCACTTTTTGGTTCCCAAAAAAGACAAGAGACCTATTTTGGACCTTTGGAATAAAATGTTTGATTGTCAAAGTCAGAGTTCAGAACAGTTACATTAGTATCAAGGAAATCAAATTATAATTCCAGTGAGACCCCAGGGCAGGATATCCAAATTGAATTTTTTTTGGTTTTCAACTGTTTTTGACCAAAAATAACCCACAGCATTTTCAACAGAAAGGAAACCTCAATTATAAAACCATTTGTTTAGTTGAAAACAATTTTACATCAAAAATAAATTTTGCTGAAATTTTTTTGACCAGCCCTCGTAACTGATACAACAAATCCATCTATGTAATATTGAATGCTTATATATATACACACTAAGAACTTGTAGAGCAGAACTGTATACGTTTCCATATAATTGCCCATGGTTTGCTAGTGGAATGAAGTTAGGGGCACCTTATGCCTTCTCTGAGCCTTTTAAAGCTCCCCATGCAGGCCATGATATCCAAAAGAGGTAGACATTTCTCTATAATGAAGGGGCCATGCTCAAACTTTATGCTATCTTGTCTATAGAGCTGTTAAAACTAATACTTTATTCCTGACTTTCCATTTTAAGTTTGAAATTGATAAGAGCTGGTTGGAAAATGAGCTGGAGAGCTAGATATCTTTGCTTATTTCCCCCATTTTCCCTCAATTTTTTTAACAGGTTATCTAAGAAAGTTATTGGAATTAATTTAAAAAAATCATAATTAGACAAACCCTGTAACTGCAAAAGAAATTAACTTCATATAAAACTGAACAAAATAAGATTAATTTTAATTTAATCACACAATAATTAGTTGAGTGGTGATTTGATGTTTATTTGAAGGACTTGATATATATTTTAAGTACGAACAAGGACTGTATTGCTATGCAGTACAGTTTCTTCAGGCAAAAAGCAGATTGAAGATAGAATTTAAGTGTCTAAATGTGAGAAACAATATTTCCCCCCTAACTTTGAATTTCATTTCCAGGCACTGGAAAGTGAGTTTGTATCATGCCAACTTCATCAGTGGATTGACCTTATATTTGGCTACAAGCAACGAGGACCAGAAGCAGTGCGTGCACTCAATGTTTTTCACTATCTAACATATGAAGGCTCTGTAAATCTGGATAGTATCACTGATCCTGTCCTCAGGGAGGTAAGCATTTACTATCTTTTTGTTCTAAAAACTGCTGTCATCTCCCACGTGTCATTAATACATCTCTGTTTTAGTTTTAAAAAATCCCTTTTGGTTTGATTTTATCGACTTTATTCAGCACTTGAAATCCTAAGTGATTCCAAAAAAGGAAAGTCAAGAATGTTCAAATGTCAGTATATAGATGCTGGGCAGAATTTTCTTTGCTAGGAAGCACTGCCATAGATAATAGAATTAATATTCACTCCATTTATTACAGTGCAAGGTATATTCTACAAAGTGAACCACCTTTACAATTAGCATCTGATAGAGCCACTTAGTAAAACTGGAAAGTTGAAATAAAAAAATTACTTTGCAGTGTGGTCATGACTAAGAGGAAAATGCCTAAGATTTCCAATGAGATAATGCAGTAGAAATTATTTGCATCAATAGAATTATACTTTACTGACAAAATAGAATTAGTTCAGATTGCACATTACAGAAAGAAAAATGAAAGTAATCGACTGTTACCATTAGAGGCTTTTTGGTTTAATTTTTTGTGTATGTTCTGTTGTGTTGTTTTTCTGTAGTGTGTTTTGTGTGGGTGTTGTGTTGTTCAGATATATTTATACTAGTCATCTGAGCAGAATCATGTTGATAACCTCATATGTTTTATTTCCAATCAGTGTGCTTGTTTTTAATAAAATTATTGCTATAAATATCATTCATGTATTGGGTAAAATGATTAAAAAATAGGTGAAAAATGTGAAGATATAACAGCTGTTAGATGAGTGCTGCTGTGATGGCTATACACACAGTCATCCATTCCCCCAGATATCTACCATCTGTTGTATGCAAAACAGTAATAACTGATACACTATCAGGCTTTGGAATTTTTTTTCTGGCGGGAGGGGGTGGTTTTGTTGTTTTGTTGCGAAGGGCTGTTTGTTTATTGGGGGTGTGAAGGAGTGTTTTGTTTGGTGAAGACAGAAAACAAGTAGATTGTGAAACAGAAACAGACATCAAAAAAATTTGGATTCAGGTAGGCTAATTTTTTGGAATAATGCATTTTAATTTTTTTTTTTACCATTTAGATTGCTAACCAAGAATAGACACTAACTTCTGATCATTAGATTTTTTTAGAGCTAGAACTTCAGAAGGTGTATTTTAAGGACCTGATCTTGCATACACTTATTCAAATACCCCATTTTAAGCATGTGATGAGACCCATTAGAGTCAATGGGACTACTCAAGTGCTTAAAATTAAGTACCTACATAATTGTTTGCAGGTTCCAGAGGCTCAGAGCATAATTAGAGGCAATAAAAGGCAGATCTGCATGCACAAAAGAACAATAATTTTGAAAGTATAAATGAGGTGTTTATGCAAGGAAAGCAAAGGAGTACAGCACTTAGTAGCTCCATAGAACTAATGCAATACTTAAGGCCCTGATTTGCATGAACAGACCTCTGTATCTGAGTTCAAGGGCCTGCCCACACAAGGTGGCTTGTAGGATTGAACCCTGCATGCTTTGCTTAATATCTTGTGACATGATGAGCATCTTCAGCTCTCTTGTGAGCTTCCTTACATGCACAACTTGTCAGGAATTTTTTTTAAATCCGGGAGATTTTTTTGCTCCCACATGCACATCTAACCCATGCCCCCTTAGACATTACAATATATGTATCTTCTTTCTTGTGCTTCCCTTTGCACTCCAAGATATTGTCTACACTAAAAGGATGATCACCGCTGCCACATTCTTCTGGCATTCGATTTAACGAGTCTAGTTAAGACTCTCTAAATCAAACTCAGAGGGCACCTCCACCAGCATCCGTTATGCTTCCTTTAATGAGGAGTAAAGGAAGCCGACAGAAGCGTTTGCTCCCATCAGCCTCCCACTGTGGGGACGCTGTGGAGCTCATAGATGGAGTTGCATATCTTAAGCCAAGCTGGTCTAGTGTAGATCTGGCCTAAGCCACTTCTCACGGTTCCATTTTCTTCTTTCTTCCACATGCAAGAAGAAAGTTTGCAAGTGAAAGGCAAAATGTTTATTTCTTGTGATACTGAAAGCAAAATATTCAATTTAAAATAGAAAAAAAATCTGAATCCTGTTCAGTTCTTCAAAAACAGTCATATTCCATATTCCTTGCAAAGTAAAAATACCACCTTCTTCACTTTTTGCCCATATAGGATCATATGGATTTATACAAGCAAATTTGGAGCCTTTTGAGATTTATTTGAACTATAATTGTAAATTATATATAGGTTTTCTGAACAATAAAAGGCATTTGATATCTGGATAAGTGTTTATTAGTGATTCAGGCATGGATTATATGTTTTTATTACTCTGCACCCCTTAGTTACGTTTTGCATTTTTCTGTAAAGCTAATGAGTTTTTATGTTTGACTACTTCTTTTCTTATTTTTACAGTTGATTTAGTAGATAGTCCATTGAACAATATGTAGGCAAGAAGGTAACACACACACAAGCATTAGAATATCAAATTTATTTTTGTCACATGTATTATATCGCAGCAGGTTGTGAGCTGTTGTGCTTGATATTTTAACTTGGTAATTGTTGTATAAATTGATCTTTTTTTAAAGAAAAGTTGGACATTTTTTCAATACAATATCTTCTGTTAAAGTTCAAGATGTACAATAATTCCCATCCCACAATTCTTGAGATATTCTCATTATTTCATTTTCTATATAAAGAGAAATTCTGAGTTTTCTGCTTCAAATAAGATGTTGGTATAAATTCTTCAACATAAGCTATAGTTTATGCAAATAGCTGTTACTTTTAGCCTACTGTCCCCTGTCATCAGTGAAACAGACTAGATGATTGTGCTTTCCTCCTTCAGTTGTGGCAATAGCAAGTCTCAAAACACAAAAAACCCAGCAGTCTTTTGCCAGTGAAATGTGGCTTCAAATAAGAGTCCCTTAGCCAGCCCCTAGACTCATGGTAAGAATTGGGCATGAATCTTTAATCTTAATCATTGTAAAAGTCAGGTCCTCATCCAACCACATAGAAACAATTCCTCACACCAGATGATGATCAGTGAAAATGAAAGCATGAAAAGATGCCTAGTGGATGCCTCTCACCTCAGACCAACAAGAAACTTTTTCAAGTGGGGCTGCCACTGAACACAGAGCAACATAAGCAAAACAGGTTGGCTGATCATTTGTTACTGCCTGGTGTAGGAAGGCCTTTCCTATCACTCATGTCACAAAGAAAAGGTGAGAACAGAAAATCAGCTGACTGGTGGGATAAGATAAAAATCTCCCAATAATAAAAAGAGATTCTTTTTATGGGGGGTTAAATCATTATTTGTCCTGCATCCCAGGTCCTGCCTTTGTTTAGGAAAAAACATATATCTTCTAAGTAAAAACATTTAGAAAAGATCAGGTAGAGTGACCATGAGAATAGGGCAGGGCAACCTTCAAATGCAGAGTTTGCAGCCCATTCTCAGGCTGAATGACCCCAGGACAGCATTTGGCCTGGCTTCCTTGCATCACCGCTCAGTGCTTTCTGGTAGGAGGAACTGAGGTGGGCCTTGGTCCCCCCTTGCCATGATGCCCAGCCCTACTTCCTCCTCTCCCCCATGAAGCCCAGACTCCTGATCAGACCTGAAGCCAGACATAAGTAGTAATAGACACCCAGAGAGCTCTGGAGTCCTGGACCCTCACAAACCTTGGGCTGCATACCCTGGGAGGGCTGGGACCTGAGCCAATGGCTACTCTTGAGCATCTTGGCACCCCATCCAAGGCAAGTGGAGGCTCTGGGACTTCGCACATCAGCCCAGGTTCCCTGGGTGGCTCTTACCTCAGCCCAGCTTTGGCTTCCAACATGACTCAGGGGAGAGACTGTGGGTGGAAGAGAAGGAGCAGGAGATAGGCCATGCAGCAAGAGGAGTAGCAGGAGGTGGTGTCACCGGACTCTTGAATGTGTCCCAATTTTGTCTTTTGAAAAGGTGGTCACCCTAATATCATGATGGGAGTGGTCTGCCTCTGATTTTTAAAATGTAAATGAACAATAACTATGTATGTCAGATGAGCTTCTTTAATGAAATAAGCCTTTGAGAACTTGAGATATGCCCTTATTTGGGGCATAATAATACATGCTGTATTTACTGAAACTTATTCTTCATATATATAGTGATATATATGAAATTACTCTAATGGATTACAAATAGTAATTAGCTCAAACTAAAACTCTGTTTCTGGATGCCTCAAAGTTTGAATCCAGATCCCAAATTTCTTAGGCCCTATTGAATTTGCAGTGGAAAGTCTTCCTCATTTAAAATATAAGAATTGTTGAAAGTGAGCCTTTTTAGCAATTTGAGTAGCTGCTCTTTTATTCTGCACATTGCAAATTGTATTCATCTCTCAAATTGTATTCGTATATTAAAAAAAACTTTTCTTCCGGGACGACAGAAGTGGCATCATTCGTCACCTTGCTTTCCCCCCTTCCACCCTCCCCTGTGCTCTGTGGAACCTTGAACTATGCAGCCTCCCCCAGGCACCATGGATCGGTGGAGCTGCGGGGGGTGGGGCTGTCTGTCTCTGCGCATACGGTCCTGGGCTCCTCGGGTAGCAACCCGGAGCCGCTTGAGAAGAACAGAGGAAGGTGAGGCCTCCACCTCTCTCTGTTAGCCCCCTCCCCCCACTACACCGCCCCCGTTGGACCTTTACTCCCCCGGACTTCACGCCATATGGGCTGGTGGTTAACCCCCTCCCCCACATGACACATCCCCCAACAGACTCCACACAGCTTGAGTCGGGGCGGGAGGGGGGATAATTCTCCCCCATCCACCACCCCTTGAGGCATCACAAAGGGGTGGCTCAGCACCCACTGGTGCTGTTTTCTTGCTTGTTAGGTTGTCCATTCATGGCAGGGGGCAGGCTGTGCGTAGGGAGGGAGGAAAGGGGATAGGATGTATGTGGGGATGGGTGGTGCGGTAATGGGGGATTGTGGAGGTGAGGGGATATAAGAATGGAGGCAGGGGATGGGCAGTGTGGGGTGCAGAGGGGGAAGGGTTAGGCAAGGATGGGGATGTAGGAATGGAGGAAGGAGGTGGGGATAGGGATAGGCAGTGTGGAGAGGGGGAAGGGTTTGGGAGGATAGGTGGGTGTAGGAATGGAGGCAGAGGGGTGGGGGTCGGGATGGAAGGAGGGGGATGGGCACTGTGGGGAGGGGGAGGTTATGGAGGATGGGTGGGTGGGTGTGTAGGAATGAAGGTAAGGGTTGGGGTGGAGGAATGAAGGATGGAGATGGGGGGTAGGGATGGAAGGAGGGGGTGTTCTGTGGGCCATGGGGCTCTGGGCCCTGGCTCATCCCCCCGCCCCACTCTTCCTCTTCACACAACAGTGTGTGCACTTCCCTGCAAGCCAAATCCAATGTGGAGCCTGGGGGTTTCCTCCTTTTCCCCCTCCCATGCAGGAAGTTGGCACTGGCACTGTAATCTTGCAGGGGGTGGGGGGTGTTTCGAGGCTGGAGCACCAGGCAGACAGCAGCCCGAGTGCAGGCCAGGCAGAGGTGGTGTTTCCCCACTGAGTCCCAGAGCGTTGGGGCTCCCCGGGAAGCAGGGTTGGGGGGGGCAAGAGGCTGGGGGGGATCCAAGAGGCTAGGGCTGGCGTGGCCCCAACCCTTCTCTACCCAGTGGGGGGGGGGGCTCAAGAGGCTGGGGCTGGTGTGGCCCTGGCCTCCCTGGCAGCCAGGGAGAGAGCCGGGCCTGCCTACCTCCAGAGACCAGGAGGTTGGCGAGCATAGCAAGCAGAGCGGCCAGGGCCACACCAGCCCCAGCCTCTTGAGAAAAAGAAGAAATGTGTAGTAAAATTATCAGGCCCCAAATTAAGAGGAAAGCTTTTTTTTGTTGTTGTAATCTTAATATTTCTCATTTGCAGGTGTGCCTGTATATCACTGGTCTCTATTGTATTAACAAAAAAAATGCTAAAATTGGAGGAACAGCTTAAGGATATTGATTCATTCTTACTTGACAGGTGAAATCATGGTTTCAGCACTAACCACAGCAATTATGGCATTAAAATGTCAAGGAATTAGGGGTCAGAATAACAGATAATTTTCTTCCTTGTGTCAGATTAAAAATTGACTTCTTTGACAGCACAGGATCTCTGGCTAAGAAAATTATGACAGCTTAACTCATCTTGTACATGTAAAGCTGTAACTGATAATGAACTTTACTGTGACAGCCTTCTCCTGTGGAGAAACATGACAGAACATCTCTGGTACAAAGTCTGTATCTCTTTTAATATGTAAACAGTAGTTATATTGGACATTAGATGCCGTTTGGAATAGTCTTTACTGTTGGTTTACATCATAATCCAAACCCTTTTTTCTGGACAAGTTCAGTTGACTGCCAAGAGCTGATGTTAAAAATGTTAATGCATAAAACAACAATATTTAAAGCACACTAGATAAAATTGTTACTGTATTATTTGTCCATCCATATTCTCCTAGGAATGACCTTTCCATAAGCTAATCAATATAAATCTCCTGGCCAGTGTTCCCTCTAACATTTTCTATCCTTGAGCGGGTTGAATTTTCTTAGATGCAACACCAATATTGAGGTAGTGTGTGTACATGTATCAACATCCTTTCTAACAATTCACGCTAATAAACATACCAAAATGCATATTATCCTCACATAGCTCAGCTTTCAGATGCTAAACAAATGTATAAGTCAACTAGAAATAGTATTTGCAAGGAGAGCATGACTAACACAATATTTACTGACACTGGAAAGCAGAGGAAAAGGCATTCACGAAGGCTTATACAGTTTCTCTGGGGAATTTTTAGTATCCATGCTGTAAAAACAGGTAACAGTTCTCCCGGTTTGAAACTCTCACCTTTTGTGCGTCACCAGCTCAAAGAGTAGATGCTCCAGAACAAATTAACAAATGGCTTCAGGGTTTGTAGACAGATGTATATTTCAAAGAGCTTGCAGATAAGTTTTCATCCTACAAAACAACTAGCATCACATCTAGTACTTGCTACTTCTGACTCAGAAGAGCCAGAACTCTACTCGGGTATGTCTACACTAGCCCCCTAGTTCGAACTAGGGAGGCTAATGTAGGCATTCGAAGTTGCAAATGAAGCCCGGGATTTAAATATCCCTGCCTTTATTTGCATCTTCCCGTCCGGGCGCCATTTTTAAATGCCACTAGTCCGGACTAACTGCCCGCGGCTACACGCGGCAATGAAACGGTAATTCGAACTAAGTCCTTAGTTCGAATTAACTGTTACACCTCATTCCAGGAGGAGTAACAGTTAATTCGAACTAAGGACTTAGTTTGAATTGCCGTTTTACTGCCACGTGTAGCCGCGGGCAGTTAGTCCGGACTAGTGGCATTTAAAAATGGCGCCCGGATGGGAAGATGCAAATAAAGCCCGGGATATTTAAATCCCGGGCTTCATTTGCAACTTCGAATGCCTACATTAGCCTCCCTAGTTCAAACTAGGGGGCTAGTGTAGACATACCCCTACATAGCAAAGATCTGGCCTTAATGCAATACAGTATACTAGGTGTTAATTAGGAACACAGGATTTTTTAAAAATCATTAAGATCAGAGTTTTAGATATCTGCAACACTCCAAGCAACTTCAATTAAAAGAATCTTTTTTTTACCTTAAGCCATTAACACCTATGTAAACTTTGTTTGAAATGTAATCATGTGGACGCAGACACACACACACACCATGCAACCTGCTTACCCCTCCAGCCCAGACAGATGACTGCAGCAAGTGAGTCTGGAGCACACCCCAAACAAACTTCCCCCTGCCTCCACCTCAGGGCACAGATACCAGCACCCACCTCCTTTCCCCACCTACCCCTATGCAATCTGCTCCCCTCCCCCCCAGCCCAGCTGGGTTAAAATCCTGTTTCTCAGACTAGCAGCACCAGCAGTTTAGCTGAGAGTCAGGACAGGATCAGCACAAATCATCCACACCTCCCCCACCTCATCCAAGGACACAGCACAAACTCCATCCCCCTTCACCTCAACCCAATGCCAGCACCCACCCAACCCCTTTCTTTCCCCAACCTATCCCATGTAGTCAACCCTTTACCCTCCCCTCTCCTTCCCAGTTCAGGAGGGTTGAGGTAACTGTTGAGTTTCTGCCTCTTTCTCCCCTCCCACACAGGACTCTCCAAGCTCCCCTCCCCTTTGACTTCCTTCCCCCCCCCAAGCCAATTAATTACTCACTCATTCCCTCCCTCCCCCCAGCCACTTATTCTCTCCTTATCTCACATGCATACCTGCTCTGGGGAGCTGCTCAGTTCAAGCATGCAGTTAGCTCTGTTTAACTGCTGCTTAGAGATGCCCCGCCCCTCCAGTCAGCTGAGCTTACTACCTGCTCAGGAGATTTGAACCTCTGAGAAGGCCTCAGAAAATAGCTGCTTGGCCCTGCAGGCATGCAGTTTACAGGGATCTTAGCTCCTGGCCTATATTTTAAAAAGTGGCTAATGATCTTGGGTGCCCAACTTAAGAAACTTTGAAAGAACATGATTTTTCAGAAGTTCTATTTTCTATTTTGAAAACATATGTCTTAAGTACAGCATCCAGACACTGGGGAACTCAAAATCACTAGTTATTTTTGGAAAGACAGGACCTTATTTTTCCATTTAGTAAATTATTGTGTGATTGAAGCATGAACAGCACATTAATATACATTTCATTAAAAAAAAATAAAAACACTGAACATAACCATGTGGATAATTTTTCAGTACTGCCTTGTGGATTAAACTGAAAATGATTAAGTGGAGATAGTCATTTTGATGACTAAAATGTAATTAAACTAGTCACATGTAATATTGAAAGCACATTTTTTGCATAAACTCATAGAAAGTTAATATTTTTGGCTTATTGTTTATTTTTTGTTCAAAATTATTGCCAGATCTCTATCTACTTTGATTGCACACAATTTGTTCATCATTAGCAGTGTTTAAAAAAACAAGTGAAGCATTATACTGTACAATTTGATGGTTTGTATGCACATTCTAGCTGTCTTTTCTTCCATTTTTTTCATAGTCATAAATGTAGATAGGCAGGGCAGTACAACTGCTAGCCTTTAAATGTACAGCATGTTCTGCAAAAGATGAATTGTAAGTTTGCAGAAAAAAAATGAATATGAAGAAGTTATTGGGTTCAGATGTTTGTTCTGAGCAGTCACCTGTAAAAATACCTGAGCATACCTTCAGCCCACAGAGGCAAATTGAAAAATTAAAATGACTAGCACCTGACAGGCAGTTTCCATGCCCATGTACTAACCCTACAAGGATATGTTTGCTGGCAGCTAGTAGAGCATACAGTCTATACAATATTTATTTTTTATTGTGGACTTTATGGTTAGCATATTTAAATGATTTTAAAAATCATAATGATGTGGTAGTCTTGCAATGCTTTTCAGTTACCCTCCTTTCAGGGCTTTATTTTTTAGATCGTGTTTTTGTCTCTTTCTTTGATCTGACAGGAACAACAAAGCATCCCTCTGGATCTGCTATAGTGAAATATGCCCATAGGAAGCAGAGTAGAGCATGTCAGTTTTCCCTTTTTTTTTCTTACTGAAACACTCTTTGCTACTACAGAGGGCTGACATGATAGGGTTGTCAAGAACCAACAAGATAGATATATCTTTAACAAAGAGTTGGAATGGTAGCCAGGCCTGCTGGCTGAAGATAGAAAAAATGATGAGGAAAAATTAACACACTTTCCATTCTAATCGTTCAATAAAACTTACATAATGACACCCACTGGTAACCCTTGCAAGCATGTGCTTGTTCTTGCTCTGAGTTATTCTTATTTCTTTTCTCTATTCTTCTGTGATCTCTTTCTTTGATCTGACAGAATATCAAAACCACCCCTCTAGATCTGCTTGAATTGTACCCACAGTATTGGCCACTTATATATTCAGCATTGCCTAATTGCCTCCATACAAGGGATGCTCCTGGCTTCCTTTCTGGGAGTAGTCTTTGTATGAAATGATTATGGAGGGTTGTGAAATAACTAAGATATTGTTAGTGGTGTCAGTATCCACTTTTTTTCCAACTTAATTGAAGGAAAATTATGTACATCAAAAACCCTTCTGCATGCAAACTCCTTAATTATAATGGCGAATATTTTGTTATGCATTAGGGATTAAGCTCTGTTTTGGAAAATGTGTATATGGATCCTGTTGACTTTAGCAGGAGCTGCACATCCCCATCACTGTGGATTTTTGTGACTTCCCAGCACCTAAAATAGACCTTTCCTTCTTTCACCATACATCCAGATTGTAAAAGAAATATCATTGGTAGTCCAGAGAGTTTTCTGTTTGCTTGTATGTGAGTATGAAGTATTTATCCAAGGAAAGTTAAATTTAGCAAATAAGTTTGCATTTAGTTATGAAAGTGGATGTGTCTGTGGTCATTCTTACCTCCTCAGGGAGTGAGTTCCAACATTTAGATCTAGTTCCAGTGGAAAAAAACTGCCTTCTCCTCTTATAAGCCTTCCCTTATCAATCAACAGTTACATTATTCTGGTGGAACTTCACTGAGGCTTTGTCTACACTGCAGTGTTTTTGCGCAAGAAGTCTTTTGCAGAAGAGTTCTTGTGCAAAAACCTGTTGCGCAAAAGCGCGTCCAGACCTCAAAGCGCAAAAGTGATGTGCTTTTTCACAAGAGAGTGTCCACATTGCATAGACAATGTTGCACAAGAAAGCTCTGATTGCCACTCATTGCCTTTTTGCGCAAGAGCTGTCGCGCAAAAAGGAGTTATTCTTCATGGGGAGAGGAATAACTCTACCAGCAAAAGAGGGCATGGCATTTGCTCTTGTTGCTAGGCACAGTCTCATAGAGGACTTTGAATTCAGAACAGAGTCTTCAGAATAGTCTCTGTATTTCATGGGGAATCAAGTATAACCCAAGCCATTTATTCCAGTAAATCAGAGAACAGACGCTGATCCATAGAGTTCAGAAAACAAAATAACCTTAACACCAAAATACTATTCTAGTAACAATACAATTAATTTCAGCTTATTAGGGCAATCATGAAAACATGTTTCCTAATGATTTCACAAATTGTAGCACAAATGATTTTTCCAAAAAAGTCAAACATAAAGTATGGCGTTTATTTGCCACTCATTATTCCCCAGTTTTAAAAGTTTGTCATCCACACAGAGGAGAAAAGTGAGCAATGCCCTCTGATGTAGGGACCAAATATACAGCACATATAACACAGAAATGTCCTAAGCCAACAGTCATTCACCCAATTATTTACAGATGAATTAACAGAGAAAAAAACCAGGAAGAGTTCTTGAATGATTCACTAAGCAAAAAAGGGGCTTAATTTGTCATGAAATTATTCATTATTTGTAATGAATAGTCATGTAGCAAATGACCACTTCTAAGAGCATCATTAATATGGCACTTTTTATACTTCTCTGGAAGTGAAACAGATAATTTCACTGCTGCTGTCTGTCTTTTATTACAAAAATATGAACAATATAGATCTTACATCAAAAATCTTCCTTTTCAGCTTTTTTATTGCATGCTATTGAAAGGTACTAGTTATTGATTTGAGAAATTACAGCAAATACTTTGCCATACACTTCATCATATTTTACTCAAGGTGGGAAGGGTGAAAATTACTTGCTGATGATTGTAGAGGAAATAGCTAGATGGGGCTCCTTTTTCTTGATTAGCACAGATTTCAGATACATTACACAGTCATTACCACAGCATAAATTAACTATTATTCAACACATTTTACATATATCAGTTTGCTGAAGTAGATATTACTCAGTCTAAGTGTATAGCAATTTCAGATACAGAGCTGTAAAACTGTACTTTTTAACATTTTTAACATATTGATAATGTGTATCTACATTATAATTTACAATTTATGCCAAAAACAGAGAGTGGATTTTTAAAGACTGTTTTGCTGGACATAATTCAAATGTAATTATTTCTTTAAACTCTCTGAAAATTATTGTGTGCATTTAATTTGAAAGTAATCAAATAGCCTACTTTAAAAATGAAACCCTAAACCATAACAAACATACAGAAGAGTTACAATTATAGTCTCTCAGATCATATATTTCAGACTGACCTTTCAATATTTGTTCCTTTGTAAGGCTCCCAGTTAGTCCCTTTTTGGCTTTTTGTTTTGAAGATTTGCCTATTTTCTAAGATACATGAGTTGAAGGCTGAGGGCTGACTCATGCCTTACCAGCACTACCAGATTTTTGGTGTTTCTCTCTGACACAACTGCTCAGACAATATCAGATTCTACTGTTTCATTGTGAAGTTAAGATTTAGGGTATGTATTAGGAAAGATTGATGTGACTTGTGGGAGGAAAACACTGGTGAGAGCATGGAACCCACAAGAATGCCCTAATATTCTCCTTCCCTTCAGTTTATACAGTATGTCTACAGCAAGTTTTGATATGCCAAAAGTTAACTATAGAATATATTCTTTTTAGTTTACTGTCACCAAAATCCAGAGGAAAGATTAGCAAAACTGTAGAGTAGGAGAGCCACATTTTTATCTTGATTTACTGGATTTCATTAGCAAGAAAAAGTTTTCAGTCATGAGTTTTATTACTGTTTTTTCAACAACTAGAAGCAATTGAACATGAAATCACATTTTAATTTTTTATACAGTTTTATCTTTATAAACCAAAGAAATAATAAAATATCGCTATTATATACTTTGATTTGCTAACCCTGTCTGTTTCTGTATTCCAATCATTAAAAAATAATGCCTTATGGTGATCATGTTTTATTTCAATAATAAACCAGAAGAAAAAAATCACAGTTAAAATACATTCCTTCATGATTAAGTACCATTTCTTTTGTATTACTGCAAACTCTCAAAATGTCTGCTCTGTTATCTGCTTCTCTATTTTCTTACTTCTTGTTTGTCTTTTCCCATAGAGTATGTTCTTAATTGTTAAGCAACTAGAATAAAATGTATGTTCAGGTTGAACCTCTCTAATCTGGCACCCTCAGGACCTGACCGGTGCCGTACCAAAGAATTTGCCAGACTGTGGAAGGTCAGTATTGTTTAGCAACATTACAAACACTTCCACTGCTTACTAGGCTCTTAGAAGACATTTAGGTGTAAATTAGAGCTAAATAATAGCACAGAACACTGAGAGCCAGGGCTGGTAACTGTAAGCAAACTTTATGGAACTGTGGGAAAATTAGCCACACCCATGATAAGTGGATATCCAATTACCTAAAATCATGCTGGACCAGGGGTGGGCAATAATTTTTGACAGAGACCACTCCAAGATTTTGGAAAGTGGTTGAGGGCCACACTCTTCCATAGTATTAATGGAGGAGTTTTGGGGTCTGAGATGGAGGTTGGGTGCAGAAGGGAGCTTGGGGTAGGGGGATTGGAGTGCAGGAGGGAGAATGGGGTCTGGAAGGGAGTTTGGGTGAAGGAGGCAGTTGTAACCTAAGGCAGGGGACTGGGATGCAGGATTTTGGTATGTGACCTAGGGTAGGAGGGGATTGGGTGCCGGATATGGTAGGGGGTATGGGTGCAGGAGGGTGCAGAGGGTTTGGGTATGTGGAGGGGAACAGAGGGTTGGGGAAGGGAGGAGCTGGGATGCCAGAGGCAGGCTCTTCTTGGGAAGTGGTTACCAGTAGAAACCTGAGGCCGACTGTCTGCTGCAGGCTGCTTCATGTTGCTCCGCTCAGGGCATGACAGGGATGGGGAAGGGGTTGAGGAGGAAGGGAGAAGGCTTCCTACATTGCCCCTGCTCCCAGCAAAAATTCTCGGTTCCTATTGGCTGAAAACTGAGAGATTGGCCAATGGGAGCTGATAGATTTTGCTGGGGGGAGGGGGGACAGCATGAGAAGTCTCCCTCCTCCCTTCCCAGCTGTCTGGAATGGAGAACAGCTGGCTTTTTAAAGTGTGAGCTGTTCTCTGCCTAAGGGCTCTGGCGAGGCAGCCACAGGCTAGATCCGGTGGCTTGTTCACCCCTGTGCTGAACCATGGGTGTTGCCAGATCAGAGAGTGCCAGTCTAGAGAAGTTCAACCTGTATGTCTCATACATTGCAACTTTCTGAAGTATATGTACACATTAGTTTAGATGTTAGATTAATCACTTATCCAGCAAGGAAGCATTCTCTAGATTTGATATTATATCTTCATTTGTTTAATATACCGCTAATTCAAAGATGTAATTGACTAATGATCACCTGAAATAAAATTAAACTATGTAAAATATTACTCTTATTTAACATGCCCTGTAGAAATGACAGTAAAGGCTCTAGCACAAAAAATCACTTCCTATAGTTTATTCACAACTGCAACTTTATTATACTTTCTGCTGGGACTCCAGGAATACTTCATCAACAAGGCCCTCTGAAGAGAGCTGCTATATTGGTGCGCTCTCGAACTGCCCTAGCCAATAGAGGTGAATAAGTCCCTATTCATTTCTAGACCATCTTACTCCTGCTGTGGTGCAATGATATCTATAATATTTTATTCATTTCTTAATGTAACCTCATTATCAAGATTGGAGGGAATTCATTGATGGGCATCGATGAGAGGACAGGAAAGATTTATGGGCAAGATTTAAAGTGCTTGACAAGTGGTGACTGAGCAAAGATGGACACAGTAAAAATCTAAAAATATCTGAAGGTGGCGATAAACCAGCAAGGTAGAGGAATGAGTGTGGCACCAGTAGATTGTATCTATATTAGCAGTCATGGGAGGAAATTCAAAAAAGAAAAATGTTGGCTGAACTTCAGGAAAAACTTCCTGACAGATGTAATTAGGCTGTAAAATAGTTTCCAAAGAAAATTATGGAATCCCCATTATATGGGCCTTTTACAACTAGAATTAACTGCCACTAGAAAAATATAAGGAACAATCTTGCATTGGCAGGGAGATAGACTGGATGATCTAAAACTTTTCCATCAGTAATGTCTATTCTTCTG
This sequence comes from Pelochelys cantorii, assembly GCA_032595735.1. Taxonomy (NCBI): domain Eukaryota; kingdom Metazoa; phylum Chordata; order Testudines; family Trionychidae; genus Pelochelys; species Pelochelys cantorii. The sequence goes on from CM064326.1 coordinate 53,569,856, forward strand.
TGTTCTATTGCCAAGCCAGTAATGACCATAGTGTGAATCCAAATGTATTGGCAGTAACTCTGTCACTGTGTCAGTCTGTGTGATGAGTTTACCGTTGTAATTAGATTGGCTACCATCATGATCCATTGCATGTTTAGAAGTGTTTTTTTCTTTTTTATAACTTGTCCTTAGCTTTCAGGCTAATGACTATTTGTGTGTAAACCTAAATTAGCGGTTTATTCATAGGACTGCACTAAAAAACTGAATTCGTTATCAGGGGAAAATGTTCATTATGGTCAGATTGGTTCCTTAAAAGATCATCATTGTTGCAGTCTGTCTGCAAAATCTGATACATCCTTGTTCCTTTACTGATTTAAATGGACTAGAATGCATACAGATATGATGCAGGTGCTATTAATAGGTATGCTCAGCAATCATTGTTTATATATCATTATCAGGAGCCTCAGATTATTGCATTATTGTTACCACAACAGATAGCATGGAATGTAAAGCTAGTCAAAGATGTTAAACAGCTAATGGTAGCAATACTGACTCCCATGTCTTTTTTCATATGTCACCTGTCCTTTCTTGTGCTCTTTTTGGAAATATTAATTAATGCTTATTAACTCAGATTCATTGCCATTTTCAAAAGTGGGGCATGGGCAGGACAGGATAGGAAGGAGAGGAAAGAAGGTTTGAAGAGAAATAGGACATTTTAATGGCATGGAGGAAATTGAATTGGAAATATAGTGGAAGAGGAAAAGGAGAATGAAGAACAAAGCTGACGGAGATACGATCAAAGAAGAGGCAAAGGAATAGAGACATTTGCTTTAATTAAAAAAAGAATGTTACTGCCTCTCCAATTTGTCCTGTAGAAATTCTTCATATATTATTCTTAATTTTTGAAAAATAATTTTAAAGCTCCCATTTAAGCTTTTAAAATTTTTTTAAAAAGTTAATACATCTGTAAGTAAGTACTGGTAAACTTCACAGCCATTGACAAACATTTTTAATTAGAACAGAGGGGGAAAAGTTTCAGAGTCTAATTGAAGCCTTTTGCAGGCATTACTTTTGCTGGTATTGTATGGTTATGGGTTATGCCCCTGACCAAAGGCTTCTAAGTTCCTAACAAACAAAACAAAAGGCAGTAGGGTCTATTAAGTGGTACAAAAGTTGGTGCAGACACCCAAAACAAAACTCCTCCCTCTAACTCAGTCCTAACATACAAATAAACAGCTTTTAGCCAGCATACACTAAAACCTCACTAATCTGCAGCATGCAGAAGGATCCCTGATACATTACAAATATAGGGGCATAGATACTTTTGATAACATAAAGCTCCATGCAAATCAGTGGAGGAAAAGGCATGCCAGAGCCTTGGCTTCGTTCCCAACATTCATTAAGGCCCTGAAACAGTAGCACGCTTAGTTTTTTTCATCTTCCTGATGCTTGCTTATAGAACGATTGAGGGAACAGCAGAGCTAGGTTTTCACTGCTCCTGTGGCCTTTTTGGCCTCGGGAGTAAGGACACATTCCAAGTCTCCCAGCTTGCAGAATCAGGAAGGGTTTTAGAAAGACTACACTCTCCCACTTCAAGGCTTTTCGAAAGTCTTTCTTTTAAAAAGACTGCTCTCTGTCCATCTTCTTTTGCTTCTTGGAACATTTGAACCAGCATCCGTCAAAGTGCAAGTAAAGATGGATGCTGCTGCTTTCTAAAGTGAGTGAAGAAGGGGAAGTGGCACTCAGTTCTGCTCCCTTTTTCTCTTCCAAAAGTGTGTGGGGAAGATGGAACTGGGGGGAGTGTCACTCCAGCACAGACATGCTTTCTTTTTTTTTTAGACTACACTGATCAGCAAGTCCACCTTTTGGAAAACAGAGAGGAGGAGATGGCTTTGAGAAGAATGTGGCAGAAGTTGTTTTAAAGTTCCCCTCACCCCATTCCAGATTACTAGCCATGTGTCTCTTCAGCCATTCAGCAAATAGAGGCAGGTGAAAAGGGTGTTGCTAGGAATAAGTGTGATGAACCTAAGAAGCTAAGGGGAAGAGAGGGAGAAAATGAAAGGATAGAGATAGGCAAGGACAATGTAATAGAGGGCTTTGAAGTTAAGGATGGAGAACTTGAATTTGCTGTAGAATTGAAAAAAAAATCAGAATAAAACATGGAAAGGCAGAAGTAATCATAGCATCCAGGGAGGATTGTGTTCTAGGAAGCATCTTTTAATGAACAAGTGAGTCAAGTAGTAACTTCCAGGAATTGTAGAGCAGTGAGCACACAGAGAAGATTTGTAATTTATTTTATTTTTATTTCTAAATGCAAATAGGTACTTTGCTGTAGTTGTTGGAGCCTGCTGCTATTCATTGCAGTTGCAAAAAGTAATAAGCCCCATTCCTAATCCACATTGGTGCACCTCAGTCCACACGAGTAGATTGCATTGAAGACTGAGGACCTTTAAGATGAGTTGATTCTTATATTTAAAGGGAAAGGTCATCTCGTCTGATCACCTGCACCATATGGAACATAGAGCTTCACCTAGTAATTCCTGCACTGAGACTCATGAATATAACTCTAAGTTTCAGCGCGTGGGCAATGAGAAGAACATTGAAGTCTATCATCTGATGTGGGTGCAGGCTGAGTGATGAGAAACTGCCATGTACAGTCATCTAAAATCAAATTCCTTTTCTAATTTGAGTAACAAAAATAAAAGGGGTTTGGGGCAAAATTATTAATTATCTAAAAATGGAATATTCTGATTAACCAATTTTCACAGTCTTACCTGTTTTTAACACAAGGATACACTATTAATGAATTATTTTATCTTGCTTCTATTGGCATTGTTACCAAAGTAATTTATCAGACAAGCCCTCCTCTCATATACTGTATGCAGTCATTGAATGGTCAAAGAATGTAGGGTTTTACTTTATAAACATAACACACATTTGGTTAGATTTTGAAAGATCAGGGTATTTTTCATGTGGCACAGCATCAATGAACAGAAAAGTATTTCAGTAAATTTTATGATAAATTGTACATGAGAATAAGATAAATTGTGGCTTTAGATTTTTTGTAGAACCCACTAAATGTATAATTCTGTTCCATCTTTTTGCCTCTCTCTCTCTCCTGCTAGTTCAGCTCTGTTGGCCTGTGTTTCTAGGATATTGGGTAGCTGACCAATCTCTGTTCTTTTGGCTCAAGAAGGAATTATTTTCCAATGGGCCAAGTTGGCACAGTGTCCGGAAGGGTTTTCACTTTTTTGGGAGCATCATGAAGGCACCTTCTTGTTTAAAAGGAGTAAAAATGAGAATTATAATGGTAGGATAAACATATAGGTATGTTAACTTAGTTGTAACTTGCTGGTAAAGTTAAGTTGGTAAAAATATTATTGGCGGGAGGGTGAGTCTACCATGGCTTCTGTCCTGTGTGTTGCACTATGGGCTCTCACTGGTCACGGATTTGAAGAAACCCACCACAGCATCACTTGAGACATCTATGGGCATGCAGGCAGCACCCTCCTTGTCTAATGCCCTACCCCACCCAATCCCATTTCCTTAGAGAGATTGGGGGAGCAGAAGGCTGATGGGAACATGGTTGGTGAAGCAGAAAGACTTCTGGAGCAGAGGACATGACAGGATAGTGAGGCATTGAGGAAGTAGGGGGGATGATGGGGTGGGAGGAGTGAGGAGAGTATGGGGCATGATTATTATTGAGTATGAACATGCCACTTCTAAAGGAGAGCCCCTCCTGGAGTAGTCAGGAAGAAGAGAACCTGCATGAAACTATCACCTCCTTAGAGCTACCAGAATGAGTCCCTGTCTTATGAAATTGCCCTCCTTCCACACAGAGCAATCAGGAAGAAGAGGGCTATCCTATTGGGGCAGCTAGTGACTTTCACCTGAGAGCTAAGCACATCCTATTGGCCTCATCACATGGAGGAGGAGGAAGAGTTACATTGTGCTTTGTAGTCTTTCTTTTTACCTTATTGGCAAATTAGCATGAAGGGGAGGGAGAAGCATTTCCGGGCAGGGGCGGCCCTAGACTAGCTGCCAGCAACTGGCGCCCTAGGCAAACTATGCAGTCGGTGCCTCCCCCCCCCCGCCCCCCAAAGCCCCAAGGGCAGATATAGGCTGAGGTTTTTGGTAAACTGGGAAACATTTTGCCCCTATTTTCCATTTAATGTTTTTTAAGCATATTTATTTAAACAGGCATAATTATTCGGTTTGTCCATCCAACCAATGTTTCTGAGATCAGATTAAAATAGAGACACGAAATTTTCAGAATAGATTTGTACACAACAGCTAGACGATATTTCAGTATGACTTCGAATAAAAATGCATTACAAATGTTAATTATAATTTTTATTATTACAAATCCAAAATAGTCCATTATGCTATCCTGCTTTTAACTGCCATTACCACCACATCGCTGGGGAGAGGGGGGCTGGGGATGGAGTCCTGTGGCTGGGGATGGGGGGCTGGGGAGAGGGGAGAGGGAACAGGGTGCCAGTTGGGGGAGAGAGTCCCCTTCACCCACCTCCTCCCAGGATTCCCCCCCCCCCCCGAGGGAAGCCGGCACGCGCCTCTCCCGGGGCCAACCCCCTCCTCCCCCCCCCCCCCGCTGCACAGGGAACACCCGTGCGCGCCTCTCCCGGGGCCGACCCCCCCCTCCGGTGGTGCAGGGGAAGCCGGTGTGTGCCTCCCCCGGGGCCAACTCCCCGTGCTCCTCCTCCGGGGCCGACTCACCCCTCCTGCAGCACAGGGAAGCCGCCACGCTCCTCCTCCAGGGCCGATGCCAGGTGTTACGGGAAGGGGAAGTGGCGGGGAATTTGGCGCCCCATTTAACTTGGCGCCCTAGGCAACTGCTGAGTTTGCCTATAGGCACGGGCCACCCCTGTTTCTGGGTTTGGCTGTCCAAGTGTATGTTGTATTGAGTGGGAACTTTATGAAGTGGCAGTGTACAGTGCCATCCTGGATTACAGGAGCAGGCAGGTGTGGCACTCCAGAACCCTTTAGCAGCTTTGTGCTTCTGAGATGGGTGGTTTGAGCCCTCTATAATCTTAACCACCCACTGCGTATGTGAGTACCCAGTGCAGATAAAGATGGTAAGGGTCACCTTACAGAGCTTCAGGATCATAGAATCACAGAATCATAGGTTTGGAAGAGACTCAGGAGGTCATTGAGTCCAACCGCCTACCCAAAGCAGGACCAACCCCTACTAAATCATCCCAACCAGGCTCTATCAAGCTGGGCCTTAAAACCTCTGGGGATGGAGATTGCACCACTTCCCTACGTAGCCCAATCCTGTGCTTTACCACCCTCCTAATAAAATAGTTTTTCCTAATATCCAACCAAGACCTCTCCTGCTGTAACTTAAGACCATTGCTCCTTGTTCTGTCATCTGTCACCACTGAGAACAGCCTCTTTCCATTCTCTTTGGAACCCCCATTCAGGTAATTAAAGGCCCCCCTCACTCTTCTCTTCTGCAGACTAAATAAGCCCAAATCCCTCAGCTTCTCCTCATAAGTCATGTACTCCAGCCCCCTAATCATTTTTGTTGTCATCTGTTGACCTTCTCCAATAAGTTCACATCCTTTCTGTAATGGGGGGCTGAGAATTGGACATACTATTCCAGATGTGGCCTCACCAGTGCCAAATAAAGGGGAATAATCACTTATCTAGATTTGCTGGCAGTGCTCCTCCTAATGCACTCTAACATGCTGTTAGCCTCTTGGCTGTAAGGGCACACTGTTGACGCATATCCAGCTTCTCATCCACTGTAATCATCAGGTCTTTTTCTGCCGAACTGCTGCTCAGCCATCAGTTCCCAGCCTATAACAGTGTTTTGGATTCTTCTGTCCCAGGTGCAGAACTCTGCACTTGTCTTGTTGAACCTCGTCAAATTTTTTTGGCCCAATCCTCCGATTTGTCTAGGTCACTCTGGACCCTAACCCTACATTCCAATGTATCTACCTCTCCCCCTAGCATAGTGTCATCTGCGGACTTGCTGAGGGTGCAATCCATCCCCTCATTCAGGTCATTAATAAAGATGGTGAACAAAACCAGCCCCAGAACCGACCTCTGAGGCACTCCACTTGACTGACCGCCAACCGGACACTGAGCCATTGATCACTATCCATTGAACCTGACAATTGAGCCAGCTTTCTATTCACCTTAGAGTCCATTTATCCAATCCATACTTCTTTTAATTTGCTGGCAAGAATCCTGTGGGAGACCATATCAAAAGTTTTGATAAAGTCAAGCTATATCATGTCTTCCACCTTGCCCATATCCACAGAGCCGGTTCCATGCCATAGAAGGCAATCAGGTTGGTCAGGCATGACTGGCCCGTGGTGAATCCGTGTTGACTGTTCCTGATCATTTCCCTCTCTTCTAAGTGCTCCAAAATGGATTCCTTGAGGGTCCCCTCCATGATTTTTCTAGGGACTGAAGTGAAGCTGACCAGTCTGTAGTTGCCTGGAGTGTCCTCCTTCCCTTTTTTAAAGATGGGTACTACATTTGCCTTTTTCCAGTCATCTAGGACCTCTTCCAGTCACCATGAGTTTTCAAAGATAATGGCCTGTGTGTCTGCAATCACATCAGCCAGCTCCCTCAGCACACTCGGATGCAGTAGATCTCACCCCATGGATTTGTGTATGCCCAACTTTTCTAAATATTTCTTAACCTGTTCTTTCTCCATCAAGGGCTGCCCACCTGTTTCCCATACTTTGTTGCCTAGTGCAGTATTCTGGGAGCTGACCTCGTCTGTGAAGACAGAGGCAAAAAGCGTTGGTTGGTTGACCATTTGCCTTTAAGCAGAAGGAGAGATTTTAATCTTCACAAACTCAGGTCCCTCTTTGTACCCTATTTTCCACTCACAAAGGAATAGCAGGAGGATTCAGTGTTGGGCTGAGCCCTACAGGTTAGGCTGAAAAGGCTTAATTCCAAAGTTATCAGTTATTTGGTTTGAGACCCTTTAACTTCACACTATATCCAAATAAATACCTGATTTGAAGGGGAGTGGAGGACCAGATAATGCACCTCCCTTCTGTGAAATTATTAATGTTGCTGCCTGTCACTTAAATCCATCTCTGTGCCCATGTTTCAGTGACTTGATCAAATTACCAAATGCACTGATGAGTCCAGACTAGCTGAGTCACTGCTTGTTTGTAAAATACAAGTCGTCTTCCTCCCAAATGTGCAATAATAAAACAGAAATCAATATTCTTAACCTAATTTATCAAACGTCCTGAAGATACTGATGCCATTTAACAGCTGTAGACGCAAATAAAAAAGCAATATCTCACACCATTAGTACAAAACAATAACAGTTTCAGGCTCTGTATGCTTTCTACCAATGGGCTGTCAATCATGTTTGCTCTGAAGAACAGAGTGCTTAGGGGCTGTTAATCATGCTGGCTGTATGAGAGAACACATTAAGAAATACTGTGCCACTATTCACTGAATACAAAAGTAAACTTGTATGACAAGAAATAGAGATTGATTTTACTGCATTATTAGTAGTTTGCTCAAATGTTATAACTGAAGGCCCGATCATTCAAGAAGATGCCAACTTATTAACATATATCATTAACCAACACATAATGCCTAAAGACCAGTAGCCTTTTTAAGTTACCTGCAGGACAGGTATCCCCTAATTCCTTTTCTTTCTCTATGCAATAGGTGGCGATACCAATTAAAATAGTAACAATAATAATATTTAATAATTGTCCCCCAGCTCACCAAATTGGGCTCTCCATCCATGTAAACCATGGTATTGGATTTTGGCATAACTGAAGGCATTTTGCAACAGGAGCAGATGGATTGTGTAGGACAAAATTGTGGTGGACTCACCAGTATCATGGGAATTAACAAAGAAGTGCAGGAAAATTACATGAACTGTAATGAAACAATATATCCTAAAAAGCTTAACTGAACATGGTAGTAGCCTTTTCAGATATTAGAATAATTAACAAATTGGAAGAAAATGAAGTAGCTCTGTACCCAATAAAGTCATTGTTTTATTGTTTATAAATAAAAATATTAGCCATTTCTTTCCACTCCTTCGGGAGGCTGACAGAAGCAAATGTTCCCATCGGCTTCCCTTATTCCTCGCAAATGGAGGCATACCAGATACCGTTGGGGGCTGCAATCAGCATTTGATTTATGGGTCTATACTAGACCCGCTAAATCAAACACCAAAAGATCAACCTCCAGAAGATCTGGTAAGTATAGACGTGCCCTAAGAGAGAGACAAACATAGTTACAAGTTCATTCTTTGGAAAGGTGACAATAAGACCTGATCCTGAAAGGTGCAGAGTACATTCAGTTTTCCCGTTCCTTGGTGTATGTCCAGTTTGTCTGTAAATATTAAAATATAAAAAAAAGCATCTATTGCTCATAAGCAAAATACATAATTTTTTAAGATTTCCATCAACTATTTGATTAGTTGATAAGGGCACCGCTGCCTTTGAACTGTAGCAAGAGACCTGCCGGGCTCTTGCTATACTTCGAAAGCAGAAGCCCCACAGGGAGTGCGGGCCCAATGTGAGACTGGCCCCACGGTCCCTGTGATGCCTCAGCCTTTGAAATGTACAAAAGCAAATGTACCAAAATGTAAAAGGCTCTTGTACATTTCAAAAGGAAGCCACACAGAGAGCGCTGGACCTCCCTGCCGGGCTTCTCCTTTTGAAATGTACAAGAGCCCTAGCAGGGCTCTTGTACATTTCAAAAGCAGAATCGCAGCAGAAGGCAAGTGGTAACTGCTTCAGTCCCTGCTCGCGCCATTTCCCACTGTGCCTCTACTTCCCCTACCCCCCACAGAGATGGTGCTGGTGGGAACCGTCTTTTAAGCTGGCTCCCACCAGCTCCTGCCCCCCACCCTTGCTGCCTTTCTCTGATAGAGGCAGCAAGTGGGGGAAGTGACTAGTCACATCACTAGTATCTGATAAGCATAAGCTAGTCTCTTACATCCCTAATTGTAACAAAGATATGTCTACATTGATGTGTATTCATGGCTAAGTAGAGCATATTTATTCATTAACTACTCCATGAGAAGCAGTATTTTTATTTTGAACATTACAAAGTTATATTTTTCCTGGTTACATAAATGAGGATGTTTGAGTTGGATATCCTTTTCAACTTGCAAAGTGGCAGCAATTTAGCAGATTGATTTTGTTTTCTCAGTTGGACCAGTGAAATGCAAGAGACAGCTTTCGGACATGTATCCCCTAATTCCTTCCCTTAAGACTGTGTTTTATCTTTCTGTGATATAAAAACTTGGCCATACACCACCAAATGCTCCCTGAAGTGTTTGAGTACAAATCTTGTTTTATGTGGTAAAACAGCAGGGAGTCTCAATTCAGTTCCTCAAATTGCTTTCCTGCAATGCCTTATTAAGTAAGCTAACACTAACATAATTGCAGTTCTGCTGTTTCAAAGAGTAAATTTTGTAAGCTAGTGCTTTTAGAGCTTATGCTCTTTCAAAACTGAGGACATTTTGAAGGTGGAATAAAAGTAAATGTAATTCTATAAAAATAATAAATTAACTAGAATGATTGTGTGTTTCAAGGAGTGGTGGTAATGCTTTTCATGTTGCTGGTGAGGACTTGGTGGATAGTAGAAAGGAAAATGATAAACTGGAATAGAATTTTAAGGAACATTATACAAAGCAAGAGGTGTGATTAATTTGAAATACTGTAAATGCACCCCCAGTTATACAAAAATTATTTATAATAGCTGTTTCCTATACCTTCCTGTTGCTTGAATTACTAGAGGTCTTCTAGGTGAATCTGCTTTGGATTTATGTATATTGTGATCTAATAAATTGAGCCCAGGTTTAGGAATCAGGAGAACTGTGGTCTAGTCCCAGATTTGCTGCAGACATGCTGTGTGCCATTGGGCAAGTCGTTTAACTTCTCTGTGCCTCAGTTTTCATCTCTCATATAAAATGGAGATGACACCAACTACCTTTCTAAAGTATTTTCAGCAGTATAGAAGAGCAAGAGCTATAGACCTGCAAATTCTTCTTAATTATGGTGCCCCTTGTACAGTAACATTGGTAATGTCATGTACATTTTAAGAAAAACTATTTGTATGGTTTCCTTTTCTAAAAAAATTCCAATAGTTGACTTTTTAAAAAATATAGCTTTTCCCAAGAAAAAAAGATAAGACTTGTATTTTCAGGTGGGTTTAGGGTTGGTTTGGGTTTTGAACTGATTATCTTTAAGAATAGAAGTGGCAACAATACACAGCACTGCCTCTTACAGATTAAGGTCTTAATTCTGATATTCAAATCACTGCCAGGATTACCATTAACTTCACTGTTTTCAAGATCAGGAGTCACATAAAGTAATGGAAGTGAGCATTTATTAGGACATTTTTAGTTGTAAAATATGGTTATTCTTGGCAGGAAAGTTTTTAGTGTCCATCTCTTGTCATCTGAACAAGTCATCCTGCTTTACTGTGGTATTTTGTTTCCACCTTTTGCAATCATGAATCTTCTTGAACTGTGAGGCAGATATGGCTTTATAGCTGAAGTCAGAACGTTCCAGAGACTGGACAACATGAGACCAAACGAGTGAATGAAAAGTGGGCATCGCTTTACAAAATTTAATAGAAGTTGGTAAAGAAATGTGTGTTTTATGATCATTATTGATCACATTCCTTTACCAACTTCTATATTAAATATAACAACTCACATTTGTACTTGAAAATATGATTCTTAAAAAGCATTGTAGTACTAACTTTGATAATTGTCTGAACCACTGACAAGTGGGAGCAATTTCTTCAACTTGTTATTACCAGAGCTGCATGGGAGACTGTATTTCACACACTGCCTGTATTAAGTGTTGCTTTTAGTCCTTGTTTGAAGTTATAAACACCAAATTCACACAAATTAAAGCAAAAAATAAAAAGTGATATAGTAATATAGTACAGAGTAAAATGCATAATATAAATTATTATATGTTAACTTGAATCAAATTTCTGTGTGTGTCTGTGTATAATGTTTTATATAATCATTTTATTCTGGTTATTTAAAATACTACTACAATGAAAACTTAGCAATTTGTATCAATGTTGGATCCTGCAAGAAGCAGAGCACCTCTTAGGGGATGAAGTCAATAGTGTGCTCACTGATTTCTAGGTGATACTCAGCAACTTGCAGGATAAGCCCCCAAGAGCAAACTAGTGCATTCTGTGAATTAGTAAATCAGCAATTACTATAAAAACAGGAATAACACATCACAAAATGGACTTTATTCACTCAGGCCTGATCTAAAGCCCATTGAAGTCAATGGAAAGTTATCAATTTCAGTTAGACTTTGTCTTAGATTCTTATTTTGTCAGTAGTTTATTTATGATAATTCAGTGAATATTAGCAACTATATTGCAATATATTTTGTAAATATTACTGAGGTTTTAGGAGATGTCCCTGTGGCACCTATTACAGTATCTTTCTTCAGATATTGGAAGAGACCAACATTTGTTTTGTGTGGATTATAATGCATACATTTTATCAGACTGCAGACTGAATAGGTTCTACTGCCTCTTAAAATGTTTGTTTGAATCCTTTCAATTTAATATTTATGTTTTTTCTATTTTAGGAGGCTTTTTCATGCATTGTTTTCTTTGCATGCTAAGTTGAGAAACTTATTGATGCAAACAAGAGAATTATTTAGGATAGAGTCCTTTCTAATATATATGTATATAGTACTTAGTTTTTGTTTTTTAAAATCAGCTGCTTACTTTAAAGTGTAGTTCTTGATTTTCTGAAATCCACTGAAATGCAGCCTGTGTATCTGAAAGATGCATAAAGTTCTTAAATGGTATCATTAGTGGAGGTATCAATAAAAAAAATGCCAGCAACTTTTAAAATATAGCTTAAAAACATTTCTCTTTCTAAGTGGTTGTGTAGGTGCTTGAAACGTTTCAGTCTGTGGGCCAGATTCCACTGTCGGCAGAGTTAATTTAAAATCGAAATTACTAATTATATATTTCATAGTTTTTACAACAGTCAGTATTAGGGTGGTGTGAAAATGGATCCAAAATAAACACACACAAAAAATAAATATTGTGTTATTTTGGTAAATGAATATTACCTAGAAAATTAGATCATTATCTAAAGATTTTATTTGTAATTCTTGTAGCTACAGTGTATCGTATAATAATATATTTCCAGTATTTTTATTTTTAACGGCTGTGTTATTGAAATTGTGATTTCTAAACATTATCTATGAATTTTATTTCTCAATTTGCTTCCCCCCCTCCTTTAAGATCCCAGAGGCGTATTTTATTAGAGATCCTCATACTTTCCTTCTTACAAAGGACTTTATTAAGGTATCTGTGGTGTATTTCTTTCAAAGAAATCTCTCAAGACCTTAACTGCATGTCCTCACAGGTTAACATTTTCACATGTAACCCCAGCTACTGGAAATAAGAATGGTTATTTGGTTAACTGAAGCATGCTTGAAAGGAGAAGCAAAGCTTGTCTACAAAATACTAACACTTGGATGAGTCTGCAGCCTGAGAGAAGAGCACCCGGTGAATTTTCTGGACTTTTTTCATGGCTGACTTAGGATTTGCTTGCATTGTCAAATAGTGTGTTGACCTATCTCTTTGATGCATATTGATTATGACAATCACTCTCCTTTCCCTGCAGGCCATGGAGGCACAGATACAGAACTTTGGACAGACGCCATCTCAGTTGCTTATTGAGCCACATCCTCCTCGGAGCTCTGCCATGCACCTGGTGAGATATAACTGCTGGTTGGGAATTTATTTCCTTTCAACCTGAGGATCCTTTCTAGGTCATAAAATACCTATTTAAGTAACACTTTCTTTTCCTGCCCTGAGTGGCCTACAATACCATAGCTTTTACTCTGTGCAGAAATTGCATGCAGGCTCTTAAACAGCAAGTTGGAAGTTGGAATAGCTCTCACTTTCTACAGCCACTTATTTCTGTTGCCCAATCTTGGATTAAAAACGGCTATATTCATAAATATGTATTTGATGAGTATAACTGCATGAAATAAAAATGAGTATATGCTTCTCTCATATTAAACATTTTGTTTAGAAAAAAGGGGGAAACATTCCAGAGTGATTTATGAACATTGGCTGCTTGTCAGGAATGAAAATATGTAATTCAAATCATGCTTGGAACCCTTTTGTCCATTCCTGTGAAAGAATACAATATGTCCTTGTAATTTCAATTTGAACTTCAGCATTAATTACCAATGCACTCTTTTAAATGCTCATTACAAAGTACTATATTATGTAGCAAAAGTGAAAAGTAGTGGTATCTGTCCCAGTTAGTATCCTCAGTTTAAACATCTGAAGACATATCATAATTTTCACTAGCTTTCATAATTTCCATTACCCATGAGGAAAATCACATTGTGCAAACGACAATTTTCCAAAAGTTTTAATTTAGTTCTTTTAAAAATTAAACATCACCTGCAAATTCACATGATATCTAGATATTCTATATCTTTAAAATGTATGTAATGTATTTAGACAGCAGTTTAAATCTGTAGATTCAGAGCAAAAGATTACTTATACTTCCTAGAATTCATCTTCGTTAATATAACAGTTAAATTTATGAAGATATGCAATACATGCAAATTGGGATTCACATACTTTCATTGATAATAAAACTGTTACTAGCCATGAGTTAAAATTATATTTTACTTACAGAATAATCACCCTGATTTTATAATAATTCATATAATTTTAATATGATTTGTAAGAAATAAAAAGTAAAGTCAATTCATATAGTATGCTCTAGAGGATTTACTTTAGTCTAAAGTACATTAGAAAAATAATCATCTGTGGGATTTCTGAGTTCCTCCTTCTAAAAATTCTTGTTTCAGCTACTGGACTTTATACAGTTTCATGTTTATGAGGTAATAATGGGTTAATCTTCTATTTGATTCCTATCTACAGCGTATGAATATTAACTATTCTGATAATTTAATATTTTGATTTTTTTGAGTTAATGCTGATTTATCTTTTACACCCTGTAATAACCTAATGGACCTTAACCATACCTCTTCTCTATTTGTCCTCGTGTAATGATCCAGTAATAGTTTGCCCTCCTATATTGCTAGTGCAGATAACATTGTTTTCCCTGTATGTGCATGTTTGCCTACTCACTTTAACCTTGTTTTCCCTCAGACCTCCTCACTAATTGTGTTATCCCTTCTGTTTTCTTCTGCTCTCTTCTCCTTTCTACTCAACAGTGTTTCCTTCCACAGAGTCCACTCATGTTTAAAGATCAGATGCAGCAGGATGTTATAATGGTGCTGAAATTTCCATCAAATTCTCCTGTCACACATGTGGCAGCCAACACGCTTCCCCACCTTACTATTCCTGCAGTGGTAACTGTGACTTGCAGCAGACTTTTTGCAGTCAATAGATGGCACAACACAGTAGGTATGTGTTCACAGATCTCTTATTTAAACATTATGTAAGCAGTGCATCTTTTAAGTTTCAAGTAGAGTAGCTGGGTTAATCGTGCTTGCCTACAGATTGGCAACACATTTACCCATTTATCAATGTATATATTGAGTACTCATAGTGTCCATTTTCCATAATATCACTCCAAGAAGCAGTATTTTTTTTTTATTGTATCCCTTTGGTATATATGGTCATGCCAATTTTCTTCCACAATTTGATCTGAGGAAGTGGGTCTGGCCCACGAAAGCTCATCACCTAATAAACCATCTTGTTAGTCTTCGAAGTGCTGCATAGTCCTGTCTTTTGTTACTCCAAGAAGCAAACTCCCTAAATTCAGATCAGATTTGCAACCAATTGATATGTTGCTACATCAGTATCAGTCTTTAATGTAAAATGTTTGGTATGGTACTACTATTCTTGACACCACATATATAATATGCCCCAGTTTTCAGCACTAGACTAGCTAGTATATGTGTATCACTGTTCACTATTTGAGGGAGTGTCTTTTGACATACCTGACTTATCATTATCTTTTGAATATTATGTCAGGTACCTCCACATTCAGAGATACCCAAACTTTATTCACAGTTAAAAAAGAGAATTATCTTAATTTTGCTAATTCCTATTGCCTGAATATTTGAAGGTAAGAAATAGTCACTGGTATCAACGTGGAATGACAATGTATTTGAAATATGACTTGTGTTCATAATTAGTAATGAACTTGATCCTGCTAGAGGAGGCAGCCATGTAGCTAAAAGACTCTTTTGTTTACGGTTATTTGTGACACTGGCAGTTGAGGAACCCAATGTAAAAAACCATAAACAAGTTAGTCTCCTACAGTACTTTAATACTAATTTTAATAACATTGTTCTGTTAGTCCCCTGTAAGCTTTTCAAGTCTTCTGGGGACATTGGCTAATCATCCTTGCCCTTCAGCAGGCCATTTTGAGGAACCTCCTTCTATGTGTTACGGTCTCCTCAATTTCTTAAAAGGGCCCTTTAGTGGGCAAACTGCACCCTCCCCTTAGTACAATAGTGGAAGTACCGAAATGCACATGCTCCCACCACTTTAATGAACTAAAGGTAAATAATAGCTGGTCAATAGATGGCACAACACAGTAGGTATGCCATCTGGGGAAATCTTAGGTGTTTCCTAGCAACCATGCTTTATGTAAGAAAAGCCTTATAGGCCTTGATTCTTCCTTGATGTCCATGTAACTATTTTGTTCACATATACCCATGTAAAACAGGAAGCTGTTTGCTAATATGCAGGATTAGGTTCACAAATTATGTCAACTAAATCATGCATTGTTTGTGCAACCCAGATACCACAATGTTTTTGGATAAATAAGCAAAATTGTTAAGAAATTCAAAATAAATCCTACACTTTTCTTGGCTTTTACACTGTTTGTGCCATTTTCTTTTACTTCAGAACAGCATAATTTAGGGCAAGAATATCAGTCTTAATGTTGCATTTCTAATTTTTGTTGGTTTGGTTTACAATCTTAAAGGGTCTTTCTTGCCTACTTAGATTTAAATTATAAAAACTTTTAAAGATGCCTAGTCTGTTAAAAACTGTGGCATTATTTAATTACAGTGCTTGTTTTTTTAATTAATTATTCCAAGAATAATAATCCAATAATCTAGCATTTAGGTTAGGTTCATAAACATGAAACTGTGCACAGAGATACTCCATTACTATCATAAAAAATACACAGAACTTGCACACTAGGTGTCTGACTTTCTAAGGTGAGCTGTTAAATTACTAATTTGTAAAATCAGTTTTACTAGGTTAATTGATGACCCTCTTTATTTTTATGACATGCTACTCTAGACATTTATTTAATTAGTAAAAGCTGACTATATTATTACTAAATCTAAATATTGTCAGTGAAAGATCCTTAATATAAAAGGTATGGTGAGAATACATTTCAAATGTCTGATGACATTATACAAGATTGGGTTCTCCTTTTGACCTGTAGAAATGATCATTTGTTTTCCCTCTACCAACTATCCTACACCCAACTTGTGCTACCTCCCTCACAAGTGCCTTGCTCCACCAATTTTGCCTTTCCATTCTGCCCCTTTTGCAAGGACTACTTCCAGTGATAAATAGTTCCTAAAAGCTGTGCTCATTAATGTTTGCAGCCTGGTATAGCAAACTTCTGTACAAGAAAGGCTGATGATTTGTTTGGCATTGACATATTACATTCTTGGATTTACATGTCACAACAGCAGCAGATAGTGTGTCCTACCATCTTTGGTTGACAAGGGAACTATTCCTCTGCCTATCAGATTAGGACTTTACCATTTACCATAGTCCTCAGTACTAAACCACTGCAACTCACTATATGGCTGTGTCTAGACTGCATCCCTCTGCCGACAGAGGGATGGAAATCTAGCACTTCGGAAGTGCAAATGATCACGGGATTTAAATATCCCGGGCTTCATTTGCATACTCATGCTCGGGCGCTGTGCCGATCACGCGCCCTTTCGAAAGCGAAAGTAAAGTGTAGCCGCGACTCTGCTGACAGCGGGGAGCTTTTTTGGCAGATCTTGTACTCCTCATTTTGGAGTACAGGATCTGCCGAAAAAGCTCCCCGCTGTCGGCAGAGCCGCGGCTACACTTTACTTTCACTTTTGAAAGGGCGTGTGATCGGCACAGCGCCCGAGCATGAGTATGCAAATGAAGCCCGGGATATTTAAATCCCGCGCTCATTTGCACTTCCAAAGTGCTTGATTTGCATCCCTCTGTCGGCAGAGGGATGCAGTCTAGACGTAGCCTACCTGTATATTAAGAGACTGCACAGCAATGCTATGACTGGTACATTATTGCTGAACCTAACTCAATCTGTAAAATTCCTCAAGGCAGATACACTTCACAAGGATGATGTATCTACAGATACCCAAACTAAAACTCTCAGGAGCTTGGAACATAATATTCTAACTTTCTGAGTCATACATAGAATAATAAAAACGTAGGAATGGAAGGAGCATAAAGAGGTAACTCAAATCCACATCCTAAGAACAGAATTAAATACACCTTGGTCATACGTGTGTATATTCATATTTTGCAGTAGTCTTCATTTCCTCTTATGGAAACCTGGAAAAAAAAAGGAAAGATATATGTCACTTTCCAGAAAAACAGTCTAGTAGTCCAGCACAGAAAAGATTGTCCTGCTATGTCCCAAGCCCTATTTAAATCTCTAACTTCCCTCTCCCAATCAGTTATGCATACCAAGTTTGAGATCTTGCTACATGACTGATTCACTGGGTCCAGAGTTGTACTTGTTAGAGGATTTGAATGTATTTTCAGTAAGCTGGCCACAACTAGAGAACACTCTGAAATCAATTCTGATTAAAACATCACAGATTACACTGTTCTACAGCCAAAATGCTTCTGAAATAAATTTAGTCAAACTTTACTAATTCTGGGTCACTGAGAACGAAAATGATGCTTAAAATTGTTGATTGGCTCTAGTTTTCAAGATTTGCTATTGGGTCAGTATATATGACCCTTGACTTGGGAATGGCGGAGGATAAGTGAGTTATAAAGGGAAGGGATCTCAATTTAAACCAGAAATGACTAAAATACATCTTTGGATCTATGAATAAATCTATGACTGGGTTTGGACAGTACTTGCTTTTTAGGCCAAACAATGAATGATGCAATCTGAAGCTGGTATTGCGTCGTACATGACATGAATTGCATCATGTTATTCCTAGAAGTCATGGATGATGCAATCATAACAAAGCTTACATCACTCTGCTGAACAAATTGCCCTATATCAGCTCTAGAAATCATACAGCGTCATGCTCTCTTATTTGTCAGTGTTTGATTTTGCAAAGGGACACATTTCTGTTTAGCCAAAGTGAGCAGAGATGCCTCGTACTTGTGTGAACAGTGCAGATAACTTCTGCTATGTTTGTGGTGAAGTGACTTTTGCATCACAAAAGCGCAGTATAACCACTATGGTTAAGAAAGCCTGTCACCTTTATTTTGGCTGCAAAATTGGAGATCAGGACAAGAGGTGGGCCCCACACATATGCTGCAACACTTGTGCAACAAATCTTCACCAGTGGTTGAACAGGAAAAGGAAATCTATGCCTTTTGCAGTGCCAATGATTTGGAGAGAGCCAACAGATCATACCAGCAATTGTTACTTCTGCATGGTGCCTCCAGTTGGGAAAGGTGTGTCAAAGAAGAAAAAGTGGACTGTGCATTATCCAAACATTCCATCAGCTATACGCCCAGTACCCCACGGAGAAGGACTGCCGGTTCCTGATGCACCAGAATCATTCTCACTTGAGTCAGACGAGGAAGAGGAAGAGGATGAAACTTCTGGTCCTGAACCATCAATGTCACAGGACCCACATTTTCTCCCATCCTCCTCCTCTGAACCACACCTCATAACACAAGGTGAACTGAATGACCTTGTCAGGGATTTGGAACTACCCAAGAGTAAGGCAGAGCTGTTGGGCTCCAGACTACAGCAGTGGAATCTCCTGGCAGGTGATGTTAGAGTTTCCATGTTCTGTGACCGTCAAAAGGATCTTGTCCCATTCTTCTTCATGGAAGGTGATCTTGTAGCCTGCAACAACATCGATGGTGTGATGGCAGCCCTCAACATCGTTCACGATCCAGATGAGCGGAGACTGTTCATTGATTCATCGAAGACGAGTCTTAAAGCTGTTTTGCTGCATAATGGCAATGTTTTGCCATCAATTCCAGTTGGTCATGCCGTTCATATGAAGGAAACCTATGACAACATGAAACAACTTTTGAGGTGCATAAACTATGACCAACATCAGTGGCAGCTTTGTGGAGATTTGAAGGTTGTTGCTCTCTTGCTTGGTCTGCAGACTGGATGCACAAAGTACTGCTGTTTTCTCTGCGAATGGGATAGTCGTGCAAGAGATTCCCACTACATCAAGATAGATTGGCCACTCTGACAGTCATTGGAACCTGGGAGGAAAAGTGTTCAGCATCCACCACTTGTTGAATCAAGGAAGATTTTGTTACCACCCTTACACATCAAGCTGGGTCTGATGAAGAACTTTGTCAAGGCCATGGACAAAACACAAGCAGCTTTCAAGTACCTCCGTGGAAAATTTCCAAGGTTAAGTGAAGCTAAGATAAAGGAAGGTGTCTTTGTTGGTTCTCAGATTCGTGAACTTCTTCGGGATGATGCATTTGACCATGCACTGCGTGGCAAGGAAAAGACGGCATGGAAAGCCTTCCAGTTAGTGGCAATAAATTTTCTCGGAAACAACAAGGCAGACAACTACAGGTTGTTGGTGGAAAACCTCCTCAAGGCATACAAAAGCCTTGGTTGCAGCATGTCACTAAAGATACATTTTTTTACACTCTCATCTAGATTTTTTTCCACCGAACTGCGGAGCAGTGAGCGACAAGCACGGCGAGCGATTTCACCAGGACATTGCAACAATGGAGAAACGCTATCAGGGCAAATGGAGCCCATCAATGCTTGCAGACTATTGCTGGACAGTGACAAGAGATGCTCCATTTAATGAATACAAGAGACAAGCCAAGAAGCGCCGAGTAGACACTGAATAGGACTAAACTATGTACATAATAGTTTTTTGCCTTTTGTTTCATAATAAATGTTATTTATATAACCCTTTTGCTGATTTTTAAAGTGTTACATAAACAGGACAGGTGAAATATCATGTAAAGCAACCATAAACACATGAAAAGACCTAGGTTTACAATTTATGATTAAAACTCTACTATCTACACAATATACATAGACGTAAAATGTAAAAACTTAAATATCTTGGAAACAGTAGCCAACCAGTTGTTTTAATTGTCATATTTGAATTCAGCACATCAAAATACATAATAAATAGCACATTTTATCTCTGAAGCAGACGACTTCTAAAAAATTGTAGACCAGTGTTATAAGCAATAAGTGCTTCTTGCTTTACACAATTTCTGTTTGCAGCACAAAGCAAATTTGATATTATTTTCTTTTGAAGTATAGTTTTCTTTTGAAAAAAATAATGAATCAGTTTCAACGAGCAGAATATTTCCACCCAAAGTGGGTTTAGAATGTTATTCCCCAAATTGATGGAATGTATGCACTTGTCCTTTTTTACTGCGATTTAAGATAGTTATACTCTGTCAGAATAGAACAATAATATAAACTATTTATGTGGGATGGGAGATGGGCTGTACCATATTATTAGCTCCATCACTCACTGTTGAACATTCCATTCTGATAAATGTGTAAATGTTATCTTCATCACACATATGTAAAGATCATCATTGTAAAAGCGAACAACTACCAACAGCTAACCACATAGTGATATTCATGATACATATTTCTAAACATAGGAGGAATCTCTGGTACAATACACTGTACGGTGACTCTTAGCAAATATTGACTTTTTAAATATAGATCTGCATTGCACCAACAGTAATGCCTCTATTATAAAGCTTGTGTGACTAGGATTCCTAAGTGCATCGTTCCCTAGTAAGGCCCCTGAAATATCGCTTATAATAGCAGTGGTTCGGTTAGAGCTGTGGTCTCAATTTTACACCACTCATGAATTTCTTTCCAGAAAAGGAATCCCCAAATGACTGTTTAAGGCAGTTTCCCTCCCCTTTTTAACCATTGTAGTAGCTCTGAGACTCTGTCCCAGTATTTGTGTATAACTTAATGGTCTGTAATACCATTGTAAATGAGGAGTTGATTTACTAAAATCAGCAACAGCTTATTTTGGCTCAAAGTAAACATATATATTTGTATTTAATTTTATTTGAGTAAAAAACTTTTCTCACATGGCAAAAGGAAATCTTAAAAATTGATATAACAAGAAATGGTAAGAGATTATGAATTTTATGGGGTGTAATCATTTTACAATGCTAATACTGGAAAAACAATGTGAACATTGCATAAGCAAGTTCCATATTTCTTTTATTCCTTCTTTCTTCTCTAGGCCTCAGGGGAGCCCCAGGATATTCTTTGGATCAAGCCCATCATCTTCCCATAGAAATGGATCCATTAATTGGTATGTTAAGGATCAAATTGTGATTATATAGTTGAAAATAGTGTTTAGTAAATATTCATTATTTTTGAAGGCTTGCACATGTGCATTCTACTGTTGGTGTTTGCACGTCCCATGCACGGTCACTGGAAATTTTTCCCTCAGTAGTACCTATTGGGGCAGATTGAGCACACTCTGATGCTGCACACTGCTAAAGTATCCAGCCAACCCTGTGCCCCGTGAGTTCCTTTTTACCACCCATGACAATCTCTGGAACAGTTCATCTTGCATTCATAAGTTGTCTCAATGGACTTTGTTCCTTATACATTGTAGGTAATGCAGGTTGAAACTCTCTTAATCAGGATTCTCTGTAGGGATATGAACAATGAGTTGACTATCCGATAACCAAATGCTTATCAGATAGTCAATAGGCTAGTCGACTAGTCGCTTCCCCCCTGCCCTTGCTGCCTCTATCAGAAAGAGGCAGCAAGGAGGGAGGAAAGTGAAGGGGGTACTTCAAAGCGGCATCATTGCTTGAAGCCTGGGGCCAGACCCCGGCCTCCACGCAACGCTGCCGCTTTGAAATGCCGTGTGAAGCCTGGGGCCAGCTGGGGTGTCCCCAGGCTGCATGCAGTGTTTCAAGGTGGCAGTGCCATGTGGAGCCTGAGATCAGCTGGGGACTCCGCCGCTGACGCCAGGCTCCGTGCGGTGCTACCACTTTGAAACACCACAGGGAGCCCAATGTCAGGCTCCTCACAGCATTTGAAAGTGGCAAAACTGGGTGGAGCCTGAGATCAACTGGGGAGTCCCCTGCTGACTCTGGGCTCTGTGTGGCGCTGCTACTTTGAAACGCCACGGGGAGCCCAGCGTCCAGCTGCACGCGGCATTTCAAAGCGGCAGCGTCGCGCAGAGCCTGGGATCACTCCCTAGGGCTGTTGCTACACTTCAAAGGCAGAGGCGCCCTATTGACTATTCGATTAGTCAGTCCATATTTATCATCCTTAATTCTCTGGTTTGGCAACATCCATGATCTGGCATGGATGTTGCAGGATCAGAGAGTCCCTGTGGGAGGCCAGTGGCAAGAATCCCTGCAGGGCCAGCAGGGCAATGGGCTGTCCGCAGGAGGCTGATGGCCGAGCCTCCAGGCACATGTCAGTGAGGTCAGCAGCCAGCCAAGGGTACTGGTGGCAAGGGTCCAAAAATGATCTGTCCTGGTCTGGCAAAATCCCTTATCCGGGACTAGTAAGATCTCGAGGATGCTGGGTCAGGGAGGTCCAAGCTGTAGTACTAAAATTGCTAGTGTTTATTTAGTTAGATTTTCTGTGTTTATTTGCTTTTCTGTCCATCCCTGGTGCCAAGGGATGCCTGGTTCACTGGCAAGCCCTGTGTTTCCTTTACCAGGGTAAAATTTCTGCTCATGAGGGTGGAACTGAGACCCCAGGCTGGTCAGACTTAGCACCAAGTTCCCCAATATCCATTGGAAGTGCTTCTTCTATTGTGTCATAGTCCCAGTAGTAATCACCATTCCCAGTGCCTGGGAAGAGTCACAAAAAGCAAACT
Source organism: Pelochelys cantorii (assembly GCA_032595735.1). Classification (NCBI taxonomy): domain Eukaryota; kingdom Metazoa; phylum Chordata; order Testudines; family Trionychidae; genus Pelochelys; species Pelochelys cantorii. Next base: position 53,592,853 of record CM064326.1, read on the forward strand.
TTCAAAAGAGGTTGGTCTCCAGCACTCCTCTGCCTCAGTGGCACCATTGACTCCAGCATCCGTGTTGGTACTGTTGAGTCCAGAGCCAGAAGACGCTTCCATGTTTGCGGCAATGCATTGTACCAACACAATCTCAGTACTGACCACACTCAAAGTATTTGCTGCCGACAGGGGTTTCCTCTTTCTGTTGGTACCAGTGTTGCTGGCAGTGAAAGACGCATTGCTTTTGATGTCAATGGGCATAGGGGAACTGGCTGGATCATTACAGCTCTCAGTACTAGACAGATTTCATGTATCCATGACAGCTCATCCAGTGGTACTATCAAAGGGAAACCTGTGATGCTGGTCACAATACAGACTTCTCCACCTAGCACCAGTTGCCAGCTCCATAGCAGCTTCACCCCAATGGTCACCAGAAGTCATCCTCTTCAGAGGAGAAGATTCAGTCTTACTCTTACTGTCCTTGAAGTCGCTCTCATTCCCACCCGTCTATGGATCCACTCACAGGAGTAGCGTCAAGTGGTAGGCTAGGAAATTATTGAGGTCTTACACTAGTCCTGTGACCCTTTTGGAATTTATAGTGTGCCCATCCCCCCCCCCCCCAGTTTCCAGGTGTTCCTATTCAATGGCTTTGAAAAAGAGTCCTGGACCTTCCCACCAGGTGGGCAACCATGCCCGACTCCAGTACTGAGCCTGCTAGCAGACTTCAGAAGCAGGCATAACAGCATGCTATAGATCAAGAAAGGAAGAAAGAGCATCAAGAGGCAGTCATCATCCTTCTTCCTTGACAAGGCAGTCTAAGGAGGAGGCATATTGCCTCACCCTAGACACTATATGGCTCATGAGGAATTGTTCAAGGGAGTGGCCTTTAAATCTGGGCATACAGATGGAAACAGTAAATCAGTCCTCCAACAGCCTGTTTTTCCTTTGTTTGCAAACCACCTTTCCCACTTCCTCAGTGTTTGGCCCCATATGACTACAGATCCTGGGTCTTGAGCATTGTAGAAGTGGGATACACCCTCCAACCATTCTGATTAAGTTTAAATATTGTAATGTTTTTGTTTATAAATGATTGGTGCCTAACTGAAAATGTTTGCACTTATTTCATAGACTGTTCATGTTTGAGTCACAATCTAAATGTGCAGTTAATAGGAGTAATTGTTACTGAGGAGTTAAAATGAATGGGAATTTGGTTTTTTAGTAGGTGCAACATTACACAGACTTAAAAAAGCTATATGAAATATTTTAAGAATTAGAAAATGTTTTGAGAAACATGTTTATTCTGTGAGTTTGTCTCTGGTATAGGTTGAACCTCTCTAATACAGCACTCTGGTCTGGCAACATCTGTGGTCCATATGATTTTAGTTAGCCAGGTGTCTGCTTATTATGGGTGTGGTCAAGTTTCTCCCGGTCCCATAAAATTTGTTTACATTCACCAGTCCTGGATCTCAGTATTCTGTGCTTTATTTAGCTCTAATTTACCCCTAAATGTCTTCTAACAGCCCAGCACACAGTGGAAGTGTTGCAATGCTGCTAGACAATATTGACCTCCCATGGTTTGGCAAATTCTCTTGTTGGGCACAGGTCATGTCCTGAGGCTGCTGGAGTAGAGAGGTTCAACATAGAGTGGATTGTGGGGGCCTATATTTTTAATTGTTATTGTTTTACTTTAACTGTAAATATTTGCTGCGAGATTTTTAGATAGAAATTCAGGCAGGGGTGTTTCTTACTGCACTTTTTGGAAGCATCCGTGAAAGCAAGATGGTAACATCAAGTGTCTCAGTGAAAGGCTCCATTTTCTTTGTATGTATTCAATGTTGGAAGTCTTGCTATACAAGTAGTAATTCAGGAGATTTGTCCTTCCCTTCTCATTCTGTATATTCATTTTTATAACCAAGATTGAAACAGATTGTTTTTAAAGGTCCTTTATCTCGTCTAATAGTGAAAGATTTAAACACAATAATCCCAGTTAGCGATAACAGGAATTTTCGGGTTATTGAGAAATATCTGCATAGTTCCTCCATTGATAGGAGAAACATGTCTCTTACTCTGGGCAAAGTCCTGGGCATATTACCTTCTTACTTCCAATCTTTCCTGACTAACAGCTCCATTTCAGAGCTGTCAACTAGAAGTGTTGGATCTGGGCTCCATAGCCCATTCAGACTTTTTCCACCTGGCAGGTTTTCCTGCTGTTATTGCCTCTCCTGACATCACCTTCAGTGCTCTGGCTCCATACCTGATAAACAGACATATTTTAAGAATGCACATAGGATATAAATAGCTGCATGTGGTTGGGTCTGTCAACTCTATGATCCGATTACGCCTCTGGAGGTGTGGATTACATCAAGGCCACATAACTCAAGCTGAGAGCTTCACCGCAGAGGATACAACACCAAAAATTGCCTCCATAAAGTTTATTTATGTTTGGATTGAGATTATAAAAATGGACCTTGTTCATTTTCCCATATTTCAGTGTGTAGTTGTTTTATCAGAGAATACTTCTGCAAAGTACTTAAAATAATACCACATATCATACAATATGTTAGGCAGTTTTATCAACAATTGTCACAGCACGTAAAAGCTTTTGTCTTATTCCAAGGGAAACTGAAGACTCACAATAATTTTATGTTTCTGACATCTAGTATAGACAGCTCTAAATGTTTATATTCTAAATGCTTACTGAACAGCAAATTCACAGTTCATTGAAAGTTAAATGTATTCATTTTCTCCCTTAAGTGCATGACAGGAAGGTGTTGGAGTGGCTTATTTGTAAATGTGTTTTGCATTTCTTTACAGCCAATAACTCTGGTGTGAACAAACGGCAGATCACAGACCTTGTGGATCAGAGCATCCAGATCAATGCACATTGTTTCGTGGTCACAGCAGATAACCGCTACATTCTTATCTGTGGCTTCTGGGACAAGAGCTTTCGGGTTTATTCTACAGAAACAGGTGATCATAAACACAATATCCTATTTTTTATGGGCTCTTAGTTCACTAAATGGCTGTTCGTCACACTAACAGTATTTAATGTATTGTGCTTACCACCCAAAAAATTATAAAAATTCTTCTTTATAAATATCTGCTTGTAACAGCTTATGGATGGTATTTTGAAGATGATGGATGAAAATCAAATACCAAAAAGTGTACTGTTTTGCGCATGAAAGCTACACAAACCATTGTGATATCAATGAATTGATTGCTTGTGTAAATAGGTGAACCAAAGCTATTGAATTATAATATTTTTGATTGGGTGGGTTGATTTGTTTTACGTGTACTCCACATTCAGTTGTTCAGCATTAATAATAGTGAGTGTTTTTTTGTTTGGTTGATCTAATGTGAAAGCAAATTTGCACAGTATACTTACCCATAGTTGTTAGAATTTTTCATTTCTCTGTTTTTGTTTTATATTCTGATCAAATTTCCACTGTGTGATATATGGAGCCCTTATAACTTAAAAGTAGGATTGCCAGGTGCCCGGTATTGACCTGGACAGTCCAGTATTTTCGCCTCCTGTCCGGTAAAAAAATTCAGAAAATACCGGACACCTAAAATGTCCGGTATTTTCTTATTTTTTTTCCCAGCCAGGAGGCGAAAATACCGGACACCTGGCAACCCTATGACACACTCGGCAACTGGGCCCAGCCCTCGGCCACCCCACCCCACCCCCAGCCTCCTACACCCCTAACCCTGCGCACCTAGACCCCCTGCTTACCTGGTTCTGCAGGGAAGCTGCGTTTTGGCTTGATCACGAAAACAAAATGGCTGCCGGCAAAAAGCCTAAAGACCAAGGGGAAGCGATGTCTTCCCTGGGTCTTAGTGCTCAACTTCTCCCCTGTTCCTATCCTTATTCTGACTCTGCAGGCACTCTGAAAGGGCCCATGCTGTTTTAATGCTGTTTTTTATATATATAATTTTGTTGTTGTTGTTGCTCAACAGCTTTGGTCTCCCCCCCCCCTTTTTTCCCCCCTCAACAGAATATTTTCCCTGGTGTTTTTTTGGGAGGAGGGAGGGGTATTCGGTGTTTTTGGTTAAACCATCTGGCAACCCTACTTAAAAGCTGATTAGAGTATTAGAAAAAAAAAGATGACTAAGGTTGTAGACCTGCAGTTGATATTAATGTTGGACAAATATAGGTTCTTTCAGTATGATAAAGTAATATTGTTATGAGCAGTTCCTTTGATTTTATATAATCAAATGATTAATCTGTCACAAGACTGTGTAAAATCATTTTTAACAGCAGTAAGTTAAAACTCATGGAACAATAACTGTTTAACATTTAGGGTCAGGGAATAGGGTTGTGGCTGATCTACACAGAGCACAGATCCAGTTTAAACCTCACCTTTGCACTTTCCTGATCCTGGAACATGCTCTGTACAGGGCTATCTATCCTACATCAAGTTAGTTCAGTCTTTGGCCTGCTCACATTATCGCTGGCAACAAATGTCCAAAAGGACCAAAAATATGACTGAATTAAATATATTTGGTTTCACTGTTATTTAAATTTGCTTGTTGTCACTTGTATAAAAAAGAAAACCAATGCACATGGAAACCAAATTTGTAATTTCTTTTAATGCAGGAAAATTAACTCAGATTGTTTTTGGCCACTGGGATGTAGTTACTTGCCTTGCCAGATCAGAATCCTATATTGGTGGTGATTGCTATATTGTCTCTGGATCTCGTGATGCTACATTGCTTCTTTGGTACTGGAGTGGCCGACACCACATTATAGGGGATAATCCAAATAGCAGTAAGTATATATTGTGATAAATACATGCTAAGTGCATAACTTTATATTCTGTATCTTGATTTTTAAATCCACTCCATTAACATCAAAACCATGATAAAATGTATATGTTATTCTTGTGAATTGCAGGTACAGTATAATAATGATGGGAAATTAGTTCAGAAAAAAGTGAATATAGATATTTAAATAGTTTTCTGGTAAAATGTTTTTGATAAATCATTTGGGGGGGCCCAGTTGTAACCTGAGAGCATTTTCTTAAATTCATAATTATCCTTTTCACCTGTATCGTCCTGTTGCAGCATGCTGTAATAAAAAAAGTCCTCAGGAGTCAGGACATGTATCTCCGTGTTTTGCTTTCTCCTTCCCCATAAGTATTTCCATTCCATTTTAATTAATTAACATTTATTTTGTAGGGTCTTTCTCTCCCCTCCCACTTTTTTCATTTTAAATCAGTATTGCAGATGTTAACCTTCACAAACAAAGGTGTCACACATATCCTGGAGTCAAATGAATAACTTTGAGGAACAGTCTTAAAGAGGAGTAAAATATTGATATAGGATTGGTGTGTTTGAATAAAAACAGGGGAAAAATAAAATGACAGTAAATGTTTCCATGTCATTTGTGAGGGAATGCTAGATTTATTATTATGATGTCATTCCTCTGTGGTAAAAAAGGGCAGCTTTCTAACAGTGCACCACAACAGCTTGGTATAAGAGTAAATCAGATAGGAATAAATGCTCAGTAATCATTTGCTGAGTCAAGATGTTTGCTATTGTTTTTCAATATTGGAGCTAAAATGTTTACAGTTGTGTCAGCTAAAAACTAACAGACTCCAGGGTGAAATTTGTAAAATTGTAGAACAGCTTTGAGAGTTCTATGGAATTTTACAAAGAAGCCTATGGCATAATTTATATAATAAAATTTGAGGATGGTCACTCTGTCACCCTGAATCACAGAATGTTGACTTATTGTGCAGCGATGGAAAGGGTTGCAAGTATGGTTGAGATGAGAATGGTTTTTGTTCACAATATCATCAGATTGGAATGGAGTCTGGTGGTGAAGTTTTCTCCAGGCCTTTTGTTTTCCCTTGTGCCTGTTGATATTGACCAGCTCTTTTCCTTCCTACCCAGAATACACAGGTTCACAGACAGACTCTTGAGCTGAAGTAGTAGTAAATATTGTTTGCTGCTTCAGTTAATGATTGGTAGGGTTAAATGCACAACATAGGGTTAAATGCAGCATGCTCCCACATTCAGGTGCTTGCCTAACATACATTCCAAAGTTATTGATTATATACTGCATCAACACTTTTTCTGCCTAACACTAATATTAGTTTGCTAACTCAGTTGTTTACCTGATTGAACTGCTGACCAAAATGTTTATCAGAACAGGTTGCTGACCAAGTTGATTACCTCACTCTTTTTTTTTCCCTTGACCGACAAGCAGATAGTCTTTTCACATGTCCCAACACCCAAAATGTGTATTTCACATATCAAATCCTGCAGCTGAAATGCACATTTGCTTTATCTGCTGCCAATTTCCCCTCTCACTGTCTCAAGGTCCCTGTTTACTACTTCTAAATAAATTGAGGTAAACACACATTGCTTTGTCTAAGGTAGGCCTGTTTAATGTTTGCCTAGGCAGGGCTTCCATGGGTTTCACCATGATATTATTGGCCAGCAAGGTATTAGCTTTCAAATGGTACCTCACAGGGTATATTTTGTACCAATAGTGCATAGGATGCGAATGCCGGGTGCTTTCATGTGCAAACATATATTCAAGTCTCTAGCAAGAAAGATTTTATCATTTATAGCCATGACTTCAAATTGTCCAATAAGTGACTGATTCACACTATAATACACATTTTACAATCCTTGCAAATATTCTTATTATTGAAGATTTAAGGCTTCAGTTAATGAAATAGTTCTATTAGAAAATGTTTCTTTGTTGCATCTACATTTCTTATACATTTATTGCTAGTAGATTAGGACTTGTCTTGTAGGAAAGATGAAATTAAGATGTTCAGTGTAGGTTATATCCAATTAGTTAATATCTTTAGAATGGCTCCCTAGAAAGATGCAGATAATACTTTCAGAAAAGGATTAGTTTCTTAAAAGCTGTCATCTGGAGACACAGATAAGATATTTTATATCACAGACTGTGTGGAGGTGAAGAATTCAAAGAAAAATGTCAGGTTATAGTAATTATGTGGGCTAAGTGCTTGACTTTATAATGATCTTTTAAACTGAAAGACAGTTAATTATCAATTTCAGCTTCAGTGCATCCAATTACCAAAAGGAACGTTAGTTGTTTCAGAAAATAGTTTTTCTAAAGCACCATAATGTCATTAAATATTTTTAATTATATATTTTAAAACATGGTATGTGTGTTAATATATAAAATATAAACCAGTTTTTGACTTAAAGAAAACATCGCTCTGGCAATTAATAGATTATTTCCAAAAATATTTTGAAAAACAATATGTCAGGATGAACTCCTTACTGGTTTAGCTACAGTTCATGAAAATCTAATGTGTTTGTTGGAATCCTGACTAAACATTGCATATGTCAATGTTCAAACCCGTCAAACTCAAGCAGAACTCTTTACTAAACAATCCTTATAGATATTGTGCTTAGTAGATGACCTCAGTTCGTGATTGTCTGTATGGGAACTAGTAGATCAGCTCTGGTTTAAATCAGAGGAATGGGAAATAATTGGTTTAGGTAAGAGTCTTGAAACATGCTGCTCCAGCTCAGTGGTTAAGAACTTGCTCACTTGGAAAGAGGGAAGGGAATCTTTATTACAATGACCTCATTAAAATTTCCTATTACTGCACTGAGTAGTAAGTATTTGTGAGATCAGGCCCTATATTTGTCATATAGTTTATGGGGAGATTTTCAAAGGCACAGATGTGAGTCAGACACTTAATTGCTTTTGAAATGGTTGGTATTAAGGTTGGTATTAAGGTTGACAAATCTATTTATAATCAAAAATAGTTAAGTTTTCAGTTGTCAAGCTACAGTAATTCAATGGTAAAGATTTTCTTACAAGTACAATTCATAATACAGGAGAGATATTCATGTTTTAAAAATATAAAGGACAAATATGACTCTCTTGTGTTTAGTCTCCCATAACTGCAGAGTTACTGGAGAATATCATTAAATCCAGTTACCACTTTGTTCTTTTTTTCTTTTTTATGATTTTTGGGTACTTTCTTTTGCTTATTGCTCATTTGTATAAGGAGCTCTTCTGACACAATAACTGTATTAGTCCTCATCAAAGGCATACCAAAGACTGAATGATACTCACTAAAGTTTAATATGTATTGTTACAGCTATTTTATTTGTATATTTTATGATGGCTTTACTGAATGTCTCATTCAAACAGGTGATTTTGAAAATAGAAAAATATCTCTGTTTATGAATAGATACCTTAGTAGATAGAATTGCAGAAAAGTGAGGAACAGATTATTTCATCTGAAACAGACACAAATTCAGACACTAATTTGGAAGTGATAAAAATTAATTTGCACACTTTAATTGGAACCAGCCTCCTGCATGAAAGGAGAGCAGAGCAGGCAGCTAGTGCTAAAAGCTGATTGAATTTTTTGTCAGGTAGGTATGTTGGACTTGGCTGCTTATCCTCCTGAGCCTCTCTGAGCAATATATTACATTCGGCCTCTGACTGGTGTTCTTTAAAAGGATCAATGCTATTCCTGTTTTGTCCCTAGAGCCTGAAATTTCATTGATCTTGGGACTTGACATTTCTCATTACATACCATAGCTTCCAACAGGATAGTTACAAGAAGTGTGAGTTAACACTGCTTTTCTAACTGTGGTTGCATTGACCATTATAAATACATTGTGTCTATCAGCCCAGAGCTCAATTTGTGCACCTCTTACAATGTATAATTCTTAGAAGTGCTAAGTATACATTGTATCTATACATATTCTTGAAAGGGATGCTGAGAACTTCAATAAAGGAACCCAGTCAAAGTATCCTGCATTTGTATTTAGCTCTATAAAGAATTCTTCAAACTGTAATCTTTGATTTTCTGCCACACTTTGAACTACTTCTTCATATGGCTGATGTAGATCTAAAGAGGCAACATTAGTTTCACATTTAGATTAATTTTCACATTAAGCCAGATAATTGTGTCAGGAGTAGTGGAGTGTGTGCCACTGTGATGCTTCATTTGTATTTGTGAATCGAGCACTGAGTTGTTATCTGTTCAATGGTCTGATCTGGGTGACCACAGTCACACATTGCAGAGTTTTTAATTTTCCATTTGTGCAGCAAATTGATTTGATTTAATGCACAAATGAAATTTTAAACTTTTTAGGTGAACATTCCAGATTTAAAAGTTTCTGTGAACTTATATCTGAAAGCGGAATTGTTTTAGACTCAGAAGAGCCACTAAAACTTATATTTTGATTCTTTTGATATCCTATGTTTGCAATGTAAAACCTCAAAAAGGCTGAATTTTAAAAACATATCCCAGAACATCTTGCACCATGTGGACACAAATAGATGACTTCAGAGATATGTTTGCATATGTATTATGTTTGCATTTGTAAATATTTACTTTGCATAAACTATTACATGTTAGTGCAATTTAAATCCCAATTTTTGAACTGGCCTTCTTGCTTCTGTTCATTGAAAATGTGGCTAAAACAGCACTAGGCTTCAGAGCGATATTGTAAATAAGTCCCCTTCATTGTTCCACTCGTTCAATCCAATGAAAGTTGGCATGAAGCCATTTGCTCATCTTAACTATTCTCGTCTTTTGAGTGGTGACCAAATTATACATCCACTATTGTGCTGTGTATTATGGTAAGTGAGCCCATTAGGTGTTCTCATGTTGAAATAAGACACTAATTTCAGCATTCCATTTCATACATCAGAAGTAATGCAATAAAGAGTACTTAGCACTTATATAATATCTGCATCAATAGCTCTCTAAGCAAGATATCATTAAAGATGGCCAATAAAACAAAGTGAAGTTAAGTGATTTGCCCAAATTCACCTATAAAGTTAGTGGCACAGCCTGGGTAAGCAGCCAGATGTCCTGACTCCCAGACCTATGCTCTTGTATTAGAGCATACTACATACCTCTTTTTAGCTTTTTTCCACTTATACAGTATTCACAGTCTACTGCCTATGGTAATTTTTGTGGATGTATAAAGCTCTGCAGTGTTCATGTTTCGTAACAAATAATGGAACAGTTCTGCCAGAGATGAGATATAGTGAAGCTTATCTTGAACTTAATACTATAAAAAATCCGCCTTGGTAAAACATCAACTCTTTATAATTTGGCAACTTTCCCTAATTAGATAGCTGAATCATTTTCAGATGTAGCCTGGTAATTTTATCAAATTGTGTGCATATTTTGTGACTATAAAAATTAGAAATTATTTTTTTTCAATATCAAAAACAGAGCTTTGTTGCATTTACTTTGTGTGGTTTGTTTTTACAAAGGAATCAGCAATAAGATGTTTCTATATCATGCACATATTTATTGAACTTAACATATGTAGCTCAGTTACAGGCCTGTTCTTCATCCTATCAAACTCAGTGATTAAGCAGAAACAGAATTTGATTTTTTGTCTAAATTTGGCCTTTCTTCCAAAAGAAGACTAGGAGACATTTCCCCGTAGCAATAATAGATATATATTACTTCCTGTAAGTGGCATTATACTGGGGAGAAAACCCAGTGTGTCAGAAGAAATGATGACATTATTCATATTTCTTTTTTACTCTAAGAGCATGGCATCTTCCACAGAAGAGTTTTAGAGATACATTATGCATGGCATTTTTGTCATAGAAAACAGAAAATAACTTTTATTTTAAACCTTGCAGAAGAACTCATTTTCCTGAAGAGAGAACTCAGTTGTATGTGCATTTTATCTTTTGTTACCCCATAATGATTCTTTTGCAGAGATGCCACGTTGGGAAAATTACTATAAGCTGATAGTGATGGTGTTTCAATTCATAGTGGGATAGTTTCACCTGCAACAACTCCCTCTGTGTCATAGCCTTTAACCTCTAGCTGCATCTATCAGTGGTGATGTGACAGTGACAGAATATTTTGCTATATTTTGAATGATTGCTGAGGTTCATGACATCTGTTCTTTGCAATGAAATGTTATGTGGCTGAGGTTCTCTTCTCTATGCTGCAGTTTTCCCAGTAGAAAATATCACTGACTACAATTTTATTTTCTTTCTTTCAGGCCTTAGGGGAAATACTGTGTTTTTTTTAACCATTTATCTGTCCAAATAATCTAATTCTGTGACTATATTTTACAGACTTACAGAAGAATATTAAAAAATAGGATTTTTTAAAATCTACACTAAGGGTCACTTCCAGTCTGTATAGGCTTTATCTTTTGCAAATCAGTAGGTTCATAGTTCACATCCAGTTAAATTATAAAAATGTTTTTCTACATTAACTCTGTTTTGCTGATTTAAAGTTAAATATTTGCAGCATCAGTGTGTTATGTTTTGCTATTGCAGACTAACATGTTACAGATGATATGCTGATTTCTTTGGCAAACTGTGAGGGAAAAAAATCTTGTTACAAATTATGTTCTGCTTTCCTTTTAGAATTTAAAAGCACATGAGATAATTTAACTTAATCATTTATTAGTTTGATGACAGTCTAATCATACTGTGTCATTCCTCTTACCTTTAATACTTCATGCAATCAGCAGTATTGCCAACCTCAAGAGAACAAAAATCATTAGACCCCCCAAGAAAACATGAGATCATAAGGACATTTTAAAAACAGTATCAAGCCCTGATTTAGTCTGTCTTTTGGCTTTTTAACTTTCCTCTATTATTCTGGCTATGTATGTGTAATAATTTCAGTTTGAACCTTTAATGCAGGCAAACTGCACACCTCTCCCTGGTTCTTCAATATGGAGTGTCCACTTATCTTCCCCTTACCCCTAAGACAGGGGAACTGCCATCCATTTCCTGTTACTGTCTTGACTTCTCTCATCTCCTGTCTTGAGCCCCATCTTCCAGGGCTTCTCCCTTTCCGCAGACCCAGTAGCACTACCTCCCTCATCTCCCCCCCCCCACCCCGCTTTATGGCCCCCTTGGAGCTTCATTTCTACCTGGATGCCAGATAGAGGAGAAATTGTGGGTTCAGAGCTGCTTCTTGTATTATTGCAAGAGTTCCTCCTTTAGGTGTAAAATCCTGTGACTTGCAGTCTGTTCTAAAGTTGGCAACACTGTACCATTGCTGCTCAGAGGGAACTCCTTTAACCCACCACTACAGCCAGGATTGGGGAGCTACCATTCTGTCCCATCCATCTCCTACCCCACCACTCATATGCACCCTCCTCAGTCTCCCTCCTGACTCCCACATCCTCAGGCTCTTTCCTTCCTCTACCCACCCTCATCCTCAGCCTCCCTTTTGCATCTCCTGAATCTGTCCCCTGCTCCCACTGGGCCCTGCTGTCCTTCACTCTCCCCATCGACCTTTCATAGAGTCTCTGCAGTGCCTCATAGTCCATGTCCTGTCATGAAGCCATGTGGGCATGGCTTCAATCTCACTAAAAATAGTAGGACGTGATAGCCAACTTTAATAAAAGCAGCTTGACTCCCACATGCACTATGAAGAAATGGTGGCCATCTTGCTGACTTTAGCCCTACTGCTAGTAATGGGAGATAATGGCCTTCTTGAATAATGGAAAATTCATTCTTTTCATCATGTTTTCATGAGAGAAGTAAAAAAAACATCCCCACATCACTAAAGGCATGAATGATAATATCACTAGATTTGGCAATAATGAATCACAGTCATTTTTCAACCAAATAAACACTTGGGTCTAGATAATCCCCATCACACACAGCCCTGGGAAAGAATCTCTTGTTGGGAGCTCATCAGGCTGCTCGGGAGGAGGGAGAGGGTTTCCACATGCTGTTCCCACATGCTTTTAAACTTTCTTTAATCTTAGTAGGCTCAAGCCACTGTGTCTTGGCTCTCTGGCACACTTCATGGGCATAGACTGTGTCTGTTATCCCCTCACAGGTGTGGGATCTTGCAGGTCACTCGGGACAAGTGCTGATCTCTCAGTCTCTCCAGTGGCTGAAGCACACCCTTTCTCAGAGTTCCATCCTTATGAGCATTTGATTTTGCCATGGACACGTGATGGTTGAAGCACATAATAAACATCTTTGCTAAAAGGATTCTAAAACAATTATTCTTTTCTTTAAAGAGCACAAGAGATGTACAGATCCAGAAATAAATACACTATAGACCCTTGCCTCTTTTCATTTCCTCACCACTATTGGGTGGTCTTTGGGATTTGGTCAGAGTCCTGTAGAGTGTCCTGGGTCCCTTGTCCTTCACTTGATTTCTCTTCTGAATCGTTGGTTGGGTTGTGCACATGCACACACTTGCTTGTTCTTTTCTCTCTCTCTCAGCTTGCAAGAATCAAAGAATCATAGAAAGTCGTCCTTGCATACAGTTCCAGTGCCCACTGTCAGGGCAATAATCAATCTTTTAAGGTAATCAGAGCTGCCCACCGGCTTATATGTTGCTCAGTTACTGTCTACCTTGGTGGACCAATTTTCCTGGCAAGGCTATATATTCTTTGTCTGTGTGTCCTTGCACTGGAATAGAAGATTATCAAGATTTAAATACTTTTTTTATGACAAAACTCAAAAAACAACTGAAGATCCTGCAGCATTTTAGAGACTAACAAAAAATGTAGATGGTGTCATGAGCTCTTGTGGGCATAACCCACTTCTCCATCACCCCTTGCTCCATTCATATGAAGAAGTGGGTTGTGCCCACGAGAGCTCATGACCCCCTCTACTTTTTTTGTTAGTCTCTAAGGTGCTGCAGGACCTTTCGTTGTTTTTTTAATTTTTCCATTGAAGACTAGCATGTGACTTTTTTATGGTTAACCCTGTGTCACCACTTCCTAGAAGTCCAGTCCAACTTGGAGGTACAAAGACAGAAGACAGACAAAGCCCAAGTTCAAAATAACATTTGCAGTCTGGCACAGATACATATATAGAAGTCCAGATACATATATAGAAGTCAAAGATATTTATGCTTCTAATTGTCATGTAAATTAATCAATAGAAGTTAGAAACCATTGAAATCAGTAGAGGTTAGGAACCTAAATACTCTGAGAATCTGGGTCACAGTTCATAATCTCAAGAATTAATGAATTGTACATATATCGATTCCCCAGATTATCTCCTCGATACTTGTACAACATATAGGCTTCACTGGAGCCACCCTAGACTCCTTAACCAACAGAGCATACCTACCAATGGACAGGTTCACTTCAATGTCCAGCCTCATTTCCACAATACAGCAGAGCCTACAGTCTGCAGTACGAGCTTGTCATCAACTGCTGAACCACATGGCAGCTTGTACATTTATGAAGAAGATGCAGGATTACTCTTGATCTCATATCCATTTGCTCTTTTTAGGCATGTTACTATACCTCCGAGTGCTCTCAAGTCTCTCAACTGCTAGAAATACCCTCACGAGCAAGTACAGTAGTGTTGTGCTAAGAAAACATGAGAACAGATAACTGCCCGGTGGCTGTACAAATATCCATGATAGTTATATTCTGAAGTAGGGCTCTGGAGATAGATTGAGCCCTAGTGGAATGAGCAATCACTCTAGGGGCGGGGATGCATTCCAGAAGTTTCATAACAATCTAAGATACACCCTGAGCTCATTTTGATAGTCTCTGAGTAAAAAATGGGCTGTTCTAACATTCTTTTTGTGAAAGAGACAAAAAAGGTCTGGGCAGTCCCTGAAGGATTTAATTCTATCAAAGTAAGAGCCCTTCACACATCTCAGAATATGTAGACTAGCCTTCTTTCTTGAAGAGTAACGCTTGGGGTAAAACACTGCCAGCTGAATGTACTGACTAATGTGGAATTCTGATGAGACCTTTAGCAGGAAATAAATAGAGGTTAAAGAGTTGCTTTATCACAATAGAAATGTGTGTAAAGAGGGTCAGTTATGAATGCCCCAAGCTTTCTTAACCATAATTTTGGCCCAGAGGGTAAAAACATAAGAACAACTATACTGGATCAGACCAAAGGTTTTAGCTGTAATCCCATCTTCCGACAGTGGCTAATGCCAGATGCCCCAGAGGGAACGAGCAGAACAGGTAATCATCAAGTGATCCATCCTCTGTCATCTATTCCCAGACTCTGGCAAACAGAAGCTAAAGACATCTTCTCTGCCCACCTTGGCTAAACACTGTTGATTGATCTATTCTCCAAGAATTTATCTAGCTCTATGTGCTCATGAGTAATGAGATCTTGAAGGATAAATGATGGAAGGAACAGTTCCCCATGAGGTTAGACAGAGATTTTCTTAAGGCACTGAGAACTAGGCTAAGGTCCCAACATAAAAGAGGTGGGGGAAAAGGTTACACAAAATCTAACCAAACCTGTCAGTGATAGGATGTACAAAAACCTTTGACTTCAGTTGGTAATGAAATATGTTCCTGAGGAGAAACCTGGGTAGGAGATATAGCTCAATTGGCACATCGGGCTTGGAAACACCTCCACTTTTACCAGTAGTTTTTCCTCATGGTGGGTTTTTCTATTGCTCGGGACTGCAGTCTTAACAGACCTTGAGGTGCTGTGATGAGAGGCTGCGGTGGGGTATAGTGCTTGATTCTTGTGTCAGGACATCTGCTGTCAGAGGAGAGTGAAGAGGCAAAACAGACACAGGAACCATGCTTGCTTCAACCTTGATAGTGCTAGTAGAATAGTTAATGCTCCTCTTGTTTTACTTTGTTCAAAGCCATGAGGATCAATGGTGTTGGAAAGTAAGCATACTACAAGGTGTGATATCAAGGAATGAGAAGGCTGTCCCCCATCAGATTGAGACTGTAATCCTCCCTCAAGCTGAAGCTCTGGCACTTTGTGTTGGATGGCATTATAAAGAGAGCTAACTCTGGGATGTGCCAAAACTAAATTGCTAAGTTCCCACTCATGGTCATGACAAAAGTGTTTGCCTGGAGAGTCTGCCAAGCCATTTTACTGGCCCATCAGATAGAACATTGGGGTGTTTATTTGCTGAGACATACACCAGTCCCACTGCCTTATTAACTCTGCAGAGAGAGACTACTATCTTCCTCTTCCTTGATTATTTATGTAGCACATCACTCTCTTGCCCAACATTACTTTTACTGAGTGGCCACTTACGTTGGGTAGGAAGTGATCACAAGTACAACAAACTGCCCTGAGTTAGAGAATGATTATCTGAAGTGATGACAATTAGGAAGTCCAATAGCCTTGGGTTGTGAAATGCTGGAGATGGGTACCCTAACCGCATAGGGGAGCATCCGTGTTGATGACCTTGTAGCAGGCTGATTGCAAAACCTCTCTTTTTAAATATATATTGTGTAGCCAACTGTCAGCGTGTGGAGTACCTGTGTCATACACGTACACACAAACACACGCATATGTCTGTAAATAAATTCATATCCTGCTGTTTGGTTTCCTGTATTTTAAATCTCAATATAATATGCATTCAGAAACACATAGATTCCACAAAGGAATTCAGAAATCCACCATAATTTTTTCTTTTCTTTTTCCTAGAAGTATGTGTTATGTTACATTGCATATCATTGTGTTACTATTACCTTTAATAGTGCCATATTCCATGTGTTCTCTGGAATGCATTTCTCTTTTCAGTGTAGTTAGAATACACACCACAGATTTTCAGTATCCTACTGTCATCCCATGCGACATACACAGCACATCTCCCATGGTTACTAAATAATAGAGGTATATTTATGTAAACAAGTGAGCACTGATGTGTTGCTTTATGAGAACCCTGATGAGGTTCAAATACAGTTCTTCACAGAAAATCTAAGAATGAGACATTTAAGCAGATTGCACCTTCCTCTGATGCTTAATGATTTAAAACAAATTGCAGCAAAACTCCTCCTTTATTGCTGCAAAATGTTTGATTTGTAATTCCTTACTATTGCTTTTTTTACAGGTGATTATCCTGCTCCTAGGGCTGTTCTAACTGGTCATGACCATGAAGTTGTCTGTGTATCTGTCTGTGCAGAGCTGGGACTTGTTATCAGCGGTGCTAAAGGTCAGAAGTCATTTTACAATTGAAGTTTTAAAAATTCAAAGTCTCCTTCAGTGACTGTTTTTCAGTGTTCCTTTGAGCCAAGTGCAATTTAATTATCCTAAGTCTCCTCTACCAAAACATACTTTAATAGTTTCAGCAGCTGCTAACACTGAACATTACATTTTCTATTGATACATATGACTCTCAGACACAAACACACTTGGTATATCAGAAAACATTACCCTCCATCTATTTCAGTGCACAGACTTTGGTGGAAACTCAGATAATAACACTGTACACACTCGTAGCCTGATACAAACCAGCAGGGAGAAATATAGGAAAGTGGGAAGAGCCAGCTATGAAAGCCCCTCTCCCCAAGTTAGCTGACATATTTCAAATAAAAATTAGGCATATTTAGGTTATCCCCATTCTCCTGGGCAAGAGATTGTTGGGTTGTGCTTGTGCCCATGAATAGATACAAACATGTACAATGTTGGGTTTTTAGTGAGCAGTTCTCCAAAGAAGCAGAAGCCTGGGCATAGATATGCCCTCTTCCATTAGAAAGTGTTGAGCCATACACTGAATTATTATTTGTTTCCCTATTTCTTCAATTATTTCTCTGTAGAATTTAGAGTACCCATCAATTATTAATACAAGTACTCAAAATAACCCTTTCCTACTCACCTCTGTTACTTTATGTCTTCTCCCTTACTTCTCTTCTTCTTCTCTCCACATTATTCTATTCACTCTTCATGGGTCCCCATGCCCCATTTTTTTCTATCCCAGCTCCTTCTCCTGGATTATCTATATACCTTCTCCCCCAAATCCAAACCTCTTCCTCATCTCCTCAAGATGATGTCTGTTTCGTCTGTGTCTCCTCATAGGAATTTATCTTTCCGCTAATTCCTTTGAAGGGTTGTTGGTTCTGAGGATAAAAAGGCCAGATTGATTCATCTTTGTGCCCCATACATTCACAGACAAGCTTGTCGGACTGATGAATTTTATGATAACTTTGAGCTCACCATTTATTTTCATAGCTGACTTTGAAACCTCTAAATACAGGAAATGCTATTGGGTCATTAATTCCAATAATGGCATATAAGAAGGGTAGGCTACTGATATTAATTCTTAGCCCATAAGCCAGTTTCATATTACTTTATTGCAATAGGACTGTATCCTTTTGAATTGTATTAGTCTACCTTATAATGGTTAGGGTAGACTATCCGCAGCTTCATTAGATGCTAGTTGAAATGTAAGGCTGTAGTAATGCAGATCTTTTTAGAGGCACTGTGCTAGACAACTCAAGACTTGCATATCAAATAAAGAATACATCCCTGATTCATTAAGAGGAATTGGGACCTACATTGTTAGTCCCAGAAACACACCATCAAATTCTGCTCTTCTAAGCTGTCCCACAAATGCTTTTTCCTTAGTTATGCCAGCCCCTATGGTACATAGATTCAAGTTCTCCAGTCTATGTTTTCTCACTGATTCCTCTTCTCAAGCTTCCCCTGCAGTTTCCCTCCTTTTCAGTTTCTCTGCTTCTGTTTTTACCACCACACTGCATGGACTCAGCTCTCTTGGGAAACCTCACATGTCCCTGACTGCACCTTTCCTGTCATTCCCGTACACATTATGGCTTTTTCTAGTACTTCATTTCACTGTGGTAACAGACACACAACTCCAGATAGTAATGCACGAGGACATGACTAGGCAAGGAGGCAGAGTTTCTATGCATTAAATTGAGAATATTGCCCTAAGCCTGCTTATGTTCTTGTTCAAACATAGACATGAGTGGTGTATCTGCATGTCTTTAGGCCAGCATCCAAAATAAGATGATTTCCTTTATTTATTTCTTCTCCAGTCCCTGATGATTCATGTGGGCTGAGAATACAGCTAGTTTGTCAGTCTACTTCTCTTTTGAGTTAATTAGTTTTTAATTGTTCTAAAACTGGGTCTATCTGTGTCTCAAAATTTTCCTGCATTTCATTTACTGTTTTCAAAGTTGACAAATGGCAGTTTTAAATTATTATTTTTTTCTATTGAGGCAATGTCCAATGGCCTTAGAAATGATTCAACTTTAATTTTATTAGACTCTATATGGAAAACATAGTCCTGTTCCCAAATAAGTTATAAACTGTATCCCAGATTTTGTAACTGCATCTAATTGGGCAGACCGGTGGGCCCATGAGTTGAAGCTCACTGAAGTTAGGGGCTCTAAGCAGGTGCCTGAATCCAGTTGCTGGATCAGGGCCCACACTCTATAAGAGAAAGATCGTGCTGCTTGTTACACTTGTGACAGACAGGGCTATTGCTCTTAGCACAGAACCTTTATCTAGATTCCCAAAGAAATTTCCACCACTCAGGCATGGAAAAAAATTACTTAAATGGTTATTGATGAGCCCAGCACTTGAAAAGTATGTTGTTGCTTTTATTCTTTTGCCACATATGTTGACTTTTTAATTTCATCTGTTATAACACTCATTCAGTATTAAAAACTGTTTATGTTATACATCCATGGGGGGAGAAGACCTACAGGAACTGGCAGTGACTGCAGGAGAAACATGTGGTGACGTGGCTCCCTTGTCCCCAGAGAGCTTTCTGTACCTTACGCTGATAGGGGCGCCATCTGTTTGGCTGTTTGATGGGGGGCGGAGAAGTGAGATGAATTCACATTAACAAGGGAGGGGGATGCAGCTTGACAGACTCCTGAACAGTTGGGGGGAGGAGGATGGGATGAGTTTGCAAAGATTAATTTTTAGAAAGGGGATAAAAAATACTCACAATTGAAGCAATTAATGGTCAGAGTAAATAACAAAAAATATTCTGCTTTTATGCTGTACCCTTTTCCTCCATTTGCCATCTGCTTTGTTGTTGTCGCAGTAGTTGCAGACTGTAAGCTCTTTAGGTAAGGGACTGTGTCTTCCAGTGTCTGTATAGCAGTGCTGTAGTATAAACATGTAACATATACTGAATGTATGCATACTGTATATAGTTTGCAACATGAACATCTGTATAATATATTTTATTGTTTTCAATGTACAGAAGGTCCTTGTCTGGTACACACAATTACTGGAGATTTGCTGAGAGCACTGGAAGGGACAGAAAACTGCTTGTACCCACGCTTAATTTCAGTATCTAGTGAAGGCCACTGCATCATCTACTATGAGCGAGGACGATTCAGCAATTTCAGCATTAATGGCAAACTCTTAGCTCAAATGGAGATCAATGACTCAACCAGGGTAAATCAAAATGCAAACAACCCTTTGACACTGCACTCCCTTTTAAAACAAATGGAATGTGTTTGTAACATTACTCAGAGAAAATAACATGCAACATTGCTGTTCTCAGAAGATGTCATGTTCAAATAGAAATCCTCTTATGTCCATCTCAAATTAGATGTGAACCAGGCCCACCATGGCGTGGGGGAGATCAAAGGAGGCGGTTGCCCTGGGACCCAACAATTCAAAAGGGCTCAGGGTTCCCCTCTGTTGCCGCCACTACTGCTTTGGGCAATGCTGTGGGTTGGCTGCCCTCAGTCCTGTCCCTTCTGCCTAAGGCCCTGCCCCTTCTGGACAAAATAGATAAGGACAAATAGCTTATGATACCAGAGGATTCCTGGAATTTAAATTTAGACTTAAATTTCAGTGGGAAATATGTCTTTAAAACGAAATTGTTTGAAACTAATTCCTCCTTCACTTATTGGCCAAGGTATGACTTCAGGCCCTGTTCTCCTCTTAGCACTAGAAGCAGTGTAAGGAGTTTTCTCCTCTGCTTTAGGTGTTGGTGATAGCTTCTGAAACTATAGGGCAGACACAAGTTTTGCATGCTGAACTCACACGTTGGCACATAAAACCTTTGCAAATCACAGGTGAAATTTATTTGTGTGTCATTTTAAAAGCGCACAAGTAATTTGTTGAAGATTTGGGGCCCTTAAACTCTTTATTTTTAAGTATTTATCTTCACCTTTAACTGTGGGAAGCAACATGAAAGATCAATCCACAGGTGAAAGCTATTTGTGGAACTCTGTTAGCGTTCCCCAACACTAACTGAGGCTACTGATTTTGTTTGTCCCTTCTGAAGGCCATCCTCCTGAGCAGTGACGGGCAGAATCTGGTGACTGGGGGGGACAATGGAGTTGTGGAAGTGTGGCAGGCTTGTGATTTTAAACAGCTCTATATTTACCCTGGTTGTGATGCTGGCATTAGAGCAATGGACCTGTCTCATGATCAGAGGTAAGTTGCAGCATTAGCATTAAAATTATCTCAGTAAATGTTAACGCGAACTATTAATACTGTTTCCTTGGTGTGAGAATGTTGAAGCGGTGTTATATATTTAATTTAAAATAAATTATACAAATATGCTCTCAGTTATTTCTTATTGATCTAGCTGAATAGACATTGTAGGCTCTGATCCTGTAGGTGCTTATACATGTGCATTAACTTTAAGTAGATGTGTAGTCCCATGCACCTGTTCCCCCCTCATTGTAAATAAGGACAGTTACTCTGACTTCATCTGAGATGCACTGATTTATGGAAGTCAAGGATCTGGATTGATTGCTTATGCATGCGTGTTTACAGGATCAGGGCCTGAGTGAGTAATGTATTACCACTGGCCAGTCCAAGGATATGTGAGCCTGGTCTCTGAATCTCCTATTTTAGTGTGATTAAAATGTAAGCCCTAATGATTTATTTATGATGGCATGTGAGTGGGCTTAGTTTTTTCATCATTTGTCAGTATGGTGTTTGTCAGCAAAACTCACACTTATGAAACGTGAAAAATACACATTTTAAAACCCTATAGTATTCATTTCAGCATATTTTTCTTATTGTTTTTGGAGTTTGTAAACTGTGTACCACTGTTTGATACAGCACCAAAAATAACCATACATCAAATGCCTACTCAGTTTGTTTGTGTATTGTTTGGTGTTCTGAAATAAGATTTCTGTCTCAGGCTATGTCAACACTGGTACTTTCATCACTAAAACTTTTGTTGCTCAGGAGTGTGGACCTAACCCCAAATGACCAAAGTTCTAGGAATAAAAAGTACTAGTGTGCTCCCTCTCCTGAAGCTACTCTCCCAACGATAAAGAGCAGCCACAAAGCAGACCATGCAACAGCACAGCATTGTGAGGTGTCCTGTGTAGGCATAGCCTCAGATTTAGTCAAAGCAAAACAAACTTACAGAATGAGACTTATTTACTCTTAGAATTCTGCCATTTTATATTACAGTACTATAAAGTGTTCTAAACCTCTCGTTTACAATTAGCAAATATAGATTTGTTTACTAGATTAATTTCTCTAACTTCTGGTTCTAATGCTGGGTTCTGAAACCCCATTGCAGCAATGCACATAAGCTCATGCTTACTTTCATCACATGATTATTCTCAGTTAAGTGGGGACTGAGAGAATGCATTTTGTAGTGTTTAGTATCATTTGGTTGACATCCAAGATCCAGTTGTAGGATGCATGTAAGAAGAACTCAGGCTCACAATTGAAACTAGAAATTCATTGTCATTATTTCTTCTAAAGAAAGAAACTAGGAGCATATTCAGTTTGAAATTGTTTAAATACACCTAATTAGTGCAATGTTTATATATGACTCTCAAAGATAAACCCCTGTGCTGTTACTATCTTTAATATTAAGCATAAGCTGCAGTTTTAGAAAGTTAAAGGATGACTAATGGTAAAAAAAATGTAACAAATCCAGCACCTATAGTCCATCTTTTTACCTTTTTCAGAACTCTGATTACTGGAATGGCTTCTGGTAGCATTGTAGCTTTTAATATAGATTTTAATCGGTGGCATTATGAGCATCAGAACAGATACTGAAGCTGAATGAAGAACTGAAAGCCAAGATAAAGCTGAGAGCACAAGTGCTACAATGAAAGGCATAATCTCTGGTGGAAAAACACGTCTGCATTGACCTCCGTTGTACATTCCATTACACCCAGCAATAGCTGTACATTGTAGTCAGCAACCATTTTATTTTGTGTGTTTTTTCACAACTGAACACCAGCTGCTGAGAAGCAAGCTCGTATCATGTAAATTATATGAATTAGGAGATGTTTTGGTAATTATTTCATATATCTTTGTTTATTGAGAAAAGGTAGTAGGATGCGCCACAAGAGACTTTTGAAAATTCTGAGGAACCTTGTGTCCAGTTGTTACGATGTTTAGTCTGTGAATCTAACATGCATCCCATTTCCAGTCTCTTTTCAAGCTGAGAAAAAATATGTTTGATACTTTGTACATCAGATGCACATCTTAACTTTGAAGGGATACTTTTGTAAAAGTAAAACCTTGTATAAAGAACAAAAATGTTTCTTAATTTTATTGTGGAGTTACAACTTGCATGTACTTTAAACCTGATGTCTTGATGGAACAGGGGTATTCACACAATTCAACTGGAGATCTGTCTAAGGGTACAGCTTGTGTTAAAGGGTTGAATTGGGTGCAATCGGTAATTTTGACATTTTCACCAAAATACGTTTTTCACTTTTTAAATTTAAACTCATTCTCTTCCAAGTGGAGTTCATGAAGCATTTGGATAAGAAGCCATCATTTGCCATACTTATACAATTAAAGTTAAATTCTTTCCTTTTAAATTTATGGATAAGTCAGAAAGGGAGGGTAGTGGAAAGGTTCTGATTTTCATTATATCCTCAAGAGTCTTGTAATGCCCTATAGTGCTTAATGACTCCCAACACAGCAAAAGTGCTATACTTCTGGATTCACCACACTTGGCATATGGTCCACTGAGGTAACAGAGGAATCTCAGTTACATTTTTCTCTTATTTTTCCTCTGCATAGCTTGATTTGTTTAACAACCTTAGCTTTAGTGCAAAGATAAGTTATTCTTTTATATTCTTTTAGCTTCTTCTGAAAATCTCACGGGAAGTCACATTCTCAGCCTAAGGCACTTCATGTTTTACAATACTGTAATGATGACTATCAGAATAATTTTTCATGCATTGTACTGATCAAATTACACACCCAGGGGTATATACACTTTACTTCATGTTTCTTCTTTGTATATTTGGTGACTGTATTGTCATAGATGTACATATTGTGTCGGTAGGGCTATGAGGCATGTAACAGGAATGTAATTTTCTCAGAATTTACACTCACTTGCAGTCATTTATTTAAAATGATAATGGATTCTTTGTATTGGCACTTTGCACCAGAAACATATCATTATTTATTGATGTGATTACTTATTTGTTCTCCACCTTGTATTAGTAAGTTTTAGCACTGAATTCCTTCTTCATTGTTGTTTGTATTTATAAGATTCTGGAATCATGGGGAATCAACATAATGATTAAGTTATTCATCACCAGTCTGTAAGCAATATCTTGAGTTTGTAGCTTAGAATTGGGAGAATACTGAACATCTGGAAGACAAGTTCATTTCATCTTGAGATCATGGTGAAATATTTTGGATATATAAATTCCTTAAGCTATTGTAACCATGTTTTATTGCAAAGATGTAAAATATGCCAGATGTGTGTGAGTTGGAAATCCAAAAAAGAAAAATAAAATATGCAAAGAATTCAGTGATTGTTTGTTTCTTTATTTAATTGAATTTTCACCAAAATATCCACATATTCATGGGAATAAATAATAGTTTTAAGAAATGTTCTGTAATATAACCAATGTGTATAAAAATGGTTATCTTGGAGGCTGTGGTCTCATTCTCTGAAGTATTTGTCAGAACTATAAATACACAGTTTGATTTGTAATCCTTTAGATTACCAATGCATAAAGAGAAAATATTAAAATCTTTCTGAACGGCAAAAGGGAAAAATAGAAGAGTTTGAAGAAAGTAAATGTCTGATTAAAAAAACTCCTATGGCTGCAGCCCTGTCATTTGGATTATTGTGAACAATTAGCATGCAGTTCAATGGGCCTCTACTCAGATGTCTAGGTGTAGTCAAGGCCATGTTGGTATCTCTCAATAACTGGCAGCATAAAAGCAGTAGACAACTGTAACGGTCAATAATTTCAGTGTAGTCATCAATATCTCTATCTCCCTTCATCAAAATCTTTCAAGAAATTATCTATGTAAACTAAAGTCAGTGAAAAACCTTAATAAAACAAAGTGTATGTTTGTGGAAGTTGTCCTATATCGCCCCTTTAAAAAGTTGCTTGATCTTTCTAAGACTGTTTTTTTTTTAATTGTGGTAATCTTCTACAGGTTGAACCTCTCTAGTCTGGCCACCCTCAGGATCTCACCAGTGCCAGACCGGAGAATTTGCCAATCCACGGGAGATCAGTATTATCTAGCAGTATTACCAACACTTGCACCTCTTACTGGGCTCTTAGAAGACATTTAGGGGTAAATTAGAGCTAAATAACAGCACATAACACTGAAAGCAAGGACTGGTGGCTGTAAACAAACTTTATGGGACTCTGAGAAACTTGGCTACACCCATGATAAGTGGATATCCAGCTACCTAAAATCATGTGGGACCAGAGAGTGTCAGACTAGAGAGGTTCAACCTGTAGTTACATGAACACAAAAGAATGCTCAAAATCACAGTCCCTGCCATCAAATAAAAGAAGTCAACTGCGTTTTTATATTTTGTTTACTGAGAGGAATCCTTAAAAAATACTTTAGCTTTACAGCTACTCGACATTCTGACTTTATGATTTCTTATTAATGAAGAATGTCAGTGTTGGATTAGGAGAGATCTATTCAAAATAATAAAAACATTTTCATCGTCAGAGAGAGAATGTGTCATTGGGAGGAGACTGATCAAACAAAAGACCATTTAACAATAACTATTACTGTTACAGCAGTGCCTAGAAATGCTACTAATTTAGAAGGGAAGTATGGATCCTGAAAGACCATTCAAATGAGGCCAGAGACAAAGGAGATTCACAAAAAGGTGGGAAAAAGGGTAATGCTAAGAAAATTTACAAGATTACATTATTTCTGATTCAATGTATTGTGTTGCTTTGGTTTTTAACCTCTCTCTATTTTTTCCATTTCTTAAAAAGCCTTCTTTTGTCACTGATGATTTCCCCTCTTCCTGTTCCTTTGCTTTTTTTAATACACACCCACATTTTATATCATGTAACCCTTCTGGTAGGTGGTGTTGGCAACAATAAGGGCCTGGTTCCTTATTTAGGGGTTCCTCTTAACGATACAAAACAGAAACAGCTTGAACCTCACCCACTAATCTGGGAAAACTAAACACCACTCCTGGGTGCCTCTAAGAGGCAAAACGTCCCACTCATGAGCACTGAGTCAGTGTATAACAAAGGAAAACGTCTATTAAAAGGGAAAGGGAGCCCATCCTTAATTTAGGGAAACACCACAATCATGATTTGAAAGCATGTAACCATAAGCAAACATCCACTCCACAAGTACATTGGGCAGCATCCTCTGCTGACTCACATTGGACTTTTACACTGCATTGTCAGAATGTCCCTTTAACACTACACTCCCTTTTCCTTCTGCTGCACCCCAGTGAGGTGATTGTTCTTGGTTGGCAAGGACCCAGAATTCAGAGGAGAGTTCATGTGGAACACCTCTCAGCTATGAAAGGGGGGAGGGCACATCAAGCAATGCTGCCACTGCCTCTGCAACTCTTTCACTGTTACTATCGCTGCTGTTGTAATCACTACTGCTTGCCACTCACTGCCACTCTGAGTAGCCACCACTTAGCTCAGCTATTAGCAATTTCACTGGGCAGGGGGGACTTCCATACCCCTAATAATTTTCTTTCCCTTTCTGAACCTTTTCCAATTCCAAGATATTTTTTGAAATGGGACGACCACATCAGCATACAGTATTCAAGATGTGGGCCTACCATGCATTTTTATGGAGGCAATATGATATTTACTGTCTCATTTGTTATCCCTTTCTTAATGAGTCCCACCATTCTGTTCACTTTCTTGGCTGCACATTGCACAAAAATTGTGGATTTTTTTTTCAAGAGAACTATCCACCATGATGCCAAGATCTCCTTCTTAAGTGGTAACAGCTAATTTAGCCCCTCCCCCCAGGTCCCCATTTTATATGTACAGTTGCACGTTGGAAAAAATAATGCCATTGCTTTGCATTTATCAACACTAAATTTCATCTGCCATTTTGTTGCCCAGTCACCCAGTTTTGTGAGGTCCTTTTGCAGTTCTTGCAGTCTGCATTGGACTTTACTATCTTGCATAGTTTTGTATCCTTTGCAATTTTTTTCACCTCACTGTTTACCCCTTTTTCTGCTATTTAACTCTCTCCATTCTGAAACTGTACATTCAGTCTTACCCTTTGTTTCACCAGTTACCAGTCTATGAGAGGACCTTCCCTCTTATACTGTGACAGCTTACTTTGTTTCAAAGCATTTGGCGAGGGACCTTATTAAAGGATTTTGGAAAATCTACATACATTATATCCGATGGATCCCCCTTGTCCACATGCTTGCTGACCCACTAAAAGAATTCTAGTAGATTGGTGAGGCATGATTTCCCTTTACAAAAACAATGTTGACTCTTCTCTAACAAATTATGTTCATCTATATGTCTGACAATTTTGTTCTTCACTATAGTTTCAACCAGTTTGTCTCATACTTAAGTCAAGCTTAATTTACGTCTAGTTGCTCTAGAGCTCTGTTTAAAATTTGGTGTCACATTCTTCAGTCATTTGGTACAGAAACTGATTCAAAGGATAGGTTACAGACTACATTTAGTAGATCTCCAATTTCGCATTTGAGTTCCTTCAGTACTCTTGGGTAAATATCATTTGGCTTTGATGGCATGTTACTGTTTAGTTTATCAGTTTATTCCAACACATTATCTAATGACACCACAATTCCTCAGATTTGTCATTTACAAAGTTCCCCAAATATGTGACCTAAAAATGGCTTAGGTTTAGAAATCTCCCTCAGATCCTCAGCTGTGAAGACTGATGTGAAGAATTCATTTAGTGTCTCCCCAATGGCCTTTTCATCACTGAGTGCTCTTTTAGCATCTCAATTGTCCAGTGGCTCCACTGGTTGTTAACATGTTTCCTGCTTCTGATGTACTTAAATATTTTTTTGCTATTACCTTGAGTCGTTGACTAGCTGTTCTTCACATTCTTTTTTGGCCTTACTAAGTATATTTTTACATTTCATTTGCCAGAGTTTGTTTCTTTCTATTTTCCTCACTAGGATTTAATTTCCACTTTTTAAAGGAGGCCTTTTTGCCTTTCACTGATTCTTTTACTTTGTTGTTTAGCCACGGTGGCATTTTTTAAAATTGTTTTTTTGTTTACTGATCATGGTATTTTGTTGAGTTTTTTAGATTTGGGATATACATTTAAGTTGAGCTTCTATGATTGTGTTATTAATATGGTTCCATGCAGCTTGCAGAGATTTCACATTTGACATTGTACTTTTTAATTTCTGTTTAATGAATCATCTCATTTTTATATACTTCCCCTTTCTGAAATTAAATGCTACAGTGTTGGGCTGCTGTAGTGTAATTGCCACCACAGGGGTTTTGCATTGAATTATACTACTATTACCAATTGGTCCATCTATATTCACCTCTTGAACCAGGTCCTGTGTTCTGCTTGGGTCTAAATCAAGAATTGCCTCTCCTCTTGTGGAACCCCCTGTCAACTCACAGGGCCAGGGCCCAACAGGGTTGTGGATTCACTTCAAGACAGAGTCGATTAGGAATAGTTTCTTTTATTAATCTCACTGCGTGACTACTATTACAGGCTTAATACTGCCAGATGTTACACAGCTACTGCAAAGTAATACGCCAATAAGCACAGCAGTTCAATGCATAAAAATGAGCAACAGGCACTTGGAAATGCTTACGCCCCTTCATTCTGCGGGGAGTCCCGTTCCGGTCACCTCGCACCAGGCCATAGTGTATGTGGCTCCAGCTCATGGGGGAGGAATCCAGGGCACCCTTTGAGGTCTAAGTCCCTGGTAAGACTCAGTGGGCATGGGACACCCTAAACAAGTTATATACTACAGTTATTTTCCGGGTGTGCATGTACCTGGCTCAATGCCATTCTTATCACTCTTATGAGCTGATACCGAGGTCAAACTTGTTTACCTCTTAGTAGTTTCCCAGCTCAAGGCATGGGTTAAAGCTGATAAAGCCTAGCTGCTATTTGGGCTTGCAGGGTCCCAGTATATGCTAAGCTGGGTACAGCAAGGATGGAAACTTCCATCCCAGGCCTGCTAAGCTGCTGGATCCACATATGACTTTTATGTCACAGTCCCCATTATTTTTTAAGGTTTTTTTTTAAATTTTTATAGCCTCTCTAATCTCCCGGAGCATTTCACAATCACTATCACCATCCTGGTCAGGCAGTCAGCAGTATATCTATACTCCTATATTCTTATTATTAGAACATGGAATTACTAGCTATAGAGATTCCATGTTAGCTAGTGAGTGGTTCAGTAACTATCAGGATTAGGATCTTTGTCCAAAATCCAACCATTGCTGGGGCAGTAACAGAAGCACACCTTTTCCCTTAAGCCAGTAAGGGAAGAAAAAAGTGAAGACACCTCGTTTTTTAACCCTTGGAAAGACTAGTTAGACCCAATTTTTTGAAAACACTTTGGATGAATAATCATTATGCTGTCAGGGATTGTCAGAGACAAAAAAGCCAAAAACACTGCCTGTGAACAGTTTTTATGGAGAATGCATGTTATAATATACTACCTCAGCCCTGCTGACAAGAAAGCAGGGTGTTTGAAGCAAGCCTAGGACAGCCAAGGATAATAGCATCTGGAACAGACACATCAAGATAAGGGCTGACTTTTGATCACATCAAGAGACCCTAATACATATAAATAACATAAAGGAGATTAATGCACACAAGTTTTAATTAACAACCTCGCTATGTGGTTTACATCCGTGATTTTTCAATCCATTAATTGTAGCACAGTTGCTGATAGTCAGTATTATTCAGTTATTAATACACATTGAAAACTAGCTAGTTAGTTGCACTAAAACACACATATTTATAAATATATTATGAAGTTAAAGATATACTGAATAAAACTTCACAAAGAAAAGAGGATTCACAGAGGTGCAACACAGCAGAGTTAACAGAGTGTCCTGACTTTTTCAAGCCCAATTTTGAAACTTTTACATTTAATTTCTAAGATGTGAAGGTAAGTGAAAAAACTCAGTTAGCAGTCTTGTAAAAACTACAGGCTACGTGTGGCTGCAATTCCAAGAACAGACCCAAG
This sequence comes from Pelochelys cantorii, assembly GCA_032595735.1. Classification (NCBI taxonomy): domain Eukaryota; kingdom Metazoa; phylum Chordata; order Testudines; family Trionychidae; genus Pelochelys; species Pelochelys cantorii. The sequence continues at coordinate 53,622,882 of CM064326.1, forward strand.
GATCCCAGAGTAGCCCTTCTTTTGCTTACTTCCGGGCTCCAAGATGTTGAGCTAGTAAACAGCCTTTCCTCATACAAGTAATCTAAACCTAAACTGAAATACAACGATAAATCCCTTAGCAGTGGGACTGGCCAGCTCACTACAAAATATAATTCCCCCCCCCCCTTTTGGTGTGCTCACCTTCTTCTCACCTGGTGAGAGTGGGCCACATCCATCCTGATTGAATTGGCCTCATTAGCATTAGTCCATATAGAAATGTAACACTCCCAACTTTGTATGTATGTATATATTCCTCCCAAACTGAAGTTTCCACTTCATGTATCTGCCCAGTGGGTTACAGCCCATGGAAGTTTATGCCCAGATACATTTGTTACTGTTTAAGGTGCCACCAGATTCCTCGTTCTTATTTATTAACTTCTGTATCTTGATAATATAATCTACCACTCCAGCTGCATTTCTTACCAATTTCATTCATTTTATTTCAGTTTTTCACTTCTTTTCAGTGAATGGTGGTAGAGCAATGTCTTCCAGTCCCTATGCTCAGAAACAAAATAGAGCAGCTCCAAATCCTTTCATATCTTGGTCCTAATCTTGCGCACACAGATCCTGAGCTCTAATGGTGACAGTGAGGCTCTGCCCAGTGGAGGAGCCCATCCACACAGAAAAAATTGCAGTAGTTGGTCGTTCAGCGCTACACCTCACCAGTCATGTCACAATTCCATAGTATGGCTGATAGGCTGCACTGAAAGAATTTGTTTTGATTTACCAAAGGCCATGAGGACCTAGATCAGCAAGGTACTTAAGCGGGTAAAGTCCCACCAACTTCTGTGGGACATCTCCTTAGCCTGATTGCACAACTGTGAAAGGACCTTGTAGAAATGGAACCTAGGCCTTATTGGGGAATGTGTCTGTCTCAAGTTTGAAACCTCTGTTTTTGCTGTGGACATTTTAAAAGTGTTTTAAATGTCCTTTTCAATTATTCATCCCCCTGCAGACCCCACATGCACTTTACCATCCCGCACATGGCTGAAAGGCATTCTCAACTTTTCATAAAAATCCAACTTCAGCTAAAATCATGCATGATTCAAAAAATAAAAGCCTGTGAAAACTGGGGAATAGACTGTAAACTACATTGCAATCTTTGCTCTGAAAGATACCCAGTAAATGTGCACTAAAATAGTCCTAGAAAAGAATTTCACAATCATCAATAAATTTTAGGCTGAAATCAAATGTATTTTTAAAAGGAACATTGTACTCAAGAGTTTTTCATTCAGTCTTCAGTGAGATATTCTAGAGCAGGGGCAGGCAATAATTTTTGACCGGGGAGCCACTTCAGAAATTTTTTAAATGGCCTGGGCTGCCCTGGAAGGGGTGGGGGCCTCAGGTGGAAGGGGCAGGGCCAGGGCCAGGACACTTCTGTGCTTCTCCACCCACAGACCCTGATTGGTTTGAGGCTGAGGGAGTGCACAAAGTCTTTGCTTCCCTCCTCCCCTCCCCCCGAGAGAGAACTGCCAGCTGTTCTCAATAGCTGGTGTTTCCCTCTAGGTGTCCATGCCCCTGGTGGTGGGAGGAGACTTTGTGTGCTCCGCCCTGCTGCCCTCAGGTTAGTCAGGGCCTGGGGAGGGGGAGCACATGAAGTCTCTTGCTCCCTGCCCCCGCCCTGCAAGGGAGCACCACATTTAGAGTCAACCACCAGCTGAGCAGCAGCTGGCAGTTGACTTTAAGTGCTGAGCTCCTTTCAGGGCGGGAGGAGACTTCATATACACTAACATTCCACATGAAGGTGGATTACAGGAACACCATTCCTGATGACAGCACTGCGCACCTAGTAACAGAGCTCTGCGACTTTGTCCTCACCCACAACTACTGCTGATTCGGAGACAATATTTATCTTCAAGTCAGCGGCACAGCCATGCGCGCCCTCATGGCACCACAATATGCCAACGTCTTTATGACCTTGAACAACATTTCCTCAACTCTAGCCCCCTAGCACCTTTACTCTACTTATGCTACATCGATGACATCTTCATCATATGGACCCACGGAAAGAGACCCTTGAAGAATTTCATAAGGATTTCAACAACTTCTACACCACTATCAACCTCAGCCTGGATCAGTCCACATGAGAAATCCACTTCCTTGACACTACACTACAATTAAATGATGGACAAATTTCCACCACCCTATACCAGAAATCTACCGACCGCTACACTTACCTCCATGCCTCTATCTCCCATCCCAGACACATTTATCAATCTATTGTATACAGCCAAGCCTTAAAATACAACCGGATTTACTCCAATCCCACAGACAGAGACAAAAACCTACAGGATCTATATAAAGCATTCTTAAAACTGAAATACCCACCTGGAGAAGTGAAAAAACAGATTGACGGAGCCAAAAAAGTACCCAGACACGAACTATTTCAAGACAGACCCAAAAGAGAAAACAACAGAATTCCACTTGTCATTATCTACAGTTCATAACTCAAACCCCTCCAATGCATTATACGCAATCTACAACCTATCCTGGAAAATGACCCCTCACTCTCAGAGGCCTTGGGGGAAAGGCCAATTCTCGCTTACAGACAACCTGCTTAACCTGAAACAAATTCTTTCCGGTAACCACGGAACACAGCTACTTCATTAGCATCAGGAAACCCACCCCCTGCAATCAGCCCTGGTGCTAAGTCTGCCCACACATCTACACAAGCGTTTTCATCGCTGGACCCAATCACATCAGCCACCAAATTAGAGGCTCATTTAACTGCACATCTACTAATGTGATCTATGCCCTCAAATGCCAGCAATGCCCCACTGCAATGTATATCGGCCAAACTGGACAGTCTCTACGGGAAAGAATGAATGGACACAAACCAGATATCTGAAAAGGCAACACACAAAAACCTGGACACTCATTAATGGATCTCCAAGTTGCTGTTTTGTTTCAGACCAATTCCACAAGCCAAATACACAGAGAAGGATTGGAGCTTAACTTCATTCACAAGTTTAATTCTTATGCTAATGGTTTGAAATGGGATATGGGATGGCTCACACATTATCAACCAACCAAACAATGAAGATGCTAATGGTTCTTGATGTCCGTGTAGAATCTGGTGTTGGTCATCTTCCTTTCCAAGTGCAAACTAATGGTTCTTATCAGCCTCTTGTAACTATTTATTCTTTGAGATGCTACTAGACTAATTGTTGTTTTTTAAAGTTTTTCCTGTTACAGACTCACTCAGCTATCCCTCTGAAGCTTATCTACTCACTGTCTTTTTTTCTTCCTCCCCTTCAATTTTTTTTCTTTCTCTCTCCTCCCCCCCGCCCCTCCCCCGGCCCCTTCTGTCCCTTATTTATTCTTGGATCTGGACATCCAACACTCCAGTCATCTGAAGAAGTGGATTATGCCCACGAAAGCTCATGATACGATCTACATGTTTTGTTAGTCTTTAAAGTGCTACCAGACTATTGGTTGTTTTTTAAGTTTTTCTTGTCACAGACTAACTTGGCTACCTTTCTGAAGATTCCAATTAATGTATTTATAATTGATAAAAAACAAGAAAGGCAGTGATTTTTCAGTAATAGTGTGCTGTGAGACTTTTGTACCTCTATGTTTGATTTTTTTAAGCAAGTAGTTTTTAATTGAGGTGAAACTTGGGGCTTCCCAAGATAAATCTGACTCCTGAAAAGGGGTACAGCTGTCTGGAAAGGGAGAAAGCCACTGTCCTTCCCCACCTTTCATAGTGCTGCACAGCATAAACTCTTACAGGGAAACAGAAAGCCTTGAATACATGGGTCTTGGCACATAAGCCAAGGATGACACTATTTACAGCTGTTGTGTTCTAGTTCAGATTTCATATTGACGTGTTATGCTAATGATTTCAAGTGTTTTAAAACAAACAATATAAAAGTGAATAGGAATTGCATAATGGTAAGCAAAAATACATATTAGAGTAAGGTACATAGAAATGCAGAATGTCTTTTGAGTAAGGACAATATGGAAATAAATTAAGAAGTATAGTAGATTTTCATTATAATAATTTACTTTCAAATCATACAGTAATAGGAAAAACAGGAACAGACAGCCTTGGTAACAGACAACTTCATTTCCTGCCCCGTCACCTGACCCTCATCAGAATTATGTACTTTAAGTTCCCTGTCACATGACAGAGGTCAGTACTCATCCGCTCCAGTGGTTACTGTTACATGTACGCACTTTCCATGTAAGGATCATTGAGTTCTCAAGTGAATTTTAAGCCTCACAGTGCTTGGGTGAGGTAGGGAAATATACCATTGTGCCTCTGTTACCACTAAAACCCTGCTTATCTCAAAATCTGCTACTAAAATAGTGCCATGAAAAAAAGGAACTGAATATACAGGAAGACAGAATGTTGTCCAAAACTAGAAGGAAAAGATCATTGACAGCTGACCAAATTCTACTTTGCTAAATCCCTCCCCAAACTACAGCCATCAAGCTTTATAAACATGCCTGGTGACAGAAAAGCCCACTGCACAAAAGACTGTTCTGAACAATGATTGCTGGTGTTATCGGCATGGTTAGAAACCCACAAGAGATGTACTTTGGGAAAAAAGGAATGCATCTGAAAGTATTAGGAATGCAGATAACCTGCACGATACTGTTGGAAGTACAGAGGGAGTACACCATCTCAGTTGTCTGGAAAGGAAGCATAGTTCCCCCTCCTCTGTTAAGAGGGGCACCTTTCTTCCTCTCCCTAGCTCAGTGGATAGCTTTCATTGATAGCTTTAAAAATTTTGGAAGCTTTCAGGATTGGACCAGTGTTGTCTTCATATATTTCCTTAACACTTTTAGGGTGCCTCTGCACAGCACTCTTCGCTTGAAATAAGCTATGCAATTTGTGCTATGCAAATTACTTAGCTTATTTCAAGTGCATTTCGAAATAGCTTATTTTGCAATTTGGTGCTGTCTACACAGCACCAAATTTCAAAATAACTCACTATTCTGAAATTCCCCTTAACCCTCTTGGAATGAGGGTTACCAGGACGTCAGAATAAGCCTTCTGTTATTTCAAAATCTATTTCAAAATAATGGGCTGCTTCAATAGATGCAGAATAGCTATTTCAGGATACTTCCAGTGTCCCTAAATAGCTCCACAGTGTAGACGTATCCTTAGCGTCCCTAAGTTTAAGGGAGGGGGCTTAGCTGCTGCTTCTCAGTTCTCAGAGGCATCATCGAGGTGTCCTCTGTCTGGGATGCTGTATGCTCTTAGTTTAAAGCTATTCCTTCACCTCCCCAAAGGCCTTCTGATTGGCCTTTCTGTGTTGATAGCCCAGTTTTTACCAAATCGTACAGTGACTTGCGGGCATGTTGGGCTTGTTTACAAGTATATACATGGGCAAGAGCTGCCCATGTTAACTGGGCAAAGAGCAATTTGATCTTCCTGGGCTGCTGGCAGTGTAGCAATCTCCCTTTGTTGCCCCCAAAATTGTAGTGGGACACCTCTGGAATTAAGGTGCTGAAAGTTTTTTTCAGATTTGATCAAAATATGCTAAGGAACTGCGAGGGGGCAGAGGAGGACGTGCAAGCCACCTGCAGAAGTGGCTCTGGCACCTTGGACTATCCTCCATCTGACAGCCCCAATGTTGTGACACCAGCTACTGTATCTGATCCTCCCACAGGCTTTTTGGCCTGGGCTCAGAGGCACATTAACCACATTAACAGGTACCACTGGTTGTGTCCTGCTTTGGTGGTCCTTCCATTAGGTGAAGGGGATCAGGGGAGCATTGATTTAGTCAGCCAGGTGACAGCATTTTGCCTCCAATCTGATCAGTGGTTGCCGTACTCTGATTCCTTGCAGGCCTGGAAGTCCCTTGCTTTTTCTTTCTCAATTATGCAAGGGGGCGGGGAGATGAGCTTTGACTCTCACCTATTTTTGTTGGCACCTGGCTGATGGCAGAGTCCACATTCACCTCCATTTCTGTAATGGTCATTGTAAAGCCTGATAAAATGTCAGAAGAGGCATTTTCCAATTCATGGCTCTTGGAAGAGCCATTGGTTTTGAACCCATTTTCCAGCTGAAGCTCGCCTCTCCAGGAGCCTGTTTCCTGCCTTTATGCTGACTGGGTTGTTCAAGGTGGCCCACTTGATTGTTCCTAGATGGTCAAGCTGGATGTCAGCGGCAGCTCTTGCTGTTCAAACCTGAGTCTGATGGATGCACTTTTTGTGCAATGTCCTGGAAGAATTACAGGTGACGTTCCCTCAGTGAGCTCCTCTGCACAGATTTTTCTTCCAGAGGGGACCCTGTGTTCCCCTCCCTTGTCATCTCCCAGAGGATCCTCATGCAGCCAGACAGATTGTTGTCCTGGAAGGATTTCCTTTTGCCATCATAATGAAGAAGCAGCTCTGTGGCATGTGTGTCAAATGGCAGCATTAGGCCATCCTCACAGATCTCCCTGACACAGCCCGGAGGATGCTCCTGTTCTTGGGTGCGGGCATGTCTCCAGTTTGACCAATGTGATCAGGGGCAGATGAAAGTTTTGTGGGGCCCAGGGCGTGGGGCCTATTGAAGCACGTGGCCTGGGGCAGCCGCCCCGCTCACCCTGCCCTATATCTGCCACTGAATGTGATACAAACCTTCTTCTAAATGCTCCCATGATTTTCAGTGGAAGATAACGCATAGCACTGTTGCAACCAGATGTTGTGAGCAGCTCTGAAATGTCTGCGCATAGCCCCTTCTGCTCAGCTTCAGACAAAGTGTTTTGTTTTTTTCCCTATATTGGTCCCATTTGAGTACTTTTTTATTACCCCCTCCCACCTTCAGCTTGGGACTAGTTTTTCCCTGTTTGTTCTTGGAGAAGGATTCCTAGCTCACATTCAACATCTTTCCTGCCTGGCCACATTTATGCTGGGTTAGGCAAAAGTACCCATTTTAAGGCCTGACCAGAGCAGAGTGGCCAGGATAGAGTGGTGTGATTCCATGCACAGATTGTGGTCCAGCTGAAGATCTATCACACCTTTTATAAAGTCACATGTTACCCGGACACTTTTCGGTTGATTTTGAGTGTACCTGGTGAAGCTGATGCCCTAGAAATCTGTATTCGTTTAGAGGCTTTTTTTTTTATTTTATTCATATATTTTTATATATCTATTTTAATTTCACTATGTTTTAATGTAATTTTAATTGACTAAAGGTTGTTGGGGTTTTTTTGTGACAGCTCTCTCTCTTCCATTCTTTGTTCCAAAAGGCTGCTCTGGCTACAGCACCTAAGTCTGGGAGACCACCCTGGTTCCTGGGTGTGAATCCAAAGCAGATATATGCTCTTCCCTCCTGCCTGGGCTTAGGTACCTATCTGCCTTTGGGGTAAGGGGTAGGCCCCTCAGCCACTCCTCAGCACTTCAAAATGGCTTTTATGGCTCCCCGTTGAGCACTGCAACACCTAAGGACCCTTTGTGAATGTAGCCCATGGTGCCTAGGGAGATTGTGGAAATTTGAAAGTATGCCCTGAAATGCAGAAAATTATAGAATTAAAAAGTGCTCACTAGCTTAACTCTAACAGAAAACATTAAACCCAAATTATAGATTGGAAGCCACTTACAGTCATGATTGAAGGGCAAGCAATATAGTACGGTAGCTTCCTAATTGCAAATTAAAGGGAAACTAGACAAATGTGGTTCCACTCTGAAACATAAAGAGGACACTTTTGTGTTCCTACTTTGTGGCCAAATGTGCTCACTTTATAAGTGCTTCATGGAATGATGTCCCAGTTACCACGTCCCATTGTAAGCCAAGTTTAAACCAAGATTTAAATGACAGCCAAATCCATCTTTAATAATATTTGATGATTGTTCTTACAGGCTTTATTGCAGATAACATGTTTAAACAATAGCTAGAGAACAGGCACGCAAGCCCAAATAACCTTGACAATGCACTGTACTTCAATATGTGCTTTCGCTTTATGAATGGACATGCTTAGTTTGCTAATTAGAGCTCGAAGGGATATACTGACTCTGGACTTTCAAGCACCTCTGACTACAAATAGTAATTTAAAAAAATGTTGTGACTTTACAAGTTAGAGAAACCATACAATAAAGGCAACATACATTTGGGCTGATTGGAAAGCAGGCAACTAGGGAGAGAACACTGAAGATGAAACAAGCAATCTTATGAATGTCAAGCAGATAACTATTCAACAATATTCTGCATAGAATGCACATTGCCCCAAAAAGAATGGCTACTTTCCAGCCTAATGAGTCTCTGAAGTGCCAAGGATGATGCATACAGACAGGAGATCTTTTGCACATGCTCTGGGAATGTTCAAATTTAACATGATCCTGGCATCAAATGCTAACACATGTAAATGATTATAAATAAAATCCCTCTATGCCCTGAAATAATGTATTCTTTGTTAAATAATGACACAATAGAGGGCAACATGAAATGACCTGATAACGTGGCTCTTGCAGCATGGAATTAACAGTTGCTACATGTAAAACAGAGCCTCTCCTGACCACACCCCATCAACTTAGAGAACGTTCTACAAAATTCAAACACACCAGTCTGCAGGGCACAGTTAAATAAAGCCCTGCTCCTGCAAATGGACTGTAGTGATTACACAGCAAATGTAGAGCTTATTAATACCCACAGCCACACATAGGCTAGCTCTTGGACATAATTTAAGCCTAAACCTTTCAATATATCAAACATCTGTTGCTGCCTCAGTGCTTCACACCTGGAGTCAACAGCACAGTAGCAAGACTGCAGTTCAGCAAGAGTGTGGGGGTAATGTCCTCTTTTTACTTTTTTTCATCTGTTTTATATACTTTATGGCTGTACATTTGGGTTACAGATACAGGTGATCAAGCTACAATATTTGGTACCGATTCATAAGGTATAATTACTAGTTAGCTTTTTAAAAATAGCCATGTAGCCAGCACTTTGAAGCTGCAGCTTGGACACCCAAGCCACAGTTTTAAAATATTGTCTATCCAGACATTTTTAGCACACTAGTGCAAGCCCTGCTACCCCTAGTCTATCAAGCAGACTGGGTGGCTCACTCTTACAGGCTGTGTAGACATACTCTTAGACATATGGAGAACCGTCAATGGCAATTAGCCAACATGGTCAGGGATGAAACCCCAGGTTCTGGTTGTCCCTAGCCACTGACTGCCAGAAGATTGACATGGATGAGGTGATGGATGATAGGGGATGATGGACTGTTCTGTTCATTCCCTCTGAAGCATTGGCCACAGTCAGAACGCAGGATACTGGGCTGGATGAACCATTGGGCTGACCCAACACAGCCATTTTTATGACCAAAAGAGCTTTGAACTGGCCCATAAACTAAAGATTTTACCACTAATTGAATGTGTCATTTAAGTGGGATAGGAGCTAATGGTACTGGTTGACACTTCAGATAAATTAGACTAGCTTCAAAATAATTAACTGTTATGATTTGGTTTGTGTGTGTATAAGGGGCAAAGCTTGGCTATGAGTATCACCTGGGCAAGGGAATTTTGGAATTGAAAAGGCATTCAGGACTCTTCATTACAGATGACTAAGTAATTTGCCTAAATTTCTAAATTATGCTGTAGAATTTGGTTGAGCCGCTATGTTTGGTTGAGCCACTATGAGCACTCCCATAATTCCACTGGCACATAACATTGATGAGAAATAAATAGTGAACATCATATAAGGAATCTAATTCCTTACTAATATAAAAAAATCACCTACAAAGACCAGCATAGAAGTAGGATAAAATTTGCCCTTATAACAAGATGGTGGTAAGACCTTGAATTAATTGAACTGCTTTATGTCTTCAAAATTATAACATTCCAGGCTGAATTCCATTTTTGACAGTGTGAACACTATAATCTAATTCTATTTATTTTGCTTCCTGTAATTTTTTCCTACTTTAAAAGCTGTTGTGGCTAACTCATAGTTTTATAATAATTCTCCAGGCTATAATTTACTGAGGGAAAATAAATCCAAAGAACAGCAAGACACCTAATAGAGATAACTGATGAATAGGATATACAACAGAATGTGTGTTTTATAACCTATCTTTGTTACAGAATCCTTCCACACAGAGCTCATTCCAAGATTGCAGCCTTAGAGAGAAAGTCAATCCCATGCTGGAGAAATCTAAAGCATTCCAAAATCTAATGTGCTTTTATAACAATTATTTTTCTAACAGAAATCTTTTAATATATTAATTTAATTTGTTGTATCAATCACACTGTATTGTTGGGGGGACAGAGAAACTGGACTGTAGGGAGTTACAGTTACAAAACTATCTGAATTCAACCCAATATTTAGTGAGGTATCCACAGAGTTATTAGGGGTTTTACCTTTGGTTAGGACTGCTGCTAAATTTCTTAGGTCAGAATCTTTCCTCTGACACACTTCTTAATACACACTATTTCCATTGAAATCTACTCTCATGTCTTCAACATATATTTATATTATTTAAAAATGCAATCTATTTTTTGTAAAATTAATGTACTTGAGTTATTGTGCCGGACATCAGCTGTCTCCCTCTTAGCTGCAGGACTAACAGGAGTAAAAGCAGGAAGCATTATCAAAATAGAAGATATGACTTTTATTGCTTACAGCCTAATCCTCTCACTTTATGGTTGTGCTTAGTATAAAAGTTGACCAAGAAGAGTGCATCACAATTCCTACTGTTAGCTCTAATTTTGCTACTGGCATTTTATTAAATAGCTTGGGCTGGTGGCTTTGTAGCATTTGTTTGTTTAGGAATGAAGGTTCCTTTTGTGGTTGTACATTAGTAGCACAGTTTATTTTTTCTACTATTACCACAGGGCTTAGCTAAACAAAATCCTTTGTCTGCTATTGCTATCTTTAAATTTATATAAGTTCAGGACACCCCACCAGTTGCCAGAGGCACTCATAAGCTCTCCTTCCTAGCACAACAAACTATCAATATATCCCCACTCATGCACGTACACTGAAAGCAGTGACTTTTTAGTTCCCTCCGGCTTCAGAACTCCATTGATGGCCACAAAGGAATTGGATGAGGAGAAAGCGAGGCTAGTTATTATAAAATTCTGACAGATTGACTTGGCAATTTTATCCAGTGATATACAGTATAATAAAAAATCTCTACAAAGAGCCTGACCAAAGAGAATATCTGACACGAAAAAAAAAGTTTGGACTTGAATGAGAGGAACTCACAAAGCAGTTCTTGATTCTGGCGTTAAAGGAAAAGGAATACTGAATTTGAAACTATTCTGCCTCAGATTAGTGTAAATGTGGTGCCCAGAACATCCCAGTTGATTATTTTCTTAATCATTTATGGGAGGGGAAGCACAATCTACTCTCTATGGATGAGATCATCCTATGATGAGGGTCTGCCAAATAGAGCTAATCAGAACACTTTTAGTAAATTTAAGTTTCTTTGCTGAAATATGCTGTTTCATCTATTCATATCTATGTTAGTGACATTTTCATCAACAGACGGATTTCCTGCTAGATCGTGCCCTGGCTTGGGATATAGGTGACTCCAGTTCACACTACTACTCTACCTAATTCAGAGCAAGATGGGAAGAAAAACCCTGCTCTGATTCAGGCAGATGAGAGCTTTAAATCTGGGCATTGCATATTCCAAGCCAGAGCCCAGATATGCATTCACAGAGGTTTTGGTCTGAAAATGGACAATGATACGATGGAATTGTCACAAAAATATTTGGAAAATTTTTATCATCATGCCAGTGGGGAACAAAGTCTGATCCTGAAACCACAAAAATGTTTCAAACCAAAGTGTCATCCTCCATTAACTCTACTGCCAAAGGTCTATGTACCACTTCAGTATTTGAGAGCTGAAGTAATACTTCCCTGCTTCATTAGAGGCAAGGTAGGTCTCTGTGGAGCAGAGAATTTTATCCTAAGCATCCATTACTGTAAGTCTGAAGAAGGATTGCCCTAGAAGAAAGTGTGTGAAAACCATCTTTACTGATATAAGCCTAGAAAGCAAAATCCATTGACTGCTGCCTGGACTCTCCTTGTCATGAAAACAGGACATTTTTCCATCACCAAAGACCTGGTTAGAAGAATGGAATACTTGAAAAATACTTGAGGCTATATAATTTAAGTGATCATAAAACCAGTAGGAGAGGATGCAGATTATTCAGATTTATGATCTGATGCTAGTTTTTCAGACATACACCCTGTCAGAATTTCTTTCATCCAGTCCAACCGCTTAAAGATGAAAGTAGCCTTATCAACGTTATCGTAGAGCATTTAAACCAAAAAACAAAACCCCCAAACAGAACACATGCCCCTTCTCTCTTTCCTCAAATTATTAGGAGTCCACAATGTTCAGTCCTACAGGGTAAGATCCAGCCAACATAAACCATATTTGATTGTATGGGAGGAAGAGGGCTAGCAATGAAAAGATAAAACTGCTCTCTATATTAAACATCTGGGGTTTACATGTCTAAAGAGGAGATAACTGAAATCTGAAATGTGCACATACATGTGCAGATTTGCAGATGTCGTCTTTTTTTTTTTTTTTTTTTACATATACTGGCAGATTTGTTGACCTCTCCAACTTTTTAAGCCTATTCATAATCTCCATGTTAGATATACTGTTGCTGATAATGGCCAGGGATATGAGAGAGCAGACACATTTCTGACAATGATTGTCAGCAGCAGGCCCCCTTGATCCATTGCTGAGAATGATTTAACTACAACAGGTTGAATCCCAGCAGGACCACGGATGTTGCTGAACCAGAGAACCCCAGCCAAAGAGGTTGCCAGTACCTGGGAGCTCAGCCAGTCTGGTAGCCAGTAGGGCCAGCGGCCTGAGGACAGTGAGCCTGGCCAGCAGGATGGCAGCAGGAGCAGGCTGGCAACTGGGAGTGTGGTGCTCCGCTGGTTGGAGGAGGGCTGAGGACACTGGCTGGGCTGGCAGCGAAGGGGTAAGTCCCAGGAGAGCCCCAAGCCTGACCTCCACTAGTCCAGCAAACTCCCTTATTTGGGACCGCTCAGGTCCCGAGTGTGCCAGACCAAGGAAGTGCAACTTGTAGTTGACACAGGCCCACACTAGACTTGTCTACACTAGAGAACTGGACCATTGCAAATGACATTTCAGCTGAGGTAAGGTGTTCCCACACATCGCACCCTCAAGTTCCTCTGTATTGTGCATACTGTTCTCTGAATGGGAACCCGAAGCAAGGGAGTTGCGGGATTAGCAAATTCATAATGAGCAAAATACGTTACCAAACCCTTTCTTAAATGTGAATGCAATAAACTAGTCTAGTGTTTGTCACTATATAAAATGCCATGGATTTTATAAAATAAATGGCATTCATTTTTATAAACAAGAAAATCCTTAAATCTATAAGCATTGCACCTTGTAAAACAAGTCTCATGTGCATAAGGATCACATAAGCTGCTGTTCAAAATAAAATACACACTCAGTAGAAGAAGATCAATTATATGGAGGGCTGACTGCTTGGGCATTATACAACTGTGCGGGGTGGCCCAAGAGCAAGGGTGGAACAACAGTGCTAGTGTTTTCAGGCTATTCCAGCACTACCATGGGGGCAGAAATATGTAGTGCCACATACTACACGTACATATTGTAGTATGTAGTGCCACATACTACACATACTACGCACGGGTGAGCGGTTCTCTGAGTACGTCCCTTTGCAAAAGTGCTGATAATGCTTGTTCCCTCATGTACTCTTTTGTGCGTGAACAAAGGTGTGTGCTGGGCCAGGGCTTTAATTAAAAACTATTCAGGCTGGAAGTAGATGGTGGGTCTTGGCATACTAGAAAACATAATGTGCACTTGTACGTAAGGTGTGGATTACATGAAAAAGCAACATTATTTTACAAGGGACCCTAATAGGGGCACAAGCACGTCAGTGTTTTAGGGCTGAAGCTCAGCTCAGGTAAAAGGAAAGGGCCATCAGCCCAAATGCATGACCCACAGCAACCAAGAATCCCTCCTCCTGGGAGACCGAGGCAAAACACGGTGGAAGGGCAAGCGACTACTGCCACATAGGGAAACACCCAATTTTCAATGAGTGTCAGCAGATCCTCCTCCTACAGCAAAGTAAGCACAACCTTAGGAGCCAGGAATTCCCTAACATGGGAGAGTAGGAGCAGGGTCAAAGGAATGAATTTTGCATTTAGTATTGAATTGTGCGGTCCATGCTCGGCTCTGCATGATGCAGGATTGTCTTCTGAAGTCCAAGTCCAGCCTCTGTGAGAGAAAAAGAGAGCTCTGCTCACACGCAGGCCTCCCCAGACTGCTACGGGAGAGGTGAACTCCCAGGTAGCTCGTACCCAGTATCATTCCCATGGAGAGCTTTGAGTGCAGGCCAGACACTTGAGCTGAGCCAGTGCAGCGAACAAAGCACCAGAGTGCTGTGGTGACAGCAGTGTAGTTTGCTAAGCAGACAGGCTGCTGGATTTTTATACCAAGTGGAGTTTTTTTTTTCCTTCATTCCTAGGCACAGTGAATAGTTACCAGCCTGAAGGTCATAAATGTATGGATCACACTGTGGTCAGGTCAGGGTCTGATAGAACTGTCTCAATCTTCTGCCCAGTCACACATGGCTGTCGACATTTCTTAACACTGTGATTATTTGGGTAGAGGCTTTCAACAAAAGGGATTTTACAGGGGAGACGCTTCCCTCACGCTACCAGCATCAGCTGAATGTATCTGGATTTAGCTTTAGCCAGCTGCTTTTCATCTTGGTGCTGATTTCACCTAAGAACTGAGAGAGCTGGAGAGGGTGCTATTTCCCTGTGATGCAAAGGAGATGAAAAGCTGGAGGGCATCCACCTACAGCTGGCATGTTAACCTGTATCTTCTCACTGTTAGCTCCAAGCACCACAAAAGGTGAACTTGGAACTGATTGCATCCATAATGGACAGTCCTGTCAAGAATTACAAATCAAGAAAAACAGAAGGAGATACAGGTTGAACCTTTCTGGTCTGGCAACATCCCTGGTCTGGCATGATTTTAGTTAGCTGGAGCTCCACTTATCTTGGGTGTGGCCAAGTTTCTTGCTGTCCCATAAAGTTTGTTTACAGCCACCAGGCCTGGCTTTCAGTGTTCTGTGCTGCTATTTAGCTCTAATTTACCCCTCAATGTCTTCTAAGAACACAGTAAGCAATAGAAGTGTTGGTAATGCTGCTAGACAATATTGACCTACTTTGAGTATCATGGGCCATGCTATTGTGCTAAGGGAAGGTTAGGGCCCATAATAGGCAGCCCAGTTTGGTTTCCACAAAAGACAAGCGCTTGCACATTCAGAATTAGGGGCCTGGCAGCAGCCATAGGACTGCATTATTGGCACGGACTGCCCTTCAAATTACAGTGATGGCTCTTAGCATTTTTCAAACTGCCTTTGATAAGTAATTAAGCTTTTCCTCAGCATTTCTCCAAGGTGGTCTCTGTATTGAGTAGTTTGCAAGTATCACAGTGCACTTCAGTGGTGCCTTCAATCTAAAGATCTCAAAGCACTTCACTAAGCCATATGATCTGGATCCACAAAGGGATTTAGGTGTTTCAGTGCAGAGCTAGACAATTACTGTAGTCCACAAAGCTTGATTTAGGTGTATAGGCTCCGTATATAGTGCATGAGGACAAATAGGCACCTGAGGAGAAATAAGAACCTGGGCTCTACTAAAGCCAGCATGCTAGGTGGGGAGCCGTCTAAGCTAGCCAATGGGCAATACCAATCAGAGGGGTGTGGTCTAAGTCCCAACACTCTGAGGGATCTCAGCACCTGAGCCCAGGCTGCAGGGAGGTGTCTCTTTCTGCTACCAAGCCAGAGTTGAGTACCCAGCTCCTGAAGTCAGGCAACTTAGGTACATAAGCCAGTTTGTAAATGCTTATAAAATGACAGAGAAGGCCATTTCCCTTTACCCCAGTGGGAAGGTTTCTCAGCCAGAGTATGCAAAAACCCTTGATTCCCTTCCTCCTCCTGCCTGATGAGAAGGGATTTGGAGCAGGATTTCACACCTCTCTGCAGATAAGACTGATGTTGCCCTGCCTTTGAGGATCATGCTGAGGCTTGCCTATAAGACAGGTGTGGATGAATGCCTGAGGTGCAGGAGGTATGCCCAGCAGCAGAAACTTGGGTGCTTAGGAAGATCTTTGAGCAGAAATGTAGGTGCTTGTTGTGCTCAGGTGTCTCACAGGTTAGGTTTCAGCTGAGCAGAAGTTTTGAGGATCACAGTGACACTGAGACCTGAGACTTCTGTGCCTACTTGTGGGCTCTAGAGGTGTGTCTAGATGACAGGGTTTTGTCGACAAAAGTGGACATTTGTCGACAAAACTATACCTGCGTCCACACTGCTGTCGAGTTATGTCGCCATAACGTCAACATAACTCAGCCGTTTTGTCGATGGCTGTAAACCTCAGTCCACAAGGAATAACTCCTTTGTCGACATAGTTATGTCAACAAAAGGCAGGTGTGGATGCAGGGGAAAAGTTATGTCGACAGAAAAGGCCTCCAGGAAAAACCCCTGGTGGACACTCCTGCCACAGCTTGCAACTCTATTGTTCCTGGCTGCAGCCATCTTTAAAAGGCACAGGCACCCAGGATCGGCACTCTGGCACTCTGGCAACAAGCCACCTCCAGAGAGGACCCTGATGGTGGAGATCTGTTGTGTGGTGAGCCATGTCCCAGAGACAAGCCCCCCAAGACCTCCCTGGCCCTTCCAAGGACTCATCCCCCAGGGAAGCCAGGGGCAGCAAATGGTGGGCACCCTCCTGGTCAGGGCCCGAGATTAAAGCCCTTTTGGAGCTGTAGGCTGAGGAGGAGGCACTTCAGCTCCCACAGACCAGGCACCGGAATGTGGACGTTTACAGCAGATTGGCAGATGGCCTGGCCAGGAAAGGCCACCACCCCCGCACAGCACCGCAGGTCAGGGCCAAGGTGAAGGAGCTGAGGCAGGGGTACGTCAGGGCCCGTGAGCACAGCTCCCGCTCCGGGGAAAGGCCACGCTCCTGCGCCTACTACGAGGACCTGGACAGGATCCTGGGGGCAGGGGAACCCCTGCCTCCTGAGAGGCTCGTGGGGTCCGGGCTGGAGACCCCCATGGTGCAGCGGCCACAACACCTGCTGGGGGACCAGGAGCTCCAGGAGGAGGAAGAAGAGGAGGAGGACGGCACCCAGAGCATTCAGGAGCCAGGCAGCCAGACGCAGGAGGCCTCACAGACCACCTAGGACACCAGGGAGGGAACATCAGGTGAGTGCTGTGAGGGTCCAACACACACAGGACAGGGCAGGTGGGAGCAAAGGGGATGCTGCAGTGTTGTGACATGTCATGCTGAGCACGGCCCGGGGGGGGCACACCTATGGCCGCCCTCAGGGAGGGCCGTGCTACCCCCCCTGGATGCACACGGCTGCTAGGCACCTCCTGTTCCTGCAGGCAGGGATGCCACATGCAGGCATGGGCTGGAGACGCTGGGATTGCCGCACAGCCGCAGGCCTCTCAGCACTCTGCGGGAGTCTCAACCATGGCCTGGCACTCGTCCGTGCTGCTCGGCCATGGGGGATGCGTGAGGGGGGGCACGACGGTGGCCTGCACACCGCCTGGGCTCCAGGGAGGCCGTGGCTGCGGCCCAGGCCACACCATGCCTTACCGAGACGCACATGAGCAGCCTCTGACCCTAGGACAGGCACTGCCTGATGAGAGGAAGGAGGGCATGCCCTCCCAGGGAAAGGGTGAGCATGCATGACTGACGACTTTTCCCTCTTGTCCTCCACAGCCCGACCAGCTGAGCAGGAGGGGGGCGCCACCCCTGCCCCACCGCCCAGACGGCCGCAGGGAACCCGTTGGCACTGGAGCAGCTATTTAGAGCTGGTGCACCAACACATCACGGTCCTGCAAAGGATGCAGGAGTCAATGGACAGGAGGCTGGAGGCAGAGGCCGAGTGGCGCCAGCAGTTGCTGCAGGAATTTGCCCTGCAGCGCAGGGACATCTGCGCTGCCATCCGGGAGGCCATGGCCTTCCCCGGTCCTTTGCCTGGTCCTGCCCCTCCTCCTCAGCCTGCCCCCCCCCTCAGCCCCTGCCATCCCAGCCCCAGCCCCACCTCCTGCCCAGCCCCCTGCTATGGCAGCCCGCACGCGCAGCCAGGTGCAACAAGGCCTCCAGAGCCAAACCGCCAGGGGCTCTTCCTCCAGGCAGCCCCCTCAGCCCTGAGCTTCCCTCCCCCCTTCCAAGTTGACATTCCCCCTTCCCACCAGTGACACAAACTGAGGGACACGCTGTATTTTTTTTACAAACAGTTTATTTTATAAGAAACAATTTTTTTTTCTCTGAACACAAGTTATTTATTTTATTTTGTTCCAGAAGCAACAGTTAAATAAACCGCACAAAAGTTTTCACCACCACCTGTCTCCGTTCTCAGTGTGTGATGAATGGGTCGACTGAGTGAATGTGGGGCTGGGAGGGGTTGCAAGGAGGAAGGCATCGGGGGCATGGGGCACTCCCACATGTGGAAGGCCCTGGGGACAATCAGGGGCCTCCCTGTGTGAATTGCTCCCTTGGGGCTTCCTGAATGCACAGGCCCAGCCGGTGGGCTTGCCGGGTGGCAGCTGTCTGGGGCTGCTCAAAGTGCCTCCCCTCCACATCAGCCCGTGTCCCCCATGCAGGGAGGAAGGTCTCCCCTTTCCTCTCCATGAGGTTGTGCAGCACACAGCATGCTGCAACCACATCAGGGATGTTGTGTTCCCCCATGTCCAGCCACGTGAGAAGGCACCTAATCCTGCCCTTCCGATGGCCAACGGCGCACTCTATCTGGAAGCGAGCCCTATTGAGGCGGGAGATGAACAGTTCCCTGCTCGCATCCAGGTGGCTGGTGTAAGGCTTCATAAGCCAGGGCATGAGATGGTAGGCTGCATTGGCCATGATGCACGTAGCATCTGCACATCCCCGACTGCCAGGTTCCTCTCTGGGAAGAATGCCCCAGCCTGCAGCCTGCGGTACAGGTATGAGTGAACTGTCCCCTGTGGTCGACCAGGGCCTGCAGCACCATGGAGAAGTAGCCCTTCCTGTTGATGTACTGTGCTGCTTGATGGGGCGGGGTGAGGATGGGGATGTGGGTCCCGTCGAGTGCCCGCACGCAGTTTGGGAACCCCAGCCCTGCAAATCCAGCCAGGATGGTCTGCAGGTCTCCGAGGCGGACGGTCCTGTGGAGCAGCTCAGAATTGATGGCCATCACCACCTGCAGAAAGGGACAAATAGAAACACACAGAACAGGACATTAGAGGGGTTGGCTCAGCTGCTGAGGGGTGCTCCCCCTCTTCCCCCCCAAACCCCAACAGCCCCCCCCCCCAGGCAATCCCTGACCGACCCCCCGCCCCTCCCGCACCATGGCTTCTACCTCTGCCACCACATCCCCAATTCCCTGTGTCTGGTCCTGACTGCTCCCCAGAGTATCCCCTGAGAGTGACTTACCTCCATCAAGACGGCCCCGACGGTAGACTTCCCCACGCCAAACCGATGCCCCAGGGAGCGGTAGCTGTCAGGGGTAGCCAGCTTCCACAGCACAATGGCGACGCACTTCTCCAGGGGGATGGCAGGCCGCAGGTGGGTGTCATGGTGTTGCAGGGCAGGGGCGAGCCAGACACAGAGTTCCTGGAAGGTGGCCTTCCGCAACCAGAAGTTCTGTAGCCACTGGTTGTCGTCCCGCTGCTGCAGCACTAGCTGGTCCCACCAGTCCAAACTGGTGTCCAGCCTCCAAACTCGCCTCTCCAGAAATAAGTTGGGGGGGCAAGGGCAGCAGGGCTGCAGCCTGAGCGAGGGGCTCAAAGCTGGGCTCAGAATCCAGCTCTGCCGCCAAGGTCATCATGCTCTCCTGAGCATGCAGCAGAGCTTCCAGCAGCATGGTGTGGGGCCATCACCTGCCCAGGGGCAGCTCAGGCTCCATGGCTAAAAAAGCCAAATTAACACACAAACAAAATAAACAAACAAATGGACAAAAATACAAACAAAGAAACAAAAAACCCAAACAAACAAACACACAAACAAACACAGAAGCAAACAGACAAACCAGAAAATAAACAGCTGTGGTGTCTGACAAAGCAGGGCAACCAGAGCCAGAAAAACTGCAGAAGCTTTGCTTTCCCTGTATAAGGTAGGCAAGCCAGAAGCAGGAGCAGAGCTACGGCTGGCCAGGAGGATCCCTTTAAGCACGCATCTCTGCAGAGAGCATGCAGCAGTGCCTGGGCTTTATGGCTGCCCCTGTGACCTTCCAGAAGCACTTCCATGTGCCTTCTTCTGTCGACAGAGCGTCCCGCAGTCTGGACGCTCTTTGTCGACAAAACTCATCGCTTTGTTGAGAAAGCAATGTAGTCCGGACGCTCTTTGTCGACAGAAGTTTTGTCGACAGATTCTGTTGACAAAACTTCTGTCGACGGAAGCCTGTAGTCTAGACATACCCTAGGTGTCTAAGTTCTTTTGTGAACCTGGCCCTGTGTGGATCAATCCTCATGGTATTACACTATCTGTTCTTATAAGCCTCTTGTAACTTGAATAATCCAATTCACTATTTTTCTCTTTTTTTCTGGCTATACTGCCACTGTGACCTTTGGCAATTCCCTTAAATGCTCAGTTTTGTCTCTGCCCATCTTCCAGATGAATGTGGTAACTTCCCTTCCATTCTCATTCATATCTGTAAAGTGCCTTGACATTCTTAAATGTAAGGTGAGGCGCAATGCTTTTGACTCAACAAAAAGGGGCTTAAAAGTATTCAGTGTTTTACAGGTTTAAAGAATTGTCAAAAGAGTAACATTTCCTAGGGAATGCATGAAAATGACTTTCTAATGATTGCCGGACACAAGATCTAAGAAGTGAGGTAAGATGGCACTCTCTTCAAAGTGATCTGCTTCCCATTTAGAACATGTCTTAAGAGGAATAAAGGAATAACTTTTTGGATTGGGGATAATGAACTGTCATTGTCTCACCAACACAAATTAGTCTGCTTGGGAGGAAAAGAAAAATACTTTAAGGGTGACTGAGAGAGGTCTCTACTGTAGAAACTAAAGCCCAAAAGACTGACATTGTATCTGACAAAAAGGAAGATCACACTCACAGGACTTGCAGAAAACAAATTTACATTTAACACCTGCAGGCATACATATATTGCCTCGCGCAACTGGTCAAGCCAGAAAGAAAAGATGAAGGGGAAAGGTAACTTGCCTGTGGTACATTTGAAACTATCAAATAAATCACAGAGAACAAATGTTTATTTCCCCCTCTAGAGAAAGATTCCCCAATCATCATGCAAGTTCATGATAAATTACCCAAAGACAGAAATGAAGTGATCTGGGAGACTATCTCAGTCTGCAGAAGGAAAGGAAAATGAAAGCAAATGATTTTAAAATATGTTTTGCAACATGGATTTCTGGACCTGGGAATAATTTAAATTTTTGTCCCCTGAAAACATTTTAAAAAATTGGTTATTTCAATCACGAAAGGTTTATATTTTGCTCCTCCAATATACATCAAAGTGTACCAATATGATGTTTGTGCTGATGTACAAGGAATTAGACACCTGAACTAAAACCCCACATCTAGTCTCACATCCGAATTCTAGGTTTCATGTTCTCTATTCGTGGCTGTTTCCTCTATCTTGTTTATTTAGATTGTAAACTCGTGGGGAAAAGACCCTGTCTGTATGTTTGTACAGTAGCAAACTGATCAGGGGGTCCTGATCTCAGCTGGACCTCTAGATGCTTCCATGATATAAATAATAACAACTGCATCTAAAATGTGGGTTGTATTGAAAGCCAAAGCAAGATTCTGTGACATGAGCCTGTTATAATATTAGCATAAATGGAATCTAAACAAGCCAGTTGGAATACAATGGCTACGTCTAGACTGGCATGATTTTGCGCAAATGCTTTTAACGGAAAAGTTTTCCATTAAAAGTATTTACGCAAGAGAGCGTCTAGATTGGCACGGATGCTTTTGCGCAAAAGCACTTTTTTGAGCAAAAGTGTCCGTGGCCAATCTAGATGCGCTTTTGCGCAAGACAGCCCCAATCGCCATTTTAGCCATCGGGGCTTTTTTGCGCAAAACAAAACTGAGCTGTCTACACTGGCCCTTTTGCGCAAAAGGTTTTGCGCAAAAGGACTTTTGCCCGAACGGGAGCGTCGAAGTATTTGCACAAGAAGCACTGATTTCTTACATTAGAACGTCAGTGCTCTTGCGCAAATTCAGGCGGCCAGTGTAGACAGCTGGCTAGTTTTTGTGCAAAAGCAAGTGCTTTTGCGCAAAAACTGGCCAGTCTAGACACAGTCAATATGTTTAGCTCCTATTTTCTAGTGACTATCTGCCTTACTGTGTTTGTCTTATGGCACTCACAATCCAAGGTAAAGCCAGCAGTAGTTACCAAAAAGTCATTGAGGGTTAGCCAGTCAAGTTTCCTGGTTTACACCACTGCACTGAAAGATAAAGCAGAATTCATTTAATCTGCTAATCAAGAGACTAACATTCAAATGCCCTATCCTGGAGCTTCTGAAACTGACATTGTGTTGAATGATAGAGTTAATATCAGATGACAGTTTGCCAGAAGCCATTAATTTAAACTCTCAGTTTTGTTTCAGGGCCTGTTAATTTTATCCTGGCCTTCCAAGGGGAAGATTCCAAGGAAAGAACAGCCATGTTCTGGTTTTTCTAACAGAAAGGTCATTTGTAAATCTCCCTCCATCCCCCCCCCCGCCCAACCCTCCACCCCCCTAAAAAAAAAGATTCTTTAAAGCCAAGCAGAAATGAAATTAGACTTTTGTTTATACAATACTCTGCCTGATCCTGGATTTATTTTTAAAAGTTAGTAAACTCTCCTTCCAATTTAAATTGAATAAGTAGGTGCAGCTGAGTAAATGGACAGGGGCTGGGCTGCACTCATGTGTTTTCATTTTAAGATTAGGTGAGGAGGAAGATGAGGTAAAGAGGCAAAAACAGGAAAAAAGAGAGATGCAAAATGGAGGGGCAAAATAGTATAATGCAAGAAAATTACATTTTGAATAAAAAGCCAATGTCCGCTGTGCTTTGAATTCACTTGTCAAAAACAGCGGTCAACTATTTCTGACTTACCCCACTCAGGGCCCTGCGATCTAGAGCATGAATCCAGATAAGCAACACTTATATGGCCTCAGGGAAGTATGCTGTATATCATGCTATTACTTTCATTAAATAGGTGGATTTTCATGGCATGATAGCCATTACCAGCAATAGGCGCACCCACATCACTAGTGTGGTGGAGCTTCAGCATTTCCCTAATGCAGTGTTTCTCAAATTGGTCCATAAAACCACTTTGAGAAACCTGTTAATTGGCTGCGCTGGTTTGTTTATTTACTGGTGCCGCGGTCACAGAGCCTTGTGGCTCCTATTGGCTTCGTTTCGCCATTTGAAGCCCAGGGGAGCTGCGGTAAGCAGCGGCCCAGTCCACGCCGCTTCCTACAGCTCCCCTTGGCTGCAAACAGCAAAATGGAGCCAATGGAATCCACAAGGCTCTGTGGCCGCAGCAACAGTAAATAAACAAACCAGAGCAGCCAGTTAACAGGTTTCTCAAAGTGGTTTTGTGAACCACTTTGAGAAATACTGCCCGCCCTAATGGAAGTCTCCTCTGAAGCATTTAATTTCATTTTAAAAAACATGTCCTCCTGTGCCAGGTAGCAAACAGCAACTGTAAGTTTTCAGATATGTAATATAATAATTCTGTTTAATTCTGCCTTTCCCCTATCAAAAGCACATATTAGACTGCTAACCAATTCCTTTGTCTCAGGCTAGTTTTGGCAGAAAAAAAAAAGCAATAAAAGCTACGCAAAAATGCGGCGCACATTTTACGTAGCTTTTTCTGCAAAAATGCCGCAGTGTAGACCTAGCCTCAGAGGGATAGCCATGTTAGTCAGTAACTTTAAAAACAATGAGTAGTCCTATAGCACCAACGGGTATATCGACACAGCAGGGCTAAAGTCGAATTAAGATATGCAATTTCAGCTACATCAGTTGCATAGCTTAAATCAAAATGGCTTAACTCAGCTTTTTGTACTGTCTACACAGCAGGAAGTCAAAGGAAGAACACTCTTCTTTCGACTTCCCTTACTCCTCATGAAATGAGAGTTACCATGAGTTGGAGTAAGAAGTCCTCCAGCTCGACATTATTTCAAAATAAAGGCCTGTAGTGTAGATGTGCACTATGTTATTTCGGAATAACATCAGTTATTCCGAAATAACGCTGCTGTGTAGACATACCCTTACAGACTAACAAAAATATATATGCAGTATCATGAGGTTTTGTGGACAAAGCCCACTTCTTCCTTTGTGTTCATAAAATAATTATGGTACCACAGCAAGTCTAATTATGGTCACAAAAATGGTAAATAAAGCAGATTTTGTGTGCACTGAAAATGAGATTTATACATTTTTGCTAAAGTCAAAGGAATGAAAAGCAAGGTAAAAATATAGCTTTATTTTTTTTGTTTGAGAATAGGAAATATATAAAACTATTTTGCTGCCACGGCACAATGACTTTGTTCAGCCTTGGCAAACAGCAAAGGTCTAGACACACTTTGAAAAGCATCTTTTCCATGCATGATAGAAATGGCTTGTGTGGAGTAATTTGCAATGAATTCCTACCTCTGAGTGATACTATGAAACCAACTTCTCAGCTTTAAAATAGCCCAAAGAAACTATGACAATGGCGGGATCTAGTTCTTCCTTCAATGGAAGTGAAGACTATTAAGCCAAAGTATTTGATTTCATGCCTCGTTCTTATAGCACTTGGGAGCATTTGCAATAGAAATGTAATCTGATCTCACTAATGCTTTGGCTATAGTATTGATAATATCCTCTGTTGAAATATTTTCACCCACAGACCCCATCAATGATTTCACTTTCCTGCCTGCTTGTTCTGGGCAAAAAAAGAGAAAGGACTATGCTAAGTAATTAAGGCCCAGTTTTTCAAAGGCATGTGGCCTCCCTCAATTGAAATTGATGGGAGTTAGGTGCCTAAATATTTCTAAAGAATTTTCACTCTCTTTGAAATGGGTCAGTCACACTTTCTGTGCTAGCCTCTTCAATTAGTATCTTGGTTCCTTAGTCAAGGTTCCAATGTTTGACTGAATCACTTCAATCATAGAAGATTGATAACTCATAGCTAGCAAATATGGTCTTGCTGCAGTACTCCTACTAAAAATGCTCTCCCCTCCCCAACATGTATGATTTCATTAGCAAGAATTTGTGATTTTCTGTCGTGTATAAAAGACTGATATATGATGCTGGCCTAAAACCCATTATTTTCAATGGTGGAATCAATCTTCATATCTTCAGCCATTTCTTATGAAGTAACCAAGAGGTCCATCTAGCTCAGGGCTACTCGACTTTGGAAGTCCCGGGGGCCACAATGATACAGCACATGCCGAGGGCCGCAACTTAAGTGTGGTTGCATATACATGCAAATATATATGCAAATAGCTTCTTTCACACTGACGGGCACGAATACAAAGATTAAGACAAGACTACACAACACACAGGTCCCCGTTTAAGTCAGTTCTGCTGATATTAATAAAATCCAATATTTACCCAATTTCCACCCATATGACAACACTTTTAATGAGCAATGACAGTGCAGGAATTTAACTACTAAAACACATCTCAACAGAAGACCATTATATTGACTACTTTTGTTTTGGCTCCCACCTGCAAGCCACATGTTGAGCCCTGCATAAACCCAAAGTGCACCATGGGCCGCAAACAACCAGGCTGCGGGCCGCATGTGGCCCGCAGGCCGCATGTTGACTAGCCCTGGTCTAGCTGGTCAGCAATATAGCTCACAAAACAAATAGCTTCATTAGTTAGAGGAGGTCTTTTTTTGCCTTGCAAGTGAAGCTCTTTGCCTCAGAAGAAAACATAACAGCACCTCTGCCTTTGGAATATCGTTCTTGTCATTTCCCTGTATAGCTAAGCTGTTGAGGCCGATCCCTCAGGATGTGATTAACATTAGCAATGCATTATGTATTCATTGTGAATAAAGCATTGAGTAAATTTAGGGATTTTCTGTTGACAAATCATGTGGGAACCAATCCTGTTATCTGGGAATTTATTTGTAACTTCTAAAGCCTAGTTTACAATACACCCTCCTTCGATCTAACCCACACAATTTCAGCTACACATGTCTTCCACGTGGTAAGGTCAGCAAGGATTGCTTTCCCATTGACTCCAGCTACTCTTCTGATCCTGATGGAGTACTAGAGTCAATGCGAGAGTGCTCAGAAGTTGATTTATTATGTCTAAGCAGATGTGATAAATTGACTACCAGTGGATCGATTTCTGCAGTGTACATCCACCGTTTAGTGTAGACAAGCCCTAAGTATTAACCAAATAATTTATAGACATAATTTTCAGCCTATGTTTGTAAACTGATTACTTTTGATTATTCTGATTGCTATTTGTTTTTCTTGATGTAAGACTGACCCCCGTTGCATGCTATTGTTTCACTTTCCTGAATGGATGAAAAACTTGTAAAAGCAGGGGATTATTGAATACCAAATGAAGACAATGACAAGTAATTACTCATGTGGACTTGAATATCCTTATTCACCTGTGAAGATGAGTATTCATGAAAACAACAGTTTGCTTATTCATTTTCCATATTATTTCTGCGTGGGTTTCTTCTATACTACAAGTCTTCATTATGGAATGTAAACTTTAAGGTCAGCAAGTAAACAAAGTCACCTACAGGTAAGGGAATGTACATTTTGCATCTTTGCACAACTGTTTTGATTGTGTTGTCTTTCAAGGTGACTTTTCTGAACTCTCACTCTTAGATCCAATACATTTGTGAGTTACAAGAACTGTTTATTCATATTCCCTACACCTTCAGGACACAGTATTGCCACGCTTACATGCTATGTTTCAACCTATCTTTCATTACCCTTATGCTTAGATCACCACCAAGCCATGTAGAATATTACCAAGTCAGAACAGATGCCTGTTACAGCAAAGCTGTTTCTCAGTCCTTTAACTAATGAAATCCTGGTCCTTGCTTCATGTTTGGGGAAACCGCAAATATTTGCCTTTCTCTTCACTGCTTTTAGAAATACAGTAATTCCTCAAGAAGGGGAGTACAGATCTGAACAACTGACTTCTAAGTTCCCGTATCGATATGTTGCTCAAGTAATGTATTTATTGATACTGGACATGCAATCAGTTCTGAATCTTCTTCAATTATTTTCTGCGAGTTGGGGATATTTGGCAAATGGCGATGAGCATGTGAGAAGAAGCTACAGTTAGAGCACTGCAGTTATGAATGTACATTAACAATATATATTGTGTAAGAAGGCTAGAACACCATTAAAAACTCCATATCCAGCCAAGTGGACAATTCTTGGCACAGGCATTATGCAAGACAGCAAAAAGCTGTTCATCCAGTAAATCCCTTGCAAGTCCCAGTGTAGCAGTCATGCTGGGGGAGGGGCTGAAAGGGTGTTTCAGGGGCGGGACTGCAGAATCACGCAGCACTGAAGAGATTCCAGGCTTCTCTGAAGCCCACAAGATTACCCTGAGAGGCTTCAATAACTTAGTCCCGCAATGATGTTTAAGTTGTACCAGTGGCCTCTCCAGCCCCCGGAGCAGCCCAGGATCAGAAGGGCACAACGTTGTCTTAAAAGCCCCCTTCCAGGGGTGGACTGGCAATCAAAATAGGCCCGGAAAATGGGTTGAGAATGGCCCAATTTTTCACATCAAAGAATTTTTTTAAAATGTATTCTTTGACCCCCCATTAGCCACACCCCCCTGACTCCCATTAGCCAGGCCTCTGGAGGTAACACTCTCAGGGCAACATGGACACATGACCAGAAGTAAAAGGTGTCATGTGACCCCTCTCTAAGGACTTTTCCCACCATCCTCCTACCAATAGGGATTAGTTTGGCCCCCACCAAACCCCCCTCATGCAACTATCCTGCAATTGCATTAACCAATGTGTGTGACATTAACTCAGGGGCGGAGAGGCTGGGGGAAGTGTTCCCTCCAAGAGTTTCCTCCCATGAGCAGAATGAATTTTGTGTTTTGCACCATTACTGAGTTCATGTGGCTTGTTTGGATGTGCCACTGTGGCACCCAAGTTATTAATAAATATCTTATAAACCGCTATCTTTTCCCTCTGCTGCCATGTCTCCTCCTCTTGCTCCATCAGCTCCCCTGGTGCCTGCTGCCCCCCAACCCCTCACCCTCCTCTGCTGTCCTGACTCCTGCCCTTCTCACTGCCCTCAGCCTTCCTGAGACCTGCCGCCCTCCACCAGCCCTTCTCTCCCACCTGTGCCCACTTCTCCAGTAGCCCCACTCTGATCATGTGAGCTACCTCTCCTTATCCCCTCTCCTAACACCTCCCTCTACACACCTGCCCTGCCTCTCTCCTCTGGTGCTGGTCCCTCCCCTGCAGGTGTCTGCCCTTCTGCTTCACCCCCAGAATCCCCTGGCACCTGCACCTTCCCTTAGCCATGCACCCTCCTGGTGCCTCCCCCTTCCCTCACTGCCCCTGCCCGCTTTTTCCCTGATGCCCACCCCCTCACCACTCTCTGCCCCCGTTCCCCCACACATGACTTGCTCCATCCCCACCTTCCTCATGCCCACCCCTTCTTTCAAGCCTTCTCCCAGCACCTCCCTCTCCCCCCTCTAGCTCCCAATGCCCTTACCCTCTCCTCTCCTCTCCCAGCATAACCCTGTCCCTCCTCCCACTGACACCTCCCTTCCTGCCCTTTTCCTCATTGTCTCCACTTGGCCCCCTGGCATTTGTCTCTCTTCCACCCTGTCCCTTGGTGCCTTCCCCTTTCTTCTCCTGTCCTGTCCCCCTCCCCTCAGCACAAGCCCCTTCCTCTCCCACCCCTTCCCCCTATTTTCCCCCTCCCCCACCTTCTGCCTTCCAGTTTGCGGGGCTGGAGTCTGTGATCGGGCCCCAGAAGTCCCTGCAGCCCTGGCCCCAGCTGCTTCTGGGGCTCCAGACCACTTGCTGGGCCTGGAGCTGGGTCACATGGTGCAACTCTGGGCCGGGCAGTTTTAAAGTCCCGGGCTGTGACATCACGCCACGCCCGGGCATCTCCCCTCTCAGCTGTTGCGTGGCATTTGAGCATGCCACACATGTGCTCCCTCAGCCCCACCATGCCCCGTATGTCGCTGGTGCCGGGGAATTTAAAGTGCGGGACTGTGGCGCCCCATCACAATCCCCCTCCTCCTCCAGCAGCCGCCAGCTGGCCCTTCGGCCAGCCTTCAGAGGACAGCCCACTGGGAAATTCCCGGTGTCCTGCCGGGCCAGTCCACCCCTTCCCCCTTCTCCCTGGGTTGTGAGTTGCACACTGTGTCTCTTTGCGGAGCATGACAGCGTCTCACCTCAGGTGCATTATGTTGCCATATCTCATAGTCACATAGGCTCTGGTCAAAACATACTCTAGTGCAACTCACACATATGGCTAAATAAACTTCCTTCTTTGGACCAGTAAAGAAAATACACAGGAATATATTGGGGTGTTTAAATGAGAAACTAGCCTTGCAAGAAAAAAGGCAGTTAGAAATGGACTCTTGGACCAAAACTATTTCAGCACTAACTCACAATCAATAATAAATTAGTGAGGTATACATCCATTCTGCCTTGCATCATGAACCTCTCAGTGTCACCAGTTAGTATCAGGCTGGGTCTTCCAAAGTATGCCTAGGTACTAAAGGAAATTATACTAGTAGGTGGCACTCTTCTCTGAATCAGTAGTGAGCCAATAGTATCCCATCATTTGGGATGTTCTCCATAATTCACTTCTAGTGTTGCTCCTTGTGAATGATTCTCCTATTTCAAGTGTATACTAATAAAACATTTATAGTAGCCCCAATGTACCCCCCCCCCACATCACTTGTATTATAAATAAGCATTAAGGAATATTTTAGGGAGTTTTTATTTTTAAAATGGGATTATTTCTTATATCCTTTGGCTGAAAACCCTGGTGCCTTAGTTACCAGGAGTCCACCTGTTCCTGATCCAGAAGGAGCCATTAAAAATCTCTAACCACCATGACCTACAATATATATTTTATACTCTGAATTCCAAGATGTTAAAAATCTTATCTCATAACCATCTAAGGCTAGAAGTAAATGCTTTCCAGCGAGAATATCCCATTTATAAACTCTATTCTAGTCCTGGATGGCCATATTGGTATCAGACTTTACAGTTATGATACTTTAATCTCTAGGAAGTCTCTTACTAGCCCAGAACTAAACTTGGACCATGTTGGGCTTTTGACACATGTTCCTTTTGAGAGAACTTCCTTAAAAGAATAGTACAAGCACGCAGAGACAAAATCAGGAAGGCTAAGGCACAAAATGAGTTGCATATAACAAAGGACATAAAACACAATATGAAGATGTGCAATTTAGGAGAAAGGCGTGCTAGTAACAGATGACACTAAGATACCTGGAGGTGTTTAATTCCTATTTTCTTCACTTAAAAGATTAATTGTGCCCAGATACTTAACAAAATGAATATCAACAAGAAGGACAAGGAACAGGGAAAAAACAAATTAAAGAATCATTAGTTGTATTCAAATCAGTAGGGCCTTATGAAAGTCATCCTAAGGTTCTGAAGGAGCTAGCTGAAGCAAAGTCAAAACCATTAGGGCACGTCTACACAGCAGGGCTAAAGCCGGAATAAGCTACGCAACTTGAGCCATGCCAATTGTGTAGCTAAAGTCGAAATAGTTTATTTCAGCTTTTGGCGGTGTCTACACAGCAGGAAGTCCAAGAAAGAGCACACTTTCTCCAACTTCCCTTACTCCTCATAAAACGAGGGTTACAGGAATCAGAGTAAGAAGTCCTCCAGCTTGACATTATTTTGACATTATGTTGAAATAACAGCTTATAGTGTAGACTTGGACCATGTCGTTTTGGAATAACATCAGTTATTCCAAAATAATGCTACTGTATAGACATAGCCTTAGTGATTGTCTTCAAGAACTTGTGGAGAATGGGTGAAGTCCCAGAGGACTGGAGAAGGACAAACTTTGTTCCTATCTTTAAAAAGGCAAAGAAGTTGTGGGGAATTACAGACCAGTCAGCCTAACTTTGATACCTGAAAGACACTGTTTTATAATTCCCCAACCCAATCTAGTGTCCTTTGACAGAAACAAAAGACAGGACTATGCAGCACTTTAAAGACTAACAAGATGGTTTATTAGGTGATGAGCTTTCGGGGGCCAGACCCACTTCCTCAGATCAATATGTGGAAGAAAATTGGCACAACCATATATACCAAAGTGATACAATAAAAAAAAAGTGAACACATATAAAATTGATGAATCAGATTTAAGAACAGAGGAGAACACCACTTGTCATCATCTATAGCCCCCAACTTAAACCCGTCCAACGCATTATCAGTTAACTACAACCTATACTGGAACAGGATACTACCCTCCGAGAGGCTCTGGGAGACAAACCCATAGTCTCCTATAGACAACCACCTAACCTCAGGATGAATCTTACCAACAACCACAGGACATACCACACTAATACCAACCCTGGAACTTTACCTTGCAACAAACCCAAGTGCCAGCTTTGTCCACATATTTACTCTGCTGACACCATTATTGGACCTAACCATTCCAGTTACAAGACCAAGAACATATATTCCTGTTCATCCAGAAATATAATTTATGCCATCATGTGCCTAAAGTGTCCATCTGCTATGTATATTGGACAAACTTCTTAGACACTTCGCCAAAGAATCAATGCACATAAAACAGACATCAGGCTCTCTCACAGAGAGAAAACTGTTGCTTGCCATTTTAACCAGACTGACCATTCTCTCAATAACCTTAAACCATGGATATTGCTTCAAAGAGATTTTAACTCCAGACTTCAAAGAGAAGCCTCAGAACTGTCATTCATGCTTAAATTTGACACTTTATGTATGGGTCTTAACAAAGATGCTAATTATCTCACCCATAACAAAGATAGCTTCCCCAATTATCACCGCTAATGTCATTACCTCACAGACACTAACCTTCCCCCCTCACCCCTCCTCTGTTCTTAAATCTGGTTCATAAATTTTATGTGTTCACTTTTTTTTTATTGTATCACTTTGGTATATATGGTCGTGCCAATTTTCTTCCACATATTGATCTGAGGAAGTGGGTCTGGTCCCCGAAAGCTCATCACCTAATAAACCATCTTGTTAGTCTTTAAAGTGCTGCATAGTCCTATCGTTTGTTTCAGCTAGACCAGACTAACACGGCTGCATCTCTATCACTATTCTTCTTTGACAGAGTTACTGGCCTAGTGAATTGGAGGGAAGCAGTAGATGAAATATGTTTTTATTTAAGTAAAATTTTTGACATAGTCCCACTGCAAACTAGAGAAATGTGATCTATTATAAGGTGGGTGAGCAACTTGTGGAAAAACCATATCCAGAAAGTGGTAATCAATAGCTTGCTTTCCAACTGAGGGGACTTTTCCTGGGATCTGCAGGGGTCTATACTTGCCCCCATAGTAGTCAATATTTTCATTAATGCTTTGGATAATGGAGAGGAGACTATATTTTTAAAATTTGTGGCTGATGTCAGACTGGGAAGGCTTGCAAGCATTTTGGAAGACAGGGTTAGATTTCAAAATGATAAATTGGAGAATTGTTGTGAATTCTACAGAAAGTACTGACAAGTATAGCCAAATAAAAATGCACATCTACAAAATGGGGAATAACTGGCTGGGTGATAGTACAGCTGAAAAAGATCTAAAGGTTATAGTGGATCACAGATTAAATGTGAATCAACATTATTATGTAGAGTTGCAAAAAAAGGCTAATAGTCTGTGGTATATTATCAGGACTGTAATATGTAAGACACAGGAGATAATGTCTCATTCTATTCCGTATTGGTGAGCCTTCATCTGGAGTATTATGTCCAGTTTTGTGCAGCACATTTTAAGGCAGATGTGGATGAACTGGATGGAGTAAAGAAAAGAGCAGCAAAAAATCATAAAAGGTTTAGAGAACTTGAACTATGATGAAAGGTTAAAAAAAATTGTGCATGTTTAATCTTGAGAACAGAAGATTGAGCGGGGAGACCTGCTAATACTGTTCAGACATGTTAAGGGCCATTATAAGGAGGACAGTGGGCAATTGTTCCCTATGTCAATTGAAGGTAGGACAAGAAGTAGTGAGCATAATCTGCAGAGAGAGATTTGGTCTAGAAGTTAGAAACAGTTTCCTAATATCTAACTATAATGACAGTTAAGCATTGGAATAGGTTAACATGGTGTAGATATATTTGGTCCTGCCTCAACACAGAAGGGGCGGGGGACTAGATGACCTCTGGAGGTACCTCCCAGATCTACATTTCTATGATTTGGAGGCAGGAGGAGGAATTTTCTCTTGGAAACCCTTGCTTATTTGTGTATGTGAAAGCTGTTTGAAGTGGCTTAGGATATGGGTTCTATAATAAATTATGGAGTAGATGCACCGGCACCAACTTTTCAGTGTGGCGTGGGGGTCTGTCCCAGGCCCAGCCCTGCCCTCATTTCACCTCTTCCCCCAAAGCCCTGCTTCGTCCAACTCACACTCCCTCCCTGTTGCCCTTCCCCAGCCACATTCCACCTCCTTCCTTGAGTGCCTCCTACATGCTGCAAACCAGCTGATTGCAGTGGGCAGGAGGTGCAGGGATGGGGAGTCACTGATTGGTTGGGCTACTGGGGGGGAAGATGCTGGAAGGGAGACGCTGAGGGTTGTTCAGCACCCTCCATTTCTTCTGCCTCTGGGTAGATGGAATAGTTGGTAGAGAGCAGGGGAGCCGTCAGACCCTTATGGAAAACTACTCTAGAATTTATTAAAGATGAAAATAGGAGGGCAACATGTAATTTCTTTCCATACCTGTAGACTTTAACAGAGCACAATATCCTTTTTAGGAGTGTTTTAAATCATGCTATTGAACTCTGAAGTACAGAAATGATTCCCTATTGAATTCTTCAGAACTGTTAAAATGCCTAGTGAGTGTATCATTCCCTGTAAATTTTACAGACATTTTCCAAATATTAAGTCATATTGTAAATTTGTCACAAAGGACTAACACCTCCACCTACATCCTGTGATAGATATTTCACAGCATAGCATTTAACAATGACTGAAAAATCATTGATTTATTTTGGCGCTACAGCTTTCTTCTCCACAGCCATGAAAGTGAGAATTCCTCTGGCCTGATAGTTTAAAGTAAAAAAAAAAAGTATTTTAAAAAAATAGTGCAACTGTCATCTTCTGTTACACTCACAAATAAATCTGTGGAGATAGCACTTATGCCCAGAATTGTTTATATCTGGGCCAGAAAAGAAGTCACGGCCATTTTAAATGTAAAATAATTCCCCCATGCAGTGAAGGGGAAAAGCATAACAAGGCAACTCACATCTTCAGGTCTACAAAAGAAACAGCTTTCAAAGAGAGTGAATACCGTGTTCTGTGAACTTGACATTATTCTTTTAAAATACGTTACCTAGCATTTAAATCTTCCAAGGTCTGTACTGAAGGATAGATTCTGCTAACTGTATGAAGTCTGTTGAACAGTACCTTACCCACCATGTAGTTCCACTGATATGCTACTCAACATAAGTAAGGGTGGCAGACTCCACCCTTAATTGGTTACATTACAGTTAGCTCACCACTGGCAGTGATTTTGGCTGAAATAATCAGCAACTCCTATTTAACAGGTCTACTCAGCAACAGAAATAACCAAACAAAACTGTAGAGCCGCCTCTTTGGTGCATTGCTAGCCTGTTGGAGATCTGAGTATGGTAGAAACTTCAGGACATCTTCCCCTGTTTGATCAAGAAGACGACACATGAAACTGGAAAGATATTAACAATCCAGTCAGTCTCAAAGGAGGCTGTGGATGAATAATACAATGGTAGCAGTGTTTGCAGCACCAGTTTTAGAGAGGTCCAGGAAATGTGCTGCCGCAAAACCGGTGTCTAGTATAAAGATTAGGGGAATTCTGATGTAAAGAAGGAGGTGGGAGTACACTGGCCGAAGTGACATTACATATGAACTATGTGTGCAAGTGATATTGCATCAGATATGCAAGGTCCAGGCAAATACACCCAAGTAGTGGAGCCTCATCCATCAATCTTTGTGCAGCTCTCATTGTTCCTTGTTTCACAAAGTGTATCTAAACAGGTCTTTGGTTTTTAACTTGAGCAAACAAAGCCTTTTAAGAAAGCCCATGCAGCTCTTATTTCTTGTGACACCGACACATTAGGTCTGCCTGTGTCCAAGAGAACGACATTAAAATGGCTGTCTTCATGCATTTCTCAGTGGTACTCCCTGTGGAGTTGTCACTTGAGGGTCAAATTGGAGCTCATTCAACCAGTGCTGCAGCACTGACAGTATCCAGCCTCAGGTCAGCTCTGACTCTCGAGATTTACAAGGCAGCCACTTAAGAGTTCATGGTATAATTTTACTTAATCTGTGTTGCCTCCACTATGTATTACCTAGGGATTCTAAATTCACTTTTGCTCTAAGATAAGAGCTGCAGTTAACTATCCTACCCCATTCTCATCTGTGTCTTGTACAGTCTGGGCTGTACGTCAGCCACCTTTTTGTGCTTTTTGATGTTGATAGTTTTAAACATTTCTGATGTGTTAGTTACTGTAAAAAGGTCATGGTATAGAGCACAATGTTTTCAGAAATGGTTGAAAAATATCGCAGAATGTCATCATTAATATTACATCTGGGAAAAACGTTGCTAAAGTTGCACTGCACCATAATGAAAATGAAAAAAATACTAATTTTTTAACCAAAATTTCATTTGGGTGAGGCTGACATCTACTTGGTGATATCCAGGGTCATTTAGGTTTGTTTGTTTGTTTTGTTTGTTTGTTTGTGTGTGTGTGTGTTTGTTTGTTAAAAGGACAACAGAGGCCAGTGTATAAAATAAATATAGCTGTGCATTTAAACTTGCATGCACAATGACTGCCTGCATAGTCAAGTTGGATGACTGCATGCACAAATGACTAATTAAGCAAATGATTAACTGTTGATATACTCAACTGCACTTAGCATACAAAGGTAGGGGTGTTTTATGTATGTGCATTTTGAATTATTGATCATGGGTCCTTACTTGTTTGGAAACTTGGCCCTCATTCTTTTTATTAATTGAACTCCCTCCTCCCTTGCATAAAATCAGTATAAAAACAGAGAGAGACATTATTCTCTGTAGAATGGAAAGGAGTCAGGAAGAAAGCAATGGGGCGTTGAAAACTCTCCGTTTGCCAGTGTGGGACAATAGATGCTCCAAATGGAACTACTTAGTCTCATCACAACAGAAAGCTATTAAGTTGGTTTCACTTATAAAGATAGAACAGGAAAATCACTTCACTGAAATTAAAATTGGCTGTTCCTGTTTTACATTAAAGACACACTTATAATGGAGACAGGTTTCATAGGTACAGTTCCTCACTCCATCCCAACTTGCATTTGTGTCCTACTGGAACGAAGTTTGCAGCTAAAAATATCTTCCTACCATATAAGGTGTTGGACACTCCGCCTTTATAAAAGGCCTTATGATGACTGCATGCGCCAAGAGGCTTGCATTATTCTTTACTTATGTAACGCTAGAGGGAAGATGGGAGCAGTTTTGATCAAAAGCAATAACCATTTTAACATTTTGTTAGTCTTTAAAGTGCTACCAGGCTATTTGTTGTTTTTTAAGTTTATCCTGTACAGACTAATTCAGCTACCCCCTGAAACATTTTAACAGTAACAGAGTGAAAAATGGAATCCAGGAAGATGAAGCCATAGTCATATTCTTGATCATCAATCTTTCTTCACCTAAGTGTTTGAGATAGAGGAGTGGACACTGATAGGCAAGCAGCAGCAAAGGGGAGAGTGACTATTAATGGAAGCATGCAATCTCAATAGTCTTACCACAGGGAAAAGAGCAGCACAGTAGAGCTGCAGATGGAACCTTTTATTCACCATCCATGCCAAACAAACCCCTTTGGTTGTGTCACTCCATTACATAACCCCCATGCCCTTGTATTTCTGCAATGGTTCAAAAGATACGTAATTAAAATAATGTTGGGCCAAATGGCCCAGCGAGAGGCAGCAACTCTACTTCAAGAAAGTACCATATGAAACAATTCAGAAAGAAAGAAGGAAAGGACAAAATGGCTAAGAAGGCAATGACCCAAACAGAAAGACCTTGCATGAATCCTTGAAGATGGTTACCTAAGGACTGCAGCAATGTGGAAAATTTTAAGAAGAAGTAAACCAAAGGGTGGTATATTAATGTCTTAATGACTAATATTATATGGAGATTTGATAAGATTAGGTAAGGCTTGTTTAAGAAAAGAAAAGAAAAGAAAAGACCCCTCCATTAGGGAAATAATATGCCCATGGAGAGCCTGAGTTCCTACAACTAGAAGCCACCATATGATGATGATGGAATGCATAAGGAGGCAGGCAAACAGGGAATAAGAGAACATAAACAGATGTTAAATATTGTTATATGTTTAATAGAAAATATATTAATTTTAAAATGTTGGGGCTCAAAATTAGAAATATTATAGTAAATTGGACTCAGGATCAAGGTACAATAATATAGGTATTAAGGAATGAAAAAAACAATACATGTGAGAGTTTTAAAATTACTGTTCATATGGTGGGAACTGTATCAAAAATGTCTTATTTGAAAAAGAGGAACAAATATAATGGAGACTTGACATCTGGCTGGGTGGTCTCAATGCTTTAAATAAAGGGTAATATACATGGCAAAAACAGACTTGATAATTATGGGTGAGATTATTAATGTCATTCCTGCTAATGTTAAAGAGAAGCACATCCCAACAAAAGGAAAAAGGGGTTTATGCTCACTGAAAAAGGATTTTTCTAGTGTAATATATTTACTGGAAGAAAAATTATGATAAACACCTGAATACTTCTTGGATGCAGCCACCATATGTCTCTCTAAGGCAATCCAATAGAAGACGAATGGCAATACTCTTCTCTAAACACTTCTCTTATTATTTCAGCACAACTCATAGATGCAGAAGGTATGTTTTGGGGATCTTGAGAGATAAGCTAGTCACCTTAACCAATATGCATGCTCCCGATCAAGGGCAAACACCTTATTTTTAATTAGGTGGTTTTAGGGAAGGATGTATAATTCTAGGGGGCAAATTTCAATGGGGTGCTTCAATCCTACCTTGGATTGAGCAATTGTATATTGAGAGTTTTCAGGAGGCAAAAGTAAAAATTTTGTTCTATCACGTAGGAAATTAGGATCTGGTGGATGCCTGGGTGGGAGTTGCATATTATTCTGTTACTCATGGTCCTATTCTAGAATGATATAATTTTTATTTCTAGGACCGTGGCTAATTTGGCTAATCTGGGACTTTATAACCTGGTTTGATCATGCCCCTATCTATATTAGATTAAAAGACTGGCACTAAGGGAAAAAAATAAAGGTTGTAGCAGTTGAATAGAGGGTTTTTTTGTATAGTCCTGTGGCAGTCTGTACCCCTATGCCCACCCCTTTTCTAAGGTTATGTTAAATGTTATACAAAACATACTGTGTTTAAGGTATCACATGAAAACTCATGATTTGCTGATCATCATTGTCCTGGTAAAATACATGTGGCAACATTGTTTGTAAAGATAGCAAATTCTGTTGCATGATAATATCAAGATACAGTCCAACATTTTCTGGAGGGCAGTCAGTAACAAGTTCCCAAAGATAAAAGGCTACCCTATACCTTAGACTGGTGTCAGTGGGCTCAAATGGACCACTACCTGATTGGGTGGCCACTCCTCAACAAGAGAGAGGATGTGAGCAAAAGATTTACATTTTGACAAGGACACTGCTTTAGGTTCCTGGTCACACAGACTTTCTATCTCCTGAACATTAGCTAGAGGTGATTCTTGTGCAACAGAAATGTCTATAGGAGGAGGGGGCAGAGACCCCAAATAATCTCTCCCCTGCTTTCCACCGTGGCTTCATCAACACCTGAAGAACAAAGGA
Organism: Pelochelys cantorii; assembly: GCA_032595735.1. Taxonomy (NCBI): domain Eukaryota; kingdom Metazoa; phylum Chordata; order Testudines; family Trionychidae; genus Pelochelys; species Pelochelys cantorii. The sequence goes on from CM064326.1 coordinate 53,661,895, forward strand.
AGCAGCATTGGACAGGGGTGCAAGTCCTGGTTGATAGAGGTTCTGCTAGTAGGGCTGCTGGAATATGAGGTGAGAGAAACTTTTGTTTTGTATTTACTTAGCTTGTTAAATTGTGTTAGTTGCGTTTTACCTTTTATTTCCTTGTAACTAATTCTAACTTATTTGCCTCATTACTTTTAGTCACTTAAAATCTATCTATCTATAGTCAATACATTTGTTTCATTGTTTTACCTAAACTAGTGTGGGATTGAAGTTTTTTGGAAACTCCATTTGAGTTAACAAGATTGGCACATATCATTTTCTATTAATGAATAACTGACTTTATACTAGCTTGTATTGTCCAGGAGGATGCTGAGCAGTACAAAATACACATTTCTGGGGGAAAGTTGGGGACTGGAACTTTGCTGGTGTTGTCCTGCATTGTAATTCACAAGTAGCTGGCCAGAGCACTCATAGGCTACGTCTACACTACGGACTTCTTGCACAAGAAGCCTTTTGCACACAAGTAATTGCGCAAAAGCTTCTTGCGCAAGAGCATATCCACACATCAAAGCACCTGCTTTTGCGAGGTGCTTTTGCGCAAGAAAGCATCCATACCATTGGATGCTCTCCCGCATATAAAAGCCACCCGGATCGAGTTCTAGCCAGGCTAGAGGTCACCAGTTGCTCTTGAGTACTGCTGCCAGACCCCTCCAGAGACATGCACTTAAAGGGACCCCTCCTCCACCCCTGGACAGCTGCTTCTCTGTCTCTGCTAGCCTCTTTGGCAAAGCTAAGCCTCAACAGTGCCTGCTGTGTTTGCCCTTTGCTTTTTTGGGGATGACATAGCTTTTGCCTACTGTGCCCGGTGCTATGGAGCTGGAGCTTCACCTGGGCATGCAACGGACCCCAGGGCCAGGCTGCACTCCCTGCAGTGCCTGCTTCAAGCAGGGGCCCTCTTCCTCATGGAGGTAGATCCCAAGATCTTCCACCTTAACCTCTGTTTGGCTGCAGGTTCTCCACTCTGGCTGCCTCAGTCCACCATACCCAGAAGAATCTGGAGGCTGGAGACCAGCTTGGAGTGGTGGGACAGGCTGATCATGGAGCGGTGGGACAACCAGCAATGAGTGCAAAACTTCAGCATGTGGAAAGCCACCTTCCAGGAGCTCTGTGTCTGGCTCACACCGGCCCTCCAATGACACAACTCCCACCTGTGGCCCACCATCCCACTCCAAAAGCGGGTCGCCATCGCCCTCTGGAAGCTGGCCACTCCAGACAGCTACCACTCAGTGGCACACCAGTTTGGGGTGGGGAGGTCCACCATCGGGGCTGTCCTCATGCAGGTAAGGAGATCACTGGATGCAGCCCCTACACGGGGGAAGGGGGTGTGTTGCATAAGGGGGACCCTCAGGACGGGGGGGCTGGGCACTGTACGAGGAGGACTGAGGGTGGGGGGGAAAGCCCTGGCCCTGGCGGCTGGTGCCTTCTTGCCCTCACACTGGTCTGGTCCAGGGAGGGGGGGAGGGCACAGGCCAATGGGGGGGCTCCTGCAGGGTGGGGGGGCCAGGAGAGGGGGCAGCCACATCCCACTGGGAGCACACAGCTCCTCTCACAATCTCTGTTTTGTGTGTTCCCATCTCTCCTTCTGCAGGTCATCCGGGCCATCAACTCCCTGCTGCTGTGCAGAGTCATCCGGCTCCAGGATCTAGACACCACCATGGGTGGCTTTGCTGTCCTGGGGTTCCCAAACTGTGCAGGAAGCATCAACAGTACGCACATCCCCATCTGGGCCCCAGAACATTGAGCAGCCCAGTTTGTCAACCGAAAGGGCTACTTCTCGGTAGGCCTGCAGGCCCTGGTGGACCACCGGGGCCACTTCGCAAACATTTATGTGGGGTGGTCGGGCAGGGCTCATGACGCCCAAGTTTATCGCAACTCCAGCCTATGTGCTCAGCTGGAGGCAGGAACCTTTTTCCCCCAATGGGAGTTCCCTGTGGGCAACCATACTATGCCAGTGTGCATAGTGGGGGACGCAGCATACCCACTAATGCTCTGGCTAATGCACCCCTATACTGGCCACCTGGATCACACAAAGGACATTTTCAATGCCCGCCTAAACAGCCCGCCTGCAGGTGGAGTGCACCTTTGGGCGTTTGAAAGGACAGTTCTGCTGCCTCCTCACCCGCCTAGACGTCAGGGAGCAGAATATCCCTGAGGTGGTGGCGGCCTTCTGTGTGCTCCACAACTTGATGGAGCACAAGGGGGAGGCCTTCCTGGTGGTGTGGGTGGCAGAGGCCGCCCGTGAGGGCTGGGGCTTTGAGCAGCCCCGAACAGCTGCAACCTGCCAGGCCCATGAGGCCGGGGTGCGCATCCGGGAAGCCCTGAGGGAGAGGTTCTCGAAGGAACCACTGTTAGTCTCCCCAGGGCCTCCACCCTTCCTTCTCTCTCCCTTCCCCCTCTCACCCCCTCCCCTTGCCCCTACCCCGACCTCGCAATAAACACACCTACTTGGTTTTCAATCAAAATTAGTCTTTTTTTTTTTTTAAAGAAATGAGGGTGGTCAGGAGGAGGAAGGCTGTGTGAAATGGGAGGGAGGATCATCACTGGGAGGGGGGATGACGACTGGGAGGAGTACTGGGGTGGATAGCTGAGCCCCCTTGGGTGCAGGCATGTCATTGGGGTTGGGCAGCTCTGGGGGCCCCAATGTGGTGGGCAGGAGGGGCAGCTGGAGTGGGATCAGGGTTGGCGGGGGGGGCAGGAGGAGGAGCCATAGGAGGGGCGGTAGGCATGACTAGGGGAGGAGGTATGGCCATAGGGAAGGCAGGGAGCAGAGGCATGGCATGGGGAGGGAGGAGAGGCATGGCAGGGTGGGCCACGGGTATGGGGGGGGGGCAGGAGGGTGGAAGGTGGGAGCAGGCGCCTGTTCCCCCGGGCGGGACAGGATGTTGACCAGGGTGTTGCAGCGCGCCATGTGGTCACTCCATGCCTGCTGTCGCCACTCCAGGTCGGTGTTCAGCCGGTGCGACAGGGTGGCGTGTACGTCGCGCATCACCCGGATGTGCTGGTGCATCAGCTCCTCCCCAGGCCTGGCTTGTCTGCGGCTCGGCCAGCCTCTGGCTGGTGGCTGCGGTGGTGGTGTGGCTGGGCCCTCCGTCCCGGCTGGTCCGGCTGTGGAGAAGACACAAGAAAGAGGGGCGCTCAGTCCACCCTGCACACACATTCCCTGAGGCTGTGCCCTCCTGTGTGAGTGACGACCACAGCAGTCCGCGGCCCGCTGGACAGGGATGTCCCAGGTGCAAGGCCATATGTGGCCTGCACTGCACACCCTGTATCACAGGGGCCCTGAGGTGGCCAGAGGACCGTGCTGCCGGCCCCCCTCCTGCCACACACACACACCACGGCCAGGCAGGCAAGGGAAGTGTACGGCCACAGTGGATCCCCTCATGGGCGGCAGAGGAGCCGTGAGCAGCCTGGCCCTCCATGAGGTCTGCACACACACCTGCGGCTCGCTGGGCTATCAAGTGCGAGCGGCTGCTGCCTCTCACATGCAGGCATGCCTATGTGCTGTGAGCTGCACTCCAGGGTATGTGGGGGGAGGTTGTGCCTGCGCCCTTGCGGCTCGCCTGCTTGCAGCTGCCTGCGCTCCCCCCTCCTCCCTGGGGGCAAGACTCGTGTGGCCAGGCATGAGTCTGGCAGCAGGCTCCCAGGCATTTAGAGGTTGCACGTGCCCAGACTGCAGCAGCATGTGCTGGCCTAGCAGCCCGCATGACAGTGCCCCCCCCGCCCCGCCCCCTGTGTGCCCACCTCCCCCGCCCTGTGTGTGTTTATGTGTGTATGCCAATGTGCCTGAGGATCCCTCCCAAGCCTCCTTGGAGGCCTGGGAGATGTCCAGGCTGGCAGGGACTGGCTCCTGGGACAGGGTGATGGTCCCACTGTCCTGGTCATCGTCCTCCTCCTCCTCCGTCAATGGCTGGACCTGCCCCACTGTCTTCTCTGGCTCAGGGACAGGCTCTGGGCACTGGAGGATGGGCTGCTCCAGCCTGGAGTCCACCACGATGGAGGGGAAAGGGGGTTCCCCCCCGCCCAAGGATGTGGTTGAGCTCTTGGTAGTGAGGGCAGGCTTGGGGTCCTGTCCCTGAGTGACCCTCCACTCCCTGGCCTTAATGTACCCCTGACAGCGCTCCTTCACTTGGTTCATTTGCTCCATGGTCTGGGCAGGGTGACCTCACTCTGCCAGGGATACAGCCATGCAGGAGTAGATCTCTGCATTCCTCCTCTTGGGCCGGGAGTCCTCACCTCACACCTCAAGGAGGGTTTGGATTTCTGGCCTGCTCCAGGTGGGGGCACGCCTATTGGTCCCCCTCAGGGGGTCCTGTGACCCCTGTGATTGGTCCCTGGAAGGGCCAGGAGGGTCTCGGGGAGCTTGGCATGAGGCCATTTGTAGCTGCAGCAGCGCAGCATGCTGAAGACTCCTGCTTCCTGCAAACTTGCAGCCACAAGGCTTGTGCAGAGTGCCTGCGGCTTTAAAGGGTGCCAGCAGACAGGAACAATAGAGTTCTGATTGAGTTGGCTGGAGCGGCCAAGGGGCCACCATTTTTTTTCCCCTGGAGGCCAATTCTTGTGCAAAAACCCCTCTGGGGCATCCACACATGCCTTCTTGCACAATAGCTGTAGCACAGAAAGCAGTTATGCTTCATAAAAGGAGGTTTACCTACACCGGCAAAAGCCCTCTGTTCTGCCGTTTAACTGCTGATTTACTTGCGCAAAACCTCATTTGAGGTGTGGACGCGCTGCAGGTTTTTGTGCAAAAACAGCTGTTTTTGAGCAAAAACCTTGCAGTGTAGACATAGCCATACAGTATAGCTGGGAATGATTTACCTACTGGAGGAGTGGGTGTCTTCCCAGTGAAGCAAGATCAAAAACATACCTGGTTGGAGAATTGAGAGGACACAGATATCCTTCAGTTCATATTGTAAACTGGGTACTGTCAGAGACCCTGCCTTAGAATCCAAGATCTTGATGGAATTTTTCAGACATACATAAAAGAAAATGACAAAAAAGGGATTGTTAAAAATGTTCTCTGGGATGCTGGAAAGGCAGTAGTAAGGAGGATCCTTATAAATAAAGCATCATACCAAAGATGAGAGTGCTTGAAAAAGAAAATTTGGTTAACTCTACTTTGGAAAGTAGACATAAATTTACAGGATTTAAAGGGTGTCGAAGAAAATAAATGAAATGAGAAGAAAGATAAAAATGTCACATACAGGTAAGACCAACCAAATATTAAACAAAAATATTATGAAAAGGTCAGTAAAGCTGAAGGGCTTTTAATCAAAATATTAAAAAGGAAGCAGGATAAAATCAGCCATCCCCCTAAGAAATAGGAAGGGAAGTTTAGTATGGGCATCGAACACATCTCTGAAATGTTTGCTAATGTTTTCCATCCTTTGTAAAATCTGAATCCTGAACTTAATAATAGATATTTGAGATGTGTGCAGTCACTTCGGCTCTCAGAGGATGATGTGGCAGCTCTTGATAGGAAAATTGCTACAGATGAAGTTGAAACTGTAATTAAAAATTTAAAATCCAATAAAGCTTAAGGTCCCTCTGGATTTTCTGGGAAGTATTGCAGACCGCCAGAGTAAGTGTTGGTCCCTTTTTTAACTGAATTGTTCACAGCGTATTGCAGGGGAATGAGATTCCAAAGTCGTGCGAAGAGGCAAAAATTGTAGTCATGCCTCCAGAAAGAAAAAAAAAAACCTTAGAAATTGTGTCTCATAACGACCTGTTTCTTCAATTAACATGGATTGCTAAAATTTATGCCAAGGTGCTAGCAAACAGACTGTGTGTCATTTTGCTCAAATAGGTTTACCCTGACTATTCTGGCTTCATTGCTGGCAGTCAGCTTTCTTATAGTATTGGAAGAACTATGAATTGGATCTATACTGTTAATTCTAACAATTCTTCTTGTGCTTTGCTGTCCCTGGACACCATGAAAGCCTTTGACCAACTGTACTTGAAGTTACACAGACAGATTTTTGGTAATGTTTAGTTTTGGAAATCAGTTTTATATGGGCATATATGCCTTCTATTCTTGTTCTTGCACATCTGCTTTGGTTAATGGTCATCAACTGCCACATTTTAATTTATCCAGGGCTACAAGACAGGGCTGATCATTATAAGCCCCTATTGTTTGCTTTGGCAATAGAACTATATGCAATAAATGTAAGAAACAGAACCTTGGTAAAGGGCACCAATATGCCTTCAGGATAAGAACATGAAATAGCATTGTCTGCTGATAATGTCTTGTTTTACAAGCAGGATCCAGAAGCCTTGTTAAAATTACAGAATGATTGACTATGGAATTTGGGCAGGTATCAGGCTTCAAAATAAACTGATAAATCTGACATTTTAGAAATTAATATTCCCAAGACGATCAAACCAAGGTGTTGTCTGCTATACATATTTAAAAGGATAATGGAATCTTTAAAATATTTAGGGATACATATTTTGGAGAAACATAAAATATTTTAAGACAAATTATCCTCTGATGTGAAATAAAATAATAAAAGGTTTGGAGAAATGGAACAAATATGAAATTGCTTGGCTAGTTAGACTTGCCTTAGTAAAAATGAAAATCCTTATTCTTTTTGTTTCAGTGCGTCCTTGCAAGCGTCTTGGACATGACATTAAACAACATGGCAGGATGTGCTATTCAGATAGAATTATAAAAGACAAAGGGGGCAATCCTAAAGTTCTGTATAAGCCTACAACGTGGTGTGGTCTAGGTTCTTCTTCTATTATTATTATTTATTATTAGTGTTATTGTTATTATTATCACAATTATAATATTTGATCAATGGATAAACAATAGACCCTCTAAATCTTGGGTAAATATTCATAGAATTATTGGTTAAAAATCAATTTAGGTCATCCAAAAACAAAACAAACAAAAAAAAACCAACAAAAAAAGAAAAGAAAACACCCATCCCCCCAGACCACCTTTGCAGCTTGAGACAAATTTTTGAAATTCCTGTCACTGAGCCTCTCTCCTATACCTACTTTCATTGATAATCAAGAATTTATCCCTACAAAATATTAGAGAGAGTATTTGTGGTGTAATAAAATATGAACTGTTCTTGTAATGAAAAAAAGTTCACTCCAACTAATATTCCAACAAGAATATTAACTTAATCTTGAATCAGTAATGTTAACTGTAGCCTGTTACCATCTTACTGTAATTTGCATTTTCATAAATTAGAGAATGCCTACATCCAGGTCACACATATTACTTTAATGCTGCCTCCTTATAAATCTGCATTAAATTACATGAGCAGGTACAGCTTTTTCTATCACAAGGATCATCAATAGCTACACTGCTGCCCTCTTGCACCTGAGCTAACGGAATGATTGTCATTAGAAAATATGCTACAGCCATTGGAAGAAATATTACATGTACTTTGCCACAGATATCCAGCTTGGGATTTGAAGCATAGAGAGGTGGGGGATGGGCTTCAGAATCTGAGCCTGGGCATCCACATGCATGTAGCTAATCAGCTGACATGAGCTACTGATAAGCCAGCCTGCCTAAGTTAAAAGCACCACCACACTTGAGTTAAAGGATTTTGTGTCTGGCTGGGATTTGAATTTGGAGCAATAGTTGAACTAGAACTTGAATTAACTCTGAAATGGACACGAGTCCTGAAATGGCCTGAGCTTGTTCTCACCGAAGTCAAGTGCAAAGCCCTTTCATACAATGTGAAGAATGCTGTATGCAGTTGAAGCTGAGAAGGAAGTTTAGGCAGGAAAAAGGAAATTAGGATTTTGTCAGGACAACTGGGATAACATAATGCCTCCAAGAAGTGCCAGGGGTTCATTAATGACCCCAAGCAGTCAGGCTCTCACCTTCGCATGTTACTGAAAACCCCCCCACAAACCAATGGTCTGCTGATGTCAAAACAACTTTGCTACCCCGGCCTCTACTGGTCCTGCTACAGGGAGAGCAATCTTTTAGAATTTGTCCTGGCCCTACATCCAGGAGAGATTTGTCAGGGTTTACGTGATTAAATAAACCTCTGAACTGGGTCCTTAGCTCACCCTCTTCTGGAATGCAGCCAATAGTTGAGGCTTTCTGGCACTATAACTGCAGCCAATTGATCCAGAGAAGTAGCCATGAAAATCACCCAACTACAGCTGCAATCGCGCATGGAAGCTTCTGAGTATTCACTGGCTTGATTCCTGACCCTGTTGATTCTCAATCATCACCCAATTTTGATGTCTAAATTTTTTCACTGATGCTTTCATTTCTGCACTGGCGACTGTATATACACTGACAGGCTCTGTATTCTCTCTCTGTAAACAAGATCACAGGTTATTAAAACAGTTTCCTAGCTAAAAGTAGGCCTCATTATAAAGTTAAGCAGCTATGCCTCCTATGGGGACACATAACTGGGTGGTAGGTATTTAACTTCTAAAACCAGGCAGCAGTTTGGGCTAGGGTGAAATATTGAACTTAGGTGGCCATGGCTAAAACCCAACCATCTAGTAACACTAGAATTTCCCTGCAAGGATGAGCCAGGTACATGGCATTAAGTACCAAGTACTGGCAATTGGCATTAAGTACAGGCAATTGGCATTAAGGTGGTCATCCAAATGTAAGGATGCATTTAAGGTCCTATTTAGAACTGTAAAGATTAATGAGTAGGAAAATGTTAGATTTGTTTTGCTTTCTTATCATTAATAAAGTTGCAGCCTGTTATGAAAACTATGTGATGTGTCTTCATTTGGGATTGTCCTCAGGAAAGGAAACCTTTTGAAGAAGGAAGATTTTCTTTCACTGTTCACATGGGACTTATTCTTCCTAGATTGTAATTCCCTTGTTCATCTTTTGTCTATTTTCATTTGATCACAATCTATATTTGTGAGGATCTATTTCTTCCTCTCCCTCTACCCAAAACAAAACAAGATTTCAAAAAATGGAAGGGGTGTAGAGTGTGGCAGACAAAAGAAATTATTTTCTTCAGTGTTTCATGTTTTTTTTTTAAATACTTCTTTTGATTTCTCCGCCTCACAACCATGTAACTTCCTTCTGTAAGCAAGAACAGATGTTGCAACAAGCAGAGTTTACACTTTGACCTTGAGAGTTTGTGTCTTTTATTCTATGATGCATGTTTGGATTCAGAGTGAAAACCTGCAAGATGTACCAGGACAAAATATTGATTTTCCTTTGTGTTTTGTACAAAATGCCAAATCCCACTTGTTTCAGTTTATTCACAGGCTTTTACGTTCCAGAATTTTCATACCTCTAAAAGACACAGATACCATGGTGATGAGAATGGTGTAAATACACAAAGTGCATGAAATAAATAAGGATCTCTAAAGTTATTCTTAGCAAATCAACCCATTGCCCTTTCCTGTGTGAACATTGAATTATGGATGATTATGTATTGTCCGCCCTGTTACCCAGGGGACAAAGGCAACTTAAAGAAATATAAATCCAAAAGTGACTCCTCTATCAGGGTAGCCCCTGTTTCAGAGAATCCAGGAACCCTTTTCCCATATCTATCACCGGTGTGCTGGAGTAATCCCTCAGTGCACCCTCCCAGTGTGATATGGAAATAACTTATCTAGAGTGTCCTTTTTTTTATTAACAAATGTATTAAGGGATTAAAATTACAATATGTGGGAAAATGGGGAATTCAAATGAGATTCAAAGAATAACACAAACAATAGTAAGCATCCTTAATCAACAATAACAATAACTATATAAAAGTGCAGATATGTGTGTCTAAGAGTTCTGCACCAGTGTCCTCCAGGCATCTAAATACATCAAATTTAAAATAATGTGGCTCTCATTGCTACTCCATGCTCCTCGCTATGGTTTTCCTTTTCTCATCACATAGACTCCCTCCCATGGCTTCTTCCATCTTTCCCTGGCAACAGATCCCTTTCTGCCTGAGGAGTGTGACATCTCTCCTCTGCTCAGTGCCCCACTCTCTTTCTGTCTCCCTTCCTCCTTTGCCTCTATCTAGTTCTAAGAATGGACTGGACCAGGCTGAAACTAGGATCCTGATGCCTGCATCTGAGAAAAGCAACTGGCAGGGGTTGGGGGTCTGTTGCAGAGCAGCTGCCAGACATACTGCCCTGGGATGATGGTGAGAAAGCACTTCTGTGGGAAGAGTTTTCTACATCCTGGATTATCCAAGCCAAACCAGGACTGTTGGCAGGAATGCTGGTGGCTTCTGTTCACCCATCCACTTATCAGAAGGAACCAAATGGGAATTGAGGGAGGGGTATCAAGATGCCTTGGTGCTTCTGTTTGACAAAAACTTGAAGTCAAGCCAGGAAGGCAGCTGAAAATCTGCCCTAGCTATATTCTGCTTTCTAGCATCATCTTGTTATGGAGCACATCTGCAACTGGGCCTGGAGTCTTGAGGCTTCCCCCCAAAACTCCTCTCCTCTCATCTCTGCTCATTTCTCCAACTCCTACCCCCTACCTTAGTACCATAGGAGCAAGTCAGAACACTGAGGCTACGTCTACACTATGATGTTTAACAGAAGAGGCAATGCAAATGAAGCACAGATTAGCATTTTCTTGTGGTTCATTTGCATAATCTCTTCTGATCTGTTTTTGCGCAAAAACAAGCAGCACGGACATTTCCTTTTTGCACAAAACCCCCCTTTTGCACAAGATCCTTATGCCTCAAAAAAGGAGGTATAACGATCTTGTGCAAAAGGGGGTTTTTGCGCAAAAAGGAAATGTCTAGACTGCTTGTTTTTGTGCAAAAACCCCTTGCGCAAAAATAGATTGGAAGAGATTATGCAAATGAAGCATGAGAAAATGCTAATCAGCATTTCATTTGCATTGCCTCTTCCAGCAAACACTGTAGTGTAGATGTAGCCTAAGATGGCTAGAGCTCAGAAACTTGCTCGCCCCCAGCACTACCACTGGTGGTGCTAGCTAAATTGCATTGTCAGCTGCATGCAGCTGAAGGTACTATGTCCCTTCCCCAAGTGAGTTTGTGTACCCAAGGGGACCCATGTAAAATGCTGCAAAACCAACCACACTCCTAATATCTGAGTGCTTAACTCATGGTACTTTTTCTTGTACTTTGTCCAGTCTAGTTTTAAATGGCCTAAGCAATAGGGCATCTGCTCCCATCTCTTGATAGATTAGTCCCACAGCCTAATATCTTTCTTTGTGAGAAAGGTTTTTCTGATGTTTTGTCTAAATTTCCATTCCATCCTATTACTCACAGTTATAATCCTTGGTACCCACCTAAATAATTCCTCTTCTTTTTTTGTTTTGTTTTGCTTATACCCTTCAAATATTTATAGACTGTAGCATCTCTCTCAATCACACACTATTCTCATCTGCCTCTCCCTCATACCCTTACTTACCCTTTACCAAAACATATACATTATATATAAGATGTATTAGGTAAAATATAACATTAGTTGGATAGAACTTTAAATCTCAATGCTGAGACTATTCTTTCCAGAGTTCTGACTCCTTTGAATATGCCTGTGTACTTTGTTTACATGTGTGCCCTGTTAAAAATCAATACTTAACAGATGCAGACGGGCACCTTGGAAACTAATTTTTAAAAAATAAAAGAGAGCTTTTTGAAGAGGAAGAAAAAGCTAAGAGATTAGAGTTGGCAGCTCTCCATTGTGTGACCGCGCATTGTCAGGGAACCCAGCAAAATACTGCTCTGGCCATTTCCTTTTGATTTCTCTGTGTAAATCTGCTCTCACCTAAAGCTTGACCGCATGATGGTACATACTCACATTAAACTGATTATTCTGTCTGAGCTGGGTGTAGAATAGGCACTCTAACTACCACATAAAAATGTTCCTTTTGAAAATAGCACCATTTGACTGCAGGAATATATATTTTCCCCACTAACACAGCAATATTTTTTCAGTTAACATCTTAAAATCCAGGCAAATTATAGGAGAGGATCATGCAGACTAACATATGAATGTGACATCTTGCTAAGTGTCTGGGTAAGAGAATCCTTTTGATTCACATGAGAACACATAAACATCCTATTTCAAATGCCACACGCTCCAGTTAAAATAAACTGGATTCTGGACTTACTTCCCATCCTATTCGGATCATGGCCATTTCTTGCAAAATTCACTCTGAAAATATTTACTCACCCTGAAAGTAGTTTCTTATTTATTGAGCACATTCAGGATGCAGGATACTGCATAAGAAAGAAAGACATGATCCAGGCTCTGTGGAGTTGACATTCAACAGTACGTTAGATCAACACCATAGTTCAAGTGCAGAACATAAGAACAGCTGACCACTGGAGGATTCTCTCAGCATAAGCAAATAAGCTGGTTGACAGAGCTGCCATTACAGCTACTGTGCCACCTAATTCCTGATAGCAGGGAGACAGCAGAGTGGCCTGTGCATTGTCAGTGTTGGCGGATCACGTCCACAGCTGGTGCACTAGAATTGAGAGGAAGTAAGGCACTGTGGGTAGCTATTCCACTCTGCAACTTGCCACCGCCTGCCCACTAGGACATGTGAGAATGAGGAATGGCTCATAACACATCATGGGTATGGGCTCATCATTGCATGCGTCAGTTTTTTCTGTCCCACCATCCCATGGGTTTCCAACTACATTCTGTATGCTATGAAGGACTGTGATTATGGTCAATGTGCATGAAATACTGGATGGCTTTGTGGCAATGGTCTTCCCTAACTGTGGCTGGGGGATAGATGGCATGCATATTCCAGTTTTGACCCCAGAGCTCTTGTGACAAGAGTACCTCAATAGAAAGGAGTACTTCTCTATGGTAATGCAAATGCTTGTGGATCACCATGGTCATTTCACTCATCAGTGCAGGTTGGGCATGGAAGGTACATGCACCTCCAGTAACACTGGCCTGTACAGAAAGCAGCGAGCAGGGACTTTCTTTCCAGACAAGAAGATTCCAGTGGAGGGTGTTAAAATGCCCCCAGTGATCCTGAGAGAGCCAGCTTCCCTCTTACTTCCATGGCTTATGAAACCATACTCCTGAAACTTGGGCAAGGAGCACTTCAATTCTCAATAAGGTGAGCAGGTGCAGAATGACCACTGAATGCACATTTGGCAGATTAAAGGCTCACTTGGTGCTGTCTTTACACCAGGTTAGACATCAATGAGGAAAATATTCCCATGGTCATAACCTGCTGTAAACTGAGTAATATTTGAAAAGCTAAGGGTGAAAAGTTTCCCCAAGGGTGGAGTATGGATGTGGATTGCCTGGTGACTGATTTTGAGCATCCAGATTATAAGGCTATTAGAATCATGGTGGCTTTGAGGCACTGTTTTGACAAGTCCTAGTAATGTCTCTTTCCATAGTGCAGTCTCCCATGCTTTGTTTACTTGCTGCCTGGAATGAACAGGTAGTTGAGAACTACCATAAAGTTATTCCCACATTCTTCTCTTCTGAAGACTAGATAAGCCCAATTCCCTCAGCCACTCCTCATAATTCTTGTGCTCTAGCCCCCTAGTCATTTTTGTTACCGTCCGCTGGACTCTCCCCAATACTTCCATATCCTTTCTGTATCAGGGGGCCCAGAATTGGACACAATACTCCAGATGTTGTCTCACCACTGCCAAATAAAGAGGAATAGTCATATCCCTAGATCTGTCGGCAATGCTCCTACTAATGCACCCCAATATGCCATTAGCCTTCTTGGCAACAAGGGCACACTGTTGACTCATATCCTGTAATCTCCCAGGTCCTTTTCAGCAGAACTGTCACTTAGTCAATCAGTCCTCAGCCTGCAGCAGTACATGGGAGTCTTCCGTCATAAGTGCAGGACATTATACTTTTCCTTGTTTAACTTAATCAGATTTCTTTTGGCCCAATCCTCCAATTTGTCTAGGTCACTCTGGACCCTGTCCCTTCCCTCCAGTGTATCTACCACTCCTCTCAGCTTAATGTCATCCACAAATCTGCTGATGGAGCAATCCATCCCATAATTAATGAAGATGTTGAACAAAATCAGCCCCAGGACTGACCAGGACTGACCCCTAGGGCATGCCGTTCAATACCAGCTGCCAATTAGATATTGCGTCGTTGATCACTACCTTTTGACCCCAATGATCTAGCCAGCTTTCTAGCCATCTTATAGTCCATTCATTCAAGCCATACTTCTTTATCTTGCTGGCAAGAATACTGTGGGAGACCATAACAAAAGCTTTGCTAAAGTCAAGGTATATCATATCCACCCTTTTCCCCATATCCATAGGGTCAGTTATCTCATCGTAGAAGGCAATTAGGTTGGTCAGTCATGACTTCCATGTTTACTGTCCCTGATTATCTTCCTTTCTTCCAAGTGTTTCAAAATGGATTCCTTGTGGAACTGCTGCATGATTTTTCCATGGACTGAGGTGCAGCTGACAGATCTGTAATTCCCTGGCTTCTCCTTCCTCCCTTTTTTAACGATGAGAACTACGTTTGCCTTCTTGTCTGGAACTCCTCCAATCGCCATGAGTTTTCAAAGATAATGGCCAACCTATTCCCAGACTTGTTTGCTAATCCCACTTCAATCATGATTTTAGCTCATTTACATATTTACATATAATGTTACTACAGATATTTGCTTGTGCTATCATTAACCAGATATTAGTTTTCAAATGATGCCTGACAAGACATATTTTGTATAAAGATTATTACAATAGTATGTCAGGTGGGAATGCAAAGTCCCCCCCCCCCAGCATACACATATTCATTTACCTGAGGTCCCTTTCATTAGGGTCATCAATTCTTGTCTGTTTGGACTGGCTAGATGAGGACAAAGTCTCAAATAGATGCTGGCTCATGGCATCACGGGAATTTCCCATCACGTCTTTCATCCTCCTCCTTCTCACTGCTTGTGACAGGGATCTCTGTCTGAGGTTCCTCCAGTGCATACATGGGTGGACTGTTAGGTGCTGGTGGGGTCTGTGTCAATTATGGCTTACAGCTGACCATAACAGTAGCTCGTCTATAGTTCAGCAACAGATCTATTGTTAGCTTCCCTGGATTTGTGGCATACCTAGTAAAGTTACTTCACTTTTGCACTACTGCTAATTCCTGTCATCCCTTTGCCTGCATCCCCCGTGTTTGTCCTTGCAATTGTCCTTGTTTGTCCAGCTGGCTTCTATTATGTTTGCACAGTCTCTTCTCTCTACACGCCCATTTGAGCAAAAACAATGAGTTCTATGGCACTTTAAAGACTAAAACATTTTTGGGGCATCTTATGGCCATAGATGCCCAAATGAATTTGTTAGACTTTACAGTGCCACAGGACTCCTCGTTAACATTTTAAATAGTTTACCATATATGGGAGTGGCATAAAATACCACAGGAACTCACAGAATGAAACTGTTCACATCACTAACTAATGTTCAGCTTAGAAGCCATAAAGAAGCACCTGTCAGCACTAAGAACATTTGGCTGGCTTTCTCTCACAGCTACATGATTTGCTATTAGATTGACCACAAGACTGGGGATCCAGAAACTTCTAAATTCTAGTCCCAGCTTTGTCACTGACACATGGAAATTGGGCAAGTCATCATGACCCACCTTTTCAATGATGTACATGCCTCAGCACAAGTGTGAAACCCAGATTTTGGGTATCTCAGGGTACATCTGCACAGCAACAATATTTCAAACTATCCAGTGTTATTTCAAAATAACAGTCCTCATCTACACAGCAGGCAGTTATTTCGAAATAATGTCGAAATACTGTCAAGCTGGAGGACTTCTTACTCCTACTCCTGTAACCTCATTGTATGAGGAATAAGGGAAGTCAGAGGAAGAGTGCTCTAGTTTGAAATAAGTGCTGTGTAAACACTCTCAATTTTGAAATAAGCTATTTTGAAATTAGCTATGCAATTGACGTAGCTCAATTTGCATAGCTTATTTTGAATTAAACCCTGCTGTGTAGACACACTCTCAGTGAATTGGATACTCAACTGTACAATGGGGAGAAAATAATTCTTATCTGCATTGAAGGGTTCTGATATGATAAGGAAGTATATGGGGTATAGAAGCAGAAAGTCAGACAGCAGTACTCTTCGGGGGAGGGGGGGGGTTTCCATGGGTCCTCAAATCATAGCCAGATGTCATCTGTGGCTCCAAGTAGTTGCTAGATAGTGGTGGCAGCTGCACTTTGAGACACTGCTTTGATAGGCTAAAGCACGTAGAGGGTAGCCATGAGGGCTAATGCCTACCCCAGCATACTAACTCGGCTTTTGTGACCCAAACAGAGGACACTTCTTGGTCCAACAGCTGGAAAGGCACTACAACAACATAGTAAGTACTATGGACATCAGTGGCTATCCATTTCTGCTAATAAAGGTACCAGTTGTCCTGGTCTTTCAACCACTGATAGTTGATGCCTGTAGCCAAAAGAGAGAAACTGCCCCATGCAACAGTTGCCTTGCTTAAAAACTCTCATAACTCAGGCATTGGCACATCATTCACACATTGCCATGATAAATGTGTGTAAATTACAGTATTCAGAAAGGGTTAGGAGATTAAGTGAGTTCCGGTATAAACTAGTACATGAATCTAACATGAATCTAATGTACTAATAAACTAGTACACCTAGGTTTGAATAAAGACTCTAATTATCTCACCCATTACAAAGATAGCTTCCCCAATTATCACCTCTAATATCATTAGCTCACAGTCATTTACCTTCCCTCCCCCATCCCCCTTCTGTTCTGAAATTTGATTTGTCCTTTTCATATGTGTTCATTTTTTTAATTATATCCTTTGGTATATATGGTTGTGACAATTTTCTTCCACTATTTGATCTGAGGAAGTGGGTCTGGCCCACGAAAGCTCATCACCTAATAAACCATCTTGTTAGTCTTTAAAGTGCTACATAGTCCTGTTTTTTGTTTCATGAATCAACAGCCTGAGCGTTTCCAGGCTTGGTGAACAGGTTGATTCATTGTTAATGTAGTTACCTGCCTAATTAAGTCAAATGGTTCTACAAATAACTATTTTAATACCTGCAGGAAAAGTATTTCTTTAATGAACAGAGCTCTGATAATTAAACTATACTACTCTTTTCTGAATAGATTATCATTGTAAGGGACTGAAGAGTGGGATAAATTTGAACTCTTTGTCTCAAAGCTTCACCAATTAGTAATGAGCAACACCAATTCTGTCCCAGTGTATAGATCTAGCTTCGAGAGAAATGTTGTTAAGAGTGATTTTTAAATAGCCTTGTTGCAAATTGAGAATGAATCACGGGTTCATTTAATTATACAATAAAAAAGATTTTGAATGTTTGCTTTTCAACTGGATCTAAAATTTGTGATTAGAACAAGTAAAAAAGATCAGAAGGGTATAAAATACTTGGGCACAGCCATTTTAACATGCCGCAGTGCTACATTTACACATACCACCATCCATATTGCTCACCACTTTTATTTATGCTCGAATCTTGACTCTGTCTTGATTGAGTGAACAAGATTTCTTAGCGTTTTAGTCCTTTTGCTTACACTTACTAGATATGCCTGTGTAATTGCAAACAGATAGGGTGCATCTAGACTGGCAAGATTTTGCGCAAAAGCCACTGCTTTTGCGCAAAAACTTGCCAGCTGTCTACACTGGCCGCTTGAATTTGCGCAAGAACACTGACAATCTAATGTAAGATTGTCAGTGTTCTTGCGCAAATACTTTGATGCTCCCGCTTGGGAAAAAGCCCTCTTGCACAGGTGTTCTTGCGCAAGAGGGCCAGTGTAGACAGGTAAGGAATTTTTTGCGTAAGAAAGCCCCGATGGCGAAAATGGCCGCCGGAGCTTTCTTGAGCAAAATAGCACCTATACTGGCCATGGATGCTTTTGCGCAAAAGCGCTTTTTGCGCAAAAGCATCCGTGCCAATCTAGACGCTCTTTTGCGGAAATACTTTTAAGGGAAAAACTTTTCCGTTAAAAGTATTTCCGCAAAATCATGCCAGTCTAGATGCAGCCACAAGGTATCCTGTTTTCAGTTCTCATGCTCAGTTCCTGTGTAACGTTGCTGTATGCTGTTCTAAAGTTATGTTCCACTCCAGAGATGGCTGTGTTTCAATTTACCAATACATATCAATCCATTTGTTCCTCACGACAATTCTCAATTTTATCCCTCTTAAAATCTCTTACAAGTTCAGAGCCCATCAGCGTAAATAAGAAGTTTTGTTTACGTTAGGCATTCCTTACCTCCTGTTTCCTAACATTTAATCTGTAATGTTGCTTCCCAGTCCTTTAGGGCATGTCTGCACTGGGACGTTATTTCAAAATAACTCCCCTTATTTCAAAATATCAAGGGGAGCGTCCACACGGCAAGCTCGTTATTTCGAAATTATTTTGACATAACGGGCTTGTTATTTTTGAAACAATAACCCCTGCTTGTGATGAGGAATAACGCTTATTTCAAAACTGTTAGTTCGAAACAGCATTAGTGTGGATTCTCAGCTGCTGTTATTTCAAAATAATAGGCCTCCAGAGGCCTTTCATAGCTACCCTTGTGGCCACTCTGGCCACAGCCCTGACAACTCTAATTCTCCCCTTCTCCTGTAGTCTTCAAAGTTGTGGGCAGAAGGGAAAGGGCTTGTGGCACCACAGGAGACCTGGCAGCCCTGTGCCACACAGCACCCTGCATTTGAGGAGCGATGGCAGACACCAGCACTCCCGCCAAGCCCCCCCACGACTGCCATCTGCAGCCATCACCGAAGGCCCTAGCCAGAGGCGAAAAGGGGCACTGACTTGGACTGGTGTGGAGATCCTGGATCTTATCGAGGTCTGGGGTGAGCAGACAAACCTCCAGGATTTCCATACCAGAAGGCAAAATGCAGATGTGTATGGCATGGCCACCAGCCTGGCCCAGAAGGGGCACAGCCGCACCCTGAACCAGGTGTGGATGAAAATAAAAGAACTGTGGCAGGCGTACACAAAAACCAGGGAACAAAGTTCCACTCAGGGGAGGCATCATAGAGCTGCCGCTTTTACGAAAAGCGGGTTGCCATCCTGGGAGGGGTGGGGGGGGCTGGTCACCTCCCCTCCCCCATCATCGACTCTGGCCAAGACATGCCTGGCGTCATCCTTCACCAGGGTGGGGCTTTGGAGGTTGACAACGACAAGGACAAGGAAGAGCAGCCAGCCTGGACACCATGCCCTCAAGCCAAGAGGTCGTCATCTACCTAGAGCTGGTTCTCCCCTCTGAGAGGTGTATCCCAGGGTTCAGAGGAACCTGGAGAAGGCAGTTCGGGTGAGTTGCATCACTTTGCCTATATACACACGGGGGTAGGCAGTAGGCAGCATGGGGCTGCGTGGTGTTCATTTGGCCATCTCAGCTTGGAGCTCACACAACTGATTGTGCATGTTGGTGTAGATGGAGCACCAGTCTGGAGCACTCAGCCCCATGACACTCTCATACAGGAACCCATCGCTTCGTCTCACAAGGTTCCTGCACAGGCCTGCCTTACTCCGGACTCCATGGTGGGACATCTTCCTACAACAAGTCACCGCTAAGGAGCCTGGGGTCTTGGAAACACACAGCACTGCTGCACATGATCCAGGCTCATGCCTGTACTCTCGGGCAGCATCCACTTCCACTCCCAGTTAACCATGGTGATGCAGTAGACACTGATTCTCTACATGGGAACCTGCCAAGGGGAGGAAGTGGCAGGCACCCCAGTAGCACTCTCCCCGGAAAGTGGCCTCTGCCACTCACACACACCTCTCCCAACACCCTCTATCCGTGCAGGGATAGAAGTGCTCTCTCTGTGGTATGCTGGACCTGTCATGTGTGGGACATGGAAGGAAGCTGAGCCACCCCATCCCACCAAACCTGCTTGTCCCTAGGATGTGGGGGTAGTGAGGCTCTCCTGGGATGTCCGTGCCCCTGCAGGAAAGTGCTCACTGTGTAGGCAACAGATGGCCTTACTTGAAGCACATCACCATTGTCTGAACCAAGACCTTCGGTGTCAGATCAAAGATTAGGGCTAGGCTTCATGCACAGTGTCTCCTGGGGGGACTGCCCCTGTCATTTTCTTCACAGCTGTCCCAGCTGCAAGCATGGCATGTCTACCACCTCCTGCACCAAATTCCTGATGCCGCAAGAGCTGCAGGTGAAGGTGATCCCCGCAAGAATCTGGTGCGGGAACACCTTGAGTTCCTCCATTCCCTCAACCAGAACTTCAACGAGGACCACCAGGAGCACCAGTCTGACCAGGAGCTCAGGTGGATAATCTGGGAATGCTGTCATGCCAGCATGAGGCCATGTGCTCCTCAATCACCACTGTCATGGAGTGCATGGTTGTGGCTTTCAAGTGGTCCACTAGCTACACCCCATCATGCCTCCCCAACTTCCAGCACCCACCCCCACACCCACCTCCAAACTCCCAGCACCGGCCTCTGCATCCCCAACTCCCAGCAGCTTCATCTGCACCCAGCCCCCAACTCCCAGAATTTGCCCCCTCAAACTCCCAGCACATGCGCCCTCCCCTGCACCTGCCCCCACTCTCTTGGCTTCTCATACTAGCCTCCCCCAAGGGGCCACCAAGGCCTGGAACACATGGCAGTGGGACTTCCCAGGCAGCCAAAACCTCACGAGGTACCCAAGGCAGATGCCCTTCCCAGCTCCATCCCAGAGTCCCTCTTCCTCCTCCTTTGTGCTCCCCCATTCCAGGTTCTTTCCCCAGTCCCTCTCCTATTGTATATTCCCCAAATAAACATTACAGAGTTGTCTATCAAGACAAACAAGGCTTTATTATTTGGTCTGCATGAGAAGGTGGGAAAGGAGGGCAGAGGAAAGTAGGGGTGGGAGCGGAAAGGCACACAGGGGCAATCTCACAGGTGGTCTTGGCTGAAACTCTTCCTTGAGGTCTCCCAGATGAGCACAGTCCCCTGATGGGCTCGCTGAATGGAAGTGGTGCTTAGCTGCTCAAAAGCCCTGGCCAACTGCTCAGACTCTGCCCCCCACCCTGGCTGGAAGGTCTCTCCCTTGCTCTCCGATATGTTGTGGAGCATCCAGCAGGCTGCCACTACTGGGAGGATATTCTGTTTGCCGCAGTCCAGGTGGGTGAGGAGACTCTGGAATCTCCCCTGCAGGCAGCTGAAGGCACCTCCACAACTATGTGGCACCTCCTGAGCCTGGTGTTGAAGGGCTCTTTGGTGGGGTCCAGGCTTCCTGTGTAGGGTTTCATAAGTCAGGGGAGCAATGGGTAGGCTGCGTTGCCCAGGATGCACATGTTGAAATCCCCAACTCTGATGGAAAAGTACCCCTTCCTATCTATATAGTTGGTGGTATGGTGGTCAGGGCCAGGATAGGGATTTGTGTGCCATCAATCCCCCCCCCCCCCCACACACACACACAGTTGGGGAAAAACTGTGGCAAAGCTAGTGACGATGGGGTCGATGTTCCCCAGGGTGATGACCCTTGGCAGCAGGATGGCATTGATAGCCTTGACCACCTATAGAATCATAAAAACATCGAATCATAAGGTTACAAGAGCCTTTGGGAGGTCACCAAGTCCACCTCCCTGCTCAAAGCAGGACCAGCCCCAACTAAACCATCCCAGCCAGAGCTTTGTCAAGCCAGGACTGAAAGACCTCTAAGGATGGAGATTCCACCCTCTCCCTAGGGAACCCATTCCAGGACTTCACCATCCTCCTAGTACAAGAGTAAAAGAATCAAACCTGCATGAGCATGGCCCCAACCATCGATCTCCCCATGCTGAACTGATTCCCCAGGGAGCGGTAGCTGTCCGGTGTGATGAGCTTCCAAAGTGCGATGGTGACATGCTTCTGGAAGGGGGATGGTGGGTCTCATTCAGGTGTCCTGTTGTTGGAGGGCAGGGGCAAGCCACTCGCAGAGCTCCAGGAAGGTGGCCTTCCACATGTGGAAGGTCTGATGGCACTGCTGGTTGTCCCACTGCTGCATGATGTTGGGGGTCCCACCAGGCCGAACTTGTCTCCAAGAAGTGGCATTGCACAGTGTGTAGGGGAGGACAGAAGGGAATGTGGTGCATCATCTTGGGCCTGGGGGGAGTCCTACAGCACCATGTGGGCAGTCTGCATGAACTTCTCCATGAGGTGCAGCAGTAGGCCAAAAGAGCCTGGCATTGCTTTGCAGCAGCTCCGGCTCCATGATGAGAGTGCTGTGGCTTCTGCAAGGACAACCAGAGCATGCAGCATGAATTTGCTGTCCCTCCAGGGGGTGGACAGTTGGAGAAGAGGCGTGTGAGACGCGGCTGTAGAGAGGAGCCCTTTAAGCACAAGTCTCAGCCAGCCTCAGGAAGCAGCTACAGAAAGTGACTACTTTCCTGATGCCCACCCCGAAGTGCTTCCAGGGAGCTTTAAATGTGATTCAGGTTCCAATCAGTGTGGACACACTTTTTCAATATAAATCTCTGCTACTTCTATGATGCCTGGTGGTGTGAACGTGCTATTTCAAAATAGGTATTTTGGGCGTTATCAATTCTAAATAAGTTTTTTCAAAATAATTTCCCAGTGTAGACATAGCCTTAGTGAGTGTAAATCCTTTAGATTTCCTGGCAACTTTTCTATAGTATTTGTTAACTTCCACAAACATGTATTTTCTGCAGATGTACCCAACTCCCTATTCACTATTGACTTCCTGACATTAATAAACAGCCATTCACTACAATCTTTTCCTATGACTTAACAAGCTAATCAATCCTTTTCCATTTCCTTTTGTCTCTCCATAAGTTAAAGGCATGTAGATTTTCCTTTAGGCTACATCTACACTGCAGCTCTATTTCATGATAACAGAGGTATCCTGAAATAGCTATTTTGACGGCACCCATTATAACGGGCTCACTAATCTGATGTCCCTGTAAACCTCATTCCATGAGGATAAAGGGATGTTTCAGAATAGCAGTTTATTGTGAAATAAGTGCTGCATAGACAGCGCCAAATTTTGAAATAAGCTATTTCGAAATTGATTTGAAATAAGCTATCCAATTTGTGTAGCTCAAATTGCATAGCTTATTTTGAGCTAGTGTAGATGCACCCCTAAAGAAATTGTACTAGTTCAAACTAAACAAGTTATGCTTAGCCAAGGGCCATGCTAGTATGCCTTTACTATTCCATCCCAGAAACTGAAAGGAGAATTCCAGCTGGTAAATCCTGGAATCTCCCCTGCTTTTTTTAAGCGACTTCCAGAAATAGTTGTTATACATAATACAGGCTCATCAGTATTTCCACTCGTTCACATTCTGTTTCTTTCAGACTCCTTAGATTAATACCAGCTGCTCTTGGAAACTTACTGCATGTGACTTTCTCAAGTTGTTTCATAATTTGCTCCTTAGAGCTCAGTCTCAGTTAAGGCCATAGCCTGTTTTCCAGTTAAGGCCATAGCCTGGAAAGTGCCTTTGGCATGGAAACTCCTCAGCACCTTCCACAGGAAAGAAAAGTGTATGAAATGTGTTTGACTTCTTTCTTACATGAGCATCCTATTCACACATTGCTTTCCTACTGCCAACCAAATAAATAACTGTATCTTGATCTTATTCTTTATCTCATCTCATTCCACCTTGAAAGCTATTCAGGTTCTGGTTTATTCTAGTTTGCATAGTTTCTTATCCCACATCCAGTACCATCAAACAGAGTGCCTTCTAATGCACTTCTAATAGTGCATTAACCAATAGAACGGACATCTATCATGTCTTGTTTGCCCTCTTATCTCTTCCTAGGGGAAAAACCTTGCTAGGTTCTTCATTCGTATATATATGTTACAGAAGGCCAGGTCTAAGAAATGTGCCTTACACTTGGAACAAAAGGTGGTGAGTTTTATGATGGTGCTTAGTTCTTGTGGGAGATCATTCCATAATAGTCTATATCTGCAAAAACTACAAGAAGTCCTGTGGCATCTTAGAGACGAGCAGAATTATTTGTGCATAAGCTTTTGTGGGCAAGAAACACTTCTTGCCCAAATACATTTGTTAGACTTTAAGGTGCCATAGGAGTCCTCATTGTTGCCACAGTCTCTGATTGCACTCCAACACAATTTTGTCTTTTGCCCAGAGAAATACCACCCTTGTTATAGAAAGTTCCATTGTGGCAGAGGAAGGTATCTGTCAACCATGATCTTCCTCCTCGAACTGTAGGCAGGTTTTAGATTCCTTGAGCCAAGCCTATGAAGCACCTAAAAGTAAAGATTAAACCCTTCTTCTTGATTCAAAATACTATAAGAAGCTAGTGCTGAGAAGAGAAGAGAAGGGAGATGTTGTTGCAGAAACCACTGTTGCGGAAGAGATGTGCTACAGCCTTTTGTACTAACTGGAATTTCCTAAGTGCAAAAGGTTTCAAGCCTAGTTATATGTCATTGCTGTAGTCTAGCTGAAAAGTGGCAAAGGGATTAATAGCTTAAGCCAAGTCACCTCTGCCAAGATGCAATGGAGTCTCCTAGTCAAGCCAGAGATGGTATAAAGCATTTCTCTACAATGCCGTTATGTGAACGCTTTTAGGGTGCATCTACACTGCACCATTATTCCAGAATAACAGCAGTTATTCCAGAAAAACAATACTAGTGTCCACACAGCAATTGTGTTGTTTCAAAAGAAAATCGAAATAACTAAGGCTTTTTCTGAGGTTGGTAAACCTCATTCCACGAGGAATAAGGCCTCTTCCAAAAAAGCTCTTGCGGCAGAGGGTGCGTGTGGACTGCTGATATGTTGCTCCACTGCTCCACTGATGATATGGTGAAATAGCTCTTCACCAGAGCCATTCTAAGTTATTCCTACCCAGTGCCTCCAGGGGCTCTAAATTGAGGTAGTGTGTCCACATTAGGGGAGCCTGCCTCGGTCTAATTTTGAAGCTTCCCTGTAGTGTGGATGCTCTATTTCGAAATAAGCTATTCCGGAAGATCTCTTTTCCGGAATAGCTTTTTCCAAAATAAGCTTGCAGTGTAGATGTACCCTTGGAGTCATTAAGAAATACAGGCATAAACCTAAACAATGAAAGAACTGACAAACCATGAGTATGTATCTGTAACAAAAGGAAACTCCACGGTGTCTGCAAACACTTCAAATGCTTTCCTTTGCTCACCAGTATCACCTCTGGTTTGCTCAGATTTAGCGTCAGCCAGTTATTCTTCATCCAAGAACTAATTTCATCCAAGCCCCTTGGCCACCTTCTTGGTCATGGTATGTTCACATGTGGTGAAGGACTGTCCTTCCTGTATAATGCTTCCTAAATTGTTCCTGTCTGTCCAAGCCAAGTTTTCCAGCTCAGTTTGTAGCTCTGACTATGATCATGAATACTTTTTATTCCTAACAGCTCTGCTAGCTCAGCCTTGGCACTATGCATTTTTAGCACACATCGATGACAATGAGGGTGTGTCTAGACTACATGGCTCCGTCGACGGAGCCATGTAAAGTAGTTTACTCGACATAGTCAATGAAGCGGGGATTTAAATAATCCCCGCTTCATTAAAATAAAAATGGCCGCCACGCTGTGCAGACAATCAGCTGATCCGGCACAGCGCGGCAGTCTAGACGCGGAGCGGTCGACAAGGAAAGCCTTTGTCGACTGCTTCGGTATGCCTCGTGAAACGAGGCTTACCAGAGCGGTCGACAAAGGCGTCCCTTGTCGACCGCGCCACGTCTAGACTGCCGCGTCTGTGCCGGATCAGCTGATTGTCTGCACAGCGTGGCGGCCATTTTTATTTTAATGAAGCAGGGATTATTTAAATCCCCGCTTCATTGACTATGTCAAGTAAACTACTTTACATGGCTCCGTCGACGGAGCCATGTAGTCTAGACACACCCTGAGAGTTGTAGGCATTCAGCAGTTTTCAGTATCAGGACTTCACCAAGCAGCATAGGCCTTAGATGTGGTGCACTGACCAGTTTGCACTATGTAGGGATCTTACAAGGAGATGGTTTTCTGTATAGCAGAGGTTTGCAGGATCTGAAGGAATGCTTCCCTGACAGCTAGCTGGAAGGAAGAAGAGACTGTGGGTGTGTCTATGTAAAAACAGCGTGCTCCTGCTTTGCTTAGATTTGTTAGATGATGGAGTAGTATTTTGCTCATTTTAATCAACTTAATTTGTGACCCAAATGTATTAGCTATGTTTGTATTAAATGCAGGGATAGTTGAAATGTGGTTACCAATTATAATTACTGTGGGGATACAGAAAAGCAGGATTGTGCTAAATCTGCCAAAGGGAAGGGCTCACTGTTAGCAGAAAGAACATTGCTAAGTAGGAGCTTAAATTTCAGTGCTCTATGCGAGTAAGAAGAATTGATGCAGGTTGTTCTGGTTGTTTTGGTCAGGAGACTAAATACCTTCTCCAGGACGGTGGGGTCAACTCAATGAATGTAGCTGAAGTTAAGTATCTTAACTTGACTTTCACCCACAGTGTAGACATGCCCTAACAGATGAAGAGGCAGGGAGCATGTTCAAAGTCAAAGCACTCTCATTAAACTCCATGGCTGTGTCTAGACTGGCAAGTTTTTCCGCAAAAGCAGCTGCTTTTGCGGAAAAACTTGCCAGCTGTCTAGACTGGCCGCTTGAATTTGCGCAAGAACACTGACGATCTAATGTATGATCGTCAGTGTTCTTGCGCAAATACAATGACTCTCCCGTTCGGGAAAAAGCCCTCTTGCGCAAATGCTTTTGCGCAAGAGGGCCAGTGTAGACAGCTGAGAACCATTTTGCGTAAAAAAGCCCCGACGGCGAAAATGGCGATCAGGGCTTTCTTGCACAAAACTGCGTCTAGAGTGGCACGGACGCTTTTCCGCAAAAAGTGCTTTTGTGCAAAAGTGTCCGTGCCAATCTAGACGCTCTTTTCCGCAAATGCTTTTAACGGAAAAACTTTTCTGTTAAAAGCATTTGCAGAAAATCATGCCAGTCTAGACACAGCCTATTTGTCTCCACCAGCCATCTCTCACTTGAATTGGGGGGAATGAAGGAGATAAGTGTGTTTCAACTGATCACAGCTATAGTGATATAGATGGGGAGAAAAGCAGGCTCCATATTAATCTGAGTCCAAGTCACTTTAAAAGATTTATATAATCAAATCCAGTTCTGTAAAGCATTAATCAAACAATTTGGAAACCACAAGGCACTCCAGAGAACAGGTGCTGTATGAGTCCTGCAAGAAGTACCACTTAAGAAGGCAGTTGAATTCTGAACTTCTTCTGTTTTACAACTACAGTACATTCAATTAGTGAGCCTTGATAATGATTATGTTTTAAGAGGTTTCATTAATCTGCATTCTTTACTCTTTAGCTAATTGAAGGCAGGACTGAATAAATACCAGGCAAAATTCAGACAGCTAAAGCCAGAAGAACAAAAATTTTAAAACTGAAAAAAACCTGAATAATGCTGAAATGAAGTAAACCATAGAAATGTAGGGCTAAAAGAGACCCCCCAAAAGGTCACCTTGACCAGCCCGTCACCCCCATATAGAAGCAGGACCAAGTAAACTTAGATCATCCCTGACAGGTATTTCTCTAACCTATTCTTAAAATCCTTTAGTAAGGGGGAGCCCATAAGCTCCCTTGAAAGCCTATTCCTGTGCTTAACAACCATTACAGTTAGTTTTTCCCCCCTTTTTTTCTGTAGATTAAGCCCATTATCTCTTTTCTGTAGATTAAGCTCATTATCTCATGTCCTACCTTCTGCTGACATGGAGAACAACTGATGGCCTTTGTAACTGCTTTTACCATATTTGAGGACTATTATTAGATTCACCTTTATTCTTCTTTTCTCAAGACTAAACATACATAATTTTTAACCTTTCCTTATAGGTTATGTTTTCTAAACCTCTTTTCATTTTTGTAACTCTCCTCTCTCTGGACTCTCAACAATTTGCCCACAACTTTCATAAAGAGTGGTGTCCAGAACTGAATATACAATACTCTACTTGAGGCCTCAACAATTTGGAATAGACAGAGACAATTATGTCCTATATTTTACAAATGACTTTCCTGTTACTACATTCCAGAAAGATTTTTTTTTTTTTTTTGCTATTCTGCCTTGTATTGCGGACTTGTATTCAATTTGTAATCCACTATAACCCCAGATCCTTTTCAGCAGTAGTACCACCTAGACAGTTATTCACTATTTAATAGCTGTACATTTGATTTTTACTTCCCAAGTATAGTGCTTTGCACTTAGCTTTATTGAATTTCATTTTATTTCAGACCAGTTTGTCAAGGCCATTTTGAATTCTAATCTTGTCCTCCCAGATATTTGAAATCTCTCTCAGCTTGATGTCAACCACAGATTTTATAAGCATACTCCCCACTTAATATAAGGATTATAAAATGT
Source organism: Pelochelys cantorii (assembly GCA_032595735.1). Classification (NCBI taxonomy): domain Eukaryota; kingdom Metazoa; phylum Chordata; order Testudines; family Trionychidae; genus Pelochelys; species Pelochelys cantorii. The sequence goes on from CM064326.1 coordinate 53,690,166, forward strand.
AGGGCTGGAAGGGACCTTGAGAGATTACCTAGTCTAGCCCCTGTGCTCAGGGAGGAACAAGTAAACCTAGATCATCCCCAACAGGTGTTTGTCCTAACCGGTTCTTAAAATCTTCCAGTAACAGGTATTCCACAACCTCCCTTGGAATGAGTGTTGAACAACCAAAGAATATTATCACACTGAAAATAAACACAACAAACAATTTATAGAATCATTTTTTACAATATCAGGCACTGTTCACAGTGTAATACCAACTGTACAACCTTTGAGTCAAATGTGATCTTCAAGTACTCCACAGAACTCTCTGAAGTCAGTGGGGTTGCTTGGGCCCACTGATGTTAGAATCTATTTCCTAGGACTACAGCATACTTCCGATTCTCTGGGGTCATGTACCTTATTCAGCTAATCAGGGCTCCTGATAATCAAGAAGGCAGAAGCAGCAGCACAGGGAGTCTACTACAGCTCCTGTTATGACTCTTCTCTCTTACCCCCATGACCTCAGGGCTGCCAAGGGAGCCATGTGCTGCTCCTCCAGCCCTCAATTATTCCAGCTACAAGTGCAGTGGAGAGGCCGGGGTTCGGGCTGGGCAGAAGAAAGACTCCCACATGGGCTTGCTCCACTAGAACCAGAAGGAATCAGGTGTCATCAGCCCTGCAGCAACACAGGGAACTCTCTGCCCACTCACACCCATGACAACAGGCAAGCAGGGGGCTCTCTGTGCTGCCACAGGATTAGGGTTGCCAACCCTCCCACTTTCCTTGGGGGTCACCTGGAATCTTGCCCTCTCTCTGAGGCTACTGGAGCCATTCCAGGAGATTTGGGGGACTAACAATTTTGTAAGGCAGACAAGATAAGATAAGCTCCCTTACTTGCTTTGGCTCCACCCCACTCCCAGAAATGGACAACACCCTCCGTGGGGTCCCAGGGAGAAGAGGGTCTCCGTGTACCTTCACCGAAGTGATGATTCCACAGCCCCATTGCCCTGGAACTGCAGCCAATGAGAGCTGAGGGGGTGGTGCTTGTGGGCAGCAGCATGAGAGACTCCCTGGTCCCCCCACTTAGGAGCTTCTGCCAAAGGGTGTGCTGGTCACTTTCACTAGCATCGAGGTAAGCGACAACCCCCTCAGCCTCTCTCATGTCTGATCCTCCTGCCACAGCCCAGGGCCCGCAAGCTCTTCTGCACCCAAATCTCTCCCAGAGCCTGCACCCAAATTCCCTCTGAGAGCCTGAGCCATCAAACTCCCTTTTAAAACCTGCACCCAGAACCCCCTTTTCCCTCCCAACCCCCTGCAGCAGCCTGGTGAAAGTGAGTGAGGGTGGGGGCAGAGCGAGCAAGTGACAGAGGGAAGGGAGATGGCATGAGCAGGATGGGACAGGGTATGGCCTCAGGGAAGGAATGGAGTAGGTGCAGGACAAGAGTCTTTGGGTTTGAGTAATTAGACATTTGGTAGCCCTACACAGGAGCCGTTCAGCAGCAAGATGGCCTCCCCAGCAGCTGGGTGGAGATCTCTGCTCTGTTATCATAATTCTGCATTATCTCAATCCCTTCCATGTCCCCCCAGCATGCCCCCCCCCAAGATAACAGGGGTTCAGAAAATCAGGAGTATTCTGTACATATCGGTTGCCATACAGCTCACATCAGCTGTCCAATATCCGGTCGCAGGTACTGACCAATACAATAGGTTTCTGGAGGAAGCAGTTTTGCCATTAACTGCCTGCAGCTGAAAATTTTCCCTAACTCCTGCTATTGAAAAGCTGGTTTATGCTTTGACCCATGAAGGGCTATAATCCTTCCAAAACTCTTTTAAAAATGTTTATTGGAGCATTTGATAGGTTTGTTTCAGAATCTTTCTGTTGTAACACTGCATGCTCCTGTACCAATATATTTAGCCTTTTTTTTTAATCTTACTAAATTCTTGCTTCTCTGACAGCTTGTGGCAGTAAGTTTGCAGATAAATTGCATAGTAAGAGAGGATGCTTTTCATGTTATCAGTTTGAAATATGCTGCTCTTCAATGTCACTGACTGTCCCCTTAGTCTATTACTAGTAAGGGTGAATAATAGTGCCTGAACTACCTTTTCTCCACCATTCATTGTTTTACATATTCATTTCTTCCCTAAAGCAAATATTCACAAGACTTTCAATCTCTCACTTCTTGTGGCCCCTCTCAGACTCCCCTCTATTTCTGCTATATCCTTCTTTGAAATGGGATAACCTAAATGGAGTGCAATATTTCAGGGGAGGGCATCATGTTGATTTGCATAAATTGGCATTATAATATTTTTCAATTTTATTCTCCATCCCATTTCTAACATATTGCTTATTTTTTGATTGTTGCTGTGCATTGGGCAGAGCACTCTCCATAATGATGCCCGGTCTTCTGCCTGTGTGGAGTATAGTTCAGTTAGGCGCATTTTAAGAAACAGATATTCTTGATGGCTCCTTATATAGTACTGTGTAACATACACCAAAAGGTTCTGTAGAAGGACAATCACATGCCATGCCTCTCTAATTTGTGAGAATTAATCCAAAAATGGAATGCCTGTTTTTATTGTGCATCTCAAACACCTTACAGTAGGGTTGTATAAGAAACCTCCTCATCTGAGAGATGCAACATCACTTTAGTAATCAATGAAGAGCAGGGCTGGGCAAGAGCCAGCCCTCCAAACACTTTGATCCGGCCCACAGACTACATCTGACCACTTTTTATTTATATCCTGCTGTGCATGCCACCAAATTTCCTGGTGGTGGCTCATGGAACCGGATCTTATTTAAATAGCTGATGGTCACAGCTCTATCCCGGCAGGGGATGGAACTGTGAGCCCTTAAATAGCAGCAACTTAAAGGGCTCACGGCTGTGCCACTACCACATCGCCTGGAAGCTGCCTGGGATAGCTGTAGCTATTTAATGGGTTCCCATTCACAGTGCTACCCTGGCAGGGGCCGGAGCTGCAAGCCCTTTAAATAGAGCCACAGCAACCCCAGCTAGCTGCCAGACAATGCGGTAGCAGCAGAGTCAGCAGTTGTGAGCCCTTTGCTGTGTTTTTAATTCAAAACTTCCAGTCCCAGAGAGCTCTGGGGGGAGGCTAGTCTCCAGCCCCACCCCTTCCAGATGGTGGAGCTGGCCTGCAACCACATACCAAAATTCATGCGTGGCCCCCCTGCCAAAATTATTGCCCACCCCGATGAAGAGTTTGCAGTTCTTGCTGAGACAAACTGAAGGGCAATTTCTTTAATGGTCAAGGTAACTTTTAAGAGGATAATCATGTTTCCTATTCCCTTCCAAAGTCAAACTGATGATGGACATATTCATTCGTTCCTGTTCTTTCCTGTTCTAGTAGAAGAGAATGAAGTCTATAGGTAACAAATCAATGCTCTGAAATTAAAAGGAGTATGAAGTTATAAACTGAAAGTCAGTGTCAAATACTTCTCCAGCATCAATCTAGACACAGACGGAGAGAAGATTAAATCTGCGGGAGACCTGGAGTATATTAATTAAGTGTCTGACATTTCAGAACATGTCTGGAGTGAATATAACCAATCTAGTCTTCATGAATTGATTTTGTTTATCTTGAAATCTAGTGGCCAGTATCCTAGATAAAAATCTTTACATCTACATTACATGGAGAAATCAGGAAATATGCTGTGTATTAGTCTGGTGTGTGAGTTAGATTTAGTTCAAATACTGAATTTTTGCACGCTAAACCATGGCAAATAGCCATCCTATCTCTCGAGTTACTGAATTTATTCTGTATCAGATGGGAGAGCAACTGTGAAAAATCTTTACATAAACCTGACAGGATTCCATCAAAGCCAGGTGTTTGTCAAGAGAAAATTTGTCATCTGTTCTCTGAGTTTTCTGTGACATTAATGCTTCTTTTGATATAAGATAGAGGGGTCAGCAGAGACAGGAACTGCTGTTTAACTTAGTAGGAATGGAAGCCAGAGGTGTTCTGGGCATTGTAATACTGTTTTTACAACTCTTCAAAAAGTGTGTTTATATATACTAGGGGCTGTGCCCTCTGCTTGCTGCGCTCGCCAACCCCCCTTTTGTGGGGATTAGGCAACCCCAGCTCTCCCCCACCCTGGCCACTGGGGAGGGCTCAGCTGCAGCCACACCAGCCTGAGTCCCTTCTGCCTCCCCTCTCCCCTGCCCCCCGCCCCCGCCAATGAACACTTGTGTAAGACTGACACCCCCTGGGAGGTGGGGTTAGCAGCCAACCAAAGCTCTCAGTTGTTGAGAGCAATGAGGAAACCATGGAGCAACCAGCCACCAATCCGGAAGATCCAAACTGCCACAGAGAGTTGGGCCCTGCCCTGCTATCAGACACCTCGGGGATTTGGGGGAACCTTGGAATTTCCAGACACTCTGGCTGCTGGGGGATCCTGTTGCTGTCAGCTGGACTGACAGTGCGTGCTGGCCCCCTCTCACAGATCACCCATTTTGTCACAGGTATTTTAGCAAAAATTAGGGCCCAGTCATTAGCTTCTGTGGACTTTTGTTTATTGCCTGTGACCTGCCACTGGCTTTAACTAAAAATAATCATGACAAAATCTTAGCCTAGCCTGATGACACCACGCAAGGGTTGTGGCATTACACTTCATTTTGCAAATTTATATGCTACAGCAAAAATATGAATTAAGGAGCCTAAATTTAAGTGGCCCAAAGGTTTTCAAGGCAAGTCACTATCCTGCAAATGCTCTCTCAGTTCCCTAGAGCATCGATGGCTCTCCCCACTGCCACACATAGGGGTTATGTTAAAGAGTCATTATTTGTGAGGGTCCTTACATATTTCACAGCTAATGGGAGCAACCACACCAGCCTATTTCCCTCTGATTCCCTGGCCTCTCTCGCGATCCTGGAACAGCTCCTATGTGTCAACTCACAGGGCCATGGCCAAACAGGATTATGGATTCACTTCACAACAAAGTTGATTAGGGATAGTTGCTTTTATTAATCTCACTACAGGTATGTCTATACTGCAGAGTTTTTCGGAAAAAATGGCTGTTTTTCAAAAAAAACCTTCAATTATGTCCACACTGCAATCTTGGTCTTTTGAAAAAAATTGAAAGAACAGAGGGGTTTTCCGACAGGAGTAAACCTCTTTCCGAAAAAGCTCTTTCAGAAAAATGTGTGTGTGGGTGGAGAAGAAGGGGTTTTTTTTTAAAGAAGATGCTGCCAGGAAAAAGCACAGTATAGATGCTATCTTTCAAAATAGCAGATCACTTTTTTTATGCACTTTGGCAGTGTAGACGCTTTCTTTCTGAATAAGGTTTTCTGGAAGATCTCTTCCAGAAAAGCTTCTTCTGAAAGAAGCCTGCAGTCTACATGAAAGTAGCCTATGTCACTACTATTACAGTCTTAATACTGCCAAATGGTTACACAGCTACTGCAAAATGACACATCAATAAGCACAGGCAGAGTAATGCATATGAGAGTAATAGGCACTTAGAAATGCTTACGTCCCTTCAGTCTGCGGGGAGTCCCATTCCTGTCACCTTGCACCAGGCCACAGTGGACGTGGCTCCAGCTGAGGGAGTCCAGGGCACCCTCTGAGGTCTAAGACCCTGGTGAGACTCACCGGGCATGGGACACCCTAGGCTAGTTACACTACAGTTGTTTACCAGGTGTGCGCACACTGGCTCAATGCCACTTTCAACATTCTCATGAGCTAAGCCTGAGGTCAAACTTGTTTACCGCTTAGTAGTTTCCCAGCTCAAGGCATGGGTTAAAGCTGAAAAGGGTCAGCTGCTGTTTGCACTTGCAGGATCCCAGGCTATGTACTTCAAGGATGGAAACCTTAGACTGTTCTGTGACAATGCAGCACAAAACATGTAATGAGCTGGCCAAGAGATTTATAGTCTGACCTACAACTTGAAGAATCATTGATTTACTATCCCTGTGCCTTTCCTCACCAGCTCTTCTGATGAAGCTGAAGACTTCAGATAGTCCTCTGCTTGGTAATAGCAAAAAAGAATTCAAGGCATATTGCCAAAATGAGGCTTTATCCCAAGAGGGGGAACTGATGCTCACCTTCTAAAATAGCTGTTCATTCTGAGTGCCCGAATCTGAGATTTCTCATACTAGACACTTAAGGTGAACAGACACTTCAAAATATCAGCCTTCCAAAAGAATTAGCACCACAACTAGTACTAACTGTCACTATACCACAAACAATGGTACTAATTTGTACATACAGCACCACTCATCTGAGGGTCTGAAAATACTTCAGAGACATGAATTATGATTCCCAACTAGAGGACAACTAGATAAATAGAGAGGAACTGAATGAGAATCTAAAAGTGGAAGGCAGCTTGAGTGAAAGTGATGATGAGGTGATAGAGTTCATGATTTTAAGAAATAGTAGGAGGGAAAACAGCAATATAAAGACAATGGATTTCAAGAAAGCAGACTTTAGCAAACTCATGGAGCTGGTCAGTAAGATCCTGTGGGAAGCAAGTCTAAGAGAAAAAGCAATTGAAGACAGTTGGCAGTTTTTCAAAAAAACATTATTAAGAGCACAAGAACCATCTATTCCAAAGCATAGTCAAGATAGGCACGATGGCAAGCAATGACCCTGGCTTGACCAGGAGCTCTTGAATAATCTAAAAATCAAAAGAGTCCTACAAAAAGTGGAAACTAGGTCAATTTAAAATGATAAACATAAACAAATAACACAACTATGGAGGGACACAATTAGAAAGGCTAAGGTGCAAAATTCTGAAAAGTCATGAAAGATGGGAAAAATTACAAAAGGGAAATAAGAGCAACCCAGGGAATTACAGACCACTCATCTTAACTTCTGCACCAGGAAAGATAAAAAAGCAAACAATTAAAGAATCCATTTGCAAACATCTGGAAGATAAGAAGATGATAAGAGTCAGCATGGATTTGTCAAGAACAAATCTTGTCAAATGAACCTGATAGCTTCTTCTTTTTTTTTTTTTTTTTTTTTTTTGGACAGGATTACAAACATTATGGATGGGGGGAAGTGGTAAAGTTTTTGATACAGTCTTTCATGACAATGTTATTAACAACAAACTAGGAAAATGCAACCTAGATGGAGCTACTGTTAGGTGGGTACAAAACTGGTTGGATAACCATTCCCAGAGAGTAGCTATCAATAGTTCAAAGGGCAAAACAAGTGGGGTTCTCAGGGATCAGTTCTGGGACTGGTTCTGTTCAATATCTTCATCAATTATTTAGACAATGGCATAGAGCGTACACTTGTAAAGTTTGCTGATGATACCAAGCTGGGAGGTGTTGCAAGTGCTTTGGAGGATAGGCTCATAATTCAAAATGATCTGGACAAACTGGAGAATTGGTCTGAAATAAATAGGATGAAATTCAGTAAGGACAAATGCAAAGAGCTCCACTTAGGAAGAAACAATCCATTACACATGTACAAAATGGGAAATGACTACCTAGGAAGGAGTACTGCAGACAGGGATCTAAGGCTACATCTACACTGTAGCCTTCTTCCACAAAAGTTTATGCAAATGTAGCATGGAGTAGAATATCTTCCTCATTTTTTCAGGATGAACGGCTCTTGCGCAAGACGGGGGTTTTGCGCAAAAAGGAGCCATCTATACAGCTCCTTTTTACGCAAAAGCCACTTGCTCAAAAGTAGCTGCTAATTAATTATGCAAATGAAGCATGGCGATATTCCATTCCGTGCTTCATTTGCATAAGCTTTTGCGGAAGAAGGCTACAGTGTAGATGTAGCCTAAGAGTCACAGTGGACCACAAGCTAAATATGAGTCAACAGTGTAATGTTGTTACAAAAAAATCAAACATGATTTTGGGATGCGTTAACAGGAGTGTTGCAAGACACAAGGGCTACGTCTAGACTGGCATGATTTTCTGCAAATGCTTTTAATGGAAAAGTTTTTCCGTTAAAAGCATTTGCGGAAAAGAGCGTCCAGATTGGCACGGACGCTTTTGCACAAAAGCACTTTTTGCGGAAAAGCGTCCGTGCCAATCTAGACGCGGTTTTGCGCAAGAAAGCCCCGATTGCCATTTTCGCAATCGGGGCTTTTTTGCGCAAAACAAATCTGAGCAGTCTACACTGGCCCTTTTGTGCAAAAGCTTTTGCGCATAAGGACTTTTGCCCGAACGGGAGTGTCAAAGTATTTGTGCAAGAAGCACTGATTTCTTACATTAGAACGTCAGTGCTTTTGCTCAAAATCAAGCGGCCAGTGTAGACAGCCAATCTAGACGCCAGCCAGTAATTCTTCCCCTCTACTCTGAATTGATTAGGCCTCAGCTGGACTATTGTGTCCGGTTGTGAGTGCCACATTTCAAGAAAGATGTGGACAAACTGGAGAAAATCCAGAGAAGAGCCAAAAAAAAAAAAAGATGAAACATCTAGAGAAATGACCTATGAAGGAAGATTGAAAGAACTGGTTTTGTTTAATCTAGAAAAAAGAAGCCTGAGAGGAGATGTCATAATAGTTGCCAGGTATCTCACAGGTTGTTATGAGGAGCATGGTGAAAAAATATTTTTCTCCATAACCTCTGATGATAGGACAAGAAGCTTGATAGGACTTAAGTTGCAGCAAGATGGGATTAGGTTGGATACCAGGAAAAACTTCCTTACCTGTCAGAGTAGTTAAGCACTGGAAAAAATTGCCTAGAGAGGTTGTGGAATCTCCATCATTGGAGATATTTAAGAGTAGGCTAGACAAACACTTGTCAGGGATGGTACAGATAGTGTTTGGTCCTGCCATGAGTGCAGGGGTCTAGACTTGTTGACCTCTAGAGGCCTCTTCCAATTCTATGATTTTATGAAACAATATGTTTTATTCAGCCTAAATCACTTTTTTTCCTCCCAATTTGGCCATTGAACTGAAAAATCAGTTTTCACACATCTCTAATCACAACACTTGCAGGGCCTTTTCTCTGGCTCTGTATAGTCCCAGGGAGCCCTAATAAAAAATAATCAAAGCAAAGCAGAAGACATGCAAATATTGGGGGAGTATTGTCCCCACAGAGTGCATACTCTGATAGAGGAGAGACACAATGTAAAGGTTTGGGCATTCTCTGAACAGCTCAAGTCATGGCCTCTCTCTCAGGTCATACTAAGTGCAATTCTGCTGCTCTTTATTTGTACAATAAAGATAACAACCAGTTAGTAGAGTGATTTATAATCCCAAACCAGCCAGGATGGATCATTTTGGCAAAGCAACTCCATCCTGCTGTGCACCTAGGCAGCATAGGCACGTCTAGGCCAATTATACAATCTGCTCCTGAAGTCTTTTCCCAAGTGTGTCACTAGCTGACTCATTCAGACCCTGCTTACACATTAGTCCTTTTTTGGATTTTCTTTTGAATGGCCACGTTGGATTATGTTGGGGTGTGTTGGTTTTGTTTTTTGTTTTTGGTGGCGAGGTTATGTTTTTAGAAATGTTTGTTTATATTTAAGTTTGTGGGCTGAGTTCTAGCTTCCCTCTAGCTCAGCTTTAATGATAGCTGGAAAAAACATTGCAAGTGAACACTTGTAAGGGGATGGGATTCTTGAGGTAGATTGAATCCAGGCCCCATTTAGTCTTTATATACCACTACTCGCAACATATTTCTTGGTAGATATGTAGCACTATTCCCACTCTACAGATGGGAGCAATGAGGCAGAAAGAGGTTACATACATGCACAAGGTTACTCAGCAAGTCTGCTAAAATTGGGGCTAGACCAGGAGTGGGCAAAAGCCTCTCAGAGAGCTGGATCCAGCCAGCCTAAGGTTTTGATCCGGCCCACGTGGCAGTTCCAAGCCCCACCCTCTAGCGCGTTGCCTGAGAACCGGAGATGTGCAAGCCCTTTTAACTGCTTCTATTTAAAGGGCTCACACCTTCCCCACGCCTATTAGGCAACACGATGCCTGGCAGCTGCAGGAAGGTGAGAGCCCCTTAATATAAGCAATTAAAAGGAATCCCACATCCCAGCTCCCTGGCAACGTGCTAGCGGCATTGGGAGCTGTGAACCCTTTTAACTGCTTCTTAAAGAGCTTGCAGCTGCATTGTCTGGCAGCCATCTGGCAGGTTCAAGCCCTTTCAATGGAAGCAATTAAAAGGGCTTGCAGCTCCCAGCTCCATGCTAGCCTGTTGCCTGGGATCCAGGGACTTGTGAGCCCTTTCAACTGCTTCTGTTTAAAGGACTCACACCTTCCCTGCAGATGTCAGGCAACAGTCCCAGGGAAGGTGCAAGCCCTTTAAATAGAAACAGCTGAAAGGGCTCTAGCATCCCCAGCTCCCAGGAATGTGCTAGCAGTGAGACCGGGGGCAACAAGCCCTTTAAATAGCAGGAATTGAAAGGGCTCATAGCTCCCATTCTCTGCTAACATGATGCCTGGGAGCTGCAGGGGAGATGCAAGCCCTTTCAACTCCTGCTATTTAAAGGCCCCGCCCCTTCCGTCAGAAGCTCCATCCCTTCTGTCTGAGGCCCCGCCCCTTCGGGGGGGCAGCCCACAACCACTTCAAACATTTTTGAAGCAGCCCCTGTTCAAAAAATTTTTGCCCACCCTTGGGCTAGACACAAGTATTTCATACTCTGGATCATGCTTTCAAAGAAAAGAATTAACTGAAAGCCAAGAAGTCAGATCTTATCTAACATATCTGATAGTTCATCAAAAGTCCCCAAAAAAGTTTTAATGAAATACTTGGTAAGCTTCTGTACCACAAACTAACAAAATAAAAATAACTGAGGTATCAAGATTAATGCTGATTGTACGCTGGTCTGAAAGCTAATGGAAGGAAGGATTACAGAGTGTTGTAAATATGAACAATGTCATCACAAAATGTAACACTGCTGAGACCAGTTCTGGTTTAAAAGTTATATTTGTCCTCTTGAAGCTAGTACAAGCTTTGGGATATTCATATTCACTGATGACATCAAGCATCAGCTAAAACATTTGAAGAAAGAAACAAATGGATTAGGGAAATGGACAAACAAATGACAAATGTCTTAAAAGGTAAAGTCCTGCATACTGCTACAACAAAAGAAAAAAGATCTTGAATTAGAAGAACAAAAGAATGCCAATAACAAAAGGGAGCTGTGATTAATAATGATTTATACCACAAATTTGAGGTCTCACCAAGAAAAGCAAAGAGAAAAAAATGTGGACAAGAATTAAAATTTGAGAAAGAGATTTAGGTTAAATATCCACAATATTTTTTCTCTCTACTCAAAGGGTTATTGGGTTAAAGAATAGGCTGCCAAGGAAAGTAGTTAAAGACATAATTATCAAAGAATTTAAGACTGGAACAGATGGACAGCTGGGGGCTCATAACATTTCTGTATGGGGTGGGTTCATCCTGGCAAAATCCATGGGACTGACAAGAGAGAGCTACAGTTCTTTCCAGCCTAATTTCCTACATAAAAATAGAGCAGAATTCCTTTCACTCATTTGCTATGAATTAGACCGCACCAAACTTGATGCTTTCATGTAAAAGCTCCAATGTGTCTGTTCTCAGAGCATTCGTATTATGAATCAGGTTACAGGGTAACTGCAGGTTTAGGTTTTTGTCATTTGGCACACATGGTTTATGGTGATAAATGTAGTCAGTCATGGTGGGTTGGATCAAATGTGATTTCTGATGTAAGTGCCAAAGGAGGATGTCAGTCTTTGCTGCCATATGGCATGTGGACAGAGCATGGCCAGTATTCAACTGTGTGTTGCATGGTATCATAGTTGAGAGAGACTGACGAGTGTTTAGCCAGGTAACAACTCATATAGGCTTGAAAAACAATGCTTCTTGCCTACTCACCAGAGTGTGTGGGTTTTTTTTAAAGGGTGTGTAAAAATATTAGTGGGTTTTTTTGCATGCTTTTGTTCCTGGTAAGGATAAGATGATAGGTTTACATTAGAGCTGGCTGGGAAATTAAAAATCCACTGTGGAAAAAATTGCAATCTCAAAATTTTGTTTTCTCCCAAATGGGAGCAAAAAAAGCAAATTTTAAAGATTTTTTTTTTTTTTTGTATACTGGAATGCTAAAATATTCAGTCTGTAAAACACTGAAGCAATTCACATTGATGATTGACAATTTTTATGTAAAAAAGGTTGAAATAAAACATTTGTGTCAAAATATCAAAAATAAATGCTTTGACTTTTTTTACCCCCAGAACACTACTAGCCATTTTTATTTCTAATTTCATTGCCTCAGGGCAGGAGCAGTAAAGGGAGGGTAGGAGCAGTGTACTCCTTCTGGTGGGAAGAGGCAATACAGGCTAAAGCAGTGTATACAGTCTGTGCCAAATGGATATTCTGCTCCCAATATTTGTTTCCAGCTATTTTTTAAAATAAATAAATAAATCCTGACACTTTTTCCTGATATATTGTTTCTACTAAAATCATTCCGGGTTTGCTGTGCTTCTATAGTATTCTTTGGCTTCTGCTTCCACTTATGGATATTTCCTTCTTGCAGCAATGGAAGAGGAGAAACTCATACCTTTTTTTTTGTAAACATGCAGATTATTTCTCCAGGATAGTTTTTCAGAAGTGATCTAATTTGTTTTCTTCGGCTCATCTCACATTTTTGGATAGCCTGAATCTTTCTACCAAATCTTGATGCAATGCCCACATGAATTTATCCCAATAATCTCTTATAAGATGATTAATCACAAAATATTTGCCAGTGAGTTATACAACTATTTTTAGACAGCAGAAGAATGTTGGGAACTAGAATTCCTGGGTTCTATTCCTGGCTCTGTCATGTAGTAATTTGGTACACTCATTCTGAAAGGCAGTCTAACAAAATGGATGAGAGTTGGTTCCACGGTATTAAAGACCTGGCTACTATTAGCAGCTATGCCAGAAATGACCCATATGTTATGTGTAACTTACTCCTGGTGTGCTCTAGTGTGTCAAGGATGGTGTGTCATGCCACATGATGCAAAACAGTGGGTGTGTCTCTGTGTCTCAGCTTCCACTTAGTTCAGTGTGGATTGTATGTGGCAAACAGCACCGCTTCATGGATTTAATTGATTTAGCCCAGTGGTTCCCAACCTTTTCGAGCATATGGACCCCTTTTTCAATCTATTAAAATTTTATGGAGCCTCCCCCCCGAAACAATATAGCTCTTTTCAAACATTCCACTACTTGATAATCATGTGAAATGTATAATAGTTCATGTTATCTAAACAAATATAGTAGTACTGACAGAGATAATGCAGGGTGTCCACATTGAAATGTAACAACTTTAACATGCCATATATTTTTATTGAATAAAATGTTATTGGATCCACCGATTCATTTTTGCTAGTGGCCCAACTAAACCCTTCTCGCCACTCTAATAGCTTTTGAACAGTTAGAGCAGGGTGACATATGCATGTAACATGGTCATTTCAAAAAAGAGAAAAAAATGGTATAAAGTTACTGACCCATATATAAGCCGAATCCAGAGGACAGTCGCAGCTTATCAGCTTCAGGGCAGGTTGAGGGACATGCAGACTGTGGAGCATGTTGCTTCTCAGCTCCCAATGGCTGCTGTTCACTGTTCACAGCCAATGGAAGCTAAGAGGCTCTGTGCCAACAAGCAAACAAACTCAGACACTGCAAACAAACAAACATCCCAGCAGAGAACAGTAGAATCCACAGCACTGCCCAGGATCACTTCCCAGCCCTGCAAGGCGCTGGCATGCTGGGACTTTTTATCCAGGTGGAGCATTTGCAGGCTTGGAACCTATCAGCTCCCAGGCCACGCCTTTCACTGTTCTGGGTCAAGGGGAGTGGTGGGAAGTGGCAGCCAGCACGTCCCTTGGCCCACACTACTTCCTCAGCTCCCGCCCCCTCTGTCCCCCCTCTGCCCATCCACAGAGGATACGGCGAGCGGGCTCTCATGGCCAAAGACAGCTCCTGCCACAGCACTCTGCCCTTGGCCAACCACTGAGCCCAGGGGAGAAACGGAAAGGAAAAGAAAAGTAAGGATTGGGCTCATTGTGGAAATGGGAGGGGGAGAGGGCTGGAGCATAAATAGCAGCGCAGCTGCTGGTGGGAGGATGGATGGTCGTGATCGGCAAGCCCCTGGTGAGAATCACCTGGCAGAAAATCCTGGTTCAGCGATAGGGTTACCAGATGATTTCAAAAAAATACCGGACACACTTGATTTCAGATGGGGGTGGGGACCGGCCGGGAGGAGATTGGGGGGAGCGGGGCTGGCCAGGGGAGATGGGGGGAACACCGGCGGGAAGCAGGGCTGGCCGCGAGGGGGTCGGGAAGAGTGGGGCTATCCGAGGGAGATCGGGGGGTGGAACCAGACAGCAGGAAGCAGGGCTGGCCGGGAGCGGGTTGGGGGGAGCGGGACTGGCCAGCAGGGGAAGCAGGAGGGGGGAACCGGCCGATGGAGAACGGGGCTGGCCAGGGGCACGCCGATCCCGGGGTGCTGCCCGTCCCACACACGGTCCTGGAGGGGCGCACGGGCAAGTCTGGCCCCTGGGATTCCATCTTGCCCCAGCTCCGCCCCCCCTCTACTGCGTAGTTGCATACTGCCTGGCTGGTAGACACACTCACGCAGTGTGAGCATGTCTACCAGCCAGGCAGTACGCAACTACTTACTGATACTCATGATCATAATAAAACTTACTTAATTAGAAACTACCAGACATTTATATGTCCGGTATTTTCTCAATTTGTTACCTGAACAGAAAACTCAAATACCGGACACCTGGCAACCCTATCCAGCGGCGGGCCCGATCCTTACTTTTGAACTTTCCACGGACCCCTTACAGTACACAGACCAGAGGAGCTGATTTAGTGTCTGCCCTACTTGAGTCTATCCTTCTCTTCCTACAGGCCCAGGCTCTCTCACTGTAGTCAGGCTTCTTGTTCCCTGCCTGAATTCAGAGTCTTGAAGAGATCAAATCACTGCTGTTTTTCCCCACAGGGGAGTGTAGTTCCTTTGCGATTTGGCACACGTGCTGCTGCTGTCTGGTAAGGCCTTTTCACAGCAACCAGGTCTCCCTAAGTACTTGGTACTCAGAGCACTGGTGTTCTGAAATCTTTTCCTTCGAGGAGAACCTGTCCTTGGACCTGGTGAGTATGCTGTGGCCATGGAACTGACGTCAGAGGCCTTGCAGTGGACTTGGGTGAGAAGGACAAGATGGCTGCTGAGTCAGCATGCCCTGTGGCTGCTCTGCACTGCCAGGGTGGAAAGCCAGGGGATTTGCAGGGAAGGCCTGAGTCCCTCTTGCAAGGCTGTCATCGGAAGACAACGGGGTGAGAGGAGGACCAAAGAAGGCATTGGAAGTAGTTGAACTAATACAAGGATGCAAAAAGGAGGTAGTGGAGAGGAGTTTGGAGCAGCCCAGAAGGGCTGGGGGAGGGGCCCAATTCCCAAACCTGGGAGTGGGGAGAAACATTTCTCTGGAGAGGTTGCCCTCATAGGGGGAGTTTTTGGAACCAATAAACCAGAGAACTCCTGAGAGCAGTGAACAGTTCAGGGGACTAGACAGGATATTACATTTAATGAGGGCTAGTAGAGACACTGGGGGGAAAAGACCCTGGAGAGGAAAGAGCTATAGAGCAGTAACAGCCACAGGATTCAGGAATGGAGGAAGAGCATCATTGGCAGCAGCAAATTCCATAGTGGGGCAGAAAGCATAACAGTAATTGAGCCAGTGGAAGGAGGAAAAGAAAGGCTTGAGTAGCCCCCACCCCCACCTCGGCTGCTGGCATCATGAAGTGTGGCACTAACCAGAGCAGATAGGGTTACAGTGCCAGAGGGATTGCAGTGCCAGTGTACTGCACCCCAGGTGCCCAGCAGGATGAAGGTGGTTGCAACTCATATGGAGCTTGGTTTGAGAGTGAATCTGCATGTGGAGCAGAAGGATGTGAGCAGGTTAGGACAAACCAGAGCAGACACAGATATGGAGGAGGGGAAGGAGTGGAGCTGCAGAAGGAGGATCAGCTAGATGAACAGAGGATAATGGCCTAGATTAGGGAACAAGCTCTGCCAAGGAGAAAGGAAGGATTACAAAAATTTGAAGACCCAGGAAGCTGGAGATGAGCCAGAGAATTCTACTGCTCAGGCTCTGCAGAACATCTGCTGAAGTTGGTGTGGTATGGACCCAGCAGCAGCAACAGTCAGTTTTGCTCACGAAAGCTCATGATACTATATATATTTTTGTTAGTCTCTGAGGTGCTACAGGACTGCTTGTGGTTTTTTAAACAGAGCAATGAACAGTCTTGGGCTTCTCAGGACCCAAGGTCCCTAAAGCAAACAAGGACAATGATGGCCAAGGGGTTACAAGCAAACATGGTATTTGCCACTACTACGTGGGGTGATGTGGGGCTGATGGGATCTTATGTCGAGGCTTTGAAGCAAAGAGGAGGAAGCAATGGCAGTCAGTATTCAGAACAGGGGCATGATTTTGGGACAGGGAAGGGATAAAAACAGGATAGATGGGAGGGAAGTTGGGGGGGTCACTGAGTCAAATTACAGGTCGCTCAATAGAGAGTCTCATTCTGAAAGCCCTGGGGATTGTGCCTTTGTACCCAGCTTAGCCACCAGGATCAAGGGAAATTGACGTCCATTTTTGGGATCAACACTCTGACGGAGAGTTTTTGGAAGCACTGTGGGTAGCAGCCCATGGCATTCATTTCTTTAACCACCCCAAACATAAAGAAAGTAACAGTTCTATTGAGAAACAATACAGTTCTTATGAAATGACTGAAGACTGATTAAAGTAGGAAACTACAATACAGGCAAAGGGAGACACGCATTATAGCTGGTTGGGGAATTTGGACTTGGGAATCAATTTTTATGTTTAAATTGAGGAGGATCCTGGGAAATAATAGATTATTACACCTATCCAGTTTGATGGAATTGTCAGGGGGAATGGGCAATGTTAGCTATGTGGGGTAGCCCCACACCTGTTATAAATGTGGGTCTGAGGGCCCACATTTATTTTTGCAGAGGGATCTTATAAGGTACAGTGTTTAAAATGTGAGGAGTATGGCCATACGGCAGCCAGAAGGGACAAATGTTCATGATGCAGTGCTTGTGGGTACAGAACAGAAAGGATAGAGAACTGTACTTAAGGATCCCACCTAGGCGAGGCTCTAGTTCAGAGCCAAGGCCATCAGTTTGTTACTGGATGTTTCAGTTGTGGCTGAGGAGATATCTGAGGCAGAGGACACCAGTCTGTTGGAAGAGAGAATGGATGGGGCAATGGGGCCAAAGCAGAGAGGGAATGTTGCAGGGGCAGGGCTATGCTCAGAGGAACTTTGAATGGAGTTCAGGTTAGTGGCATATTGGAGAGTCCTAGAATGGATGAAGAGAATTCTCTGAGGTAAGATCCTTGGACTATTTCTCTTCTCTTCTTCCAGGCTCTGCTTCCTTACCTATAGGACACAGCAATAAATTTTCTCCTCAGGCTTGGGGTGACCAGATCACAAAAATCAGAATGGGGGCTGCCTATATAAGAAAATGCCCAAATATTGGAATATATGGTCACCATAGTCGGGCCAGCTGGTTGGAGGAGAAGGAGAGCTAGCAGAGGGATGCAGGACCATCATGGCAATAGAAGCTATGGAATTGGTGGTGGATATTGGAAAGGAGCTAGAAATGGGGAGGCATAGGTAGGTCAACACGAGGGGATGGAAAGAAGGACGAGAAAATGTGGGTGGTAGGGGAAGAGACAGGGGGAATTGGTTAGGACATCTAGGTTAGTCGCTAAAGATGGTCCTGTCCAATGGTGGAATCACAGCCATCACCCCTCATTTGCCAGCCAGTGGAGGAGTCTATATGACAGGCCCAGTCTTTGCCCTGCTCCCATGTTATCCAAAAGCATTGGTGATGGGGAGACATAAACAGTTGAGAACCACTCATGAGAAATCAGTGTAAGAAGGGAATGAGTTGGATGACAACTGAAAAAAGGAAGAAAGGAGGAAAATTCAAGAAACCGAGGATAGAGGACAGGAAAGCAAGAGCATGATTTGGAGGATGCCTACTAAACTTCCCCATTAAGTACTCCTGATGGCCTCTTCTGATTGTGTGGAAGGATCCTATGACCTGCATGGTGGACAGGGGAAATGACTCTGATGGTAGGGGCATTGTGTGTGAACAGTAATAGAGCACAAAAGTACAGATATGGAAGACAGCAGTTTTATAAGACCTGAAGCGCTCGAATGTGTTGATGGTGGAAACTCATTTATACTTTGAAATAGTTGTAGCATTTTAAGTGTTGGCATACACTTAGCCTTTTCACAATCTGTGTCACAGCAGTGTAGACATTACCTGTGCTTATGACAAGCGTTCTCCCATTGGCTTAGATAATCCATCTCTTCAAGAGGTGGTAGCTAACTAGACAGACGTATTCTTCCATTGACCTAGTGCTGACTGTGCTATGTTGGCATAGCAACTTCACTCCAGAGTGTGGATTTTTCACATAGCTATGCAGATATGAGTTCCCAGTGTAGATCTAGTTGAAGGAAACCCTGAAGTGGGTGAAAGCATAATTGATGGCATGGGTATGTTGTCCTACACCTTCAAGATTTCTCAGCTGCACATTTGTGAGATAGCACCCTGACGAGTGATAATACTAGACTTTGAGTATAAGGATGGCAGTAGGGAAAGGCTTATTAATGTTTCCAGGCACCCTAACTCAGGAAGCAAGAGAACACAATTGTTAGAGGAGGTTATTCTTTTACTACTGTAAAAAGCAGGACTGAAAAGTGGTTTTGGGAGAGGTTCCAAAGGGCAAGTCTCAGAAGAAAGGGAATAGGAAGAATGGTAAATATACATTTTGGGAAGAAAAAATAGAATTGATCAACTACATACAGAAAGGAGTAAAACGTGTAGGGTTTCAGACAATCATGTATGAGGTATTGTATCATTTATTGGTACAGGTAAGTTTGTGAAACAGTTATTTGATTTGGGAAGGGAATTTGGAAGTTGAATCTGAGGCTTTTGGAACTAGTGATTAGTAGCAACTGGGTGGAGCAAGGAGAAGAGGACTGGGTTTTTCACTTCTTTGCTAATTTTAAGGATTGAGAGTATATTTCTCGTTGGCGGGCTACTGGGCAAGTAGGAAGGAGAGAGTGATCCATTTTTTCATGAATCTCAACAATGACAGGCAGACTCAGAAAATGAAGCAATATCAATTGTATATACACAGCACACTAGGCCAGGGAAGGAAATGGTGGAGATAGAAGAAATACTGTGCTAGCATCATGAGCAACTGCATGGTCTTTGAGTGATATTCCTCTAGAGGGGGGATCTGAGCCCTGGCCTTCTTCCCCTATGAGGAACTTAAGACAGAAGGGGGAAGGGGACAGGCAGGAGCATTCCTGCCAATATCAGAGATAAAAGCACCAGTCTCAAGAATGGGGAGGAAGTAGGAGCCTTCATAGGAGGAATAAGACCAAATTAAAGGGATAGCAACAGCCATTAGCGTACAAGCCAAGATTAATTGGCACCAGATTTTTGCCTATAAAAATGAGAGGAAGGAGGTGAGGAATATGTTCCATTTGAAAAATGCCGAAGGGAGATATAAAAGAGCCCCTAAGAAGATGTTGGATGTGATACAGGTTTATTAAACCAAGTTGTTTGGGGGAGAAGAGCAGTAACAGCAGGCTTCAATATAGAGGGAAAGGAGAAAGCAGTCAGCATTGTTGGATTCTGTGACAGTCCACAAAATCAGGGTAGAATAGTCAGAAAGTTGGTGCATCACTATTTGGTGTCAGGAGTGTTTTTGTAAGAAATTCAAGATCTCCAGAAAAGGATGTTCCCAGGCAGAGAAGAGTGAACTGTACCAGACTTTCCCATTGGTTTTTGCTCAGGTGTTGAGCACTGTGTTTAACAAAGGGATGAAAAGGATGAAATTAGAGTGGTCATGTAGTGAGGGCTTGTTGATTGTGTTGAGCAAAAGATGGTGGGGGGAGGGCAGGTCACTGTCAGATAACTGGAGACTCCTTGCCCTCCAGATTGGGGATGTTAAATATCGGTTAATTGAATAGTCGATTAACCTCATGAATTCTTATTGGTTAGTCGACTATTCTATAGGTCCTGGACAGCCCCTGTCCAGGTGGGAGAGGTCTGACCTCCCGGACCCGGCATGAGCCAGAACTGAGCCAGGCTACTTGCCTGCCTGGTTGCTAATACACTTTAAATGCAGAGCCACAGCCGGGGTAGGTCCAGGATCCAGTGCAAGCCAGGACTGAGCTGGGCTGCTGGCCAGCCCGCTAAAAAATTTACTGGCAAGGGATGGGGGGGAAATGAGTGTAGTCTATAGCATTAACCTCTAAACTTTTGCTTATTGGTTAATTGGTTAATCGACTATACCAGTGTTTCCCAAACTGTGCTCCGCGGAGCCCTGGGGCTCCGCGAGACATCTCCAGGTGCTCCGCGAGGTTGACAAACTGGAAACATCAATAGGTACAACACATACAATCAGTGGACCTCTGGGGCTCCACATAAATTTTTACGCATGTAAAGGGCTCCGGAGCCCAAAAAGTTTGAGAACCTCTGGACTATACTATAGCATCCCTGCTACAGTCTATAGATTCCAAGACTTTGGTGCTTCTGAAGTGGCTCCAAGAATGATCCATGCAGCACAGGCTAGGGCAGTCAAAAGTAGTCTACTAGTGGACTCACTGAATCATCTCCCAGAGATGTTTGAGCCAAGATAGTAGGTGCCTAGCAAGGATCCATATAAGCCTTGGATGAAAACAGGGCCTTTGATTGGGTGTGGCAAGAGCACCTGAAGGGGTGTTACAGCACTATGGGATCTTCATCAATAGTCTGCAGACCTTTGTATAAAGGGGGCCTATCCCCGATCCTTTGATTAATGGCTGGCTAGGGCATTATACTCCTGAGATCACGAGTGAGGCATGGCTGTCCTCAGATCCCATTGTATTGTGTTCTAAGTAGATCCACTTTTCTTACCAGAAAAAATGTTGGAGTTGGGGGGGGGTGACGGACTGGGCCGGGTCTGGGCACAGTTGAGGGCATCCGCTCAAGATGAATTGCTCAAACTCAGGGCTCCTTACAGCCCCAGACTGGAGACCTTCCCAAATATTCCACAAAACAGTCGCACCGAGCGCTTCAGTCAGAAGCCTCATGAGCAAAATCCCTTTGACACCCCAGCTCTTCCTGTGCCCCAATCAGCCCTGGGCCAAACACACAGATGAGGGGTTATAGAACCCAATCTCACCTATCCTGAATGGGTTCTTCCTGTCCCAAGAAACCAGCCACAGATCCCGATCAATTTACACTCTGGATCTTTCCCACAAGATCATGCTGAACCAGTTCTTTAGAATCTAAAATCTAAAGGTTTATTACTAAAAGAAAGAAAAGCATGAGAGTAAGGTTGTTAAAGAAAATACATTACATGCATCGAATCACCCAGTTCTCGATACAGGCTCTTAGCAAAGATGTTATAAACTGCTATCTTAAAAGTCTCTGGTGTACATCCTATGTCAGGATGGTTCCACAGTTCTTTCCGGCTCGTGCTTCCCTGCAAGACCGCATCTTGGATCAGGAGCTAAACTGAAGACAAGATGGAGGGTACCACATGGCACTTATATCCCTCTCCTGGCATCTTCCTGGCCAGAGAAGGTCACATGGTCCAACAACCTATCCCTGCATCCCACGCTGCTAGCCCTTAGGCCCTGGCTGGGTTGCAGGTATTAGTCACATTCCTGAGGTGTGTATTGGGACCTAGAGCTTCATCATCTCCTTTCTAATTATCATAGCCATTGGCTGAGCATTCCTTGCCCATTGCTCAGCCACAGACAGAGAATTTTCCAGCATCCCTACAGAGTACATGTTTATAACGCCACATACAGACAGGGCCGGACTGAGGGGTGGGTGAGCCGGGCAGCTGCCCAGGGCGCCAACCGATGGGGGGTGCCTGATGGCAGCTGTAAGGGGTGCCCGGCGTCCCTTATAGCTGCCATCAGGCGCTGCGCACCCAACTTCCGCAGCACCGGCCAGCAGCACCTTCCCCCCATGGCCGCGGGGCCCTGCACGGCCCGGCGCGTGCACCAGCAGTGGTGGCCGGGCCAGGCTGGGCAGCGCATGCGCCGTGTGCCCTGGGGGCGGGCCCCAGGCTGCGTGCCAGCAGCCGTAGCTGGGCCGCGCATGCGCCGTGCGCCCCGGGGTGGTGGGCCCGTGCATGCGCTGTGCACCCCCGGGGTGGGCCCGCACCCCACGGGTGGGCCCACGCATGCGCCGTGCGCCTGGGGGCAGCGCCACGCGCCCGGGGCGCCAAAATGGCTCGGGCCGGCCCTGCATACAGACATTATACAAGTACATGAATAGCATATACAGAATCAGTAGAACATAAGATTTCATGTGACACCTCACATGACCCCCTTTGTACAGACTGTTGGGGCAAACACCCCCTCCCCCATGGGCAGGGCTCGACAAACAATGTAATCTACTCGCCCGTGGCACGTAGATTACACCCCGGAAGAGCCAGCGCAGAGCACAGAACCGCGCAGCTGGCAAGCGGGGCTCGCCGCTGCTTGGCGAGCCCTGCCCATGGGTGCAACAGTGATCTGTCTGATCCCCTTAAAATCCAGTAACATGACAGGGGGTCCGAGCCATGTTGTGTTAGCTCTGGGGGTAGCTTTTGTGGCTGACACATCACTAAGGCTATGTCTAGACTATAGGGGTTTTTTTGGAAAAAAGTGGCCTTTTTTCAAAAAAACTTCACTTGCGTCTAGACTGCCGCCACATTCTTTCAAAATTAAATGGAAAGAATGCAGCGGTTTTTTCGACAGCGGTAAACCTCATTTTATGAGGAAGAATGCCTTTTTTTGAAAGAGCTCTTTTGAAAAAAGGTGTTCTTGAACACAAACAGGGCTTTTTCGAAAGAAAGCATCCAGATTGCCTGGGTGCTCTCTTTCAAAAAAGTGGATCGCTTTTTCGAAAAAAGTGGTGGCTGCCTAGACAATCTCTTTTGAAAGAAGCTTGCAGTCTAGATGTACTCTCAGAGTCATGACCCTTGGAAGAATGCTATTTTTCTTTGTATCTAGGAAATGGTGGTGTGTCAAAGTGTTGGGAGGATCCCAGAAGCAGAATCTTGACCATGCTATAATGGACTCCCTGCAAAGGAATGGGAACTCTTGTTATGGGGCTGACCAGGGACCACTTGTCCTGGCTGACTTCTGGTTTAATTGGACTTTTGTCATCAAAAGGACTGTGTCTGCAGGATGCAGCAAGTCATCAGTGCCAGACTTCTCCTATCAAAGGAGCTGTGGACACAGGCAGGGAGGGATGAGCTGTGCTCACTGGCATGAGTCAGGTCCTTGTTTTGACTTTCCTGTCCTGGTTCTTTTATGTATCTGGTTTTGTTGTGTTTGTTGGTTAGTGTGTTTAATAGACAAACAGAGGACCAGCACCCCTGCAACACTTTGACTTTGTGCATCTTCTCAGTTACCTTGTCTACAAAACTAGGGACTGATACTTCCCCACTCTAGAAGCAAGGTGCATAAAGTTCTGTTCAGCTGTGAAATACCAACACCACTCTGGGGAAGAGCTCAAATTTGAATGAATGGTATCCTGCTACCCCATCCCGGGCACTTTTCTGTATATGTACAAACAAGCTGTGGCGTGCTGGCCGTGCAGTAGGAGCCACATAACATAGCAAATACAAAGAAACCTGAGACTGAATACACATCCTTCAAGTGATTTGTACAGATATTTGGACATCTTTGAGTTCAAATAAGTATGTTAGTAAATGGGCTGAGGTTGGATTTCTGTTTGAATACTCTCATTTTGGGGCTGGATAGGGTAATTTACTTTCTCTTCCAATAACCCAAACCCTGGCTATGGACAATCCAAGCAGCTTCATAGAGTAAGTTACAGACAAGTGAAAGCAATGTCTTGAGTAAGTATTAATTATGTGGTCAAACATGAATATGGCCAAAGCTGAGGTAACAAATGCATGGCTATAGAAGAGAATGTGCAATGCAACAGAGAGAGAGAGCCTGGATCGATGAACCTG
This sequence comes from Pelochelys cantorii, assembly GCA_032595735.1. Taxonomy (NCBI): domain Eukaryota; kingdom Metazoa; phylum Chordata; order Testudines; family Trionychidae; genus Pelochelys; species Pelochelys cantorii. The sequence continues at coordinate 53,714,113 of CM064326.1, forward strand.
GCAGTCACTCAAAGCTGAGAGAGAGGAATGTCAGTTTTCCCAATGAAGTGTATAAAAATAATAACCTGGTCTTTTAATTTCTTGCTTAAGTCCCTGATTTAGCCAAATATCAATTAGACACATGACATGAAAATGCTGCAGTCAGTGAAATGCCTAGGCCCTACCAGGGAGGATGCTACCTGAAACTCTTGTCTGTTTTATTTATTTTAAAATTTATCACCTTGAAAATAAGAAAAGGCAAGTCATTGCATGTGTCTTTCTATTGGCTGCCTGAGTTCTTGTTCCAACCAGTCTCACCCACACATCCATCAGGGCAGAAGGGTCTGGAAAAGATTTATCCTACAATGACTTTTGCCAGTTGCTTGACTGTGATGCCAACTCTGAGAGCAACTCTCCTTCCCTACTCTAATGGTTCTCCCTGTGGTCCACAGCTAGTATGGAGCCACTAGAATGAGAAGCAAGGAGGAAGGGTCATGGGGGGCTCTTGAGTAGGCACTTGAGAAGGAGTCCCTGGGAGAGGTCAAAGGAGACAATTCACACGTCACTCTCAGTCTTTCACAATTGGATAAGCTATGTGCACAGAAACACAGTCCTCCATCTCAATGAAATATGTGCAGGTAGGGACGATAACATGCTACAGAGCATATTAATTGGTGGAGCTGGTGCAATATTGAGTGTTGCTTAGCACTTTCCAGTAGAAGCTGTTGTTTTCAATTGCTTAATGCCATGGCTTTCTTGAACTGTTCAATTTGCCAATACTGCCTTCCTGATTTAGAATGGGATTTTGATGTTTGGCAGAATGATCCTGAGATCAGAGAAGTACCTTTTACTATCCCAATGAAACTCCACCAGACTTGACTGAGTTATAAGCCTCTGAAAAAAAATGAACATTTGCATCTGCTCGGCAGAGCTTCTGAGATGCATTTAGTCAGGGCCAGCTTTCTATATGCCAGATGAACTAAGTGTGCACCCATTGCTCCACTGAGCATCCAGACATAAAGATTCAACAGCAGCATACACCACTTCCTCATTTGGACTCGAGAGAGATGCACTGCTGTGGGACTCAGGAAACATCCATGAATTCTAATCTCGGCTCTTACAGTTAACGTTAATTTTTAACTGGGGCCTATGATAGCTAAATTCCAGGCTTGGGTCTGCCACAGACTTCCCATGTGGTAAAGGGCATTGGCATTGAATGGCAGCCCCTTTCCCTCTAGGTTGTTAACAGCTCCCATGACTGTGGCATTTGAACGCTTCTCAGAGATTAAACGCAACAAACAGTATTACACTGGCTGCCTCTTGAACTGCAAAATGTTTTGCATTGTGTGTCACTGGAATTTGCAGTCTGGACTCTTTTCCTCCCAGTTCATGGCTCTCCAGACATCTCTCATCTGCTCTTTCAGTTTGAAACTCCTCATTGGGTAGATTCTTTGATTTGTGAACTGCTGGTTTTAAGAAATCTCAATCCCACATTGTTATTTGTGGCTTGGCTTTTTTCTGGCTGGGGTTTTACGTATTGGTCGCCCTCCCACACAAGCTTCTGGAACATACAGCGTTTCAAGCCTCTCTCTGGGTTTTTACATGCAGCTTCACAGCAGAAAAATCTCTTTCTTGCCAGTCTGTATTCATACAGAGGGATGCAACTGTAAACTAACCCTGTCCAGAAGGCTTTATATGGACTGTAAAAAATTGCCATTTTAAACAGTCATGGTAACATGGTCTTCCAGTTCAAAGCAAGGCCTTACAAGCTTTCCTACCTGCGCTTACAGGGTAAATTTTAATGGCAACCATCTGAATTTTATACAAGGCTATAGAGCAGGGGCAGGTAATGTATGGCTCCCGAGCTGAATCAGGCCCACCAAGCCTTTTACTCTGGCCCATGGCTCACCCCTGAAGCATGAATAGCACAGCTCAAAGTGGCTGACCGCTCCTATGCCTCTCTGTGGGGCAAGGGAGAGGCTTCTCACACTGCCCTGGCCCTCAGCAAAATCTCTCAGCTCCTATTCACTGGAAAGCAGCCAAAAGGAGGTGAGAGATTTTGCTGAGAGTGGGGCAGTGTGCGGAGCCTCCCTCCCATAGTGCAGAGACACACATGGAACATCCAGCCCCACTTTGAGTGGTCTGGGGCTGCTGGCAGGCTGCTGTTTGAGAATCCTTCTGCTTGGGAGCTGCTTTGGTAAGCACCTCCTGGCCAGAGCCTGCCTCTGTCACCCCACCTGCTCCCAACTCCCTCCCAGACCTTGCAGCCCCTCATACAGCCCAGAATCCTCTCCAGCACCCAAACTCCTTCCCAGACTCTGCACACCAGTGCCCTACTTCACATGCCCCCTCCTTCACCAGAAATCCCTCTCAGGGCCTACCCTCTCCTGAACCTGAGTCCCCTATCCACAGCTCCCTTTTGCACCCAACCTCCATCCCAGACCTCACAATCCCTCCATAGAAAAGGGCTGCTCTTGACCACTTGCCAAATTTTTTCAGTGCCCCCCCCATAAAAAATTATTGCCCACCCCTGGTATAGAGCATATTAATGCATGCATGCAATGAAGGCTTCTTTACTTGAGCATTTAGGTGAGACTGAAAACACTGAGGGAAGAGGAGTAATTTCTGGCTTGTATTGAGAACAGGATGACACTGTTTAATTTGCAGAGACACTGTTGGAAGTATGTATTATAATTAAGCATCCACAGATGTTTTCAGCTTTTCAATTAAAAAGCCCCCCAACCCCTAAATGTAAAACATTGCTATCCTCTACAGATTAGTATGGAAACAATAGGAGGCTTTTCTAACACACTTGTGAGGGGAAAACTGTGGCCTTGACAGGAATGTGAAAACTAGAAAAATGTTATTTAAAATCAGAATACCGCATGGCTGGAGCTAGTGTGTAGGACAGAAAGGAAATGGAAAATGTCTTGGAGACTATGCTGTTTTGTGACATTTAAACCTGTGGTTGCAAGCACAAGAGAGTAGTTCTCAGATTGCCTACTAAGTTCACCAGTAAGAGAATCAGCTCAAGAGGTGCAGAGGTGAGCAGTCTGAGTAGCTATGCACCCTCAAGTGTAGCCTTCACTAGACCCAGGGACATTGTGGAAGGGCTGTAGTTCCGCCACACCCTCCCCACCCTCCACCACCACTTTTTGGGAGCACAAACCCCGGAATTTTGATGGTTCCCTATATAGCGATACCAGAAAGAGAGACAGAGACCAAGGTCTAAGCTATGTGGCAGCATGGCCCCACAGCTGCTTAATGAGCCGCACCCAACGGCTCAGGGTTGCTGCGCACAGAGCTGCCTGGCTGTGGGAGGGGCACTTCTCCCTCAGCTCCACCTCAGGGATACCCTGCTGGCTGGGATAGACTTGCTGCTCTGTCCTCAGCAGGGAACTGCTGCTGTAGCTGAGGGAGAAGTATCCCTCCCACATCCAGGCAGCTCTGTGCACAGCAACCCTGAGCCCTGGGGTGGGGGTTCATTACACAGCCGTACAGCTGAACTCACACTCTCTCTCTCTCGAATTAATTACTGGCTTTGCAAACTGCCTGCACTAAAAGTATAATTTCTTACATTGCTGGGCACTATTTGTAGGGGAAAATTCCCTCAATTTCACACTGGTGAAGGCTGTTATTTTTTCCCCCTGCTGACGATGGGTGGAATACTACAAATGTACCAGTAATATTTCTATCTACTTTCAGTATTTATATGGCCCTGTAACAAGACACTGGGCCCTGGGTTGCATATTTATTATGTTTGAGAGGGGCAGCCGAGTTAGTCTGTAACAGAAAAAACTTAAAAAACAACAAATAGTCTCGTAGCATTTTAAAGACTAACAAAACATGTAGAGGGTATCATGAGCTGAATAAGTGGGCTGTGCCCACAAAAGCTCATGATACCATCTATATGGTTTGTTAGTCTTTAAAGTGCTATCAGACTATTTGCTGTTTAAGTTTTTCATATTTATTATGGCCTGTTATCATCCCTGGGGCCTTTAAAACAACAGCTGTAGGCATAGTAGGCACATAAACAGGAGCAAGCATTGGCTTGACAAGAAACCATCTAGAAAACTTCCTGGTTCTTAGGCAAAGGTGGCAGAGAAAAAAGATCCAGTATTTTGGGTGATGGGGAGAAGGTCTCTTTCCTCCAAAATATTGGTGGTGGCCACAGCAGGAAATGGGACACTGGATGGAATGAACCAGTAATAATGAGAATTCATCTTCTCATCTCTCAGGTCCTTTGCTAGTGTATTGGTTCTTGCTCACATGCTTGGTGTCTGACTGATCAGGGGTCAGGAAGGAATTTTCTTGTCAGACCCCTTGGCAGTGACTTTGGGGCTTTTTTTGTCTCCTTCTGTAGCTGGATCACGTGAATCTCTCTCACTAAAATCGCTGCCATTGCAGGAGCCTCTGGCATTGATGCACTTCAGGCCTCCTGTTCTTTGCCTGTGACACAGAATAATTTGGTCTCCTGAGGGATGTAATTCTTTGGCCTAATTATGAAGGTTGGGCTGGGAGATTTGGGAAGTCAGACTTGGTAATCTGATGGTCCCCTTCCAGCCTTAAACTCTTTGACTAGGGAAATCCTAGCATGCATCAATCCCTAGTCACCAGGAATTGCTACATCCTCTCCTCTCTCAGATGACAGAAGCTAGCAGGGCCTTAGTCCATTTATACTCAGTAGTTTGAACTACATTGGTCTTGTTTCAGGTTTGCAATTTGGCAGCATTGAAGAAAGAGATGTAAAGAGAGCCGTCCTTGGATGGGTTTATTTGTCCATTCCCAGCTGGTGAGCCTGCACACTTGTCATAGAATGATAGAACCATAGGGCTAGAAGGGTCCACAAGGGTCATCTAGTCAAACCCCTGGCAAAGATACAGGATTTGTTGTGCTTACAAACTGCCATTATCCTAGTATCCAAGCACCTCACAATATATAGAGTATTCATTTTCTCAACACTTCTGATAGTAGTTCACAGTCATTCCATTTAGTAAACAAGAAGCTGAGATACACAAACCTGGGCGTCTTGCCCCAGGTCACATTGGAAGGCTGTTGCAGAGAAGGGAATTAAACAATGCTGACACCATAACCAGTGGACCATTCTTTGTTCTTCTTTCCGTCCCATACACAGAGGATATGCAAAATGGGTAGTTGCAGTTGGTACCTTCTTGGTGTCCCAGGCATTTGGGCAAGGAATCATGTAAATTTTTCTTCTTTAAATAGGGGAAGTAATTTGAAGAGGTGAGATCAAAAGGGAAACTAGATCATAGGCAGTGAGACAAAATAGACAATATGTGTCCAAAATGTGACTCTACTTTTTCAGTGAGTATAAAATAATGTCAAGTAGCAGAGGGGTAGCTGTGTTAGTCTGAATCTGCAAAAGCAGTGAGGAGTCCTGTGGCACCTTACAGACTAACAGAAGTGTTGGAGCATAAGCTTTCGTGGGCAAAGACCCACTTCATCAGATGCATCTGACAAAGTGGGTCTTTGCCCACGAAAGCTCATGCTTCAATACTTCTGTTAGTCTATAAGATGCCACAGGACTCCTTGCCACTTTTATAAAATAATGGTGCCCCATTTCATAAGTTATATTACAATGATGTCACTCATTCTTGGCAATTACTGTGTATAACTAAGGCCCGGATCCTGAAATGTGATGCTGGCAAGCAGACTCCTGTGCTTACTCAGACTTTGTGCACACACGGGTCTCTTTGCGTCAGTTTCAATGCAGGACCAGGGCCTACAGTCTTTTCAGTGTTTCTAGTCTAGACTACGGGGAAGATTCAAAAGAGGATATGCAAATTCCACAGGAATTTGCATATCTACTTCTGATCGCGTGAAAGTGAAAGTAATCTAGATGCCTTTTTTTTTCAGCAACCCCTCCCCCCTTTTTCAAAAAGCTGCGTAAACCTCATTTTTTTGAGGAAAAGCGGCTTTTCAAAAAAAGGGGGGGGTGTCAAAAAATGCATCTAGATTACTTTCACAAGCTCCACTTTCAAAAGTGAGATCGGACAAAGATATGCAAATTCCTGTGGAATTTGCATATCCTCTTCCGAATCTTCCCAGTAGTCTAGACATAGTCTAAGAGCACACTGCAGATGCAGAAGCGACTTTATTTATTTCGCTTAGTTGACTTGGTTGGCAAGTCTTTCAGTACCACCAATCTGTGATCAAAATGATGACTACCTATATTCAGCATAATAAATATGGAAACATCTTTGTTCACTCTGTTCTCTCTATTTTCTTCAGCTGTTCTACCCAAAATTTAACATTCCTATTTAATTTTCAAACTCTGTTCTTGCCATTTTAAAGATATTCTCCTGGTAGTCACTTTTTCCTAGAATGACTCTTTTCACTGTTCAGTTCAGTTCAGTATTTTACTTGGATTTTTAAAATTATTCCTACAATCCCTCCATAACCTCTCTTTTCTTCTTGTTTTCCCCCCGCCCCCTTTCTCTTCCCAACATTTTAAGATTAATATGTTTGCAATTTTCCCGTTCCCTCAATTTCTCTCTCATTTGGTTTTGTTGTCCCATGCTCTTTTCTTTCTCCCACTCTCTTTATCCATCATCTATTTTTATGGGCACGCTCTATTTTATGTCTCCATCCTTCCTCTTCCCCTTTAACTTCAGGCTTGCTCTTGCAAACAACTCTTGGAGTACATCTACACTCCAAGAAAAGAAAAGAAAAACTCCAAGATTGCTACATAGATGTGCTATTTTGAAATAAGCTAAGGCCCATCGACACAATGCTGAGCTATTTCGAAATAGAGCATCCACATGCTTTGGAGCCTCAATGGCATTTAAAATCACTTCCTGTAGCTGCTTCCTGAGGCCCACCCTTAAAGGGACCCCCCTGTACAGCCGTGTCTCACGCTCCTCTCTTTGCCTACCTTCTTGAGGGATAGCAAAACCTTTTCACTGCCTGCTCTGGTTGCCCTTGTGGACACCTCAGCATTTCTACCATGGAGCCACACCTGCTGGAAAGCAGTCACCACCTCCTGGACCTCATGATGCACCTCCTGGTGCAGTGTTTGCAGGCTGCTTTCGAGGCACTACAGAATTTGGGCCCACAGTTCCCTGTGCAACACCACCTCACTCTCTCCATGCAGCACAGCCCCTCCCGCCCTCCCCTTTGCCCTGTGCACCACTGCTTCTGGCAACTGGACACCAGTTCCAGCTGGTGGGACCAGATCGTCATGGAGCAGTGGGACGACCAGCAGTGGCTCCAGAACTTCACATGCAGGAGGACACCTTCATGGAGCTGTGTGAGTGGCTTGTCCCTGCCCTCAGGTGAAGGAACATCCACATGCAACTTGCCACCCCCTCCAGAAGTGGGTCACCATTGCACCGTGGAAGCTCGCTATGCCAGACAGCTACTGCTCTGTTGGGAACCAGTTCGGTGGGGGGAGATTGACGGTTGGGGTTGTGGTGATGCAGATATGTCACACTTACTATGTTCTTGGGAGGGAGGTGAACTGCTGGAATAGGGTTCCCTAGGGAAGGGGGTGAGGATAGTGGAAGCCCCCTCCCTGTGAGGTTTTTCGGTCATGCCATCACAAAGCCCTGCTGGGGGATGGGGGCAAGTGGGGAGTTGGTCCTGCTGTAAGGGGGAAGCAGGATTGGGCTCAGGGAACTCCTGCGGGCCCTGGAAATCCAGTGATTCCCTGTTCGTATCCTTCTACAGGTGGTGAGGGCCATCAACACCATCCTGCTGCACTGGTTCATCTTCCTGGGCCACGTGGACCCCATCATCACCGGCTTTGCTTCCATGGGCTCCCCCAACTGTGGGGGGGGGCACCATTGATGGCCCTCACATCCCCATCTAGGCCCCCAACTGCCAGGCATCCAATTATATCAACTGGCAAGGATACTTTCCTATGGTCCTGCAGGCCGTCATGGAACACTATGGCTGCTTCACGGATATTAATGTCGGGTTGTCGGGGAAGGAGCACAACACCCACATCTTCAGGAAATCCAGCTTGTTCCTGAAGGTGCATGCTGGCACTTTTTTCCCCAACCACACCATCAGGGTCGGGGACACAGACATGGCCATGTGCATCATGAGGGATGCAGCCTACCTCTTGCTCCCATGGCTGATGAAGGCATACACCTGACACATGGACCCTAACAAGGAGCAGTTTAATGCCAGGCTCAGCAGGGCCCACATAGTGGTGGAGGGCACCTTTGGGCATCTGAAAGGGAGGCTCTGCTGCCTCCTCACCAAGCTGGACCTCAGCAAGCTGAACTTCCCCCAAGTGGTGTTGGCATGCTGTGTCCTCCACAATATATATCAGAACAAGGGGGAGACGTTCCTGCCAGGGTAGGGGGCAGAGGCCATGTGGCTCTCCCCAGGGCCTTTCAGTAGCCATACATGGCTGCCAGGCCCATCAGGGGACTGTGTGCATCTAAGAGGCCCCAAGGAAGGAAAGGGGAGGAGGGGGAGGAGAGGCTCAGGGATGGGGCTGAGTGTGGCACCTGCCTTGGATAGTCCCACCACCTTTGTGCGGGACCCTCAGTGGCCATGGGGATGTTTAGGGAGAGAAGCCAGAGGAGCAGGAGGAAGCCAGAGCAGGAATGGGAACAGTGGGGTGGGAGGGCTGCTGGACCACTCCATGGCAGTAATCATGTGATCCACAGAAGCTGTGTAGGCCGCACACATGCTGCAGGCCTCTTGGGCCAGCTCCCACCAAGTGTTGTGGTGCAGCGGCTGGTCTGCTTCCCACCACTGGTCTTGCCAGTCCAGAGAGCACTGGAGGCCACGCAGGCAGTCAGTGTGTTCCTGCTCAATGTCCCACAGGCTCATCTGCGGCAATGGCTCCCATGGGGTCGGAAGGCTGGTATGGGAGGCACCTCATTCGTAGCTGGTCCAGCTGCAGAGAACAAAGAGAAGGGCAGTCATCCTAGGAGACCGGGTGCCTGAAGCCTAGCCCTCATCTTTGAGCTGACCTGAAAGGTCTCGCTCATGTCAGAAGGTGGCAATGTGCTTGGAATAAGGCCATGTGTGGTCTACACAGTGGGCCCTTTCCTGCAGGGGCACAGATGCCTCTGGGGGGAGCCTCGCTTCTCTCACATCCTGGGGACAAGCAGGCATGGGAAGGTGCAGGTGTCACGTTATTGGATTTTAAGGGGAGCAGACCTATCACTGCTGCACCCACAGGGGTGGGGGTTTTCCCCAAAGTCTATACAAAGGAGGCCATATGAGGTGTCAAATGAAAGCTTATGTTCTACTGATTCTATATATGCTACTCATGTACTTGTATGTCTGTATGTGGAGTTATGAATATGGACTCTCTGCTGGTACTGTGAATGTTCTCTGCCTGAGACAGAGTAATGGCCTGGACTGCCTGATGTAAAGAAGGATTGTTCAGTCAATGACTATGCTAATTAGCACAGTCCCAAGGACAATGGCTCTCAAGGTGCCCAATACATACCTGAGGAATGCGTCTGGAAGCCTGCAAACCAGTCAGTATCTAATGGCTGCTGGCATGGGACACAGGTATAGGTCACTTGACCACATGACCCGCTCCAGCTTGGAAGGTACCAGGAATGGATATAAAGTGCCATGAGGTGGACTCCATCTTGTCATCAATTCTGATACTGATCCCAGCCGCAGCCTTGCGAGGGACAGAGAGGCGAGAAGGATTGTTGACCCATCCTGACATAGGATGTACAATCTAGACATACCCTAAAGGCATGAGTCTCTATTATGTGAGCTGAAGCCACAAAATGTCAACTGTGAGTCAGAAACATATTCAAACTTCTGTCCAGCTAGTTGAGGCTGAGGGACAACAGAGAACCCCTTCTGTCCGCAAGACCTAGCCACCTGGTGCTCCATCTTAGCTAAATTAAATGTCAGGCAACATACTCTTAACCATATTTTTCTGAAGTCAAATATAATGCAGTAAACCTGACAAAGATCCATTTATCTTCTGTATTTGACTTATAGCCACCAAATGACCAAACTGACCCATGCCATTTGTTGTAATAGCTCAAATCATTGCTGCAGTAGCATGGAAGATCCATTAATAGCTATATTATTCACCAAGATATGGGAATCTTTTGTATGTAAAAAAAAACGAATTTTAAGAAGGAAACCATGATTCTTTTTATATGAATTTTGCCTTTTGTAAAATACACAGAAAAATATAATTGTTAAAACCTAATTATACCTATCTGGATGTCTCTAAGCATCTCTTCATTATGTAAGTCTATATATAATCACACACTGAAATTTCTACCTGTATAGGTAATACTATATTTGTGACTATTTGGTTTATTGGCAACTATGGACATCAAATTGTGCAATAAATATTTTGTTCACTTTATGAAAATAAAAATCAAGGCCCAGTTTTCAGCAAATAGGAACCTAAAATTCATCTCCCACTAAAGTTATGAGAGCAATAGGATATAAAGCATATTAAAAATCAAACTCCTTTAGTACTGATTCTGCAATTGACCCTCGATATGGCCCACGGATTTCAATGATAAGAGAGGGTTTTAGAAAATTTTTTGTAGGGTTCCCTTTAAAAAAAATTGGTCAAAATATATTCATTTATTTAGGCCTTAAAATAATGACACCTGTTCACAGAAGGTATTTCATATTCTTAACATGGAACCAGGACTGTCAAATTCATTACTTAAGCAAGATAATCTAATAAATGAATAGGTAATTCATAGGAAATAATGAGAACTCACTGGTGGCACATTAATTATGGCTTTCATCTCATCTACTGAGAACGATGGGATTAGGATTGTGGCCAAGAGTGAAAGGACATCTATTTTCAGGGTCACTGGATTTATCTTTTCACAGAACTAACAATTCAGAAAAAAAAAGTGATTTCTCTCTTTGTGGAATGACTTGATGTCTAGGAGCAGAGCGGTCTATTTTTTTAGTTTTCATTATTAAAAAGTGATACATTTTAGAGCATGGGTATCTCATGAAATAAATATACTTTAACTGAAGTCTTTTTGAGCATGTGAAGACTAATGGAATTACAATGACCTCTGATACGAGGTAGCTAGGTATGGCACTAAGAATTCATGTGCTGAGAGTCTAACTTCCTATGACAGTACAAAAGGGCTGCAAGAACACCCAGTATTGGTCCTAATTTTTAAAATGACCACCACCGTTTTGCAGTTATTTGTTGCCATTCCAATGAGAAAGGACAGAGCTATCATTATGTAGGATAAATAGAATCAAATAAAGCTAGGTCATATAATTGCTTGGAGGCATGTGTCCTAAGGGCCAATCTGTGTGCCCGCTCCACTCCTTACATTGTTGTAAGACATTTTGGAAACACCCCAAAATTCTAACCCATCCTAAAGCCACGTGAGAACACAGCATTTCCTCACCACACATCTCGATAACCCCTTCCAACATTCTTTTGAGCACATATGAAGTGCCTGCAATAGGTCTGTGCTCAGGTACTGTACATTTTTTCCAGTATGGCACTTTTCTTTATCCAATATCTCATTTAGAAATAATCACCGCTTTGAAAGATCCCAACATAATGAACTGTAGTTAAACGTACAGAATGTTCACAGTATCATATATATGATTTAGTACTAAATCTTTGGTCTCAAGACCCAAGAAAGAGCTTGATGTTGTAGAAATATTGAGTGAGTACACATTCTTTTTATCAGGATGAGTTAAAACAGGCAACTTGCAGCATCAGAGGTGTATGCTTGGCACTGTAAGATTGTAACATGACCATTTCTAGGACAGAGTAACTTTGCATATTAGAAGACTTAAATTCTTCTTCTTAGTTTTGCAGTTCTTTGTCTGCTTCATCTGAAATTTTTTTATGAAGTTGCTGTAAAATACAAACTAACAGTGCAGTGAGGATAATTCATGTACTTTCATTGGTCTACCACTTCCCATACCTTTCAGCAAAGGTAGCCACAGAGCTCAGGAATGGGGTCATATTTTTAACACTTCCTTATTTTTATCATTTACCTCCCTGTACATTTCCTGATAACTTTTGAATATTCCATTAAAACTAAACCAATTATCAGAATAAATGAAAGTACATTTTATGATGCATCACCCTTTGGTCTTTCGTTGTCTTGTCTTTGTTCACATGCTAATTCCCAAAAATTCAGTCACTGACAATGGATCTTCCAGTCATTAGTGGTAATTAGCAAAATTTTGCAGTAAAACAATATTCACACTTCTCATGTGGATTGGTAAAAAGGAAGTTAACTCCAAGGCTATATTTGATTTCCATATACTTTTCCAAACTAAACTCCTGGGCTGGGAAGTTAATATGTAAAGTGGGAAATTTTTGCACAGTTATTTTTTAATCATGTCATGAACATTAGTGTAGAAGTTTAGGTGGGGAAAATGACAAGCTGGTTGCATGACTAATATTTAAAGCCTTGTGCAAAATCCCCTAGGAATGCAGCTGGATATAATTCCTTACTAGCTTGATTGCCAATTGAAGTACATTCTAGTACCATTCTGTTAGAATAACATGAAATCATTGCAAATTCAGACTGCAGTTAAGGTATTAAGTAAAATGGTGGGTACATAATTTTCTACTATTTTATTATCATTTGAAAGTAATGTTTTACATAAAAACAAGCAACAATATAAAAGCTTAGCTTATAAAGTTAACATATCAGATCTCATCCCATATTAACCTACATTTATTAGCATAAACAGTGGGATTTGAAAAATGCCACTTGACTTCATTTCAGCTTTATACATTGATACATATCATTTGAAAGTTATTCAATTAGTAGCATGAAAATTAAAGATTAACCTTTGTCATCTGAACCGCTTAGCACTTGCTAAGTTTGGTATTTTCAAAGGGAACATTGGATTTTGCTCTTGCACCAAATCAAAACCATTTGGAAACTTGTTTAAATGCAACCAGTTCTTCAGACATCTCTTTAGCATGCATGAGAAAAGTTCTATTTAATTTCACACTCAACTAATCCTTTAATAATTTATTTCAGGCAGAATATAAAAGGCTATTATTAATTCCTTAATAAAATAAAAAATAAGTTATAACGGATATGTCTTTAACCTTGGACCAGATTAAATAATTATTTTTCCTGAATACACACCAATCAATGTAAATGACAAATTGTCCTTTGGGAATTATTCAGGACTTTCCCTTTCCTCTACATCACATCTCACTGGGGGAAATTAATCATTTGAATCCCGTAATTTACACGTAATTCAATCAACAGAATTTTCTTTTAAAAACTGATTTTAAAAGTTTTCCTAAATTGAATTCACCTTAAATGTAAAGCACAATTACAATAAAGTAATTCCAAAGCAACTACAAGGTAAAATTCATGGTCTACATCAAATTGTCTAAAGTTCAGATCCATAATTCAGAGATTTAATTGCCTCTTTCTGCATGTGGGATTTACTAAAGAAAATAAAATCTATCACACACTTTTGAAAGACCAGACCCTTGTTATTTCATTCCATGTTCAGCCCATTGTGTTTATGTGTTGCAGAAAATCTTTCATTGATCTAAGGTCCCTTGTTAGAAAACCACTTCAGTTGCTAAACCTGAACACAGCAAGGCAAATTAAAGATGGCATTTCACCCTTAACTCCTAATTCATTATGTCAGGGGCATACATCTAAGCTCATTCACTCCAATAGTTTATAATGCACCATAAATATTACATATCTCAAAGCACAGTTTTCATCAGCTTATGACCCTAACATTGTCTGAATAGCTTTGTACATTAGTTTTAATTTCTGTTATAGAACTCACTTAAAAGGCAAGTATATATGGAAATGTGGGCATTGAGTATCTTTATAATCTGTTGTCTGTTGTAAAATCATTGTAAATAGTTAATACAGTCTACCAGTGTTCTCTCTAAGCTGCTTGGCAGCACAGCATCACAGGTGATTAATCAGCCCCACCCAGGCAGAGGGTCAGGGCTCCCTACAGGGAGCCGACTGACTGGGTGGGGCTGATTATTAACCTATGAAGCTGTGCTATCACACAGCTTAGAGGGAACACTGCAGTCAGCTATTGTGCAAACACACTTGTTTTAAAGATGTTTGGTGTTTAAATAGATTAAGTCCAAAATCCAGCTCAGGCTAAACTGTCTTCCTTGGAAAGGATAAACCTTCATGTTTCAGGGCATAAGCCAATCACTAACCAGAGTTAGGATGATGGCTCCACTGTGGATAGATCATTCCATAACAATCCATTCATTCGTTTTCTTGTTCCTACCACTGATGCATCCAATATTGACCGTGGTTAGAGAGAGAGAGAGAGAGAGACAGAGAGAGCACACAGGACTGGATGAAATTCTGATCTCGAATGAAAATCCAGATACTAAACATGGGCTGTTCAAGTATAAAAACAGATTTAGAAAAATGTGTACATAAAAAGATCCTTTTGAAAATTGTGTTTTGCCAAATGGAACTGGTGTGGTCTAACATTGGAAATATTTTAATAATGTGTATTGTGGAATTTTTAATACCTATTTTTCCCTAACAGTGGACACACATGCATGTGTGTTTGATTAACTGCTTTCCTTGGCAAATGTAAATTTATTTCAGATTAGTGCCTGAGCAGTGAGGCTGCCTGTTGTACATGGATTTGTTAGGCTAACTGGGAAAATTTACTGGGCAAATCATAGAATGCATATTCAATTGTTAAAACAGTCTTTTGATATCATTCGCGGTTCTGGACTCCCAAGGATCCAGTCCTCATCTTACTATGATAAGTTTGTCATTTAAGGGACAATGGGCCCAATTCTTCTGCTTACACGTATTTTGTGTTGGTGTAATCCATTTTCTTCCATGGAGCAAGTTCTAAATGTGAGAGGACAATCAAGTCATATATGATTACATGCTACACAGACATTCTACATAATCCATATTCAGCATTTGATGGAGTAACTGATGTTCGTAGTAGTGGAAGTTACATTTAATTCCCTGCCATTGCATGAACCTCGGGTACGAATGCACCTCAGTTCCTCACATTCGCTGCCTGTTGCATGTAATAGCTTACTATTCTGTGGGCTCATAATAGTAATCTAATTTTGGTTGTTGCATTTAGTATGTGGGTACAGGGTGGCAGTGATGGTTGCCTGTGGTATGCAGGAAATGAGACTATATGACCTAGTGGTCCCTTCTGCTGTTAAGCTACATGACTTCATCAGCACAGAACAGGCAGAACACACACTGTTACTGTGTGAACTTTAAAGTCCTGTTATTTTTTCATTACAATAAAATTGCTGGAATAGTTTCTCAATAACCGAATTTTCTTACTGGGTTTCAAAGCATCCAAAAGTTTTGAACTGTGAGCAAGATACGGGAAGTCATTCTTCCACTCTACTCTGTACTGATTAAGCCTCAACTGGAGCATTGTGTCCAGTTCTGGGCACCACATTTCAAGAAAGATGTGGAGAAATTGGAGAAGGTCCAGAGAAGAGCAACAAAAATGATTAAAGTTCTAGAAAACATGAGCTATGAGGGAAGGCTGAAAGAATTGGGCTTGTTTAGTTTAGAAAAGAGAAGACTGAGAGGGGACATGATAGTAGTTTTCAAGTGTCTAGAAGGGTATCACAAGGAGGAGAGAGAAAAATTATTCTCCTTGGCCTCAGGATAGGACAAGAAGCAATAGGCTTAAATTGCAGCAAGGCAGGTTTAGGTTGGACATTATGAAAAACTTCCTCTCAGGGTGGTTAAACACTGGAATAAATTGCCTAGGGAGGTTGTAGAATCTCCATCACTGGAGATATTTAAGAGCTGGTTAGAGAGACACCTGTCAGGGATGATCTAGACAGTGCTTGGTCCTGCCGCGAGGGCAGCGGACTGGACTTGATGACCTCTTGAGGTCCCTTCGAATTCTATGATGTCATAGTCCAGAACTATAAAACATGTCTGAAAATGAAATCATTTTTGAGTCACTCACACATAAAGGATTTGAATCTTCCTTTTTCATACATGCTTTTCAAACATAAATGTCAAAATGGCCAAGCTGATTTCCCTCATATTTTAGGAGAAGAATCACTCAGAGCTGAAGAATCATGTGCCATATATTTGCCCAAAGCATATTTTTACGATCAAACTAAAAACCTTTGAGATTTGGAGTTTATAATGGAAATACTAACACAGCCTTATCTATGACAGTGCTAACAGGCACTGCAATGCTATTAAGAAAACTCTCTCTGCCCACAATCTAAACTAAATACAGGGGATGCCATTTGCTAATGTGTCCCATGGGGCAGCAAATAACAGTGATTTAATGTACTTGACCTGTGGTCATATGGTAGCATTGTGACCCTCAGAGCCATTTTTCAAATAAATAAATAAATAAATGAAATATGTCTCAGAGGTTAAAGGATTGCAATTTAGCTCTTATTCATATTACATATATAGCTTTCTATTTCAACACTACCTAACAAGCCTTCTCAGTGCTACACACTACTGTATGTAAGCACTCCACTGAATACAGAACCACCACGCTTTTTAAGTAGTTTATTCACAGGTTTGGCTTTGCTTGTTGTAGTATGCACCACATTTAAATTAGATGAGGGATACTGTAAAGCAATAACATTTTCAATGACTAGAATCTCACTTTTCCCTGTAACAGTCTGAAGCAAATTAATGTATTGGTTGATCATTAACAAGTAAACAGTTTCTGCTACAATGTCAAGAAAAAAAAGTGTGTTCATTCATATGAACAGTTCTCATCTACAAAGATTTACACAATGCATGTAATGAGATTGCTTTTCCCTCACTAGTACACTACCAAACTGAAAAGCTGGTTCTTAGGACTCTCTTGAAATTACAAAGAAAGACGGTCTCAGTCACCTATGCCACCATTGTAAGCTCTATATTAAGTACTTAAAAAAAATCTGGAATCACTTGTGGAATTAGTGGAATTTATAACTAACAGACTTACACGGCATTAATGAAACCTATGATTCCTGTGAGAAGTTAAACTAAAAATAAGATTAATTTGGTTATAGAAATTCCTTGAACAACAACACTTAAATTATTTTAAACCTTAAATTTTCCAAGAATTTTCTGAAAAATTAGCAAACACTGGCTAAAAAAGCAAAGCAGTTTGGATACACCAATGTAGTCAGCATGCCTTGTGCTTTTCTGTTAACCCTCTGAGTACATCTATAATATCCTGGTTCTTTTTACAGATAAATGCTAGTAAGATTATATGTAATGCTGATTTCCATTTTCACTTGATAAATCACATTCTAAATTTATTCCCCACAATATTCAAGGTGCACAAAGATGGGAAGGGCATCACCACATATGAGTATTGCATTTATCAGAAAGTTAGTTTACTGCAGGTAAACTTACCAGAAGAGAGAGTCAATTTGCAATATGCATTAAAAAAATGGAATGTTGCATTTACACAATGTAAATGTAATGCATATTTTCTTTTTTGTTTTAATGTTTAGCACCAATAAAATGTGTAAAGTGAGTTTGGCATGGTTTACAGCAAAATGACTACTATGCTATATACTCTCATATTAGATTTTTAAGTGTATTCATATAAGAAACTGTAATTCCCGATCTGTGACGTTTCCTTGATTAAAGTTTAGATAGTCTAAGGGTCACATATTCTGTCTTCAGTTACACCCATTATCCTAGGGGAGTTACAAAGGTGTAAACAGAAGCAAAACTTAGCCTTGTGTTTCTTTGGCAAACAAGCACTGACCATTAATTATATGAAACCTTAATTTTCTAATCCAGTGTGGATGGCCTTCTCTTTTAAAACTGTTAGAAAATTCAGATAGCTTTTCTTGGAACCATGAAAAGATGCCATTCGACAATTTTGTGCACATTCTCTAAGGGGGCTAAAGAATACAACTGTAAAATGTTCTAGCCTTTATGACAGTAAAACATGAGCCAAAAATCAAGAAATTTGCAAGGGGCTGGGGAATGAGTGGAGATTTCAGGGGCTGGGATTATTTTTTTATAAGTTTTAAGTGGTGCAATATGGTATATGATAGAGCCAAACATCTTATTTTATTGATAGCCCTGGAGCTTAAAACAAAAGCAAAGGAGACAGGAAGATCGCAAATGAATTTCCAATGACACTACGCATACATCAGATGAAGCGTTTGTTTTATAGTTTCTTTTTTCCAACTCCTCTGCTTGATTCAGGAAAATGATCATTGACCTTGTTCCTTTGAAACTGCCAACTTTTTGCTGATAGTCAACAAGCATGTTATTAATTAGCACTTTTGATTGCCATATGCATAACTTTATTGTTGTATCAAGTTGCATCTGTTCTCAAGGGAAGGCAGCATTATAATGTGAGGGGTTATATTAAAAAAAAAATCATCTGCTGTAAACCAGCATTGACTTCAATGGAGTTACACGGCGTTTTACCAGCTCAGGGTCTAGGCCCGTGTAAAAGTGCACACTTAGTATTGCCCAAATCCTATCTACTATTCTGCCAGAGTGGAGGATCCATATGTAATGCAATTGCTCTGGTATTGCTTCTGAGGGGGGTGACACCTGGATGGATATGGTTCCATATCTACAATGAAGCCTCTTTGTGCAGTGACTCTTTAGAGGTGGTTGTGTGGGGTCCGATTATCTGCCACTAGATAGGCTCTTTCATCCTTTCCCCTCGACCCATGACCTTGACAAGGGAAGCACAATTGCCAAGAAGCACTTTCCCACCTCTGAAGTTTATTTGTGCCTCCTTCCCATTATCCCTATGGAGTTCTCCAGAATCCTGCTAAGTTTCTCTGCTGGGGGCAATTACATTTATACTTTAACCAATGTTCCTGTTAATTATGCTTTTGTTACCTATAAAGACCTCAATCCTGCAATCTGATTGAGACACTTACATCGTGTGCAGCATCCCACTAAAGTCAATGGGACTATACTGAGACATTGGGGATCCTTCCAGAAAATCAAATGAATAGATTCATACCAAGTAACTCTAATCAATGGTTGGTTTCACTTGAACAAAAGCCAATGAAGTAAGGTTCCCTTGTTCAAAAATCTGTTAAATGTTTAATATATAAAAACGTACACAGGTGGCCACATCATAAAGAAGAGAAAAGGATTGACCTAAATTATTTACACATACGCCCATCAGTGAATCTTTTGAGATTGCAAAAATAAATGGCACCTGGCTACTCCAGTGATTGGTACTTTAGGAACGCAAATCAATAGTAGGACGAATCCTACATGCCCTCCGCTTCAGAAATACCTTTGTTCTCATCAGTATTCCTGTGAGCACAGCCTCAAAATGTAAAGCCAACATGTGAAATATCAAAGTTCATTTTTTTCTGCACAGGTCTTATATTTATTCATAATTTTGGAAATGTGTAATTTTTCACTCAACTGGGGCCACTTTTGTGTGAACATAGTTTTCACTCACATTATCCTATCTAAAGCAAAGTTTGTGATGTAGAACTTCTCTGTGAAATTAGACTTTCTTTGTACAAGGATGAAATGAAATTCTAACGTACTGACTTGAGGTTTAGCACCCTTGTACATGTGTTTCTCTGTCATACACACCCCCTCTGTAGATAATAGCACAAATATGCTAGATGAAGTTTTTAGTTTTTCCCACTCTAAGACAAGATTCTCATTGATGTCAACAAGGACAGCAGGATTTCACCCAATGGCTTTTCTTAAATATGAACATGACAGGTATTTCCTCCAATGTATAAATACTGTAGCTATTGTAACGGTAATTCTCCTTCCTTTAATATTGGATTTTTCCTCTTTCAAAAGTCTCTCTCCTCATTGTAATCAGTGTATCTATGAAAAAACATGATTATGTTGAGAGCATTTCCTCTTCAAAATCCCAGTGCTATAGAGAAACTAATTGCTTTCCCTATCTGTACGTGTGGCAGGGGAAAGTCTTAGAACTAGATCTTTACATACCAAAGCATGATAGAATGTGCCCTTTACCCACTTCTCAAGACTCTATCACTACTACACAACAGCCACTAGCAGCCAATAATATGGAAGCAACAATTTTGATGGTATCATCGCATCACCTAATGTAGATTGTTATGAGGCAGTCCTATCACCCATTTCCCATTATCTTATATGGTACCCACTAGTAAAGGTCAGCACTCTGTGGCAGAATATCATAGAAATGTAGAATACGTTGCACTAAAACAAAGTTTTAAAGAGCCCCTATTTGCAATTCCTCAAATGGAGTAGGATTTGGATATGGTTTTGGTCAGAATGCTGGGAAAAGGACTAAGGAGATTGTGGGAGGGGAGGATATGTGCAGGGAAGTCAAAGCCCCAGGGTGGGCCATCAAGATTAAGATTATTATGCACTCAGAGGGTTAACATGTGCTAAAATTACAAACTGCAGGTCCTAGCATGACTGATGAAAACATTCATTGCTCTTATCTTTAAAAAAATGCAAAATAGTCTTAACCCTTTGAGGATCATATTAGCAGCAAGTCACAATCTAGACAGAGCACAAGTATCATTTCAGTCAGTTAGGAAATCATTATTACAAAGATACTGTAAACACCCTTTTCTGTTCCATCATTCAAACATTAGTACTAGATAGATCAGATGTAATCATTTCACACACGTTGGGAGGATTTTCAGAATCTCAAAGGGTTAAGCCAAGACTTTGAGCAAAAGTGTTTTATTAAAAGGGTGAGTTAGGTGAGCGAACAGTCTCGGATGAACTCGGTGAATAGTCTTCCGATTCAGAGTTGAGTTCCGGTGGAGCTTGCTGAGCCTTAAAACATCCCCTCACATCCTGGTTGCGTCTTCGTCGGAAAACCTGCCTCTCCTTATCAAGAGCGGTGGTCTGGCAGGGGCATAAAATGAGAATAAATGAAATTAGGCTGTGTGTGAAATGCAAAGTTAATGAAAAACATGCATTTGTATGTGGGCCTGCAAATACTAGGGATAATAAATGTTCAGGCCAAATTAAACCTGTTCTGATTCAGTTAGTTTTCAAAGGTTTAGCACACAACACAGCTAAACTTCTTAAAAAGCACATTTCCCAAAACTTAAACAGCAACATGACATCAAGTGTATCTAGTACCACATATAAAGATGCCACATGTTCAACTTCTGGATGCTATTAATTTCATGGGGTAATAAATCCAGATTTCAAGCCAAATACCAGCTGACCTTCCCTCTTCCTTCTCAAAATATAAATCTTTTCCTACAGACAAAGTATAGATATAGGATTGTCTATTCGATTTGACCCAGTCAAGGTTGATACCTATTCACCAATGTTCAAATCAGTGAGATTGTCTAACAAAGATGAATTGTGATGAAGTTGTCAGTTAAGAAAGGTAACAAAGAAAGATGCTAACTCAGCTCTTTAAAACTTCCTCAGGCTAAATCATTTAAGGCTCTGCTGTTGGGGAAGAACACTGATGAGCTCTTGCTGAAGACTGCAATCAATCTGATCACCTTGCCCAGAAGACAGTAAAGACTATGGCCTAAGTAAAGTCCACACTCATTTTTATCTAAAATAATTATTTTTTCCAAAGGTGTCTCAATTTACTTGGCCCCTCCCATGACATATTTCCTGCTACTGTGCAAGATTTATGATGTAATGAAACAGATGCAATTCACAGACAAGTTTCTCATTTGCTTTGATCTTCCAATGAAGTCAACGGGAGTTTTGCCATTGACTCCAAGGAAGCCAGGATTTCACCCATAATCTAGAATATAGGATCTTATTCTGTAGCCACTTTGAAATTACAGTGAGTGATGTTACAAAATCAATATTATGGTCTTTATTCAGGAAAGCACTACAACAGATATTGAAATCAATTGTTTTCCTAAATGGTATGCTTTCAAAAATTAGGATCAAGGGTAAATGGAAAAGAAGGACCATTAATGAGAAAGTCCTTAAAACATTCACAAGTATCTGATCTCTAGTGGAGAGGCAAAAGATAACTGTATGTAGAAATTGAATGGATTGAAGTTTTAAGTCTGATATTTAAGAAAATGTTTCCCTAGCATAAGTGTCACTCTTTAAATGAATGCAGCCAATAGGTTATTCTGTTACAAAGGGTTTATTGTTTTCTCTTGGGAGATACGTGACCATTTTTCAGAGAACAGAGATACATTTAAAGCTAGACTATTTTTGAGAACAAAATGAAAACTAAATCCATCACTGTAGTGCAGAAGAGCATTATAGCAATCTATGCCCTAAAGTAATGCAATCAAGTTTCAAAAATGATGTAATAAAGACAGAAAGATGGACAGAGTACAGAGCCACTATAGCAAATGGATTTAGTTAGTTTGATATAAAAACAATTCAGCCTATTACAAAGAGTTAAAAACAATGAAATTTGATATCCTTGTTTACCACTGATCTTTTATTTTAAAAAATTAATTAGTATTTTTCAGTATCCTGAACATTTCTTAGCCTTAAACCAACTGGGTTGATGATTATATTTTCATGTGAAATAGATTAATATCTAGATAATTTACACACTGTAAATATACAGCATACAGTATATAATTTGGTATGAAAATTGTAAATAATGGCATATATTATTATTCTATAATTTACAGATTCCTATTTACAAGATATAGGGGTTTATTTAAAGGTTATACCACATCATGTCACCCTACAGTTATTCTTGAAGTAATAGATACTTTTGAATAGAACACAGTTTATTTTGAAGTCTAATCCAGTGTTAGATTTTTTTTCAGAAAAAGAACAAAATTATAAATCATCTAAAAAGTTCTGCCCATCAGAAAGCTAAGTATCATGACATTTATCACATTTAAAGTAATCTTGGTGTACAATGGAAAATCCAAAAGTTTACTCCATTGTTATTGTTAAATGATATTTAGGGGCCATTTTATAAGACACATAGATAATGAATGGGTACTTTTAATTTCATAGGATCAAACATTCAGAGGTATAAAAAAAAGCTATTATGTCTCATAGTTCAACCCCCTACTAATTAAGGATTATTTCCTAGACCACAATTTTAGCATTTATGTCATGTCTCACATTTCACTGTTGGGAAGTTTTTTTTCTGATACTCAACCCAAATTCTCCCTTGAATTCCATCAATTTGCTTCTCATCTATAAAGACTTGTCTCTAGCTTCGTGGCATTATGTGTTTTACTCTCTCTTGGAGAGGCACCACGAATCCTTTTACCCAAGAAAACGACTCATTAGAGAAATGCATAAAGCGAGAAAGACAAGTGGTGGAATCTTGATCAATATAAATTTGAGGTGAAAATACAACATAGTATGTTTCATTCTCCAGCCTTTCATATATTGTAATTATAGCACAGACTGTCTCTGCTTCTGTCAATGGACTCAATCTTGAGAGGTACTGAGCATTCCCAACTCCCACGCAGGGTGCAGGATTGGGCCAATGCTGTTCTAGGTGTGGGTCACACACTTTGAATCTATGGCTTCTATAACAGAACAAAATCTCATTAAAATGCATTCTGAACACATTCTGGTCATCTACTCTGACCTCCTGAGCAATACAAGCCATAGAACTCCCCCCAGAACAATTCTTAGAGCATATATTTTAGAAAAAAACACCTAATCATCATTTAAAAAGGGCCAGTAATGGAGAATCCACTATGACCTTTGCTTTTTCTAATGTTGAATTACTCGCACTGTTAAAAATATTTTATTTATGAGGCCACAATTATCTCTCTCCTCTGAAGAAGTTCAGAAAGCAACAGATAATTGTGTGGAATATGGGCATATGGTGCTGTGCACTGCAGAAATAAAAGAATGCATGTTTTGTAAATAATATTTTTACTTACTTTCTTTTCATCTCACCTCAGGGAATATTCTAAATATAGTTAATTTGTCATTAAAATTGGTAACCTGTTTTGTAACAAAGGCCTCTTAAATACATTGCCTGGATGCTCAACAAATATAGTATTACATTATTAGATTTATTATTCCATCTGCTATTGAGCTGGAAGGTTCATTGGTGCATGAACTGGTCTATTATGGATTTTCAGGGCATCTCTACTTTAAGCTATCTTTTCAATAAATAATAAGAAGCTCTGAAGTACACTTATGCCTCACAAGGCTGCAAATCCCAGGTTTCATTACCATATTTTAGCATTTTCCCCCTCAGCTTGAAGAGAGAGTGGGAGAACTTTGAGGACCAGATTATACTGGTGGTAACCAAACGAAACTATAGCTTATTTACTCAAGAGATGTAGCTGTCCTCTTACAATCTATCTGGGGAAATGTAAAACTACTTATCCAATAGCAGGAAAGTGGAGTGCCCTCAATAGTTTGCTGCTTATGGGTCTGAAACATCCTTCACTAAGCACAAATGTATTTTGCATCAACATTTAGTATTTCTGACATCTAGTACCAAATGGTCAACAAGCTATTTATGTGAATTAGTATTATACATTTTGAAGCAACCAGGATGTATTTTATTATCATTATACTGATCATACTAATATGGAGCATTTACCTTTACTCCAAGATTTTTTTCATGCGTGTTATCTTTTTCTTGCTCTAACTGGTGTTGTAGTATGACTCCCAAACCACTCAGTTTTTTTCCATGACAAATGTTGAATGTGGTGCATCTGGATAGGAGCTCACAACTACATTTGCTTTAAAATATGTGCTAGATTTAAAATGAGAAGAACCCTTTTTTGTAGTTAGGCCATATTTTCTGTCAGGTCAGTAATGACTGGATTTAAGTAATTGTATTTTATTAATGTGAATGGTGACTGTTTTTCTTCTCTTAATTTACTGTTAGTCACCAAAAAAATCTTCATTTCATTAATAAAAGAACATTAGCGTGCATTTTGCCTCTTAGTCCATCCATTATTCATACCAGCTAGGAGACTGAACTGAGATGCAGCTGTTCACGCATTAATCTAAGAAACCCTTTCCTTTTCTCACTGTCCATCTGCAGGGAAATATTTGTAACATGCTTGCCATTTTGGAGATGCTTTGTTAGGGTTTGGAATTAAATTGACATAACTAGTGAAATATTGACATTTTCCTCCTGTTTTATTATTTTTAAAACATATATTTAGATGTTCCCAGCTGGGTAAATTGATTCTACTTTCATAAGGTTCTGCTTGGTGACTGCAATACGTTGTGATGTGTTACAGTAGATTTTGTGGTGATAAAAATGATCACAAATGCAGCAATAGTAGCAGCTCTGCAGTGTCAGAGCATGAGTTCTTGTGTTTGTTTCTTCATAGGTGTATCCAGTATATATGATGTCCCTCACACAGACACCTTAAAACACCCAGTTTCATTTATGCTCCATACTGTACTGGTACATAAAGGCAAGTATAGTGCATGTATAATATAGTATAATACATGAATTCAGAATTCTGTATTTCAGTTTATCTTTATTTTTTAACATCCCCATTCTGTGGGGATAGGACTTCTCAGCTGGTTTACACATTACCTGTACATGAAGCTTGGTTCAAAGCGGTTTCCATGGGTGCAATTTTACCGAGTTTGTAAATCAGTTGTGGTTCTTAGTCACAGAGTGGGAGAGAGATTTTAAATGACTTGAGATGTTTGTTTTTACCAGAGTCAAATTTACAGAAAGGCTTCATTCTTTGAAAAAAGTAAATGTTGTGATAAAGTGTGATTGCCCACCACCTTGAGACTTATGCAGCCACTTGCATCTGAACAAGGGAACATAACTTATAAATATAGCATTTTGACTTTGTTCCAGGTGTAGATGACTGTACTAGACGTAATGGGGAATGAGGTGTGATATGAACAGAGTGGGATCTTAGAATCTGAATTGAGTTATTCAGCTTGAAAAAATGCAGCTACTGTGAGCATCATGTTTTTAAAAGTCAATGATTACATGGATTAGTGTTGTTAGGATGTTACAATTTTGTTACAAATGAATGGATAAGCCCAATGCAGTTGCCACTGTCATTACATAATATTTCAATAACTTTCCCATACATTTTCTTGATATCATATTAACTTCACTAGAGTGTACAGCATGCCAGTGGACATATTGCAAAGATATACTAAGTACTCTAGGTACACCTGCTGTCTAGTATTTTTAATATTCCAATTTAAATGCTCAAAAACCAAAAGGTTCAAATAACACTGTCAAAAATAGGTTAAAAATGTATAGATTCAAATATAAAGCTGCAAGAGTAAGGAAATTCAGAGGCAAAGCAAGCACTGACCATCTCTTGCTAAATTATGCAAAGTACTGAAGTTAAAATGGGCTTCTGTTTAGGGGCTCAAGTTATATAGGTGATGTGACATACCTATACATGGCACAGTGCAAAACTTGGGAGAAGACTGAAAGAATTGGGTTTGTTTAGTTTGGAAAGGAGAAGACTGAGAGGGGACATGATAGTGGTTTTCAAGTATCTAAAAGAGTGTCATAAGAAGGAGGGAGAAAAATTGTTCTCCTTGGCCTCTAAGGATAGGACAAGAAGCAATGGGCTTAAATTGTGGCAAGGGAGGCTTAGGTTGGACATTAGGAAAAACTTTCTAACTGTCAGGGTCATTAAGCACTGGAATAAATTGCCTAGAGAGGTTGTGGAATCTCCATCACTGGAGACATTTAAGAGCAGGTTACATAAACATCTATCAGGGATGATCTAGATGGTGCTTGGTCCTGTCACGAGGGCAGGGAACTGGACTTGATGAACTCTCGAGGTCCCTTCCAGTTCCACTAGTCTATGATTTCTATGACTTAATGCCAATGGCATCATTCCCTCTTAAAATTCTCTCTTACATCCATGAAGATCAGCAAACTCACCAAACACTCAGGTTGTTAAAAATCCTCAATTAAATACCCTAAATAGAGATTCTTATAAGAGGAAATCTGTCAGAATTTTGTTAGTTTGTTTTGTCAGTGAACTTCCAATAAGTTGATCACTTGCAATAAATATATATTGATTGTTGGCTTTTTAGAAAGGAGCTCACTAAAGAGAACAGGGTGCTGCTATAAACAACCTCTCTGCATAAGGAGCACTGTAGGTGTTCACTGATCTGCACTGCCAGAGTGCTCATCTATAACGGCAGAAAAGGAAAGTACGTGTCATCGGGAGTACATTCCTACAATAAAATATGCAGCTTTTAAAACTTCCATCACATCTGGGACTTAAACAATTGATATGATCTAACATTTTTATCTAGGCTGCTTTTACTGAACTGGTTTATCATACTTTGTTATTTGTATACATAAAACACCGTGTAATACTTCTGCCAGTCACTATGCACAATATCTGCTGCAATTGTTACTTCAGGAAGATATTTTTCTAAGTGTACTACCTCATCTCAATGTGGAAATATTTTCCGGAAACAAAGACATTACATTTAAAATACTGCAGTGCTCTTTGTGGCAACAGAGGAAGAATAGCAGGGGGACAAAGTTAGCACTGAAAAGCAGAATTAGGAATCTTGAGCACGTTATGGAGAAATACATATAGGCTGAAGGAAATGGTTTGCTGGTTTATTAAAAAGGCAATTATTGTCTTTTTTGGAGGAGAATGTGAGAGGATCAAATGAAAAAAAGGATCAGTGGTATAGACAAGAAATCAAAAGCTCTATTATGAAAGAACACGTAAGCATTAAACTTCCCTTTGTGTCTGCCTCCATATATGGACCATACTTGTGACACACATGCTTTTTCAAGGCTGTTGGCAAATGAACTGTTGTATAACAGTAAAGGGGTTAACCCTGAAGGTGTTATTAAGAACTTGGAAAATTCTATGAATATCATAAACAATTTCTGATTGAAAATAGTTCTACTCTTCACATTAAAATACTGGGCACTACAGTGATTATTTGAATGTTCCTGTTTCTATGGAAATGAAAGAGGAAATATTTGAAATCAATACAGATAACATGTATATAATAATGTTAGTTCTGGGACTATCTGGTATTATAACATTTCCTAATTACGTATATACATCTGAGTTTTTAGCACCACTTTCCCAATTTGGTTACACACGCTGGGTGCACTGTTTAGAACCACACTAATTATAAACATTGTTACTGCCCCCAGCTGGAAAACAGCAGTTTATATATGAATAAGAGAGATTATCACCAGTCTGCTCCAGCCCATTATTCAAGGATATGTCACTTTGTATGCTGATGGAAGCCATTAGTAGCGTTTTAGTCAAATGGCTTTTTTTATATGTTTATTTATTTACCTATTTGCTGGATTGGAATCTTCCATAAGCCCGCGGATGTACAGTTTATTTTAAAACCTGGCTATGTAGTTAAACTGAGTCAAGGCCTGTCAGATTAAAACATTTGCAATTTTTTTTACAAATTCCTCTCTAGTGATTTGCTCTCTCTGATGCTGGCTGGAGACTTTTTTTAAAAAAAATTATTTAAATAGATACCTACATGATAAATGGAAACACAATTATTCTGTCTTCCCTATAAAAACAAAAGATAATATAAGCAAAAGTCTGTGCAGGCACAACATGGATAGTGACGCTAGTCAGAACAAAATCTTTTAAATCCTTTGATAAAGTTCTGTTTGATTCAAAATATAATCCTTCTTGGTGAGCAAAATGAAAAAGTTACAGTAAGACTTCTGTAGTTTACACTTTGCTAAACCTCCAACTTATTACCTCCATTTCAATAAAGAGAAAGAGCAGATGCCATAGTGAGGCCTCATTTAGGATGTTATTTTTACAAAATACACAACATTTTATTTACTAGTATATCCTGAAGCACTTTGTCAATTGAGAAAATAGATTAATAAAGTACATTCCGTGGTTTATGGAAGTGTCAATAATTCTCAAGCACAAAAGATGAAGTAGCAAGGTGCTAACTGCACAAACCAGTAGAAATTTGAGCACTTGTATGGAAACCATTTCTGAATTAGCCATTATAACCAGCATGTCTGAATGGTACAAGGAGGAAGAGCTGTTTTTCTCCTCCATTTCCATTTCAAAATATACTGAATTTTCAAAGTCGTATTTTTGGTGTGTTTGAGGGCCTGCTAACTTTTGTAGAAACTGTGCTGTAAAGTGACCCATGCAATCAGTGAAATGATATGAGGAACAGATTTCTACATTATTGTATATATTACCATTTTGCTAATTAAGTTAATTTGTAGAATTGTTCCTTACACAGAATAGGCTTTCCCCCACCCTCCACAATGAAAAGTATTTATCTGGGCTTGAACAACTACAAGTGTTAGGAAAAAGTATTCACTAGGGACTCATTTTATCTTTCCAGCTATCACAAGTAAAATCCTAAGAGCAATAAGGGGACAATAGCCAGCAAATAAACACTTGATCAAAACATCACCTGACTGATTGAGGAGGTATGCACCTGACAATAGCTATCATCAAAATAACCTCTTTTACACCCTCAGAAAAACCATCCCAGCCAAAGTACCATTTTATCATTTAGGTCAAGTCAACTAGTAACAACCCTGAAACAGTTACGCAACGTAGGAAAATATTAAAAATGGATTCATGCAATATTGCTAAAAATTAAAACAAACTACAAGGGGTTTTGAAAATAAAAAAAGAGAACAAAAAGAAATGTGCATAATTAGAAAACACAAGCTTACCAGCAAATACAATGCATTATATTTCAGTAAACTTGAGAGCATTTCTAGCTCTGTTAGGTAAATGCATTGTTCCATCTAAGGTAAAGATTGTGTTTGATAGGTTAAAAATGACAGTATATAGTTCCATATCTCATACAGAAGAGGAAAAAAAATGTTGAGATCTTGTTGCTGTTCCATGTGTTTAAAAACAGAAGTGCACAGGAAGCAGATGCCTTCACCAGCAATATGGAGTGGGGGAGGGGAGAATTGCTGCAGCATATCCAGTAGATTTTCTATATACACTGTCCTTTTAACTATAAGGAAAATTGATACTGAGCATGTGCGATGAAGAGAAAGCTGGCAATGTCAGTGTGAATAATGGGTGAAGAAAGGGAATGAGGGGGTGTGGCATCTCAATCAAGATTAAAATGAAACTGATAAAGCAGCATATGGACTGGATAACAAATCAAAAAGCATGTTTATCCACTGAAGGAACTGGTTAATGGAGACTGCCAGCACGTTGCCATGGAAACACTGACTGTTGGAGCTGCACCATCTCATACCTTATCCAATACATTCCTGGTTGTTGGTAGTAGTCCAAAGACCCTGATCTCTTGATGGTAAACCCGTGGTCCAGCTGAGCAGAGAGAAATGGGGCAACTCAGTGGATCGATAGTATGCTAAAGAATTAAGACTCCAGACCAAGCTGTTCCTTATTTAATATATTTACTGTTTTCAGTTTCACAAGGCCCTTATCTAACACCCTGAATCTATGCACTGGAGACGAAAAGTAAGAAAAAGAATAAAAGAAAAAAAGAAACTAGCCCTAGCTTCTATCTTGCTATATTAGAAGCCATTTTATTTAAATTGAAATTGAGTTTGCGAAATAGGTTACTCAGTGCAGTAAGCATTCATTTAAAAGTATAACAAATATCCTGTTATCGCGAAAGATAGACGTGCCCCTTTAAGTTGCACATAATTGTAATGAAAAAATATCTTTTGCAATTAAACAGAGGTTTAATAATTTTTTTAAAAATACAGTGTTAGCCATTACATGGAGCAGGCTACACAGACTACAGGAGGCTTAAACTAGACCATTTCATAATCATGGCATGTGTATGATTAAAAGAATCCGGTTTTGATACCCCATCAATCATGGCAATTCCGGTTTGGTGTTATTTGTTTTTTTTTTTAATGTTAGCCTTGGAGAGCAAGACTTTTCAGATTCATGAGCAGCATTGCATTGTTTAATATTTTACCTTACATCTCGGGCTTAAAAAAAGAACGGTAGAAAGCTGTGCTGTACAATATTCACTAAATGACATCAATTAAAGTCAAAATGGAAAATGAACTTAGTAATACGTAAAAAAAATCTAGTAAAGTGTGTGCTTAAAAATATAACTTTGAGCTATATATATTGTTCTAAATTGAATTTATCATTAGCAGAGAAATGTGCATAGAACAAAGGAAAATGTGTTGTTTTCTCTAACCTATCTGCAATGCACTAACATGTGCTTAGGATAGCCTTTAACAGAGGATTAGATATTACTGTGGAGGGATGGACATGGCAGATGCACTACTGCCCAATTTAATCTGAAAAATTTAATAACTTTCACATTTTGCCCTACAAATGGAAAGGCCATTGTGTATTTCACTAAGAGTTTGGTGTATTGCTAAAGAGTGTTACTAATTCTAAACTGAGGCAGGATGGTCAAGATATATACTAGTTATAGATACTAGTTATTTAAACTGCAGCTTGCATTTAAATGTACATTTAACTAACACTTTCAATACAAATGCAAAGAGAAAGATTTAATATTTTTCTGTTACGTTAAATCACCGCACACTTCACCTTATTTAGAATTAAAGGATACTACTTGTTCAAAAGATGTGGCCCTTGAAGCTATATTTCATTTTTTCATTGACTTTCAGTAGATTGATCTACTATTGCCATCTGCTGGCACCCTATCATACTGCATTTCAAGTACACAAAAGACATAATGAAAAAATAGAATAAGAAGTATTGCACTACAAACTAACTGAACGTTATTACTCATGTTTTAGGAAGGGATTTATTCTTTGAATTTTAAAATGTTACATCTACCTAAGCAGAATTGAAACAAACATTTTAGTTACCATGGATATTATAGGCTAAGAAAAACAAGTTATAAATAATAATGAAAGAACAACAACAGATATGAAATGACATTTAAGTCATAGGTTCTTCCTCAAACCAAGCAAAATTAATAGACTAAAGCTGTTTTCTCCTCTCCACAGCTTAAGAAAAGCCCACTGTTAAAAATGTCACTTAATTTTATTTTATAATCGCTATATATAGCATTTTAAATATCTCTCTCCCTCTTTCTTCCCACCCCCATTCCATGATAAAGCAGCACCAATTGGTTTCCACAGATGACAGAAGCCGCCTGCGACAGTCAGAACGCTGCAGACAGAGGAATTGGTTACCATTTCTAGACACATTGGCAGCCCATCAGCTGTCAGAACAGCTTTTTTCTTTCTTTATGCTACATGGTTCCCCTGAGCCTCAAGCTGGGATTTACTCCCCTAGCCAAGTCAGGGACCTCACACAACCCTAACATAATGTTATCATTAGTCTTTTCTTCTGTCTTAATAATGCCAAAAAAACAAGCACAAAAGTGACAACATACAGGCAAAGCTTTAACATTCCAGACATAAGCACAAATTGAACTATACTCAGTTAATAGAATGTATTGCAATACATCGCTGAATATTAAAATATTTGTAATAAATTGATTTATATTTCTTCTTGATTATTTTAGACAGAAAGAGTATCATTACAAACCCATGGGGTACTGACAGAGTATTGTTTTTAAAAAAAACCCTCTTTCAAAACATCTGTTTTTATTTGAGAAATAATTACCAGCTCTCTTCTTTAGTGGCTGGAGACATTATAACTAAGCAGTCAAGTCATTAATTTAAAATATTCAAAGGAAAGAGTGTGACGGCATCCTTGGAGAATTCAACAAAAACTCTAGTGCTAAACTTTAAACAGATTATTTAATATATGTTTGCTATTAAATATGCATTTTACATTTTTAGTGAAATATTAGATTTAGATACAAAAAACATACAGTTATGAAGCTTCCAAATGAAATATTTTGGTCATACCTGTTTTAGGGCCCTAATCCTGCAAATACTTATGCAAATGATTAACTTTATGACAACTGTAAAGTTTATACATGAGTGTTTGTAGGATTGGAATCTGGATGAACTTATACTATTCTTACTGGGAATTATATAACCAAAGCAAATGTATGCCTCAGCAAAAGGGGTCAGTGCAATATATTAGAGCATTACTAAATCAACAGTCTACTAAAAGTATTTTATTTATATATAAAATACACCTGCAAATGACTCTGACCTAATAAGATAAACTGGGAGTGGGGGAGGGGCATCCCAGCTAACACACACAATCCTTATTAACTTAAGCTCTGCATTAAAGGTTTAGCACACAGTCCTTTGCTAGACCCTCATACCATGATACATTTTACCATATGGGTATATGTATAATAAAGAATATCATGAAGTTGAATTGAGAATTAAATATTGTATTTTAGCTATCCCTTTCCATAAGCTACAGTATACACACATATCAGCACAATAAAACAGAATTTTTAAAAGGGTCAAGATATACATATTGTACATTTTTGTGCTGAACAATATGTTCCAGCATTTGAGGAGTATATACTTTGTAAAGTATACATTTAGAACAGCTTCAGTTAATAAGCTCTACATCAGTATCATCTGACATTATATAGGTTAAAAAAAAAGGAGTTTCCTGAAAGTAAAATTTTAATAGCTATCCTAGGCCAAACTAGCATTAAACTGTTTTTAAATGCAGGGCAAGTGGTTAAAGGTTTTTGTTCTTTTGCCTTTGGTTTTATTTATTCTATTTATTAAGATGTGTTACACACATAATATATAGAAGGTTTTTGATATTTAAATCAGCATTTGCTTAGCCTGCCTTAAATTTTGCACATGAACTACAGATGTTTGTATGCTCCCAATTTTAGGAAGGTTACTGAAAGAAGTCAATTAAACCAATTTATGGATTTTATAATAATATTTTAAAAATACTGCTAGTTTAGAGGCAGAACTCCAGAATTAACCACACCACGGTATAGGATCCACTCAGACGGATGCTCTCATTAAATGTATTAGAATTTAAATAAGTACATTACCAAATTCAGTGAGTGTTTTTGCTTTTGTTTATTTCTATAATATTTGTCAATGGAAAAAGATTCACTTTACCAATGCCTTTTTCACTACTAAAATGGCAACCTGCTGTAAACAATCCATTTCCAGATCAATGGGGACAAACCAAAATATTTTAAAAAGTGTAAGACGTGAGATTGGGGAAGCATAGTGTCCATCTTTTAAGCTTTGAAAACCTTACAAAAAGGACCTGAGCAGTACTTCTTATGGACAAGCGTGCTGGCAGTCCACTTGAAAAGAACACAGTTTGAACTAGACTGTTCAGAACACACCTGCATTTCATATGAGCAATGAGTTGAGAGTATGTGATGTTTTATTTGTGGGAGAGTAACCGTGGCATTATTGTTTGAAAATGAAAATAAAAAATGCTGACTGCATGTTGGCTGATGGCATAGAAAGTTGGAAATCTAAGAGAAAAGCATGAGGGGCAACTTGTTTCTGTTTTGAGATAGCTTTTAATAAAAAAAAGTGAGAGGCACAGCTTGAAATCTTAAATACTTCTGAGAAAGTATCCATTTTGCTTCACAAATAGTTCACACCTGCAAGCCAGATTGTGCCTGTTGAGCTGAGTTTATTTCATGCTGATTAACTCACCATTGGAGAGGCCACACTGAGGAACATGAAAGTGGAAACAGTACGAGACAGTGTACACGTGCAGTCACACCATCTGCAATTTATGGAAGCTGGGAACAAACACTGGGTAATTGGATATGGGAATGGTTATGTTCAATGTGTCATTGATTTTTTTGGTGACTTTATCTGGAGAATTAACATTACCATGAGTAATAAAAAAGAAAGCTTTAAAACACAGGCAGATGTATTAAAAATAAGTAAAAGATGTGAATGTGGATAAAACAGATAGTTACTGTTTAATAGTACTAGCATAAATAATCTAATAAAACTCTGAATATCATCCGTGTGTGTTTGTGTGTGTGAGAGAGAGAGAGAGAGAGAGAGAGAGAGAGAGAGGGGTGTGTTCATCTTGGAGTAAAAATTGACATTTTCGTGAGGCATATACTGTACTGCATGTGCCTATAAAATTTACCAGGGCTTGGTTGAGATGACCAATTTAATCTCTGCTTGGGGGATGCAGCTAACATATTGTGAGTAGTGTGGTATGCAACCCTCTTGCACAGCTGCATTTGAAATGCATCTGAAATGTAGTTTCTGCTACAAGGGAGGGCAGCACTTTACAATAAGTACAAGCCCTTGCTGTCTTTTGGTGTCATCTTCTGTACATCAACTGTTTTGTGGGCACTTTTAAAATGTTATAGCTGTGTATTTCAGATGCTTACTGTAATGACAGAAACGCCAGCTGCTGTGCTGTTGGGTTTAGGCCCTGTGTTGAAATGCTTCTTTATCTTCCCAGCTACTGAAAGCTGATGCTCATTCTCTGGAAGGCCATCATCCTGCAGAGAAAAAAACAAAAGTTTATAGAGAAAATGCAAAATAAGGGAGACAGTGAGGTGATCCTGGAGGTACCTGCAGATGTAAAAAGTTTAATAAAAATTTGTCCTGAGATATGTTTAATGCAATGTCATCTTCTCCGTAAATCTATCTAATGTATTTATAAGAAACCTTATTGTCATGGAACAGCTCCATTTTTCTCCTCAGATTTACCTAATAGCTCTCTTTCAAACTGTTAAAAATGTGCATTTTTTAACTGCCAATTTGATGGGTCCACATAATGTCACCATTAATGAATCTCAGATTGATCTTTTGTTCTGTTAACACATTTTCATTAATTAAAAGCGAAGACAACAATAGAAGTTAGAAGATCACTAGAGTTAAGAAGAGATGCCCAGTTCATTTAGTATGCAACAAGGAAACTATCCTTGTGAGAGAGTCGGTATGCTCCAAGGTCCTCCCCAAAGCCTTGTGGAGTTCCATTTTCGGAGATGTGAGATTTGGCTGAATAAAATGTTATGTTTTAACAAAGGGGGGAAAGAGTTCAAACTACATGTGAGCTGTCAGAGAGTTACTGAGCATGGTCTACGCTACAGCCCACAAGAAGTCTCTCTGAAGTGATCTCTTTGTGGAGCAGGCCCCAAGGACACACACAGTTCCAACAGGGACAGGTCCATGACTTCCAAGACTGGGCCTTCAGCACCAATGATCCCTATCTGTGCGCATGGCTCCTTGCAGTGAATCCAGCCAAGCCAGAGTTCTGTGGGAGGCTGGTACTGTGTACCTCAGGGTACAATGTTCTCAGGGAGTACTTATAGTAACACAGGCCGCCTTTTCAAACCAAGGTAACCTATCAGTTACCTGGAATGCAGAATCTTGTAGGGCTTATGTTAGCACAGAGAGATAGAAATTACATCACATGCCAAGCCAGTATTATGATGAACTGGCTCCCCCTCCCCATCCTTCTTTCGTCTCTCAAGCTCTGACTTCCTGAGTCCCTCTAAAAAGGCCTCCTTTTTTCCAGTCAATGGACACCTTGTTCTCCAGCTCAGTTCTCAACCTGGAGTATGCTGCTGGGATGTGCCATTGTCAGCTGTTGATGGTTCAGAGGTGTCTCTGTCATGGTAGATGCTGTGCTGATTTGGGCTCCACTCAAGAAAGTTCTTTAATGAGCCAGCTCTGCCAGGCCGGTGACACCCACATCTCATGTCTTCTGCATGCTTTTAAGCAAGTGTCAAACTTTTTTTTTAATAATGCAGAGCAGAGGGGTAAAATGAAGCACACATAGGATTAATAAAAATATTCCAGAAAATTCTCACTCCCTTACATGGTGGTAGGGGGATTAATTTTTAAAGTTAAAGGTCTGATCCAGGCATGACCATTGGTATTCACTAAACACTAACCTGGGAAAAGACTCCTTATAAAGTCTAGAAGGAGATTCCCCTGGCCAGTTCCAATGGGTTGCTAGGTGTCCGGTATTGTACCAGACAGTCCGGTATTTGCGCGCTCTGTCCAGTAAAAAAAACAGACAATACCAGACATGTGCAGTGTCCAGTATTTTCTGATTTTTCTGGCTGCGCACCGGACGGAAGCCTGGCATGGACAGGGCGAGCGGCTGGGAGTCCCAGCTGGGAGGTGGGGCTGCAATTGGCGCTGGGAGCCCTCAGTTGGTTGAGTGTGAGGAGGAGGGGAAGCATCCTCTTCGCTCGTGCGTCGCCGGGAGCCTGCGCGGGACAGG
Source organism: Pelochelys cantorii (assembly GCA_032595735.1). Taxonomy (NCBI): domain Eukaryota; kingdom Metazoa; phylum Chordata; order Testudines; family Trionychidae; genus Pelochelys; species Pelochelys cantorii. The sequence goes on from CM064326.1 coordinate 53,750,945, forward strand.
CAGGGCCCTGGGATCTGCAAGTGCCCGGGTCAGTCCCGCTCCCCGCCGGCCCATTTGGTCACCCCAACCCCCTTCCCAGCCAGCCAGTTCTCCCCCACTTCCCCTCCTGATCTTCCCCGGCCAGCCCCCCTGCACCACCCCCCAGCTCTGCTTCCCGCTGGCCCGTTCCTCTTCCTCATCTCCCCCCGCCAGCGCCGCTGCACTCCCACCCTTCCTCCGGGCCCCCCCTTTCCTCCCAGCCAGCCTCACGGCCCCCAATGCCCCCCCCAGCTCTGCTTCCTGCCGGCCCATTCCTCTTCCTGATCTCCCCTGGCCAGCGCTGCTGCACCCCCCCCCCGCCAGCTCTGCTTCCCACCCCCCTTCCTCCCGGCCAGCCCCACGGCCACTGACCCCCCCCAGATGTGCTTCCCACCCCCCCTTCCTCCCGGCCAGCCTTGCGGCCCCCGACCCCCCGCAAGCTCTGCTTCCTGCCCCCCCCTTCCTCCCGGCCAGCCCCGCCCTCCTCCCAGCCGGCCCCCCCCCCACCCACGATCAAATGTGTCCGGGTTTTTTTGGGGGGTCTACCTGGTAACCCTACCTGACCCAGTTATGGGATAATGGATGCTTCACTGAACGCTGCTGTTACCATCAGTGACTGTGATATTATCATATTTAGACTATGGCTAAATGAAGCTACAGCTTTCCCAAAGAGGGGGAGGAGGTTACAGACCTCAACAGGGGCCTAAAGTTCTTCCCGTGCACTACATAATATGTTCCTATGCAGCTGTAGGGGACACCGGGATAAAGAAACATGGGCCTCAGGCAGGAAAAACAAAATGTTTGAGTCAGTTGTGGCCTTGTCTCCTCTGAAAAAGCATGTTTTTAACTTGAGTTAAAATTTTAGAAAAGACAAGGCAGTTAGTTTTTAGTTCTCATACAAGTTAGAAGTTCAAGTTAAAGACCAAATTACAAGGCCTTTGTAACTAACCCAAACGGTCTGGCCAGATAGAGCCACTGGAACTGCCCACCATCAGATTATGCAAGATGGCAGGGAACAGTAAACTTGAGTCATACAAACCTTATTGTAGAACTACTGCATTTCAGCCCCATGCAGGATTATTTCTAATCCCACTCCCACCCGCTCCTGCTCTCATAGCAGCAGGTCTCGCAGGACCCTGTCCTGCTGCCTGGCTCTATGTACTAGTTGCACACAGGGCTCTTCTTTGCATCAGTAGCTATCAATAATCAAATCACAAACTTAAACTAAGCATTTTAGCACCAAAAGTACAACACAGGGAAGTAACAGATCAAGATCAGAACAGAAAATGAGCATGGACATTCATTTTTCCATCTGTGTAACAATTCTGAGAGCACTTCGTACATTACATAGTCGCTGATGTAAATCATTGGCTTTGTGAGCATATAGTAACAAGGTTAGTTTGGTTGGTAGATTGTGACACTGGTTTTCAAAAATTCCTCACTCCTTAATAACATGTGCTAGCTGGCAGAATATGGTGAAATGCACAGCTTTAAAAAAATATCATAGTTGTTTATTATCTAGGAGAAGGGAGACTTCATTCAGTGGATCTGACACCTAAAATAACCTGTATTCCTCCAACCTGATCTTTCCAGAAGAAAGCTAGTCTACAAAATAAACTCTTTCCTCCTCTTCATTGGAAAAACAAATCCTCAAAACTTGCATCTCAATTTTTAAAGGATTGATTCACAAGAATCACTATAGTCCTGATAATCAGTGTAATCTTACTATATATTTTAGAAATGTACAATTGTCTGTCTGTCCATTTGTTCAAGAACTCTTCCTAAATGGTGAGAACTAGGACCACCACATCTGATATGCAGTTTCCTCCTATCATAACTGAAAGCAAGGTAAGGGTTTGGTTGTGCCAGGATAATGGAATATACCTAGAATTCAATTGTTTCTCATAAAATGGAAAAGGAGGGGTCCGTTAGGAGGGATAATTATACTGTAGCATGACCACATGGGGGCAGCAAGGGGGCAGAGATAGGGACTGGGACAGCTATAACCCCATTGGGCCAGTAGGGGGCAGGCATGGAGAAAGGGACAGCCATCTATTACATATTTCTGAGAGTTTGTATATATCTACTACATATTTCCGAGTGTGTGTGTGTCTGTGTGTTCTCCAGCCAGGGGACATGCACCCCTCCCCTGGCTGTTCCTGCTGAAGTGGCAAGGGATAGGCATGTCTCACCTGGCCCCAAGCTGCTGCGGTGACAAAGGGCAGGGGTTTTTCTCTCTGTCCCCAGAGCAGCCTGCATACTGAACCCCTCATTTCTAGCCTTGCCTGAGAGCAATGATTTAAAATGAAAAAACCCGTGATTTGAGTTAAGGACCCAAGCAACACCGGCTAAATTTTCTAGTACTTTCTAACAGGGAAACCTACAACCTAAACTCCAGAGGGGATATTTAAGATCCACATAACATAGGATACATTTTTTGAGCAAGGTGCTCAAGCTGTGACAAAGTTATAAGACATTAATTAATCTGCCAGTGCAACACTTTCTAACTACTACTGCTATTACCTGATGTGCATTTTATATTGGTATTCAGGTTCCAAACTGGAATCACTTCATCCAACATCTAAAAACAGACATACATATGGGATGAAACATGGCAGCTGCTTAATATCAAACAGCAATGGTACAGCACATGTTGGGAAGTGAAGAAGAATATCATGCCCACAAGAAACCACAGGAAGAACTGTATGTAGGCTAAATGCTCCAAATAGGAAGTTGGTCAAGACACTGCAGATGTTAACCCTCCCCCTTCGCAAAAGGGCATTCACTAAGTGTTCCAATCTATGTGTTAACCATCTGATATACACACTTCCCCTCACAAGTGGTCTCATCTGTAAGACTAGGGACAAAACTGTCAAGAGTGACTGGTGATTTTGGATGTTCAACTCAAAAACACCTTAAAGAGACCTGAGTTTCAGAAAATGCTGAGCACCAGTTCTCTCAAAAATAGGCCCCTACACAGGGTCTCAAAAGTTGGACAACCAGAAACAGAAGCACCTAAAATCACTTGTTACTCTTGAAGACCTTGACTTAGGATTTACAACATACTACTTCAATGTACAATTGTTTACTGTCACAACTGTCTAATTTGGATTTTCCTGCAAACAGTCAATTACTGCTCTAACAGACCGAGGCTGCCAGTGTCATTTCTGTATATAATAATCATCAAGAACAGCGCATGTATTATATTTGCATCAGTTTCCACAAAAGGACATGTAAAGATACAAAGAAAAATAAATTGAATAAAAAAACTTAAGCAAAGCTCAGGATTGCCTGTGTCCCTACTGCCTTGAAGCACTCAGATCCATTTCACATGCTGGTCACAAAAAGTGTCCTTTCCAGCACCAACTGTGCCATATGAAGATGCCATTATATAAACAACAACAGAAGAAAATTAGAGCAAATAAAAATCCTGGGAAAGCCTTTTGACTCTGTTTCTTTTAAGGTTTCCACTGAGATTTGGGCAGCACTCAAGGGTATGACCAAAAATATTGCAGCTGGCAAATAAAATATTTTTTAAAATTAACTATGTTTTAAAATTAGCATGTGAATGCTCACTTTATTATTATTTACTGGTGCATACTTATTTATTTCAGACAGTCAGACAGAACAAGGGAGACTAGGGAAATGATTTAAAGCTACAGGTTTCCTAATCCCTTTTAAGCAGGTGTGTACAAAAAAAAAAATCTACTTTTTGGGTTATCATTTTAACAGGGGAAGGGTTTACAAAATGCAATCCATCCTTTTCACCATTATAACTTACTGTAATTCAATAAGTTAAACATTTTTATTACTCCGAAGTCAGGAACAGGGTATATTTGTACCACAACTTGCCATTGGTGCACTTTGGATTATATAACATTTCCAGTGTTTAAAATGCCAGCTCCCAAACCGCCAACCTCTTTTATAATTCCTTCTTTCACAATGAATATGAGCAGGCAAAGGAAACAGTGAGAGTCCCAGTAGGGGAAGTATAAAACAGTGGGTTTGTTTCTAGCTCTAAGAGTTCTGTATATGAGAGACAAATCCAAATAAACTCAAGTGAGCGGGCAGAGAACTGCTGCTAAATTGCATTCAGAATCCAGAATCTCCATCTGTCTCAATGGCAACAAGCCAAAGTCTTTTCAGGTTTTGTTTTTTTAAATTGAAAACAGCTGGGGTATTATTGATGTAGGAACAGTTTTACTGGTCTGATTCTGACCAATACAAGTTTTGTTGTTTCTAAGAGAAATCCAGCTATTGTTATCTTCCAAATTGAAACTGAAATGATTGTTGGTTACTACTGAAACTCTCAAACTAAATTCCAGCAATGTCATCAATTTACAAGATAATTATACATTAAAGAGTCATAAAAAGCTGCACTTGCGAATGCAAGTTATTTATAGCCTACAATAGACTTTTTACATAGAATAACCAGGCAGAAAATTTCTATAAAAATGAAATTTCAAAGAGAACATTTTTTTAATGAAAATCTTCATGAAAAATTATTTCTAATTTTCCAAGCAGCACTGCTACCTATCATTTTATTGCTATTTCACTAGTCTCAACACTATTAATAAGTCCATAATATGGGTACTTAGAGGTATTTAAACAGATTTCCTAGAAAAGTGAAGTGTTATTTCACATATTATATACTAGGATGTGTATTTACTTTCCTTCTATAAATGAGAATATTTAAGAAGAACAAGTAAAATAATACTAAATTTCACTTATAGCCCTCCAGGGCCTTTGTAAACATAAGTAGTCATTTTTATCTCAACTTTAAGGATGAAGAAACTGAGGTAGAAAGAAAGTAGAGGTAGATCTAGGAATGGAAAATGAAAGGCCTGACTCCCAGTCCAATGTCCTCTCTATTGGTTCATAGTGCCCCTGTATAAAAACAGATTTTCTCTTCCGAATTCTTGCTCTCACACATACTCCAGGTCCCATTTCAGGAAAGCATCCCCATTCTTAGGACAGCACCTAACCAACATAAGTCTCATTTAGTTCAATGGACCTTAAATTTATGCCAAAAATTCAGCCCATACATATGTGATAGCTCAATTACAGGTGGACTCAGGCATGTGCTTATGAACTTTCCTGAACTCAACTCCAGAAAACTTGTCTAGCAAATACTTACATTAGTCCAAGGAAAAGGTATTTCTAGCCTGATTAAGCTGTGAATGGTATCTAGTATATAGCTGAAGATGATTTACTGAAAGTGGAATGCTATAAGGAATGATTAAGGAGAAAAAAACCCCCATTAAACTGTGACCAAATCCTCCTCTAGTACAAACAGGAGTGTTGTATGGTTTCACCGTGATGTACTTGCAGAGTATTAACACCAGTATGACTTACGACACGAAGGCAGCACTCCCCAGACTTTTCAGGGGAACACCTGCCTTACTATTGTCTTCAACCCCCTCCCTCCAGGGCTGGGAGAGGGGCTGTGACTCCTGGAAAGGGAGACACAGATTCGGTGGGGGCGGGGGTTGGGAGGAGCTATGATTGGGGCCACAGCTGAGGGCAGAGCCAAAGCCAGGAGCAGGGCTGGGAGTGGGGTTGTGGCCAGGAGTCATGCTGGGGGCCTGGGTGCAGAGATACAGCTTGGCTGTGGTTGGAGGCCAGAAGCCAGGGCTGGGGTAGAGCTGGATCGGGAGTGGGACTGGGTGGCACTCCCTCCATGTCCCCTGTGGGAGCTGGCCCAGAGCACAACATACTCTCATCCCCAAACATTCCTTTGTGACCCCTAGGTAGGCACACATTCAAGTTGGGGACTTCTTACACATGGAAGTAACAGCTCTGATTCTTCATGCAGCTTGCTGAAGTTTTAATAAAATGCAGCTTTGTGTAATTTAATGAAAAGGGGGGGAGGGGTTTCATATCCTCCAAAGGTGTCAAAAAAAAAAAAGCAACAGAGCTCCATTATCTGAAAATATCTGGAAGAAAATAAGGTGACAGGTAACAGCCAGCATGGATTTGTAAAGAACAAATTGTTCCAAATCAATCTGATAGCTTCCTTTGATAGGATAACCAGTCTTGTGGATAAGGGAGAAGCGATGGACGTGACATACCTAGACATTTAATATGGTCTTGCATGATCTTCTTATCAATAAACTAAGCAAATATAACTTAGATGGGGCTACTATAAAGTGGGTGCATAACTGTCTGGATAACCGTTCTCAGAGAGAACGGTTCACAATCATGCTGGAAGGGCATAACAAGTGGGGTTTCGCAGGGGTCTGTTCAATATCTTCATCAACGATTTAGATATTGGCATAGAGCATACTCTTATTAAGTTTGAAAATGATGCCAAGCTGGGAAGGGTTGCAAGTGGTTTGGAGGATATGATCATAATCAGGGCTTGATGAATGGCAGCGAAAGCCGCTCGCCAGCCCCGCACTGCGCATGCGCAAGACCCATATTGCGCATGCGCGTGCCGCAAACAAACGGGACGCCTGGCTGAAATCTACTCACCACAGGCGAGTAGAGTCAATGCTTTGTCGAGCCCTGGTCATAATTCAGAATGATCTGGATAAACTGGAGAATGGTCTGAGGTAAATAGAATGAAGTTTAATAAGGACAAATGCAAAGTACTCCACTTAGGAAGGAACAATCCATTTCACACATACAGAATGGGAAGTGATTGTCTAGGAAGGAGTGCTGCAGAAAAAGATCTAGGGGTCATAGTGGATCACAAGTTAACTATGAGTCAACAGTGTGACACCGTTGCAAAAAAAAAGCAAACATGATTCTGGGATGCATTGACAGGAGTGTTGAGCAAGACACAAGAAGTCATTCTTCTGCTCTACTCTGCACTGATTAGGCCTCAATTGGAGTACTGTGTCCAGTTCTGGGCACCACATTTCAAGAAAGATGTGGAAAAATTGGAGAGAGTCCAGAGAAGAGCAACAAAAATGATTAAAGGTCTAGAAAACATGACCTATGAGGCAAGGCTGAAGGAATTGGGCTTATTTACTTTGGAAAAGAGAAGACTGAGAGGGGACATAATAGTGGTTTTTCAGATATCTAAAAGGTGTCACAGGGAGGAGGGGAGAAATTGTTCTCATTGGCCTCTGATGATAGGACAAGCAGCAATGGGCTTACACTGCAGCAAGGGAGGTTTAGGTTGGACATTAGGAAAAACTTCCTAACTGTCAGGGTGGTTAAACACTGGAATAAATTGCCTAGGAAAGTTGTGGAATCTCCATCACTGGAGATCATAGAATCATAGGGCTGGAAGAGACCTGAGGAGGTCATCGAGTCCAGCCCCCTTCCCAAAACAGGAACAAACCCAACTAAATCATCCCAGCCAGGGCTTTGTCAAGCTGAGACTTAAAAACCTCTAGGGATGGAGATTCCACCACCTCTATAGGTAACCCATTCCAGTGCTTCACCACCCTCCTAGTGAAACAGTTTTTCCTAATATCCAACCTAGACCTCCGCCCCCCATAACTTGAGACCGTTGCTCCTTGTTCTGCCATCCGTCACTCCATCCTCTTTGGAACCTCACTTCAGGAAGCTGAAGGCTGCTATCAATTTCCACCTCACTGTTCTGAAGACTTAATAAGCCCAAATCCCTCAGCCTCTCCTCGTAGGTCATGTCCTTCAGCCCCCTAATCATTTTGGTTGCCCTCCACTGGACCCTCTCCAATGTGTCCACATCCTTTCTGTAGCAGGGGGCCCAGAACTGGACGCTATACTCCAGATGTAGCCTCACCAGTGCCAAATAAAAGGGAATAATCACTTCTCTAGATCCGCTGGCAATGCTCCTAATGCACCCTAATATGCCATTAGCCTTCTTGGCTGCAAGGGCATACTGTTGACTCATATCCAGCTTCTCATCCACTGTAATCCCCAGGTCCTTTTCTGCTGAACTGCTACCTAGCCAATTGGTCCCCAGCCTATAACAATGCTTGGGATTCTTTCGTCCCAAGTGCAGGACTCTCTTTGTTGAACCTCATCAGATTACTTTTGGCCCAATCCTCTAATCTGTCTAGGTCACTCTGGACCCTATCCCTGCCCTCTACCATATCTACCTCTCCCCCCTAGCTTAGTGTCATCTGCGAACTTGCTGATGGTGCAATCCATCCCCTCATCCAGGTCATTAATAATATTCAAGAGCAGGTTAGACAGACATCTATCAGGGATGATATAGATCGTGTTTGGTCCTGCTGCGAGGGCAGGGGACTGGACTTGATAATCTCTCGAGGTCCCTTTGAGTTCTAGCATTCTAGGATTAAAATCAGCATAGCTATGCCAATTTATACTATTGAAGAAGTTGGCCATGAGGCAGCAATTCTGCTTAATAAGTCACAATTTCTATCTCTACCTTACCTCTTTTCCCACAGTTCCCACACACTCCAGAGACAATTATCTCCATTCCGAAACAAAAAGGATTACAAATTGAGATATAAACATGCTGTGAAAAGAATATATGCTGCAAGAAGGAAAGAAAATACCACCACCAACAAAATCTTCTGCCTTAAAGTGATCACAAAAATGCAAAATTGTCTGATTTTACATTGAACTGGATGTCTATAAGTTTTACATGACAGAGAGGCTGTGCAGTTCAGAATTAATGATTAAAATTGCTTCTAGCTGAACAACAGTATGGATGATAGAACTACTTGAGCATGCATTCTGTAGGTACTTTACACACCATTTCCATTCAGGAATGTAGGACTCTATTCAGATAATAACCTAAATAAAAAATTAAAAAGTATCTAATTAGCCTGTACATTTGAATTACAAATGCTCTTTTTGGAACTGCACTCCCTTTAAGTATCTGAGATTGGGTGTGTAATAATTTTGGATGTGGGGTTGCTCCAAGATTTTGGTAAGTGGTCAAGGGCTGTACTCTTCCGTGAAGGGGATGTGGGATCTGGGACGGAGGTTAGGTGCAGAGGTCAGGGTAGAGGATGGGTGCAGGAGAGGGTGTGGCATCTGAGAGGGAGTTTGGATGAAGAAGGGGATTGTGATCTGGGGCAGGAGCTAAGGGTGCAGGGTTGGGGAGGAAGTATGGGTGCCAGAGAGGAGTCTGGCCTGGGGAAGAGGTGTAGGATGGGGTGCAGGGTCAGGGAGGGAGTTGTAACCTGCGGATTGGGGGTGCAGAGGGTTTGGGTGATGACCTGGGGCAGGAGGGGCAGGGAGGAGAAGGCTGGGGTTGGGGTGCAAAAGGCAGGCTCTGGCCAGGAGGCACTTATCTAGGTGGCTTCTGGCCAGCAACCCTGCAGGACCCCCAGGCAGACTCCCTACCTGCCTGAGTTTCCAGCCAATAGGAGTGGAGAGATTTGGCTGGTGGCAGTGTGTGAAGTCTTGCCTTCTTTCCTCCTCTCCCCCTCACCCTGGCACCTGGAGCAGAAAGCTACATGGAGTCAACAACTACTGAAAGTGGTGTGGGGCTGCTCTGTGCCTGAGGGTCCCAGTGGGACAGCCCATGGGCCAGATCTGGTGGCTTGGCAGGCTGGATTTGGCCCTCAGGCTGTATTTTGCCCACCCGTTTTAGAAAATGCTGGCTCCAAAGAGACATTTAAAGTATTTGATGGTGAATAGTTAAATGATTACACAACTAAAATAAGAATCAGTAGTCCCTGAAATTACTTACATTAACCCACGGATGTTCAAGAACTTGCAAGGCTGAGAATCGCTGATCTACATCTACCTGAAGCATCATGGTGATAAGTTCCTGTGAAATGGAAGATAAAATCCAATTTAGAACACATTTTTATGAAGAAAAACAAAAGATTTAATTCAGAAAAAATGATCTTCAACTGACTGTAGTAAAGCACTATGTTCAATTAATGAGAGGGTGGAAATACGCTAAGGTAATTTAAAAAAAATACCAACTGCTGAACTTCTGAATCTGAATTTCTAAATCAATAGTTAAATAATACATTGAAAAGCTAGAAGCCTGTAAGTGCTGAGTTAATTTTGTAGTCCGTAGTTTTAGAGGAAAGAACTTCCCACATAATGTACAAAACAGATGGGCGCATGAAATCAGGTTAGTTATCCATTTAAAAAATAGCCAATTTTCTCCAAAGCAGCAGCAGATTTATCTAGAATTTGGCTCTCTCTGGGTCCTAATATCAATATCAGAGTGGATATTTTTTAAAAAAATGTTTCTAACTCTTAAAACCTTAGTTTTAAAGTGTCAAATTCTTCACTACTCTTTTCCCTCAGTTTCCTACCAGCATTTAATGCATTTTTTCTCCTGTCCACAAGTGCATAGAGAAGACAACAGTAATGGGATGCTAAATAAAGAGAAATCAGAAATGACAGACATCAATTATTCTCAACAAATAAATGGGAGCAGAACAGAAAGTAATGAACTTATACATCAAAATGGGAAAGTTTCAACCAAACTATTTGTAGTTTGGTAATGGAACAAGCTTGGCAAAAGAGCTGTGGAATTGTCATTAGATATTGAAGACCAAAGCTGATGCTTAACAGATGAGTGATATCTTAGGCATGATGAAATCAAGCTTGCCACAATACAAAGGAAGGCGTTAGAACAGAGGAAGGAACGCTGACAGAGGGGGGGAGGGGCAGCAGGTAAAGGGGGCAACTGGCTACCAGAAGCCATTGCTGCTACTGCGGCAGCAGCGATGGATGGAGTCCTGGGCCCTTTAAATCGCTGCCAATGATCTGACCTGGATGGCGGGTGGCATAGTATGGGTGGCATGGAGAGCAGGCTGCTCCAGCCCCCTTCTGAGAATGTGGAGCTGGCCCCCTTTCCTCCACTGCCCAGGAGCCTGGCAAGTCTATAACCTCCCATGAACAGAGGTTCTCTCAACCTTTTATTTTCTGAGACTTCTCCCCCACAACATGCTATAAAAATTCCATGTCCCACATGTCCCACAATAACTGTTTTTCTGCACATACAAGCCAGGGTGAGTGTAAGGGGTTAGCAAGCAGTGCCACTGGCCAGGCCCCATGCCACATGGAGCCCCACAAAACTAAGCTCCTCAGATTTTGGCTTCAGCCCCAGGCAGTGGGGACCCAGGCTTCAGCCCCATGTGGTGGAGCTTCAGCTATTTGCTCTGGGCCCCAGCTAGTCTAATGCTGTCCCTGCTTGGCAGCCCACGGAAAGCTGCTTGCAGCTCCCAAAGGGGCCCCAGACCCCTGGTTGTGAATCATCTGATTGTAAGACTCCTACTAATACTTCATATTTTTTTCAGCTCCAAGAACTGTATCCGCTTTGTTAAGTTTACTAGCTTGGAAACTAAAATTCATCCCCCATCCCGTTATTATTTCCCAAAATAGGGGCATAGCGGAAACAAAAGTGTGTGTTTAATAGGGTCATTCCCAATCCTCATACTGCAGATGAAAACACTGGCATTGTTTTGTGATAAATTAAATATTCATATAGAAAGTACTTAAAGGACAGTGTTGCAGATATTCATCCTGTGATTATGTGTTGGCATTCCCCAAGCTTAAGGTAAGAAAAGGAAAGTGACAATGGGAAATCTATTGGCTATATCAGGGAAAGGAATCTTTTTCCTTGTAGGGGTCACTGACCCACAGAAAAAAATCAGTCATGAGCCACACACAGCCCCACAGGGAGGGAGAGGGTTGGTGGCTCAGGGATTCCCTGAGATGGACCAGGCACCATTGCTGCAAATGGCATCCTGTCTATCCGGTTGGCAGCCCTATAATTGGGATAGGGTTTCAGACTGTAGGCGAGACCTCCAGGCTAGGGCAGATGGTGTGTGTGGGGGAAGGGTGTGAGGGCTCTGACTAGGGGCTGTGGACTCTGGAGTGGGGATTGGGATGAGGGTGTGAGGGTGCAGCAGGGGGCTCTGGACTGGGTCCAAGAGGTCTGAAGAGCAGGAGGGGACTCGGGACAGGAGGGTGGGATGGGGTGGGGCCTGGATGAGAGTTAGGGTGCAGGAGTGGGCTCAGGGCTGGATCAGAGGGGAGGAGAGCAGGCTTGGAGGGAATTTGGTGCAGGAGGCAGGGGGTTGGAGTACAGAGTCTGGAAAGGAGTTAGAGTATGGGAGGGGGCTGAGGTAGAGGGTCGAGGTGCAGGACAACGCGTGGGGCAGCTCACGGATTTCTAAGCACCCAGAATGTCCCTGAGGCCCATTGGGAAGTGGGAGGGCAGGTGACTCTCCACTCTGAACTTGCCTACAGACAATGCCCCCACAACTCCCATTGCCCACAGTTTCCAGCCATCGGGAGCTGTGGGGATGGTGCCTGCACCTCCTACTCTAGTGTACCAATGAGTTTGCTCCAGAAAATTTGACCTCCTGGACCAAACTCAACCCTGCTGTGTGTGTTTAATTGTGTCGGGGACTAATCCAGAAAGGTACTCTGCGCCCACAGCTCTCTCAGAATCAAGCTTTTCCTTAGTACTTGCAAATTGCTTAAAAAAAAAAAAAGACTAAAAAAAATGAGCTGCTTGTAATGGATTGACAAAACAAGTCAGAGTCCCATTTACAGGCAGCATTAAGGAGTTACAAGCAAAGTACAGCTTGGTTGTTTGACAGAGCTATCAGGACAATTCTTTCATATGATTAATCATGAACATGTTTTCCTCAGAGCATTATTTATGTTTAACAATACAATTACACCTGGAGACTCCAACTGGAATCCATCTGCCATTGTGCCAGCTAGTCACGGTTCAAACCTACAGAAAGTACAGTCGCTACCCCAAGGAGCTCTCAATCTAAGATGTGCATATTTTTGATCCAAGTTACTAGAAGTTTTAATTGCTCAACAGGTGATGACAGGATGCCTAAAACTAGAGTGGGCAAACATTTTCTGAGAAATAGTTTCAATGAACCAGACATTGCATTTTAAGAGAATAAACCATCTATGAATTCATATTGAATTTGGCAAATAGATTTCTCCCTCCCCCATAAAGGGAAATATTCTGAACATGTTTTTAAATGTTTGTTTCACATTTTAGCTGGATTTCATTACTTAAAAGTAAAAACATCCAACAACAACAAAATGAAATGTTTCATTTGAACCAAAAAAAACCCTCTCTCACTTTGGGTGGATCCAGAACAAAATTATATTTTGATTTAGCCATCCAACTGAAAAATCATGTATTCATTCAGCTCTACTGAATACTGTATACAAAACAAATACTAACAAAGTGCTGCTCAGAACAGCTTACAGACAAGAATCAGAGAATACTGCAGTAGTGAGACAGAGGAAGTTGTATATGTCCCTCAAGGGAAAATCTAGAGCTAAAGCTTCTCAAGTACAGGGAGACAAGAGAAAAGTAGTTTTACAATCTCTTCGCGCGCACATTGTTTATACTGAGCACCTTTGATAAAACAGAAGAAAACCAACTTTGTAAATCTACCTTTGCAGAATCCGAAACATTATCCCAGTATGGAGATGGGAAATCCACCTGGCCCATCAATATCTGGTCAAACAGCACTTCCTGGTCATCTCCACATCTGTGAAGCAAACAAAATCAAAACATAAATATCATTTCCAGAGGTAGTTTTATATAAACTTTAAAAAAGCAAGTAAAATTCTTTTAACTGCAGTTCACTCAGTCTGCCTTTTGGAGCCAGGTTCTGTCCCCATGCCGCACAGCTACAGCTGTGGATAACAGGGGCACTTGAGATAGAACACAATTACTTTTTAAAGAGAGAAGACAGGGAAAGAAGTCAACTTCTAGGACAACCTTCTGTTAGCTCCCCCCACCTTCGAAATATACTTCCCTCTTTATTTCCGAGCTTGCCTATCTTTAAGGCAAAACTCAGCCCCTCTTTGCTTTAATGAAGAGCAGAGATTTGTGAGGGGAGACTTAAAATTTGCTTACAGGTTTAAATCTCTGTTGGAACATTTACATTTTGTTTACATGTTCCTGTTTCCAGCTTACTGTGTTTGGGGAGTAAATGAGAGAATCTGCTGATTTCATCATATATTTTTAAATGGTAGCCAAGGGCACCCAGAGCCGGCCAGGGGTACATGTGTTTTAGAAGGTAGATTATAAATAAAATGCTAAGAGCCTGGAGTTTTTACAGTAACACAATGGGGATTTGTGTAGCTTGTATAAATTGAGAGGCAGAGCATGAAAAAAAAACCCCCCAACAACCCAGCATTGCAAGCAAAGATGTTTTTCCCCAGCAGATCTCTTAGTGCAGGACAGGCACATGGACCATTCACAGCATAAAGGTGCACTGCTAAGCGCTGAATAAGACCATACCCACGGAATGGAGGAAAGCCACACAGCAAAATGTAAGTAATCACACCAGCTGCCCAGATGTCCACCTTCAAGCCATATCTAAACATATTAGAGGTATTATGATTAGAGACACCAATCCTGTAAGAACTACAGTACACAACTGAAAGAAAACGATGTCAGTGCACACATTTTTATTAAATGAGCTGATTTTTTTCTATACTATGCAATAATTTCTGTCAAATCCAAGGCAGGTGTTTACAGTTTAAAACTACATTGGACGTCTGAACACAGATGATAAAGTGTACCGATTTCTTGGATGCTCTTTTGAACTCTACTGACAGGAAGCCTGCAAGGTACCATTGGTCATTTGCCCAGGGGATGTTTACTCTACACACTAGATCAGGGGGGTGGGAAAAATCAAGCCCGCCAAGCATTTCTCTCTGGCCCGCCCAGCTGTTTAGCAGAGGGTGTGTACTTACAGACAGCAGCCCATGTTCAGCTGCCATTTCCCTACCTGAGATGCTCCCAGGATTCTTCTGCTAGCTGTGCAGAGCTGGGGTGGGAGGGGAGTAGGCGGGAGGGGAGAGGGAAAGACAACAGACAGCTTTCCCTGTCTTAAAGAGATAGTGTGGCTTCTCTCAGAAACTTACCCAGCAGCAGCCAGCACACACACTTTGTGTCATTGTAACACACAATCTGGGCCACACTATCTGTGCCACGAACACACAGAGTCACCATTTCACACATATATACTGCCTCGCACTCTCTCCCATCTGTGCTCCACACACACTCAATCTGTATCAGAAAATCTCAGCGTGTGTCTCTATCTTTCACACACTCTCTTTCTCTCTCTCTCTCTGTCTCTGTAAAGCGCAGTCCCACCCCCTTCTGGGGGCCCCTGAGCTGGCCTGTGATCCATGTACCACAATTCATTAAGTGTCCCCCTGCGAAAATTATTGCCCACCCCTTCCTCAGTGCTGACTTTCTACTTTAAAGTTAAGAACTGCCATTCTACCCCTGCCTCCCCATAAAAGGTGGGGAGAAGCCTAAATTAAGAGCGTTGTAACTGATATAGTGGTGAGAACATATTCCACCTTGCACACTTAATGAAACTTTACTGCAAATAGTTTACCCAGCTTCTGCAATGATTTCTGGCGCTACATATGTAGGGGTACCACAGACTGTGTAAAGAGGTCCATCCACTATTGTTGCCAGCCCAAAGTCTCCCAGTTTCAGAGACTTGCTTCCATCTTGGTGTTCATAAACCTAAACCAGAAATAAAATCCAAAGGATCAGCAAGGTTCTATGTAAATGGATGCACAAACAATTTGCTAACTTCCTGAAATACTCTTTGCAGTTGAGTCTGCTTTCGGATTCTTCCCTTCCCAAAATACTGACAGTGCCATTTAAAAAAAAAAATCACCGTGATTAGGAGGGTTTGATTCATATATGGCTTCTATCCTAAGAGAATAAACATACCCAGGTAATTGGCTAAATATGCTGGGTCCCCCTTTATTGGCTGATTATCAAAGATCACAAAATCTTTCTCTTGTTAAAAACTAAAAGTATAGCAGCATGGTAGAGGCCAGTGCTTTTGATTTGAAGTTCATAGGTTAAATCCCCACTGACACTGACAATCATGGTATCTTATTAAAATTAATACTCAAAATAAAGGCTTGTAGAGGGATTTAAACTTCTGAGCTAAAGGAGTAACTCCATTAGTTGGAAGCAGTTGTAGGCTTTTATTCTCCAAATGGATGAGCCAATAGAGAGATCACAACTCATTCAGATATCATGTTGTGCGAGTAAGCACTTAGGCTCACTTTTGAGAGCTTGCAAAACACTAACACTGGAATTTTCAAAAATACTCAGTGTTGGTGTAACTCTTCTTCCATTGAAATGAATGGTATGCTCTCACAATGGAAGCAGAATTAGGCCAATACTGAGGGCCACTGAAAATCCTGAATCATGATCTCAAGCAGTGAAATGCTACTAATAAACTATTTTAATTTTCCTTCTAATTAGTGCAAGATGAGACTCTATGTTTCAGAAGCAGTCAGTACAGATAGATAGCAGCTACAATACAAACATCCCAATTTCTACTGCTTCCCCAACGCATAAACACTGACCGGTAATGAAATATCAAAACAAATATTCAAACTAAAATAACTACATTTAATAATATAAAATGTTAACCAGCAAATCATATCTTAAGGCAGTAGTTGGTTGGGGTACTGTCTTCCAATTTTTACATTGTGGTGAAATTTAGTACAGTTCACTCTGACATTTTAAAATGTGTTCAGTCTGCTTGTGGAATCTAATGTATACCACCCTCTTGAACAGACAGAGCCATGACAAAAGTCTCATTGAATTACAAATTCCTGTGAAACCAACTTCTGAGATTTCCTTAAGAAACGGGCAGTAAAACTTAACAGAGAGAGACTCTTCATCTGCTCACTTAGTGCAAATCTTTCTCTAGAAAATCCCTTCCACATCAACTGAAACTTTTGCTAGGGATCCACCAAACCCAGAGGTCACTAGCCATCCTTTGAAGAGAATTTTTTTCCTCCTTTGTTGTACAGAAAGATCAAGAAATCTCCTCATGGTTACATCATGGTTTCTATATTAGGAGGTGAGAGTCAGTATTCACAGAAATCTCCTCTTTTTCTAATTGTTTTTAATTAGTACATGGAACTGGATCTTGTCATTTGAGAGGACCAACAATCTGAGATGGATTCACACATCTCTGTTTCTCAATCCACAAAAGATGGATGTGAAGGACATTAAAAATGTAATTTCAGCTTTATTTAGAACACAGATTCTTAAATACATCTGGTCCCTGAAATGAAATGTTTGCTGAAACCAACATTTCAACCAACATTTTAATTAAAAACTAGCAATGAGAAACTTTAATCAAACACCCGGTGGAAAATATAAAGAAGTGGTTTAAAGTTCTGCAGCTGAAGCCATTGTAACTAGTATTCATCCATAATGCAATTGCCTTTTATTATGGAAAATACTTTCAACAAGTTTGAAAACAACAAGCAGTTCTGTGGCACCTCAGCGAGTAACAAAAATATATACAATTGTGAGCTTTTGTGGGTAAAACCCACTTTAATATACGAATTGGCTAACCTAGTGCATGTTCACAGATTCATTTCCCTATTCACACTGGCGATGTGAATGAATCTCATAATCTGAGCAACTGATTACAGAAAAGGCCTCTTAAGTCATTGAATCCATTCCTTTGCCAGTGAGGAATTGTGCAGTAGGGTATATTTTCTAGGCTTCAGTCCAGTCTTTCTGGGGACGAGGCTTCTACTGTTTCCTTAAGAGACTATTTCAGTTAATTTTCTAGTAGTGCTAGAACAGAATAGCTTGTCCCCACCCTGTTATAACTCTGTGTAGAGCGTTATATAAAAGTGCTCCTGATGAGAAGCAGTGGTATGTTAATTGCCAGTCAAGGCACAAGGAATGTGAATGATAATTTAATGCTCATCTCATTCAGAACAAACACTATCCATGTTCTATTGCATTTAAGTACCGAAGGGCAATTAGAGAGATGGGGATTTGTGCAAATTACCCACTATGAAGTGCCTACACTGTTTTAACTAAGCAATAAAACTGGGTAATTGTACAACACTAATTGAATTCAGAAACACATAATTGTGCGCCACCATATGTATCCTATTATTATAAAGATTGCCAGTATTTTCTAAGCTGCTCTTGTGATCACTGCAGATGGCAATGGTCAAAGAAGTTGTTCTCTAGGGTTTATTATAAAGCTATCAAGACATCTCCTGATTTCACAAAATAAATGTGCTAAATAGCAGCAATTATGAAAAACGTTCCAATTAAAACATGGAAGGTGTGTGCTCCAGAGAACAGAGCAAGTGGATGCATGGGTACCGCATTATAGACTTTAAGCACATTGAAAACTCATGTAGAGTTTTCTCTGAAATGGACTTTGTTAAGGATAATAAGCATAACAATAGTTACCATTTGTATAAACTTCAATGTATTTTTAAAATGTTAAGAAACTAATCCTAATCATACACCTGTGACATACATACAATCCTATTTTACAGATCAGTTGATTGAGGCAGAAAGGGCAAGACATTCCTAAGGCCACAGAGTCCTTGGCAAAGACAGAATTAGAATTCAGAAACTTTTAGCTCTAAGCAGTGAGCTAAAAATCACAGTCTCCAACTCTATCAAAGTCTGGATGAATTTTAGACCAGTAATGTAGTTGATGAAACAAATGTTAACTTTCTAACCATGTAAGATCACTTGATGCCATAGCAACCTATTATGTCTCAACATAGGTTTAGTCAGGCTTTTGACACAGTCCCACATGATATTTTCATAAGCAAACTAAGTAAATGTGGCCTAAATGAAATGACTGTAAGATGGGTGCACAGCTTCTTTGAAAACTCCTAATCAGAGTAGTTATCAATAGTCTGCTGTTAAACTGGGAGGGTGTATTTAGTTGGATCCTACAGGGTTGGGTCCTGGGTGCTGGTACTAGTTAACATTTTCCTTATTGACTTGGATAATGGAGTGGAGATTAGGTTTGTAAACTGTATGGATGACACCAAACCAAGAGAGGATCCATGTTCAAAGTGACCATGACAAACTGGAGCATCAGTCAGAAATCAACAGGATGAAATTCAATAAAACCAAGAGCAAAGTACTTCACTTAAAAAGGAAAAATTACATGTGCCACTACAAAATGGGGAATAAGAGGCTAGGTGGTATTACAGCTGAAAAGGATCTGAGGGTTATAATGGATCACAAATTGAATATGAGCAAAATAATTTCATGCCATTGTGAAAAAGACAAATACCATTTTGGGGCTTATTAACTAGAGGTGAAAGTAAGTGGTGTGCTCAGGTGTGCCGTTCCAGCAAGAGCTGGCTGAGCTGTGGCAAAAGCCAGCTGAGCTGTGGCAAAAGCCAGCAGGGAGCTATTTAAAGAGTTGGCAGGGATCCAGGTCACAATAGGACAGTACCTTAAAAAACTAAGTTACTTTCACTGCTGGTAATAACAGGAGTATTATCTGTAAGACTTGTAATTATTCTGCTGTACTAGACACCAGTGAGCCTCAGATCAAATAGCGTGTCCAGTTTTAGACATCAGACTTTCAGAAAGATGGGGACAAATTGGAGACAGTACAAAAGGGAGAAAAACAAATGATAAAAGTTTTTGAAAGTCAGACCGAGGAGGAAAGTTTAAAATAATCTTAAGAAAAGAAGGTTCTGGGTGGGTAACTGACATCAGTCTTCAAACGTGTTAAGGACAGTTTTAAACAGGATGGGTGATCAATTGTTCTCCATGTCAACTGAAAGTAGGACAGGAGATAATGGACTTAATCTACAACATGGGAGATTTAGGTTAGAGATTAGGAAAAATGTTCTAACTAGAAGGATAAGTGAATTCTGGACTAGGGTTCCAAGGGCAGATATGGAATCCCCACCGCTGGAAGATTTTAAGTACAGATTGGACAAACATCAGACAGGGATGGTTTAGGACTTTAGGTAATGCCTCAGTGTGAGGGGCAGCACTAGATGACCTACAATTCTATGTTTTGTGAAAGATGGGCAGTTACGTGTGGTGACAACACATCTGATGTCAATATGTACCAACAATCTGGAGACCTGACTTAATTTACACTAATACCTTTTTACATTCCCAGAACAAATTAAAAGGGCCCTAGTATAAATGATGCTTTATATTTCTCAGATGAGTGCTGTCTAATTCATCCTACCTAGTACCAGTGGGAACACACACTGTCTACGCTGCACTATATACCTGATAAGTTCTATGGAAATGCCCCCTACCCTTCTGTAGCTCTCTTCTTTTAAATCAGTGCAGCTATAATAATTTTAACATGCAAATGCTTGTTGTGAAAGTTAGGGTCCTTGTGAAAAGTTTAATGCCTTCTAGCCATTTCTGAGTATCAACAGCAGCATATGACCTTTGTATTCTCTGCACTGGAAAATATACTCTGGAACAATCTGAATAAACTGAACAACAACAAGATTACTCATGAGAGCCCAATGGGTATTACCGAGAAGAGGGTGAATGGGGGGAGGGAAAAGAAAGAAAGAAAAAATGCTCCAGGCTATTGCTGTCAAACTTTAGGAATTTAAGACATCTGAATACAACAGTATGGTGAGTCTTTTGCCATGAAACCTTCCCACACATTCCAAGTCATAGCATTAATGAATCCTGACATGTGATTGCTATAACTTATGCATTCAGCCATCTATGAACACTAGCAATAAGACTGATATGGGGTGTACATGTTCGCATATAATGAGAGCCCTGGCCTACATAGTTTTAGCATTTTCTGAAAAAGTAGGCCAACAACAGCTAGCACTACACAGACACCAGGCACTGTGGAGCTCTGAATTGTATAAATCCAATGTTCTGCAAATGTGCTACGATTTACTTTAACCATCCCAGAACAACTTTCCAATGCCAAACAACATTTAGCACAGAAGATGATATACAGTGCACAGCTGAGAACTTATGTTCTTTACAATTTAAACGATGTTATTGTTGTAAAAAAATTCTCAGCAAGTTAAAATAAATTCAGAGAACAAACGCAAAAATGATTAAGGGATTGGAGAAATGAATTTTCTGGTAAAGAGTGAACTAAAGATGAGAGTGGATACAAAAAAAGGTCAACAAATATGTAGACTCCAAGCAGAGAGAGGATTTAGTTAGCCTGTTTTTTCAGTAACTAAAATGGGAGTTGGACTGGGCTCCCAGAAGAAAATCCATGACATTAAATTAGAAAAAGGAAGATTTAGGCTGTCTGACAAGGAAAGTGATCTACAAGAAAGACCTACTAGACCAGTGGTCCGCAACACAGTGCCTGTGGGGGCATTTGTGTGCGCCTGCCAACTGCTCAGGGCAGGCCCCGGCCCGGGCGCATGCGCAGTGCCGGAGCTGGCCCTGGGCGCGCGGCGAATTGACCCCCCGCCCCCGGGCACACAGCTATGGGGGGCGCCAGCCCCGGGCGCGCGACTATGGGGGGCGCCGGCCCCGGGCACGCAGCGAATTGGCCGCCCCAGCCCCCGGGCGCACAGCTATGGGGGGCGCCGGCCCCGGGAGCACAGCAAATTGGCCTCCCTACCCCCAGGCATGCAGCTATTGGGGGGGAGGGGGTGCCGGCTTTGGGTGCGCGGCTGTGGGGGGGGGTGCCGGCCCGGGGCGCGCGGCTCTGGAGGAGGCTGGCCCCAGGCTTGCTGCGAATGGGCAGCTCCACCCGTGGCCACGCGGCGCATAGGGTTTCTGGCCCCAGGCACGTGGCTCATGGGGGTGTGGTGTATGCGCGGTCCCGTTTCCGGGTGCACGAGTGTCCCCGCCCTCTGGCGCCCGGCAGGCAAACGGCCATGCCCCCTGGCGCCCGGCAGCTTCAAATAGTTGGGGACCACTGTACTAGACCATTTCATGAGACAGGATTTCAGGTTTCTATTCCTGGATTTGCTATTGACATACTATGGGCTTTTGGGCAAATCATTTCATTTTAGTTTGTATGTCTGTAAAATTGAAATACTATTAATCTCTTTCTGTAGGGGAGCCCTGGCTAGCTTGGTACTATGTAAAGGTGTACAATATTATTCTAAGGGAAGCGCCTAACACCCTATTACATGAAATATTCACAAATAGATTGAGAACACACTCAAAAATTCACTGGAATTATCCTGTATAGTAGTGTCCTAGGACAAAAACTAGCTAAAGACATAGACTGTTTAACTTCTAAGAGCCTGACACATCTATATATTTTGAGACTGCTGTTTGGTTTTAAAGACAGTTTGATGATGAAAAGATTAGCATGTGAGAAAAAGAAAGTTAAAAGACTAACGACATAGACTATTTAATTGACAGCACAGGTATACTTTTACCCAATTCAGCAGTAACAATACAGTAAATAGAGTCTTCACTTACCAGTAGATTCTCAGGTTTGATATCCCTGTGGACAATGTTCAAGCTATGGAGGTATTTGATGGCACTGGCCAGATTGTACAGCATTCCACTGGCATCCCGCTCTGTGTATTTGTTAGTGGAGGTAATGGCATCAAAGAGATCTCCTCCCTGGAACAGAATAACCATGGCACATTAACAACTTCCTGTTGTACAGCTATAGCCCTGCTTAATAATCTTCTTGGAAAGAGAAAAGCAGCATTATGGCACATGATGAGGGTCCCACAGAGGTCCTTCCTACCTACAAAGGCCTTCTGTTGTGGTGATAGAACGCTGGGCATACCTCCCCCATTCAGACCTGATCAACACTGCTCTGTGTGTCAGCTACTGAATCTGAAAGTAGTAGCTGAGAAAAATGTGAAGCAATCCATTCCTCTCCTATAGCCAAGCGTGCTACTTCTGCGACATTTCCAACACTGCCAACCTGCTTCCTTAGCACAAACTTGCAGAAAACCAGCATATTCACCTGGGTACCAATCCTTGCTACCATGTATTATACATTCAAAACATGATCAAGAGTCTCAGTTAAATGCAAAATGATATGTATATTTATAATTAAAGATGAAATGATTTCCCCAAACTTATCTCTCTACTCAGCATATATACCAATGCATTAAAGGGATCTGCTTTCCCCTCCCAGAAACCTTTGAAAACATTCACTTCAGAGATCTCTCCCCCTTGCAGAATGTTTCAAGTCTTCTAGGTTTTCTACTTCCTGATGTTAATACTGGGGTCCTCCAGCAGCAAATATGATATTTTATTATGCTGGAAGGCAGAAGGCAATTTAACATGGTTAACAATTTATGTCACTTCCTGGTTATCAATAAATGTATTTTATCTCTATTGCAATCACCCATGCCATTCTCTGTGTACTTCCTACATCGTAACATGACATGGTGCTAGAGCTGGCTGCATGCCACCTCCAAAGTGGGGAAAATAAAAGGAAAGGAATGAAGAAAGAGAAAGTAAGTAAAACTCCTCTGAAGTGAGAAGAGGGTTTATTTTATCCATTTCCAAGGTCTGGGGCAGCTATTAAATCAGACCGTGTTACCAGCCGTGAACTGAAAGAGAAAAAAATCTCCAAATGACTCAGAAGCATCAGGAGAAAGTGAAGAGTGTAAGGAAAAAAGCAGGTAGAGTCAGAAAAATAAAAGGGTGCTATGCAGAAGAACTGGACTACAGGCCAAAAGCACAGCAGCTCCATCAAAGAAATCCAGTCCCATGAAGAAAGAAACGGAGGGGACCGAGGATGCAAAAAGAGTAAGAAAAATCAAGCTGCCTAGCAGGGACTGCAGAAGCAAAAAGAACAAATAAATAAAAAACAGAGTTTTCTTAAAGGAACAGAAGTTATTTTTTCAGGGCAATGGAGAAAATATTTCTCACAATCCCAGCACTGCCAACTTTCATGGTTTTATCATAAGTTTAATTCAGTTAGATATTTTCCTAAAATAGCAGGCCCCGAAACATGCAAATCCCAGTTTTCATTGGGGAAAACAAAAAATGAAAAAAATCAGTTTGTGGCCTTTGTGATTATGGAGAAAAGCAAGAAAACATGTCTGCTAAAGACTCAAAAAGTAAAAGAAAAATAGAGTCCCGCAAAATAATTGACCCAAAAAAATAGAGAGACCCAAAATAATTGAAAGAATGATTGGCCAAGCTGATGGTCATTAGCATCCAACTCAACATTTTTGTACTATTGTGTTTGCCATTAGTGTAATTCCTAGAGAAAGCATTAATTTCATTGATTATAATCAGTATGGCCAAAATTCAGAAGTTGTGTTGAGCAGTTTCATGATGCATCAGGATTTGTCAATTACACCAATAAATATGGAGGAAGAACACAGGACATATTGAAGCTAAGTCAAGATAAAAAGAACAGTATATGAAACAATGAAAAATCTGTGTGACATATACGTAATCTGAGTAACTACCATGAAGCAAGCTAGAGAAACAGAAGGATGCAAACTGCAATAAAAAAAAGCACAAAGAAAAAAAAGCAGAAAACATGAACAATTTCAAAAGGAAATAAAAGAAAAACTAGAAGGCAGGTGGGTATAAAATGTGTCTATTTCAGAAAAATGAGCCTGTTCAGCATTGTGAAGACCTCCAAAGTAGAAGTAGATGTTGTGCAGTGAAAAAGAACAAGAGAAAGAGAAGAGATTGACAATGAACATAGGTATACAGCCAGTGTCAGACTGTGGGCAAGATGAAGACAAATTTTCAGCACCTTTGTCACCAGTCCAGAAAAAAGCATCTTCCTGAAAATTACAAAAGCTCAGCAGTGGATTCAGCAGCAAATTTAAGAAATCTGCAAGCTGCAAAGATAAGAGAACTTGTGGTAAATTAAAGCAAAGTTAGCTCATTCCAGAATGCAAATTAGAGTTGTCCAGCACAAATTTATTTTCACTTTGGGTTTTAAAAGTCAAGTTCACAAGAAAGTTTGAGATAATACAGAAGAATTCTGTATAGTTTAGATTTGTCAATGACTATTTGGTAACACTGATCAAGCCTCTTTGAATCAACCCACAGAGGAATCCTGAATTAGAGAACTTTGAATTTTAACCCTGGTTCTCCAACAGAATTAAGTAGAAGATGGAGGAGAAGAGGGCCAACCTTAAATTCAAAAAAGATTAAGGGAAAAGACTGGTTCCTTCAAAATTTAGAAGAGATATTATACCTGAAGTGTCATGGTTTAAGCCAATCTCTAACTACTGGAGATCAGGATGAGACCTAATGTAAGGGCAAATTATCTCACATCTACTTATTGTGGGATTCTTGTACCTTTCTGTGAAGCACCCAGAGCTAATCTTTGTCAGAGGCAGAATACTGGACGAGATGAACCTCTGAGCTGATCCAGCACGGCAATCCCTTTGTTTTTATATTTCTGTGTTCCTAAACCTCCAACTATAACATCAATTATATCAGCCAAGGATCTAGCCCAAAGAGGGGGGAAAAAAGATCAAGCCTCAGATATAAGGGAAGAAAAGAAAAGATGAGTCTAAAGCCAAAGAAGAAAAGAGAAAGACCAAACCTCAAGAAAAAGAAAAGAAAAGGAGGGAGCACACAAAGGTAAGAGAGCTGGCTTTCTGCAGCCCCTCCAGTAAAAGTGTTCCTACTCCATTGCTTATTGATGTTGATAAGTGTTTCTGAAGTTAAAAGAGGAGAGAGATGTGCTGGAAGGGACTTAAAGTTAAAAGAGGAGAGAGATGTGCTGGAAGGGACTTATGTTTGACAATTATTTTTTCTATGTCATCTTTGAAGCACTAGTATTTTATAACTTGCCAAGCTATGCTTAGCTTATTCATACATCAGAACAACGTATCCCCCACCCTCATTACCTAGACACACTGGGTGAGAGGAAGGGGGGTAAGGATGCAATTTCAATCCTTATCTCTTGATTCTCTGATTTTTTTGGAATGAAGTCAGATGAGCAACACCAGAATGAAGTTTTTATCATCTGCACATAAGGCAGTAAGTTTGTAAGTAGAGTAACCAATTATTTATTACCTTGTTATGTACATTACATAACCTCTTTTCTGCTGTGAAATCATATCCCTGAGCAGTAAAGGAAACTCAACAATAAATCTTGCTTGTTAAATTGACTAACCCATTAGATTTAAATAACAATTTTGTTTTGTTGTGTAGAAAGGCAAAGTGCCAGAGATCAGGTCCTTCTACAAGCATTGTTATCAGTGTGTTTATATTGGTGTTTCTGAAGTGTTTTTTCTTACACTTCAAGCTCTTAAAAAAAAAACCCAATGAACAATATGCCTACCAAGAAATGAAGGCAATATTTGCAGCTGCAACTTTTGTCAAACATGTTAGTGCCAATTAATGCAGAGCGATACTAACTGCAACCATGCGCTACCACATGCCTTTTTTTCTTGAATTTCTTTTGTCTGTGTGAACTTGATTTAAACTCAGGGTTTTAAAAGCTAGTCAATAACAGATGGTTAATCAACTCCAACACCCTGTGCTGTTCAAGGGAAACGGCAATTGTTGTATTAAAAATATCTTTCCACAAATACTTTCCTTGGTGTCTGCAGGCACATCGTAATACAGTTTTTAAAATAAAATATTAACAAATAGAACAAAAGGAAAAACTGTGTAGCACTTTAAAGACTAACAAGATGGTTTAATAGGTGATGAGCTTTCGTGGACCAGACCCACTTCCTCAGATCATATTCTGGAAGAGAATTGGCATGACCATACATACCAATATATATATGACCATATATGCCAATTCTCTTCCAGAATATGATGTGAGAAAGTGGGTCTAGCCCACGAAAGCTCATCACCTATTAAACCATCTTGCTAGTCTTTAAAGTGTTACATAGTTTTTCCTTTTGTTTTAGCAAGATCAGACTAACACGGCTACCTCTCTATTACTATTCAACAAATAGAACAGACATTCTGAGAAATAGTAACATCTGATTAGGACCAATCTCCTCTTATTTCCCACCCCATATACAGTAAAAAACCATTAAGTCAATATGCCCATATAAATTCAGATTCATTTGTGTGTGTGAAAAGCCTGAACATTATCATAACTAAGAAAAAACAAACCATCGGATTAAACTTCATGGCATCTGCAGAAATTCTTAAGGTAAAAAGAGAGAGCACACAAGCACATATGTGGGTGTGGAACAGAAAAAGTGTGGGAGAAGAAGAAGATAGATTTTCCGATGGAATCATTAAAATAGCTCTTCTCTTTATAACCCTATTTCGGGACATTCCCCTTTGGGAGAGCATGCAATCTCCTTTTGTTTAGCTGAGCGAGAACTGGACTATTACTTAAAACCAAGCAAACACTATATTGCATGTCAAATTTTCAAACATGGATGGCTAAGTGAGTTGCTCCTGCAAAACTTGCCTGTGTGTTAAGTGATTGCTCATCACTAAGGTGAAGTGGGGGAAGGTGCAGGGTCTGCATAGGAAACTGAGTGGAGAGGAATAGACATTTAGACCTAAAATGGCCCAGTGTTTGGAACTTGAGCAGCCCTATCACACAGTGCATCTCTGATTGTTTTACAATGTGGCTGCCTAGGTCTCACTCACTGGACCCCAGAATCCCACCACCTGATAGGGGACCAAAGAATGGTTTTAACACCAAAAAAAGATGACAGAGGAGGGGAACTAAGAGGTGGCAGATGTTGTTATGCATCCAGAGATCAGATAAAAGGAAGGGCACAATTTGGACAGTGGTTGAAGACCTCTTGTTTCTTTCTGTGGATGAATCATTGAGACAATTCAATTTTCCACAGGTTACATTAATGGTATAATGCAGAGATAAGTCTGTGCAAGCAGGAGAAGCAGGATCCTATTTAATGCATGAAGACGAGGAGAGAGTATAGTCTTCTAATTCTGGTTTGGTTGGGAAGCAGTGGTATTCTTTCCACATGGTAGAACTTTTAAGAGTTTAAAGGACAGTTTTTGACACCATTGTGACGGTTTTACACTCAACAGGTTTGTGTGCAGATAGTGCTGGCACAGATTAATATCTATGCTTGCAAACTGGATCCTAATCATTTAAACCAGTGGATTTCAAACCATGATCTGCAAGGCCACCAGAACATTGCTGGAATGATGGTAGGAATGGTTTATTGAGAATGGAAGTGATTAATGAAAGGATAGCTCTCTTCTACAAAGTATTCTTCCAACTGAAATATTTGGAGAACCGTTGTTTTTATAAGAAAACCTGAAGTGCATATCTGGTCTGTAAAGTCACTATGGAAAATAGCATTTTCTTACTGAAGAACTCCAGGCCCTGTGTTTCTTCAGAATTCTCTAAATTTACTGATAAATATATTTTTATTAGCTTTCTCTTGCAGTGAGCTGGTTTGTATTCTGACTTGTGTATCATTAACAGAACAGTTAGCTACATTCAGATTTAGACTCCTTATTGCCAATTATACATGGGCCAGAAAGAACCTGGCTTGACTAGTATATTCCATGCTGAGTTTTCAGTTCTGGCAATTAGGGGAAGAAAATCTGCTCTTGTAAAGTGAACACATTCAATATGGAATTAACTACAAGGCAATAAATTCAGAACCAACTACATAATGCTGTTTTACAAAGTCGTTTTTCAGGATATAAACACACTTTAAAGGATAATGGATTTTTTTAAAATCTCAATTTCAATTAAGAGAGAGAACTTAACAAAGGGGCCCTAAACTTAATGGATATAGATGACACCGGTAATATATTTTAAATACAAGACCACCTTACTTTGTTTCATTAAAAGATGTTTTTACAAAAGCTCTAACTGGGTGTTTTTCTTTTGCCTATTTGTTTAATTTGGGCCCAAATCCTTTTTTAACAAACTAGATCGTGGGTCCCCAAAGTATTTTCCACAGTGTACTTGCTGGTGTGTTCCACAAAAATCTATTAGGTTCCACAGAGCTGGAAATGAGCAGAGCCAGCAGCCAAACTGTGTTAAAGGGAGCTAATATTCAGTTGTTTTTGTGCATTGATTTGTCATGTAAGACAGTGCTGCAGTTACCAAAGGAATGTTATGTGATGGCATATGTGAGGAAAAGTGGTCCAGCTGATCATATGTAAGGTGAGGTGTCCACAAGACACATTGGAATATGGTCCACAATATGACCATACTTGAGAGTCCCCAGACAACAAGAGAATAGAACACACATCTCATGTCATATGTTACTCTAAATCTTTAGGATAAAAACAACAATCATGTACTATGGTTAAAGCTGCTTGAGTACAATATCTGAAGAGGCTGATACAATCCTGAATTGGATTCAGATATGTGGATGAACTCCTTCAAAATACGAACCTTTACAAGCTCCATGACAAGATACAACTCAGTTGGCATGTCCATCTCCTCAATCAGAAGAACAATATTGGGATGTTTGACTCTTCTCAAAATAGATACCTCATTCTGGATCATGTGCTCCTGCCACAAAACAAAAATCTTAAATGAATACAGATGAGTGAGAAAACCATTCCTCCCTCTCCACCTCCCGATTGTGCCATGGCAAGTTCAGAGGCACTTGGGACTTTCAAAGAACTTCCAAAGAATTGAGGAAAATCACAAACATTGTTTTAGGTCAGTGTTTCTCAAAGTGGTCCACGGACCTGCTTTGAGAAAGTTGCTAACAGGCGATTCCAGTTTGTTTACTTATCAGCTCTGCAGCCACAGAGCCACATGGCTCCCATTGGCTGTGGTTTACAGTTTTCCACCAAGGGAAGCCACGGGAAACAGCAACCTGGGTCATACAAACTGCAGTCAAAGGGAGCCACCCTAAGTAAACAAACTGGAGCAGCCAAGTAGCAGCTCTCTCAGAGTGGTCCACGGACCACTTTGAGAAACACTGTTTTAGGCAGTGTAGAAAGTGTCTGGCAAAAGCATCACTGTGAAGACTGAATCAAGGTCAGAAAAGAGAACACAGAAAAGTGAAATGTGGAAAGAGAAAAGTCCGTTACTGAAGCTTCTTGAAAAAATTTCTAACGCAAAATATATTTTGAGCAGTTAAAAATATGGTTCTATTTTCCCAGAAAGCATTAGGTAAAGAATTATAAAACCAAGCAGCAATTCAGTTAGTATAATAGTTGCTGTATATGATTATTGCTACTATTTTGCTATTTTTATAGCATTTAGCACCCTGAGAGCTAAATGCTTTAATGACAGTAGTTAAAACACACACGCGGTTAGCCAAATGCTGAGCCAAGTAAATGCATCTTGTGTTGTACTCTGCATGCTGCTAGACTTGTGGTCTCATGGCCTGCCATGGGCAGAAATTTCCAAAGGCAAATGCCCTCAATTGCAAAAATTCTGCCATTAGCCAGAGTTTAAACACCAAGAACTTTCCAACCTGATCTTTGATGTCAAAACAGGATGTCAGTCTCACAGAAAAAAATGTTTTGATGGAAACATTCATAGTCCTTATTTGCTCTCATACTTACTTTTCCTCTACATTTGCTTTTTTTAATGATTTTCAGAGCATATTCTCTACCAGTTGACCTGAGAAAAGATGAAAGAAAAATTATACTTTTAATTGCAATGAAAGTTTCCCAATGGATTTTGTGTTTGCTCTTCAAACACATAACTGTGGAGATGAAAAAGAATATCATCTGAATATTTTTAAAGGATGTGGAAAGCACATGGTAGACCTACCATGTTTAAGGACAGCGATTTTAACAGGATAAAATCTGGGACAACAATGGCTCTGGGGATACAATTTCTTTGTACTGATGATAGCAACAGAGCAAGAGAATTTTTATTAAAAAAAGCACATCTGATAGGATTTTAGGACTCAACTTCTTAGAAGCAGGAACAGTGCCTTGTTTTTTTAAAATGTTTGGATAGCATTAGGAATAAAACAAAATCTTCTACCACTTATAATATGGATACTTATTTCAAATGGGTGCTATGGAATCATCAGCTTTAATAGACAAACTAAAGACACTAACATCCTTTTCTTATGTCATTTACAACTCTGATGCAGAGGTCCTCTGAAAAGACAGAACATGGAATTCCATTCACACAGCTCCAATTACACTTGAATGAAATGGAGAATGAGCAATTCGGTGAACTCTTATAGAAGTACCTTTATTTTACAATAATATCCAAATTAATCCAGTTAAAAATAGTGCTACTGCACTGTCTTTGGGCAGTTACTTTAGAATACTAGTGGTTAACAAAAGAAAAAAATCTGCACCAGATATGCACATGGAAATTGTTCTACTATTCATGAAATGATATAAAGTTAAATTGAGATGCTATGTGTAATGCCAGTAAAGGATCCACAGTCTAGAAATTGGTAGATATTAATGAGTCATGCACTGAAAATATTATTTTAGGGAAATGACTGGACACTTTAATCACCATACAGACGTATGCAGGTAAATATCTGTAACAGCATAATATCAGAACATTAATTTTAGGATTCATAAAGGCCACATCTGGAAGGGACCATTGTTATCATTGTCTGACCTCCTATAGAACACAAGTCATAGAATTTCTCAAAATATTTCATTTTTATGCACCCCAGGACTGGATTTAGTTCTTTTGGCCAAAACATCTCAGTGAGATTTTGTGTTCAGCTGATTATACACCTTGGACCCCAGAGTTCATAATGGGAAGAATGTGTATAAAAAAGAAAAATGTGACAAATACTATATCACATTCAGATTCCAACGTCAGCAGGGCTCCAAAGAAAGATACAAATTAGGATACAAATTAAGAGAGTTTCCAAAGTAGATAGGCTGAATGATCATCTCTTCAAAACTACAGCATTGCTGTTCAAAGCTTAATTAAAAAAAGCAAGGAAGCACCCTGACATCTATGGTTTCCCCACTAGAGGGCTTCATGCTACAGCTCTGAGAAATGGGCCATTCTTCACCCTGAGGTGGCCTTCATGTGGATGCACTTATTGAGAAGACACATGCAAAGGTGAGAAGGGACAGACAGTTACAGCATCAATGTCAGTTTTTTGGGTGGGTGGGAGGGAGGGCATCAGAAATTCACGTGTTTGGGGCTAAAATTCAAGCTAAACATATTCCTCTTCAAAGCTATTGAACGAAACTTAGTTGTCCCAGGAAAGCTTCTTTTCTATCACAAAAAGCAATTTTAATGGCTTTTGTTTTCTGCATAAGACTTCATTCTCCAAAACACTAGGAATATTTAATAGCATGGAAATTCTGATTTTTCCAAAATATCATATGTTAGAAATTAACTTGTCTGAAAACATACTGCCAGACAAACTGCATACATGATACAACAAATATGTAACAAGCAGACAACAACTCTGACTGTTCTTTGATTTGGGAATTATAAATTTGTAAAAAGAAAATAAAAGCCAGGATATAATACCAACAGGCCATATTGATAGAACTTTAACTTCTGTTAAAGTTTCCTATACCAAATAAGAGCCACAGGCTGCATTTCTTCCTCTCACTAAGCTTTTACAAAATCCAATGGGAGTTTGGGTATGGAAGGAACCCGGGATCAGGGTCATGATTTTTTGTAATGGATACGCACACACACTCATACACACCCCACCGGTGCACCCACACCATGTATGTGGAGGAGATATGCATGTGATAAATTAAACACAAAATAAATACCACACAAAATGTCTTAGTGAAGGCCCAGGAAAAGTAAGATTCCATTTTAGCCAGGTGACAGACTTTTTTTAATAGATCAAAAAGTCATAATTTTGAGGTCCAATGCAGTGCTTGACACAGGAATTTTATGCCAGTGGAAAGAGGAAATTTCCTCAACTCCTTAATGTTGTCCAGCCTTCACTCCTGGTCATCCAAGGTTGAGATATTAGACTTTAAGTTATGCTTCTCTGTGTCTAGAAATGCTATTTTAGGTCTTTTTTGGAGGCGTTTTACATTTATTAGTTTAATGTTTCTGATTCTCTGAACTCATGCTCATGGTAACCAAATCAGTTTTACAGGTGGAAGGATACAAAGAACAGTTCTATTACATTTGTGGTTTGACACTCAAAAATATTCCTCACTTGCCTGCACATGTTGCTTGTGTTAAAGTATGCATTCTTTTGGGATAATCTGCATGACTAGACTACAAAATCCTGTATTCCCTCAATAGTTACACTATACGGCATTCTATATAGACTATGGGTTCCAAACTGGGGGGCATGAAGAAATTCCGGGGGGGGCAGGGGAGCACGATGCAACCCAGCCCCTCCCCCCCCATCAATACCCCCCACCAAGTTTTGCTGCTATTTTTGTTTTTTGGCCCCGGTCAGTTCCTTTTTTTTTTTTGCTCAACAAGTTTTGCTGCTATTGGGAGGAGGGAGGGCATGAGGGTTTCTCAAAAATCAAAAAGGGGGAGTGATGCCGAAAAGTTTGGGAACCGCTGATATAGACAGAGTCACATATCATTAAAGATTAATTGGAAGTGGTAGCACTATTTCTGGGTGTAGTGAGACCTTATAGTTAGTGTGGTCAGTGTATGCCTACACTGTGGCGCTATTTCAGGATACTTCCACTATTCCAAAATAACTGGCTCTTGACGGCATGCCTGTTATTTTGAAATATCTTTCAAAATAACAGACGTGCTATTCTGACGTCCCTGTAAACCTCATTTCACGAGGATTAAGGGACATTTCAGAATAGCAGTTCATTTCAAATTTGGCACTGTGTAGACAGCGGCAAATTACGAAATAAGCTATTTCAAAATAAGCTACACAATTTGTGTAGCTCAAATTGCATGGTTTATTTTGAGCTAAGGATGCAGTGCAGACACATGCTCAGTCTTGTAACATTTTCCTCTCAACTTCAGCAACATGTGAAAAGCCTAACATTGCTTGGGCAAACGTGTAACTGGAGGCAGGGAAGTCTCTCTGAATCTCACAGTATTATTTTGATGCCTAATCCTCCAGCTTGCCTAAGATAGTATTTCTTTCATTTTAGACTTGCCCTTTTCTCCACTCTTACTCTAAGTCTTAGACTTTTTTCTCCTCCCCTTTTCTTTCACCTTATTCTATTTTCTTGTATATAGCCTCATATGTGCCCTTTTCAACTTGGCTTTTTTCCCTTCCCCTGAGGGTTTACATTCTTCAGCTCAGGGTTCCTATGAATGGCCACTTTTAACTCTGGAGTTTGATCTGAAAGATCTTGTGTGTCATCATCGTAACCTCTCTCAAAGGCAGCTCTAAGGGTGCCACAATAGCCTTGGCCATGTACCATTTGATCCCTGAGCCTGTGAAAGGACGCTCAGTTCTTCCAGACTTCCACAACAACTGTAAGTTTGGTATACCAGAGACAATTCAATCTGAATGCCAGACTGGGACCAGTTTCTTTCCTCGGAGACTCTAGTTGGCATCCACACTATTCTTGATCTAGTCTTTGTAGCCGGCTTCAACGTTTCATGCTGAAATGTTTAGATTTGCTTCTGAAACCATCCAGAGTTTTCTGTAAACTGCTCCTCATTAAGATGTAGTGGCAGTGGATGTGAACTCCCATGATCAGATATAGATAGGTCTGTTTACTGCATACATCTCTTTCTCTGGCTCTTTTTTGGCCATTCTCTGCACTGCCATCATCAAAAAACAGAAGCTTCATAGTAATCTCTGTTGTGGACATCACCTCCACCCTCTGTTTCTTTTATACCACACTCTCTGGTTTTAGGAATGACACCATTAGTCACTGGAAGTTTTACAGAAGACATCTCTCCCACCTTTCAGTGGGGATGTGGCAGCCCAGCCTGCTTCAGGGTTTAGAAGTGCAGAGGTCAAACTCTCCCCTCTTGTACATACGTTTCAGTCAGTCTCTCATCCTTTATTCCTTTCCCCTTGTCCGTTGGGATATGATTGACACCACATTGTAGGACAAAGCAGGAAGAACACAGAGGTCCATGTTTTATTAAGAATAATCTGGAAGTGATGCTGACAGTCAGCACTAGTTCATGGCAGTGAGATCTAAAATTAGTTTCAGGGCCTTACAATGCCACGTGCAACAAGGTAAACGTATATATGTAATTTTTCCCTCTATTTGCACAGAATGCTCGCAGAAGAAAACATGAACATCACATATGCTAGAGCTTTGAATCCTGTGCATGTCTGTTCTAACCAGTCGAAAAGGAAAGATGGAAGAGTAAATCGCAAGAAAACAATTTCCAATATTTTATTTTAGAACACTGAGATCTGAGAGACCTGGTCAAATTGTGCTGAGCACAGGAGAGGAAAAATTATATAACCTACCTCCTCCCCAAAAGCATTAAAGTTACAGATTGTCTCTTGGAACTGCTGTTTTTTCACAACACAGGTTATTAGACTAGTTTTTCCACTGCTTGCATCTGGCACTGAGATATTACCTTATTCCACAGGCCCCACAGTCTGCAAAAAAATCTGATGCTGGAAGATCATTACATTAATGATTGCTTTTACAGTAATAAGCAAATAATCTCTCACCTTTCTATACACTCCTTTACAATTGCAAAATTTCCATCTCCTATAGTCCTTCCAACTTTATATCTTTCTGCTATTGATGCTGGAACCTGGAAGCCTTCCTCCAACACTTCTGAAAAAATCATTAGTGCATTTTTATTGGTAGAAAAGGAAATGCAGATGTTGCACATAACATGTGCTTTCGGTCCAATGGAAACCACTCAGAATCAATATCTCATTTAGTATATAGCAAAACCATGTTGCTGACATTGTATATACTCAGTAGATTTTATACAGATCAAATGATGAAAAATAAAACCTATGGGTGTAGACTCAGACATGCAAGGTTTATACAACTTGCACTATATTCACAGCGTAAAAGTGAAATTGTATTTTTTAAATATGAAAGGGCCTTTGTGGTCTGCACAAGTGTACCTGAGCCCTTTGATAAGGGTTAGAATTGCTTGACATAGTATGATTCAATATATGTACAAAAAAATCTAACACTCAAGCAGTTATTTTATTACATCCTGTAAAATGAGACATCCATAAAATTCCTCATGTGTTAAGTGCTATTTTCCCCTCAATATTAAATATTTAGTTTTTAAACAAATGTTCTCAATTATATCACCTTCATATGCAACCTGGGCACCAGATGTTTAGGTAAAATTGCGTTACACACTGTGCCTACACACAGAAAAAGTTTGTTTCTGTTACTTTAGTGCCTATTAAGGCCCCATTTTTTCTTGAAACACAATCTGAAGTAGTAGTTTACCAATGCTTACTAATGCTTCCAAAAGCTGTGACTATGGATGTCAATCTACACCAACTAGCTCTGGACCACATAAATATATTGGGTATATATTAATATCTAAAAAAGCCTTTTAAAACAGTGACTCTTAAATTTGCATTCTTTAAGGCCCTGCATTTTAGTCACATTTCAAAGAACAAAATTCAAAGTGTGTAGGACTTTTCCAGTTTGGGGTTATGTTTGAAATGTGACTTATGTGCAACTGGTACACAGCAAATGGTATAATCATATGCGTGTGTGTTGAAATGATAAGCATCAGAGTACAAGCTACCCTCAGCCTCTATATCTTAATCCAGAGGTGGGCAAAATCAGGCCAGGGAGCCAGAGCTGGCCTGCCAATCTTTTCTCTCCAGCCCACCCAGCTGACAATCAGAGCCAGCAGCATGTATTCAGCTGCCCCTCCCTACACCTTGCTCCATCCTGTAACCAAGTTTCTCCCAGGATTCTCCTGTTAGCTGTGCAGAGTGGTGGTAGGGAAGGGAGAGAGGAAAGGATGGAGTAGCATGCTGAAGTTAGGGTGGCCCTCTGCCCCTGTACTCCATATCTTCAGAGAAGGCGTCAGAGAGAGGGGACACGCAGCGAAGCTGCTCCATTCTGAAGTGTGGATGATAAGTGACTCGGGGGAATGCAGAACTGTGGAGGGTGGAGACAATAAAAAACTAGACAGATTTCCCTTAAAGAGACAGAGCGTGGTTTCTCAGAAACGTACCCAGCAGCAGTCAGTGCACTATCACACACAGCCAGTATGTGTCACACTGTATCTGTGCCCCACACAGTCACATACACAGATTGAGTGTGTGCAGCAGTGTGTCACAAAGTCTGTCTCTCACACCTAAGGTGTCTCTTTCTCTCACACACACTCACACTTTGTCTCTCTGTAGCCCTCAGCTCCATCCTGCAGTTCAAGGCCCTGCCCCTTTGGGGAGGACCAGAGCTGGCCTGCAACCAGGTATCAAAATTCGTGAAGTAGCTCCCTGAGAAAATTATTGCCCACCCTGTCTTCATCGTTGGCATGCAGCGAGGGTATTCACCTAACTAGGGTTGTCATTTTTCTGTTAATGCCCAATGCAATTCCTCTTGCTTCTTAAAACAACAGTTACATGTGCATGGAACACTCCGTATATGGAGCTATTGAGATAGATTAATTTCAGGTAGACTGTGGTCATTTTGTTAAAGATCCTGATTATTTCTTTTTATGCTTTTTAATCACAGAAAGGCTGGAGCAGGGTATTCGCAATACTTTCAAAAATAATTTTATAGATTAAAGGGATAGTCAGTATGAGATATTGTTTTGCATACAACTGTCCTTTCCTTGCCAATTTTATTTTATAATCAAATGTTAAATTAATTTACATCATATCAAAAACCTCATCCTATTCCACATTTAACTCATGTCAGCATCCAGCACATGAATGTGTATCTGAACTGTTTTGTCTATGTTGGATTCTAAACACCTTGAAACATGGAACAGGTCTCCGGCTGTGAAATGTTAAGCATATTACTGATATATATGAAATGAAAGGCAGGAAATATGTCACATCTCCAACAGGAATGATGACCTTGCAGAATGTTCTTGTGTTGTGGGAGTTCAGTGTACATGAACAACTGCCAATTATAGGTTCCTACCACCCCCTCTTCAGCAGGTAGGTGAGTGAACTTCGCTAGTTCTTAAGAGTTTGGAACTTCTGTCAGAGTTAAATCCCTCTCATTCTGTAACTACCTCATTTAAAAAAAACCTTAAAATAAGAATTATTCTCAAAGTTATTCTATTTTAGATTAATATTTGACCAGTTGGCCCTGCATTTATTATCTTTCCTTATAATACTTCATTTTAATAAGCCCCCTTGGTTCCTTTTATTTTTCAGCTTTTAGAGGGTATTCTTGTAATTTTCTTAATGCATTACCATCACAATAAAACAATGAAAACAATGCAAAGTACTCGTGTGGGAGTGCTGGTAAGTAAAATGAGTATGTCAAATAACAATCCGTAATAAACCACCATCCTCTTTACCTCACCATCTAAATATTTTATAAACCCGTTTTAAAAAACAGATAGGCCATTAAAGTGGCTGTTGAACCTTCTCTACAATTCAACCACTTTAATCCCTGATGTTTGTGACATTTTGGGTAAAATCCTCAACCTACTGAAGTCAATGGCACTGTTTTCAACAGGGCCAGTATTTTGTAGTTTCAGTGAATATCCAGTTTGACTTTCTTCACACTTTGTTTCCCCACACAAAGGGGCTGCAAATAATTCACAAAAATTCTAAACTCTGACTGAAGCAGACAAAACAGAGCTAGTCTAAACCATTTCTGTTTGAACCCGCTTAATGCCAATGAGGAAATTGTTCAACTAGATTTACTATTGTTGAGGTACTGGTGGCCTTTCAAAACCTTCCAGACTCTACTGCTTCTTAGAGCTGTTCTGGAACCTGTGGAATCAGTACATAGCAGGCAGTGGACCTGAAATGCTCGAATAATGCTATTCAGGATGCAGGACAAACTTTACGCAAGCACAGAATCCATGATTTAACCAGTCTGGTAAACCTAGTAACCCACTAAAGGTAAAGTTAATCAACCCTGCAACTCCTCACTCTCCAGCATGAATAGCAACTCGTTTCCTGCATAGCTCCTGAGCTA
Organism: Pelochelys cantorii; assembly: GCA_032595735.1. Lineage (NCBI taxonomy): Eukaryota > Metazoa > Chordata > Testudines > Trionychidae > Pelochelys > Pelochelys cantorii. The sequence continues at coordinate 53,789,439 of CM064326.1, forward strand.
TCGTTGTTTTGAAACTTCTACAAACCTTCTACCATCAAAACAGTCTCTTTTACCTTCTCCAGGTCCATCATTTTCATCCATGGAGCTGCAAACTTTGGTGGATGCTAATGAGGTAGAGGAGCCACTGTGTTGGGAGCTCTGGAAATGGAGAAAGACAAATGAAGACAGAAATGATTGTTAAAGTGAACTTGTATCTCTGTACATCTTTACTGTCCCAGAGGGGAGTTCAGAATTTTGCATGGAGACCATCCATTCACCCCTGAAAAAGAGCCTACAGGATGTTTATGAAAATTTAGATTTTTCTGCTCATCTAATTCTCTTTATGCCCCTTCTTACTGCTGACTTCCCAATTTACTTTGTGCTATTCAACTTTTACCCCTTTCCACTGAAAAACCAATTTAGAAAGGTTCCACATCCAGTGCACATTTTTGTGGATGAAGTGTGAGAAGTCACCAAACTGGGGTACCCTCTTGGAAGGAAGTTTTACCAACATCAAAAGAGAGACCTCTTATTCTATGTTGCATGTCTCTTACTAATAATTAAATAATGTCCCAGGCAGAGAAATCCCATCTACAAGTCTAGAGCTTAGAATGTGCTTTCAGGGTTCTTCCATCCTGAAGTTTCCTTCTTGCTGCAAACTCAAAAAATCTACATGTATAACAATGCTTTAAACTTAAAGCAGTTTTAATCAAATTATGAAAACCCTGTGGTAATACTATCTTGTGTTTATCAAGCACTTTTCATGAAGAAAAATTCCAAAGTGCTGCACTGTTTTTAGTTTGCCTCCAAGTTACCTATTATATAGAGTGAGATTATACAGTGTATAATTTACATTATAATCTACTGGGGTAGGGCCTGGATCATATCAGTCTTGGAACCTCTGGAAATGTGGAATCGTTAACAGTCAATGAATAAATTACGCAAATTTAACCGGAAAAACAAACTATTTAGAGGAATCATTTAATCCAACAATGAAATAAGTAGAACTTTAGGGTAGAACATAACTGTTTGGGACAGGATATGAAGAACAATACATCTCCAATTGAAACTTCAGTACGGTACAGAACTATGCAGGATGCAGCTATCAAGAGTTATAATCTGTACTGAGTTTATTTGTATTTGCATACCAAATTTAATTTCTTTCACACTAAATTGAGATCAGTGGATACAGCAATTCATTTGGCCTATTTTTCTTAAAATAATTCTTGTGATTTGCACATCCCATGCCTAAATAGTTTCTATCTTCTTTTCCTTTTAATCATCACAAACTCATTTTCATCCATGTGATCATTTTCTTTCTGTTTTGACCAGGATTAAAACTTCACTCATCATTTTGGATTACATTTACTTTACTGCCCCTTTATGACAAAGTGTGCACAGATTAACTTCATACTGTTCACTGAGGCAATACTCCCTTTGCTGCAGGTTTAGGACAAGTGTTAACTATCTCTGTTTAACCTCTGCTACATCTTACAGTGAAAACTTACCTCAAACATATGCAACTGACAGCGTAGATGGATAACAAGTAACAAGCATACAGCTTAACTCCATGAATTCTCAAGGCAGGAGAAGGTATTCCATGTGTATAGCACAGAATGTTGATATAAAGTAAAATTTTTGTTTTACATGACTACTGGAAGAACGTGTAGAAAATATCTTTCACTATTTTTCTTGTGCTTCTCTTAGCTCTCCTATGACAGCACTTCCAAATTATTGCTTCCGCCTTTCCACTGTATTTTTCTTAATGGTCCTATCATTTAAATATATTCAGTACATGATGTATATGCCATCATGAAATGATCTTTAAAAATCCTGAAGTGTTATAACCCAAGATTATTCTAGCATTAGTATTTTGACAAATTACCAAATGGTTACTGCATACAGACTTTGCATTTTAAATGTGGGATGAATCTTTACAGCAGATGGTACCTCAAACATTACTGACTATACACCACAGCATCTTCTTTAGCATTGGATTATCTCTTCAGACTACTGACCCTACTGCTCTCAGTCCTAGAGTGTAAAGGGGAGAGAGATTAAAGTGTAGAGATTACTTTGTGGACAGATTTTCTCAACCCGTATGCCTAAATTTAGTCTCATTCATACACGGGCACCTGATTTTTCAGAGGTGCTGAGCTCCCACTGGGATTTGTAAGTGCTCATTTCTAAAAATCAGACCAAATCATTTAAATATATGTCTTAACTTTAATCACATATACTCCCTATTGATGGATCTGAGATTAGGGATGTGATTAACTGCTTAGCTAAATAGGGGGTCATTTTAGGGTGCCTCAATATGAATTTAAGAACCTAACTACAGGAAGAAATGAGAATTTTGGTTTCTCTTAATTTTAGCAGAAAACAGCTTTAATGAGAGACTATTTTAAGGCCTCCATCTCTCTTATAGACATCATATTTAGATCAACACATGTAAGCCAGAAAACTTACACATAATTGACAGCAGTGAGAGTTATGTGCATGAAACAAGTAGGTATAGACTAAGTTTAAAAAGAAGGGAGTATTAATGAATGATTTTTAACACTACCCGACCCCAGAAACCATGATGGAAACATGTCCGTTACAATTAAGGAAGCCCTCCAAGTTTATTAAGCAGATTTTTATAAATAACATTAATAAAGTCCAGGAGTTGTACATGTCTATGTTTGCAGTCATCACACACAGAGTTTCATCTGATAATGTTACACAAGGTTAGAAGGCAGAAGCGACACAAGCAGCTTGACTTTTATTGTGTATTTCTGTTCTCTGGAATCAGATAAAGTGATTTAATTATTTGATTTGTAAGCTAGGACACTCCGAGTTAATTTAGACTTTAATTAGCTCATTTTTCTAGCCAAACAGAAAGCCCTCTGGGCCCCATTCCCTTGAGGGGCTCAGTGTTTCTTCCAGTTGGTCTGCTAATCCTGATGCAGTTGTTTGTTCAACATACAGTAACCCTCACAGCTGTAAGTCCCATTAGAATTATTACAGCGGGAGCAGGGAAACCTGTGCAAGAGCAAAGTATTTTAAGAGACCTTGAGGAACATGAAATGTCATTAACTTTAAGCTGTTTTAATAGGGACTAATTGCACAGGTTCCTGGCACCTGGCTGCTTTTATGACACACCTACATAAAAGTAATGGCATGAAAAGATCAGGTCTTTGGTGTAGGTATTTCAGATCCTATTCAGGTTCACATAACAGATGGCCAACACACCACACTTCTTATTAATGTGAATAGGAAGATTAGCACTATCGAGTTTCAAACATGTCTTACTGAGAGATTGATTCTGCAACTTTTTTGTAAATATTTAAAGGTGTACCTTAACTACCATTGTTCAAATTCAAGCACAAGAATGTGGCAAAATATTACATAAATCTGAGGATTCCCCTCTCCCTGCATACACCTTCATCCAAAACTCATCTTCTTGCCATCACCACCATCCCCAACACAACAGAGGGAATTATTTTGGTGGACTGTTTTTTTTTTCCATTTATGGAAAAAACCCATAGCAAGTATATCTAGAAAGCAGGTTAATGCATATCAAATTCCCAATTCTTGAAAATTGAACATTGGATTATGTTTTCCAAACTTATCAGAATCTTTACTGGCACATATGGAGACTAAAAAGTCTTTTGACAATAGATTTCTTTGTCTTTTACTAATGTGAAGGAAGCATCTGGATGAAATGTCAGTAACAGAAATCCACACAGGTGTGAAGCTGAGTTTTGAACACATACGAAGTTGTGTTCTTTTAAAAGGAAGTTAATGAAACAAAGTAAAATGAGTACATAAAGTGTAGGTCAGGCACAGTGATGAAGCACATGGTAAGGGAACTTTTTAAATTATTATAGCATATTAGTGACCATCCCCAAAAATTATCCAGAATTTCACAAACATAAGCAGAAAGGCTAAGCATTTCAGTATTGAGTGTTTGACCACAACAGGAAATATATGCAAGTTCAACAGAGATTACTAGAAAATAAAGAGGACAGTAAGGTAAACGTGCCCATCTCTATACAATATTATGACCCTTCCGTGTTTGGCCCAGTTATACATTTCTTGGGTTATTATATTATCTTACCCCTCCACCATTTTGCTTGGGAGCCCATTCCCTAATCTAATGGTCATCATGTTTAGTGAAAAAAGAAGAGCAACAGAAGAATGTAAAAAGGAGATTAAGAGCCTGATTCTGCTCACCTAATTCCACGGATGTTATACTGCCAAAAAACCAGTAAGAAAAAAAAATAAGGTACACTGGAAATATTTCAAGAGAAGGAAATATTTTCAAAAAGCTATGCAGAGTGCAAAAATTCAGTGATGAAAAGTAAAATAAATAATACTGTTTGGTAAAATTTCTGAAGAAGAATCTCAGCTTTATTTATTAAAGCCTAAATAGAAACCAAGGATTAGACAAAGTTTATTGCGCTCCCTCTATCCAGTGAAAAATGTTCTTTATTTTCTTTTGTTTAGTCAGTAACATTTTTGGCACATACACGAGAAGAAAAAAAGCTCAAGGAAATAGTACAGGGCTAGTAAAAACTACTTAATGGAGAAACATCAAATCTATAGTATTTGTGCTGAAAGACTGAAAGTCAATGGATTTCAATGTGCAGAAAGAGAAATGATGCAACGGTTTCCTTTTCAAGCTGGGACATACGACCAAAGTGACATGAGATCTACATTTATTAATAAGCTGCCTTCATTGGGAAAGAAGGGATGAAGAAACGAGTGCAAGCAGGACTCTTGTCTATCGTCTGACATTCTGCACACTGCCTTGACCCACATGATTTAAATTAGATCCCGCTTGAGGAGCTAAACATTTTTCATGTATGCACTTGAGGCTATACAATCAGATCAGTTCAAACACAAACAATAATCTATATGTTTCATTTAGGAAACCGCTGTGTTCTTTTCTTGAGAGTTTAAAGGGAGTGAAGACGAGATGGGAAAGTCTGCAGGAATATCGTGCTGGTGAAAAGAACTAAAAATGGCAAAGCAAAGTATTTTATTTTGTTCTACATAGGTTCTTGTCTTGCACTCATCACCATGTACACCGAATGCCTAAGTATTCTGCTAGCCTACAGGGAAAGTACAATGCTAGCAGGCTAACACAGTTTTCTATTTGGTGTTCAAGCAATAATCTTAAACCTGAGCTGGATGAACTACTGCTTGGAAGGGTCAATTATAATTTAGTCTCCACCCTCACTCAATCTCTTGCATCTCCTGAGGCAGAATGATGGGTTTGCTCCCCCTCCCCCCCAATATTATATATATATATATATATATATATATATATATCAGTAGAGCCCTGCAAATCCTGGGATATCTGCTTTATATCTGCAAGTATCTGCATCCATGGATGTGGATATCCACAGCTCATAACTTTACTATTGCCATAGTGCAGTTAATGTAAAAGTTGCTTATACATTAGCAGATCAACTTATTTTTTTGACGTTACATACACATAACTTTAATCCAAAAGAAAAAACAGAAATTCTAAGAAAGTCACAGAACTGTGTTTCCTATTTCTTCCATTAGATTAGATATATTGCACTGTGATCAGTTTTTATTTTTAATCTCATCTATTTGTCTTGGCTGAATTTTAAAAGCTTTAGGCATTTTAGGAAAAGATTTCTCACTCTGTTATATTGTGACCTCTTTTATTGATGTAATAAAGCTTCATTTTTGTCTTCACTAGGCTGCTGCTCATTGCCATCCCCTCATACAAAAAAAAAAAAAAAAAAAAAAAAAGCAAAATGCAAACATGTTTAAGGAAAACGGTTTTGAACCTGGCAGACCAATTTCCCAATGATCAGAATATAGACTGAACTGGAATTTGTATCAATCTCGCAGCCCTATAGAGTAACTGCTCTTGAAAATCAGTTGAAGAGGCAGTAATGAGCAAAAGATGCAATGTCACGTGTTACTAAGCTCCCCCCAGAAATAAACTAGAGAAATATAATGGAAAGAGACCAAGGGTATGCTGGTGAAACAATGTATTTATTTTAAAATACAGCAAATACAGTTTCAAATTCTCAGATTTTGCAGGTGCATTTTTCTAATAATTAGGTGACTTAAGAAGAATGCTACTAAAGCAGAGTTGACAGCAGACCTGGTACACTGCTTAACATACATTAATTTCTCACTTCATACTTCAAATCTATCCCGTCATACACTCAAATTCACCCACAAGCAATTCTAATCAGGTAAATTTACTGTCTCCAAAGGACCAATTAGAAACAAAATTCTTCCTTAGAGGACCCCTTTCCTCTGGACACTAGAGCCCAGAATTTAAACTTTAAAAGCTACTGAATTCATCCATTATTTAGAGCAGCCTATTAGGATCTATGAATCCCTCATGCTTACATTAATTGAACTATCAGATAAGCAATGCCCATTCAATATAATAACTATGGGAATTATTTAAAAAACTGATTTTCACATTTTCAAAATAAACCCACTGAACACCGTGTATGTTTTTTTCCATTTATTTATTACATGACTTACAATAACTTTTGATAATATTAAGTCTAGTGATACAACAAACTACAACCAGTATGACATGGCCAAATACGAAATACAAGTACAACACACTGTAATGTAACAATGGAAGAAAATGGAAGTGATTTTCTTTAGCTGATTATCTGAAATAAAACAGTCAGCACTTATTTTTGTAAGTCTCGCAAGTTTTGCTGATAAATTAACAGGTTGGGTTTTTTTGTTTCCTGAAATCCATTAAGACAAAAATGCAATATTTGAGAAGAAAATATCCAAACATCTTTCTTCGGAAAAAGGCCATACACGGCTCTTTATAAAAATCTTACACTTATTTTGTGATTAATGTGTCAGTATTTAAAACTAACAAAAATGGAGTTCATCTTCCACTAGAGAAACTCAATACAGTGAACACAGCAAAAACCACAACTAATTACCCCTACATTTCAACATAACAGATAATGTGTACCTATATGAATACTGTACTTTTTCATACTTTACTGCTGTCGGTGACTGAAATGTGAAGGTAATCAATATGCACAAATACAGATATTAAAATGCATACAGATATTTATGTGCACACTGTGTTTATATATAGCTTTTATATAAAAGTGTGCATACAAACCTGCACACATACACCCACTGACACTCACACAATGATTTCAAATGGGAGTCATGGTCACTCAGCAACTCTAACAAATTATATCCAAAGTGTAAATAGCAGAGTAGGCCATTCAACAAGTTATTAAAAAGTATAGCTATGAATATCCCCTTCTCAGAGTTCAGAGATCTGTTATGATTTCTGTGAAACATCAGATACATTTTGAATGTTCTTAAACAACCACCTGTATAGCTATATCTGCTTGTAAAATGATTCCTGTGTGATATAGGGTTGAATTTTTATTGAGTATTCTGGTGAGAATCTCTCTTCTAAAACAAAAAAACAACCCTCCAAAACTTCAGATTATTTACAATCTTGATGTATTTGCTTGCATAATAATTGGCTACTAAAAAAAGCACTGTAAACATTAATATTTGTATTGGACAAGTGAAGAGGTAAATTTAGCCTCTGTTTTTCATCTAATTTTTTTTTCGCAAAATCTTACATTTGGGTACCATTGAAAGATTTTTTTCTATAGTATTATCAATTTTATCATTTAGAGTTGAAGGCCATCTTCTCTAACAACATATTTTCCTGTATAAAGTTCACATTATAATGTAAATTATAAAGTTGCAAAAACAAGCAATTTTATTTATTTCAATTTTTAAGTACGCCAATAACTGCAAGCCATATGCTCTTTAAGGCAGCATAACATTACATATCTTTTCTTATAATATGTATGCATACATGTATACACAATGACATATGCGTATTATATAAATACTCACATATACCTGTATACATTTTTATAGCCACATACACCGTAACTAAAAAAAAAGGTGTAAGGGGCTAAAAACAAACAAATGAAATGTATTCTTCTGAATTGTTTTATGATTTTGCAAAACAATTTTCCACACTATGATGCTGAAAGCTTCCAGAAAATTTGACAATATTACAACACAATGTAATTTAATTACAATGCAAAATAGCATGTTTCATGAAGGGACAAAAGGCCAAATGTGTCAATATATTATCATTCTTAACATCACCATTATTGAACAGCCTATATACATATACAAGTCTGCACATAAGGGCTCAATCCTGTATCCACTGAAGTCAGTGATGGTTTTGCCATTAATTTAAGAAAGGAGCTAAACCAGATTCATCATCAGGGGTGCATAAGAGCTTTTAAAACTGTTTACAATTCTGCACGAGAGTTGTTCAGCTAGTGTAAGTTGCCATAGTCCACTGACTTTAATGGACCAATGAGAATTTGCACGAGGTGAACATCTGCCCTTAGTTTATCAAAAAGACCAAAGCATTTTTTCATATATTCATTTAAAGAAGCCAGAAACATGATGTAATTTTCCATGGATTAAAAAACATTTGACCCTTTTATATACTGTGCTTCACATTTGAAATGTTTGTTGCTTTAAAAAGTTGCAGAAAGCATTAGAAAATATTCATGCCTAACCACAAAGCAAGGGGAAGCAAAGTATTCACAACCTATACAAGACTTTCAATCTCATGGAAAAATCCTTATGGTAGGAACATATCATGCTGGGTAAGAAGAGGAACTATACAAAGTCCAAATAAAACAAAGATACCTAAACCATTCTGCTATTTAATAACAGACAAAGCCAGATGACAAAATAAAAGTTGCATTATTTGCAAGCAAAGCTACAATACCAAGTTAACACACTTTCAGTTCATAAATAAACTGGAATCTTCTGGTCTTGGTCCAAAGAAACTTTTATTTCTGCTTATGAATAATGGAATTACACTCCACATAAAAGTGAATATTAATGTTTATAAACAGCATGCTTTTTAATACTGTAAGGCAGCGTTTCTCAAACTGTGGGTCCCGACCCCCCCGGGGGGTCACGAGCAACTTAGAGGGGGGTCGCAAACAACAGAGGGTGGTTGCAGCAAGGGAGAAGGGGGTCGCGAGCAACTGAGAGGGGGGTCGTGGTATCACAAGTTTGAGAACCCCTGCAGTAAGGAATTTCTATTTCTAGAGCAAATGATATACATTGTTCCTTGAAGAAACCCTTAATAAGAATCGTATGTTTAAATGATTAAATGTTAGAGACTAGTATATCCTTTGAAATAGCCTGGAAGGAAAATTGGCAAGGATATCTTACAACTATTAGTCCTAAAGTCCATTTCTCCTCTCCATAGCTACCAAAGCCATGATATTCAGATTCACTGGCAATATCTACTGTCTGTGCAAAATAAATAATGCTTAATGGACTGCTCTGATCAAGTAGTAGTCCATGTGACAGAGGGCAGGCATGATAAAGTTCTGGGAATTTCTTTTTTTTTTAAAGTAAAACCAATCCCAAACAAACAGCCAGCAGCTTCTTTGTTACTCTTCTATTGCTTTCTCTGAATTTTTGGCAACTGATGCCAACCCACTGTCACTTCTTATGAACTCTACTGGACTTACTATTTTTTTTTTTTTGTAACAAAGAAACAAACAACAGGCACAAGCGAAAATAACTTCTCCATTACTGAGGCTTTTAGGTAAAACAGGGCACATTTTGATCTTGGCAGAGGCATCTCAATTTCTGTTTGAAATTATTTTAAACCTGAACTCTAAAGCAGGTATGGTGAATTATGGGTTCAAAATGGATTAATCCAATTGCTTCAGCAAGCCAGCCAGATCAGTATCTTTCTCCCAAAATGATACTACAATCAGATAGTGAATATATAAAAGGGTAAGTGTTGTGTTCTGCTGCCCTTTACATTTTTTGTTTTCAATGTTCTCTGTAAACATAATGGTAATATACTAGGCTGTGAGTTACATTATCACATGTCAACATTTTCTATCTGCATGACTTTATTAAGGACAAATTAGCATAAATGCAAACTATTACATTAAAAAGTTGCTATATAGCAGCTAAAGCTTCTGGCTATTTAAGCTAAATTTCCTGAATTTTTTTTTTTAAGATGTTGTATTAAATTTTCCAGTTGCCTCAAGAACACCACGGGTATAGATTTTTTGTTTGTTCAGTGTCAAAACCATGTCAGATTCCTAAGTCTTAAGTAATAAGTATTTGATATACTAGAAGTAAATGAATTACTAAAAATAAATGACCACTACACTATGCCTTAAATATAAAGGATAAATATAAATTAAGATTTAACATATAACTGCAGTGACCATAACTATGTAAATTTTATCAGCTAGTTCCTATGCTCACAGTAAAGCAGCAGAAAACAAACAAAATTAGTAGGTGTGTGTTAAGCAGCTGGTTATAATTAAAGATCTACTTTGACACTATAGGAGTTTTGCATATTAATTTTGTATAAAGTGTCCATGATATAGAAAATGAAGGAACTCAGAAAAATTCAGACATTAAGAGGTTGATTCATAATACCACCATTTTTAAAAGTTTCTAATTTTCAAATGGCCTCTTTGGAAAAAGTACAAAACATACTTTATGTCAGAGTCTGAGAAAGATTTTCCTCTCCTTGCACAGATGAAAAATACTTTGTAAGCAAAATATGTGTTTGCAAAAAAAAAAAAAAAAAAAAAAGTGTCATTATGTGTATATAATATGCTATTTGCTAACAGGTCTATATATTTTCCAACTAAAATGGATATTTTCATAGTAATATTTATTTTCCTATGCAATACAAGTGTGATTAATGTAACAGCTCTTGCATGGTACATGCTGCCTGTAAAATGTCATTTTTCATACAGTTATCAAATTGTAGTACATGAAGATACTTTCAGAAGTGCTTAGAAATTATTTCTTTTCAATTAGCAACCATATATGGTTTGTGAATTTTCTTTCTTTAAATTAAGAACTCATTGGAAATTGGTATGAAGGAGCATATTATGGAGCAGCAGGGTGGTGGAGAATATCAATTGTTTTCTGTAACACAAGTTGAGCTATTTATTAACAAGAGCAACAATGCCCATGTCCATATCGTTGTGAATAAAGAAAACTATATTAAAAACTGCGAATAAATGATCTATTTCAAAAGATAATAGGAGTGTTGTTCAGAGCCCACAATTGATTTTTACATTATATTCACCAAACCCAATCATTATCTTGTAATGTGTGCACACATGCTTAGTTTTCATTTCTGAGTCAAGCACTCAATGCCTTACCCTAAATCTTGTATCAGAAAAGTAAAACCACAAATGCTCTCATAAATGTATATATTATTTGCATTTATGACTTTAATATTAAATATGCAAAACTCTTTTGTGCAATTCACGGTTACTGTAAGTTAGCAGCTAATCTCATAAGAAATGTTAAACCTTCACCAAACCACAAACCATAAACACTGTTCCATTTTTTCTTTTACACTGAGTCTCCTACTGAATCCAAATCATCCGAAGAGAGTGGGCGATACAGGTCCTGTAAGATGAAGGGCAGTATAGATTTGTTTATTGTGTTCAATTTGTAACACTGCAACTGTCCTATAATCACTTTTTTATTGTGGACCAGAATTGCTGATTTATTTTAAAGTCACCTGTCTTAAATCAGAGCCTTAGAAATGTAAGTCTAGATTTTGTCAATAGGAAATACTTTAAATGGCAATTTATTTTACCCTTAACTAATGAAGACCCCTGTAATAAGACAATATGTGAATGCTTTGAAGAACCTCATACCAGTTTTGGGACTTGGCAATATCAAATGCAAGTAATACTATCCTTTTGTTTCTTCCTCAAACAGTAGCAGAAAAGTAAACACTTACCTTATAGTATAAGGTCATCAAGACCTAAAGGCCACTGAACTACATAGCATTGGTCCATAAATATTTGGTTCTAAAACAGCTAACTGTTAATATTGCAGTTGCATGTACAATACTATTTGACAGAAGTGCTGCTTTTTTCCACAATTTTTTTATTCAGTAAAAAAAACAGCATATAAAATCTCTAGTCACTGGCTCTTTCTGATGGTAGCCAAGCAACAAGCTCATGTCAGCAGGGAGCGAGAGAGGGAGAGAGAGAGAGGCAGAGAGAGAGAGAGAGAAGCTTTACTTCTATTTTTCAACACCCACTCTGAGCATCCTCTGACTGATCAGATAATCCTCAAATGCCAGAGGTGTGGGAGTGTAATAGGTAGCCTCATCGAGCCTACATAAGACAACACGTTTCGCAAAGATATGCAATATAAGAAAAAAGTTCACCAAGCAGAAGGGTGCATAGTAGAGCATCATTTCAAGGTGAATTAAGTAGAAGTGTTGAACTAAAAAGGGAGGAAATTAATTCTGTGTTCTCCAGTGCCTTACCATCCCCCTATATAAAACAACTCATTAAGGCTATGTCTACACTGCAGCCCTCTTTTGGGATACTGGAGGTATCCCAAAATAGCTATTCCGCATCTTTTGAGCACGCCCATTATTTCAAAATATAACAGGCTCGCTATTCCGACGTCCCTGTAAAGCTCATTCCAAAAGGAGTAAGGGACATTTCAGAATAGTGATTTATTTCAAAGTAAGTGCTGTGTGGACAGTGCCAAATTTTGAAATAAGCTATTTCAAAATTAACTCGAAATAAGCTACGCAATTTGTGTAGCTCATTTCGAGCTCTGGGTGCAGTGTAGATGCACCCTAAAAGAGTGTGGATACCGTGGGTTTCATGCTAGGGCTCTTTTAAACATGTAATGGATTTACAAATATTAAAAACAAATACAAGACATACACTGCTGAAACCTTCAATCATACAAAGACACCACTATCACCTCAGATGAAAATGGTGACGACTCAGCAGTAATATTCTATTTTTTTCCTCAGGAGACTATTATTCTATTTAAAAAATCCTAAAAATCTTGACTAACAAAAAAGGAATATTTAAGGAATTTTTATGCTTTTGTTTGGTTTTTTTTAAAGACCATAACTCATGAACATTTGTGTTTTCTTTGTAGGTGCACAAGTCCGGAATTTCACATGCATGTATGGCCTTAATAGACAAGAGTGCTCATAAATCACCAGTTTGCATGAATGCATACAGCATTCAAAACAGATCCCACATTCAGGAAATCAAGCTTTAAATGTGTCCCTGTCTTAGTAACCACTCTAGGTTGAGGCATAACTGTAAACAGATAGTCCTTTCTAATCTTAATGCAACTATTTAGCTTATTCAGATTTCTCACACAGGTACATATCATTATGTGTTGGTATTTATGTGCAATGCACATAAATGCACCTATTTGTCAGTGAGGAGATATGATGGGGTGTGTTCCTCACAATCACTTTGAAGGGGTTAGTGTAGGCAAGAAGGACAAATTAACTTATTAGGCTGCTAGCTCAGGGGCAGTTCAGCTGAGAGGTAAGCCTAATTAGGAGAAGCTCACCTGTGCAGGAAAAGAGGGGGCTTCTATAAAGCCAGAGCACTGATAACAGAAAGGAGGCCAGAGGGAAGAAATCTTCAGTTGTTTCCTAGGGGAAGGAAGATGTTGGTCAGGCTATGGAATTTAGTCTGCATTTACTCCCTGGGAGGAGGGAAGTTGGGCTGGCAAACCCAGAGAAAAGGGGAGCCAGAAGGTTTAGGACTTAGGGAAAAAGCAACAAGCTTTAGGATGGTGCAGCGGGCTGCTGCTGATTAGAGGGACCCTGATGTGGAACTGAGAGTAGAGGGTGAGTCCAAGCCCAGGTTCCCCTGTCAGTCATCAGGGAAGTGACCATCTGCAAGGAAAGACTTCAATAACCTGAGAAGGGGAGTATAGTGGCCGAGCCAGAGGGCCAACCTAAGATGACAGAGCACTCTGAGTCACAGACATACTAAGAGATGGCTGGGCTTGCAGCAAGAAGCAGAAGGGGCACTGGACTTCAAAAGAGAAGATCCCCCAAGCTTCAAGGACTAGACAACCCTAGTGGTGAGTGGACCCCATGACTGGTCACCCTAGTTGTACAAAAACAACACACAGACTGTCCCTGCCTCCCCTGTGGCATTCCTCAATTGTATGGATTTTCAACTATATAGCTGTGGAAGTACACACTAGAGATATTAAAATACTAATCTCATTTTCTATTTTCAAAATTGGTGAAATCTAAGTATAAACAGTAACACTAACATTAAGATTTCAATTTTAGACAGGAAATGCAAAACTAAGGATCTCTTATTAATACAGGTTGAATCTCTGTAGTCCAGCACCATCAGGACCTCACCAGTGCCAAATAAAAGAATTTGCCAAACAATGGGAGGTCAATATTGTTTAGCAGCATTTAAAACACTTCCATTGCTTAGTGGGCTCTTAGAAAACATTTAGGGGTAAACTAGAGCAAAATAACAGCACAGACCATTGAGAGCCAGCACTCGTGGCTGTAAACAAAGTTTATGGGACTGTGGGAAACATCGTGGGTGGGACGCAAAGTGGACATCCAGCTAACTAAAATCATGCTGGACCATGGATGTTGCCAGACCAGAGAGTGCCAGCCTAGAGAGGTTCAACCCGTATTAAATTGTCTATGTCGCACATACAGAATTGTTCTGGATTGCTAACTGTACTGTTAAATGTCATTTGTCTATGGAGTGAGCCCAATCTTGTCCTGAAATATTAATGAACAACACTCGCTGATTTCAATGTATGTTGCATAGTTACAGAAAGATAGGTCTGTGCCACCTGTATGCAAATAGGTGAAGATGAAACTTGATTTTCCATTTCCTGACTTCTGAGTGTTTAAAATCGCATACTTGAAGGTTTTAATAGTGTTGGTTTTCATGAACAACATGAAATCCTGGCTTTATTGTAGTAAATGGCAAAACTTTCATTGACTTCAAAAAGGCCAAGACTCCATCTTTTAAAAGTATATGCACAAATATAATAAGGGGTGATGGTAGCGACCCCTACACTTAGGTTGCCACTTTCAATTAAGACTGAAAGGGAAGTCACCAGCCTGATAATGCAGTCGAAGCAAATGATCCCTTTCAATTAAAAAAAAAAAAGACTCTGAGGATCTTTTTTTTGAGAAGCATGAATACCCATAGTATTTGCAGCAGGCCTTTGATATTCAGTGGGGAGAAACACCTTAAGCTACAGATGACTTTTCTTTGTAGCATTTAAAATCCCAAAGTGTTCGCCATTTCCTCTCTCACACTTGGGGTTCCGCAGCACAATTCTAGCAGACTGGCTAAGTTGCTGAACACTTTAAATAGTATAGACCATGCTTCAGCCACAATAGCAGACACAGAACCAGGATGACATTTGGCACAAACAACATGGGGACTCCCTGGCAGCACTTTGTCCCAGGCACCACAAGGTCAGGGGCTCCCTTGTAGGTTTGGCCAGGAAAAGATAAATCTAATTTGATCACTCCTTGATGGAAGACTCCTTGGCCACTATTAGGCTATCTACAGGCATAGGATGCAACTCGCCTAAAATAGGGTGGTTTCTCCACAAATCCTCTGTGATGGTTGAGACCTGTGACCTTGTATCAATTAGAGTCTTGCACTCATTCACTTCCTCAATTCCCTCATTCAAAGGTCCCATCAGGCTGGAATGCCAGTTTGTGGCTGGCAGAGTACGCTGGGAAGTTGTGCACACTGATGCTACTGGGGGAAGACGTCTTCCCAGCTCTACAGCCTTCACCTGCACCTCAGTGTTAGGCATAAGCAGTTTAAAGCAGGAGCCTCACTTTGCCCTGACCCCATGAGGAGAGGCTGAGGGGGTTGCCAGCAGCCACATGCTATGTGGCCTTCTTGTTCACAACAGTGGCACATGAAACAACCTCTGGTACCACAGACACAAACATAAGGGGTACTTCGACCACCTTCCCATCTAGAATTTTGGGGTATTGCCACACTGCTGCACCTTGCTGCAGTACCTGTGACTCCAGTTGTCCCATTCTCACATGGCTCTGTTTCTGGAGGGCAGTCATTTCTTGGACTAGCTCAGTGAGACCTTTCTCTGCCTCCAGCATTGCATGATCTGGGATACTGCTGGGTAGAAGCACCTTAGGAGAACCTGCACAGCATCATCTGACAGGGCAGCTTGTTGCAGGCTGTCCTCTGGGCTGGCCTCTCCTTTCTACCCTCTATGTTTTCCTCTCCAGGGCTAGCTGACACAGTTCTTCTTGCCGCTGTCAGAATGTCACGTAGTGAGGCTGCACAGGTCACAACCTGTGCCACGCGTCTCGACCCTGGACAAGCCCAGGCCGACAGAACGTGGTCATTGGCAGTTGGGACTGAACTTTGACCTTAGGGGCTAACATCATTAGCCTCTACCACATGAGCTAAAAGCTAACTGGCTCTTAGCTAAGGCTGTAGAGCAGAATTCACTCTCCCTTGTCAGTCTCGGTGCCTCTGGGTTACATATGTTTCTGCATATATACACATATTTTGTCTTCATATTAAAAAACCCACATTATACAGGGTTTGTTCACCCTGCATTCACATGCCTTCTTCTCTTCTTTGCCTTCAAACAAAGCTCTGAGCCACATTTTGTGCACAGGAACACAAGTAACTCCCAGTAACTCCCACTGAAGTCAGTGGGACTGCTTGCAATTATTGAAGGCAGAACCTGACCTTTTTACAGGAGAGTTATTGCTATTTTTGTTTATCTTGAATTTCAAAAGATAATTTCCAATTTGCTGAACATGTTAGTCACCACCACAGAGTGTTTAAAGCCCTGTGTAATTGCAGCATCTCAAAAACACACTGATGTGATGCACTTGGCATGGAAAGATGCTGAGCACATCCTTTCAACCCTCTCCCAACGAACATAGAAGAAAGTGTCTTTTGCCCTTCCTGATGGGAAAAAAACCCATCAGTGATGGAGAGGGAAAAGACTGAGATGTATCAAGGAAAATAGGCAGCCCCAGAGCCAATGAGCGACTCCTTTGGGCTGCTGATGCCATCCACCTTGATGGAGACCCGCAATATCAGTGTGAAATTCCATAAATTCTGAAGATATTTTCCCGGTCCCCAGTGACTTACTAACAGTTAATCCATAAACCTTGGAAGTCAGATCTTAAGGACCATGATAACACTGCTGCCAAGGAGGGAGCTTCAGGCAAAATTCATACCACATGAAACTCACTCTCTCACTTACCTGTGTCCTGAATCATCCAAAACCTACTAAAATGAGGCTTCGAGTCTCACACACTCTCAGGTATAGGGAGCTAATTCGTAGTTTATTTAAAATTGAAGGAGCTGAGAAAGTCTGGGTGCAACTGCATTTGTTAGCCACACTGAGACATGATACAGTGACTCAAGATTTCTAAGGCCTGCAGACCACAGTTGAGATAATGTCAGAATAGACGATAAATAGACATGTGTTTCATTCTCGCTAGACTGATGCAATTAATTAAATCAGCGTGCACAGCACTGACCTGCCCATGGCCAACTCCCATACAGGAGAACACTATCTTGACCCAAATATGTTCTGTTAATAGAGGGATTACTACAGCAATAACACAGCTACCACCATCATGCTTCAGGGATGTGCTGAATGGTTAGGTGCGCTATATAGTGTAGTCTCCCTAGATTTTTGTTATTGGAATTTAAAATCTAATTATGATCCTGGGCCTCCAATGCACTAATTCATTCTACTGTTGCCCCGATACTGAGCCACTTTGGCCGGTCTAGCAAAAAGCTATTATATATGGTCATGACAATTTAGCTAAATTCTACAGAGCACTTCCTCACTTTGCCCCACAATTAAAGCTGGGATGCCAAAATGTAAATACGGAATTTTTAGGAGGTCTACATTTTCCTTCAATTGTGAAATGCTTGGCCAAACAAAGACATAGAAGTGTTCTGAACACAAGAGCAAAGATCTCTTTTATTCTTCTTAAAGATAAGCCATTACCCAGCACACTTATTCTGAAAGGTGGAGAGCTGCTGCATTCCAGTTGTGTAACAGACAACAAGAATTGTAACCAAGCCCTTCCCCCCATATATCTGGCTAGGTGCAATGAACACTTATGAGGAAGGCAATATTGGTGATACCCATGCTAGATCCTTGCTCAGTCAGTGTCAAAAATCAGTTCCTTGTTTCCTTACCCTCTGTTTTCGCAGACTTCCTGGGCTGGTAGGAGATGGACTTGGAGACTTCCCAGAGCGGGGAGTAGAAAGCTGGCTACCAGGGGTTCCATTAACTAGAAGGACAATCAATAAATAAATAATAGGTTGATTAAATAAAAGTTTGACTCATGGTACCTGCAGAGTAAAAGCAGAGGAAAATTATTAATAATCATGTCTTAATTCTACTTATGTTTTCTTAAGGGAACCATTCACTCTTTTCAGATTTGTAAATGTTAAATAACGTAGTGCAGAAAGAAACTGCTTTTCTGCACTGTGACTCTCACCCTGCCAATTTATACAGTGCTTAAACAAATATGCAGCCAATCTAAAATGATTATTTAAGTCAATGGTGATGAACTTTCTTATTTTTTTTTCAAATTCTATAGTGCCTATGAATGCCTATCATGGAAAGTCATAATGCTTTGTTGCCTTAACAAATATTACCTATATTTAAACCCTAATTATGCCTCTCAGTGCTACCAACTAGGAATAAAAAGCAACCCTGCTTGCAAGAACAAATCACTGAAGCTTGCTGTTTATCCTTCACATATTTGAAGATATTTTTGCATTACTATCTGACCCAAACATCACCTAAGAACTAACTCTGATGGACTTCAGACATACTATTGAACTGGCCATAAAATCTCACCTATACATTATACCAAACCATCACTTACTTAAATAGTGATTTCCTTCAGAATATTTCAGTGTATTTAATTTTAAGAAGCATTTTCAGCCTTTGTATGATATGCTCTGTTATATTCACAAATAACTAATACCCAAAGAGTATCCTAATGTACTACAAAGTGATCACATATAGGATGCCAATAATATTTTAAAAGAAAGAAATGCTTTTATGTATCTCTTTACACACACACACACACACACACACACACACACACACAGAGCCATATTAACAACTCCATATTATCAATATCAGAAAAAAATCAGCAACTAGACATCTGAATTCTTAATCTTGTATGAATATTTACATACTAAGGTATCAATAAGGCATTTAACTTACCTTCTATGAGCTCTAACATGGACACAGTCTTACTGTTTAACCTGTCGACAGCAAGCACAACAATGCTAGCCCTGTACTAAGACAAGCTGTAGCAGAAATGAGAAGGGGTGGGATTAGTTAAGGATAGCTCGGGCTGCTCACAGTGAGCTGAATGAGATGCAGGACTCATAAGCAGAAGCCTTTTCTGCGTAAGGCTGACGTCTTCAGAGCAGCAGTGGGAGGTGCAGGTGGTGTCTTAGGGCTACATCAAAGGTGTCAATTAAACATTAAGCCGCTGCTTCAGAATGCTGAGCAACTACAACCCCCACTCTGATTCCATGAAGCCCAGAAAACCTAAGCAATTTTATAGGCTGTGCACTGAATCATAATGAGGAGCCTTTGGGGGCAATATAGCAAATGACTCATCTGAAAATCAAAATGACAATAACTCTTGTATATCCTTGGCTGACTGGCAGTCTAGCAACTGATAAATCCTTCAGAGAATGCAGTGGGTATTTTAATAGATTTTTCTTAATGTAGCAAATATCTCAGTGGTAAATAGTAGGCCCACATAAATTTATCTTCTGATGTTGTTCTAAAGAGCATTATAAAACAGGCTATAAAGCATCAAAATGAAAGAGCACCGTACTGCTGCATCTCAGTACCTGCCTTTTGCAATGCATTTGTAAGGTACACGTGTACAAAACCTTTGTGGTATCCACAGGAATGATGAAAAAAGGTTAATTTGCATATAAATAGGTTGCTTTTACAGACACATTTTTCACTCAGTTTGACTTAAGGTTTAGTTCATAGCAAGGGTAATGGGTTATATGTATCAGCACAGTGATGGGGAAGCATGTAGCACATGCACATATTTATGGAAGTTCATACAGTATCTTGAGGAAGGAATCAATGTGATTTCTGTGTCTAAAACTAGCTCTATTAACATGTAGGGGCTGCATGAATATATGGTGTTTAGGTAGGGAGAAACAAGCAAGAGAGAGATTAAAAATAAGAAGCTTGAGTCTAATCTTCAAATATGTTTGTTCTTTTTAAAATCAAGGCTAAACTACTGCAACATTGTCTATGAGAGTATAAATGTGAAAGCTATTTAAAAGCATAAGCTACAGTAGTGCAAAAAACCTTCTAAACTGATGAGATAGTCTTATACCTGGCTGTTGTCAGGGTGAAATTCAAGGTTCTGACTACTATTTAAGAAATTCTAAATGATTTAGATCAGTGATGGGCAACCAAAGCTAGTAAGTGGGCTGTATGAGTGGCCCAACATCATCTCAGTGGGCCACATGATTGAAATTGGGCATGTGCATTAACCCCCAATAATAATATTAAATACCTTCCACTTGATTCTCCTTCTTACCTTTCCAACACAAAGCAATCCATTATTGGGGGCAAATTAAATTGCCAGCAAAAGTAGTGGCTTTAAATGTGTGTGTCTGCTCATTTTGCAATGGGCTGCTCCATCCTCCCTCTGCTCCAAGCCCTGCCCCAACTCCACCCTGTCCCTCAAACCCTCACCCAGCCTCTTCCCTGACTCCTCCCCCCAAGTACACCCTATCCCTTCTCTTCCCTCTCCCTCCCAACATTTCCGGAACACTGTGAATTGGCTGATTCATGCCCTGTCCCTGCTCCTCCCTATCTCTCTGGGTGCGTCTAGACTACATCCCTTTTCTCAAAAAAGGGATGTAAATTAGACACTTTGAAATTGCAAATGAAGCCAGGATTTAAATTTCCGCGCTTCATTTGCATAATGGCAGCCGCAGTTTTTTTCAAAATGGGGCTTTTCGATAGAAAAACAGCTGTTTAGATGGGGATCTTTCAAAAATAAAACCCTTTTTCAAAAGATCCTGTAAACCTCATTTTTTGAGGCTGCCACTGATCTCTGCCCTACCCAGCTTCCTTGAGCCCCTGTACTGCACTAAATAGGTAGTTGTATGGCTGTGCGGCCACGCAACTTATGGGGAATTTAGGTCTAGTCTGATCTTGTGAATAACCCATGTCAGGTGGGAGAGACGGCATATAGGAATGGAGAGTCCATTTGATTAGAAAGGCTTCACCCTCTTAAGCATAACTATGGGCATTTGGGATTATGTGCTATTGCAAAGAGGTGTACAGATGGGAATCCCCAGTGCTTGAATATGTTGTGTAGCACTCGTGTATCTTAGTTCCCACTTGCGATCCTGAGAGAAGTTCCTGCTTAGTGCATCTGCTGGGGTGTCCCCGCATCTCAGTAGTACAATGTTGTGATGTCATATTGTGATTGATGCACCAAAGCCACATGGCTCCATGCACAGGGAGTGTGAGTGTGCCCCCCTCTGCCTGTGTGTATAGCACATGCATACAACATTGTCCGTGAGGACTTGGATAGTCTTGTTATTGAGCATGGATAAGAAATGGGAACACGTTGCAAACTTCATGTTGTACTAGTGGATTTATGTGTAGGAGGGATGCTGATGGGGGACCTATGGCCCTGGAGAGAATGAGTGTTCAGATGTGATCCTCAACCTAGTAATGAAACATCAATCATGATATTCCCTCTGGGGAATTCTGTACAAGAGAGACTTCAACACAGACTGTGTCTGGTTGTATCCACCAATGTATGGATTCCTTTGTTTGGTATTGCAAGGCATTTGTTTATATTGTGCTTGGATGGGACATAGGCTGTTCGGAGCCATGCTTATAGATACCACATTTGTGCCTTGCATGCTTGAGGATGAACCTCATTGCAGCCATGTGGCCCCATTAATTGCAGGCAAGTCCTGGCAGCTCTCTGAAGACAGTTTAGTGTTGTGGAGATAAGATTGGCTAGAATCACGAACCACTGTCATGGTAGAAAGCCTGTAGCCTTGTGAGAATTGAGCCAGGCCCTGATAAATTCTAGGTTTTGCACAGGTGTTAGTGTTGATAATTCTGCTTTTACGTGCAGGCCTAAGTTGTAAAGACAGTTACTGTCTTTCCAGTGGCTTCTAGTGCTGCTTGTCATATGTGCTTTCAAAAACCAATCATCCAAACGCCAGGAATGGCGATCTGCAGCTAATGGGAGCTGTGATCTCTGGTACCTGTAGCCGTAAAGGTAAACATAGGAGTGGGACCTGCAAAGAGCTAACCCTGGTAGACCACATCTGGCCTGTGGGTAAGGTTGTCATGGCAAAGACTTGTGTCTTAACTAGTAAATGGAAAGACATATAGCGCTATAGATATAAACAAAATATAATCTTTGAGAACTGATGTCATCTAATCATATTAATGGAAAATGTGATAAAAAACAAGTGACACTATTGTAAATGAAATAGGAGGTTGCCTGCATAGTGCAGCAAATAATTTGTTTTTAAAACCTGTACCTTAATTTAAAAAAAAGAATGAATAAGACTTAAAGTTACTGAGTGTCCTATTGACGATCTAGAATTACCAGCATACTGTACTAAAAATCATACTCTATTTATAAAGCTTGCCTAATGAAATCTGAACATCTTGCACACTAAAACATGTGTGTTTGGATGATTATTTTGTGCTCACTGATAAGGCTTGCCAAACATGAAAGGAATATTTGAAAAGAGGGAAAGAAGGGTGTTGTGTGAGGCTTTTTCCAGAAGAGAATAGGTCACACACTCACATTTTAAATATATATCGGTTTTAGAAAAAATTATAATAATCTCAATAACATATATAGTTTCATGGACATTAATCCATCATTCTGGCAACACCTGCAATTTGTTTCTCTCCTTCTTCACAAACACTTTCACTCTCCAAAATGACATCATTTTAAAATAGTTAAAGAACAAAATGTACCTTGTGGTTTTCTTCCCCCTTCTGCTATTGTATTTTAATTGTATGTAGGTCTTTTAGGTGTTACATCAAATAAATGATTTCCATGCAACAGCCTAGATGGAGACAAGGAACTGTAATTTTTACCCTATATCTAGCCAAGGCCAAGCCCCAAGGATCAATATCAGGTTTATCTTGACTAGCTGCAGAGGTAAAAACAGTATATTTTCTCTACATGGTCTTTTCCTCAAGACTGCTATCTCAATATAAAAAAAACACTTTTGGCAGGAGTGGGTGAGCAGCGAAACTGAACTAATATTGTGGTGTTTTTGTGAAAAGTCTAGGAATGTGAATGGTAAAGATCAGTCTCAGCATAGCAAAAGATAAGGTTCCTCCTCAGGGAAAATAAAATTCCAAGCTCCAGAGTGTCCATGGCGACTTAAATCCACAAATCCCAGAAAGGGATCAAACGTAAATCCCAAAATACAAGGCCATGAGCAGTAGATAACACTTACAGGATGGAATAAAAAATGGTATTGTCTACATTGGTATTTTGCCCTAAATTATGATTAATTGGCCTTTATTTCCTTTCTGCTTTTTATGAGTTCTTCAGGCATCTATGAGTTTGTCTGCTAAGTCAATGTAGTATGTCAAGTTAAAATTACCTAAAACTGATGATCAGCTATTGAGAAAGTAGGAAAAATATGTCTTTTCAGGTGTTTTGCTAGTTGGACTTAAAAAAAAAAACAGTCTCTGTTAAACTGATTATGGTTAGGATTTTTGTTAAAACTCAACTCACTCTTAGTTTCCATAGTATCTGGTCACAAAACTCCCTTCCTCACTCTCACAGACCTTGGAAGACTGGCCAATACTTGCCTACAGACAACCCCCTAACCTGAAACAAATTCTTTCCAGCACTACACATCACACCTCAGACACACTCACCTTGGACCCTGCCCCTACAATAAACTCTGTTGCCAACTCTGTCCACACATCTATACAAGTGACACCATCACAGAACCTAACCACATAAGCCACAACATCAGAGGCTCATACAACTGCACATCCTCTAAAGGGATCTATGCCATCAAGTGCCAGCAATGCCCCTCTGGCATATATACTGGCTAAACTGGACAGTCTGTACAACAACGGATAAATGGATGCAAGTCAGATATCAGAAATGGTAACCAAAATAAACCTGTAGGGGAACACTGTAAACTGCCAGCGCACACAATCATGGATTTAAAAGTAGCTATTCTTCTACAAAGGAATTTCACAAGCCAACTACAGAGAGACAGTGCAGAATTGACCTTCATCTGCAAATTTGACACTATTTTCATGGACCTGAACAAAGACATTAACTGGATGGCCCATTATAAAACCAGCCTTCCTTACATTTAACACCTCATTGACATCAAAAGCTAAGTATGAGACACTTCCAGCCCACTCAATTAACCTTATTACACTGGCACTGTAATTGACAGGTACTTTTTTCCCCTCTACCTTCTTTTTCTGTTATAAATTCTGAGTCTCCCCTTTTTTCTCCACTCAAGCTCATCTGAAGAAGTGGATTTTGCCCACGAAAGCTCATGATATAATATATGTTTTGTTAATCTCAAGGTGCCACAAGACTACTTATTGTTTTTAAAGTTACAGACTAACCATAGCTACCCTTCTGAGACTTTTTAGGCTCTTTTGAAAATCTCAGTCTAAACGTCTCTATTTCCCCATCTTATGTCTTGATTTGATTATATCTATAAAATGTTAAATAAATGTCAACCATTAGTTTCTTCAGGATAAATGGTGAACCAACATCAGGGTCAGAGTAAACCTGATCTTGATATCTGTAGGAGTGTAGGGTTACTTCACTAATCTACATCGGGCTGCAGGGAAAGTTTTGCTCCAACATACTTATGCAAAAAAAGTCAATTAAATACAATAATAATGGGGTAAAAACATGTGATCCCTCTGAAGACAATCTGATTTGTCAAGTCCCAGCTTTGGGAACCTAAAAGTACTTCTTGAGATATTCCTGACCAAGGTGGTTTAAGAAGAATGGTCACTGGGATGGCTAAGGGCCATAGAAGGAAATCTCAAAGCAAATGAAAATGTCCTTTTATACAGTACAGAAAAGCATAAGCATTCACTTCACAGTTGCTCCCATTAAGATCCCATCTGTGCTTGCACCAGCCCTATTTTTTTTATAGATGTATACAATTTTAAACTGGCACTGGAACTTGGTACAGGTGGAACCTCTCTAGTCCAGCAGACTCGGGACCTGACTGGTGCCAAACCAGAGAATTTGCCAAACCATGGAAGGTCAATATTGTCCAGCAGCATTACCAACACTTCCACTGCTTACTAGGCTCTTAGAAGACATTTATGGGTAAATCAGAGCTAAATAACAGCACAGAACACTGAGAGACCAGACTGGCAGCTGTAAACAAACTTTATGAGACCATGCTAAGTGGACATCCAGCTAACAAAAAGAAAAACATGCTGGACCACAGATGTTGTTGAACCAGAGAGTGCCAGACTAGAGAAGTTCAACCTATATATGATTCCTTTACTGAAGCAATTTTTTAAACACATGCCACTAAGTAGTCTACTTACTATACTTTATACATTTTTTTGAAACTTGTCTGCTTTACAAAGTATATAGATACCATGTAAGCTACGCTGGCCATAAAGACTTAATTATACCACTTGCTAAATTAAAGACAAATGGCACTTTTTTATCCAACAGGAATGGCATTCTTGAATAACATCTCTTCTCACAGCACTGAAGTACAGTGTTTCAGCATATATAACCTGTGGTTTTTCTTTGCTGTGTAAAAAAAACGTAGATTACCCACGGACATGTATAACCAACGGGTTCTATAGGCTAATTCACGGTAATTGCACATACCAGGATAAACTGTCAATGTCCTGCATTCCACCCATCTTTTGTTAGTAGCCATCCTGCTGCCAGCGGGGGGGAACGTAGAGCACAGCGCAGGTAAGCTGGCCGGCCTGCGAGAGGGGAGCCGCACTCGCGCCCAGGCCCTGAGCAGCTGCAGCCAGGTGCAACCCACCCTCCTCCGGGCGGGGGAACAGAGAGCACAGCGCAGGTGCTCTGGAAGCTCGTCGGGCCCTCCCTACAGCGGAGCAGAGATGACCCAATTCTAATGGGGCAGAGCTGCTTATAAGTAAAAATAAACTTGGATACCCCATGGACATGTATACTCCGGGGGCGGGGAGGGGGGGTGGCGTTTGGAAAAATGTGTATAACCTGCGGGTTATATGTGCTAATTTACGGTACCTTTGGGAAAGAAAGAGTTTAGAATGGGTTTTGGGGTGGGGGGGGCGTTTTGGTTTGTAAATAAATTTGATTTAATGAAAGGTAACTAACTAGCTGATTGTCCTGGAGACTCAAAGTGAGAGTTTTTGCATCAAAAGGGATTTAGCCTCAGTCTTAAATTCAAAGAACAGGTGCAATACACAGGCAATGATAACACAAACTGCCCCACTTTGCCATCAGTGAAATTGAAAATCATGACCAGGAAACAAAGGAAGGATCCAGTTCTTCATGTGCTTAACCTGTGATGAGGCTGCCAACACAGATATCATTAGCTAGCCTGAAGCCATCAACTCATTCCATACAAGCTGCTGAATGGCCTTCAAACATTTACTAATTCTGATTGCTGGTAAAAAGGATATTGAATAAAACGTGGCTTTTCATTCGACAGTACCAGAAATATTTTTAAGCTATCCTAGACCCTTGACATATTTAATAACAATAAAAAGGCACAAAGTATTATATAGACTTTGAAAACGTCCCAAAATTGACAGAGGCAGCAGGGTCCAGCGGGTAGGGTACTAGACTGAGATAAGCCCTCTGATGCCACGTTGGCAAATCACTGCACCTCTCTGTAGGTCTGCTTTCCTCTTACCCTTACTCTGTTTGGTTTCTGTAGATAACATGTTCAGGGTAGGTACTGACTTTCAAAAAGGGGTACGGACAGATCGGGGCTCCGATATCACTCTGGGGCTTCCAACTATGATACACAACCAAATTACACAACAGTGAAGCAGCAATTCCTGTTTTCCGCTGTCTGCAAATTCAGAGCATGGCCTCTAGCATGTCAAAGGCATATTAAAAAAAACAGAAAAAAATGCATGAGTTTAAACTTTTAGAAAAATTTCTGTAAATCCTATAAAAATCGAAGTGCAATTGTTAGTTGTTTTGTTGTATATGACTCATCATGAAGCTGAAGGAGCACTTGCTTCCAATTCCATTAAAAGCATACACACATACCATGAGCAGACTTTTTAATCACGTCTTAAGCATGTAAAATGTTTCTTGTCTCTGAGAAAAGATGGTGGCAATGAGGCATGTTATCTACCTCAATTACTGGCTCTTGCCTCTATGGTGCATTTTTATTTATGGGTGACCTCTCTCTTCTAAATCCCTGCAAAATATATTTCTCCAAACTTATAGCTGAAAAAAGAAAGTGAGTACTCCTGTTTTTACAATGATTTATTCTCCAAAAGGAATGAACATACAAGTTCAGTAACCAAAGAGGATAAAATTGAAATTTTAATTAAGGTATTTCTACATATGATTGCAAGTGTAGCTTAATTGTTATTTGCTGTTCTGAGTCATTTGTAACAAAAACAGCACATTTATATTGTCTGAGGGTTTTGTACAAGGTACTGGCAAATAATTATTACACTTTGATAGGTTTTATTTTTTAAATAATGTCCTCAAATTCAAGTCTTCAGTATTACTTATTATATCCTATTTACAAATACAATAGCGTAAAGGTAAAACAGACAAGCAATTAATTCTGCTAAAGGTCAAATGCAAGGCATTATAATTTAGAAGCTACTTTAAAATATAAATAACTGCAAACAACAAAACATGGCTCTGTTACGACAACCTAGTGAAAATAAGACTGTGCAAACATTACACTTTCCTGTTGAAACAATAAAGAAAACTTTACCCTTTTGCTCAGTACTGAATGATGACTGCTCCTATGGAAATCACTTCCTAATTAGATGGTGAAAATAGCATTGCTTAACACTTTCATCATAAAATCCTGTTTTTATTTACTTTAGAACTTTAATATTTTAGAATGAAATTTTCCATGTCAACTATCTGACTGGGCTGCATTGTTTTGGAATGTTTCAGGGAAAATGAAGCATCCATTTATCAAAGTGAGTTAGGGAAAACTGATATTTTCCCATATTAATGTCCTTAAAATGTTTCACTGAGAAGCTCTAGTATCCCCATGCTTTAGGGCAGGATGTGAAAATTGGTAAGATGGCTACCTAGTGTCAAGATGGGGGCAGGAGATGTGACTAGATGGTGCTAGTGACACAATGGGAATGAGAAAGTAGATGCCATGGCACCAGCAAACTTGAACAAAATCTACAATCTAAAGGCTTAAAGGATTGGCAAGAGCATGCTTTTTGAGAAAGCCTTGGAATGCAACTGGCCCTTTGGGATCAGAAAAATCTTTTCATTTGATGAGATTGATTTTTAAAACTTCTCATATGTATAAGGAGTATAACAGGTGGCAGCCCAAGAGAACTGGAATGTCTGAGGGAATTGCTTGCACGATTTCTTGTTAACCAGAGTGGTGGAACAGACGTCCTCTTTATAACAGGTTGGGTGTGCCTTTTAGTAGAGGAATCCTAAGTGGTGACAGCTCTGTCTCTAAGCAATTCACCCTGAATTGATACTCTCAACAATTGATACTCTCTAGGACCCACTTGTTACAGTAGGATTTATGGCAGCATCTACTTGAAGCATACCTAAATTGGGGTGGGACACCCCCACCCCCAATCCACAGGCTGGGACTGCCAACCCTAGCTTAGTTTCCATCAGTCCAACTGTACCTCCCTGCTGCTGGAACTGTGCAATGCTGCCCCAGGCTCCATCCTCAGTGCTAACCCCGTGGGGAGTGTGCCTCATGGGGGACAAAGCTAGCACTAGGGCCAGAGACCAAGGCACCAGCACACAGCAGCAGCAGCAGCAGCAGGAGGGGGATGTGTCCAAGCTGACAGACTCCTAGCTGGGTTTGGGGGGGTGGAGGGAGGTGGAACTTGAGGCTCAGCAGGGCCCCCTTCTGTCCATGGACATGCTCTGCAGACTGTGCGCCCTTGGTACCTGAGAGGTAAGAGGTTGGGGGGGACTTTGCACAGAAATGTTAGTGCACACATCAATGCAGTACAGGAAATCCTTGCCATTCGCAATGGATTCTGCAAATCATGAGGGCTTCTCGTATACATCAAAATAATTCCATCCATAAGCTTGGCCTTACTGTCAATGAGGAGCAATACGACAGCTAACAGGCCCTCACTTTGTAAAATCTGATTTAACTCTACTCTCCCTGCCTATAAATTTCATGGTACCAGTTTATGTTCATGGAAGGAATAAAGAACAAATCCACCCTATTAAGTTCTCCATGTCTACGCTTTTAAAAACTGTCTGAACAAACAACTGCCTCCTATAAAAATTATTTAATGCTAACCACACAATCAATACTTCGCCCCATTAGCTCTTTGCAGGATTCCTCTCCTTCTGCTGTGTCATGTTCCTTGGACCTAAACTGACCACATAGTTCACTGGAAACAGTGTTCAAACCATGAGATTCAGCCAAACTAGGATATCTGGCAGACTAGTAGACAGAAGAGTTTTCAGTGTAAATAGACAAGATGGACATGGGGAGAGGAAAGTGGTAGAATACACTAGCAGGGTAAACTATGTGATGGCAGCAAATATGTCAGTTCCATAATTTTTGGGGAGCAGGGGCAGGTTTACTTAGGGTGAGACAGTTAAAAGGCCAGAAAACACAGCTCAGACTGATAGAAAATGTGTTTGCATGGTGTATAGCCATTCTTTGTCGGGCACTACTATAATAAACATGATTAACTACTGTATAACAGTAATTACCATGTTGTGGTATTTAAGATTTTGAAATACAGGTATTTTTCTATCATTTATATTAGAAAATAAATGTGTCTCAAATATTGAGGTAACTGTCTGATGCAAATGGTTATATTTTAGTGTAAAGTATTGTTTATGTACCGTACCTTGCAAGAAACTCAGAGATGTTAACACTTTACAAATTGCATTCAAGAACATTTTTCCTTTGCTTTACCTGAACTGGTAGATGCAGGAGACTTGCTGCGTCTAGACGGACCTGGGCTCTTGGTGGTGCTCCTACGGGATGTTGAAGCTATTTTGGTATAGGAAGTAGATTTCACTACCCGACATTCTAAAAAACAAAGAAACTGTACAAGTTAGCAGGTAAGGAAACCAGCAAAGTAAACCTGAGCAAAAACAGCACAAAAAGCACAAACATTTAACTTAGCAATGGGCAACCAAGCCTAGTGAGTGGCCCTCCTTCAAATCAGTGGGCTGCATGATTGTCAGTGCTGGGCAACCTGTGGCCTGCGCACCCCTCTTACATCCCTTTCCCGCCATGCCTCTTGTGCACTGAGGCACTGGAGACCCACACCTCCTATGCTTCCCCTTCCCTCCCAGCACTTCTGAGCACCATGAATCTGCTGTTTCCTGCTCCTTTCCCTCCCAGAGCTTGCACAGAGATAAACAGCTGATTCATCATGCTCCAAAAGTGCTGGGAGGGAGGGGGGAGAAGTAGGAAGTGCAGGGCTCCAGTGCTCCCATGCACGAGAGGCGCATAGGGGAAGGGAGCAGACTGGGGTCCACAGATGGTACTGTAGTGGGCGACATGATGCCCACGGGCTGCAGGTTGCTCACCACTGATTTAACACATGCTTATTTTCATTCCCCATATGAAGTTTTATGGGAAAGGAAAAAATTAATGGGGCCCTCTGTACGGGTTCAATAAAAATTCAAGCTTCTGACACTCTACGGTGAATACAATACTGCAAAGATACTGACTCAAATATTTGTTTATTTATGTGTACAGTGTTTTCCAGGTAAACAAACCTGAAGACTGCTTTTATGTATCAAACTATTAGACTACATGATATGATGCAGGTGTCCATCTCTCATGAAAGGTTTGAGAAAAATGGAGCAAGGTTATTGCTCCTGGTTAAGTATCTGGTGAGCAACAGCCAACTCCGTAGCACATGCAATTCATCACAGGTTGAGGGAAATGCTCATAAGAGATATTAGTAAAATCACTGAAGGGGCAAAATTACTCTCCCACTTGAGAACATGGCTGTTCAGGTTAGAGTTTATATCCACCTACACAGATCTTGCATTTATGCCTGCAAAATGGTTCTTGGCCTGAGCATAGAGAGAATGTATGTGCATGAAAGCCAAGAGCTTACAGTCATAATGGCAACAAATTTAATCACCAGACACTTCACAGAGTTTAAAAAAAAAAGGGGGGGGGGTCTTTTTAGCCAAGATAGGATTAGAAGACATGATGCCACTACACTTTCCTATTTAAGAGAAATTGATCCACCAATTTATTTGTACATCAGGACTGTCTCCCCATTTTCCTTCCCACAGGTTTCTTCCAAATTTTTTTTAAGAGAAACAAATAAGCTTTTTGATGTCACTGGCCAAAACACATATTGTATACGTACATCATTTGTCCTTGTAGTCAATCAGTGGCACTGAGACATAGTTTAAACAACAAAGAAGGAGAATCGAGCAGATGATCCACTGTACCATATCTATCAAAAAGGGATTCAATAAGGTGTATTGCTTGTGGCTTTCCGAACAATTTTCAAGACTTCAAACTACTGGAATGAGGGGAGGAGGAATTGATGAATTACTAGAGAAATGTTTGGAGGAGACTGCCAGTTAGGAAAAGAGAGCCTTGAAGAAAAAAAAACTAACACTCACACTCTTCTTTTTGTGTTAAGCAGAAATGAGGGATGCATTTTCTCTGTTCTGAAAAAGATTCTTAAAAGGTAATTGCTAGCTGAAACTAGTAATACAAGAGAAACTTCACACTAATATATTTACATCAATACAGGTCCAAAAACCTTTTGCACATGTCAAATACAGGAAGTTCTTTAGGTCAAGGTTTAAAATATAAGGTAATATAACATGGCAAGCCAAATTCTTTGTTTTTTATGGCATTATGCCACTAATGATGCATACTGGAAAAAAAACCTATAAATATAGAATACTTTGAATACATATCCACACCGGCTAATTAGTGAGGAAGGAAATGTGTTTAGATATTATGTTAATAGGTACTATGCAAACCACTAATGAAGACAGATCTCATCACCCAAAACTGTTAGACTACAGTCTAGTTCCCTTGACAAGTGCAAATACCTCACATATAGTCTCTTAAAAGCAAGGAACTATCTAGTTTCCTTACTGTATATTAACACCTGCGTTGACACTCTACCACATATAAAACTTCCTTCTACTTCTAATGGGTCAAGAATACAATGCAGACAACATTTTTTCCTTCTAACACCAATATTAATTCTGACCGCAACAAAATTATCATATATTTATTACCTACATATGTGAACTGATTGCCTCGTGTGTACATAGGTAGCATATGAGGCTGGATTTAGGTTTTTGCATTGCAGTACAAACCCTCAAAGATGTTATGAGACCTAATTTGCATGGGAATTATTGTGTTCAAATGTCTTATTGATGTTTAGAGTCTAAACAACAAAGAAGTTAGACTCCCAGGGCAAAAATGGGAATATTTTAAAATAGTTCTCTAAAATCTGAGTAGTATTATCCTGAAAATCTGCATAGAAATATCAGTTGTCCAATGAAGAGTTAAAAAGTCTTAAATTTGGTGAAGTAATTTCTAACTATCTGCGCCTTAGTACTGCTTCCATAGTAAGAAAGAAGCAGAAGTTCTGCACTCCACCATTCTTAAAGCTCTCATTAAGGTGCTCATAGCTCCTATCTCCTTCACCTCAGGCAAAGTGTTAAGTGAGAAGGCCAGCAGGCGATGGGTACTAAGGAAGAGAGAGTAAGAACTGAAGCGCCTGTCCATGTTATTTCTCCCTATTGGACAGATGTTCGGATTGCGTGTAGGATAATGGTCATGCTAATCCTTCAACTGCAGTCCTGCGGGGATACAGAAAATTGTCCAGAAAAATCATGAATGAATATGACAAATAACGTCATAGTATATGAAGAAACATCTGGGACCAGGATAAAAAAAGGGGAGAAATGTCTAAGACTCCATTGTAGGAAGAAGCACAGTGAAGTACCAGTAACTTAGGTATCTGGATAGCCAAGGACAAGTAGAAAATTAGAAAAGTTAATCCTCCCCTCAAAGCATATGGCTGAATTTTCCACTCACCACAAAGACTATAATCCTATGAAGAAGCAATCACATCTAATTTGAATAGGGCCAGGAAAGTCAAACAAATTGCTTTTTTCCCCCATAAGAAAAATTTACACATGAACAACTGGAGACTGAGCACATCACCTTTAAATGCTTCTCTTTACTTCATGGCGTCAAGCATTGAACTCCTCCTCCTCTACCCCACCTCTTTCCTTTTGCTGTGCAAACCATACCAAGTTCAGTTCAAAACTGCTTTTGTATCATTTCCCCCCCTCTCAAAAATGATTCATTCAGATGCCCTGAAATTTGTACAAATGAACACTTTTCCCCATTTTTAAATATCATTGTGAAGCTACAACCAAGGTTTGTCAAGTTTCGTATTGCCTGTGAGTACACGCAGAGATTTTATACAGCCTGAAAAGCTAAGCACACAGGTATATGTGCCTTTGCTGCACACACAAGAGTCATGCAACTTTTGTCTTCAAATACTGCAATAGCACTAGTTAAAAAGGGTAAAGACATGCCTACACGACAGCTCTACATCAGTGCTACTATGCCAATATAGCACACCTCGTCAAGACAAGCTATGCCAATCAGAAAGCACTCTTCTGGTCAGCATGATTAATTCATCTCAGTGAGAAGTCTTAAGCTGCTGTTGACACAGCACTGGTGTTGACACAGCACCGGAGAAGACAATAAAACTTGCATTGCTTGACGGGGGGGGGGGGGGGGCTTTTTCAAATCCCTGAGCAATGTAAATTAGATCAACCTAACTGGTAGTGTAGATCTGCCCTAAGTTTCCACTGAGGAACTTAACACTGTTGTATATTACTAAGGGCAGGTCTAACTTACCAACTCCAGCTACATGAATATTGTAGCTGGACTAGATGTAACTTAGGTTGAGTTACCGCGAAGACTCCACTGTAGGGAGTCGATGGAAGAAACTCTCCCATTTATTTCCCTTATGCATCTCATTCCAATGGGAATAACAGAAGCAACCAGAGAGTCATCAGTGGTCAATTTAACGGTCTTCACTATACCCAATTAAGTCAACCCCCGAGGAATAAATTACCAGTTTCAATTGCCCAGTAAGTACAGAAAAGCTCTAAGCCTTTGCTTGCAACAGAGATACTCAGACTAACAGGTATTGACTTTGCTGCAAAGCTTATGTACACGATTCTGCTGCCACAACTCAACTTAGAAAACTAAACCATAATGTAAGTTAGCAGTTTCCACTAAATAATGGAACTAATCATCTCAGAATGGGCACCGCTGTAAATAAGGACTAAGCCAACTGTGACAGTGTGGGGGAGGGTAAAGAGCTAGGTATATTACATTCAAAAATGATTAGAAAAAAACTTTTCCAATTAGATTGAAATGTTAATGGAATTTCAGACAAAGGAGAAGGGAAAAAACAAACAAGCAACCCCCACCACCACCTGCTGTACATGGCATTACCCCTTTCCTGACTGCACAGTGATTCATGTGTACAACAGCATGAATTTTTCTTATTTTCTTTCCCCTCCCCCCCCAACCAAATCAGAGAGTACTACAGAAACAGAGCTGCACCCACATGGAGAAATGGAGAAAAAAGGCCTCTTGACTCTTGGTCATAGGAGCAGGCTCAGCCAAAGGAGAGCAGAGAAGTAAGAGGTGACTTCAGAGTATGTTCAGGTGGTACGCAATGTTTGGCAAAGCTCTATTATTTCCACTCACAACTATCTAATACAGATTGATGACGGTGCAGGACACTGAGCCTAAATGCTGATTATATGCAGAATAATACAAAGCAAAAGGGAGTCAACATGGTTCTAATGCCATAAAACTCAGTTCCAAGATGCAGTATGACAGATAATAGATTTTCAGCAAGAATGCCTAGCAATAAATGTTATATATTATACCAGCTAGATAACTGTAAAATGATGAATAAAATAACAGCTACAAAAATATCAGCTACAAAAATACATATACTGTCTCTGATTCTTTGAGACAGTTCTATTGTAGCAAGGAGAGTTAGTTTAGGAGGTTCAAGACATCTGAACAATATTACTAATAATCACACTGAAAAAAAGAGCAGAGATTCAAATGATAGGAATTCACACCACAGAGAAACCTTAGGAACACAGGAATGGCTATACCGGATCACACCAAAGGTCCATCTAGCACAGTATCCTGTTGTCCAACAGTGGCCAATGCTAGGTACCACAAAGGGAATGGGCTGAACAGATCATGATCAAAGGATCCACCCTTTTGCCCTGTGATGGATAGAAGGAGTGCTAGCCAGCATTCGGTGACTAACGGATTAAACGCAGGTAGCTGGGGGCATTGGCAAGGAGCCAGGTGAGCCAATGGGGAAGAGTGTTGACATTTGAATTGGAACATATACGTGTTGCTG
This sequence comes from Pelochelys cantorii, assembly GCA_032595735.1. NCBI lineage: Eukaryota > Metazoa > Chordata > Testudines > Trionychidae > Pelochelys > Pelochelys cantorii. The sequence goes on from CM064326.1 coordinate 53,824,962, forward strand.
TTTTCTGTGTGTGTGTTTTTAAGTCAGGAATTGGGGGGAACAAGATGAACTGAACCAGGCAGAACTAATAAAGGTTAATAAAAATCACCTTTTTAGGGCTATGATTTGATTCTTGTGTCCTGGAAGGTAACAGGAGATCTGTGCATGCATGCATGCCTAAGACTAAGAGGTCAGTTATCAGAGATTGCAGTTTGTTTTTTCTCTGTTTTTCAAGCTCTCTTGTGAAAAATGAGCTTGCTGGTACTCCTCTGGAAGGAGCTCAAGTGCTTTTTTCCTAGGTCTCAAAAGCAGGGGGGTTTCACTTGATGGTGGCAGCCTAATCTCACAACGCAAGGGAATCTGTGACCTTGGGGAATTTTTTAAGCAGAAGCCTAAAGAGGCTTTTTAAGGTCTCTTGCAGGACCCCACTTTCTGCACTCCAAGTGCCAGAGTGGGGAACGGTCTTAACACACCCATTCCCAGCCTCTGACCAAGAGAGCCTAGGGACACCATCCCTACCCATCCTGGCTAACAGCCATTGATGAACCTATCCTCCATTAAATTATCTAGTTCTTTTTTTGAATCCTCTCAGTCTTGGCCTTCACAACATCTCCGGCAAGAAATTCCACATGTTGACTGTGTTGTGTGTGAAAAAAATACTTCCTTTTCATAGAATCATAGACACTAGAACTGGAAGGGACTACGAAGATGAGGTCATCGAGTCCAGTCCCCTGCCCTCACAGCAGGACCCAGTACCATCTAGACCATCCCTGATAGGTGTCTATCTAACCTGCTCTTAAATATCTCCAGAGATGGAGATTCCACAACCTCCCTAGGCAACTTATTCCAGTGTTTAACCACCCTAACAGTTAGGAAGTTTTCCTAATGTCAAACCTAAACCTCCCTTGCTGCAGCGTAAGCCCATTGCTTCCTGTCCTATCCTCAGAGGCCAAGGAGAACAATTTTTCTCCCTTCTCTTTGTAACACCCTTTTAGATACCTGAAAACTGCTATCATGTGCCCTCTCAGTCTTCTCCTTTCAAAACTAAACAAGCCCAATTATTTCAGTCTTCCTTCATAGGTCATGTTCTCTAGACCTTTAATCATTTTTGTTGCTTTTCTCTGGACCTTCTCCAATTTTTTCACTTCTGTCTTGAAATGTGGTGCCCAGAACTGGACACAATACTCCAATTGAGGCCTAATCAGCACAGCGTAGGGCAGAAGAATGACTTCTCATGTCTTGTTCAACACTCCTGTTAATGCATCCCAGAATCATGTTTGCTTTTTTTGCAATAGTGTCACAGTTTTGACTCATTCAGCTTGTGGTCCACTATGACCCTAGATCCCTTTTTGCAGCACTTGTTCCTAGACAGTCGCTTCCCATTTTGTATGTGTGAAACTGATTGTTCCTTCCTAAGTGGAGTACTTTACATTTGTCCTTATTAAACTTCATCCTATTGACCTCAGACCATTTCTGCAGTTTGTCCAAATGATTTTGAATTATGACCCTATCCTCCAAAGCAATTACCAAGCTGGGAGGGGTTGCATCATCTGCAAACTTAATAAGCGTACTCTCTATGCCAATAGAAGATATTGAACAGAAACTGTCCCAAAACAGACCCCTGTGGAACCCCACTTGTTATGCCCTTCCAGCAGGATTGTGAACCATTAATAACTACTCTCTGAGAACAGTTATCCAGTCAGTTATGCACCCACCTTACCCCCACACCTTATGCCCCATCTAAGTTGTATTTTCCTAGTTTATTGATAAGATGATCATGCGAGACCATATCAAATACCTTACTAAAGTCTAGATATACCACGTCCACCACTTCTCCCTTATCCACAAGACTTGTTAGCTTTCTTTGATAGGATATCAGATTGGTTTGACAGGATTTGTTCTTTACAAATCCATGCTGGCTGTTACCTATCACCTTATTATCTTCCAGGTGTTTGCAGATGAATTCCTTGATTACTTGCTCCATTATCTTTCCTGGCATAGAAGTTAAACTGATGGGTCTGTAGTTTCCTCGGTTGTTCTTATTTCCCATTTTATAGATGGGCACTATATGTGCCCTTTTCCAGTCTTCTGGAATCTCTTGTGTCTTCCATGATTTTGTTTGTTTTAAACCTGCTGCCTATTAATTGCATTTAGTGACCCCCTAGTTCTTGTGTTATGAGGAGTAAATACCACTTTCTTATTTACTTTCTCCACACCAGCCATATTTTTATAGACCTCTATCATATCCCCTTTTAGTCATCTGTCTTCCAAGATGAATGATCTCAATCTTATTAATCTCTCTTCATATGGCAGCCATTTTATACTAGGGGTGTGAAAGGTTAACCCATTAGCGGGTGATGCTTACATGTTCCAGTTAACTGGTGGGGGCAAGAGCCCATTGCAGGCCGGGGGCTGCTCTGGCCGCCTGGAGCAGCCCTTGTCCATGTTGAGCCTGGATCCCCCTCCCCCATTCCCCCTTTAATCTGTTAACTGGTTAAACATAATGTTTAACCAATTAGATCTCTATTCCATACCCCTAAATATTTGTTGCCCTTCTCTGAATCTTTTCCAATCCAAATATATCTTTTTGAGATGAGCTGAGCACATCTGCTTGCAGTTGTCAATATGTGAGTAGACTATGGATTTATACAGAGGCAATATATTTACAATCTTATTATGTACCCTTTTCTTAATGATTTCCAACATTCTATTCACTTTTTTGATGCTACACATTGAGTGGATGTTTTCAGAGAAGTATCCATAATGAATCCAAGATCTCTTTCTTGACTGGTAACAGCTTATTTAGATCCCATCATTTTATATGTACGGTGGGGATTATATTTTCCATTGTGCATTACTTTGCATTTTCAGACATGATGAGAGATACAGAGTTCCTAAGATTATGTTATGGTGTCAGTGACTTCATAATAATGAGAATAATGGAAAACCAGAAACGTTTACACTGGTACCAATGCTTCTTCCTGTAGCCAGAGCTCACAAAAAATTAGTATGTAGTAATTCAATAAATTGTATTTGTTTTCAGCAAGAGCTGTACAATACAGATAAGCAATAAAGAGGATCAAGGATGTCTATGGTTGTTGGTAAGCCATTTCATTGTAAGCCTTAAGCTGGCACCCTTTTAAGGTATTTTGCAATAGTAGCCTCACTAGCAATGTCCGCAGGGCAAAATGTCACTACACCTAATGGAGTACAATTTTAGATTTTAAGGATAGAAATAATTTGTTCCATGTTGCTAATACCTAATAAAGCTAATATGATTTCGCTATGTCAGTTAAAAATCACTACTCTCTAATTTTTCCTGTTTCCAGATCTGAAGTTGTACTGGACTCCAGCAGAAGAGAGACAGCACCATCTTCTCTAGTAGGTAATGCTGCAGCATACCTCACCTTACTGTTGAACAAGTGGCAGCTCTTGCTTGAAATGATCATATTTTCAAAGAATTAGTTATCCCTAACCACCAGAAATAAATATGATGAAGGGGAATATCACAGGTATTTCAGCTTGTTTAAAATGTTTTCTGATAAGCAATCAATATAGTTGTGCACAGTTCCCTTTTACTCCTTACTTAGCATCCACCATTCCACCCCTTCCTGACTCACATAAACACACCGATGTATACATGGGTCAAAAAGACTAGTAGTTTTATCCCATTAAGCAATCAAATCATCTACAAATGCAAGCTCACATTTTTAAAGACACGTGATTTGATCCTACTAGAAAAACAGACCTCTTATTATGAAAATAAGGAATACCAGAAAAATCAGCTGTGTAACAAACATTTTTAGTAACAAATGCTTTAAAACATTATCTCCTCCTTAGAAGCCTGCCTTGACTGTAGTTCCTCCTCCACACATGAACTCTAATCTAAAGCCAAATTGTCTCTCCAAAGAAGAAATCCTCCCTTGTTGTCCAAACTGGGATAACAACTCATTTACAACACAAGAACTTCATACAGTAAGCAGAATGAGTGAAACCTATGCTGAATTTCAACTAAAAAAAAAAAAAAACCACACTTCCAAACACCTTTCAAATCTAAAATTATCAGTAGGTGAATCCAAAAAGAGGATGCTGTTTGGATAGTAAAACTTATGTACTATTTGAGAAGTGCCTCGGAGCAAACAGCAAGATCTTTGTGAATTCTAGATAAGTTACACATATTACCACTAATTTTTATTTTACTCGTAATCTTCATAATTAATTGTTCTTGTGAAACAATCGTTTTATTAAAATATAAGTATATAGGATCATTTACATTCAAAATATTCTTTTTGAATTATGCCACTCATTGTCATTCTCCAGAGATTGCATATATATTTATTGCTTGATCTTGCAGCAAACCCCTTCCTAACTAATGCATACCCAAATACCCAGGTACGCACTATATACTTCTGAACTTACCTTCATCACACACAATACCTGTTTCAGTTCTCTTTCTTTGCCCAATATCAGGAAAACCAGAAATCATTTGTAATAATGCAAAATCCTAATAAAGCAGAACAGATTTCACGTTTCAGATCTCCATTGCCAACCTTTGTGAAAGAATCATCTGAGATATGCCATTGAGTTGCTCAGGGGCACACCTGCCTCAATCCTAAGTTGTGCATGGGCTCTACAGCAAACACAAATAAAAACTTCCCAGTTTTGTCTCGGTTAAATCCAGTATCTGTGATATTTCCTATTCTTTCTTTATATTGTGTAAGATGTTTTAGTAGAGTTAGTTATTTGCCGCTGACTCCATAGCTTGGTGGTTAGGAAACTTGTTAGATGTGGGAGACCCAGTTTCAAGTCCCTCCTCCAAATCAAGCAAAGCAGATGTCTGTCTCTAGTATCCCAAGTGAGTGGCTTAATCACCAAATTATTAGCTATTCCGGGGTGGGAGTCTGGAATCTGAGAATACGTCTCATGACATTCCTGGATCTGTGATGCCCTTCCAATGCAATTTTCATCTAAATTGATAAACAACTTGAAATTTGTTTAAAACAAAATAGCATTGTTTTAACAGAAAGAAGTTTTATTAAAGAAAGTTTGACCAGCTCTAATGCTACAATCTCTGCTTTGGTCATCAGTCACTGTGAATGTTGCTTGCTCAATATATTTTATCCAAACCATGCAACTCTGTTTCCCTATATTTGACCAGGCCCCTCACAATGCGAAGGGTCTTTTAAACAGGCTGTATTAACCAACATGGAGGATGATGATATTCAGTTGGAAATAGTTTTGCATAATATGGGAAATTCTACTATTTTTTTTTTTTTTTGCTTTGCTCATGTCCTGCCTTTACTCTTTGTGAAAGAAGGAAGAATGTCCATGTGCTTCTCTTGCCTTTACATTATGACAAATGTGTATTAGCTTTACATTCACAGCACAAACAAAACTCTTTTATCCCTTGACTTGAGAGTGTCCAGGAGAGTAGTGATCACAGCTCTTATGTGGAGCAGAAACAGGCCACAAAAACATCAATGGAAAGGAAAGAAGAGGGTTACTCACGTTCTGCAATAACTGGGGTCCTTTGGGACATGTCTCCCTGTGGCTACTTCACTGTAAGTATATCCACATCCCTGCATCTCAGATCAGAAAATTTAGGTAGCCGTGTCCATTCAGCTTGCACATGTGCTTTCCCAGCCACATGTTTTGCCTTGAGGCTATCTTTTGCATAGGTAGTGTCCCTTCTTTATGACAGAATCCCTTATTAAGAGCTCCAAAGCAAATGGAAGGAGGACAGATCATGGAGCACCCATGGGGACATACATTGAGCTTCAACTGGTTCTTTGAAAAGTGAGTTAACCTCATCTTCTCTGAGTAGCGTTCTTATGGGTGCTCCATTGTAGGTGACTCTACAGCAGTATCCCAGACGCAGGAGTGCAGTTTCAGAGTCAAGTCGTGTGTGTGTGTGCGCGCGCGCGGTCTCTCAAGAGCCGAGGAAGACATGTTGTGCATTTCATTTGTAGAAACGCATGTGGCTCTGGAGCCCAAATGTCGAAGCACACGTGGTTACAGATAGGGCATGGGATGCCAGTTGTCAGGACAGGAGAGAACACAGCTCTATGTCGTCTTTCACGGGCAGCTGCAAGGCGTTGGTGGCAGTTGTCCTCAAACTTTGTCACTGCTTTCCTTGTAAGGGAAGGCCAATTAGTCCTGTCTGCAGCAGCTAGTTCAAATTGTCGAGGATGAAGGCCTGTCCACTGCAAGTTGGTCTTCAGGTTCTCCTTATACCTCTTCCTCGGGCGTCCCTGTTTGCGACCACCACGTACCAGCTCCCTGTAGAACAGCTGCCTTGGGATCCTGCTTTTGTCCATGCGGAGAACATGGCCAGACCATCAAAGCTGGGTCTGGAGGACCTTGGCTTCGATGCTTGTGGAACTAGCTCTATCAAGCACTTCTTGGTTAGTAATTCGGTCCTGCCAGCGTACTCGCATGATTGATAGTAGGGAGCGCATGTGAAACCGCTCCATCCGTTTGATGTGCCTACGGTACAGGGTCCATGTTTCACAGCCATATAGGAGAGAGGTGAGGACCATGGCATTATATACCTTGAGTTTAGTTGAAAGGCGAATATCTTTCTGCTGGAGAACTTTAACACGCAATCTCCCAAGTGCCCGACTGGCTTTCCGGATCCTCACTGTAAACTCTTTGTCAAGGGATCCATCACTTGATATTGTGCTGCCCAGGTACTTAAAGCTGTCCACTACCTTCAGTTGTGTGCCATCGATATTAATTCATGGCTGTGGAGGAGCACTGTTTGGTGCAGGCTGGAAGAGGACTTCTGTCTTTCCGAGGCTAATTGCTAGACCGAACAGTTTGGATGCTTCAGAGAACCTGTCAATGATGGTCTGCAGGTGGTTCTCTTCGTGTGCCATAAGGGCACAGTCATCAGCAAATAGCGCTTCGGTGATAAGCCTCTCCAGTGTCTTGGTCTTTGAAGTAAGGCATCTCAAATCAAACAGTGAACCATCCAAACAGTACCTGATGTAAATACCAAGATCTAGGTCTCTGACAGCATGCATGAGGACTTGAGTGAGGAACAAGTTAAAAAGCACCGGGGTGAGTACGCAGCCCTGCTTCATGCCATTGAAGATGTTAAATTTCTCAGATGGCACACCATCCGAGTACACCTCTCCTGTCATGTCGTCATGAAACAGCTTGATGAGTGAGATGAACTTTGGTGGGCAACCAAGCTTCCTGAGGATGATCCACAATGCTAACCGTTAACCTCTGTTAACCGTGTCGAATGCCTTCGTCAGATCAATGAAGACAGAGTAGAGGTTCATATTCTGCTCAAAGCACTTCTCTTGCACCTGTCTCATTATGAAGATCATATCAACAGTACTGCGATAAGGGCGGAAGCCACATTGTGACTCGGGGAGACTCACTTCTGAAACTGTCGAAATCAGCCTGTTCAGGATGATGCGGGCGAAGATTTTCCTGGCAACGGAAAGCAGAGAGATACCTCTGTTGTTCCCGCAGTCAGCTCTTGCACCCTTATTCTTGTACAGAGCAACTATCACGGCATCACGGAGGTCAGATGGCATTTCTTCCTCTTCCCAAATACTGGTCAAGACATTATGAAAAACCTTAAGTGACTCCTCATTAAATGCCTTGTACAGTTCTGCGGGAATTCCATCCTTGCCGGATGCCTTGCCGCAACTCATCTGCCTGATGGCCTTTCTAACTTCATCAATAAATGGAGGATCTTCCAGGTCTTCAAGGGTTGGCTTCTGAGGGATCTGTTCCAATGCTGACTGATCGACTGATGATGGACAATTCAGGAGCTGACTGAAATACTCTTTCTATTGGTTATTAATGCCAGCCTTATCCCTGATCAACGTGGCTCCGTCTCCAGACAACAAGGGGGCAGAGCCAGACTTGGAAGGACCAAAGACTGACTTGATGGAACCGAAGAACTCCCTTGGGTTATTTAAGTCAGCATAGTGTTGCACCTCTTCAGCTTTCTTCTCTCACCACTGATCGTGCATTTTGTGGATTTCTTGCTCAGCCTGGGCCTGGAGGAACTTAAACCTGTCTTTCTTAGAGATGGAGCCTGGGTCATTCTGCCACTCCATAAATCCCTTGTTCTTCTAGGCAAGCAGATCCTCAATAGCACTGTTGTTCTCATAAAACCATTCTTGATGATTGCGTTTCTTGGGACCAAGCACTGACTTCGCTGTCTCCATCACCATTTCTCTAATGTGGCTCCACTTCTGAATTGGACTTCCAATCAATGGTCCGTTGGCAGTCAAATTTTCGTGAAGCCTTGACTGGAACTTGCGCAGATGAGAAGGCTGCTGGAGTGTGGAAATATTAAAGGTTGTTCGGATGAGCTTTGGGTGGTGCTGAGTGATGTGTGTATTGAAAATGGTGCGGACAAGCCTATGGTCAGTCCAGCACTCTGCCCCTTGCATGGCTCTGGTGATAGGGACATCCCGAATATCACGCTGACGAACAATGACAATCTATCATATGCCATTGTTTCGATCTAGGGTGCATCCAGGTAGTCTTGTATTGATGATACAAGTCTAGTACTGATGAGAATACCATGGATCCAAACTTACCATCTCACAGTGATTCCATAACATTCCGCAGAAGACTGAACAAATGCCCATGTTTCTGCTTTGCATATTTCTGTGATGAGAACATTTCTGATGAAGACTACAGAAGTGAAAACAGATCTAGAGAATGTAAACTCCATCAACTACCCTATAAACTAAAATGAAGTTTAGAAATGAATCATCTGTCAGACTTTGCTAATGCTCCATTTCAGGCCAAAATAGTTGAGAGGGAACTGAGGACAGTTTGCCTCCACAGCTATCTAGATAGCCTCAAGACAAGGCACAAGACAGGGAAAGTGCATGTGTGGGCCAGACAGACACTGCTACCTAAAATCTCTGATCTGAGGTGCAGGGGCGCAGATACACCTACGGTGGGATACTATTCGAAGAACTACAAAGGTTTCAGAGTCAAAAGATACAGCATATTCTTAACATCTGTAGCATTAGTTTTGTCACAAAAATGAGGAGACATTTAGAGGATCCAGCAAGTTGCAATCTTGCATCAGTTGAGAACAAGAGAATAATGGGAAACTTAAACAACAAATAGTAGTACTTTAAAGACTAACAAAACATGTAGATGGTATCATGAGCTTTCGTGGGCACAGCCCACTTCTTCAGATGACTGGAAAGCTCATGATACCATCTACATGTTTTGTTAGTCTTTAAAGTGTTACCAGAATATTTGTTGTTGAAGTTTTTCGTGTTACAGACAAACTCGGCTACCCCTCTGAAACTTTTGTAATAATGGGGTTATGCTATGCTTTAATTTTTACATTAATCTTGACACATTTCTAGATGAACAAAATTCCTAATGTCAGTGGTTCTCAAAACTGAAGTCCACAGACCACCGGTGGTCTGCACCCACCTTACAAGTGATCCACAGTTCGAGCTCAGCCCCTCTCTCCTCCCTCTGGAGCGAGGAGCCCGCGCTGGCACTCCAGCTTCACAGCCGCCACGAAGCTGGAGTACCAGTTCTGGCTTCCCACTCGGAGGGCCACATGGGTGTGTGTGCATGTGCATGCGCGTGCGCGAAGCCCGACCTTCCCCGCCAGACCCAGCTCACAGACACGGAGCAAGCAGCTCCACATGATGCTGCTCCCCCCACCCTGGTGGGGGAACAGCACTGTAGTGACTCGCTTAGGGATGTAAGCAACTAATCGACTATCCGATAAGCAAAAGCTTATCAGATAGTCAACCCACTAGTCAACTAGTCACTTCCCCATCCCTTGCTGCCTCTATCAGAAAGAGGTAGCAAGAAGGGGAAAGAGGAGGGGAATGCTGGGGGGAGCCAACTTAAAAGCCAGTTCCCCCCAACTCCAGCTCCGTGGGAGGAGGCAGGTGCACAGTGGCGGCATTCCACCTTTCAAATGTATAAGAGACCCAGCAGGGGACTCCCCGCTGGCCCCGGACTCCATGCGGCATTTCTAAGTGGGAGCACCTCATGGAGCCTAGGGCCAGCAGGAAACTCAGAGTCCCCCACTGGCCTCAGGCTCCACACGGCATTTCAAAGGGGAAGTGCCACAAGGAGCTCGGGGCTAGCAGGGAAACCCATTGTCCCCAGGCTTTATGCACCATTTCAAAGGCAGAATGCCATGCGACACTTCCACTTTTGAAATGTAGCAATAGACGGGCGGAAATTCCATTGACTATTCGATTAGTTGATTAATCTAATTTTAACATCCCTAGAAGTGCTGTCTGGAGGCTTTTCCCACTGCTCCCATTGGCTGGAGTTGCATCCAATGGGAGCAGCAGGAGGCTGTGTCTGGGAGCTACGGGGGGGGGGGGCACAAAGCCAGGTAAGCCCCCCCCCCGCCTTCATGCCCAGACCCTGCACTCCAATCCCCCTCATTCACATACAAGCCTGCCAAGACCCTGCACCCCCAGCTTGCTCCAGCACCCTGCCTCCTGGCCACACACTGCACCTTCCTTTGCTCTTGACCCCTCCCCCCGGCCAGGTGGGCCACAGGCCAAAAAGTTTGAGAACTGCTGCCCTATGTTCTTCTGGCTCCCCATATACCAGAAATTAGAAAACTGCAATATGCTGAGCATGGATTTTCATAGAATCATAGAGCTGGAAGAGACCTCGAGGTCATCAAGTCCAGCCCCCTGCCCAAGGCAGGACCAATCCCAACTAAATCAACCCAGCCAGGGCTTTGTCAAACTGAGACTTAAAAACCTCTAAGGATGGAGATTCCACCACCGCCCTAGGTAACCCATTCCAGTGCTTCACCACCCTCCTAGTGAAATAGTTTTTCCTAATATCCAACCTAGACCTCTCCTATTGTAACTTGAGACCATTGCTCCTTGTTCTACCATCCGTCACTATTGTGAACAGCCTTTCTCCATCCTCTTTGGAACCTCCCTTCAGGAAGTTGAAGGCTGCTATCAAATCCCCCCTCACTCTTCTCTTCTGCAGACTAAACAAACCCAAATCCCTCAGTCTCTCCATACAGGTCATGCGCTCCAGCCCCCTAATCATTTTGGTCACCCTCCGCTGGACCCTCTCCAATGCGTCCACATCCTTTCTATAGTGGGGGGGGGGGGGCCCAGAACTGGATGCAATACTCTAGATGTGGCCTCACCAAAGCTGAATAAAGGGGAATAATGCTCTTCCTAATGCATTATAATGCCTATTGCCATTAGCCTTCTTGGCTACAAGGGCACACTGTTGACTCGTATCCAACTTCTCATCCACTGTAACCCCCAGGTCCTTTTCTGCAGAACTGCTACTTAGCCTGTTGGTCCCCAGCCTGTAACAATGCTTGGGATTCTTCTGTCCCAAGTGCAGGACTCTACACTTGTCCTTGTTGAACTGCATCAGATTTCCTTTGGCCCAGTCCTCTAATCTGTCCAAGTCACTTAGGACTCTATCCCCGCCCTCCAGTGTATCTACCTCTCCCCCTAGCTTAGTGTCATCTGCGAACTTGCTGAGGATGCAGTCTATCTCCTCATCCAGGTCATTAGTAAAAATGTTGAATAAAACCTGTCCTAGAACAGATCCTTGGGGCACTCCTCTAGAAACCGATCGCCAACCTGACATCAAGCCATTGATCACTACCCGTTGGGCCCGACAGTGTAGCCAGCTTTCTATCCATCTTACAGTGCATTTATCCAATCCATATTCCTTTAACTTGCTGGCAAGAATACTGTGGGAGACCGTATCAAAAGCTTTGCTAAAGTCAAGGTATATCACATCCACTGACTTTCCCATATCCACAGAGCCCGTTAGCTCATCATAGAAGCTAATCAGATTGGTCAGGCACAACTTGCCCTTCGTGAATCCATGTTGACTATTCCTGATCACTTTCCCCTCTTCAAAGTGCTTCAAAATAGATTCCTTGAGGATCCCCTCCATGATTTTTCCAGGGACTGAGGTAAGGCTGACTGGTCTGTAGTTCCCTGGATTGTCCTTCTTCCCTTTTTTAAAGATGGGCACCACATTTGCCTTTTTCCAGTCATCCAGGATCTCTCCTGATCTCCACGAGTTTTCAAAGATAACGGCCAAAGACTCCGCAATGACATTTGCCAACTCCCTCAGCACCCTCCGATGCATTAAATCTGGGCCATGGATTTTTTGTATGTTTAGCTTTTCTAAATAGTTCCTAACTTGTTCCTTCCCCACCAAGGGCGGTCCACCTCCATCCCATACTGCGTTGCCTCGTGCATTTGTCTGGGAGCTGACCTTGTCCGTGAACACAAAGGCAAAGAAAGCATTGAGTACTTCAGCTTCTCCCACATCATCTGTCACTAGGTTACCTCCCTCATCCAGTAAGGGCCCCACACCCTCTCTGATCACCCTCTTATTGCTAACATGCCTGTAGAAACCTTTCTTGTTATCCTTCAGATCCCTTGCTAGCTGCACTTCCAATTGTGCTTTCGCCTTCCTGATAACTCCCCTACATTCTCGAGCAATATATTTATACTCCTCCCTAGTCATCTGTCCAAGTTTCCACTTCTTGTAAGCCTCCTTTTTGTGTTTAAGCTCACCAAAGATGTCCCCGGTAAGCCCATCCGGTCTCCTACCATATTTGCTTCTCTTGCTGCACATCAGGATGGTTTCTTCCTGTGCCTTTAATGAGGCGGCTTTAAAATACTGCCAGCTCTCCTTTCCCCTTCATGTAAGCATCCCAGGGAATCCCGCCCATCAGTTCTCTGAAGGAGTCAAAGTCTGCTTTTTCTGAAGTCCAGGGTGTGTATTTTGCTGCTTTCCTTTCTTCCTTTGGTCAGGATCCTGAAATCTACCATCTCATGATCACTGCTTCCCAGGCTGTCACCCACCTCTACTTCCCCTACTAGTTCCTCCCTGTTTGTGAGCAGCAGGTCAAGCTACGCGTGGCCCCTGGTCGGTTCCTTCAGCACTTGTACCAAGAAGTTATCCCCAACATTCTCCAAAAACTTCCTGGATTGTCTGGGTACTGCTGTATTGGTCTCCCAACAGATGTCAGGTTATTAAAAGTCCCCCATGAGAACCAAGGCCTGCAATCTGGAAGCTTCTCTCAGTTGTCCGAAGAAAGCCTCATCTACCTCATCCACCTGATCCAGCGGTCTATAGCAGACACCAACTACAGCATCACGTCTGTCGCTTCCACCTCTAAACTTAACCCATAGATTCTCAACAGTCTTTTCTCCCTCTAAATACTGAAGCTCCGAGCAATCATACTGCTCACTTACATACAATGCAACTCCTCCTCCTTTTCTCTCCTGCCTGTTCTTCCTGAACAGTTTATACCCTTCCATGACAGTGCTCCATTTTCTTGGTCTCTCTCTTGCATATACCTTCTGACAGGTATCCTGAACAGCCTTTCATTTCACACTACTTCATTGTAAGCTTCTGAACTTCAGCCCTTATCTAGTCAGAAAAGAGGGAAAACCTTTACCTGCAGAACACTAGTTTGAAAGCCACTAGTTTTTATAGAAAAGCTCAACCTCAGAAAGCATCATGCAGAAATGTTAATAGGGGAACATCCAGTCAGCATAGTTTAATCTAAAACATATCAGGTCAATTGACATTAGAGATTTCTTGATCAAACTATGTTTCAAGTAAAAAGTAAAAGTTAAATTGAAATGTCCTATTTACCCTTGCTTTATGATGCATTATATCTGTTAATCTGCATATTTATAATGTGCTTATCAATGTGTACATTTGATGTTTAGTATAAAGGATTGACAGGGTGGGTTCATTTATTTTTATGCAAAGAAAAAAAAACATGGCACACTGGAATGAAGATAAATACAAACCAAATTCTCTCTGGCACTTGCACAGCTAATTGGTTAGATTAAAAAAGATTCTTAGAACAAAAAGGTAAGTAACTACTCATAACTCTTCTCACTATGGCCCATGTAAATTCTCCAAATTTTTTCACTAGCATACTTCTAACTAGATTCCACAATAGATAACCAAAAAAGAAAAGAGTCAGAGGGCTGTAAGTATGTTTACAGTTCAGTGAGGATAAAATGCCTAGTTAAAGGAGAAGTTAAAATTTCTTCAGTATGGTGACTATTGAGATATAAACTTCTAAGTCCTCTTTGTCAGAGAGCTCATGGGGGCTAGACTGACTAGCTCTAAGAATGTTTTCCAGCAGGACATTAGCAGAGTTAATGTCTCAGAAGATATAGATTGTTTCTCCATAGTTAGTTTGAAATCTTGTTGGCAATACTATAGCTGGTTATACTCAAATTTTGTGGGTCAGTTTAAGAGGTACAAATACTTTCCAACATGACTATAACATAACACTCAATGGTCCTACTGATGAAGGGGTTTTTTATACTGTTCAGAGCTAAAAGTTTGTTTCATGATGTTTTGGTGAGTTCTTCAATTTCTCCAGCAGGAAGTGCTCTATCTGCTTCCTCACTGGTTGCTTCTGTTCTCCCACATGTACGTTTCTAAAGTGGAGTCTTCTTCCTTTAATCCATTTATAGAATTCAGATACATGAAAAATACTGAGAATCTGAAATGCATATCAATAAAAGTGGTCACAATCTAATTTAAAAAATATAAAACAAAGTCACCAGTAGGGATGTTAAAATGTATTAAGTAACATGTAAAATATTAAGTAATTTTCAGCAGTTATTGTAAAATATATTAAGTAATATGTAAAATGTATTAAGTAAGTTTCAGCAGTTATATAGTTACACGCAGGAAGGCAACTGGCTCCCTGATAAGCTGGGGTGGGGGTGGGGGATGGCTTTTAAGCTGGCTCCCCATGAGTACCAAGATCCTGAGAGGTTAACCAATGAGCCCATGCTCATCAGTTAGCTGTGTACATGGTTACACTTTCACATCCCTAGTCACCAGCACCATATTCTAGGTCTCTCAGTGCATTATCTATTTTGACGGTAAACTCCTTAAGGCAGGGATCATGTCTGTCTTGGCTGCATATTTAGTGATGTACAATAATAATAATACAATAATAAACATTGGGGATTTAAATATTCAGGGCATTCACTTTCAGGCTGTGTTTAGTACCTTTTTATTATTATAGATCTTCTTTGTTATTGTATTGAATATGTTATGTGTAATCTGGGGAGAAACTGTTGTCTTAATGTAGAGTGCTTCCTCTTTGTAAAGTAATATTACGGCTAAGTTGCACAGAGCTCATTGATATTAGACCATGTTCCACTGGAGTTGGATTTCTTCCATGAAAAGAAAATGAGTCATTACTATAATCAACAAAGCATGTTATGTCTGGCAAGTGCTCTCAAAATTATTTCACTAGATGTCTCTATTTGTGAATTAAATATTGCTCTTTTGAAACATTTGCGGTTTGAGGTAAGAATCAACTCTATCCCTCTGAAGAATCTGCCCTTTTATCCTAAAGCAAAGCAAATTCAGAGTATGGTGCCCAGATGTCTGCCCCTCCCACTGATACCTTTGCATTTTCTCCCACAGCATCTTCTCTAAATAGAATACCTTCCCTGTGGTGACCCAGGCAATGACTACCCCATCAAGATGATGGCCTGAGGATTTTACAATCTAAAACTACCAAGAATGGTGCAGGACAACACAAAACAGTACAGACCTCACTACGGAGTGTGATCCTACTCTGAAAATTGTATGTAAAAAATGGAAATTTCTTACTCAACAGATCTGATCATTGTGCACTCAGAGTCCTGTCACTTACTATACACTAACAGTACCATCTTTGCATAATGCATATGATTACTTATCCATGACTGCTTACATGATAAACGACTTTTCCTCTCTTGGACACATTATACAAGATACAAATATTATACACCCACCTTGCACATGTGTGGGGAGAATAGCCATGTGATAATCTGCGGAATCATGAACTTGTCACTGAACTGCTCTCAACTGACAAATCCCCTGCCGTCTGGGCTAAAATTCCAATACTCTAAGCAGCTATAAACCACCACCATTTCCTGAAATTATCAGTCTTGACACAAAAGTGTGGTGTTCTTATTCCAAAAGAAGAAGTTCTTCCTTAAAGTTTATGCTTATCTGAGGCCAAAGTGACAGCTTTTCTATGCCTTTAACATTGTATATCCTATTGCCTTACAGGACTAGAATAAGTGTTATGTCCTTGTAATGGGAAGATAACCAATTCCTAAATGGGATCCAACACTAACTTCAAATCCTGGAAGATCCTGCGATTAAGTACTTTACAGCTGTGGTATTTTTAGACATAAAAACTACTTTAAAACAATCTAGAAATGGTGGTATTTTTGTTCTTTTTTTTTTTCTTTTATAGCTCCCTGTAGAGAGGAATTCAGGGTAACCAGGAGTCTTAAAATATCCGGCTTTACATAAGAACACTTGGAAAAATAGTTCTAATAAGTGTTAAAACTTTAAAATAAATAATTTTAACATCTATTGTAGAATTTTCTACGGTATATACAGCACATATAATAGTGTGGCATAAAGATTTCACCAGGACTCATTGCAATTATGTACATAATTCACTCAAGAGTAACATGGCCTTCCCAGTCTCAAATTGATACTACTATTTCTTAGGTCTCATACAGTACTTTTCTTCAGTATCTCTCAAGCACTTTGCATCTTTAATGTAATTATCTTTCCAAAATTTCTCAGAGGTAGGGAAGTATTAGCTCCATTTTACAGATGGGAAAGTGAGGCACAGAGAAGATAAGTGATTTGCCCTAGGTCACAGAGGAAGTCAATGGCAAAGCACAGAAGAAAAACTTGAGTCTCAAGTCCTTGGCTTCTGCGCTAACCACAGTATCATCCTTTTCTTTCCAGCGTCATGAAACTTCTGTATTACAATACTTTGTATTCTATACACACCAAAGAAAATGCCACAACATTTTAAACGAAAAAAATGTTTAGAAATGTCAGAGCGTTTAACAGAATGCTATCATGAATTCTGTGGATAAAAATCCGATACACAAACATGACAACCAGCAGTCTCATTATTTCCTCTTCCTTAGTTTAATCACTAGCTGCCAAGCATCCATGTGTTTTTCTGTGGAGCACACCTGCCAAATGCCTCAAATAGGACCTAGCACTCTCTTTGGAATGCTAGCAAGCAATGGTATCAGAGTCCATGATCTACAGGCTAAATAGTAAAAAGATTAAATATATTGTTTCTAATTTATTTATGTTTAATTTTTTCCCCTTGACTCTCCTTTTCCTGCATGGCACTCCTAAGGGAATTCTGTGCCAATAAAATTTTTAAAAATTAAAATTCTTCAAATTTTCTCAATAAAGAAATGTGCGGTCTCCAATATGGCAGTGGGGAGCACAGGCCACTGGCTGCATGAATGTGGGAGATTACCCTGTATCGCAGCTCCCAGGCCACAAACTCAGCAGCAAAGCTGTACCCAACTCTCACGCCGTACAACGGTTCAATGTGCCCCAGAAACACCCCAGAATCTTGCTCCTCCATGCCAGGCATGGGCAGGCAGGCTCAACCGGGCAGGATCCAAGAGCAGAGTGGCTTGCAGGTGGAGGAGATACAGGTGTGGGTTGAGAGGGTTCTGTGTGGGGCAATGTGGGTGCAGGTGGTTCAGAGTGGAGGCTGAGAGTGGGGGGGATTGAGATGAAGGTAGTTGGGGCACAGCCAGGAGGCCTGGGTGTGGGGGACTCAGTGGACGATCTGAGTATTGGGGGATTGGAAATCAGTGGGGTGATGGTCCCATGCAGCTAATTGGGGCTCAGTTGGCTAGGGATCCAGGTCCAAGGGTCTCCTTGTGGTGCAGCAGGTCCAGAAGAAACGGGCTCATCAGCGTGAGGGGTCAAGTGTGAAGCTCAGTGGGGTACAGGGATGGAGGAGGAGGAGCCTGGTAGGAGGTCTGAGTGCAGGCAGTGAGACTTGGTGAGAGGTCTGGGTATGGAGAGATTCTGGATGTATGGGGATTGGGCAGATAGGGGAGCAGCTCCCCAAACAATGACCCTCACCCCCTGTAGCCGAAGCCCAATAAGGGCACGAAGTGGGGCGGGGTGTGTGTGCGCAACGCAGAGCCTCTTGCAGGCAGGGAGGCTACTGAAGGTGTGTCTGACCCCACTGTGACCAATCCTTGAAGGGCAAGAGCAAGTTCCATCCTACCCTACTCCCAAGCCAGGAAGGATTCACAGCTGAGCCTTGAGCAGGATAGGAGCCACCAGCCAGGACATACCCAGCCTTGTTCTCTCCCACCCCCAAGTAGTGATTTACCTCTCTAACAGCTGTGGCTTCCCTTTCCCCCACCCCATGTCAAAAAGTTATTTTTCTGTAGGGAAGCAAAGAAATCTGCAGGGGACATGAATTCTGCATACAGGCAGTGGCAGAGAACTCCCCCAGGAGTAGAAGTGGTGTTGAATCCTGGTTATGCTCGTAGTTTATTGTTAATAATCTCTTTAGTTACCAAATTTACATTATGACTAATGTTTCTGGGGTGTAAGTGTTTTTTGGTAATTATCTGAGATGCCAGATAATTTACATGTAGGCACTACGTGTTCAGAAACATCTAACTCTTTATTCAACGTTTTAAAAAGTTTTGCATATTATATAAAAGTGTGTAAGCTACTATTGCAAGATGATATTCTCATGATAATACTTACATGATTACTTGTTTGCAAATGCAAACATGGTTCATTTCTAGTTATTGCCCAGATTGCAGAAAAAGGTAAAGATAAATTAGTTTATTAGAAATTAAAGTCTGTATTTTTTTTAAAAGGGACATAAGTTATCTTTTTATCTCCTGCCAATACACTGGCAATGGAAAAACTTAACCAGTGACTCCTAAAACTAATAATGGACATTCTAAGTATAAAACGTCATTAGCCATATTTCCTACTCTCAGACAATTCATCAATGACTTAACATTACAGAGGAGCTGAAGCTTCATTATCTCAAATAATATATTTATTCATAGTTAATTATGCATATCATAACAATTTGGAACTTTCTTGTGATGCTGGAGATGAATGAAGCTATAAAAGAGACTGTACTAATACATCTGTGTCACAGACCAGCCACAAGTATATTAAAAAAGTGAAAAAACACTTATTCTACAAATCTACACGTTAAAGATGAATGAAAATAAATGAAATGTCTTCACAATCCATGTCATGAATGCAGAAATTCAATTTCTCTCCATTACATGCTGAAATCTCCATATTGGATAAACTACAAGGAGAAAAAAATGGTAGGACAAAGTAACTTGACCAACAAGCAGAACCAAATCTCCCCCTCAGTGGGAGGGACAGCTGAAGAAAAAATTAATTTTATTATATCATATGGTCTTGATCTTCTATTTTTCTCCTTACATTTAGCAGCAATCACATGCACAATGGGGAGACTTGGGAAAGATAGGGAGCTAAAGCAGATTAGTATGAAATGGGTCTAGAGACAAAAAATGTCAGGTCCCTCTTCCTGCAGATTGCCATCTGGGCAGGAGACTGCTTAGTGACTCCAAATCAAGCAGTTTGCTTATCAGAGAGAGTGAGGCATGCACATTGTGAGCTGCTGCTGTGGATGGCAGGTACTTGGGCATTTCACAGCCTGAAATCAAGGAACATAACCTGCCATCTGGGCAGGAGACTGCTTAGTGACTCCAAATCAAGCAGTTTGCTTATCAGAGAGAGTGAGGCATGCACATTGTGAGCTGCTGCTGTGGATGGCAGGTACTTGGGCATTTCACAGCCTGAAATCAAGGAACATAACCTGCCTTAATCTAATCACTGCAGTATAAGCACATCTGAAGTAAAGATTAAAAAAAAAATCAAAATGCCTACTTGCAAAAAAAAAAAAAAAAAGTAACAAAAAGTTTCTTTAAGCCTACTACTTTGAAACCTTTAGCTTTAAACAAAGTCTACTCTGACCAAAAAAATCATGTGGAATATTGGATAAATAACTTCATTTTGGAGTGGTCATTTGGCTGAAAAAATACTGTTATCACTTCTCTGGCTGCCGAGGACTCAGACATGCATGATCACAAGATCAGGACAGCAGGAATGTTACGACAAATTTACTATTCCATCAATACAAAATGGTGTGTACAAAAACTTGTTCCTTGAATATTATATTTTTAGGACTGTTACTCTAATTAGACTATATTTCAATCCACATAAATAGAAGATGAACAATTTTCTTCAAGAACTTCCATTATCTTTTTAGGATAAAAGATTATTTTCTTAATGATTTATAACCTATTTGCCTTCCTATACCAGGTTAAATAGTAGACTTATCCCTTTCAAATGGACCACTTTCTGGTGTCCATTATTTAATCACAGCCATGTTAATTATTAATAGGATAGTATAAACATATTTGCTATTTTATTAATTTTACTTGAAATAATGCCTGGCTAAAATACTTAACACACAACATTTTAAATGAGTAAAGTTTATGGTTATGAAACCAAGACAAAATATTCTAAAGATTGCAGGGGTGGGTTCCTAGATGAGTATGATTACTCTCACAGGCTTTGGGGGACAGGCCAATCCTTGCCTAGAGACAACCCCCAAACCTCAAACAAATCCTTTCCAGTAACCATGCAGCACACCATCATTCTCCTCCAGGAACCTACTGTGGTGCCAGTTCTGTCCACACATCTAAACAAGCGATATCACCACAGACCCTAACCACATCAGAGGCTCATTTAACTGCATATCCACTAATGTGATCTATGCCATCAAATGCCAGCAGTGCCCCTCTGCCATGTATATTGGCCAAACTGGACAGTCTCTACAAGAAAGAATTAACAGACACAAATCAGATATCTAAAAAGGCAACACACAGAAACCTACATGTTTTGTTAGTCTCCAAGGTGCTGCAAGACTATTTGTTGTTTTTTAAATTTCGCTTTAAATTAGATGTTCATCTCTGCATTAAGGATGTTAAGGACTAGTCGCTTATCGGATAGTCGAGTCGAATAGTCGCTCTCCCCTCCCTTGCAGCCACTATCAAATAGAGGCAGCAGGGGGTGGGGGGGAGATGAGGGGGTATTTCAAAGTGGCAGCACCACATGGAGCCCGCTATTGGTGCTTCAGGTGAATGAACATTCAACGTGTTAAAACAAGTAAATGGGACAAGAGCGTTTGAATGGGCTCACAATGCTGAACATAACAGTGATGTTACATGTAAATTAGATTTTTCTTCAATTATAAATGAGTTTGCACACAACAAAGCCAGAAACATTCCTAAAACAAAAAGTTTTGCTTGCAGTGGAAACTCACAATTAAAGTTACATTTTTAATATACATGCTATTGGTATAATGACTTAACTGTTAATAAATAATTGTCTCAGGTGTTCATTTTCATATATTCTTTTGGTTTTAGTATGACCCTGTGGATTAAAAGTTAGATATCTTGGGAGGCTGGGGCTGGGTTGGAGCCTCTAAACTCAAAATGGCCTGGGCACCTGTCATCCTCTCAGAGGGCCTCCCAACTACACTTCTGGGTCCTAGAGGTTTTCAAGGCTCAATTCAACAAGTAGTACCTCCCGTGTCCTCCTTCCCCATGCCCTGCTGGAAGCAAAAGCGGGTCCTCTATGCTTCTATTGGCATGCATATGTACTGTTAAACACACACAAAACATTCAGAGGAGCTGTGTGTATGCGTCATTATGACTACATACCCCATCATTCGCAACTGCTGTTTCAGAATCTTTCTAGAAAAGCACTTCATGTCCACAAAACACCAAACCTTTTCATGATCAGTCATGTCCTAAGAAATACTAAATAATTCAGTTCTGCGACTCAAATTTAAGTCACCACATTTAAATGGAAAGCGCTTTGGTGCAAGAACATTTTGTCAGTAAAGCATCATTCACCGCAATAGGGCAGTATCCCCTTACAACTGCAAAACACATTATGGAGATTATTGAGGTAGTAGTGCTGCCCATAGTTAGGGTTGCGTGATACTTAAAACAGTTGCTCTCAACCTTTCCTGACTACTGTACCTCTTTCAGGAGTCTGATTTGTCTTGTGTACCTCCAAGTTTCACCTCACTTAAAAGCTACTTGCTTACATAAATCAGACAGAAAATACAAAAGTGGCATAGCCACACTACTACTGAAAAAAATTCTTTTTTCGTTTTTACTATATAATTATAAAAGTAATCAATTTTGTACTTGCATTTCAGTGTATAGTACATAAAGCAGTATAAAGAAGGCACTGCATGAAATTTTAGTTTGTATTGACTTCGCTAGTGTTTTCTATGCACAAACACCCTGTCCCCCACAGCTCCTCTACTAGCTATTTTAAATTCCTTCTCCCACCCAGTTCCACCTGCTTTGTGTATCATCATATGACCCCATTCAGCTGTTATTTCCATACCTCACTGCAACTTGTTCCTTTCCCTAAACTGACCGAACAGGTGACAGCAACAGGTTTTAAAATCAAATATATTAATAAGTTAATTTGGAGGTGCCCTCAGCAATGCCAAGTATTGAGGGTTAAAAGCATAGATGGGGCAAGGTCACGTCTTCTCCTCAGGATCTCTGGGCAACTCAAGCGATCCTCCACTGCAACTCCATGCTAGACCTGTTCATCCTCATTTCTCTGTGCAGGGACATGCAATACTATTCCAAAATAAATATTGTGAAGTTATTACAAGAGAGGATATAAAATATACCTGTATTTATACCACTGGAATCAATAACCCATATCTGATTAAATTTTAGTGATCAATACAAGCAACATCCAGCAGAAAGATCTACTGGATTTTCAGATACATACAGTAAATTCTACTTAACTAGCCTAGTGTCAAATTAAGCACTATGAACATGCACATTTTATTTTACATTATTGCCAATATATTTGCCCAGTTTTAGGCTTCCAAATAACGTATACGCAGATTCATACCCCCCACCCCTAAAAGTTAGTTGTTTAAGAGGGGTAAGGGTAGTGGAGCACCCACAGGGACAACCATCTCAAAGAATCTGTCACTGCACAGGTGAGTAAATTTCTCTTCTTCGAGGAGTGTTCCTGGGAGTGCTCCACTATCAGTGATTATAGAGCCATGCCCCGCAGTGGAGGGTTTTTGGAGTTGCTTGATGGACGGAGGATAGCACTGCTTGACCAAGATGAGCATCAGCAGCTGACTGTCTCCAAATTGTAGTGTTTGGGAAAGCTGTGGGTTGATGCCCAGGTAGCTTCTTTACAAATGATAGGTACATCCTTGAGGAAGGCTACTGATGTAGACATACTCCAGGTAGACTAGATGAGAAGACCAGGAGGAGGTTCCACGTCATGTTCTTGGTAGTGTAGTAGGATAAGTTAGAGACAGTCATGTTGAGAGGCATTATTGTGGAAACAAATGATCTGGAGGATTTTCTGAATGTCCTTGTTCTCTCTATATAGAATGCAAATATTCTATGAGCATCCACTGTGTGAAAGGACACCTCCCTTTTGTCAGTATGTTTTAGGGAAGAATACAGGTAAGTACATAGGCTGGCAGAGATGGAAGAATGAGGCCACTCTGGGTATGAATTTAGAGTGTGAGCAAAGGATTATCTTTTCCTTGAGGAATGTGATATAAGGTGGGTTGACCATCATGGCATCCAGCTCTCTGACCCTGCTGAAGTGATTGCCACTAGAAAGGTGATTTTCATGGAAAAGTCTAAAAGCAAACAGGTAGCTAGAGATTTGAAGGGCTTTTCCATGAGGATGCGGAAGACTAAGTTAAGGTCCCACATAGGAGTAGGGTGTCTCAGTGTAGGGTAAATATTCTGTATGCCTTTGGGAAAGCATTTAGTGAGAGGTTGAGTGAATACAGAAAGCCCTTCTACCTGGGAGTGAAAAGTAGTAATGGCAGATAAATGCACTCTGAGTGAGCTAATGAAGAGGCCCAATATTTTTTAGCATCAACATATAGTCTAGTACTATGGGTAATGGAGCTATTTGTAAAGAGAAGAGTTCAGAATTGGAAATCATGTGCAGATGAAACCAAAAAGATACTTGTGGAGGTGAAGCTTACATGTCTCACTGCATGAAGGCCATTTTTGCCAAATCACAGCAGCTAGACCAAAAAAGAAAATACATGTACATAATCTTTTAAATAATCTGTATTCTAGTTGTGCCCAAAACATGCCTGGGACTATCCATACACAGTCCCTGAACTAAAGTTCCTGTGAGCTAGTAAGACAAACAAAATATGATTGTGGCGAGAGGGATGCATTTAATCAATAAAGGATATTCTGTAGAAGAAACTGTGTCCAATGATGCACTCATTTCCATACTTGTCAGTAGAGAAGAGAACATATGTTTCAGGGAACTTGGGACTTGTGAAAATGCAGAAATGCTAGTGATGAGATGTCATCCAATTACTCATAAGTATATAGCTATGTTAGTCTGGAATAACATCATGTAAAGCTGCCATATGGACCTGGATCAATACCGGTTTACCAATCTCTGAGACTAGCCTTTCCCTTTTAGTAAACCACACAGGTCAAAACTAAAAATGGCAATATGTTAGAAATAGCCTATAAAATACATTAAATAAAAATTAGACTTTGGTATCGTTATCTGTCTTCAGAAACAGCCAAGGTATAAGCCCAGACAAAGGATGAAATAGAGCAGCACTGAGGTTTGTTTATTTGTACAAATTCTTAACGGTACAACAATATTTTCTCTCTCTCTCTCTCTCTCTCAGAGTCTGGAGGCAGGCTGCGGCCACGACAGATTACTTTCCATTTTGCAGGCGGCTGAGGCTGGCCAGGCTACAGCTACCTGGAGATCGGCCGTGAGGCGATGAGTGTCCCCAGAGTTCCTTCAGACCTGTGGGAGGGCTCTACCGCTTTCAGTCCCATCCCAGGTTTGGCATGCTGTTACATCTTTTCTGAGGAGAACCACCTGGCCTCCTGTTACACCAATTTATACACTTTGAAGGATTCTTCCTTGTAACCATAAAAGGTAATATATGCTGTACTACCTTATGACTGGTGGTTTCTCACTCACTTCCTCATGCACTTCATACATTGACAGGTTACATATTCATAAGCATAAATACAATTGATTCTACAGAGCAATATGTCTTTAAGCAAGCTTCTAACATCATTGAGGATTTTCCGCTGCTTGGCACAAGAAGAAACTGTTCAGTCTGCACCTGAAAGAGCAAATGGGGGGGGGGGGTCCATCCAGCTACAGGAATGAGTTCAAATAAGTGGAGAAGAGTATGGGAAATTGAGGTTGGTAGTGTGAACAAAGGTTAGAGGTACGTTGGAGACAGTAAGATGGGAACACTGAAGATAGCAAGATATGACCTATGGATATGTTTTGGCTATAACTGGTTTTAAAATCATAATGCACCAGCCAGTTATAGAAATTGAAATGACGATTGTTTTGGAACTCTACAGGATCTATAATAAGTAACCTTTCAGATTATTCTAGAGTTGTTTATTACTGGTAATTTTTTACTTCCAGTTTAGTTTTTGCAATAGAAAGGTAGTTGAAATTGGATACTGAGTGACAAACTACTGCTAAAAAACAGTCAGATTTATGTAGGGATAAAAATGAAAGAAGGGATACAGAGATTCTAGGAAGTCTTTTTTAGCTCACTCAACACTAGCCCAGAAATAGTTAGGAAGCTGAGAAAGGGCCAATCAATGGGAAAAGCCATGATGAGGGTTTAGACTGGAGATGCAAAACCAGATTGGCAGATGAAACTCAGTTCTACAAATGTAGGCTAGGCTAGTATTAAAAAAAGCTGGCAACAGAAATAGGAAGGAATTAAGGAAGTTTGTAGACACCATTAAGGGATGTATTAAGGGAGGCAAGGAAAGGAAAGGAAAGGATGTATTAAAGGAGGCAAGGAAAGAACCCACAGAAAGAGGATCCCTTGAGGGGAAAGGCATATGCAGAAGAAAGATGGGTGGAGAAGAAAGCCTGTAGGGGGTCAGAATAAGAAGCAATCACAGGAAAAAGGTAGCAAGGCTGGGGACTTTGCAGATTTTAGCTTTGTGTTGTAGGGTCCTTGGGCTGGAACCTGGAGTAGTGGATGGGCCTAGGTTTCCCTGCTAGCCACTGACATAGCGGCAGTGCCTGGACAATGGATACCATGAGGCACTGCACCCTGGAAGGGCAACCTTATAATGATTTGGCCAGAAGCCAAGTCATGAACAGGAAGCTGCAGCTCCTGGAACAAGAAAGGGACCACAGGATGAGAGAAAGGACAACGAGTTGAGAGACTGCAAGGGGAAGCATCAGTTCTGGAAGAAAGCTAAGCCCCAGAATAGGTAGTAGATGACACTACTGGCAGTGAGTGAGTCTCCTTTGACAAGCACTTATTGTTGCACTCTCTCAGACCTGCTGCGGAACAAACCCGGACAAAGGGTGGGCTGGAGCAGTATTGCTTTTGGGGTTGTTTATTGGTACAGATTCTTAAGGGTAAGGTGATACTCACACACATAAATCACATTCATGCTGGCAGTGTGGAGGCAGGCTGCAAGTGCAGTGTAGTTTACTTTAGATTTTGCTGGTGGCTGGAGTGCTGCTGGCCAGGCATCAACTTCCCAGAGACTCGGCCATGAGGTTCTTTGGGAGATCCCTTTGGATCTGCAGGAGGCTTTACTTTCTCTGGGACGGTCCCAGGTTTCTGCTGTGTTGTTACATCTTGTCCGAGAGAGAGACTTTTACCTGGCTGCTTGTCACGTTAATTTATGCACTTTGCTGGGTCCTTTCTTGACTTAAAAGGTTGCTGTCTTATGATTGGGCATTTCTTATTCACACTTGCTTACGCACTCACACATTCATAAGCAGGAATACAACTGCAAAACATTGAAGATGATAGGGTCTTTTTAACATAACAGGAAATGTCTAAACCACATTTGCTTAACAGGAAGCTTATTCAGACTACAGCGAGGGAGGCAGATGGGGGACTGCGGCTAAGGGGACAGATTGGGGGGAGGCTGCTGCTGGCTACACTTATAGAATAATATTTAATACACATAAGTAAAGAGAGGACTGCAATCCTTAGTTCACTTAGTCACCTATCCAACTAAATTGCTCTGTGGCCTTGAATAAATTACTTACCTTAACCTGTGTCTGCAACGCCACCAGTGCCTGTACCAAGCCCAGATCAGAAAGGAGAGGTTGGTCAAAGAGGTAACTTACCTTCACCATAAAAAAAACTCTTGAGCTATAGAAACGACTCACATTATCATGAAATCTTTGCTTTGGCCTAAAGAAGAGAAAGAGCATTTTTATGAATTTATGACAGCAGATGATGAAAGCCTTTGAGAAGTCGTCCAACCTCTGTTCCAAACTCTGATGGCCAAAACTAATACTAATCCAAAGCCACCTGAAACATACAGCTAGCACAAGTAATCAGAGAAATGGGAAGTTATAAAATCAATGTCCTAGGCTGTGTGAGGTTCAATGGAAAGATCAAGGCTTGCTAATATCAGGAGACAAAATAATTATTTACTCAGGTGAGCGTAAACATGAGTAAGGAGTCAGAATTATAATGATTACAGCTGTGAAAGTGTCACTAATGGCCTGGCAGACAGTATCAGACAAGATACTCACAGCAAGATATAAATCCAGACAGACAAAGTATGCTGTAGTACAAGTATATGCATCCACAAATGATGCAGACAAAGAGAATAAGGAAACGTGATGAAATGAATACTGAATCCTGGCATAGCGCTTGTTATGGAAGACTTCAATGCCCAGATTGGGAAGAATAGGAGAGGCTAGGAAACAGTTATAGGCCCTCACACTGGAACATTGTCAAGTAATGGTATTAGAGTCCTAGAATTTCATGCAGAAAACAATCTTAGTATTTGCAACTCATTTTCAGCACAAAAAATTCATAAAAAGAGATCTGTGTATCACCAGATGGTTTAATACAGAATAGACTATATATGTATCAGTAAAAGACGGAAAACATCTGTGATACGTGCCAGAGTTTTTAGAGGAGCAGACATAAGTAGTAACCATTATTTACAGAAAGTAAGCATTAGATTAAAGTGGAAAAGAAGACTAACAGACCCAAGCAATCTGACATAAAAAAAAGCTGCAAGACTCTGCATTATAGAATGCATAACGCACAGAACTTAGAAAGAGAGTTGAGGCTCTCAGAGACTATGAAGCAAACAACGTAGAGAAATGTTGAGATCAACGAAGAGGAACTGCCAGAGCTAGACATCGATGCATCTCAGACGTAAGTTGATGCGGTTTAGAAAGCTTTACACAAGAATGAGGCATCAGGGTTAGATGACATTCACCCTGAAATGCTCAAATATATGGGTGAAGAATTGGCGACAGAAGTATATCCATTATGCAATAAAATACGGAGAGAAGAAAAAGTTCCAGAAGAATGGACATTTATTATCAAGCTTCCAAAAATGGGAGACTTAAGTACCTGCTCGAATTGGCAAGGTTTGGCAATTTTCCGTTGCAGGAAAAGTCTTACCTAGGATTGTGTTAAACAGGATGAAAGAAAAAGTGAATTCCATGGCGAGGTCATTCATGCACAGATGTGATTTTTCCCTTAAGGAGGATTATTGAAAGCGCAAATTAATTTCAAGGAAACCTCAGTATTAATTTCATGGACTTTCAAAAAGCATTGAATACTGAAAATATGGATACAATGTGAAATATTGTTAGGCAGTATGGAATTCCAATGAAACATATCGAGGTGATGAAGGCATTTTACACTAATCAATATGGTTTAAGGTGGAATCATTCAAGATTATGCAATCTAGATTTTGCTGATGACATTGCTTTTCTATATGAAAATGCAGAAGGAGTTCCAGCATGCACAAATGAAGTTAAAGAAATGATGGAGAAGGTAGGACTGCAATTCAATGAAAAGAAATACAAAATCATGGTGTTACAAATGGATCATAATCAACTACCAATTATGGCTTTCAATTGGAAATCAAAAAATACAAAAAGAAAGAGGTAGACCTAGGATGACTTGGACTCATACGATTATCAATGACATAGTAAGGATGTAAGATGCAGATTAATCAACTAATCAAATAGCTGATATAATTTGCATTGATTAGTTGATAACGGGCGCCTCCGCCTTTGAAGTGTAGCAAGAGCCCTGCCAGCTCTTCCTACATTTCAAAGGCAGAAGCATTGCGGGGAGCACGGCTAGCGGGGGGCTCAATCAGTCCCCTGCTGGCCCTGCACTCCTGGGGGCACTTTGCTTTTGAAATGTACAAGAGCCTTCCTGGGGCTCTTCTAAGTTTCAAAATCAGGGAGTATGGGGCCAGCAGGGGACTTAAATAGTCCCCCACTGGCTCCTCACTCCCTGCTTTTGAAATGTACAAGAGCCAGGGTGGGAAGGCTTTTGTACATTTCAAAAGCAAAGCGCTGCCAGGAGCGGGAGGCCAGTGGAGGACTATTTAAGTTTGAGTCCCCAGCTCGCCTCAGGCTCCCCTGCAGTGCTTCTGCTTTTGAAATGCTTTGCTCTTGCTACATTTCAAAGGCGGAAGTGCCACCAGTTCCCCGCTGTGCCCCTACCCCTTCTCCCCATGGAGATGGTGCTGGTGGGATCCAGCTTTTAAGCCGGCTCCCCCCAGCACCAGATCCTGCTCCCCACCCTTCCTGCCTCTCTCTGATAGAGGCAGTAAGGGGGATGAAGTGACTAGTCACTTACATCCCTATGACATAGAAATATTTTTTTTTGAAAATAGGATGACTTAGGTCACATGGTAGCTGATATGCAAGCATGGAGATCCATTTGTAACACCATGGGTAGTGCAATGTCCTAAAAAGTACAGGATGAACGAGGGCTGAAGGTCTAACTTGTATCTGCATCATTTTGCCAATCTGTAAAATTGGGCACAATACTTACTTCACAGTGATGACTACTAAATATTTGTAAAATGCTCCAGAATAATTTAATGAAAAATGCAATGAGTGCAATGGCTTTGTAAAAGTGTGAAAAAAATGTAGGATTACAAAAAAGTTAGTGCCGACCTGACTTAATAGTCTAAGTCCTGCTGACTTGCATTAAGACTTAGGCTTCTGAGTCATACCATACTTTTTCAAAATGTTACCTAATCTTCTTTCCCAATATTCTAGCCTCTTATAATTTTAATAGTAGAAGGATATGTTGTATCACATTTAAAATACTTAAATAAACAGCTTTTAAAATTAGTTAAGTACCAATACTATGTTGCCTCACTATTTTTTTGGAACCTGATTCTATTTCTCAAGTAGTCAAAGATACTCATGTTAAACTAACAGCAGCAAGACTTGCAGCTCTTACTGGCTTTCAGCAGCTTTGAAAAAATAAGTCACAGCTGTTTATAACCCACATATGTGCTTTCTTTTAGAAAAAGGAAAATGGCCAGACATAGCTTTGTGGACTTTTGTCCAAGTAAGATTTTAAGCTAATTTCACATTTGCCTTTGGCATGAAAATCAGATGCCTTGGAAATTGATAACAATCATGGACATTTAGATAATCTCTCTAATGACATCTAATATGAACCTTTTATTTCCCCCCTCCTCTCTCAGTTTCTTACTGAACCTCAGCCGTTAATGTAAAATAAAGTACATTAGGGACCTCATTCTTGCAGCTCCTTTCCTCATGGCTATTTTATCTTGGCTTAATGATTCAGCTATGAAATGACAGACCTTGCTGCCACGATAGTTCTGGTCTGTGTCACCCACACAAGGTATTCATCCAAACATGCACATGTATGACTGATATGGAATCATTTTTGGCCATTAGTTTCAAGAAACGATTAATTACTTGTGTATTTGCATGCAGTGTGGTTGCTGATAAAGATAGTGAAACACTAAAAATATCATTGGGAAATAAAGTACCTAAATTATAATAAAAACATTTTTTTCATCTTAAACCATTCTTGTGTACGTATCCATTGCCCGCAAGTTAGTACTTAAGGAGTTAAACACACATGGTTGCTCTTTCCCTACAAATACGATTACATAACATACCTGAAAGGATTCAGAATATTGGGAAGTGAAACTTTATATTTACTGCCTCAGATCTGCCTATACTAGAGCTAATGAAAGTCAGGGCCGGGCAGTGTTATTTGATAAAGACAGATATAAAACTAAGCTGTCTAAGACAATAAAACCACCTGTCAGTCCAATAACCACGGGTATAGGAATCCTACTTAACTTGAATCTTAAGAGAACAGAAAGGATGACAGCCATGTGCTGTTCTTGTTTTCTTTTTAAACATTAAGGATTTTGAATGATATTGACAATTCTTCAATTTAAAGTATTATTTGTTAAGACTCAGAATACACTAAGTAATGTATCAAGCCACAGATAATGAAGAAAATCTCTGGCCTATAGAATCTAGAAGATGAATTCAGAAAAGGAAGACATGCTGGAAAAGTACAGGTTGGACCTTGCTGGTCCGGCACCCCGGGGACTTGACTGGTCCTGAATGAGCAGATTTGCCGGACCAGGGGAGGTCCCTCCTCTCCTAACCCGTGCTACCACCAGGTTAGGGATCTAGCCTTCTTCCACTGCTGCCCCAGCCCCATGGGGCTCTTTAGGTGCCACTGGTCCCGCTGCTGCCAGGGCCAGAGCACCAGCCAGAGCTCCACAGCTGGGGCTGAGCTCTGCAGATGCCTGGCTCTGTGGCTGGGGCCCAGCTCCACGGCTGGGGCCCAGCTCCACGGCTGCCGTGGGGGCTGTAGCCCCATGGCCGCTGCGGGGACCAGAACTCCCTGCTGTGTCGCCCGCTCCCCACCTCCCCTGACATACACACACACTGGGCTCCTGGCTGAGTCACCAGTGCCCCCTACGGCACTCCTACCCCACTGCCAATAACATTCATAGTCGGTGCCAGATCACAGATGTTGCCAGATCAGGGACTCCCTCCCAGTTAATGGAGGTACAACCTGTAGTTATCTTATTGGGGGTTGTGTTACAATTGTATTACAAAATTCAACCTCATACCTCAATATTATAATTATTATTGTAGGATGCAAAGCATCTAATGAGTATATCGTAAACAGCATCTAAGGTTGTACAAAATACCAATGTCTCCAGGTTCCTCATGAATTTAGAGAGTGGGCATCCCAGGGTTGCTTTTAAATCTAGTATGATGTATTTTTCTAAATGCTATTTGGCTCAAGAAATTAATTGTTACTGTTATTAGTTATAGCTCAACAGACATGAGTCAGCCTGGCAATGGTCTAAAAGTCAGATATTGGGATAAATGTGACAACTCAAAGATTAAAACCTTCAAAATAAAAGAAGATTTTGAAACATTATAAAGAATAATCTGGCAACACCCTAAACCAGGGCTATTCAAGTTTGGAAGCCCTGGGAGTCACGATGATACTCACAGAACATGGTGAGAGCCACAACTTACATGTAAATATATGCAAATAGCTTCTTTCACATTAACGGACATGAAAACAAAGATTAAAGCAAGACTACAACTCAACACACAGGCCCCATTTAAGACAGTTCTACTGATATTAACAAAATGCAATATTTATCCGATTTCCACCCATATGACAGCACTTTTACTGAGCAATGGCAGTCCAGGAATTTAACTACTAAAATGCCTATCAACAGAAGACCATTATATTGACTACTTTTTTGTTTTGGCTCCCACCCGCGGGCCGCGTGTTGAGCCCTGTGTAAAACTAAACTGCAC
Source organism: Pelochelys cantorii (assembly GCA_032595735.1). Taxonomy (NCBI): domain Eukaryota; kingdom Metazoa; phylum Chordata; order Testudines; family Trionychidae; genus Pelochelys; species Pelochelys cantorii. Next base: position 53,857,518 of record CM064326.1, read on the forward strand.
CGCAGGCCGCAAACAAACAGGCCATGGGCCGTGTATGAGTAGCCCTGTCCTAAACACATACCGGGGAACACATTTGATACAACATTTAAATAAAGAGAGATTTTAAAGAAATACAAGTTGGAAAATACTTGATAAGTTAGCAAACTCTAAATTACAGGCTCCGCAGAAAGTGTTAAAACAATTTCTCATTATGTATCTCTAAGAGCTAGGTTTTTCAGTTTCACAGAGGCACCACTTTCAGGTTTAAGGATGAGATCATCAGTAAGACTGCCAAACCCAACTAAAAATGTAAAGCTGTGGTCACCGACCAGTCGATCGTGAGGTCTTGACCAATCGACCACGATGCGTTCGAGCCCCCTCATTTCTCCCCTACCCCCGAGAAGCCCCACTGCCTACCTCCAGCGAAAATGGAGATAGTGCCGGCTTCCTGCAGGGTGGACGGAAGTCCTGCAGCTTCATGCCACTTCCAGGTGTTCCGGAAGTGCGCTGGCTGCTCCCGTCCCTAAGTTCTTTGCATGCCTGGGGGGAGTCCTCAGAGGAGGCACGTGCTGGGGCTTCCCTCCTTTGCAGGAAGGGGAGTTGGCCCTGGAGGAGGCATGCGGGGGCTTCCCTACGCCATGGGAAGGGGCGTCGGCCCCAGAGGAGGCGTGCATGGGGGCTTTCCTCCTCTGCGGGAGCTTCCCTGCGCCGTGAGTGGGGTGGGGTGAGTTGGTCCCAGAGGAGGTGTGTGCAGGGGCTTCCCTGCCGCGGGAGGAGGGAGTTGGTCCCGGAGGAGGTGTGTGCAGGGGCTTCCCTGCCGCGGGAGGAGGGAGTTGGTCCCGGAGGAGGTGTGTGCAGGGGCTTCCCTGCCGCGGGAGGAGGGAGTTGGCCCCGGAGGAGGCGCGCGCACATGTGCGCCGGGGCGGGGCGGGGCGGGGCGGGGCGGGGCGGGGCGGGGCCCTGGGAGGAGGCTGGTGCAGGGGACTCCCTGCCCCCACTGGCACCCTGTCCCCTCCCCCCAGCACCCTATCCCCTCTCTCCTGTTCCCCACTGGCACCCTGTCCTCTGCTGCAGAACCCTGTCCCCACCCCAGCACCCTGTCCCCTGCTCCCACTGGCACCCTGTCCCCTGCTGCAGGACCCTGTCCCCCCACCCCCAGCACCCTCTACCCTGATGCAGAACCCTGCTTTCACTCCAGCACTCTGTTCCCTGCCCCAGCACCCACTAGCACCCTTCCCCAGTACCATGTCCCCTGCTCCCACCAGCACAGTTGGGGCCACATAAGTGAGGCTTGGGGTTTTTTTGGGAGGAGGGTTTTTTTTTTTTTTTTTTTTTTGCATTTCCCTTGTGTGGCCCCAACTGACTTGTCTGTGGGTCAGTGACCCCCTGACTCAAAACAGGTTCCCTGCCCTTCTCATAAATAAAGACAATGCAGAAACTTTGTGTGTTTAACATAGTATTTTATTTAAAAATGAAGCCTGGCCAAAAAAAACCCCAGTTGGGGCCAAGCCCCCATCTGGCCACAGCATTATAACACTCCTGCACCCCCCAGACTCTAGATCTGAGCCTATCATACACTGAAACCCCCTGCCTTGAGTCCCTCACATACCCCAACCCAAATTCCTGCATCCTCACAGCCACAAGCCTATGGCTTGCTTAGTACCCAACCCTCCATCTGACCCCAACAGTCCCCAGCCTGGAGCCCCCTCCCCGAGCCAGCATCCCCTTCTCCACCTCCTCCTGCATCCAGATTTCCTCCCAGATCTTGTACCTCTCACCCCTTCCCACACCCAAATCCCTCATTTCCACCCCAGAGCCCACACATCCTGTCTCAACCCAGCGAGGGTACGGCTAGACTGCAGGAGTTTTTCCAGGATTCCAGAGATATCCTGGAAAAACTCTTCCGCATCCAGGGATACATTTGTTCTTCCGCTTTTTTTAGTGGAAGAGCGGACATGCTCTTTCGGTAACCCCTGCATTCCTCGTTCCATGAGGAATAAGGGGAATTCCAAAAGAAGGGTTTTTTCTAACATGTGGTTCAGTCTAGACAGGCCAAATGTTGGAAAAACCTCTTCCTACATAAGAATTGGGGGGAAAAAGTGGCAGTGTAGAGTGTATAAGGGCTGGGGATAGCAAGTGATGGTGAAGAGGAGAATTGAGAGGGAGGGGCTTCAAGGGAGGGGTGGGGTCTTGGAGGAAGGGTGGGGCAGTAGATCTTCACTTGTTCTGAGAGTTAAAAAGTGATCTTGGGTGTAAAAAGGTTGGAGACCACTGATGTACAGGAAATGCCACACACAGCCAGGGGTCAGCTAGCAAGTCCTCAGCTGACCCCAGGTTCCATGGAAATGCTGCGTGGAGCCCAGGGTTATCCCGGGCTCCGCACAGCCTGTCAAAGTGGCAGCGCTGCACGGAGCCCAGGATCAGCTGGGGACTCCCCAGCTGACCCCAGGTTCCGTGTGGTGGTCCCGCTTTGAAGTACACCCCTTTCTTCCCCCACATTGCTGCCTCTCTCTGATATCCTGTCGACTATCCGATAAGCATTTGCTTATCGGATAGTCGACTAGTCCTTTATATCCCTACCCTGAACCCCAGTCCAATGCCCCAGGTCACAATTGCCTCCTTCATCCAACATCCATCCCAGACCCTGCATTTCCTCCATTAATATCATGTAAAAGCGTGGCCCTCAACCACTTTCCAAAATCTTGGAGTGGCCTCCCATCAAAAATTATTGCCCACCCCGGAGTAGTTACCACCTGCAGTGGCTCAGAGCTGTGGGAGTCTCCTGCTGCCCATGACAACTGGGAACAACTTGACTCACTCCCCCATCCATGGTGGCTTGGAGCACTTGGTGACCCCTGCCACCTCAGATGGTGGAGGAACCTTGCAGCTATCAGCTGCCGGGGTACCCGGAGGGAAGGGGACCCCTGGCAGCTCCCAGCCACCGCAGGTTGAAGTCACAGAGGTCTCTTAAGTTAAGGATTTCATGACTTCCATTACATCCACAACAAAATCATAACATTATGCATGATCACCCCAATACCATTTTTTAAAGACAAATATAGTTATGTGCTAGGTAAAACTTTGTAAAGGTTGAGTTAAAACCTCTTGAAACTGGTGTGAATGAGTTCTCCACTTAAAATCAGTTGTAAGAGAGAGCTAAAGCAAGGCCTAACAGTCTGCCCAGACACTAGCAACACACAGGAGAAAGGTTCAGCTGCATATTGTGACAGAGATTGAAAAGAGACAAGATGGTAAAGCTGAAAGTGTATGGCTGACCTTGGAAAAAAACTAGAGAGGATTTTTGGGATGGGGTGCAGGTTAAAAAACCCTTTTTTGATGCTGTGAGCAAAAGTAACTATTTCCTGCTATTTGATTCCCTCTGCATTCACACACAGGATTTTGTACAACCTATGAAAATAAACAAAACTACTAAGAAAAATCTGACATCAATTTCTACTCCCAACTGGAGCACCAAATGTTGACTGTCTGAAGTCAAAAGGGGCAGCAGTACAATATTTACTGCATTCCAGTCCTTCAGTGGTGTAACTGGTACTTATGCATCAGCTGATCCCACTGTAGTTTGTGATAGCCCATTTCCTCACCTATCATCTGCATAATGCATAACAACATATGAGAGAGAGGGTATGTCTACATTGCATTCCTCTTTCGAGAGAGGAATGGGAATGCAAATGCAGACGAACAAATTTGCAAATGAAGCGTGGATTTGAATTTCCTGTTCTTCATTTGCATAATCGCATCCCTATTTTGAAAAAAGAAATGCTGTGTAGATGTGGTTATTTTGAAAGAAAACCCTTCTTTCAAAATAACCCTTACTCCTTATAAAATGAGATTTAAGGGTTATTTTGAAAGAAGGGTTTTCTTTCGAAATAACCACGTCTAGACAGCGCTTCTTTTTTCGAAATAGGGTATTTCGAAATAGCACCCAGACGTGATTATGCAAATGAAGCACAGGAAATTCAAATCCACGCTTCATTTGCAATTTCGTTCGTCTGCATTTGCATTCCTCTCTCGAAAGAGGAATGCAATGTAGACATACCCAGAGAGAGTTTGTGACACTATGCAAGATCAGTGTCAGAATCCACACACCTGGATTCACTGAATCTGTTCTTCACAGTTTAACCCCTGAAACCCACAAGGTGGGGGTCTTTGTCTGGATTAATGGGGAAAAGGATAGTGACTCCTTTAAGGTTGCTCTCCCTCCCTCCAGCTAAGGACATTGGGACACGCAGGAAAAAAGAGAAAACACATTACCTGCAAGAGTAGATGAATCAATGGTGCTCAGGGAAGCCACTGCTCCCTGTGCACCAAGATGACATATAAACCTTGCTCCTCCAGCATGAATCCCATCCCATGCCTGGATTAGTAGCCAAGGTAATTGCAGGCATCTTCTTGTGGCAAGTGTCTCGTGCAGACACTCATTTCACAGGGAATCTGGAATTGGAAGCAGATTTAGGAGAAGGTATTCTCTAAATAGGGTGAGGACTGGGATTGGAGTTGTGGCTCCAAATGTCTGATACAGCAAAGGTAGGCCCCTAATCCTTAAACGAGGGGAGATCAGTGGAGTTCCAGCGGTGGGTCTGAGCCCAGGTGTTGAAAGCTGGTTGGCTGACAGCAGCCCCCTGCTAAGTGGAAATGATTAAGGAAGCAATCATGACCCGCACTGTATAAATTATTGCTGGATTATTCTCAGAAGAATCATGTAATAAAGTTACAGCCTAATTAAAACACCCACCCCCCCCTTGAATTCTGTCTCTCTTTACATGTGTCTAAGACAATTCCTCCTCTCAGACCATGTGTCTTCATTAGAAACTCCCCTGTCTTCTTTTTCTGCTGGTTATCAGTCACAATCCTAAACGTTTAGAAGAGATATTTTTCTTACTTTACAGTGGCAGAACAAGATACACAAGAGATTTAAATTCCTTTGCTTTCTAATTGCCCCCTGCCCCAGCTGCTAATGTGTAGCAACACTGCACCTTCCTCCTATCAGCAAAGAAGAGCAGTCACAGGTTCTTTCTCCCAGCTTGCTTCAATCCATTTCAAGGCTCTGCAGGATTTTTCTTCCTTAAAACAAGTATTATATTTTCTCCCAAACAAAATTAAAGGGATAAAGCTCAAACTGAAGAACTGTTGAATTCAAATCACAGCTGCATGACCCACCACCTACATGTGCTCAATGCCATGGCAACAGGAAACTTTCTTAATTCTTAGTCATCCTTTAGAATATTTCACATAGAACATTAGCTCTGCTATGTGAAGAATTCCTTTGAAAGTAACTGGTTTACTGACACATTGAACTGAAATGCATCACACTTAATTTGTAAGGGGAAGGGAGGAGGAAAGGAGACTCCACCGTTTCCATAGGTTTATTTTTTGGGGATCTATGTCATTGTACCAGTATTTCAGAATACGTACTAAAAGAGGATGATTAAAATAGACTTCACTGATGCCAGTATACAGTGGTTTTGTACTGACTCTTTTTGCAGTGATTTTAACTTTTTTTATATATTTAATTTATCTATGCCTGTAAATAAAGAGTGAGTGCATGTGCATGTAGTCCACACCAACCACAGGTTGAACGTCTCTAGTCCAGGACCCTCGGGACCTGACTGATTTTGATGTGAAGTCAATATTGTCTAGCAACATTACCAATGCTTCCACTGCATTCTGGGCTGTTAGAGGACATTTAGGGGTAAATTAGAGCTAGATAACAGCACAGAACACTGGGAGCCAGGAGTGGTGGCTGTAGGAAAAAAAACCTCATGGGATTACAGGAAACTCGGTCACACCTATGAAAAGTGGACATCAAACTAACTAAAATTATGCCGGACAACAAATGATTCCAGACCAGAAAGTTCTGGACTAAAGAGGTTCAACCTGTACAGATGTTGGTCTGATTTTAGCACTCTGAAATACTTTCCAAGTAGCTTTAACACTCTCTCAGCTGTTGTACTGGATTTTGTATTTGATAACATTAAAAAAAAATGAGGATTCCTTTGGCACTTTAAAGACTAAAGCTTTAATAAATACTATGGATGAATATGTTATCCTTATATGCCTTTAGAAAGTTTGCTACTTTCTAAAAGCTAATGAATTATGGATTTTGAATAATTATGCTCTTTTCAAATGATCCTAACAATGTAACAGAATCTGTGGACATTTCTGGTTAGGAAAAAAAAAGTGTGAGCACTCATCCAAAACTTTTGGTATCTCTACACCTCAAAATATCCAAATAGGAGAAGTAGAGAGTTATGGTGTTGTGACGTGTTATTACACCAAATATACATTTGTCCCAGTGCAGGAACCTCTGAAGCAATAAACAACAACCAGTGAAGATCCAAGTATTTGGACCACATTCTAATACTGTTCAATAGATGGTAATGTACATTCAGGTTTTCAAACTAAATGATGAAGCAGAGAACACTGAAATGTCCATTTATCTTGAAGGTACATCATATAAACTCATGATGACTAGAGAAAGTAGAAGCTTCTCTGTACTGCATGGCAAAGAATTATCTGGCAAAGGGTCATAAAGTGTGTCTGTTTGCAAAGAGTTCAGATTCCACCTGTCCCTCAGTTAGAAAACATCCATGGTATATAATAAATACAAATATGAATTGACGTGGCCAAGACTACAGATATTTTATTTTACACTAAATTTCCTACAAAATTAATGAGTAAATTAACAACCAAGTAGGAAATAAACTACAACAAGATGGGCAAAAAAATCAAATAAAAATCTAAAAAATGAAGACCAATCTCAGAAGTATTCTGAAATCAAAAGAGGAGGTTACTTACCTGTAACTGGAGCTTCTTCAATGTTCATTGTTCCCAAATGGATTTCAAACTTGTAGGTGTGCATGTGCGCCATGCACCAGAGCTGAAAGGTTTTTATAGCAATGGCCATTGGCCCACATGGTGTCATGCATCCTCTCGTGCTCTCAGAGGAGAGTATAAGGTGGGGGCTAGCCGGGCAGCTGCCTGGGGCACCAACCCATGGGGGGCGCCTGATGGCAGCTGTAAGGGGCACCACGCGCCTGGCTGCGCGGCGCCCCTTAGAGCTGCCATCAGGTGCCTCACAGCACCCCTTAGAGCTGCCATCAGGCACCGCGCGCCCGATTGCAGCTGTAAGGTGCGCAACGTGCCGGGCGGGGGGGGCGGGGCCGCGCATGCACCGTGCGCCCAGGGATGGAGCTGCGCATGCGTCGCGCGCCCGCTGCCCAGGGCACAGGAATGGCTCGAGCTGGCCCTGGCCGCTCTAGTACCCTTCTTCCCACTGAGCAGACAAATCCACAGTAGAGGGGATGGAGGTAAGGTACTGGACTCTCAAAGCAGCTCCAGTTACAGGAAACTAACCTTCTCCTCTTCTTCTTTGAGCGAGTCCCTATATCAATTCCAAACATGCGTCAGTAGTGATCAGCGTGGAGATGGGTACAAGGATTGCTCAAGAACACAGCCTGTAGTATAGCATAGCCCATAACTACATCCATAGCTGCTGCCTGCATGTTAGCATGAGGAGACATGAAAATGTATATATATAGTAGTACAGGATTACTCATTTTTAAAGTTACAGACTAACACAGCTACCCCTCTGAGTCCTGTTACAAGACATAGATGAGGCAAGTCAATGTGGCTGCTTGTGCTAGTGTATAAAGTGCCAAGATGACATCGGGGAGCATTATGTTGTTGAATAAGTAGTATTTGCAAATGCACCTTGGGAATGTGCCGGGGGGGGGGAGGGGAGGGAGAGGGAGGCACTTGCAAGGTGTGGGTTCATTGAGGGCAGAATACTAATGAATTTGAGATGAGGGAGTGGAAGACTTTGTTCTCGTGGGAGGTGCAGGGTTTGGAGTGGACTACCAGGAGGCGGATGTACTGATTTAGAGGGAATTAGGACAACACTTTAGGAAGGAGTATAGGGTGGAAAGATGAGAAAACAAGTTCTCTGTGGAAGATGATATAAGGGGAGGGAGTCCACTATCACTACTGTCAGTTCAATGACCCAGCTAGCCAACACAGGAAGGTTACTTTCCTGGAGAGATTGGAAAAGGAGAACATTGCCATATGCTCAGAGTGGTTTTGTGAGAGTGGAAATAATGAAATTAAAGTCCCATGAGGATGTGCAATTGAGTTTGAGCTCAAAGGTTTCCTGCAGACCTTTTAGAAGTGTATGGTGGTAGGGTGTGTGAAGACAAAAGCACCGTGCACAAGAGGGAGAAAGGCACAGAGTGCTTGTAGGGGGACCCATATGGAGCTAAGCACTAGGGCTGTCTGAATTTAAGAAAGTAGCAAAAGACAATAGAAATGGATATCATTTGCAGTGGGCACTGGAGATGGCGAGCATAGGAAATGAAGTGCTTCCATTTTGCCTGGCAGTAGGCCCTTGTGGATGCCCTCCTGCTTTAGGTAAGGAGACGTCACACACTGTTGGAGCACACTCTGTCTAAGCTCATCCAAATCCCAGGCTGTGAAGTGAACAGGGCCAGAATTGGGATATCACAGTGAGCCCTGGTCTTGTGTGAAGAGATCCAGTAGCATGCAGAACTGTAGTTGTGTGTAGATGGGAGAGGGCTAGGAAGACCGTGAACCAAACTACTGGGACCAAAACAGGGTGATGAAGATTACAGTTGCTCGATCCAGGAAGACCACGTGCACAACTTGCAGGAGGGGAAGGGGAAAAAGGCATAGTGTCCAGGGAAGGAAAATGGCACCACATAGAATTTGGATTTCTGGATAAAGGTGTTGAGCACTCAAAGAGCCAGAAAAGTAGAGGGAGCACCTCCCCCCCATTCTTGGGATAAGGAAATTCAGGAATTAAAACCGCTTCCATAGTGGCAATGTGGGACTGGCTCTGTGATGCCTTAGAGGAGAAAAGCCTCGGCTTCCCATTGCAGGAGGTCTTGATTCAAGGGGTCATCACAGAGCACAGCCAGGGGAGGGTGATGATATGGAAACAACAGGAATCCTATAGAATATCCATGGTGGATGATCCCTAGTGCCCAGCTGTCGATAGTGCTCTTGCCCCAACTGCGGGTGAATAGGGTAAGACAGCCCCCAAGATGATATGGGGTGCCAGAGACAGAGATGGTATGGGTTATGTCTTCATGTGTATATCAAAAAAGTGTTGTTTGGACAGCTGGGGGGGGGGGGAGAGATTCAAGGAGGTGGTCATGGAGGAGGTGGCGTAGTGTTGTTTCTAGGATTACTGATATCAACACAGTGCCTCCTGCTGGCTTTGATAGCATGTTGGATAGGGGGCCTGGGTCGGGGATGGCACGGTTCCTTTTGCTGCCAGCATCTCAGCACTAGGAGATGCTGAGTGTGTGGAGTCTGGTAGAAGAGTTTTTAAGGAAATGAAGGGACTCATCAGTCTTGACACTAAAACATTCAGACATCAAAAGAGAGATCCTCTATAGTGGTTTGGACTCCTCTAGGGAACCTGGAGGATTGCAGCCATGGGGCTTTACAGAGCACTACTCTAGTTGCGAACAAGCAGGAAGCAGTGCTGGCTGCATGCATAACAACTTGGTCGGCCAGCAACTGGCCCTCATCCAGAAGTGCCTGGAACGGCTGCTGTTGGTCTGGTGGTCACTGATTCTTGAACTCTGCTAGCTCTGAGTAATTATTAAAGTCATATTTAGCTAACAGGACTTGATAGTTGCTAATGCTGAAGAGCCCCACAGAGGAATATTCTTTCCAGCCCAGCAGGTCGATCTTTTTTGCATGGATGTTCGAGGATACTGGTGGGCTCACTCTACTGCTGTGTGGATCACAATGGAGGTGGGGGGGGGCGGGGCGCCTTATGTAATAAACTCTTTTCCCTTGGTGGGGACAAAGTATCTTCTCTTTGCACTCTTCAGAGTTGGGATATAAAAGAGGCAGGAGTTTACCACAGCATTTGTACCAATTGTAGGATGACCTTGTTGATGGGGAGAGCTGTTTGAGAAGGCACCTGGGGCTGGAGGATGTCCTGGAGCTGATGCTGTAGTTCCTGTATCTCCTCCAATGGGAGTGCCAGATTTACTGCCACCCACTGGGGCAGTTATCTTGATATTGGAGGTGATCATCCAGTGGGGACTGGAAGGCAGGAAGAAGCACCTTGTCTGGGACAAAAAGGCTACCATGGGGACTTGTGGCTCTGATTCCACTTCTCTCACCTCTTCCTCATAAGCAGATGGTGCTGAAAGTCACAAAGGGGATGGCTGCTACCACACAACCAATGGGCCCTGGCATCCTCAGTATGGATCCCTGGCTTACCAGGAAGTCTAACAGAATCAGAGAATCATAGGATGGGAAGAGACCACAAGAGGTAATCTAGTCCAGTCCCCTGATCTCATGGCAGGACTAAGTACTATACAGACCACAGCTGACAGGTGTTTGTCTAGCCTGCCCTTAAATATCTCCAGTAGTGGAGATTCCACAACCTCCCTAGGCAATTTATTCCAGTGCATAATTACACTGATGGGTAAGAAGTTTTTCCTAATATCCAGCCTTAACTGCCCTTGCTGCAATTTAAGCCCATTGCTTCTTGTCCTACCATTATAGGTTAAGGAAAATAATTTTTCTCCCGCCTCCTTGTAGCAACCTTTTATGTACTTGAAATTTGTGTCTCCTCTTAGTCTTCTCTTCTTCAGACTGAACAAAACTAATTCTTCCAATCTTCTCTCAGACATCATGTTTTCTAGACCTTTAATAATTTTTATTGCTTTTCTCTGGACCTTCTCCAGTTCCTTCACATCTTTCCTGAAATGTGGTGCTCAGAAATGGGCACAATATTCTAGCTGAGGCTTAATCAGCATGGAGTAGAGCGGAAAAAATATTTTTCATGTCTTGCTTACAATCATTCCTGCTAATATATCCAAAAATGATATTAGCTTTCTGCGTCACTGCTACACACTTGACTCATTTCTCGATTGAAATCCACTATGACTCCCAGATTCCTTTCTGCAGCATTCCTTAGCAGTCATTTCCCATTTTTTATGCATGCAACTGACTGTTCATTCCTAAGATAAGTACTTTGTGAGAGTCTCTTGGTATAGGTGGTCCTCGTAGGTTGCAGTTTTATGATTCTGCAGCAGATAATAAGCTGGGGACTGAGTGGCCAGTGTTGAGAGTCTGGATCTGGCTCCGGGAATCCCTTAGCCTCAGAGAATCAGTTCCAGTAGTGAGCGTGCTGTCAGTACCGGATGGCTGCAGCATGGCAGAGGGATGTGCTGTTTGGGTAGCAGCAGTAGGCATTAATCCAATAGAGAGAGTAGGACAGAAGCGGGCAGTGGTCCGGAGAGTAGGGCAGGCAAGGGCATGGAAGGAGCAATTCCTTCATCCACAGCCATTATTCTAGGAAACTAAGAGTACAAGGAGTCACACGGAACAACCCCAAAGGTCCAGATGGTGAGAGCGATATGGTCAGGAGACAAACCTGCTTCAGCGGATCCTGACTGAACTTCTCTTCATCCTTTGAACACATCTGAATGGGGATCTGCTCTTATGCATAGGGCCATGTTCCTTGGTCTATTGTTAGGCCGTGTTTGACTTCCTTGATACCAACAGATCCCATGCTGCAGAGTCAGGTAGAGGGGCTCTCGCCACTGGTCACAGATGCTGCACAGCTGGTTCCACTGGTCCTGGATACAAATGCACCATTAAGAACTTCCAAAGGTCTCTAGCTTCCTGCCTATGGGGCAGAAAGGACTTGCGGACAGTACAGTAGGCCACAGTGTGAGCCTTGCTGAAGCAATACAAGCAACACTGATGCTCACTGATCACAGGCAAGAGGCTCAGTTTCTAAAGCCTGGAAGCCAGGGCACAGACCTGGAGGGTGGGGGACTGGTGAAGAACTATGCTAACTTGAACAATATAAACACATAGAAAACACAGTAAAACAGTGAAGGATAAACTTAATTTGTTGTCAGTATGACCTCTGTGACACCTGGATGTTAAGTCTGGTCTTTGTAAAGAGGTACGTGCTTGAACTCAGGTGAGCAAAAGGGGGGGAGGTAGGTAAAACTGGTTTGAACCTGTTGTAAGGCCTGCAAAGGGACTGAGGGGGGGGCAGATAATGATTGGAGGGAATTTGGTGCAAAGGGGCATGACCTGTATATGCATGCAACTGTAAGTGGTCAGTGAGAAAAAGGTAATTACCATGTAAGGTGGTACAAAAGATCTTGCCTTTTGTTTGGGAAGTTGCAGAAACTTTTCCTGAAGAGTATCCTGGAGATTTTTGCCCTGGAATGCATTCCTGAATAAAGCTGGTTGCTTAAGAAGGGTGTCTGGAATTGATTTGGTAGGGGTTTTGGGCCCCCATCCGAACCCTCGGATTAAAATTCTCCGTCAACAGCTACCTACAATTACGTACAAGGGGGAAAAATGGATGGAAGATTACTCCCTTGGCAAAGAGTACAAAGGAACAGGGGCTCAGACTCAGGCCACATGGCGCTAAAAGGGAACTGGAGAGGAGTTGACCAGCACAACCTATTATACTCTCAGCTGAGTGCATGAGGGGACACACAATGCACATGTGGGTCAATGGACACTGCTACAAAAAGCTTCCAGCTCCCGCAGATGGCACACGAGCGCACCCACATTTAGAATCCATCTAGGGACCCTCTCTCAAAGAAGTTTGTGCTATTTTTCTCATGCTTCAATTATACCATCTAACAACTGAACAATTACAGGGCCTCAGAGGAGACAATCACAGCTAATTCACAGGACACAGCTACTTTTGGGGGGGGAGGGGGAAGAGATTCCTTTTGTTTTGCAACCCCCTCAATCTGAAATGAAAGGATGGATTAAAGTACTCCCAAGCCCACTCAAAGTATCTTAACCCAGTCAGGAGTCATTGACTGGAGAAAATAAAAACAGTTTTATTTCATGCAGTTGAATGGGCACCACACAGATGATACTCCCGGGCTGCAACACAAGAAGTCAAATATGCAAAAGCAGTAACCACATGAACAAGTTAGTAATAAAGATGTAGCCGTATTAGTCTAGTCTAGCTGAAACAAAAAACAGGACTATGTAGCACTTCAAAGACTAACAAGATGGTTTGTTAGGTGATGAGCTTTCGTGGGCCAGACCCACTTCCTCAGATCAAATTGTGGAAGAAAATAGGCATGTCCATATATACCAAAGGGATACAATCTAAAAAAGTGCACACACATAAAAAAGGACAAATCAAATTTCAGAACAGAGGGGGGGATAAGGGGAGGGGGGAGGTAAATGTCTGTGAGCTAATGATATTAGAGGGGAAGCTATCTTTGTAATGGGTACACGCATGACCCCACAGTACGCTAACATCTTTATGGCTGACTTAGAACAACGTTTCCTCAGATCCCGTCCCCTTTTAGCCCTTCTATACTTACGCTACATCGATGACATCTTTATGATCTGGACCCACGGCCAAGAAACACTGGAGACATTCCACAGAGATTTTAACAACCTACACCCCACCATCAATCTCAGCCTGGACCATTCTACACGAGAGATCCATTTCCTGGATACCACAGTACAAATCACCAATGGTAAATTAGACACCACTCTCTACAGAAAACCCACTGACTCATACAGTTACCTTCATGCCTCCAGCTCCCATCCACAACACACCATACGATCCATCATCTATAGCCAAGCCCTTCAATACAACCACATCTGCTCTAATCCCACTGACAGAGACCAGAAACTTCAGGATCTCTATCAAGCATTTATAAACCTCAATTACTCACCTGGAGAAATAAAAACACAAATTGAAAGAGCCAGATGAATACCCAGAAACCATCTACTTCAAGACAGACCCAAGAAAACCAACAATAGAACACCACTTGTCATCACCTATAGCCCCCAACTTAAACCCGTCCAACATATTATCAATAAACTACAACCTATACTAGAACAGGATACTACACTCCGAGAGGCTCTGGGAGACAGACCCATAGTCTCCTACAGACAACCACCTAACCTCAGGATGATTCTTACCAACAACCACAGGACATACCACACTAATACCAACCCTGGGACTTTTCCTTGCAACAAACCCCGTTGCCAACTTTGTCCACATATTTACTCTGCTGACACCATTATTGGACCTAACCAATTCAGTTATAAGATCAAGAACACATATTCCTGCTCATCCAGAAATATAATCTATATCATCATGTGCCGACAGTGTCCATCTGCTATGTACATTGGACAAATGTCTCAGACGCTTCGCCAAAGAATCAATGCACACAAAACGGATATCAGACAGTATGACAAAGAAAAAACAGTTTCTTGCCATTTCAACCAGAAAGGGCATTGTCTCAATGACTTGATTACCTGCATCCTGCTTCAAAGACATTTTCACACCAGGCTTGAAAGAGAAACCTCTGAACTGTCATTCATGCTTAAATTTGACACTTTACGCCAGGGCTCAACAAAGACTCTAATTACCTTACCCATTACAAAGATAGCTTCCCCAATTATCACCTCTAATATCATTAGCTCACAGACATTTACCTCCCCCCCCTCCATACCCCCTCTGTTCTGAAATTTGATTTGTCCTTTTTTATGTGTGTTCACTTTTTTTTATTGTATCCCTTTGGTATATATGGTCATGCCTATTTTCTTCCACAATTTGATCTGAGAAAGTGGGTCTGGCCTATGAAAGGTCATCACCTATTAAACCATCTTGTTAGTCTTTAAAGTGCTACATATCCTGTTTTTTGTTTCATGAACAAGTTAGGGATTCAAGTGCATACAAAACACTTAAGAAGCTCTATCTATCAATTTTACTTGCTTTATCCATAGCCATGTACATTATTTTGTACACGGAACTGGCAGTTAAAACCTTTTGACTGGACCATAACCTTTTTAGTCATTTGAAACTATAACAGTTACTTAATGTTGGGGGAAAGAATTACTCAGTCACAGCGGCAACACTTTTTCCTCTGATGATAAACTAATTCTAATATCCCCATATCTAAACCAAATTCCAAGAGATTATGATACAAATAAGAACAAAAAGCGGGAGGGGTCAAAAAGATCAGCTCCATAAGATAATGAAATATAAAAGCAAACACATTCTGCCTACATTTTTGCCATTAACTGATCACTGTCACAATATTTTCATCACAAATCAAAATTATCTGTGAAAATTTTCCAAAAATAATTGCATCTAAAATATTTCGTGGAAATAAACTTGATTTTTTTGACCAGTTCTACTTTATCGATTAATATTTCAGTCACACGTTTTGTTTTTAAGAGCTTACAACTTCTGAAGAATCATTCAACATTGCTTCAAGCCTATGAAGTAAATTAGCTTCAACTTCACAATCCTGCTTCACTGGCTTCATGACAGTTAACATTTATATTATTGTAACCTAAGCATTTTCTGTGACCAGACAGGGAACTTTTTTTCACAGAAACTTTAATAGAAAATGTCAGCTATGTAAATATTCATGCAAATAGTGTGAGTGAAGGCTCTTAAGTGTCCACATGGCTCTCTGATGTCCTTCCTTCTATGCATAAAATGTTTAATCATCAACTCAGAGCAGAACTAGTACCTTAATTTACTGATTACCCCTACACTGTGGAGATAGCTAAGAGACTGTGGAATCCCCAACAGTGGAAGTAATTAATTACAGATTAATCTGGGGTGGGCAATAAAAAAAAAAAAAAGTGGCAGCCTGCCAGGGTTAGACCCTCGTGGGCTGCCACCGCTATGTTCTCAGCTCTCATTGGCCACAGATTGCAGTTTGTGGCCTATGCAAGTGGCGGGAAGATGCCACTTCCCGCCACTTACATTGCCTGCAAATGGCAGTTCTCAGCCAACAAGAGCTGCAATCATCCAATACCCGCAAAAGCACAGGTAAACATAGCAGCGGGGGCCTGCCAGGGACTTTGCCCACCTCGGAATTTGTCCACCTCTGGGTTAAATAAATACTTGTCAGAGAGATGGTAGGTTTAGGGAGCAAGGGAGATTTAGGTTGGACACTAGGAAAAACTTCCTGTCAGGGTGGTTAAACACTGGAATAAATTACCTAGGGAGCTTGTGGGAGCTCCATCTCTGGAGATATTCAAGAGCAGGTTAGACAGACATCTATCAGAGATGATATAGACTGTGCCTGGTTCTGCCGTGAGGGCAGGGGACTGGACTTGATGATCTGTCAAGGTCCCTTCCAACTCTAATATTCTATGTTTCTATGGTCTGTATACTTGGTCCTGCCTCAGCACAGAGGGGTCTATATGATCTCGAGGTCCCTTCTAACCCAATATTTCTATGAAAGTGTGTTTGCTAAAAAGATGAAGTCCATTATAGAAATGACGACAAATACAATACTGAAAGACATAATTCTGAATAATAAAGGCACAGTCAAAGCAACCAGTTTGCAGATATAGTGTAGGATAATGAAATATTCATGACTGCATAAAGCATTCAAAAGTAAACATGCTTATAAAATAATCAAAATGCTAGTCGATAAATCCTGAACAGGGAAAAAGTTTTATATAATAGAATAATAATCAATATTATATCAATGGTAATATACAACTCACTACAGGTTGAACCTCTCTAGTCTGGCACTCTCAGAACCTGACTGGTGCCAAACCAGAAGAGTGGTCAATATTGTCTAGGAGCATTAACACTTCCACTGTACTAGGCTCTTAGGACACATTTAGGGATAAATTTGAGATAAATAACAGCACAGAACACTGAGAACCAAGACTAGTGGCTGTAAACAAACTTTATGTGACCATAGGAAACTTGGCCACACCCATGATAAGTGGACATTGCGCTAACAAAAATCACTCCAGGCCCTGGATGTTTGCTGGACCAGAGTGCCAGACTAGAGAGGTTCAACCTGTAACAGTCTGTTCCCTAACATTTTAACTTAGGTTATGTTTCTCTTGAGCTCATTCTCTTTTAAAACAATTAACTGCAATCCAAGATATTTTTCAATACAAGGATCAGAGCAAGTCCGTAATGAGCTGTAATACTCATCATATACTGCCACAAAAGTGTTAAGAGTAGGATAGTCTTGCATCATGTTGGAAAGTGTACTGGGGAGAGTTAATGTTTTCCAAAATCTCTTTCTCTCTAAAGCCTGGCTGTTGACGATGTATTAAAACACCACACTACACTGGAAAACTTTATACATATGCCTCTGTTCAAAATACCATTATATCTCTGAGTCCGCAGAACCCACGGTAAATTTTCTCATTGCCAAAGTGTCAGTTTCTGATGGGGGCAGAGTGAATCAACCAGCTCCTGCATCTAGCCAAAATGCTGCTCAACACATCACCCCGTGTTCAATAAATCAGAGCAGATGGGGATTAGATTGATTTTTCCCCTCTTTCTCCCTTTCACAGGCAGGACCTAATCAAGGGTATAGGAACCTACAAGGTCTAAACCTGATACTTCTAATCTTAAGTTTTTGTGTGTGTGTGAAATAATAATCTGATTTCCCTGGTACAATGTTTCATCCTGGGGAAAAAGATGTAATAAAGCTGCTGGCACAAGGAACTTAGGCTAAAGACTAACACTGGCCAGCAATTCAAGGTGAAATATGTTTCAAAGAGACTGAATCCAGCCTTATTTTCTTTCCCAGAAAAGTAAAATTTTCATCACTGTTTCCATTAATATTAATATCTCTTCTCGTCAAGTGATCAAAACTTGTTTTTACATCCAGCCATTCTGTATTTGTTGAAGCGTGGCAGCAGATACTTAGTTTTGCAGCAGCATTTGTACAGGAGGTGTCTCAACAGCAGATGAACAAGACTTTCACATTTATGCTGATGATGCTTATAGCTTCAAAGCACTGAGTCAAAGTTAGATAGAGAGGAAAATTTTAAAAACGGTTACTTACCTTGTAACTGTTGTTCTTCGAGATGTGTTGCTTAGGTATATTCCAGTTAGGTGTGCGTGTGCCACATGCATGGATTCTGGAGCTTTTTTCCCTTAAGAGCATCTGTTGGGCCAGCCAGGGAGCCCCCTTGAGCGGTGCCAGCATATTGGTGCATATATACCCTTGCTGGCCTTCCACCCCCCCCCCCAGTTCCTTCTTGCCGGAGTCTTCTAAAGAAGGGGAGGTGGATGGAATTTGGAATGGACATAAGCAACGCATCATGGAGAACAACAGTTATAAGGTAAGTAACCATTTTTTCTTCGAGTGCTTGCTCATGTACATTCCAGTTAAGTGACTCCCTAGCAGTACCACGGGAAGTGGGGTCGGAACCCTATTCTGCAACGGTTTGCAGCACAGCCCTACCAAAGGCTGCATCATCTCTGGCTTGCTGTGCAATGGCATAATGGGTTGTAAACGTATGAATGGAAGACCACATGGCTGCCCTGAAGATCTTGAGGATCGGCACCTGCATGACAAATGCCAACAATGAGGCCTGCGCCCTCATGGAATGGCCTGTGTGTGGGGGGGGGGGGTAGGGGGGGGGGCGCGCCATCGATCCCATGAGTTCAGAACAGGCCCTGATGCAGAAGGTGATCCATGAGGACAAGCACTGGGCTAACACCAGGAGACCGCACAACCTTTCTGCTATATAAAGAGTTGTGATCTCCTAAACTCTCTTGTCCTATCAATATAGAAAGCTAAGGCCCTCATCATCTCTAGGGAGTGCAGGGACTGCTCCCTAGGTGTTGTGTGGGGTTTTGTGAAGAAAACAGGGAGATAAATGTTCTGGGACATATGGAAATGTGACACGACCTTGGGCAGGAATGATGAGTGGGGGTGAAGCCTAATCCTATCCTTAAAGAAAACTGTATAAGGGGGCTCTGATGTGAGGGCCCTCAGCTCTGACATTCTCCTAGCTGATGTAATGGCTACTAGGAAAACTACCTTCCACGAGAGGTGCTTCAGGGAGCAGGCAGCCAGGGGGGGGGGGAGAGGATAAGGGGGGGGCGGGGCTCATGAGTTTCATAAAGACAAAATTAAGGATCCACCTGGTAGGGGTTGGCACATGTATGGCTACAGCCTATCCACTCCTTTGAGGAATCCCTTAACTAGCGCATTTGCAAATACCATCCTGCCCCCTCCACCCGGGCGGCCTGGTGGAACCGTAGGGATGAAGTCAATAATCCTTGCTGCCTAAGGTGAAGAAGGTAGTCCAGGATGAGGGGAATAGGGGTCCTCATAGGATCCACCCCCACCCCAGTAGTCCAAAGTGAGAAGCGCTTCCATTTAGCTTCATATGTCAACCTTGTGGAGGGTTTTCTACTCTTCACAAGGACCCTCCTAACTGCCTCTGAGAAGAGGTGTTCCAGTCTGGTTAACTGTGAAGGTTCCAGGCCACCAGGTGGAGGGATGACAGGATCAGGTGGCATAGCCGCCTTCCCCCAGGTCCTGTGTGATCAGGTCTGGAGTCACCGGTAGCATGATAGGCTCTTCCACTGCTAGGTCCAGGAGCATGGGGTACCAGTGTTGACCAGGCCATGCTGGGGCTTGGGGCTATCAAGATGACTACCAGGAAGACCTTGTGTAGCAAGGGGAAGGGAGGAAACACGAAGAGAAGGAGGGGAGGCCACTGCACCAGTAGTGCTTCCTCTAGCGATCCCTTCCTCTGCCCCAGATACGAATAGTAGCTCAAACACTTGACGTTTCCCTGGGAAGTGAATAGGTTGAGAGTGGGATAACCCCACCTCTGGAAGACAATATCCAAGATGTCCATCTTGATGGACCATTCATGGGCCCTGAACGACCTGCTGAGCTTGTCTGCCAAGATACTGTGGACCCCTGGTAGGTAGGATGCCTCCAGGTGGATCCCATGTGTGATACACAGGTCCCAGAGATGTAGGGCTTCCTTGCATAGGGGAGAAGATATAGTGTATGGTCATGGTGTTGTCTGTCAGCACAGACACTACTGTGTTCTTCAGGTGGGGTAGGAACGCCAGGCAGGCTAAATGGACAGCCCTGAGCTCTTGACATTTATGTGGAGAGAGCCCCATTTGGGGACCACGTACCTTGAGTTCTGAGGTTCAACAGGTGAGCTCCCCAACCTATGTCCAGCGCATCGGTTACAGCTGCACCGACGGAGCCTGTCTGGCAAATGGGATGCTATGGCAAATAACCTGTTCCTGTAGCCACCAGCCTAGCAACCTAAGAACCTCCTCCGGTCCTGTGACTATTGCATCCGTAGGTGCTCATGTTGGGTTGTGTACTGTTGCCAACCATGCCTGAAGGGGTTGAAGCTGCAGTTTGGCATGCTGGACCACGAAGGTACAGGCTGCCACGTGGCCTAGCAGTCTCATGCATGAGCATGCCGTCGTAAGGGGCAAGGCCCTGAGGCCATCGATTATTACTCTGATGGCTAAAAGCCTGGTCCTGGGGAGGGATGCTCTTGCCAGTATGGAGTCTAGGCGAGCCCCCAAAAGTCTATTATTTGGATGATACTGAGTGTGAACTTCTCCTCATTTATGAGGAGACCCAGTTAGCAAAACAGTGTCTCGACAAAATCTATGTGGCTGAGGACCTAGTCCCTGCATACTCCTTGATTTGCCAATCATCGTGGTAAGGGAACACCTGGATGGCCACTACAGCAGCCATGCATTTGGTGAAAACCCTCGGTGCTGTGGAGAGGCCAAACGGGAGGACTGCGAACTGAAAGGGGCCTTGGCCTACTGTGAAATTCAGGAATTTCCCGTGGGCCAGAATTATCAATAAGTGGGAGTACGCATCCTTCAAACCAAGGGCAGCATTCCAGTCTCCTTTCTCTACAGAGGGGATGGTGGAGGCAAGGGTGACCATACTGAAGCTTGTGTTGTTTACGAACAAGCTGAGGTTCCTTAGGTCCAAAATGGATTTGGAGATAAGGAAATAGCAGGAGTAAAACCCTTTCCCCTTGAACTCCTCTGGGACAGGCTCAACCGCTCCCAGGACCAGAAGCGCAAATACCTCCTGCTTCAATAGTAGCTTGTGAGAGGGGTCCCTGAAGAAAGGAAAGGGATAGCATATCCACTTTTCACCAGGCTGAGTACCCAACAATCTGAGGTGATTCAGGACCAGGCAAGGAAGAAATGGGATAGCCAGCATCCAAAGGGTGGGATCATCATGGAGGCTGGAATGCCGTCCTCAGGCGTAATTTCAAAATGCGGTCTTGGGCTGCTGGTTGGGGCAGAGCAGAACCCCTTTCAGAGTCAGACCTAGAAAACCTATGTCTGTTCCTTCCGTTGTTGCCATTGTTATTCCGATGCCTCCTTCTGCCCTGCTCAGTCCTGAAAGATTGCTGGAAGGGTCTTAGGGCGAGTCTAGGATGTAGGGGCCTCCGCTGAGGAGCTGGGGTGTGGATTCCCAGGGATTTTAACAGAGCCCTGGAATCCTTGAAGCTATGAAGTCTTGAATTGGTCTGCTTGGAGAACAGGCCCGTCCCTTTGAAGGGTAGGTCCTATAATGTATTTTGGACTTCAGGTGGGATCCCTGACACCTGAAGCCAAGCACTATGCCTCATAACCACCCCAGTAGCCATAGTGTGGGCAGGAGAGAATGCGAAGTCTAGGGCCACTTGCAGCACTGTGCACGAGATCGCCCTGCCTTCATCTAACAGGGCTCCAAACTCCTGCCTCACATCTTGTGGAAGACGTTCCCTGAATTTGTCTCTCTCAGACAACATGTTATAAGCATATCTGCTCAGCACTACTTGCTGATTTGTGATTTGGAGTTGCAATCACTCTGTTGCATAGGTCTTCCTGCCTAGGTGGTCTAACTTCTTCAGCTCCCTGCTCTTAGGCATAGGCCCAGGAGGTCCTTGTCTTTCATTCTGCCCTGCTATCTGGACTACCAAAGAGCCCGGGGGTGGGTGAGAGTACAGGTGTTTGTGCCCAGACTGCAGGATGAAGTAACGCCTTTCCACTCCTTTTTGGGTGGGTGTAATAGAGACGGGCGTGTGCCACAAGGTCTTGGAAATCTTGGAGACACAGTTTTGTTAAGCGGCAGTGCTGCCCTAGCTGGAGTGTCTGCCGTCAATACATCTACCATAGGATCCAGGTCCTTGAACCCCCAAGTTCGCCGCCAGTCGATAAAGTAAGTCTTGATGACCCTAGCATCCATTGCAGGTATGGAAGGTGTGGGTTTAGCCAGTGCCTCATCTGGTGAGGAAGATGAGGACTCTCTCGGGGGAAGTTGCACCAACTGTTGCTCCATTGCCTGTGTGGTGCGGCGACTGGTACAGAGGACTGGGCCAACACTCCTCCCCCTCCACGGGTGGCCTCGCCCCTTCCTTGTAGGAAGATTGGCCTGCTTCTGAGGCCGGGGCCCTGGTCAGAGGAGTAGCTGAGGGGATGCCCCTTGAAAGGGCAGTCACCGAGGAATGTCCGGAATGAGGTGGTCCCTGGGCCTGATGATATGCCCAGGAGGTCCAAAAAGGCCACTGCTGTTAGAGTTGCCATTGGGGCAGCCAAGGTTGTTGAACAGCCAGGCTGGGGTGCCAGGACCAGTGCCGGGACTGGGATTGGTGCCGCGACCTGGATCTGTAAAAAGAAACCCTGGAATGGATGGAGTCTGTGTCTGACTCCGACAAGTAGTCCGTTGCCAACCACAGCAGTGCCAATGATGGTGCCAGGGAGTGATGAGACAACCTATATCTGGTCATTGTGCTGGCGTCCCTCGATGGGTCGGTGCCGATAGTGCCACTGGCAGTGCCGGTGGCAGCATTGGGTGTGGGTACTGGCCCTGTGTAGCCAGACATGAACCCCATCTTGTTTTCCCGCCCCCAGAGAGCAAGAGAAAGGCAGTCAGCCTTTAATGTCCTGGGAACGCAGGTGTGCTGCCTGTCCCTGACACTAATAAACAGAAACCAGACAGTAAATGGGCTAGCTGACGACCCGGGGGCCTCCCGTCGCCCTGATGGCTAGCACCAGTAGCCTGCACTGTCCCAGGAGAGGAATCTTTGCCCATCACATACCAGAGGTGCCCATTGTCTGCATTTTCCCAGGTGTGAATTATGCTTTGCACCCTTCGTGGGAAACTTGGCATTCAAAGCCATTTTTCCTAATTGGCCACTTGAGACCAGGAAGAAGCCTACGTGACCCAAGGGGTATAAAGAGGGGTTTAGTAGCCCACCCCATTTGAGCTCCAATCATCTACACCTGCTGGCAGGTATTGGTTGTCTCCCGAGGTCTGTGGGACGCCCAGCCTCGCCCTACTTCTTCCCGAAGGATTGAGAGAAAGACGCTGGCCACGTCAAGTCTGGAACGCAGGGGTGAGAATATATACCTGCTAGGTGTCTATTTTGCATGCATTTAATAAGAGCTCAGAGAACCAAAAGGGTTTCATGGTACCTGTAAGTGACTTATTAGTGTAATTTCTGTCCTGTCCTTTGTAGTGGCTGTGTTATCTGTAACACAGTAGTAGCATTTAACAGCTAAGTTTACCCTGTAACAATAAAATAGTAACTGTTTAAGCTGTGACCTGACTCCTTCAGTTGCTGTAACAGAACCAAGCACAATTTTAAAAAGAACTCCAGCCGGTCATAAGGGACAGATATAGGGAGAGCTCGAGTGTTGGATCATGTCGCTTCCAGGGGACAGATCCGTTGGAGCATCTCTCAGCCTCCCCAGGCTGCCCGCTGCAAAGGGATCGTGTATCCTAGCAGTCAAAATCTGAGGTGTAATAAGCTCTCCCTGTAAACTCTGGGGCGTCTGTCGGCCTGTTGGCTGCCCGCCGCGAAAGGATCCCGATCCTAGCGGTAAAGACACGGACATTAAACTCCTCGGGGCACCCGTCAGTCTCACCTAGACTGCCCACTGCGATGGGGCCTTGTGTCTCAGCAGTTGAAGACTCGTGTGTAACATACACACATGCACTGCCCTGACCATCGGCTGACACCCTGCATCAGTGGCACTGTGGGGTAGAGCGGCCTTGTTATGATTGGTACTGGAGCCGCTGGCATCACTGTAGCCTGTGGTGCCATGAGGGTGGTGCCGACAAGGCAGTCAGTGCCCAGGTTTCTGTGTGGGTCAGTGCTGGTGGTAGCAGTGTCATCGGTGCAAGCAAAGGTACCGGGGTGGAGGGGGGGAGAGAAAGGCTGCTGTTGTGCCCAGCGACCACAGTTGCACTCTCGGCTGAACTGGTTCCGGTACCAAAAGAGGCACCCAATGTTCCTCATTGGCAATCGTGACCTGTCCCAGTGATGAGCCCTATGAGCTTATGTGCAGCATGGGATGCCTCCGAAGTCGATGGCTGCTGGACCTCTTTGATCACTGCGTCCAGTGCCGGACTCTCTGCATGTTGAGCACAACCGGTGCTGACATGGCACAGGAGCTTCCTGATGCATTGCCATGGCCATGTTCCCATCTCCATGGTGCACTTTATGGCTATGCCTCATAGGGAAACCTTCCCCTATGTCGCCTCTTCCTAGTCGGTGCCATAGACTGCGACTGGAGCCTTGATGTCAAAGGCTTTGCTGGTAATGCACGTTTCAGTGCCAAGGAAGGCTCTCACGGAGGCCGGCATGCTGCACTCACCTGGTGCCACTTCCGGTGCGGAAGTGCGGACTCCATTAAAATGAGCTTCAGGAGGGAATCACATTCCCGCTTTGTTCTTGGCTTGAAGGTCTTGCAGATCTGACAGCTGTCTGTGCACTGGTCCTCTCCTAGGCACTTCAGACAGGAGTCATGCGAATAGCCACAGGGCATAGGTTTAGAGCACTTCACACACTGCTTGAACATATGCGGCCCCGGGCATTCCCTCCCCAGGAGGGGAGAGATAAGAAGGGGAAACATCCCTGATAGGAAAAGTCAACTTCGAACTATTTATACTACTTACCTAATCTAACCTACAAGTACTAAGAACTGTATTTACATGCTAAGAGATAGACTAACTATGTAGCAAAGTGTTCCAGCTCCCGGGGGTGATAAGAAGGAACTGAGGGGGTGGAGGGCCAGCAGGGATATATACACACCGGCACCACTCCATGGAGGTTCCCTCACTGGCCCGATGGATACTGCTAAGAGAAAAAGCTCTAGAAACCATGCATGTGGCGTGCATATACCTAACTGGACAGGACATGACCAAGTACTCGAAGAAGAACATGCTATAATCTCACCAGCCACAATGGTTTACTGATCTTTTGCAGTATAAGAAAGAAGGCCTAGAATGGAGGCTTTGTACACAACTGACACTGTAGGCTCACTGTCAACATAAAGTGGTGTTCTAACAAGCTGTCTTCTTGCCATTACATTGCTCTTTTTATTTATATTATTTCTTAATAACACCATGTTCATCAGGCAACAGCAAAGAAAATCTGTCAATTCTGGGCCAAAAGAAGAGTTCCCAAAACAGTGAACAATTCATGCTCCTATCACAAAGATAACTATGGCCACATTCGAAAGTATTAGACACACTTGAAATTTCAAATGTTAACAAGGGTTGAAAAATAAGGAAGTTTCTTATTTGTTTGATAATCTGACAAATTGAATGTAATTCATTAACAATCACCACCTTCTTCGTTCAAACATTTCCTACACAGAGTCTCAAACAAAGAGATTTTAGTACATATGTTCTACATTAATGTTTTGCATTCACATGACGACACCCAGCGTAGGTCTACAATTCAAGAGTTTTTTCAGAAAAACTGCCGTTTTTCTGAAAAAACTTCAATTACATCCACACTGCATTCGAGTTCTTTCAAGAAAATCGAAAGAACAGAAGGGTTTTTCCAACATTGGAAAACCTCTTTCTGCGAGGAAGAAGTCTTTTTCCGAAAGAGCTCTTTTAGAAAAAGGTACGTGTGGACAGGGAAGAAGGAGTTTTTTCGCAAGAGGAGGAGGAGGAAAGAGGAAAAAGCACAGGTGCCCTGGTGGCCATTCTGCCCATAGTAATCAAAGCTTACATGCGAGATAGCGTCCATTCTGTGTGGACGGTATCTGTTGAAAAAGCAGATCACTTTTTCGAGGCGCTTTTGCAGTGTGGACACTCTCTTTCGGAAGAAGCTTTTTCGGAATCTCTCTTCTGGAAAGATTTCTTTCAAAAGAAATCTGCAGTCTAGACATAGCCCCTGTGTGTTCCCCACAGTCCTTGGGAAAAATCAAGGCAAGGCACAAAAAAGTTATTCGATCCTTTTGTCAGTTGTTCTACAATCCTGTTGCTAGCAAACAACTAACTTCAGAAACAAGGTAAATTTAACTCCTTGCCTGAAGTACCTGGGCTACCCACATATGCCGCTACTATAGCTCATTGTAGCTTATGTGTGTATATATCACAATGTCATACAGCACAAATCAGTATTTATGAAGTGCCAGTTTGCATTAAACACAGAAAGTACTTACATATCAGAATGCTCTGCTACATATTTAAGTAAAATCAAAGAAGAGAGATACCATTTACTCACTGAAGTCTGGAAAACCAAGAATATCTACTTAATTTTAAAATGAATCCACCAATAGTCTTTGGCTCAGCTACACTAATTCATGAAAAGGGTGAGCTACCAATTAGACCAAATATTGGCATTGTTGCCGTGAAGTTTGATGATGGGTTCTTTATTGTTTCTTTTAAGAGGATGAAATCTGAGTACTATACCAAAAAGTTAGTTTCAGGGGATAGAGAATCAAAACACTGAACAGTACAGACTATATATTTAAACAGGAATTAATAACTAAAGGAGCTCCCCCTATTGAGCACAAATATAATGCCTTTTTATATGAGACTTAAGTATAGTAATTCCTCATTTAACACATGCCCACTTAACACGTTTTCGCGATAGCACGATTTTTTTTTTTTAGGGAACATTTTTTTAATTACACAACCGTCCCTGGAATAACACAATTTCCGCAGCAGCCCGTTGCCGGTGGCTGTGCGGGGCTTCCCCTGCCTCCCTGCAAAGCGGCGGAGGGTTCGCCGCTCGCCACACCATTCCCTGCTGACTCCCCTCACCGGATGCCTTGCCCCCTCTCCTCCGCCCCCACTTGCAGGCCAGCGGCTGGGTTTTCCCAGATGGCCCGTCGCTGGCGGCTGTGTGGGGCTTCCCCCGCCTCCCTGCAAAGCGGTGGAGAGTTCTCCGCTCGCCGTGCCGTTCCCCGGCAACACCTCCCTCGCCAGATGTAGTGCGGGTCCCGGCAGACACATCACAGGGGCATACTCCCAACCCAATCCCCCTCCCCTCTTCTCCCCTTCCCTTCCCCAGAGCCAAACACCTTCCCTCCCTGCTGTAACCCAGTCCCCTTTCTCCCCCAAGCTTCTGTCCCGGTCCCACCACCGCTTTGAAACGCAACCCCCACCTTTTCCATTATTTTCAATGGGAAAATTGACCCCGCATAACACATTTTCACTTAAAATGATCATTTTCTGAAACATATCTATAGTGTTAAATGAAGAATTACTGTAAGTAGGGGAAACATTGAGCTAAGAATGGACAATTTTTTCCTGATAAAATAGGAAAAGTTAAAGTTCAGAAAAACTTTGCCTATTTTTCCCAACCTCCACTTTCAATCTGTGCCCATCATGTTCCTCTTCACTTCCTTTGTTCAGACCAAACTAACACAAGTACTGTTCTTATGGTATTTCTGATCTGGCTGTAATCAGGAATAGTGGAAATGTAATGAAAAAACCTATGAGTGATATTTCCAGCAGCACTCCAGGGAAGCAGAAGCAGACCTGATAATTCTCACCCCATTTGGAGTGAAACTCAACCATTGCTAATCATCTTCATGCATCTCAGGCTTTTCATAAATGCACTGTTGCAAAACAGACTTTTTTGAAATCTCACTTATTTACTTTGACAACTTGAGAGCCCGAGGAAGATTAATCTCTGGAAAGTGTGGGTAGTGTGCCAACCATTAAGAAGAGGCTACTTGGGCAAATTAGCATTTTTTTTAGGTTTTCACAAAGCTGAAACTAATTAAGTTGCTACAAAACGTCACACCTGGCAATGAAAAAAAATTATTTTGAAGTCAGATTTATGTTTGTTTATTGCTAACAGAAAAACCTGTGATTGCTCATTGAAGATCTCTCCATTGGAGAACATGGTTTAATGCAAATGTTCCAAAACAGATAGCATCCTGTCTGCAAGGAAGTAGTATGTCAGGCAAATTGAACTGTGCAAAGTCAGGCCAAAATGACACTTTCACAGGATATCTCCCCACAAAATATCCACATGAAAGCGTTTTGACATATCTAAAGCTCAGCGTTTCCCAAACTATGGGCCGCGGCCCGATACCAGGCCGCGGGAAAAAAATACCGGGCCTCAGCGTGGCTGCCGGGAGGGGAGCAGAGCAGGGCGGGCTGGGAGGAGGTGTGTGTGTGGGGGAAACCGGCTGCCAGGAAGCAGGGTTGGGGGCAGCAGGGCTGTCCGGCGGAGATCCTGGCAGGCGGGTGGCAGAACCAGGGCTGGACGGGGGTCAGGGGGTTGGCTGGGGGAGATCAAGAGGAGAAGGAGGACGGGAGAACCAGCTGCTGAAAGCAGGGCTGGACGGGGGCAGCAGAGTTGGTTGGGGGGGGTCGTTGCGGGAGCGGGGCTGACCGGAGGAGATTGGTGCGGGGCGGGGGGAACTGGCCACCGGAAGCAGGGCTGGACAGGGGCAGCAGGACTGGACTGGGGAGATTGGGGGGGGGAGGGGGGAGGGCGGTACTGACCCAGACACATGAGTGAGTCCGGCCCCGAGGATTCCTTCCCCCCCCCCCACATACCCTCCCTCGAGTAGTTGCGAACTGCCTGGCTGGTAGACACACTCACGCAGCATTAGCACATCTACCAGCCAGGCAGTTCGCAGCTAAGGACTGATGCACCTAATTATAATAAAACTTACCTAATTAGAAAATACCAGACATTTTATATGTCTGGTAATTTCTCAATTTGTTTCCTGGACAAAACCCTCAAATACCAGACTATCCTGTACAAAACCGGACACCTGGCAACCCTACCCTTCCTTGCACCCTCCCTCCTAGCCAGATACCCTACCCCCAATCTGCTCCTGCTCCCGCCTCCTGGAGTGCCCATGAGGCACCGGGTCCCCGAAGCCCTGGCCCAGGCTGGGCAGAGGATGCAGCCGGGTGAAACGCTGAACATTTATTCATTTTTCATTCTTTTTTTTTAATATGCGTTTATTTTTGGGCTGCAAAAAACAGTACTGAAAAAAAAAAAAAAAACGGGTTCCAACTAAAGTAAAAAGTTTGGGAAACCCTGATCTAGCCAGCTTTCTACCCATCTTACAGTCCATTTATCCAATCCATATTCCCTTAACTTGCTGGCAAGAATATTGTGGGCAACTGTATCAAAAGCTTTGCTAATGCTGGCACTGGGGGCTTTGGGAGGACCAGAAACAACTTATTTGAACATCATTTGCTTAATGAATATGCAAATAAATGTTACCAGTCCTCCAAAAGCTCGTGAATGGATTTACTAGTCCCCGTGTCAAAAAGTTTGGGAAACTCTGCTATAGCTGATACCGTTTCCTCCGAATCAGCATTGTACAAAGGCCCAGCATGGTGCTAAGAGACAGTGTGCCACTGCAGAAGAGACAAAATGGAGGTCCTAGTAATTAAAGATCACTTGGCACTCTTGACATTGGTACGGGCAATGTTAGCAGCGCAGTCCTCAATACATTCCAGCTTCGGTAACTGTATCATTGCTTACCAAATTTCCTTTGCACCTTCAACTCCTGTCCAAAATTTATCTGTTGCTGTTCAACAATTATCATACAACTCAGAGGTGGCTACAGTACATGTCAACATGGGATCGACTAATCTGTGTGTAATATGTCCATATTAACTCTACAATGAAAGGTTTTATAAAGATGTAAGGTGTCTGCATGTGAGTGCATATACATGCTTCAGAATATCACTTTCCTTGCTTACCAGTATGTATTAGCTACTTCTTCCCCACACTCGTCCCTCAGCTTATAATACAGATAAAGCATTTCCCCTACCCTCCAAAAGCTTCTAAGTCTGGGTCCAGATAATCCAGAAAGAAAAAAAAAAAAAAAATCACCACACTTTCCAATTTACCACGTTAGGCAATTCAATTTTTTCTATAATATGTTGATTTTACTTACACACACACACACACACACACACACACACACACACACCAGAAAATAAGTGACCTTTAAACATATCTACAATGAATTTATCTGGGCATTTCTCCTTATTCTAATCAAAAGGACTGTCCCATAAAACACAGTTGTTATAAATTATTTAAAGGGGAAAAAAGTGCTGAAGATTCATCCAGCTGCTAAGAAAAAAAATCTGGACAAGAGGAAAAAAAAAGCAAGCCCATTAGTCGGGTCCCAGTCTACATCACAAATTAATTAGATAATTTTCAGCCCTTTTTTTGTTTTCTTTATGCACAAGACAACTTGCCATTTCTTGGTTGCTACTCATGGTCCAGCACTTAGAACATTCTTTAATAAAGGATAGGAAAGCTCAGACCAGAAACATTTTCCTCTAAGGTCTATTTGCGCCAGTGATGTTACACAATCAGACTCTGAGAGACTTTACAACAAAACACAGCTCTCCTTGAGTTCTCTTAGGAGAATTCATCTTAATTTATAATTTTCAACCAACTTCCATATATAGCTTTTTCATACTACTCCCGGGGTGTTACCAAAATCCAGATTTCAAGGATTTAGATGGGAGGGTTGGAAAGAAGGCAAATTGCTGGGGTTGGGAAGAACAGACACAATTTTAAATAATTCTGTGATGTCCAACTGGGAGACAAGTCAAGATCCATGACAACAACTCAATTTTGATTTAAAATAAAACCATATAAAATAGGAATTTAGTAGTACAAACAACCCTCATTTCCTATAAAAATTATTACTATGAACTTGGTTTTAGATAGGCACTTGTGAGTTAACAGATAACTGGCTCTTGATAACCTCTTTGTAAGTTTTCAGTTATTTTGGTTTTCTGTATTAGAAACCATAATTAAAGAATAGACATCCTAACTGTGTGTCTTAAACTAGTGTTGTAGACCCAGCTGACATCATTTTGACATTATTTTACAGGCCACATAAGATCTGGAAAGTTGCCCCACAGTTTAATTCTGTGTCTTAAAAATGTTCAATCTTCTTACCACTTTCATCTAGCAAGAAATCATCCTGGTAACGGAACTTTTCTGGTCCACATGCAATAAAAATGTCATCATCACCAAAGAAATCCTGAAGGCACATCACCTGCAAAGGAAAAGGAAAGGAATGTATTCAACATGGGATCTTTCATAATAGCAATTATAACAATAAATTCCTCCAAGTCTATGTCTGCATGAACACTCTAAGTGTAATGAAATCAACAGAGATTCTTCTCCAGAGAAATTTCAAAGCAGTGCTTTGGCCATCTGTTATGAGTAAGAAACATTTTTATGGACACTGCTGGAAGAGAGATCTAAAGAAGATAGAATGATGTAAATGTCACATTTAAAATAAGATGCATAGCTATGGTCTGAGGTTAGAACTTCTGTTTACATACGAGGTTGTGTTCAGTAACTACCGGATAATTATTTGCATTTACAGTTCACGTTCATATTCTCTGACAGCATTTATATCAGCAACAGTTTTGCAGGCAAAATTTACTGTGGCTCTTTCAACAAAAGCTGTGTGACAACGAAAATATGCCCTGCCAGTTTCCCAAGACTAGCTGACATGGGGGGAAACCCATTTTCATCAGTAATATTCTCTGTCACTATCTTTTTCACTTCCTCCAAACAAGAACCCATAGAAAACGAACACCTTCAGTCAGGAATATATATCTTTGAGCAATCAAGTCAGTAGCGGCCAGGAATTTGAATTCAAGTTGACCAAAAGATTAAAAAAAACAAACAAAAAAAACTGATATAGAAAGTCCGATCTGGGATAGGGTAGATTAGTGTTCATAGTTGAAATTGCCTTACCAGAAGTGGTATTGCATTAGATTCAGTCTTAACTTTGCTTAAAATAAAAGGTTTAATGTTTCCATTCTCTACAATTATTTCACTAGCCATCCAGCAAAAGATTGGCACTATTCCCAAATTCTGTCTTTTGGCCTTTTTTATCTTATTTTAGCAACCTCCAAAAACAAATTAGAAATCTAATTACCTTTTAAAAGATAAAGTCCAGAGTGTGAATTATATAGATTAGATCAGAGAAGAGCTTTTAAAGTTCCATTACTTGTAATATCCTTTTATGAACTCCAACATCATTACCCCCTGGTAATTTTATTCTTTTTGATGTGGTAAACAATGATATTCTTTCTGGCTGCCCCACATCTGGCAAAAAATTAGGGATCACATTTTTAAAGGTTGTTTTTTTTAATCTAATACCTTATAATGGAAAATTTTTGTATCAACATTTGGACAGAAGAGTTCTATGAATGGTGTTTGTTTATTCAATAATGCTACACATCCATTAGAGGGAGCAAACTCACTTTATGAGTGCCACAATAATTTAGGAGGGCAGGTAAATTCCAGGAGGATGCGACTGGAGGAGGACAAAATAGCCATTCAATTAAGTAATGCATTGGCTAGTGTTCGTAGCCCAAGATCCAGCCCAAGCTATAGCTGTAAAGTACTGCCTACACAGGTTTTTTAAGATGACTAGTGTGAGCTCCTCTAGCCCAAGACATCCCCCTGAAATGAAAGGCATGCGCCAAAACGCTGTATAGACAAACCCTAAGTAGTCTGGTGACATTCTCTTTGTTGAATGATTGTCAGTATCATATAATGCATTAGGGTGGTAAAATTGTAACTGATATCCATTGTCTACTCTTGACTAATCATAAGACACTCAGAGATAGAAGAGACCTCTTAATGTCATCTTGTTCCCCCCCCCCACCCCCCGGTTCAGTGCAAGATTGCTCCCTAAAGTATATTTTTCAGCAGTTTAGTTATAAATGAGTCAAAAGATAGGACTTCCCTTGAGACTATGCCAGATAGGCAAACAGAGTGATCAGCTGGTATACATTCAGAGCCGTTTCTTGGCTTTGTTTGAATGGGAGAGTAATCAGCCTGCACCTGGCTCCTTTTACAGGTCATTAGTGTGAAACGAGATGCCCAGACATAACACTTCTTAGAAGCATTGTGAGTATGTCAAATGCTAAAATGCAAATTTTAAAGCAGTCTCTGCCTGCTGCCTTCAACGTGGACCACAGGAGAATACAGAAAGGCAGCTCCTCCTTAAGTAAAGGAATCAGACTTCAACTGAAATTCACAGAGCAGTGTGTTTGAATAATTCCCTCAAATCTCAGGATGGTATACTTCTCTCCCTATTGTCTTTGTCTCAAAGTCTTTTATTCATGCCCACTTTATTAATCTGCCATTATGCACAACTCATCCCTGGAGATCAGGCTGTTTATAAAAAATTAAAAATTGCCATGAACATATATGGAGTTCCTTCCCTATGTTCCGGTTTCAAGTCATCTTACAAGGCAGAGATTTAGACAAAAGGTATTAGAAGGTATCTGCAGTTTACACATTTCAAAAGCAGAACCACATAGAATTCATTCTTTTCTGTTGGAATGAAATCTCCATGGTGACAATTGCATCATCAAGCTGTGAAAGCCTTTCAGCAGAGTTTTTTATAATGAGATTCTCTTTACAAGAGTGCCCTCTATAAATGAACAGAAGATGTTCCTGTAGGTATTATTTGGTTCAAAACAGCTAAAGCTACATAGCCGTGTCTTTACCAGGCGCTTGTGGTGTCACATATTATCCTAATACCGCAAAAACAAATAAGCAATCTCATACCTCACATTATATCAGCGCATATCTCCATCATCATAATCAGGAATCCCAGACCTGTGAATTTCGATATCAGGCCATTTTGGATGCTATATGTAATCAAGCCTCCACACCCTCCATAGTGCACTGCTGTTCCAGAAAAGAAAATGTCTTCCTGGTCCCACTATTGAATTGTGTGAAGGAGGACTGACAGCTCATTCATGCAAGTCTTAGTTTTAATAGCTATTTATTTCAAAAACTGACAAGTTCCATAATACCTCCATTTTATGCTGTTGTAACAAGTGAGCTCTCTCTAAAACAATGTTTTTGTTTTGTTGTGTAAGGAGTCATCTAGCCAGAGGAGAGGAATTTCTGGCTAGACTATATCTTGTGCCAGGCTATAATCCCCTAGTTAGTCTTCTGTTAAATTATAGAGCACCATGTCTCATTTATAAAAGAGGGAAATTCAAAGAGACCACACTGTCTGTATATGTCACTATCCTTTTTCTGAGAAACCAGTTTGATTTATAATGAATAATGTTTTCAATTTTTCACAACAGTCATCTGAAGTTTACATCTTTTAAATCCAAGGTAGAAGAGAGAAGCAGTCAGAAACACGGGCATTCCACGATACTGTAGGTATTATCCCTTGAGACTACTACATGAAGCAGGACTTGGACAAATAGTTTTCTGGGGGGTAGAAGAGGAAAGAAGGGTATTTTGCTAAACATGGTATAGGGTTGTGGGGTGCCCCAGATGGCAGGTGGGTGGGCTCAGTGGCTTCAGGTGATAGTGCACCAGGTGATAGCCCCAAGAGGACCTCTCTGATATAATCATCACACCCTCCCACACAAATGTTCATCCTTTGGAGTTATCTGAACACCTGAGTTCAAAAACCACCATTGTGAAAGGCCTCTCTGGGTGATGTATTAAACTCTTTTCCTCTGACATCACCACTGAGTCATGGGAAACATCAATGAATCATAGAATACTAGACCTGGAAGGGACCTCAAGAGATCATGAAGTCCAGTGATTTGCCGTCACAGTAGGACCAAGCACCATCTACATCAGTGGTGGCCAACCCGTGGCTTGCGAGCTGCATGTGGCTCTTCTCCCCTGGGCAGTGATTCAAAATGGCGCCCAAGATGGCGGCCATCGACAGGAGCCTGATTATGGCCAAAAAGCCTAAGTTTGTTTTTTAAAGGGGCAGCCTCTTTTTTCCTGACAATTCTGGGGGGCTCTTTTTTTTTTTTTGTGCTTGACAATTCTGGGGGGCTTTCCTTTCCTTCCCCCCCCTCAACAATTCTGGTGCGGCTCTTCGCATTATTTTCCCCCACCACTGTTTCGGCTCTCTTTGTTAAATGGGTTGGCCATGCCTGATCTAGATCATCTCTTACAGATGTCTACCTAATCTGCTCTTAAAATGAATAAATGAATAAACAACACCTATTCACGCCCAAAAGCTCTCCCAAAGACAGCTTTGCTTACTTCAACAGCTGCACTGTCTGCAGCTTCTCCAATGCACTACTGCATTGACTGATTACATGGCTCAAGATGGCATAAGTTATCATATGAAAAATGAGCAGTACAGGGACTGAAATCTTGGCAGCACAAATGGATTTTATTTCTGCCTGGTCTGGAACAGGCCTCTGGCTTATTTCACTGGATTTGCTTCTCCCTCTATCAAATTTAACTTCTGGCCTCTCTCAAAGCTCTTGACAACACCCTGTTCCTTCCCACCCTATTTCATCCCCTATAACGCCAATATTCAAGTCCTACATGCGACTCTATTTCCCTTTGTACTGTTTATTTAATAATGTTTCTGGGACTGAGTACTATGCCTGGAATGTCCTCTCTAACCTTTGTCTATCTACAAGACACCAAGATATTCCCTATCCTCCGAGAATCTCAGCTCCCTCCCCCCTGCCCCTTCTAGCATCCTTTCTGTCTGTCCTCTTTCTCTATAGATCCAAACTCCTACAGCATACTGTCTCTCATAGACTAAGGTGAGAAGAGATCCTCATGATCATCCAGTCCGACCTTCATATTGAGGGATATCTCTACACCCTCACCACAACTATCTACTCTTTTATTCTTATAATGGTTTTCATTCCCATAGCATCAGAGTGTCTACTAGAGATCACCAAATAAAATAACTCTTCCTGGCTCTCTGGAGTCTTCCTTCCATGTCACTCCATAGAACTCACAAAAAAGCAATGGCAATCTCTTCCTGGCACTCCTCTTCTCCATCCTCAAATAGCCTATTCCAATCTGATCCAGTTCATAGGTCCTACTTTAAACCTTCTTTTCTCTTGTTTTAATGGCTTTCCCACCAGCTCACATTGTTCCTTCAGTGTACCCTTTGGGCATTTCCAATTTCACTTACCCTACTCAATCAGTTTCCCAGGGTTTTATCCTTGGCCTCTTCATCTCCTTCCATAATAAATTAATCCATTTTCATGATTTTAGTTATCACTGTATCAAATATAGGCTTTGACACATCACCCTCATATTTTTATGGAAATATATTTTGAATATGAATATGCATAACTTAAATATGCTTTACGCAAAACAGGTCAAATAATTATCATTTAAGATCCTGTGATCCCCTGAATGCGTATATTCTATTTGTGTCCATATATCATTCTTGTATGTGAACATAGAAATATGAACTGTAAACCTGCTTATTAATCTAGAATCTCTAGCAAAAGCCATTGGTGGTACTTAAGGGACTTAATGTCCTGGTACTCAAAGGAATCATCTGTAAATTATTTTGTTTTTCCTGTAAGCTCAAGCTGTGGTTGACCCTACAAAGACATGTGACCATGCCACCTGATGCTGGAAACAATCTTGAATCTGCTATTTTTCCATGGGAATGGGGAGAATGAAACAGGATTTCCACTCTGTGGAAAT
Source organism: Pelochelys cantorii (assembly GCA_032595735.1). Taxonomy (NCBI): domain Eukaryota; kingdom Metazoa; phylum Chordata; order Testudines; family Trionychidae; genus Pelochelys; species Pelochelys cantorii. The sequence goes on from CM064326.1 coordinate 53,894,028, forward strand.
TCTATTTAAGGAACAGGAAGCAATCAATGATCATATTCACCTGGCCTTTGAAACTGCTTCTGTAACCCACACACCTTCTGGCTGTGGTGCACTGTCCCATCAAGTGGCACTGAGACCACCTACAGAGAGAATAATGAGCCTATTCTATGGCCTTTGCTAATAGCCAGCTGATTTTTAGCTCATGTGGTAGAGGCTCATGCACTGAGTTCCCAAAGGTCCCAGGTTGGCATTACACTTCCCCTCTTAAGAGAATAGAAATGGAAACACCTGAAACCAGAGAACCCTAACATGGCCAGGAGCTGTTAAACCCAAGACAAAGATCAGCTCTGACTTCAATGATTTTACCTGAAATGAGGACTAGGATGAGAAATAGAATTTGAAATAATGTCTCTTAGGCTTAGCTGCTGTGTTTTGTTCATTTTAGATTAGTAAATTGCCTTGATTCATCTGTTTTCACTTGCAATCACTTAAAACATAATTTTTATACCTAATAAAGTTGTGAAACCCATTGTAAATAGTTGTTACCTGGGGGGAAGGGAAAGCAACGGCTTTATCACTTTCATTGATAAAGAGCAATCTTATGAGCTTTCTCTGTAAAACTTTTATACAGAATAAGACTGATTTATTTGGGGGTTTGGTCAGCTCTCTTGAGAGCAGACAACCTTCTAGACTAGAGCTGTTAACAATGTCTGTGTTACTCTGCTGTGGGGTTGATTCTCCAACTCTGTACTTTTGCTTCTGGCCCACCAGGACGGGGTGATGGGGCACCCTAGAGGGCAAGCAGGTGGTCTGATGGGTATGATCAGCACCTTGGTTAACAGTCCCAAGGGAACCTCTGTGATCCAACCTATTACACAGGTTTCGTTCATACTCACCTCTTTGCACTTTTGCCAATGAACAATTTCACAGTGGCAAAACCAGAACTCTGCATCTTCCCTCCTTCCACTAAATACTGTTTACATCAAGGCAGATAAATCCACCAGCCTCATTGTTTCCAAAGCCCATAACCTCAGGACTTTCCTCATTCCTTCAGTCCTCATTTAGGCTGTTCCTATGCCTTGTCACTTCTTCCCCTTGGGTATGTCTACACTACAATTCGTCTAATTCCAAAATAACGCATCTACACAAAATGCATTTCGAAATAGCTTTTTGCTATTTCGAAATAGCGCGTCCACACTGATTGGATGCTGACTCGCATTTAAGGCCAGCTGGAACTAGTTCCAGCAGAGCATCAGGTCAAAAGTTACCTTGTGGCCAGGGCAGCGAGCACAGCACCCTGGGAAGGACTGGAGGCCCCCTATTTCGAAATAAATGTCTACACAGCGCTTATTTTGAAATAGCAATTTTGAAATTGGCGCTATTACTCGTGGAATGAGGTTTGCCAATTTCGAAATAAGCCCTCCGCTATTTCGAATTAATTTCGAAATCGCAGTTGGCTTGTGTAGATGCTAGGAAAGCTATTTTGAAATAACAGCTGTTATTTCGAAATAACTTTGCAGTATAGACATACCCCTTGAGAATGTCTCAAACACCTCTCTTTTCCATTCAACTTCCTGCCATGAGAATTTCAGTTTTACTCAAATTTTTCATTGTGTGAGAAAAATCATTCCCAGATTTATGGGTCCTTTGGAAATGGGACCTTTGGTAGTACAGGTTTCCACAGCTCTGGAACAGTCCATGGGAGATGGGCTACTACACAGCTAGGGCTCCCAGGCTGGCCAGAAACCTAGCTTCCAAGGTCTGAGGCTCCCCAAGTATGGTAAGCTGCTTGGGTTCAAGGCAGCCGCAAACATTTTATACAAAATGTTTAATCCTTTCTCGAACAGAATTTTGGACTTCCTATTCAATGGACAATTTCAGTTTTTCACTGTTTCAGAACATTTGCTTTGAAAGGTCTGAATTCCACTTTTCAGCCAGATCTAGCTTGTCTGTCTATCCTTTGATTGTGAACTTCTCATGACTTGAACTCTCTCATCTTGAACACCTGGAAAGCATTTAGTGTAATAAAATGACAGTACAAATAATCCCCATGCTAAGAACCACACATATCTGGAAATCTGTATGCAAAGAGGGCCAGATACAAAACCCACTGAAGTCATCAGAAAAATCCATTTATTTTAATACATTTTGGATCAGACCCACAGTAGTACCACCACAGGTTGGTATCTCAGTTGTTAACCTGATTTATAAAACTGAGCAACCAACACAACTTCGTCAAAAACACAAGCTTATGGACCAAATTCAAGATTGCCACAATTTCTAATACAGTAATTACTCGTTTAACATGTGCCCCCTTAACACGTTTTCGCAATAGCATGATTTTTTTTTAGGGAACGTTTTTCAAACAACATGACCGTCCCCAAAATAACATGAAAATAATCAAGTGGCAGACTACTTCGCGCGGCGATATAAATTAGTGAAAACAGTGGTAATACGCATGAGCGGATGAATACATGTGGTCACAGCGCTCCTCCGCTCACTCACGTGTTTATCTTTGTGTTTTAACAAACCGTGGCGACTTGTGTTGCTAGATATCTAATGTTGACATTGATGACCTGGCACCAACAAAAAATGGACTTTGCCACCACCACCCGAAATGCAACCCCTACCTTTTCCATTATTTTTAATGGGAAAATTGACCCCGCATAGCATGTTTTCGCTAAACACGAACATTTTCAGAAACGCATCTATAGTGTTAAATGAGGAATTACTGTAACTGCTTTGGTCTAGGAACAAGACGATAGAACCCTCAATGCCTAAGAATCTAGCATGATGGGAGTGTAAGATTCTCTCTCATCTATTACCGAGTCTCAGCGGGGTAGCCATGTAAGTCTAACTTTTTTTAAAGTGAGTAGTCTTATAGCATCTTAGAGAGTAAGGAGAGAGAGAGAGAGAGAAGAGAGAGAGAGAGAGAGAGAGAGAGAGAGAGAGAGAGAGAGAGAGAGGAGAGAGGAGAATCATGAGCTTTTATGGGCAAAATCCACTTACCGGACATTCTGTTTCTACACCAAATATGCAATGCATGTGTTCACACTACCATTAAAGAAAAAGCAAATTCACAGTCACAAAACACAGGCAATCCTATTCACAGAAGTCTTCAAAATGCCCCACAAAATATTTCCCCTTGATAATGAACCATTTGGCCATGTCAGTCATGAGTTTCCTCTACAATGAAGGAAACTGAACTCAGGCTAAATTCCATAAAGTATGATCATTTTAATCCCATGACAACTGCACAATTAAATAGCATGTGCTTATAAAGGAAATTTCACATACAAGAACAAAGGTTGCAATGGGATGAAGAGATAGGTGCAAGAGGTATTTTTTCCTACCATAAGTTATTGCAGTTTTGAGAATGGTATTTCAATACAATCAGGTTTTGAGGTATAGCAATTCTAACCGCAAAAGGGATTATGAATAGAGCCAAGTAAATTCATCTGAGCATCTGATATTAAGCTACATGCAGATTAATTTTCCTTTGCCAGATTCAAACATATTTTCTGTTTCAAATGCAGTACAGTACTGCCATTTGGTGGCCAGACACACAAATTGCTGAGGAATCAATGCCTATAGAATCTAGTGGTTCTCTTACAGCTTTTCCCCATCAAGACAATTTTAGTAATAACCAACAGGACACACTTAATCTAATTACAAGGAAGTTATAATTACACTCATATGTGGTTAGTTTAAAATGGAGGTTTCTTATTACTTCAGGATAAGGCTCGCAGATGGCACATAAATAATTTAAAAGATTAGACACGGAGAGTTTTCAAACCAGTTCCAGGAGCACTATTCTTACATCATCACACAATTCCATGGCCTTTTGTTGTTTTATTTTACCAGGAACTTAAAGAAAAGAAGTAAAGATGTATGTGTTTCAGGATACAGAAGACTGAAATGGATATACATTTTTACAAAAGGCTAATTTTCCAACCAGAATTACATGCAATATTATCCTTTCACAAGGCAGCAGTAACAGTTTCCCCACCCCACCCTACCCCCCCTTCTGGAATTCTTGAGCTTGAGACAAAAGAACTGAATTTCAAGCATAACAAGATACTCCATAGTCAATATAGGTTCTTTGTCACAACAATGAAACCCACACATGTGGTTCAGCCAATCATACCAGTGGTCTCTGAGCCAGTGTAGTGCTTATTTTGATATATTTATGTACTTAAACCAGCTCTCCCCTGCTGCTGGGCTTGAATCCAGAGGTACCTGTCTCAGAGCAATCTGATTAACTATTGTTGCAGCTGTCAATTTATCTTTAAAAAGTAAACACTAGTAGCAGCAAAGTAGGTCAAGAGTGCCTATAATGCAAGAAAAAAATCTGTCGAATAAAAATGAGGAAAAAAAGGCAATTTTTAAGACTCCTTTGTTGAACAGCAGAGTGGTATTTAGTTCGTAAATTAAAGGGGTTTACAAATGAAACTGCTATTTTCCCATATTTTGGATCCAATATTCCTCATACTAGTTTACTAGATGTATCTAAAATGTGAAAACCAATAGCTTAGCTCATTTTGCATATAACACTGTTAAATTAGGTTCACACAACCTTGTATTAAATTTTATTAAAGCAAATAAGTAGAAACAATCGAGGATTATCATTGTTCATTTCCACAGGAAACTTCAGCAGATATAGTATAAAATGTCTTCATTGCATTGAGAGGAGAGGTGGAGAAAAATGGAGTCATGTGCCAAATTTCTGAGAATTCATAATACAAGTTTTTCAGAAGAGAATGGAATGTCTTTTTCAAATTGAAGTGTAAGTAATACATTAGAAAACATTTTGCAGGGTAAACTTTAGTCATATTAGAAGAACATATGTACTGTAGTCTGCCACACAAATGTAATAAATGGATACATTAAATTGGCTTGTTTTACAGCAATATATATTATAATGAATCATGCATCACTGAACTTTTTTCTATTACTTCTGAAGTAGGTTTTTTTTTTCCTGAAAATTTGTAAGCATGGGTTTTCTTTATTAGAAGTAAGGTGCATGTAATGAGATACTGGCTTCTAAGTCCAGAAAAGATCATTTGGGAGGCCAATTACCTCATTCCATCTGCCCAGGAAAAACAAATGAATGGCATAAAAATAACTGAAGCAATCACTGAGAGAAAGAAAAAGGTCTCAAGGAGTAGTGTGTGTGTGAGACAATGCAGAAAGTCATCCAAGACCACTACTCCTTTAAGGGCTGGGGCCAGTTGCCTTTTAGAGTTCAGTGGGTTATTAGTCCTAAATGGGAAGGTTCAAGAGAGTGATTAGTTGCTTTAAAAGGAGTCTCCAAGCTCAGTCAAAGAAGGAGCTGCTGAGAGTTGGGGGGAAACAGGGCATAGCCTCACCTGTGAAAAACCTGGACTAGAGGGGAGAATCTATAGGCCACAGAGAAACAGGACTATAAACATAGAAGCCCCAGAGGAGGTATGAGAAGACTCCGAACTTGAATGGAAGAGTTTACAGATTGTGGAGGTCAGATCAAGAAACACATAGGCCTAAGAAGGAAGGCTCAAACCCTGAACTTAAAAAAAGAAGGTCTTTTTGGCAGGAAATGGGTTAATCTGAAGAAATAAATTCCATGAGTAAGGGAAGACCCTTATGTTCTTAAAGACTCTGTATGTAAATTAGGAATGTCACCAAGTAGTCAACTAGACGATTAACCGATAAGCCTAGGCTTATCGGTTAATCTAGTCAACTACTCGCATCCCCCCTCCCCCTGCTGTCTCTGTATCAGGGAACCAGGAGCCAGTGCTGGGGGTAGCTGGCTGCTACTCAGAGGCAGCAGTACAGAGTGGGGGAAGCAGGGGAGGCTTCTGCAAAGCAGCCTCTGTCCACGGCAAACCTGAGCCTGAGCCTGTCACAAGCATAAGTTGCTTTGCGGCAGCAGTCTCTGACCGTGGGGGGTCCGAGCAGCCTCTGTCTGCAAAGAGCTCACCCTGAGGACAGGGGCTGCTGCAGTGAAGTAGCCTCTGTCTGTGGCCAGCCCGGGCTGCCATGGACAGAAGTGGCTTTGCAGCAGCCTCCCCTGCCGCACCACCCAGCAGCCTCTGTCTGCTTTGACCAAAGTATGAAAGGTTAAAATTATCATTTGTGCAGTTATTCAGGAGCATAAAAGTTACAAATGAAGAACTACCATGTCACCCAGTCCAACTTCCGCAAATGGAGGAGGCAATCCCCCATCAACCATTTAAAAAAAATTCTTACACCATGCTTAGTGCTCTCCTGATTCAGGAACAATATGGTGCAATATAATACCTCTCTTCCTTTCTCTCTCTCTCTCTGTGCACCTTAGTCTTGATTGCAAATATGTTTGGCTTTGTTAAAGTTTCTTTTGTGAGTGGAGATAATGAGTTAATGAGATGTCAGGCAATATGGGTTTTGCGAAGATCACTGAGAGTTGACCATTGAGGTTAAAATTGAATTTACTACTCCTTTTACTTACTGTGTGAGAATATTTCAACATGATCATTGATAAGAGTATAAAACATTACTCAATTATATACAATCTGGAACCTAAGCAAAAAGCATGGTGCCTTTTGGCTAGATACACTTGCTAAGTGAAGTCTCAGTATGAAATAGTGGAAAAAAGTGTCTTAAAGAAAGCAAAAAAAAAAAACCAAAAAAAAAAAAAAAAAAAAAACACACAGATGTCAAGGTTTCAACAAGTCATTGCACAGTGAAGCTGGAACCCATACAAAAGCAATACAAGTGTGGTGATAATGTAGCATTTCATGTAATAAGGGCAATAAAATAGCAAAAAATGTAAAACCCTGAACTCCAAGACTCCTTCTTCAAATTCCAGAGGTTCAGTTGAGGCTGAACAACTACAATCTTTTTAATAGCCAGATCATATGATCCAATTATTTAAACTTTTATGCTCCAGGAAAAGTGAAAATTGAGAGTTTCTTTCTTTTAAATGCAGGCTGTAGGTAATAAATCTAAAGTGCAATCCAAAGAGACATTTAGATGTGAAGTCACTTCTTAGATTATTTGGCAATAATTTCCATTACAACTGCAGATGTTAACATGACAGATGGAGAGTGTAAAATAAATGTAAGTGTCCATGTAAAAAGGCGGTTATTCCAGTGATTGCTAGGATACCAAACCATGAGGGGGAGCACTCAGAGTTCTCTTTCAGTTATCTGTGGCACCTGTCTTGCTGTTAACTGTTATACATTCAGCCATGACAATTCAAAGAGATTGGCTCCAACAGACACATTACTAAATGATGGGGGTGATGAGCTACTGAGCATAACTGAAATAGGGTGGGATATTCTCAAACTGGGAAGTCAGTAAAGAGAGGAATAGTCAATATGAGTCAGAAAAGGGAAAGGAGGTGTGGGGGAATATTGTTGCATGTCAGAAGTATTTACAATGCTCATGAGCTATGATCTGACTATAGGTTGAACCTTCCGATCCGGCACCCTCAGGACTAGAGTGATCCTGAACAAGGGAATTTGCTGGACCTGGGGAGGTCAGGCATCCAGGCTTTCCTGGGGCTCCCCTCCTGGCTGCTGCCCCAAGAGAACATGGAGGCCAGACCTTCTCTGGCCCACCTGCCTGGCTCTGTTGCCCCCAGCCCGCTCTCAGGGCTCTGCTCCCTGCCCTCCTAGCCCCATGCACCAGGCAGCAGCTGCGCTTGGGGTTCCCCGGTCCCATTACCAGGTGACTCCTGGGGCTCCCTGCCCCCAGGCCATTGGCCTTGCAGGCTGCCAGCAATTGGACCGGCTCTACTCCTAGCCACTCTCAACCTCCAGCTAGAGCTCCATGGTCTAGCAATATGTGGTCCTGCCGGACTAGGGATGTTGCCAGACCAGAGAGGTTCAAACCTATATTAAGAAAGCAGTATTGAAATTAGATAAAGGGAATGAAAATCACAAAGAAAACTACAGAGCCCTTCCTCTGTTGGACCAGTTATGAGGAGAAGGCAAAGGTGAGTGAGAATCTTAAATTCTAATTCTAGCTCTGACAGTGACTTCCTCTTTTACCCTCAACAAATCACAGTTTCTCTGTCTGTAAAGTGGGAATATATTTATGTACTTCACAGGAATGTTGTGAGGATTCTTGTTTCTAAAGTGCACTGAATATGGGAAGTGATACATAATGCAAAATGTTATTAGAAAGTATGTTCACTGAATACATCAATACTCTCAGGGTAGCAACTACTAAGGAATAAAAAAAAAAAAAAAACCTACCAAGTTAAGACAGAAAGAAGCATAAAAATCCAGCAAAGTGACAAGAAGATGCGAAATCAAAATTGACACTATCAAAGCAAGACAAAATAGATCAATTCCTTTGAAAAAGAAAAAGAAAAAAAAACTATGCACAGTATTGCTTCATGAGGGAATACTAAAAGATTTAAGAGTTTAAAAAAAAACCCCAAAACCCTTAGCATGGAAAGTGCATGGGGAAAGGCAATCAAAATCACAGATGCCATTGATGTTTAAAGGGAAAGAGTCAGCAAAATAGAGAACAACATTAATAAAGTTGCAGGATCTAAAAGGGATTCAAGAGGAGCTCTTGCTAATGAATCAGAAGAAGTGCTTAGCAGGATGACTCAAAAATATTAAATGTAAAACAAACTCATCTTTAACAAGAAAATAATGAAAACAAGACTTGAATATTAAAGTAGTAAATAGCGCATCAGGAAAAAAGTTCCTTTCTTAAAAGCAGATACATTTAAGAGTATAAAGGGTACCATTCCAGTTAAATGCTAGTTAAGAGAAACTTGGGCTAGTATGTAATACAATTGCATTCATCATTATGCGAACAACTACTGTGACAGAGGTCCTCCTCAACCTTGGCGGTTCCTATGCTTTCAGGCAGATTACTTGCTTTAGAGGCTCACAGCGCCCTCAATTTAGATATAAGCTTGCTATTGCTGTTTGAATCTGTTCATTGGCCGACATGGCGAAAAGAGGGGAAACAAAACGTCATAGTCTTTGCAGCCCCTTCCAATGGCAGAGGGTCAGACAAATCTCTGTACCAATGCCAGTTTTCCTCCCCCCACCGCCCATGATAAAATGGGGAGTTGGTGGAGGGGGAACTGGACCCGCCCTCTTCTCCGGGTTCCAATCCGGGGACCCTGTTATATCAACTGTTTGCGATGTCTCTGGTATCAGCTGTGTGTCAGTTACAAATCCTTGTGCCACTTTCCTATGACCTTCTTCAGCACCTTCCTTACCGCAAGTTCTTCCTCATTGCAGGGATGTCAATGTGTAGACGACTACACGATTAACGCATAATTCCTAGGCTTATCAGTTAATCCTGTTGACTACACACATTTCCTCGCCACCCTGCTGTCTGTTTCAGAGGCAGCAAGAGGGAGGGAGGTGAGAGCTGGTGCCCAAGGGGAGCCTGGGCCCACCATGGACAGAGGTTGCTCTGTGGTAGCTCAGACCTCTCATGGACAGGGGCTGCTGCTGCCTCTGGGATGGCAGGCAGGAGCCAGTCTGCGCAGAGAGCTGGTTTTTAAACTGGCTCCCTTGCAGACCAGCTCCCAATGGCTCTTACAGAGAGGCAGCAGCAGCACAGGGTGGCTGGGGGTTCCCCAGAAGCAGGGCCAAGAGCACACTGGCTGCCAGCCCTACCCCTGGATCTATGAAATAGTTGTGTAACTGATAATATTTTTTGCGGTTACACAATATTCAATTACACACTAACATCCCTACCTCCCGGTACCTTCTTGTAAAAAGTAATATGTAAGACACATAACGGGCTCAAAGAAAACGCCAAGATTCTTACTGCTCTAGCAGTATGCACTGTGGTACAATAGTTAGATAACTAATGGTTGAACTAGATGTCCTACCAGTTATGTAATTTGCTATCTGTCCTTGCACAGCTTCAAATTGTTTTGTTTATAAATACTGTCTATGTTCTGCTTCGGGATATTAAATTGCAGTTATCAAGCTAATCATATACTCCTACTATACGATTAGTTGATAGGACTGCTATGCAGAACCACAGCAGGGGTAGCTCCCCCCAGCATCCGCTCATGTTCCCCTCCCTTGATGCTTCTCAGAGGCAGCAACAGGGGGGCACTGCAGGGAGCATGGGGCGAGCAGGGACTCAAGCAGTCTCCGCTCACCCCATATTCCCACTGTAGCACTTCAGACTTTGAAATGTAGCAAGACACAGGGCTCTTGCTACATTTCAAACGCTGAAGCGCTGCAGCGGGAACTGGTGCAAGTGGGGACTGCTTCAGTCCCCACTTGCGCTGTTTCCCTGCTGTGCCTCTGCTCCCTGCGAAGACAGTGCTGGGGGGAACTGGTTTTTAAGCCGGCTCGCCCGAGCACCGGCTCCTGCTTCCCTGCCTTGCCAAGGGAGGTGAAGCGACCAGTTGAATCACTACTCAACTCTCCGATAAGTTTGTTTATCATTGGATGGTCAACTAGTTGCATACATCCCTAGTTCTGATTCTGTTAGCTACAGTGAACTCTAGTCTAACTAACCTAAATTCACAGTGATTCACTCGTGATGCTTCACGTAATTGGGGGATGATGTGATAAACATGATAAAGTTCAGGCTACGCGATTTAGAATAATTTGTTGCGTTTGTAATTCGTACAGGCTGTATGTTCTAATACACTAGAGAGATCAAAACGTAATTATGGAAAACTCAACAGCATGTTGTGAAAAAAAGAGAACTGTATCAAAAGTAAATTTCAAGTTTGATATTGCCCTGCTGTGTGTTTAACACAATAATGCTTTTACTACTATGGTAAATACCAGAAGCAGGCACTACATGCTCAATCCTACTTCCATTGAAGTCAAAGGATTTGCTTCAGGGCCCTAACTTAAAAGGTTTTCTGGATGTAACTGAATCTCACTAAAGGCAATGACTATAAGCTGTGTTGCACCCTGGGTTGAGATCATGTAAGACCTAACAGCCTTAGCAGGTGGCACTTAGTCAGTAACTGGATGAGAGACACCAAAAGAAAAGAAAAACAACATCACAGCAAGTGGTAAAGGTAATCCAAATAGGTTGTTGTATTCCTTCAGGGGGCTTCCCTGGGTGCAAACTAGACTGTGGGACTTCTGAGCCCACTGTTTCACACACCTGGGGTGTCCCTCTTACACTGTGATGCAGTACAAACCAGAAACCTCTGTCAGGTGCTGCACTTACACAGACATTCACAGGCAGGGGCACACAAACTGAGTTGCATGAACAATCTCCCGGCTACTTATGAACCATCAGTAGGGAGGTTCCCTCTAGCCTTGCACCCTAGAACTGTACCACCTTGCACTGGTCAGAAGCCTGGCTAGTGTAAGTTTATTACCTCTCCCTCAACATGGATAGGACATATATTAGCCCTTGTAGTCTGAGCTGAGATTTCCCTAGGCACTTCAACCAAATTTTAGGTAAAATATAAAACAGATTTATTATCTAGATTTTTTTATGTGATAAGTAGCAAGTGTAGAGATCTAAGTTGGTAACTTAAGAAATAAAAATAATCTGCAGTCTGAATTCTACAAACTAAAAGGATTTGACTCCGTCTCAGCCAGACAGAGGGCACAAACAGGTCCTGGATCATCAATACATGGGCTGGGAACACCCTCCCCCAGTTCAAAGTCTTTGTCCTCCAGACCTATTCCCAGCTGTTGAGTTGGGTGGGGGGGGGAGGAAGCGGGAAAGGAGGGGAGGCCAAGTAATGGTGTCAATTCCCCACTTATTTCTTTCTGCTTTCTAGAAACATTGTTTGCTCTGACTTGGGAACCAGGAAGGCCTCGTTGGTCAAGCAGTCTCCATTGCATACGTGTTATTGCTGAGAAGTCTCCATTGTACACAGTTTCTGGGACAATGGATTGTTTCCTTGATGGATATTGATGAGCCATTAACCACTGTCTGGCTGCTCCACGGTTGTACCTGAAAGGCTGGTTGTAGTTGTTCCCACCTTCACAACATATTTCAGTAATACACACATAGCAAAACTTCATAACTTCACCTACAATCATAGCACATACAATCTAATAGGCTATTGATGTTCAACAGGTCAAGACTTTTAAAATGACATCTCACACAAGGCATGCTTTGTACAAGATGTATCAATTTTATTACAGTGGTACATGTAAGGGTCCCAGGGTGTTGTTCTGAGGCACAGAGTTGCACCCCTCTCCCAGAGAGGCAGAATAAATAATGGACGCTGATGTTAGAATTCTTGTACAAGAAATAACCTGGGGTCCATCCCACTTGTAATCATTAAAGATTTTTTTCCACAAGAGTATGGTGTTTCCAGCCATTTGGTCAGGACTCTGCAATAACAAACTCCCGGGAGATGGATGTTTACTTGTGTTCTCTGAGGGTGATTTGCAGGTTCAGATGAGAGGGCTGGGGATGGAGTCATAGGGGATAGGAAGGAATATGCAAGAAGGAGGCAGCAAAGCCACCACCAGAGCATGGGGAGGCCACTTGCTCTGCTAACAATGGAACTTCCCCCCGACCTTCCTAAGTCCTGAAGAAAGAGAGCAGAGCTCCACTCCTACACATTTTAAAATTCTCCTAAATAACTACAGGTTTTTGCAAGACAAAGTAATTTCTACCAGTCCTACAACTGGAAATGCAAAAAATGCAGTTTTACTAATACTGCAGAGACTTTTGATCCTTACAAAAAAAAAAAACAAATCAGATAAACTCTTTTGTGGACTACCAACAGGAGAAATGAGATATGCCTACCACCAGATTCTGCTCCCACTAAAGCAAAACTTTAGTTGACCTCAACCACTGAAAATTAGGTCTTCTGTTATTTTATTGTTGTCACAGACAAGGCTGGTTCAGTCTTGCCCATGACTGGGCAGCTATCCATCTCCAGGTGAGTGGGATGATGCCTGAATGCTGATTATTGACCCCTGCTGCAAGAGATCAGAGAGAGGACTACTTGCAGTAAGCCGTGAACTCAGTCTGGGGAAGGAAACCCAGGAAAGCGGAGCAAAGGGAACTTGTTCTCTGGGAAAAGTATGTCTCTTCAAGCCTGGCTTCCCCATGCAAGGAACAGGCTAGGATCCTGTTGTAGGACCTGGAAATAGGTCTTAAGATGCAGGGAGACCATGAAGTAAATTGCAACGGACCCAGAGGAAGGGAGGCAATGGACAATTGCTGCTGGAAAAACAGCAGCCGCATAAGAAGAATTCTGCAGGGCCCAGGAATAGGGGCAAAGGCAGAAATATTTAGACTAGCCCATGAGGTGCAGAATTAGTTTCCATATTTATCTGCCTTGGACCTTTGTTACCCCAGGAGAACTTTTAAGTGATCTGATCAGATGGCCAGACCACATAAAACCCAGAAATAAACAGGACCTCATAGGACTGTGAAAGGAGCCATCAAGGGCATCTGAGGCAAAGCTTCCCCCAAAACAGCACTCTGACAGCAGGAAGCACCAGAACAGTAAGAGCAAACTACTCTCAACCAATAATTTTCAATAAGTCCCCCAGTGACTGAGTAGATGATATAGGTCAAAGGTGGACAATAACTTTTGGTGGGGGGGGGGGGCCATTTCAAGAATTTGGTAAGCTGCACTCTTCCATGATATTAATGGAGGAAGCGTGGGGTCTGGCACAGAAGCTGGGGGCAGAAGGGAGCTTGGGGTAGAGGACTGGACACAGGAGGGATCTGTGTGAGATCTGGGAGGGAACTTGGGTAAAGGAGGGGGTTGTGACCTGGGGCAGGAGTCTGGGGTGCAGGATCTGAGAGGGGGTTGTGATCTGGGGCAGGTGTTCAGAAGAGGATGTTGGGGGTTGGGTTGTTACCTGGGCAGGGGATTGGGGTGGAGGGTCTGGGAGGAGGTATGGGTGCAGATGGTTTGGGTTACAAGGGGTAGGGAGTGCAAGAGGGAGGACAGAAGCAGGAACTAGCCAGGAGGTGCTTACTTGGGCAGATCCTGGCTAGCAGTCCAGCAGGTCACTCAGCCAGACTCACTGCCTTTTGCACGAGCTGCAGGGACCACGTGCAAGCCCCAGGGGAGGGGTACTTTGTGTATAGCCTGTCCTGCCAACAGGCAGCTCCCATTGGCCGGTTTTTGGGCCCTCGGGCTTGCAGCACTCACACAAGCACATGGCCCCTGCAGACAGCCACTCTAGCATCCTGTGAGAGTGGCTCAGGCAAGGAGCCTGACTGAGGCTCCTGCTAGGCTGTGGGCCCGATCCAGCCCGTGGGCTGTATTTTGCCCATCCCTCATCTAGGTGTTTGCTTGCAACATACTGCAGAAGTCTCTTGAAAACTGGCTTCCAAACCCTATTTCTGTCCCGGAACAGTAATGTATGGCTGTATTTTCAAGGCCACAAGGAGGCAGGACAATTAAACTGTGTAACATCAAGAACATGAGTATCTTAACTGCACTTGGTTTACATAGCATTGTAATGTCCAATCATTCAATTGCACCATGCTTACTAGGTAACAGAAGAGTACTTACACACTATTACAGGATGATTATGTGTGTTTCTCTCAGGATAAATTAGCTGGTAGTTACTTTTTGATCTATAATTACGATTTAGTTGCAATTATGACAATGTGTAGTTATTTGGAAGATAAACTAAATCATTTGGACAATATCATCCCTGAAGTCCCCGTTTCCTTTAAGCTGGATAAACTCTATTCAAATCAAAATATTTCCATCTTCTTCCTTCACCACATTTGTGGATGTGGTCCCTTAGCCCTCCTTCCAATAAGATCAGGATTTCCATGTAACCCTCTTCTACCTAGAAGTCATTAGGTCTGCCTGTTTCCCTCTCTTCCAATAAAAAGTATCCCAAGTACATACAAAATCCCTCTATCCTCACAAGATTAGAAATCTGGTGTGGAATAAACTCTCAGTGGAAACTCAGAAGTGAATTGCCCCAGAGCAGCACTGCATTCATAGGAAAGCAAAACCAAAGCACAAAAGATAGGTTGCAGGCTCCTTCTACCTGGTCATACATGTCAGGAGGAACAGGAGCTTAAGTGTCAGTCTTCCCTTGATGATGCTAGGGGGACAGCTGTATAAACTTCCCTCTCCCAGATCTGTCATACCTAGAGCGGGTAGATCTAGGTCTCTTTCACTCCACTCAAAAATTCTAAAACTATTGCTGGGTGGGGGAGAGGTATCAGAGTGTCATGTTTTACAGCATCTCTCATTGGAAGCTTGCCTTCAGTGAAGGGAGAGGGGACGTGGAAAACACTGTTTTGTTGAGGAGAGTGTCTTGCAACAAGGAAACACTCCAAAGTTTACAGTTCAACTAAACCTCCTCACACCTTTGGTGTTTTCTCATCAGTAGTTATTAGGGATGCCAGCAAATATAAATAATGATTATCAAAAAATAAATTATTATTAGAGCATCAATTATTTTTTCAATGATCCAACTGTTTCAGGAAAATCTACATAGAGCATATGCACCATCGTTAACATTAAGAGGCTTGGACAAACACTCCATTTTATTCATCATCACATAGCTTTACCATGACTTCACACAATAGCCAAGACAGAACTGTCACCCTTACAATACAGGGTACTGTTGAATTAGCTATAAATATTACCCTGAGTAAATACTTTTGTTAATGAAAGGTTTAAAAAGTTCCATGTGCCTTTAAACTGGTCTAATTGGGATGTCACTAAACTTTTGATCCTCTCATACAGATTTCAAATTCTGTTTTACTGATTCCCACTATCAATAACATATTGAAGACTTACCCTGTTTAGTGGGAACTGATTTTCTGCCCTATAGAACTAAACTGTTTAGCACACTTTCATACACCACAGTGTACATCCCAATAGGTGGGGGAGAGAAATCATTAGCTATCACATGTGGTTTTTACTTTACTGTGAATATAAAATGTAAGCTACCTATCTCAACAGCCCTCTGATGTAATCTTCTATTTACACACAAGGTGGAGCTGTGGCTCAACAAACACGTTTCAGTTATTCAGCTCTACACTTCAATCATTTCAAGGCAAAATGCTAAAATGCTGTAAATTATTTAATGAACAAGCCACAACATATAAATACGACAGATCTTTTTAGCACTGCAAAAAATTCAATTTGCTGGAGAGAGGAAATCTCTATGATAAATAACGAGGACAAGAGATAATATTCCTCCAGCTAATGTTTGAAAAAACAGATATGATCTAGAAGCAATTCACTGACAAACCTCCCTTTATTTCCCTTCTTCTGGTGTGAATAATCTACACCATCAATAAGTTCTGAGGATCCCGATTTGTCATTTCTTTACACTGTCCTTTCAAGATGTCCTCCTGATTTCATAACCAGTACCCTTCTATCCAGACATGACTAAGAGAAATTAATTTGAAATCCCATCTAGAATTTTTTTCCTTTAGTGATTTAAATGGTATGTCTCCCCACCCACATCAGATGTGCCATTGCAGAACTCCAAGCCTGATGACTTTAGAATATAAATATAAGAAACTAGCACATTTACCCATCATTGCCCAGGTCCCTAAGAAGGAGCTCAGGGTAAGTGGCTTGACTTAGAGTGTTTGTGTGCAGGACTCATTGTTGGAGGATGACAAGGGGCTCAGGCCAGGGGATGGGCATGAAGGAATCAGGACAGAGGATTGGGAGGTGTATGGAGGCTCAGGGCAGGGGGATGCAGGAGGCTGGCTGATCTCTGAGGACAGTGTGGTCCACGATGCCCAAGGGTGGCTCTCTGAAGCCAGCTGAGGCAATGGCTCCCCAAGGCTGGTCAGGGTAGTGGAGGCCTGCATTACCTGGGCAGTGGCTCCCCAGGGTTTGCTGATCACTGGGGCTGGCTGGGGCAAGAAGGCCATGCTGCCCAGCCACCAAATTCCTAGGGCTGGCTGGGGCAGTGAAGGCCGTGCTGGCGGCCCAGATGGCAGCTCCCTGGGGCTGGCTGATCCCTCTTAATGGGGCAAGAGGAGGCACTGCCTGGCTGCCAAATCCCTGGGGCTGGCTGGGGCAAAGGGGCCCATGTTGCCAAGTCGGCAGCTCGCCAGAACAAGAGACTTACCCATATATGGTGGCCAGCAACATCCAGAGTACTGCCCCCAGCCAGCCACTCTTACTGGTGTGCCCACCCTCCTGTGTTATATTCTGCAGTACAACTGTGCCTGCTAGAAGAGCCCTCCCTCTGTATTTTCTGAGAGTCATCATATTCCAGGAAAATCCCATTGCCCTGGCACACCAAACTCTAACCTGGCTAAGTTATGATACAAGGAAGCTGCCTACCAAATTGAAGAGTTCATGAACAACAGACACACAGACAAACTCTCTCAAATATACAGTGATCTCCCATTTTCACACTTTAGGAGAGCCAAATTCTGTGTCACTCCCACATCCAAATCTCTGAACTCGCTTTTCTGCAAGTTTCATGAATGAGTGGTGATGAGATGAGATTAATGATTGACAGTTTTTCCTTTCTTCCTTCACTTCATTCTCTCCTCTCACCCAGTATTTTTAAGCTTCTCTGTTCCTCACAATCCCAGACTCCTTTTCTTGTATCTCATGTCTTAATTATCCTCTCCCATTACCAGTGTCTCCCTTTTACCTCTTCAAACCCCCACCATCCATTTTCTCTGTCAAGTTAAGCAAGGAGAACCTTACAGTCCCTACCCACCAGAGTGAACAATGCCTTTCTGAAGCACCTTCTATTTCTAAAGGAAGATGAGACAAGAGGCAGTACTACAAAATACAATAATTGTCATGACCAGTGGATATTGATCCAGACACAAATGTATGAATGAACATGCACTGTGGATGTAGCTACTGATTACAGTCTCACTGTAATCAACAGAGGAAATGGTGCCCAGAGAAAGTCAATGGGGCCACTGACATGCTAAAATATATGCATGTGTAAGTGTTTTGTGGAATTAGGGCAAACATGCTCATTACATGACCAAATTAAGTCCACAATGCATCTACTATATATTTTATAGAGAGTCTGTGTGTCTGAGTCAATTTGTGCAAGAACTCCTCCTAAACGGCAAGAGCTAGGACCACCAAATTCAGGATACAGCTTCCTTTTATCATAACTTATAGCAAGGTCAGAGTCTGGTTGTGCCAGGACAAGGGAATGTGCATGGAATGTGATCGTTTTGCATTAAACAGAAAGGGAGGGAACAGTTATACTCACGAATGACTACAGGGGGGAAGCAAGTGCCCCAGCCCCAAGGAGAAGCTGGCAGGTCTCTTGCATGACTCAACAGCTCCCTCCCCCGGGAGAAGCCCGCTGTCCCAGAGTTGGGCAATGCCGGGTAAGTCGTCAAGTATTAATACAGACACAAAAACAAATAGCAACACAAACTGCAGTTTTTAAAATAGCAAAAAATCTCCTGTCAGATCTTTGATTTCTCAGCCCATTGGCAAATGGCTCAGCTCCTCCTCAGAGGACTCTTCCTTACAAGTTTATATAAATAAATGAAAAATAAAGATGAAAATCACTTCATTTTATTTGTCCATAATTTGCGGGAGACATACTTCAGCACCACCACTCCTTTCTAGTCTCCATGCTTTGTGAAAGTGTGTTCTTTATAGAAGTCTCAGAACCCCTGCCTGAACCCCAAACTACAAACCGATCTGCCTCGACTACAAATGAGACAGCCTTAGTGCTTAGTGAGGGGAGAGACAAGTTCAGCCCATACAGCTCTAATGCGTCCTAAACCTTGATGAACTGCGGTGTTCCCTGGGAACTGGACACTTGTGCAGCTGCTCAGGATAGATTCAGTTGTCACCCAGACGGTTAGCAGAGGGCCCAAGGCTAGGTTTTTGTTTCTTCTTGAGGTGCACATTTGCACATGACTTCGTACACATGAAAATTTATTCCACAAATGGATAGAAAATATTAGAGGGAACACTGATGGGCTGGTATTCATATCAACCATTTCTAAGGAAAGCAAACACTCTGAACTATCGCATTCCAACCACAACACTCAGAGTTTGGGAAAGCCACACTTCGAGTGCTGCAGTTATACTGACCTAACTTCTGGTGCACACATCATGATGTTGAGAGGACTTCTCTCTTAGCTCCTGCCTCTTGGATAGCGTGTTTTCGACAGCACGTGGCCAATTTTGGATTCTTTAATTTCACAAACAATATCCCAATAAGCCAAACATTTGCACATTTTTGGAAAAAGCTGCCCCACAAAAAACAATGGTGCACTTTTTAGTTCTATAGTTTGTAAAATCTGGTTTTTCAATAAAAGACTGGAAGTCACAGCAATTGGTGACTTTGTTACAGTTTTAAACTGCAGTGTCTTGATACATTGATGTTTCCATGGAGATGACAAATGAATATTACCCAACTTGCAATGAGCTTCAGATTTCAGTTTGAACCATTAGCTTTCAAACCACAGCTCATTCATTATTCATTTGCAACAAGGAAATGGCTGAAATCCAGAACATTACAGCCGATTAGAATCTGTGCATTCAATCTAGAAGAAAATGCATTTATCAGCACACCAAATGAAAAAAAAACAAAAACCATTGACTAGGGTTAAAACAACTTATTTAGAAGATTCTCTAAATCTCGACACAAATTATCCCTTCAACTAAAGACATGCATAGATAAGTTGGAGGGGCAATTTGATTACATCACAAATATCATTCTAGACAGACTTTGGGAAGTGAAGAAGCAGGCAGAACAATACAGAACGGAACATTATTTAACCTCTATAATAACCAAGCTGATTTGAATCAGGCACAGAATTGGGCTCTGATACTGTCCGATATTAAAGGAGTATAGTACTATACTGTCCTCTCTTAGGTACTAAGTAAAATCAACATTGAAATCTTGAAGAAAGGCCCATTTCCTCCCACAAAATGTCTGGGATGAAAGGAATCTTGTCACATATTTTGCATGACAGCAGGCCTCCACACTTTGTCAGGTCATTCTTATCTTAGTAAATCCATTAGCACTGGCATCATTCATGTCAATATCCAAGATCAATTTAATTTAGGTTGTTATGTGTTGTCCAAAACTAGTTTTAAAGCAATGAACACTTTCGTATTGAATTACATTTTGGGCTAGCATGAAAGCTACAGAATAACCGATAAGGGCAATAAAAAAAAGGGGGAAGAATTTATAATGGGAGGTCCCTCACATCTGGATAGGCTGATAGCATCCGATCTCTCTCAAACTGAAAGAGACAGTCTGTTAGATGTGCTTTGGCACTCTCCTGGGTAAAGACTGTCAGTTACAATAATTCATACTAAATTGTGTCTCATCATTTGAATTGCCATCCATTAAGAACTGACCTGAGATTACTTAAACTCATTTAATCCAAATAGCAGGTTTAATAATGGGGTGAAAGGGGGTTGCTGGGTAACGAGAAGCGATGAGCAGAGGTTATTGTCACATGAAAAGGCAACAGTGTAGTGGTGACTTATCTTGCCCCGGGAGAACTGTACCACTGTTTGGTATCAGTTGATTATGCCTCCTTTTTCACTTTGCAGAATAAATGACTATCAACTCCAGCTGCACTAGCAACCTGCTCTATAAAATATCTTCCTACTTCACACAAGAAACACTGTAATAGTGGAACACTACCTGAAACCTGGGCCCTCCTGCTTCTTTTCAATGAATAAGCAAAATATATAGGCAAAACTTCAATTTTTCATTTCCAAGCTGCCTAACCCAGGGACAGTTCCCCTGCTTGAGTGATGCATTCCTGCAGAAGAATGAACACTTCTCAGACTTGGAGACCCACTTTTTCTTATGTTGCAATTAGGAAAGGAGCTACATAAATTCCCAAAGAGTTAAATGTCAAACATAGAATTACTTATGTAAGAGAGCATTTCTATTCCAAATTTAAAATAAAATAATATGTCGCAGGGAAATCCATAAATTGTAGCAGCATTGCAGCCACTAAGACTTAGATCTGCCTCTGGTTTTGAGAAAAATTTTGACATAAATTATCAGTACACAGATGAGTGTCTCAGAGTTAAAGTGCTCCCTGTGTGGCCAGAGATTTGAAAATTTTTCATTCCCTACCATGCTCCTGATATTCATTTGGTCCCTGGCATAGTCTAGTATTAATCACTGCAGTGTGTGGTAGCTTTCCTAGCATATAAAAGCAGCAAGGAAGACTGCTAAAAACAGGGCAGCAAGCAGGGAGACAAGGCTGCGAAAGCCTTTGGTGGAAGCATATTTCTGATTCTGGTGCAGAGCCAGATGAGTGACTGATGGAGTGAAAGATTGTTTTTCTTGATATGAACACCACCACACACACACACACACACACACCCCCCCTGAGATAATGCAAAACATTTACAGGCACTGTATTTTTTAGATTAAGTAAAACACAAAATATTTATATTTTCAGTGGTATAATGGTTCCATAAATGGCAAAAAATGACTCACGTGAACTTCAGATTTTTGCTACCTATTCTGGAGGACTCTGCATCATGCCTAGCATATGAGAGTCCAAGAAATGTGATGCCTCTAGAATCCTGGGTTAAGCCTCAGTAAACTTCCCTTCTCCTGTATTCCCCACCCATTTTTATAACCCTGTTATTTCCTGCAGCAATCTGAACTGCTACTATGTCTACCACCTCCAGCTGGGTGGGATCGAAGCATCTTCATCTGACAAAAGACCGTATGAATCCACTAACAAGTGGATACAACAAATTCTCATGACTTGGGCTGCTTTTGCTTGATCAGAGGCTATTTAGCATCTTCCTCCGAATGTTTTCTCAAATGTAGGTATCCTAATACGCAATGTACCTAACCCTTTGAAACAAGCATCCTCTGTTAAACTGTTTAATGAATTTGACCCTAAATTGTCAAAGAATTTTTAAAAAGTAGCTTATTTAAAAAAAAAATTTTAAAAAGCATGTTTGAATCTTCATTGGGAGGACAAATGCTCTTGTGTTTATTTAACTGACTCAGTTTGGGATGGCAAAAGTGTTTAAACCCCAAAACTAGAATGGTAAAAGCACCAGCTCTGGCACTTGAAATGAAGGACAATATAGTGGATTCCTGACAGTAAACAGGAACAAAGGCTCACTCCTTCCCCCAGTGTGAAATC
Source organism: Pelochelys cantorii (assembly GCA_032595735.1). Lineage (NCBI taxonomy): Eukaryota > Metazoa > Chordata > Testudines > Trionychidae > Pelochelys > Pelochelys cantorii. Next base: position 53,915,997 of record CM064326.1, read on the forward strand.
TATTTAACACACAAAACAGAATGTGAGCTGACCTTGGATCTGGTCCTAGTTCTTCTACCAATTAACTTCCTCCATGACCCCAAAAAAGGCACTAAACTGTGTGCCCTACCCTACACATTTATAGAAAAGCAGTAATAAAAAGTAATATTTGTATTAAACTGGTATCAAAGCTTAAATAAGATTTGCAAAGCACACAGATCATTAGATGGAACATGCTACTATAAAAGTGCAAAACTGATAAGGTTACAGGGGAAGGATGCTGCTTTAAATACAAGTTAAAATATTTATATTAAGTCAATATAGACTAACTGGCTTATATGTAGTGATCTGGTATCAAAGAAACAATGCATGCTCTTGCAAAATGTTTAAGTTAACAACAAACTTTTCCTGTCAGGGATTAATTACAGACAACTTTAAATTTCAGTGATGTACAAAACTGCAAGATAATGGCTAAATTTAAACCAGTGCTTTCCAATTAAGCAATTGGAAAGCTTAATATTTTGGAGCAGCAGCAGCAGCTACAGTCAAAGTGCATGGGAAGAAATACTCTTCTCTTCCTAAATCAGTGAAGCGTCGTTGACAGTACTTAACCAGTCTCTGCAGAACGTCACTCAGGAGGGCAGACATGACAACATATATCAATGGTATTGCAGAAAACCAGGCAATCTTCTTACCATAGTCGAAAGCAGAATGAGGTTTGCAGCACTGTCAGTCTAGCAGACCTTTGCAACCAAAGTGCTCTGATGGATTAGAGACCAAGACTCAACCGTTTATTGATCAAAAGTCACACGTAAGCTACAGAAAGAACTGAAGAAAAATATCATTCAAACTAAGAATCCATTGAATATAGTATTGCTCTGCAGGATCCTTTCCCTTATTCTATCCAGTGGTTAAAGTAAGTTATTTTCAACTTTGACAAACTAACAATTAGGACTGAAATTATGTGCCTTGGGATGACTAATACATATGTTTCAGCAAAAACAGTTTAACCATTTCTTGGAAAGAGGTTAAGGGAAAACATGTTATTTTGACCCAATTTTAAAAAATTCTTACAGCTGTTCCACTGAGAAGTTCTCTCCATTCTTTCAGACAGGGACTTGAAACTTGTCCAACAGTACATACTGAGGTTCGAGTAGTTCCTTTGACCAAGTTATAAGCCTCTGGAAATTGCTACTTGCATAGGACTAGTACATGTTTACTATGACCACCCAAAAAAAATTCTTTGACCATTCCACTTCCAGTAAGCGTATTCCATCCCCACCACAATAAGCACACTGCACCCCTAGACTTCACTGGGCATGCTCCAGAGAGGACTACACAAAACTTTTCTACAATTGCTCCTGCTGCAGCACAAGGCATTACAACTGAGGCTAGAGCTACTGTCTCCCATGCTGTCAATGAATAACCATCCCCAAATGGTGCTCCAGCCACATGGAGGAGTAAGCAGCCTGATCTTAATGCAGTGTAGGGAAGAGATGTGTGAGACAGGCTGCAGGGGCAGCAGAGGCAGGAGCATCGGGATATAGAAGCAGAGGGTGGGCAGCAGGGGGAAGGGATACAAGGAGGCAGCATGTGGGGATACTCCACTTGGCAATTAACATTTTGCCAGAGGTTTGGGGATACAGGTGCATCTCCTGGGTATTACCATGAATTACCTACGATGGTCAGGGACAGAAAGATCTAACACTATTAGAGAACACTCCTTTCCAGAATTTGCAACAGGATTGGGGATTCCTTACTCCTGATATTCCTCTGCTGTGTGCAATCCAATGGCAAAACTGTGTGTCTCATTCCCTCCGAGGCTATGTCTACACTGTGAATAACTAAAGCTGACTCAGGTTTACAGAGTGCAGACTGGAGCCCAGGCTTTGGGACCCTCCAACCACACAAGGTCCGAGAGCAACACCTACTGCAATTTTATATCCTTGTAGCCTGAGCCCCATGAGCCCGAGTCAGTTGACAGGGGCCAGCCACAGGTGTTTAACTGCAGCGTAGACATACCCCCAGGGACTAGCATCATCACACTGTCTGGAGTGTCTCGCAACCAGCCTCAGGGCAGAGTTTCAAAAAGCATGGCAGAGGCCCCAAAATGGTTGTACATTCTATAATGAGATTTCACCAACCCAGTAAAACCACTGTAACAGTCTTTCAGTGGAGTAACAGACAGTGCCCTTGGGCATTCCAATCCATCTTGCTGGATTTAGCGATAGATGGTCACTTTACAGCAAAAATTGTAACAATATTCTGGTTATTCCTAGTCCCAAAGACTGGCCACTTACCCCAGATAGATTTGTATCTCAGATCTCATATCAAAGGCAATGCTTTTAGCCAATCCTTTAGTAAACTATGAAAGGATTAACTAAGAAAGAAATGAGAGCGATATCACAGGGTTCAAGCAGGCAAGCATAGATACACAAATGAATTACAGTCAATGGCTCCAAAAGGATATCTGTATAACTCCAAATGTCTTTTAGGGCTGAGTGTAAAAAGATTCAGGCTGATCCTGGATCACTGCTTCTATTTGGATGGACTCACAGGGCCGGAGCTATCAAACAGCAAAAGAGATGAAAAATTTTCTTGTCAGATGTTTTTATTTCCTTCTTCCAGAACTTAAGCTTATGGGATGAGCTCTTTAGCACATAGCCTTCTTCATGGGCATGAAAGGGAAATTAACAAAACCCTTGTATTGTGATGTCCCACAATGGCCGGTTTAGCTTCGCTAGGCCTTCTTTATGGGTAGGAGACTCTCTTTCCTAACTGAGTTCACAGTTTCAGAGCAAACATTTTACAGCTACAGAGCAAAAACTTAAATATTACGTTCCAGCATTTGATAAAGATTTTATAGGTGAGATTGTAAGTATTTTTAAGATTGCTGCATGTATTACACAGGTGAAAGACTGTTTCCAGCAATGAATTTGTCAGTGCTAATGCCTTGACAAGAAGTGGCACCTGGTCTGCCATCATTATAGCTAGTCCACACACAGACTAACAGCCTACTACCACCTAGAGTTGCCAGGTGTCCGGTATTCAACCAGACAGTCCAGTTTTTGGGCCTCTATCCGGTAAAAAAAATTCAGAAAATACTAGGTATGTGCAATGTCTGGTATTTTCTGGTTTTCCAGCTGGGCACCCTAGGGAAGCCTGGCAGGGGCGGGGGCAGGGGGAGTGGCTGGGAGGCGGGGCACGATCGGTGCTGGGAGACTGTGGTTGCGTGTGACACCTTGGGGAGGAGGGGAAGCCCTGTACGTGCTCCTGAGCGCTGTTCTAGCGCGTTCTGGAGCCGCACCCGGACTCACTAGTGCTTCACCGGGACCATGCGCGGGACAGGCAATGCCCTGGGATCTGCACATGCCCGGGTCAGTCCCACTCCCCGCCGGCTGATTCGCTCCCCACCCCCCTCCCATCCTGCCAGTTCTCCCCCACTTCTCCTCCCGATCTCCCCCGGCCAGCCCCGCTGCACCCAACCGCCCCACCCCCCCACCAGTCCTGCTTCTGACTAGCCGGTTCCCCCGCCCAATCTCCCCGAGTCAGCCCCGCTGCCCCCCAACGACCCCCCAACTGCCCCGGCCAGCCCCACTGCCCCCCCCCAGCCCTGTTTCCCACCAGCCAGTTGCCATGCCCGATCTGCCCTGGCCAGCCCCGCTAACCCCCGACCCGCCAGCCTTGCTTCCCATTGGCCGTCCCCACCCTCCCCCCTCCTCCTGGCCAGCCCCGCCCACCCCCAGCTGGTATTTTTTTTTAAACTCACCTGGTAACCCTACTACCACCACCACTACTAGTAACTCACCTTAAGTGGTAAGGTCTGTGCTGTGGATCTAAAGGTCCACACAGCTGCAAAGTCTCTAGCATGTCAAAGTTAGAAAATGCCAGAACGAAGGCTGCCCATGCAACATGTATTCAACCTCCTTATGTGTTCAGGCTTTAATTACATAATCACATACAATTTTTCCATCAAGCCTCTGCTTCATTCCATTCACAGTATGGACCTGAGCTGGGGATGAATTGGGGCTGTGTAGTGAAGGAACCTGTGGTAATAACTCTGTCTCATTCATTGCACATATTGGGAGGTGTGTACTTAATGAGAAAGGGGACTGCAGGGAGACCATGGTTAAGGCTGTTGAAGACCATGCTTTGTAAATATAATGTGCTATTAAAAATGCTGTACCCTCTCAAAAATCAGGCCATACACCTGTCATGTGGGGCACTTAACTATAGTAGACACGTCAGAGAATTTGGCTTTAATCTCTCTGTCTTAGTTCCCCATCCCCATCTACAAAATGGGGATAGCACCATCCTTCCCCTTGCAAAGGGGTTGGGAAGATATACTCAATGTTTGTGAAGCAATACCAGTGCTGAGAATCTTAAAAAAGTCCATGAAGAAATTAATAATTCTGTATTCAGCTCAGGGTTTGGATTATAAACAATAAATAAAGCATGGGGACTGACAATGAAAGTTGAGGATAAAAAAAAAATCAACATTTAATAGGAGCTTGCTGAAAGGGTGGCTATTTCATATCTTTATTTAGATTTGTACTCATTTTAAAAAATGTGCCTATTCATATTCTCTAGGTGCCTCAGACATTATTGAATTTTCTAAGTGCAGCAGCACAACCTAAAATTCCAAATCGCTGTCTGAATTCATACCCTCCCTATTCCTCCCCACTGCAATATTAAAATGCTTGGGTGGAGGAGGAGTTTTGCAGCATGCCCTGAAGGTCATCAGATTGTGGGCTATTTCAGACCAAGGTGGTTAGCAAATTTCAGTATCAGAGGGATGGCTCAGAAAGAATGCCCGGAGAGTACCCATTCTCTCATTATATCCAGGCGGCTTCAACTCCAATCTCAGCACTATTAGCTTGGCATAGAGAGGTGGTCCTTTTGACTTACTCTAACCACCGTTCTGACCACCATTCTGAACAACTAATAAAATGAAGAGCTATCACAGATACTACAGGAGACACACAAGGGGGTAGGAAGAGTGGCAGAAAAATTAAAGGTTATATTAAAATAAGAAAAACCCAAAACATACACAAATGCTCTTAAAATTGAATATTCACTAACCACAGCCACTCCTCCAATGCATCACGCCTTTCAGACTAGAAACTTCAGACATTTCCCTCCCTGTCCATCCTGTACCACATCTCCAATTTCTCTCAAGTTGCTCAGTTGCTATGGTGGGCATAAGCATAGGAACCTGGATTGACAGATGTGGTTATCCCATATTCCAAAGTGACTTAAGCCCCCGGCTTTTTCTGCAAGGATCTAAGTTGGTCACATTTTAACAAGCAACTACAGGCCTACTGAAAACCTGACAATCATCCTCTGACAGCAGTAGCAGAGGAAAGGTATAGAAACAGAAAAAAGAGGGAAGTGAAATGATTATACTCTAAGATAAGAGATCTCCAAGTGAGCTGGGCAAAAGACAGGAAGATGGATGAGTCACAGAACAAGAGCAAGAGATAGAGATCGCTTCAAAGGGTTCAGATAAACATCTGATCTAAACAGAACCCTTGAGCTTTCTACGGTTCAGTTCTTCCTAACATTTTTAGCCTCCATTTCTGCCTTGTGTAGAGTCATTCTTTTAACCTAGAATTGAAATTAAGAAGGGAAAGAATCCTCCTTACCCCAACTCACCCTCAGCATGATCGGATCTGTGTTTCGGTATCACTGTTTCTCTGTGATAGCACTAGTGTGACCAGCATGAGCAAAGTGAGACACGTAAGAACTATTACGAGCACTGCTAAGAAAGTGCTACTGAGCAGGAGCACAAGTGTGATCGTGCTGGGTGGTCATTCTTTGCAGCTCTGGGGAATGAGAAAGAGAAGGATAGAGGCCATGGGAAGCAAATGAGCATTATTAGCAATTAAACTTAACATAAGAGATAAGATGATCCTGCATCAAAGGAGATGTAGATTCTCCTTAAGTCATTTTATCATCTTGGGATTGCAATTTCCTGATAAGCATTAAACATTTAGGATAAACATGGAGAGCTTACAGTCTGCTAGGATGATCTCATTTTCTCTGAGCAGTGTTTTCCTTCATCCCCCTCCCCTCAAAAAATCCTCTCATCGCTTCCTGTCTGCCACACCTCTTCATCAGTTTCTTTCCAGCATCCACAATCAGTTCACAAGAGACACTCAAAGGCAGACCTGCTGTCCTGCTGTCTGCTCTCTTACAGCAGCACACAGTCTTGACTGTCAGGGCTTCAGCCTGTCTGCAGTTATTTTTAGTACTTCCCTCCTCTATTCGCCTGGGTTTTGCTCACTGTCACAGTGACACATAGAAGTGGAGACTGTACTGATGGCACAGATTCCTCCCATACTTTCCTTACACAGTAAAAGGATTCGCTGATTTATTCTGTGCTATAGTGTATTCCTGTAACTTCAGAAACGTAAGGTGGTAAGAGATGGTTAACCTAGAAGGGATTTGGCTTGTTCTGGTGAGATGCCTGCCTGTAAGGGCAAGGAGAGGGTGAGCTGGGAGCTAAGAAGAGAGAGTTGTAGATAGCCTAGCAGTGTTTCCAATTAAATAGGAGAACTGAAGGCAATAAATCTTCATAGCTAAGGCACTTATTTTTGATAGAGTTTCTTGAACAAGTGATCACCTTGATCTTAGTCATAGAGGTAGGACTTTTGAAAGCAAGATTTGGTCGAACAAGAGACTATTTGTCAGACCTATTTTCTTAGGAATTTTACAGGCAAATTTTCAAAAGGCAGAGTAATTCTGCTCCACTTGTTCATACAACTTTTGTGGACCTGGGTAATTACTGTTCAGCTAGATCATGGTTTAGTTTCCATACACAAAAGGAAGTCAAGAAAGAAACAACAAGCATAAATCTTCATATATATGAGAAAGAGATAGAGAAATAAAATTATATCATCTGCAGAGCAATCTATGTCTGTAAATTGAATTCATTGCTTAATAAAAAATGAAATTCAGGGTATGATTTGAAGAGTTCATCTGCTACACCCTTTTATTCTATCAGTAGTTTCAATTCTGAAGCTATGTGAAAACTTCATGTTACTGAACCAGTCCCCTCTTTCACTACAAGCTTTGTAAGTGTGTTCAACTCCTACCAGTGTTACAGACTGCCATTTCCTTCTGAATGTAGTAAAACCTGGAAAAGACAGGAAAGACAGAGACGAACATGGCTGAAAACGAAGACCTGGCATTCCAATCCCAAGGGAGTGCAGTAAGGAATTTAAATGGGAGGTCAGTCTTTGCTGGTTTGCTGAAATATACAATTGTCAAGAAAAATGTAATTAGGGAAGCTCCAAGGAGTTAATGTGGCACTTCCAGAGCATGTGGTAAGGAATGATAGATAGACAAATTTACTAATTAATAAGTGACAAATTAGTTATAAAAACATCAAATAGTCTTGCAACACCTTAGAGACTAACAAAACATGTAGATGATATCATGAGCTTTCGTGGAGTACTGCAAGACTATTTGTTGTTGTTTAAGTTTTTTCCAGTTACACACTAACTCAGCTGCCCCTCTGAAACATCTAGATTCAAAGAATTCAGACAAATTTTAAACCTTGAAAAGAGAAGCAGAGACAGCCCTAACTTTCTGTCAATTTCCCACATCACTCACTATCAATCACATTATAAATACCAAGGAAACCTCCTTCAAGGATAGCACTCAGCTGGTCTAAAAACTGCAACAGTGTTAACTGAGCAGAATTTCAAAGGTATTTCCTTTTCACAGTTCCTGAAGAATAAGCAGATAGGCTCAGTAATTTTCCAGTAATGAGGAGATTTTTTAAAAGTCAGACAATCTAAAAATGAACAAATCTATACCCAGATAAAATGTATTTCATGTTCGTCCCAGCTTCATTATCAGCGACTGCCTGGGATGACTAAGGCTTCCAGCAACCATTGCTTGACAAAGGATGGATAAATGTGCCATTATTCTGGCACAGTTCAGTATATCCTCCAATGCTTGGCATTGAATGTAAACCTCTGAACCCAACAGAAACTGTTTTCATTTTTAAATGTTCATGGTGTTGTGTCATTAGCTGATCAGTATTTGATTATATCCTTCTTGCACAAGCCAAAAGGGATAGCATTATAATGAATTAAAAAGTAACTGCCATGAATCAATGAGGAAGATTAGTGAACTGCTGGCTGCCTATTTTATACAAGTTATCCTATAAATTGCACAAAAAACATTCATCAAATAAAGTATTACTTTTGTAAAGGCATACTCTTTTGAAGAAGGAAGAATAAAGTGGAATATACAGCTCTTGTTGAATTTTCATTGAGTGGTAAAAATTGTGAGCAAATTTTTCTTTTGCATTTGAAAAGATTTTGCTGATCATAAATAGCATCCTCCCTCCCCAACTTCATTACTGCTAATACAGAATCAGAAAGACAAGCATAGTGGAGCTCTCCTGCACATAATTATAAAAATAGGTGCTGATAACTCCATGTCTGGCCTTACTGATTTCACTATTTTCAATGACTCATACTGGAAAGGTACAGGGAGTACCCTGGCAATTTTCTGTAATTATGTCTAACCCACTATTCTATGCCCAAAATTAATGATTGTCCATGTAATTTTCAAAATAAACTGGCAAAATTATCAGTTCCTGTCCACGGAACTCTGAAAGGAAAAATAGAAGCTCTGAGATATCTAAACAAACAGCCCACTTCATTCACGCCATCTAGCTACTATGGGAAGGTTTGTTGTTCATGCATCAGGGTTATTTTCCCCTTTCCACTGCTAAACACTACTGATGAACCAACTTTGTTGTGTTTTCTTTCATCTGTTAAAGGCAGACATCTAACACAGAATGGATGAGCACTTCATATATTTTGTTTTCACTTTTTCCACCCATGCTGCTCCACTCAGAGTACTGCAAATACCTAAAAATAAATTCAGATACAAGTACTTTTCACTTCAGCACAGATTGCCCTCATTTGCCCCTTTGTCTGTCTGTCTTGCCAATCACTCCACCACTGAATCGTTACATATCATTTTAGAGTTAGATCTCATCTCAATTGCCATGTTTTCCTTCCACTAGAATGAACAATGTTCTCTCCCCCCCTCCCCCATTAGTTTTTACTTTCATTCTTTTTAAAATTCGGGAGACATGCTGGAGATCTCGTGCAGTCAGAAGTAAATTTAGTGATAGAAAATTATAGTCTATAATTTTTAGTAACACAAAAGCCACTGCACCCAACTCCAGGCAACTATTATGGATCTCACTAGGATTCATAAAGATGAATTCATTACTGGACTTGCAAGCTAATGGTTGCCTAGGAACCAGTGCTCATGAGTGAGTTTGTTTATTCATTTCACTCAGACACTGACCAGAGGGAGTAGGACAGCTAGGGGAGCCAGCTGGCCAGGGAGTCCAGCTCACAGGAAAGGTACCTGATAGCCCTGGGAACCACTGGGATTTTTGTAATAATTGGATCTACAAATGTGCCCTATTTGTAAACTCCACTGGTGAAAAGTGAGCAAAGTTTCACAATGTGACAACAGTCTCTTACCTAAAACTGTTTCAGAAAAGATATGAGGAGACCGACTGAATTTACACAAACTATTATAACTTGTAACAACTCTGTGCCCACCATGCACTATGAGCAGAGTTTGATCTCTGAATCATGAACACTGTGGTAAGTTAGCTGCAGGAGAAGGCTGTTTATCCCAGCAAGAAGATATGTTGCTGGTACAGAGCCTGTGTCAAGGGGACCTCTTCCCCACTTTTCAGTTGCTCCTCTTTCCACCCAACACAGCTACCTTGACAGCCACCATGAGTTCCCAATTTCCCAGTATAGCAACTGCTGCTTTGGCAGTGGCATGGCCTCAGACCGTTCATGTTCACATATTTTAGTAGCCTGCCAAAATTTTCCTGAGCAATGAAAGTGAGAGAAGGCACAAGAGGTCTGAGCTCAGGAAAGCCAAAAAAAGAACTCAAGAAAGCCAAAAAAGAACATTATAGAGAGGAGCTCCAGGCATTTTGCTCTACACCAGGGATAAACCCTGTCCCAATTCCAAAAGCCTGTTGCAAATAATGGAGGTTTCAGAGCTTCCCACCCCATCTTCTTTTGCAATGGAAAGTGTCAATCAGCCCAAATACAGGAGCAGTGTTCCCTGCAAGCTGTGCACGGCCACTCAGGACAGATTCAAATGCCATTCCACTGATAAATGGAGCACCCACAGCTAGGTTTTTTGTTTCTATTGGTGTTGCACAGTCACACATGCCTCAATGCACATAAAAATGTATTCTGTACATGGATGGAAAACATTAGAGGGAACATTGTATGGGAGGTCACTACTAGCTACCTTACTTTAAAAACCTGAAAGATCAAATTTTGGGCTAGACTTCATTCTGAAGTTACAAAAATCTGAAAGTGATCATAAAACACTCATTCGTAATTTATACAGAGTACAAAAATGGAAGCTTTTTTGAAAAAATAAGATACATTATGGTCCTGGCTCTCGTAGGTCAGTCTTAATGTCAGAATTTGTTAGAACGTCTAAAATAATCAGGGAAATTTACAGTGAAAGTGAAGAATGTTAAACATAGCAGTGTTGGCTAGCACTCCTGTGATACTAAAAAGGGTCCAGCAGATATTATATTCAAAAGACACAAATGGAGACTGCACGCAGAAGACAACAGATATGTAAAAAACCACCCAGGTAAACAGGAATAGCATCAGTGCTTTATGAGTGATTTTATTTAACTCAACATTTTATTTCATTTAGTGCTGCTGTAAAGGGCCATGTTGGCTGTCATTCTGGCACCTTCCATCAACTCTAAAAATATAAATTAAAAAAATCATCCATTAAAGGAAACAACTCATGGACAGATTTTTGTAGGTATATTTTACATATATATTGTGATAATCCATTTCTAGATTATTCTGATTTCTTCTACATATTCCTCATAATACTGAGTAGAACTTCATAAATCCTTAGTCTGCCCACATTCAATGAATATTTAATATGATACAAAATGCTCCTGTTAAAATATAAGATTTTTTTTTTTAAATTACAGATAATTTTTTTGATATTTTTTCCACAGATCTAAATCTGTTGATTCCTTGTAAGTATGTGAGTTCATAAAGGAAGGAAGAAAAGTTGCAAGAGACACAGTGCATGCTGTCTATCATATACTTACTAAGCTGTTAAAATAACACTAACAACACCCATTACCTTATTTCTGGAAGGGCATACATCCACAGTCCCTTTTGTTGTTAAACATTCATGCAACTGATATCAATCTATCTTGGCTTTTTAACACCAAAACCACTCTTACCCAGCACAATTCAAGCCTTTTAAAATCACTCTGGAGATTTAACCCTATTTTTTCTTCTCTACATTCACAACTAGGAGTCTGAATCTTATTCTGCATCACATCATATGGACCAACCTAATTGAAAGACTCTGTTTATTCTCTCTTCTGAATCACTTAAGTGAGATTTGGCAGAACATTCTTGATTTTGACATGCAGTGAATCTGGGATTTTGGCATGTTGTTTTATAAAGATGACAAATATCTGCAACAAACCCTGTGCTAATAGTTTTTAACACCCAATATCTGGTGCCACAATCAAATTGATTCTTGTTCTTCTTAGTAGTACATGGGCTTTCTGAACTAAAAGCTACAAAAATCCAAAATCAAAAATAACCCACCTTCCTTTCTGTATGGGGGGGGGGGGGAAATATACGTTTACTTAAAACAACAGGTTTTGGGGTAATGTTTAAAGATCTTTTTAAGGTGATCTTTTTAAAGCCCAATAAGCATCATGAATAGTTCCAGCATAGGTTTTAAAAGAAAATCATATTTTTTCCATGCCTACTTCCCTCCTCTGCCAGTCCTCCCCAGAACCTTTCCTTCTCTTTAAAAAAAGAAAGTAAAAAGCAGAAACAACTGCATTGTCCTTAATCATTCTGGTCTGCATAGGAGAGGAGAACAACCTCTGAGCCCAGATATGAAAAATTAAAAAGAAAACCAAATACTGAAACAGAATTAAATAAATAAAACGAGAAAAGTTCCCAAGAAGGGGCAGACACCACATTTGCTCTGTCTCAGACTGCAGGCAGTTGAGAAGGAAATGGAGTTGAAGCAGTTCTGCTCCTTCCTCTCTATCCTTATATGCTAGCATATGAGATCCTGCAGTGTGTAGGTGAGGACTTACTGACACTGCTGATTCGAAACTCCAGTAGAGAGCACATGCATCCTATGCTGGAGCAGCCAGAGAGAGACATGCTCAAAGAAGAAAAATTGCTTTATTCAGTGCTTTGAGACTGATTTAAAGGCAGACTGACAGTTTCCATTAGAAAACAAACTCTTTCCTTGTTGCTACCCCCCCTCCCCCCGAGAGTCCATAGAGAATCCATATCCTCATTCTTACAGTTGACAGGTATGTAACTGAGGACGTTTTCATTACTATGCTGGTGAAGGAGTGGTGTACATGATTTGTTAAAACACATAAAAATCTGGTCAAAGCTGGTATCGCTAACAGGATGAAAGAAAATTCCTGTTTTCGCATGTAGCTTTTAGTTTTATTCTTATATTCCAACACTGAAACAGCTATACAAAAAACAGTTAAAATATCAACTGCTACTTGACAAGAGTAATTTTTCTTGTCAGTACAAGCTTTGTGAATGTTTTCATTGTGTTCACTTGGTTTAAGATTAATAAACAGTTAAAATTAATTAAAAACTTCACTAAGGCATTGTTAGATTTGGAATAAAAGAATTGGGGAGAAAAAAAATCTGTGTTTAAAATAGGGATGCTATCGTGTAGTCATTTACATGATTAACCAATAAATTAAGCCTGAGCTTATTGGTTAATCCTAAGGACTAAATGCACACCTCTCCTTGCTGCCTCTGTATTAGAGGTGGCTTGCAAGCCAGCTCCCATGGAGCCACTTACTCCCATCCCCCCAATCCTGCTGCCTCCCACAGAGGCACGAGTGGGGTATGTGGGAGCTGTTACACTCAGGAAGACAGCTTTCAAGCCGGCTCCCTGCACGTGCCATCTCACTCCCTCTGCCCCTGCTGACCCATGCACTGCTGCCTCTGTATCAGAGGCAACAGTATGGGGCCTAGAGGGGCAGGCGAGAGCTGGTGATCAGGGAAGAGCTGGCTTAAAAACCTAATTTTTCCAAAGCCATTTATTTTCATAGTTTTCCACCCTAAAAATATTCTGAAAGGCCATCCCAAGATTTGCTGAGGAATAAAGCCCTCAGTCTGAATGTGAAGGGGCATTTATTGGAATCTGCCTTCTAGATGACATTTAGGAGCTACCTTCAGGCGATGTTTAAAAGCTACTATGATCTTGTTTTGTGTGGAATTCAGGTTTGTCCAGATCCTTAACCTGCTACTTAGTCTGACATGTGCAATTGATAGGCAGTGATGAAAGGGCAACTGTCAGATGTCATTTATTTAAAGATAAGCTATAAAAGCCGATTTATTGCTTACAGTAACATGGCTGACAAAAGGCATGTGTCTGAGTAATGGTTTATTTTAAACAGATTTCACAATGAAAATGTGTAATTTTGCCATGATACATCAACTTTTCAGAAGGATAAAACAAATAGTGAAAATTTGAAGTGTTCTTTCAAAAGTATTTTGTTCGCTTGTATCTTCACATATTCTCCATCTAGTTTATTTTCTGTCATATTTTTCTGATCTAGCTGACTAACAATTGATACAATTAACTATCACATTTGCTCCATGAATAGCCATTCAATTTAATCATCTTCCTCAGGACCAAATTTTAAATTGGGTTGCACAATGGTATAGCCATAAATTTGGAAAAGGTTCCCTATTCTGCCGTATTTATAACCTGTATTAGCTCGACTAACATATCCCCTTACCTTTTTTGTCACCGTCCTCATCTTTAATATATAATTTGTACTGTTATCAATTCTGTTCATCTTCAGTAGAACTAGTAACTAAACATAGAATTTCAAAACTGCATGTGAGCCTATAATGTGACATTGGTTTGTATCACAGAAAGTCATTTCCTAATTAACACCGAACAAAGAGTTTTAATTAGAAAGAGGAAAAGTCAATTTACCTTACATCCCCATCAATGGAAGAAAAGGCTCCCCTTTCTCCCTCACATCAAATATAAATCGTTTGTTTTACTTTCATAACCTAGTCCCATTCCTACTATTTCAATGTGGGCACCCAGTTCCAATTGCCCCATAATACTAGTCTTTATCACCCACTTGTTAAATTTTTCAAACAAGCATCTTTTCTCATGCTGCCCCTCACAATAGGGAGGAGTGTCTCACCCACATCTGGGAAGCTGTCTCACTATCCTCCTTCAACCCTCTCTCAGAACTCTCCTTTTCCACAACACCTACAAAAAGCTGACTGGTGTGCTGTCAGCACAGTCTATTGCTTTTTACTCCTCCTCCCCTTGTCTGTATCCATATGTTGTCTTTTGTTTTTATACTTAGATTGTAAGCTTTTCAGAGTAGGGACCATATTTTCATCCTGTGTTTGTATAGCACCTAGCACAGCGGGGCTCTGGTCCATGGCTGGGACTATAAACCAGGGCACAAAAATAATTCTGCTGCTTAGTATTTGTAGTAACAGAAGGTGGTTTGAGAAAGATTTTTTTTTTAAAAAAGATTTAAAGAAATAGTACACATCCTCACTCATCCCCAGGCACGAAATACAGACCGGGATTTCAAAATATGCCTAACTTCAGGGTTTTCTTTGTGTAATTCGCTGACCATGTCCATGTAATGCAACTCTGCATGTACAAACAGCAATGTCATATACAAATATAGGGAGTAATCCTTCTGCTCGATTTGGCTTGATATCCGGCCATAATACTGCAGCTGGCGGATAATCCCACAGCAGTCAAAAAACAAGAGAGGAAAAAACATCCACATCCTTATGGACAGAGGCAATGCATGAAAGCCTGAGAGATGACAGTTCTTGTCTCAAGGGACTTGCATGCTACCAGGTTAATACTGCAGCACAGAGAGATTAGACTGGCCGGTGAAGGCTCCAGCAGTGAGTTAGGAGGCGACCGCATAAGTGACTGCAGAAGAGGAAAACATGATTCATGGAGCTGGATTCGCCAGCAGAATCTGTTTCCTGAAACAACTTTCTGACCTGCAGGAACATCTCCTGAAATCTCAGTTCCCCAGGGGACCCTCATGGCATGTTTTTGTCATCAGTGTCTATGTAGCTACACTAACCAGCAGAGAGGAAAGCAAGAAGCAGTTTTACTCAGAACTTCAGATCAACTCCTGCATTTAAACAAGCTCATCCTGCTGGGAGACTTCAACACTAGAGTTGGTAGAAAGAGCAAGGACTGGAGAGGGGAGATAAGAGGACATGGAGTGTGAAAGCTGAACTGCAATTTACTCCTTCCTGGGTAAAGAATGTACAGAACGCACAGTCTGCTCATCAGTAACACCAAATTTAGGCAAAATGATTGAAAAACCAACATGGTTTCACCCACATTCCAAACAGCAGTGCCTGATTGACTAGGTTATCACCTGCCAATGAGACAGCCACGATGCCAGAATTACCAAAGCCATGCGTGATGCAGAACTCTGGACTTATCAGATTGCCAAGAGCAGAGCTGAACCTGCTTATAGTCCCTTCACAGTGCGAGCACCCCCAACAGAAGCTCAACAGAAGAGCCTTCAGCAGAGCAATGCTCAAGCACATTGACTATCAGTTGCAGTTTCAGCAGTTGCTTCATGACAAGCTTTTTTTTTTTCCCCCTTCTATGTTCACCATTCACCGACAACCCATGAGAAAAATAGGATCAGCTCAAAGATGTGATTATTGACCCAGCTAAATCAGTGCTGGAGCCAAAGGAAAGATTACACCAAGACCGATTCAATGAGAACAAAGAGAACATTTCCAAATGCCGCAGTGACAAACTGACAATCTAACGTGACTCTTACTTGTATGTCTCAGACACGGACTGTTTAAAAAGAGCCCATTACACAGCTTGGGCAATTTCATATGTGGGCCTTCCACTCTATAAATGAGCATTTTTAACAGGATAGTGATCAATACTGAAGTGCTGGAGAGAACAAGCATAATCTGCATTGAAGAAATTCTCCTGAGAGCACAACTTACATGGACTGGACATATCAGAATGGCAGACTGCCATCTCACAAAACAGATGCTGTGTGGGGAGTGAAGGGAGGGCAAAAGAAAGAAATGTCATCCATATAAGCACTGCAAAGATAACTTCAAGAGCAACCTTCAATGGGCTGGCCTCAAAGAGCTCAAGCAGATAGCACAGAACAGGACTCCCTGGTGGTGTCTGACAAGATTAGCATGCAACTGGGCTCAACCAGTGTGCTTGATGAAATTGCCTCCATGCTGCCCATGAAACACGCCACAGAAATGAACCATTAAACATCATGGACACAGACTTTCCATGCCCTCAGTGCAGCTGACTCTGTGCATCAGAGTTTAGACTTCAAAGATATAGATGAGAATTGTGACAATGTTTTCATCGCCATCAGTGATGGACAGCTACTACTACTTGGCACTACTGAGGCCTCAGCAGGAGTAATGTGTCCAGTTTGGGGTGCAACCCACTGAACGAGATATGAACAAACTGGAGCTAATCCAAAGGAGAAGAAAAAATTAATTTGTTCAGAAAACAGGAACTACAGGAAAGCTTCAAAGAACTGAGCATGTTTAGAATAGAAAAGAGACTGACGAGGGGGTACATAATTTTTCAAACGTAAAAAAGTCACTATAAAAAGAACAGAGGCCAATTGTTCTCCATGTCCACCAAGGGTAAAACAAGAAGGGAATCAACTTCATCTGCAGCCAGGGAGATAAGATTAGATATTCAGAAAAACTTTCTATCTGTAAGGCT
The DNA here is from genome assembly GCA_032595735.1 of Pelochelys cantorii. Classification (NCBI taxonomy): domain Eukaryota; kingdom Metazoa; phylum Chordata; order Testudines; family Trionychidae; genus Pelochelys; species Pelochelys cantorii. The sequence continues at coordinate 53,932,836 of CM064326.1, forward strand.
AGCTAAGCACTGGAACAGACTACTTAGCGAGGCTATGGAATCCCTGTCCCGAGGGCTTTTTAAGAACAGATTAGATGAACACCTGTTGGGGATGATCTAAATATACTTAATCTCACCTCAGCATGGGTGGATAGACTAGCTGACCTCTTGTGGGGCATTGCAGCCCTGAATTACTAAGTCTCTGAAACCACGATCCTGCTAGTGGCTGGTTCTTGAGACAGTCTTTTATTATCTTACAGATAAATGGAGATACCAGTATCCCCTCAAATCCCACTGCTTTTTGTTTGAAATGAAAAGCCCACTCCTTTAATGTACCCTCCCATATGAAACAAATTTAAGTGCAACAAGTACAGAAGCCCCTCCTAAGCAGTAAGGGTAAGTGGTTGAGAAATGGAGAAATGATCAGATATTCATAATTGGTAAGGCAGTTGGATACTACAGTGATGAGAACAGTAGAACAACATGGATGGAAGGAAGGAAGTTGAGGTTGTACTGGAGCTAAGACTTAGGATTAATCTAGGAATCTTATTACAGATCTTTCATTTTTTAATAAAATGCAATGAGGGAAAGTTCTCAGGAATGAGTTACAGGAGCAGCTATACCTTGGGAGAAGAGCTTGATCTGAAATTTATGTTTAACTGTTAACGCTATGTAAAGAAACAAACCACAGGGAAAAGCTTTGACCAACCTCGGAGACAGTAACACAGAATGAATGCATGTATGTTTTGGAGCAGGGTTAGGAAGCTACCTGAAAAGGATAATATTCTTAAAATATTTTGCAAGCTTGGTTTGGGTGATTAGCATGGAAAAGGAAATTAAGAGTCAGTGATGAATATGCCACTTTTAAGTTTATGATAATCCAATGCCAAATTATCTCATTTCCTTGGAGAATTCTGTGCTACTGTGCATGCACATAATTAATGAGCCATGTATATTTTTAATTTTTTTGCACAGAAAAAAAGCTTCTGCTGAAAAGTTGCCACAGTTCTACCTTTTGCCCACCAGAGAGCACTGTGGTGATAGAACAAAGCACCCTCTCCCAGCCATGCAGCCCTGGCCTACACTAGGGCTTTATTTTGAAAGAACCCCCACAAGGTTGAATTTATAACCGAAGCATCCACACTACCAAGACTGTTATTTGAAATAATGGGCTGCGGAATTCAAACTCTGTACTCCTGCTTTTCATCAGGAGTTACGCTAATTCCAAAATAGTTATTTCAAAATAAAGGTAGTGTGGCTGCTCCAGTGCCACTATTTTGAACTAATTACTCCCCAGAGTAATTCGAATTAATTACTTCCCAGTGCTTCCTGGGGCTCTAAGTCTGAGGTAGCGCATCCACATTAACAGAGCCTGCCTCAGACTAATTTTGAGGCTTCCCTGAGGAGAGGACACATTAGTTTGAATTTGTTAAATCGGGAATTAAATTGAATTTAGTAATTTCAAAGTTTCCTAGTGTAGACATGGCCCTAGAGAAGAGGAAGAACCTGCAGAGCCTTCTTCAGCACCTGTCAGCTGCAGTCAGAGCTCCATGCTCTTTAAATTGCCATGGAAGCCCCATGCAGCACTGAAGGGCTGGCTCAGGGAGGCTAGTCCCAGATCCACTCCTTCTGCCTGAGATCTCATCCCTTCCAGGGCCACAGAGGTGCTCCTTCAAGGGTTGCCAGGTGTCCGGTATTGACCCGGACAGCGCGGTATTTTCGCCTCCTGTCCAGTAAAAAAAATTCAGAAGATACCGGATACCTAAAATGTCTGGTATTTTCTGATTTTTCTTCCTGGCCAGGAGGCGAAAATACTGGACACTTGGCAACTGCGCCCAGCCCCTGGCCTCTCCCCCCCCCCCCCAGACCCCCGACGCCCCCAGCCCCCCAAACCCCCTGCTTACCTGGTTCCGCAGGGAAGCTGAGTTCTGGCTTGATCAAGAAAACAAAATAGCCACCGGCAAAAAGCCTAAAGACCAAGGGGAAGCAATGCCCTCCCTGGGTCTTAGGGCTCAACTGCTCCCCTGTTCCTATACCTATTCTGACTCTGCGCACACTCTGAAAGAGGCCATGCTGTTTTAAATCTGTTTTTATTCATTTTTTTAAATTAATTTATTGCTTAACTCTGAGTCTTTTTTTTCCCCTCAACTTTGGTCTCCCCCTCCCCCCCCCCCAACAGAATTTTTTCCCCGGTGTTTTTTTTTTGGGGGGGGGGGGGGGGGGGAGAATGATGTTCGGTATTTTTGGTTAAACCATCTGGCAACCCTAGCTCCTTCCTATCTTGCCTAGGGGCCAGGCAAAACTGTCAGCACCACTGGTCAGGAGACAGAAGCTACGGGGAGACAACATGAGGTGCTGGGGGCTCAGAGCAGGGCTCAGAAGGACTAGCGAGGAAGACAGACCGGGCAAGGGCTGAATGGGAATAGAGGCACAGAGCCACAGGGGAAAGCTGAGAGTGGGCACAGGGACACATAGGTATGGGAGTACAGAGTTACAAAGAGAAGGGAGCAGTGGGTGTCAGTGTGGAAGGACGGACATATGTGGCCAGGGGTGCAAAGACACATGGGGGACAGGTGCAGATGTGCCTGGCTAAGTGAGAGAGGCTAAGTAAGTCAAGCAGGGTCTGCATGGAGGAAACTCATTAAAAACAGTCCCTCTGCACTCGTTTTGCTCCCCCCTCCCCTCCCAAAAAGCAACCTGTTCCGTATTTCTCCCACCCACACTCAACAACCCACCAAGTTCACACCGAGGCCCCTACCCAGCAATTGCTTCCCTCTCCCTCAGCTCTTTCGTTACCCCTGACTCCAAGCCTTTGCATTGCTCCTGGGGCTGAGGGAAATAAGGTTCTGTGTTGTAGTTTAAATGAATTATTGCTCAGCATTCTGTATTAATATGCCTAGTAAGAAATCTCTTTGTCAAAAAACATTTTCTGAATCATTTTTGTTGTCTGTATTGTTACATTCTTGTTGACAGGTAAAATAAAATAAAGCAGAAGTTTGCAGAATATGAATACACTGAGCACAGAATTTTTAATATTTTATTGCAGAATGTTTATATATTTGGTGCAGAATTCCCCAAGGAATATAATATAGGAAAACCTGTTTGCTAAAATTCTGAAGACTCACTATTGTTCCTAGTATAGTGGTAAAAAAGGGATAAATTATACCATCAATACAGAGGGATTTGCATTGAAAATATAAACTTACATTCACCAGGTTTGGTGACAAGAAAGGCTGATGTAATCACTGCTTTAAAATAATGCACTTTTTTCACTTAAAATAATCAGATTTATTCAGGGCTATCAAATTATTAAAATAATAAACACAATTACTCATGAGATTTAAAAAATCGTGAGTAAACCAGTTTTAATCACACTGTTAAATAATAGAATACCAGATTAAATGTATTACAAATATTTTTTATTTTTTCTATGTTTTCAAATACATTGATTTCAGGTATAACACAGAATACAAACTATATGGCCCCCACATCATCATTTTCATTACAAATATCTGTACTTTTTAAAAAGATTTTAAAAGAATCGCAGCATAAAGGGGCATACAAATGTATATGGCACATTATATCTTGCAACACTAACTACAACAGAGCCATGCAAATGCTTAGTCTCAGTTTTAGGTAACATTGTAAGAAAGAAGCAGGGAGCACTATCTCCTGTAAATGTAAATGATCTCGTTTGTCTTATTGAGTGGCTGAACAAGAAATGGGACTGAATGAACCTGCAGGCACCACAGTTTTACATTGCTTTGGTTTTGAGTGCAGTTATGAACAAATCTACATTTGTGAAAGTGCAGTTTACAATAGAGATTCCACTACAAAGTACTGGTATGGAGATGAACTGAAAAATACTTTGTTTCTTTAATCAAATATTGGTAATAAAAAAGTGAATGCTATACACTTTGTATTCTGTGTTGTAACTCAAATCGATATATTTGAACATGTAGAAAAATATCAAAAATAATACATTTAAACTGGTATTCTCTTATTGGTTAACTGTGTGAGTAAAACTAGAATTAATAGTGACTTTTTCCATCTAGTTAGTTGGTTTTGTGTGAATTGCTTGGGTTAACTGTGGTTGACAGCCCTAAATTTATTAAGTAGCTGAAAATTTAGTTGAAAAAAAGTTTCTAAAATCAGAACTATTCACCTGTCAGCACCTCAATCAATAATTGTTCAATTCGACTGTCTTCACTATAAATCTTTTCCAATATTTATTGTTCATTTGTTCATTGTGCCTGAATAATTACATTATTTTCTTTGACAACTCAGCAAGCTAGCATCCGCACAAGAAATATAGTAGTGTAACACTCTTTAAAAAGGCTCCCTTGTTACTGTGCTCAGTCACTGTAAATACCATAAAATCATCTTTTTTCCTGTAATACAACATATTCTTGAATGTAATGATTCTGGTGACCCATTCAATGAAAGTTCTTTTGCACTCTCAAAGTGCGTGGGTGAATATTGCCGTTCCTTACCAAATCTTTTATTTATATATATATATATATATATATATATATATATATATATATATATATATATATATATATATGAAATTAGCTTCTACACCTACGATCTTTCTTTCACCGTGACCCTAGTTCTAACTGCAAATTTGGTATTGTCTTGATTCATTGAATGAATGAGTGGGCAGATTTTTTTGTCTTTTTTTCCCCTGGTTTTAAATAACTCTGTATTACAAGTGAAAGATAAAAAAATAAAAAGTAATAGCATGGCTATTTAATTTCTGTGCTTCTACAAAACTGGGATATCATCAGTATCAAGGGACATTTAATACACTGCTTGTGAGAATCTCTAAAAATAAAAACCTCAATCAAAATATTAAAATTCAAAATGAGATAATGTTTTTAAAAAACCCTAAAAAATAAAAAGATACAGGATCCTCTTTTTACCTCTGACGTACTGAGCTTTGATGGCTTGAAGAGGAAATAAAAGTACATGAGATAAATCAGTAAATTAGTATTATTTGCTAGTTTGCCTGGCCCTTACACAGGCACACAATAAGAAAGGAACAAGGATCCTCTACACACTCTGCACAGCCAGTGCACAGGGCAAAGCTGCATTCCAGTCTTTCCAGTCAAGGAATGAACATTCGGGGGATGCAAACACACCCCAAAAGGTCAAGGAAGAGGCAAAGCCTTTGAGACAAACATTTATGACAGTCCTTGAGAATTCCACAGCCAATGAACTCAGGACTAAAAGACGTTAAGTGTGGTCAGAGGTGGATGGGTCACAGTACTTGTACCACTATGGGTACAGGGGAGTGTTATTCTAGCTTTCCTTACTAGAAAAGTGCTCAGTTGGTTTATTTTATAGGCCTAAAGTTAGAGCTGGGAGAGATGCATGTGTCACTCCTAGAGTCTAGAGAATCTACTGAACTTACATTTACCTTCTCACTAACTATTTTTAATTGGGAATGTGTCTCTTAAGAGGAGAACAAAGGCAGAACTCCTCAGGTGGGTGTCTGTGGATTCTTTGATGAGTTAGCTATGATTATGGTGAAAAGACAGGTGCCCAGGGAGAGCCTTATAAAAATATCAGTTTCCCTGGGTTTAATATACTGATCTCAATATCTGTACTAATTTTTACACAGGCTGCCGATTTTCCATCTCACCAAAAACTAGAGAGAGAACAGACCACTATAATCCAAGGTCTGAAATGCTGCAAAGCTGTAAGGAAACCTAGACGTCTGTTTGTTGATATGGCTAAAATGTTTGCAAAAGAACTGAGGTGCCATGACTGAAAGCTTATTACCAACACATACATTCGAGATTTTGAACACAAGAGCCTTGATTTTTAACTCTATGGAGTACAAATGTGGAATATTTCTGCATTATTTTTGTGATGATTATGTGTGATTTAGTTTACTGCCCACTTCTATACTGTGGGTCACATGGATTGAATTCCTGCCAGGAATAGGAAGAGGGAGATTGATCTGGATTAACTTAAATCACTCAGTATTCACCAACCATGCACATAGTAACTATGAAGTACAGTCTCCAGTGTATAACAGACATCCTTGACTTGGTGTAGGGTGGGGTGATCTTTGAGGTAGGAAAGCTGAGAAAAGGATTTGATGTTGTTTAAAAAGAGCAGCCCTGGCTAACTACTAGAGGAGGGATTTTGGGGAACAGAGGTCAGCACTGCTGGCTTGTTGGTTTGCTCTCTCAACCCAAGGCTGACAGATGCCTGGGCTAAGCAGAGCCTATTCAACTATGCAAGGAGAAGCTAGAGAGTTAGCTAAGAGACAAGTGAAGGGATTCTATGTTGTGTTAACCCATCTCTCTCTAACTGCTGGGTTCCTGTTGACAAGCAATATTTAGTTTTGAAACGCCTGAATTGCATGACTGCATACATTTTCTGATTAGAAAGCTTCTAAGAGAGAAGACTCCTGCAGGGAACCAAGACAATCTGTGTGCTAATGCTCCTTGATGTAAACTTAGGAGCACCAGTTCAATGAAGAAAATTAGTATGACTTCTCAGATCTACAATATAGTTGTTGGTAAAAGATAACATCTTACTAGTAGCCAACATAGCAATAGTATATACCAGGAATCCTGGAATCATCCTTGACCCCAAGTTTACTTTTTATCCGCTATCTCCCTTGTCTGTATGTTCTGCCGGAATTTACCTAATTTTTTGTTAATATCCATATTCATCCTTTAATCGCTTTCCATCTCAAATACTTCAATTCATTCTCATATCATAGACTTAATGCTTCATATGTACATTTCATTGACTTCACAGTGATATGCTAGTCCCACACCTTAGAAAGCAGGATCCATAACAAGCAGGATTCCCTTCCCTCTTTTCTAGCTTCCCACACATTTCCAACTTTAACTCAAAACTGCTAGTTGTGTTTCAAAACACTCCAGGGAGTTGGTTCTTTCTTATTTCACCTCCAGTTTTGTCCTCTCCTTCTCCCCTCACGGTGACTACTGCATTTAGGGTTTACTACCAAAATTATCCTTTGAGCAACCAAATCCCACCCTCTTTCAATCTTGCCTTAAAGTTTCCTTTTTTGCTTTAACTTATTTTCCTTCTCCCTTCATTGAAAATCAATGCCTCTTCAGTACTCAAATTTAAGCTTTATTATTTTTATTCTAATAATTTTCTTCCTGCCTTTCAAACCTGTACAAAATTCACTATACCCAAATCCATGAGCCATTTTTTCCCTCTCTCTTTTTGTAAAGGGAACTATAAAAATAAATACTAATTAACAGTACTCCCGTCCCTCTTCCTGCAAAACACAGCTTTACCTCCTACAAAAAGTTTGAATAATTGCAATGTGTGCTATTTTACTTGCAACTTCCACTAGTAATTACTCTAATAGCACCTTTCTAAACGTATTTAAAATACTTGGCTTCCAAGGGGTGGGGGAATGGTCTTACAAAGAGCAATCAGTCAACTGAAAATCAATTACCAAAACACGCACTTAAAAATATTTTGGATTCTTTTAAAAATCCTGATATTTCTGGTAGCCCTCAGATTATGTTGCTTCTGTAATAGTTTTCATTGTAGTCACTGGCATCAATGCCTTTCAGGTGATGGGGCCATGGAATAAAATAGTGTATTTTTTTTTTTCCACTAGACCCCAGCTAAGTTTTCCCTAAACCATGTAGCTGAGCAGCTTCCCGTTAAGTCCCATGCAGGGGCTCAGGGCTGCAGTAGGGAGAGATCTCTCCCCCCAAGCCCTGATGCTGTCAGGGACAGCAGGGAGGAACTCTTCCCCTCCAGCCCCAGCAAGGAGCCACCCAAGTAAGCCCACGATCCAATTCCCTTAAGGCAGCATTTCTCAAAGTGTGGGTCGCGACCCTCGCAGCTGCTGGGGTCCTTCGTGCCACTTCCAGGGATTCTGGCTGCCGAGGTCCTTCGCGCCACTTCCGGGGATTCCGGAAGTGCGCTCCCCTCCCACAGCTGTGTCACACAAATTCAATGAGCATTTTAGGGGGTCGCAGTATCAAAAAGTTTGAGAACCCCTGCCTTAAGGTCCACTCCCAGCCCTGAGCCCTCCTGCAGCCCTGAGCCCTCCTGCAGCCCAAAGCCCACACCCCCAGTCCAGTATCCTCTCCTGCACACCAACCCTCCCTCCCCAAACCTTGCACTCCAAATCTCTCATCCCCAGACCCATCCAGAGCCTGCATCCCCAGCCAAAACCCTCACACACTACACCCGAACCCTTAGCCCCTTCCCACACTCAGAACATCTAGGCTTCACCCACCATATGAATTTTGTGATGTGCACCAATATAAAGATAAGAACATAAGAATGGCCGTACTGGGTCAGACCAAAGGTCCATGTAGCCCAGTAGCCTGTCTGCTGACAGTGGCCAGCACCAGGTGCCCCGGAGGGGGTGGACCGAAGACAAAGATCAAGCGATTTGTCTCCTGCCATCCTTCTCCAGCCTGACAAACAGAGGCCAGGGACACCATTTCTATCCCCTGGCTAATAGCCTTTTATGGACCTAACCTCCATGAAATTATTTAGCTTCTCTTTAAACTCTGTTATAGTCCTAGCCTTCACAGCCTCCTCTGGCAAGGAGTTCCACAGGTTGACTACGCGCTGTGTGAAGAAGAACTTTCTTTTATTAGTTTTAAACCTGCTACCCATTAACTTCATTTGGTGTCCTCTAGTTCTTCTATTATGGGAACTAATAAAATAACTTTTCTTTATTTACCCTCTCCACACCACTCATGATTTTATATACCTCTATCATATCCCCCCTAAGTCTCCTCTTGTCTAAACTGAAAAGCCCCAGTCACTTTAACCTCTGTTCATCATGCATCATACATCACCTCCACATTGATACACACAAAATTCATTCCACTCAGGGGTGGAAAAAATTAGAAGGAATACTGGTCCCCGATATACAATGCGAAAAAAGGAGCCACCCACCACAACTTCCCCATTATAGTCCAAAGAGATTTTGCCCTAAAAACGTTTAATATGTTCCCATGAACAAACTGACCATAGCCTATGCAGACTACAACCACAACTAATACAGGAGAGTTCTAACTTCTAAAAATGAGCACTGTCTGAGAAATCTGCTTTGATCCAGGACTAAAGAAAAGCCAGTTTATGATCAGCCACTGCAATCTGTTCAGTAACTAACAAGACAGTCTTATCTATCCCTCTAAAAACACAAACTGTACCAATCCTAAAGTCTTAAGGAAGTGCTTAATGAAAAACCTTACGGAATAATGACTTAAGTCACAAAGTCACAAAAAAGATGTTACATTATTAAAAACCCACAAAGCTCATTTCTGCTTGTGTTCCTACACAAAAATCAAATGAGGTCAGATTTGCATTATATGAGAACACACCACACCACTATAATGCTAGAGAATATTAATGGCCCAAAGCCCTAATTTTTACAGTTTAACTGTTCTTGGTGATTACCTATTTTAAACTGGCTACTTTAGCACACAAATAGTACTCTGACACAAAATGGAAGATTTTTTTTTTAGAGCTCTGTCAATTAAACTTCAATCTAGTAAACACTGAACCATATGGGCAAAAATTACTTCTACTTCTCAAGGCAAGATTTTGAACTTGAAGAGCAGAAGCTGACACTGAAGAAAATTACTGGCAGGGTTAATCTGCAGTTACCTCCACCAGTAGCTGATAAGAATATTAAGAAGTCCCAGGGATTAACAAAAGACCTGTGATACTCTTCCAAAGTCTTTATTACTGTTCATCTTGACATATTCCTTCGTCTTCTAAATTAATTCAAAACCATTAAAGCTACATTGCTACGAACAGCTGCCCATTCTACATTTCCGGTTTGTAGCACTATCCCTAGCTCCATGTACTTCTAGAAGAATGGTATGAACTGGAGACTATTTATCGCCTTTCAACTGTTAAGGCAACACCTCACTATCCAAGTATATTCTTCACCTCTCAAACCTAGTAGCTGGTCAGTCCTTTTTGCAAAAGAGGACAGAGTTCAAAACAATTGCAGCCTGTTTTGGTTCTTTTTAGACTCCATGCCAAGCTCAAACTGTACTGAGTCTGGAAGGAGCCTGAAAGCTATGGGCAGGTTTTCAGCAGAAGAGTGCTGAACCAGTGCTACTTCTGCACTACCAGGGCAATATGTTTTAAAAACTTTCTGTGAGCTGAAACTTGGCATACAAGGTGAATGCCTGGGCATACTCTCCCTTGCTGCCACTCTCTTTGAAAGCTTTTCCAAAGCTCACCACACATCTGGAGCAGGTCAGCTGAGAAAGGTAGCATCATTCCACTGCCACCTTTCAAAACAGCTCTATACTTTTACATGCACAAGTGGCAGTAGGGACCTGGAGTGTGAAGTACAGGTTTTAAATCTATGTTTGTGATTCCCACTTTCCAGCCTAATGCAGCTGCTTTTCTGATGTACATATTCCTTTAAGGTAACCTGGTTTTATACAGAAACTTTTCTGATGTACATATTCCTTTAAGGTAACCTGGTTTTATACAGAAACAAGTGTCCTTACTTGGCTAACTATGAGGCAGCATTTGTTTACAGTAGTTCTCAGAAGATACTAGGGACTTCCCAAATACAAAAGACTCTCCAATATCTGGTCCAAAGATCTTACAAACCTAAGTCGTACCGATAAAGGATAGGAGAAAAGATAATAGGAGTGGTGAGCATGTTAAAATGGCCACTCAAAAAAGAACTAGTGTGTGCACCAGATACATAGGTTCTCTCCAATCTCACAATATAGCTATAATCAACCAGTTAGTCTCTTGCATGTCCGACAGCTTGGCCGACCCAACAGGGATTGAATTTGTGAGCTTCCAGAGCTAAAAAGCATGAGCTTGAGCTAAGGAACAAAGCCTCTGTAAAAGCAGGCCATAACTCATATCCCTCTATCAACTGGCACAAAGGGGAATCTAACATACAATCACCATTGAGTTACCTATGAAACTGGTCCTTTACAAGAAATGTAAACAGAGTGGATCATGAACTTGAGTAGAGCTAGTAAAAAACTTGTATTGGCTTTTTAAAAAAGCTGATTGATATTGCAATCGTTTTATAGAAAATTTTTAACAATCTTACCACAAAACATTTAGGCTATGTCTATACTACAGGGGTTTTGCGCAAAAACCCGTGGAGCGTCCACACCTCAAGCATATCTTTGTGCAAGAAAATGTACAGTAAAATGGCAGAACAGAGGGCGTTTTGCAGTATAGCTCCTCTTTCTACGAGCAATAACTCCTTTTTGTGCAGGAGTTCTTGCACAAAAAGGTGTGTGTGGATGCTTAACAGGGGTTTCTTGCACAAAGAGCCTATCAGAAAAAGCACAGGTGATGTGAATGGCAATCAGAACTTTCTTGCGCAAGAGTGTCCATTCAGTGTGGACGCTCTCTTGCGAAAAGCACATCGCTTTTGCAATGCACTTTTGAGGTATGGACGTGCTTTTGCGCAAGACTTTTTGCAGAAGATCTTTCTGCAAAAAGCTTCTTGCGCAAAAACCCTGCAGTGTAGACATAGCCTTAGATTTAATGCGAGGTTTCATTTTGATAAGGCTGAAATATTTCATTTTTACTTTGTTTCAACAGTTTTATATAACAGTTCAAGCAATAAGACACAAACAAAACATTTCAATCTTATCGAAATAAAATATCGTGATGAGATCAAAAGTAAATACTTTTTTTGGAAGATGGGAGGGGAAGGGAGATCTGAGATTTAATTTGAAAATGGGACACACAAAAAAAAAAAATCAAACAAATTTTTAAAACTGATTATTTTCTGGGATGGAAATTCCATTTCCCCCTCACCAGCAGTAGTTTGGTGGCCAGAAAAAGTGAATGACTAGTGTGATAATTTGTAAGTGTACTTGCACATGCCCAGCATAGATGAAGTGGGGAAAAGTCACAAATTCTTCATATACTGGAAAAGTCTACAAAAAAATTACTGCAAAAAGTTCATTTTAAATGCAAATTGGACATTTTCCCCAACAACATTTGCCTATTCTATTATAGGAAATCTCTTATAATATACTTGTCCCCCATCTATTATATGCTAGTCACATACTGCATCTACATTTAACGTAGATTATATTAAAGAACACTCACACTATTTTAAGCATAGTGATTCCTGTGAAATACAGTATTTTTATGACTATTGGAAGGAATGGTGCAATAGATAGGAGGAACACAAACAGGGCGATTTTATATGTTATGTGAGATCTCATACCAAGGTAAAACAGACTACAATATGGAAAGTTTTCAGTTCCTTTCATTCCTCTTTTGAAAGGTTTAGTTAACTGGAAATAACATTTTATAGATGAAGCACTCTGCCTCTCTCTCTTTTGTCATTTAAAATATGGGAAGAGGTAAAGAGTTAAGTCTTTTCTTCCTCTGGTGGTACTTAATGCTCATTCTTGACATTCTGAACACTGCCTTTTTAATCATGCAAACTTTTTAAGATATCTTGTGGGAATTATTCCTAATGATGCACACTTTTTCCGAGGTTACAAATGAGGGTTTTTTTTAATTTACATTTCATCCACCATTGCAGAATCTTCACCAGAAAGAAACTAGCTATTCCTCTTGAAAGCAAATGTCCAGAAGTAATTGAAGCCAATTTTTCCCATACTCAGTTGTCCTGAAGAAGATATAATATGCTGTTTTTAGTAGCAGATATTGTCAGATACACTTGATAAACAGTATGTGTCCAAATTCTTTGAATGTCTGGATAATACCTTTCATCTGCATTAGCAAATGCCTGCATTTTAAAACTGAAGTTATTTACTGTGTAAATTCCTTCTTAAAGATGTTTTATGTTTGTAAGAACTAAAGTGTTCTACCAGTACAGGAATGCTTGAGGACTTTACCCAAATACTAAAAAGGAAGCCTATTAAATGTCCAGAAAAGGAGGCGAGCTCATTTGTGGAGTTCTCTACTGGATAAGAAGAAAGGTGTCCTATTTTGATTATGCATACTTTAGTGACTCTGAAATGCTTACCTTAAACAATACAGTCTTTATTGGCATTATGGGTTTCCATTAAGTACTTGTTTCTGTTAGTACTCAGCTGGTGGCCAAGCAGAGCCTATGTGCTGATTACCAGACAACAGGAAAGAGACACACAGACTCATGAAACATGCAAAGTAACAAATGAAAATACTGTGCAGATTAGAATCTATAATAATAGATATAATATAAACCATAAAGACAGAAGGGACACCTTTGATTGTTTAAGCCTGACCCCCTGCACAATTCAGCCCATAGGACTTCCATGATTTAACTTGGGGTTGAACAAAAGCAGCTCTTTCAGAAAAACATCCAGTCTTGATTTAAAAATTTGTCAGTGAAGGAGAATCCACTACAACCTTACTTCCAAAGATTAATCACCCTTATCATAAAAAAAAGTGCCTTATTTCTGATGTGAATTTTTCAGTTTATCTTCCAAACACTAATTAAATCTTGTTATTAAACTTTGTCTGCTAGATTGAATTAAGTCTCTTTTATGAAATTTCTGCTCCCTATGTGGGTACTTACAGACTGATCAAGGGCACCCTTTCACCTTCTCTTTGTAAAGCTATATTGATTGAGCTCCTGGAATCTTTTATTGTAAGGGGAGATTACACACCTGTAACTGGCGGTTCTTTGTGTGGTCCCTATTTGTATACCACTGTGGATTATGCATGTGCACGATGTGTCTATACCAGAGAAATTGAAAGCAGTGTCCATTGATCCACTCCTGCACTCCATCTGGGAGGGAAATGAGCAGGGCGGACTGACCCTCCTCCCCCCGACCTCCAGTTTGTTCTCTACCACAAACTAGACAAGATCCAAAACAGAGGGAAAGGAGGACAGGCACTGGAATCAGTACTGCAAGTAAGGTGGTATGCTCTAGTACACCATACCACTAAGCTATTTTCAGCATATTAGACTAAAACAGGAGGAGCCCTCTGCTCCCCCTCATGTCTACTTTCAGACTCTCTGGACTGGCTGGCTGTACTTCCCCTGCCTTCTAAGAGCTGCTGTGATTATGTACAGGTCTGGGGGGAGGGGGCGCAGGGAGGAGGCAGGGCCTCCAACAGGGAAAGGAGCAGAACTCCCAGCCCCACCCCACAGCCCTAGACACTAGCACAGCAGCCAGCAGCTCTGTAAAAAAGCAGGGGGAGGGGGGGATGGAAATGGGACAGGCTGGAAGTTCTGCTCCTTTCCCTTCTGGAAGGGGCAGAAGGGAAAAAGAGAACCTCTACAGTTCCAGGCTGCCACACTGCCTGCCAGAGGTCCTTGAGTATATTTTGGACCTACCTAGGGAACTCTGACAAAGGGAGTCATGACTCCCTGTGCATGATGATGGCAGTAGCCGTAGCTCTCAAGAAGGCATGAACATCATTGACTGCAGACTAGAAAGTAGCCTTAGCTAGTTTTTTGCCTTCATATAACAGAGCTTCAAAACAAGCTCTGTCCTGCTCCAGAAAGCCACCAGCAAACACTGCAAGCCTCGTATCGTTCAGGAATTTATATTTACACAGCAGAGTGTGGTATTTGGCTATCCTAAAGGGGAAACTGGATGAGAAAAATTTCTCTCATCCAACAAACCCAGGAATGTGTCTTCTCTATTGGTAGGAGGTATACCAGAGATGTTGTCGTCTAACTCCTTCAGAAGCAGCATGGACCACCTAGGTGCTGGGAGCAGATGAGAAATCAGAATTTCCACTCATTCTGCAGTATGCAATAGCACTCCTTTCCCCTTTTGTGGGAGCGAACACAGGTGACAAGTGTGTCAAAAACTGTCCTAACTGACTCCAGTATGGTTTCATTAATGGGAAGGGCTATTCTGTAGGCTCCAGGGCTGTGCAGAATGTTTAATAGCTTGTACCAGAAGTCCTGGATCTCTTCAAGAGGAATCAGAAGCTCACCAGTCATTCTGCACAGAAGGTTCTAGAACTGACTGAAGTCATCAGGGGTGAGGGGGAAGGAGACATAGGAGTCACTGCTTTATCCCAGGATGAGGATGATGGCAGTCTTTCTGGTTCCAGTGGAATTGCCAGACCTGGAGTGTAATGCTCCTCCTCCTCCTGTACTGAATCCAGGGGCAGAAGTCAACATCCCCTTAGAGGCAGGGGCGGCCCGCGAGCATAGGCAGACTCAGCGGTCGCCTAGGGCGCCGCCGGCCTGGGGCGCCTCATGATGATGTCATGGGGCGCCCGGGCACCCGATGATTACATCACGGCCATTGATGGCCATGCAGGTGGAGGCGCCGATCGCACCTTCTGCCTGGGACACCAGCTGCTGCAGCCGGCCTCAAGCCGCTCCTGCTTAGAGGGGACCTAAGAGGTGACTCCCTGGCAGGTTAGATCCACTCTGTAAGGGGTACTGGTCCCAAGGCTACCAATACAGACAGTAAAAAGGCAAAAGGCGATCACAAGGGCCCTCATAACAAGGGACGCTAGCAGCTCAAAGACAGATCATGTGGACACTGATCCCAAACTAGTGAGGATTTTTTGGGTGGACATAAATGGAAGGAGAAGGAAAGTTCATCAGATGGTTCAAAATCTCCTGATGAAGAGAAAGCTGGTTTTGGTTCCAGTGGTGATACCATTGCTGTTGCTGGAAGGGGGGTGTCTGCCAACCGACACTCCTTTCAAATTCTCCAGCTCAGGATGCATGGAACGTATGCCTAATCTAGAGTGGAATACAACAGCAACCATCACTTGAATAAGAGACATTCTTCCTAATGTTTTACTCATTCTCAGTGCTAATGTTTCCTAATGTTTTCCTCATTCTTCAGAGTCCTCTCCAGCTTTTTCAGTTTTTTTCTTAAATTATGGACACTGGCCAGGATGCAACTGCAACTGGAATAAATATCCAGCTCTAGATAAAGAGATAAATAAAAATAACCTCCCTACTCCTGCCTGATTTTCTCTTGTTTGCATATCCAATGAGTGGATTACCCTGTTGGCCACATTATCACCTTAGAGGTCAGGTTCAGCTGATTATTCACCATGACTCCCAAGTCACGGTCACAGTCGCTGCTTCCCAGGAAAACATCCCCTTTTCCTGTATGGCTTACTTTGCTTCTAGATGCATAATTTTGCATTTGGATATATTCAAATGCTATTCAACACACCAGTCATGTTGTGTCTGCTCAGAATAACTTAAAATAATGGGGGAGGGAGGGAACTTTCACCTGAAAGAAGAGGCAAATAATTAGAAAATTAATTTTCTACCCTTGTCATGAATGCGATTGTCCTTGTACAAATCTATGTGGAGTAAATGGCATTTGCTTTTTCTCCTCGATGGTTCCATTCTCAATCTGCGCAGCAGAGTGAAACTTGCCTACAATGAAATGTATAGCCAGGGAGATAACACCATTTCAGTCCTTGTCAGGGTCATTATCTCCCCAGCCTCAGTTCATTAAATCTATGCATGCTAGTTAGCGGAATGAGCCTGTACTGCTAGACTACACTGCCTCAAGCCAGGCCCTCCTGGCCACACTATGTATAGGACATGTATCAACACTGTCTTTTAAACTGCAAAGTTTCCAGGACAGATTAAAATTAAAAACAGCTACTGGAAAAAGCAAGCAGCTGGGTATATTTTTGTGTTTGCTTTTTAAACAACATATACTATTCAAGTTATTGCTATAGAACAGTCCTAGCAAATGCAATTTAAATCTCGAATTAGTAGTTATTTGGCTGACTCTGAGGTATCTTCTTAGTAAACACTGCAAATTGTATAAAATGGTGTCGATTCATGCACCTTTTGCCCACCAGCATCTTAAATGATACCAACAGAATTCCCAAATAGACTTTCGCAGAGGTTGATTTCATGATATGAAATCTGAAGTTGTGGTGTGTAGAACTGCACATAGGCAGACTTCAGATTAATTATTCCTTCACTGAAATGTTGCCCATCATGCGTAGCTCATGCTGGGGAACTGAAGTGGCAAACGGAAGAGCTTGGAGGGAGTGTTTGCAGGTCATCTACTTGGCGATAGAGGTGCCCAGTGAGTAGACTGTTTCATACACTTCTTGTTTGCTTTCTGTAAGGGTTCTGAGACTGAGTTTTGGACCAGGCACAACTGGTCTGTATGTTTTTGTTTTAGATGAGTACCATGTGTATGGGACCCTTGGGTCTGGTATCAGCCTCAATGTTTGAAGTATTTGAGTGGCTGCTATTAGGAGGTGGAACTAAGCAGCAAGCCTTAGTATATAATTTCAAGTCAGCTACCAGGCAAATTCTTGAGCTTGAAAACCAGGGGGCAGTGAACGGGAAATTTAGAGATTAAGTACATGAAGGTCTCTTTCTACATACAGTTCTATGCTCACGGCTGTGGTGGGTCTGCAATGGGCCGTGTTTTCTTTCCTGCCTGAAGCCAGTTCAGACTCTCTCTCTCTCCGTATCAAGTGCAAGTTGGAATTTAGAAAGAAAAGTTGCTTGTTTAAGGAGGGCAAATACTGACACAAAAGAGAAGAGATGCTAAGGAGTAGGTTGAACCACCAGAATAGGATGCATCAACTCCACAGATTTAAGAAAGGAAGGAACTGAGCACCAATAAACCAGACAGAGGAAACCAGAAAATAGGTTTGGCAGCCCTATCACCAAAACCAAGAGCTCCGTGTAGCACTCTAGAGGGCTGGAGGCAGACAAGAATAGGCAGGTTGTGATCAGGGACAACGGGCCAGGAAGAATTCCACACAGCTAAAAACATCACTGCTGAAAGAGAAGAATGGCCAAGTGATCTGCTGCAAGATCCTTTCTGCCCCCATGAGCAGAGACAGAAGGCTGACAATTCTGGAAGTGAACTGTTTGCTCGGTAATTGGTGTGAGATTTTGGTTTAGAGCCAGGGTGTCCAACCAGTTCTGAAGCAGTAGCCACTACAGCAAACTAGTCACACTCAAAACAGCCAAATAGCCACATGTGGCTAGCGTGTTGAACGCCATGGGTTTAGATAGCAGAAATAGTCTAAGGGACAGGCTAGCCAGACTAGTGAGAAGGATGTTAAATTAACAGCAAAAGGAGATGGATGAAAAGAGAAACACATGAGAACTCATTGAACACAACTATCAAGATGTCAAGAAGAAAATTTTTCATGGAATCAAAATACACAAAATAGAAGAATTTTTTTAATTGACTACATAAGAATTCTAGGATCCGGAGTAATTTTCTTCTTTATAAGCTTACATTCAATACTATTTGGTATAATAAATCTGGTATGGTGAGTCATATGGTTGAAATGTTAATCACTGGTTATAACATTTAGGAGGGATCAATTGGGCAAAAGGGGAAGGAGGAGTGGTACTCTGTCAAAAAGAGTTTTATCCACTTCTGAGTCACTGACAACTCAGAAGCAAATAACCTTACATGAGGATGGAATAGTGTTCTACCAGATAAAATGCAAGATGGGAACAGAACAGGATAAGCAATTCCATAAGTACCTGCCTATTGTATGTAGGGGAGGAAAAGCTGCATTATCATGGAGGACTTCAATCTGTGTGACATATGCTGAAGTCTCACATAGCCAGTGCTAAACAGCCTTGAAGTTTCTAAAAATTATAAAATGAGAAATCTTAACTCAAAAGTATTCAGTTCAAAATGGGGGAATTCTGTATTAGAACTGATCTTGACTGATGAACAGGAATTAATCCCTAAACAAAAAAAAATAGTAGATGCAAATGATCATGATTAGATTATATTTGGTAAGTAAAAACAAAATAAAGTTCAAATCAGTTCATTCTCTCTCATACACGCACAGGGTCCAAAAAGTCAGTCAAAAAGAAGGCTATGCTGTTAACAAAGTCAACTTGTATATATGGGAAGATTCAGCCGCTATTAAAAAAAATGTAACGAATTAAAAAAAGGGAAAGGTGACAGCAATAAATACAAATTAGAAGATAGGAACTGTAAAAAAAATGGATACAGAAATCAAAAGGACACAAGAAGAAATCTATTGCCCTTAATTCTGCTGGCCAAAAGTGGAGGGAGGGGAGAGGAGAGAGGGAGAAGAGAGCGTTAATAGATATTGGGAACAAAGGAAATCCTAACAATGGCATTAATCCATTACTAAATGGAAATGACTAAACTATTAATAATAATGATGCAGAAAAGGCAGAAGTGTTCAATAAATATGTTGTCTGTGTATATAAAAAAAGTCAGATTATCTATTCATATCAGATGATGAAGTACTTTCCATTGCAACAGTAACTAAGGAAGATGTTTAAAAGCAGCTATTTTTCAAACAATAGGTCCAGATAACCAGCCTCTAAGAGTTATCAAAGAGCTGGCTAAGGAGTCCAACTGAATAATTAATGCTCATTTTCAATGTCTTGGAACACTGGATTTAAAAGCTTCAGAGCAGTAGCCGAGTTAGTCTTTAAAGTGCTACTAGACTATTTGTTGTTTAAAGTTTTTCCTGTTACAGACTAACAAAACATGTAGATGGTTGTATGAGCTTTTGTGGGCAAAACCCACTTCTTCAGATGACCAGAGTATAATGGGTCCAAATCCAAGGATAAATAAGGGGGGGGGGGAGGGAGGGAGAAGAGGAAAAAAGGGAGGGGAGGAAGGAAAAGTAACAGAGAGTAGATAAAACTTAAAAACAACTAGACTAATTGTTGTTTTTAAAGTTTTATCTACTCTCAGTCTCTCGTTTTCTCCCTCCTCCCCCGCCTTCCCTTATTTATCCTTGGATCTGGACTAATTATACTCCAGTCATCTGAAGAAGTGGGTTGTGCCCACGAAAGCTCATGATACCATCTAGGTGTTTTGTTAGTCTAGAAGCACTTTAAAGACTATTTGTTGTTTTTTTAAGTTTTTCTTGGACCACTGGGAGACATTCCTCAAGACTGGAACAAACTTAATACTGTGCAAATATTTTAAAAAGGTGTATGTGATAACTTGGGTAGTTTCAAGTCTGAGTATCAATTCATGGCAAAATAACTGAATGACTGATGTAGAACTCAAAGAATTAAAGAGAATTCTATAATTAATGTATATCAACAAAAGAGACCTTGTTAAACAAACATGACACTTTTTCCAATACAGTGTAGTTGTAGCTGTGTCAGTCCAAGAATATTAGAGAGGCAAGGTGAGTGAGGTAATATCTTTTATTGGACCAACTTCTATTGTTGTAAGTGTGGTAAAAGAAAAAAGGGTTTGAGCTTACACAAATAGAAGTTGGTCCAATAAAATATATTACCAAACTGACCTTGCCTCTGATGCATTTTTCATACAAAAGTAAAATGCTGATGTGATAGATGTACATTCTTATAAGTTATTTGATTTGGTAGCAAACATTTTGATTAAGAAAATAGATATTAAAAACCAACAAAGTGCACACTAAACTGATTAAAAACTAGCTAAAGGACAGGGCTCAACACGCAATAGTAAATGGGGAATCCTCACTGAGCCAGCCTTTTTAGGTGACAAATCTGAGGAACTCACTCAGACTGAAGTGACATTAGAGGAGGTTATGGAATTAATTGATAAGCTGAATAGTAACAAGTCTCCGGGACCAGACGGCATTCACCCAAGGGTTCTGAAAGAACTCAAATGTGAAATTGCGGAGTTATTAACAGTGGTTTGTAACCTATCCTTTAAATCCACTTTGGTACCAAATGACTGGAAGATGGCCAATATAACACCAATATTTAAAAAAGGCTCTAGAGGAGATCCTGGCAATTATAGACCGATAAGTTTAACATCAGTACCAGGCAAATTAGTAGAAACACTAGTAAAGAGTAAAATTGCAAGGCACATAGAAGAGCACGAATTGTTGGGCAAAAGTCAGCATGGTTTCTGCAGAGGGAAGTCGTGTCTAACTAATCTGTTAGAATTCTTTGAAGGGGTTAATAAACATGCGGACAAGGGGCACCCAGTGGATATAATATACCTAGATTTCCAGAAAGCCTTTGACACGGTCCCACACCAAAGGCTTTTACGTAAATTAGGTGGTCATGGGATAGGAGGAAAGGTCCTTTCATGGATCAAGAATTGGTTAAAAGACAGAAAACAAAGGGTGGGAATAAATGGTAAATTTTCACAATGGAGGAGGGTAACTAGTGGTGTTCCCCAGGGGTCAGTACTGGGACCAATCCTGTTCAACTTGTTCATCAATGATCTAGAAAATGAGGTAAGCAGTGAGGTGGCCAAGTTTGCAGATGACACAAAGTTGTTCAGGACAGTCAAAAGCAAAAGGGATTGTGAAGAACTACAAAACGATCTCAGCAAACTGAGTGATTGGGCAGCAAAATGGCAAATGAAATTTAATGTGGGTAAGTGTGGGTAAGTGTAAGGTAATGCATGTTGGAAAAAATAACCCAAATTACACGTACTACATGATGGGGTCAAATTTAGCTACGACAGATCAGGAAAGGGATCTTGGAGTTATAGTGGACAGTTCTATGAAGACATCCACGCAGTGTGCAGCGGCAGTTAGTAAGGCAAATAGGATGTTAGGAATTATTAAAAAAGGGATAGATAATAAGACAAAAGATATCATACTTCCCCTATATAAAACTATGGTACGCCCACATCTCGAGTACTGCGTGCAGATGTGGTCTCCTCACCTCAAAAAAGATATATTGGCATTAGAAAAGGTTCAGAAAAGGGCGACTAAGATGATTAGGGGCTTGGAAAGGGTCCCATATGGGGAGAGGCTAGAGAGACTGGGACTTTTCAGTTTGGAAAAAAGGCGATTGAGGGGCGATATGATAGAGGTATATAAAATCATGAATGGTGTGGAGAAAGTGACTATAGAAAAATTATTTACCTTTTCCCATAATACAAGAACTAGGGGACACCAAATGAAATTGATGGGTAGTAGGTTCAAAACTAATAAAAGGAAATTTTTCTTCACACAGCGCACAGTCAACCTGTGGAACTCCTTGCCCGAGGAGGCTGTGAAGGCCAGGACTCTATTAGGGTTTAAAAAAGAGCTTGACAAATTTTTGCAGGTTAGGTCCATAAATGGCTATTAGCCAGGGATAAAGTATGGTGCCCTAGCCTTCATAACAAGGGCAGGAGATGGATGGCAGGAGATAAATCACTTGATTATTGTCTTCTGTTCTCCTTCTCTGGGGCACCTGGCATTGGCCACCGTCGGCAGATGGGATGCTGGGCTCGATGGACCTTTGGTCTGACCCAGTATGGCCGTTCTTATGTTCTTAACAGGTATAGGAGGATCCCTCAGGAAACAGTTCTTGGTTCCATGCTATTTAACACTTTTTCAATGATTGGGAAGAAAAAAAAATAATTACTGATAAAGTTTGCACATGACAAAGATTGTGAGAACAATAAATTATGAAGAGGAGAAGTCACCAACAATGAGCTAGCTGGATTACTTAGTAAACTGGATGCAAGCAAACTGTGTATTCCAATATGCCCAAAGATAAGGTTAGGAACACAAATGTGGGCTGTACTTACAGGGGTGTAGGTTTGTATCATGGAAATCACTGACTCTGAAAATAGATTTTGGCGTGACAGGGGATAATCAGATTAATTGCTTCCTAATGTAATGCTGTGGGCAAGAGAACTGGTATGATCCTTTGATGTATAAACAGGAGAATTTTTTTTTATTTCCTGTTATAAAAAAGAGGTTATTTTACCTCTATATTTGGATTAGTGTTTCTGTTGTGGGGTGTGAAGTTAGTGGTGAGTTGTTGCCACAACAGAAACATTATTCAGGAACCTATCCCTGCAACAAACCCCGTTGCCAACTCTGTCCACACATTTATTCGAGTGACACTGTCACAGGACCTAACCACATGAGCTATACCATCAAAGGCTCATTCATGTGCACATCTACTAATGTAATATATGCCCTCACATGCCAACAATGCCCTTCTACCATATACACTGGTCTGTGTCTATGCAAAAGAATACATGGACACAAATCAGACATTAAGAATGGCAACATCCAAAAGCTATTGGGAGAGAGCACTTTAACCTCCTTGTGCACAGAGTTTCGGACTTGGACGTTGCCATTCTTGCAAAACAAAAATGCTCCCAATGGGGATTTTCCAATTCCAAAATGATCTCCCACTGACCAGTAGCAATCCAAATTTCCAGACTGAAATTGCCACTTTTCCAGATCTGGGACACCAGAATGGGAGCTGTACTGACAGTGGAGGGTTTGGATGAGCTCACATAGATCTAGTAATGTGGCCTTTTCGGATTCAAAAATTACGCATTCACTTATCATCCTAAATCTGCATTATAATGCAGTCCCACCAGTGTTTGTTCTTTGTGTAAGCGGGGGAATGGTCCCGTTATTGTGGGGAACTTTCCTGGCTTCTACACTACCCCGGTGAAATGGACCAGCGAAAGGATCTGAGTCCCCACTCCCACTTCTTTTACCCAAAGGCCTCCCTGACTCTGAGGGTTCCCCTCCCACTCTCCTGAGTAGCAGAGTCCTCGAAATCCCAACAAGGCTGGGCCCAGGTTTTCTGGGGCTTAATCCCCAAACTTGTAGTCACTTGGGACAGGAGCTATGGTGTCCCTGCTCTGGGGTGCTCTCTGCACACTGTATGCTTTCTTGACCCAGTGATCATTTCATACGATTCAAAGCAAATACAATTTATTAAACAGCAACTAATTAAAAAGGAAAGAATAAGGAAAAACGAGAAAGGTTAAATGAGATCACATAGTCCTGCTCTGTAGCATGGGGACATCACAAACAGCAGTCTGCAGAGTGTAAGGACAGTTCACAGTCTGTTCTTTATTGGTCCCAGGTCTCTCTCTCAGGCCCTGGCTGTGCTGCACGGAGGCTGCAAGTTGGACATGCCTGCTCTAGCAGTGACCACACGGCCTCAGGCTCTAGGTGGCAGGACCCCTCTCCCAGTTGGAGTTACAATCCCTCTACAAGTCTGGCCTGCAGGGCCTCTTGGCTGGTGGCGTGTCCCTGCCCAGAGCCTCTTTCCCCCCCTTTGCTGGTCCCAGCTGCTCACCACACCCAGCTGCAGACTATGTTGCTTTGCCAGCCTCCAGTTCCTTGTGTTGCTTCTCTGACCCCTTTCACTCTCTGGTCACTGCAGGTCTGTTCCTCAGCACAGGGGCTGCGCTCCTTGGGCTGTGTGTGTGGCTCTGTCACTGCAGGTTTGTCTCTCCACACAGCTGAGAAGAGCAGCAGGAAGAGCAAGCTCTCTCTCCTTCGCTCATAGAGACCCAGAGAATCCCAGCTCACATGGAGGACGGGACCTGCCCTAATTCTCTCATTGATCTGTCCAATCTATCAGTCAGTCTGAGCTGGAGTGTTGGTCTCTTCCCATTGTCCCTGGGGTCTGTCAGTCTCAGGGCCCTGATTTCTCATGGACCCTTCCCCTTTTGGTACTGGGAGCTGGCCAAACAAAAGCTCCCACTGAGTTTTAATAAGGGGCTTGATCATCTGCAGCTGCTCTGTGAATGCCACCCAACAACCTTGAATTGTTTTTCACTATGTCCCTCAGCAATCTCCCTTCCAATGTCTTCTCATGCCTCTCCCTCCCTCATCCCATTACTGTAGTTCTTCCTGCAGGTCTGCAAATACAGGCGGATCATGCATCCTGTATTTCCAACATTCACAACAGTGCAGAGATTTGTGGGTTCTAGGCTTTTCAAAGATTGGAGACAGTGAAAAGTGCTGTGCATATTTGTGGAGTATGAAATAAAGTACAAAAATTATTGGACATGTAAAGTTGCATGATGGAAGTTTAATTTCTTGCTCCCAATCATCCCTGAGCAACTTGTTTCTACCTTGTAACATGTTGGGAAAATTTCCCAAAAGGCACTGTGCTGGACAGTGGCACCCATCCCTGATCATGGTGCACTGCAATTTTTTTTTTAAATCAACACAAGCACTACTGGTGAGTACACACAGCACCAAAGCAAGGAGCCAAGTATGCACACACAAGCAACATACTAGCTGTGGCAGCTATACACCAACATAATTTGCATCAAACAAGCTTTGTAATGTACACATGACCTCCTGTCCACTGACCCATAAGAAATCTCAAAACCTTTACAAGTTACAGATGTTGGAAAGGAGCAGATTTTAACTCCTTACATATTTTGTGTCTGGATTAATTATTTTCAGCAAATGTTTTCACATAGCTTTAAGCACATCAGTGTGCTGATAGGAGCTGTTGCCTTGGAAACTAGACTGATCAAAATGCAATAAGGACAGAAGAAGCCTTAGTCAACAGCGTCAAAAGTGTTCCCATGATTAAATAAACATACTAGGTGTCAGACTTTAAATTACTATAAAGTCGGCTAAATAATTCTGCATAATTAGATGCTCTATCCATATAAAAATAAGTTAAATGAATTAGGAAGGTTCCTTTCCCAGATGGATTCTGATGTTGGTGCATCTGCTTTTTTCACAGATTCAGAAATGATGCACCACATTCCTGGTCACAGGCAGTTATTCAATCCCTTAGTATTTTGGAATTTGATGGATTGCTTTTCCCTTTTCTCATATATACAAGATTAACAGGACATCAGCAGATCCACAAGAAGATAATTTACACTAAAAAAGGCAACATTATGGTTGAGATTTTCTATGGTAGGGCGTCAGAAACAATCCCTCTCCCCCCCCCCTCCCCCTTTGGATGCAATTTATTTCCATATTCCTGATAATACTGTATGTGGAGCATCTGCACAGACTGGCTTTAATCTAATCATCGTATCATATACGGTCACTCAAAATGGGTGTGTGCTAAGACAACAAATTATAGTTACTGAGGAAACAAATTTATTTCCTGATTTGTGAATGGGAGGGGAAATCATAGAATACGAGGACTGGAAGGGACCTCAAGAAGTCGAGTCCAGTCCCCTGCCTCATGGCAGGACCAAGTACTGTCTAGACCATCCCTGATAGACATTTATCTAACCTACTCTTAAATATCTCCAGAGATGAAGATTCCACAACCTCCCTGGGCAATTTATTCCAGTGTTTAACCACCCTGACAGTTAGGAACTTTTTCCTAATGTCCAACCTAAACCTCCCTTGCTGCAGTTTAAGCCCATTGCTTCTTGTTCTATCCTCAGAGGCCAAGATGAACAAATTTTCTCCTTCCTCCTTATGGCACTCTTTGAGATACCTGAAAACTGCTATCATGTCTCCCCTCAATCTTCTCTTTTCTAAACTAAACAAACCCAATTCTTTCAGCCTTCCTTCATAGGTCATGTTCTCTAGACCTTCAATCATTCTTGTTGCTCTTCTCTGGACCCTCTCCAATTTCTCCACATCTTTCTTGAAATGCGGTGCCCAGAACTGGACACAATACTCCAACTGAGGCCTAACCAGCGCGGAGTAGAGCAGAAGAATGACTTCTCGTGTCTTGCTCACAACACACCTGTTAATGCATCCCAGAATCATGTTTGCTTTTTTTGCAACAGCATCACACTGCTGACTCATATTCAGCTTGTGGTCCACTATAACCCCTAGATCTCTTTCTGCCATACTCCTTCCTAGACAGTCGCTTCCCATTCTGTATGTGTGAAACTGATTGTTCCTTCCTAAGTGGAGCACTTTGCATTTGTCTTTATTAAACTTCATCCTGTTTACCGCAGACCATTTCTCCAATTTGTCCAGATCATTTTGAATTATGATCCTATCCTCCAGAGCAGTCGCAACCCCTCCCAGCTTGGTATCATCTGCAAACTTAATAAGCATACTTTCTATGCCAATATCTAAATAGTTGATGAAGATATTGAACAGAGCCGGTCCCAAAACAGACCCCTGCGGAATCCCACTTGTTATACCTTTCCAGTAGGATTGTGAACCATTAATAACTACTCTGAGTATGGTTATCCAGCCAGTTATGCACCCACCTTATAGTAGCCCCATCTAAGTTGTATTTGCCTAGTTTATTGATAAGAATATCATGCGAGACCGTATCAAACGCCTTACTAAAGTCTAGGTATACCACATCCACCGCTTCTCCCTTATCCACAAGACTCATTATCCTATCAAAGAAAGCTATCAGATTGGTTTGACATGATTTGTTCTTTACAAATCCATGCTGGCTGTTACCTATCACCTTGCCACCTTCCAACTCTCTACAAATGATTTCCTTAATCACCTACTCCATTATCTTCCCTGGCATAGAAGTTAAACTAACTGGTCTGTAGTTTCCTGGGTTGTTCTTATTTCCCTTTTTATAAATGGGCACTATATTTGCCCTTTTCCAGTCTTCTGGAATCTCTCCTGTCTCCCATGATTTTCCAAAGATGATAGAGGAGGTATCTGAGCCTCTAGCTATCAGCTCCTTGATGCATTTCGTCAGGCCCTGGTGACTTGCAGGCATCTAACTTTTCTAGGTGATTTTTAAATTGTTCTTTTTTTATTTTATCTTCTAAACCTACCCCCTTCCCACTAGCATTCACTATGTTAGGCATTCCTTCAGACTTCTCGGTGAAGACCGAAACAAAGAAGTCATTAAGCATCTCTGCCATTTCCAAGTTTCCTGTTACTGTTTCTCCCTCCTCACTGAGCAATGGGCCTACCCTGTCCTTGATCTTCCTCTTGCTTCTAATGTATTTATAAAAATTCTTCTTGTTTCCCTTTATTCTCGTAGCTAGTTTGAGCTCATTTTGTGCCTTTGCCTTTCTAATCTTGCCCCTGCATTCCTGTGTTGTTTGCCTATATTCATTCTTTGTAATTTGTCCTACTTTCCATTTTTTAATATGACTCCTTTTTTATTTTTAGATCATGCAAGATCTCGTGGTTAAGCCAAGGCGGTCTTTTGCCATATTTTCTATCTTCCCGACACAGCGGAATAGCTTCCTTTTGGGCCCTTAATAATGTCCCTTTGAAAAACTGCCAACTCTCCTCAGCTGTTTTTCCCCTCAGTCTTGATTCCCATGGGACCTTACCTACCAGCTCTCTGAGCTTACCAAAATCTGCCGTCCTCAAATCCATTGTCTCTATTTTGCTGTTCTCCCTTCTACCATTCCTTAGAATTGAGAACTATGATTTCATGATCACTTTCACCCAACCTGCCTTCCACTTTCAAATTCTCAACCAGTTCCTCCCTATTTGTTAGGATCAAATCTAGAACAGCTTCCCCCGGTAGCTTTTTCAACCTTCTGAAATAGAAAGTTGTCTCCAATGCAGTCCAAGAACTTATTGGATAGTCTGTGCCCCGCTGTGTTATCTTCCCAACATATATCTGGATAGTTGAAGTCCCCCATCACCACCAAATCTTGGGCTTTGGATGATAGTTAGTTGTTTAAAAAAAGCCTCATCCACTTCTTCCACCTGGGTAGGTGGCCTGTAGTAGACTCCTAGGATGACATCACCCTTGTTTTTAATCCCTTTTAGCCTGACCCAGAGACTCTCAACACTTCCGTCTCCTATGTCCATCTCCACCTCACTCCAAGTGTTCATTTTTAATATATAAGGCAACACCTCCTCCCTTTTTTCCCTGTCTATCCTTCCTGAGCAAGCTGTACCCTTCCATACCAACATTCTAATCATGTGTATTATCCCACCAAGTTTCTGTGATGCCAACAATGTCATAATTGTACTTATTTATTAGCACTTCTAGTTCTTCCTGCTTATTACCCATACTTCTCGCATTTGTATATAGGCATCTAAGATACTGATTTGACCTTGCTTCCCAGTTTTGCCCTGATCCTCTTTTCTCTCTGCCATTATAGCCAACGCTCCCTCCCGTTTCCAACCCATCTCCCAGGTCTCCATGTTCTCCACTTACCTGTGGGCTTTTGCTCACCTGTCCCCGTCAAACCTAGTTTAAAGCCCTCCTCAATTATTGAGTATTTACAGTATCCCCCCCTTTTCCATTTAACTCCATTGGGGGGGGGGGGAGGGTGTAAAAAAAACTTTATGCAAGTGACATACAATCTTTGGAAGACTGCACAATCAGTAAACATGAAATATTTCAAACAGCCGAGTATTTCAACGTGCAGAGTTCTAGACATATGCATGGATAATGCATTTGTACACATATACAACCATAACACAATGAAAGCCAATCCTGGACTCTTTATGAAGCAACACTCTTGAGATGCCAGTTGTTTTTACTTATTGCCAAATACATGTGTAACGCTGATGGGCGGAACAGAATCTGGCACCTCTGGAGCTTAGTGCACGAGCCTCTATGGCTTGAGCTAAAAGCCAGCTGGCTCTCAGCTAAGGCTGCAGAGCACACTCATTCTTTCTGTAAGTGGCCTAAATGCCACTACACTGGACAGTGAACTATACCCAGTAGGTGTG
This sequence comes from Pelochelys cantorii, assembly GCA_032595735.1. Taxonomy (NCBI): domain Eukaryota; kingdom Metazoa; phylum Chordata; order Testudines; family Trionychidae; genus Pelochelys; species Pelochelys cantorii. Next base: position 53,962,008 of record CM064326.1, read on the forward strand.
TGGGTTACAGATGCATTATGAATTTGTCCATGTAAACAATTCAGGGCCACGTTACAAGATATTAAGAGGGGAATTTTCAAGTGAACTCAATGTTGTCCAATCTCTACTCCCATCTAAGTCAATAGGAATACATTTCACTGATTTCAATGGCAGCTTTCAAAGTATCAAACCCCCCAGCCTCCCAAAATTAATAGAAAACGAATAATTCTACACCCATATTGGACTGTTTATAAAGTATGAACAAAACAGTACAGCACAGAGAAAGACATTGTGCAAAAAATGTTGGGGAAATTTTCAAAGACACAAAGGGGAGCTATATACCCAACTCCATTGCCCATTAATGGGGGTTGAATGCAGAAGCTATCAGGCATCTCTGATCTCTTCCTCCGACACCTCCCTTCACTCTTCTCTAACCATGATGGAGTAGTGGGATGTCTTATTCCCCCTTGCACTCCCTCACAAGCGTACCCTTCTGATGGCAAAGTTTGCCACTTTCACCTCTCAGGGGGTGGAATCCCACAGCTCTGCCCCCACTATAGTACCTGGAGCAGCAGCAGTGTATCTAGTAAGCTGTGCACTTGTGCAACTGCTCAGGAGAGAATTCAAATTAGGAATGTGAAAGATTAACCCTAAATGGGTGATGCTTACCAGTTCCAGTTCACCAGTAACCTGTGGGGGCTGGAGCAGCTTCCTGCCTGCCCCAAGCAGGGGCTGCTCTAGCCCCACAGGGGGCCTGCTGCGGACAGAGGCTGTTCCAGCGGGGGCTGAGAGCCAGGAGCTGGCAGAGCTAGCTCAAGCCCCAGTGCAGGAGCTGGGAGCCAGCGGCAACCCCAGTCCCAACATGAGATTGGGAGCCAGCAGCTGTCCCTAGCACAGGGCTGGAAGCAGGACCCCATGGGCTGGGGGCTGCTCTAGCCAGGCTGGAGTGGTCCTCAGCATGGATCCCGCTTTAGTCGGTTAACCGTTAATTGTCAGGGTAGCCTAACGTCTAACAGTTTAACTGATTAACTGAGATTTTACATCCCTAATTCAAATACCACTTGGTTGATTAGCAGAGTGCCCACATCAAGGTTTTGTTTCTACTGGTGGTGCACATTAGCATATATCTTGGTGCATATATACACAGAGCACTGTTTTCTGCTTCGTCAACATGACAGGCCAAAATGCAAATGGTCACTGCCATAACAATCCTCTTCGTGTACATGTGCCCAGAGACTGATTAAAGTGACTCAACCATTCCTTCCAAAAAGGATCTATTGTCCCTTTGCCCAAAAGCACTCAGCAAGCAAGGAGAAAGGGTTAAAGCCACAGAAGGCCTATACCTCTCTCAAAGTTTAGGTAAGCCCAGCTATCTCAGGCATATCCAGCAGGGCCCCCACCTTAGTTTTGCTGTATGTTCTGCCTATGCCAGGAACCCTCACCAAGAAGCTGTTGCCTGCTCCCACACCTTTTCCTCTAGGCCAGAGGGTTTTATAACTATGTGGTCTTTTGATCTGAGATCTGGATTATACTTACCTGGAAGGTCCAACTAAGATATGCAACTCTAGCTACATTAATTGCATTTCTGGAGTCAGCATACCTTAATTTGACCTTTGGCTACATCTCCACAGTGGGAGATTGATGCTCCCATTGACTTCTTACTCCTCACAAGGAGCAGGAGTTCTGGCATTGATGTAAGTGCCCTCAGCATTGGGTTTAGCAAGTCTTTACTAGACCCGCTAAATCTAACTCCGAAACATGCACTGCTGCAGCATCAATATTCCAGGAAGTGAAGACGTGGCCTTAGTCTCTGACCTTGGGAAAGGCACGCATGTTCCCTGACAGCAGACTGGCAGGTAGGGATTTGCCAATGGCTCCTTCTTAGAAACCCCTGATATTCTCCATGGAGATATCTTCGCTCTGTCACTGTTGGTTTCATGCTTATCCCTGCACCCTCTCCCCACTACAGCCTCCTTTGATTTAACGCCATTTAATGACAGAATCATATCAAGCAGGTAAACCCAGACACAAATCTCCATACAAATGAATACATCTCTCCCTCTCATTCTCTACAGATGCTTAACAGCTTTTTGTGCCTTAAAAAACATCTCCCCAAAAATTTTATAGTTCTGGGAATCAGAGTGAGAAGTTTAGTAGTTCCATTCATCTCCCACTGAAATTATAAAAAAACATAACCAGACTCTTTACGGTTTGCTATTAGATTTGCTTGATGGACTCCTTTTAAATTTTACAAATGGAGAAATGGAATGGTCCAGTGGTAGGTACTAGCTTGGGAATGGGGAGTTCCCAGTCCACCACCAATTATCTACATGACCTCGGACAAGTTACATATAGTCTCTCTACCTCAGTAAGCGGTTAAAAAACCCCATCATTTGGGACCAACAGCACTTTCCTGCCTCCCACTGGGATGAGAAGAGAAAGCGGCAAGGAGTCCTGTGGCACCTTATAGACTAACTGAAGTGTTGGAGCATATGCTTTCGTGAGCAAAGACCCACTTCGTCAGATGCATCTGACGAAGTGGGTCTTTGCTCATGAAAGCTTATGCTCCAACACTTTGGTTAGTCTATAAGGTGCCACAGGACTCCTCGCCACTTTTGCAGATTCAGACTAACACAGCTACCCCTCTGATATTAAAAGAGAGTGAGGTACTCATATACTGCAACAATGGGGCATCATAGGTATGTAACAATTTTATAGATGGATTTTCAATGCTCCAGTGGGGCAGAAATGCTTGCTAGGGATTTTCTTCAAACTTAAAAACAATGCATATTGCTGCAGAACTTCAAATAAACCCATGTAACTTTCACCCACCTTCCCTTCAACCATAGTAAGCATAAAAACTTCAACTCAGTAAGCCTTCTCCAAGCCTATCAATAAACAAAACAGCATTACCACAAGCACTCACATGAGAGCAGAAATACCTGGTGAAAGAGCAGAATTTCAGTCTTCACGATTTTATTTGATAAAATGTCTGCAAATATCAACAAGTACATTTCAAAAATTAAATATCTGTATTTAAACCTTGTAATAAAAGGATTCATTACAGATTGCACCTCTGAAATCTGGCACTTTCTGGTCCAGCAAGCTGACCATGGATACTCCTGGACCCGAGAGCCCGGGAACCTAATGACAGAACAGCTAGCATTCCGGCCAGGGCTAGGAGCAGCGGGGCCGGAGGAGCCCCACAGCAGTGCTGGGGCCAAGGCCACGGAACTCCAGCAGCCCATGTAAATGTGGGACTGAGGAACCTTGGCCACCCATAGCAGCACTGGGCTGGGGGCTGGAGAAGCCCGGCAGGCAGCACACAGCAGCTCAGGACCAGGGGCTGGAGAACCACCGCAGCCCATGGCAATGTAGGGCTGGGGCGAAGAAGCCCAGACACCTGCAGCAGCACGGAGCCAGAGGCTGGGGAAATCTAGCCATCCGCAGCAGCGTGAGGCTAGTGCTAGTGCCACAGAACCCTGGCCACCCATGGCAGCTGAAGCAGGGAAGAAGAAGTGGCAGCAGCATGATGGACTGCCCGGCAGGGGAAGGAGAAAAAGGGGTCAGAGGCAAGAGTCCAGCTGGCTCGGGGAAGGTGACAAGGGACACCTCCCCTGACCCAGCAAGTCCTCTTGTTCGGGACCGGTCAGGTCCCAACAGTGCCAGGCCAGGGAGGTCCGACCTGCAGTACGTTTTTATGTAATTGTGTGTGTGTGCGCGCACACTTACATAAATACATAATTGTACCTAATCAAAAAAACTAAAAGCCAATCAGCAGCTATTAAAGTGTTTTAATTCTTTGTTTAGTTTTTACCACCTGAGCTAATGGAGTTTAATTAAAGCTTCCTGTAACCTTTGTTACTCTCCCCTGGTAACCTTTTCCTTTCAGACATTAAGAAATGGATATTAAACTGCCCAATTTGGGAGAAAAGAGTGTGTCAGTCTCCCCGAGGTTGTTGCTTGCCATTGTACTGACACACTGTTTTGCTGAGTGCTCCTCTAATTTGCATCCCGGCCACTCATCTGTGGAAAGCACTGTGCTGACACTGCCATCTGATTTTAGAGCAACAAGCTAATGAAATTTTAAAGTCCTGATTCCTCTTCATGGCCTGCTAGACAAACTGATGGATAGACCCAGGCACTGGAAAAAAAATGCTTCCAATGACAAAGACAGACAGTTAGCAAAGAATTTTAAAAACATCCTTGGTGAAATTCAAAGCAGTGCTTGTATAAGCTTTCTGCACCGTTTCAGTCCTATAGTAAGTGTCATCACAAAGTGTTCCCTATGTCAGTCTCATGTAAGTTACCACAGGATCTCGCAATAGCTCTGATCTTGAGAATAAGCCACACAATCCATTTTTTAAAACCAAAATTGATTTAATACCTATGTAAGTGGCACAGAGGCTGCAGCACGTTTGAGGGATGAAGCATGTTTGTGCTTTGCTGCATGGTTTCCAACTCTCATGATATTATTAGTCCTGTACTACCTGGATATTTTTAAGCCTCAGCTTTGGGAGCCATAGGATTATGTAAGAATCTCAGCTTTCAATTATCTAGTCCTAACAAATAAGGAGAAAAGCTTCAAAACATGAAACATGAAGATGTTAAGAAAAAAATAATGAAAAGAACTCCAAATATTAAATTCTGAAATCTCATGATTTTGCAGGACCTGACTCTTAATTATTGGATATGTAAGACTGCAAACGTTGAAGTACTCCCACGGTACAGCCTGCATTAGGGTGTGCGAACACCATTCATTCACTGAGCACATAAATCCCAATCCTTTTCTCACTGAATTCTGCTGCAACCATGAATATAAGAGACAAAAGGTTTAGGAACTTTGCCGTCATACCTGGAATTTCAGCACTAACACAATTGCTGATACATTATTATAAATTCACAATATGTAGAATTACAAATGTTCAAGTCATGAGCTGCAATGCTGAAGTGTTCAGATACATCCAGAACAGAAGTTTTTATTTTCTTGGACTCCATAAAAAGACTTTTAAAAAACAAGGAAAATCACCACTGTAATGGCCAACTTACAAAAATAAAGTCAGGTTACCAGCTAAATATCCATCCAGGAATGTCACTTACTAAATTCATACAACACATTCAACAAGATGAGCCTGAATATTTATTACAGTACATTGCATTTTTAAACACAACTGATGGAATAGTAAAATGAAAAATAATCCCTATTTTTCCAGTTTCCCGATTCACAGCTTTCATATACACATTAGTTAATAAACTGTGTTGCTAACTCTGGTGAGTAATGAAATTTCGGCCCCTGCGGGACCAAACTCCTGATGATACGAGAGGCGCCATTCTTCACATGAATTTCAGATATGTCTAACAGAAAACCCTCATTGACTGGCTACTTTCCCCCCCCCCATGAGACAGGGAAGTCAGAAAGACAGCTAATCAGGGATGGTGCAGGAGGCTGACAGAGCTCTTCCAATCTTTCTTGTGGATCAGAGAGGATTTGTATAGAGGAGAAGGGTGGAAAGAGAACAAAGAGTGGTTCTGTTCCAGCAATGGGCCATGTAGGCTAGAGAGTGGGCTACAGGAGTGGCCCTCCATCACAGCTGGCCACAAGATTGTCATAACCAAGATGTTCTCTCTAGGTAAGGTAGTTTTAGTAACTGCACTTGCACACCTAGAACTTACAGGATGTGTGACTGAACTGTAACAGCACTTTGATCAGATGCAGAAGGAGTGCACAGCTCTCACTGTCAATGTTGTAGGCAATCCACATGCACCTCACATCACATGCCCTTATTTTATGTGGGTGTGTGTCACTTTTGTAAAACAGGTGGGGGAGGGGGTAGAAGAACTATGTGGATGGAAACCAGCAGAATCTAGCAACCCTGTGCATGGGCACAGTAAAAAAATGCCTCATGGGCCTCACATGGAACTTCGATTGGCTGCAAGTTGCCCTTCACTGCTCTTCCCTTCTTTCCCTTCCTGTCCTGTGAAAAATATGTCTGCTCAATGTTTCATGCTACAGCTGCTCCCACAAGCCTTTGCGTGGAGCAAGGAGAGACCCTGGAGCTGAAGGAATAGGTGTACTAGGGGGGCATAATTCATTGCTAGGCCAGGGGCCTGCAGATGTGGGGCAGAAAATTAACATTTAAATTTTGGCACTTAGGGAATTACACTGTAGAATGACCACAAGGGGCAGCAAGGGGCCAGAGATGGGGATTAGGAGAGCTATAACCCCATTGGATCAGCAGGGGCCAGGGGTGTAGAAAGGGACATTACTACATACTTCAGAGAGATTGTCTGTGTGCATGTCTGTCCCCCAGCTGGGGGACATACACCCCCTCCCTCTGTGCCCACTGCAGCTGCAACGGCCAGGGACAGGTACTCCTCACCTGGCCCCAAGTTGCTGCAGTGAGAAGGGGCTGGGTTTGTTCTCTCCCCAGGGCAGCCTGCATACTGAACCCCACATCCCCAGCCCCATTCCAGAATAATGATTTAAATGAAGAAAAACAAAACTTATGTGAGTTAAGGACCTGAGCAAGGCCAGGTAAGTCTTCCAGTGCAAAATACATACTCCTCATGATACAAAGCTGCCCAGTTATGGCAGAAGAAATGCACCCATTAAGACTTGTACAACCAGCACTTACACTGTAAAACACACAGGATATTTAAGTGGCTATGTTTAACCAACATTCCTCCCTCCATGTTTTCTTTGTTTTTAGTGTCCTAGGAATTGCACTGTACACTACTTTTGAACAGAGCAGCAGGAGGAGGTATGGGGTTGGCAGGTGTATTGTGGGTGGGCCTGGGTGCTAATTTGGTGGGCTCTGACCTACACTTGGCCCTACATTAGCATTCACCACAATTTTAAGCCTGCACTTTCTTTTGCTCAACTTATTTTATAACGACTAGTTATGAAGAATGCATCCTAAATGTCAGCTGCTGCTAGCCGCTTCAATCACTTGAAAATGGTGACTTATTACAAAGATATGACTTTATATAAAAATATTTTACCTGTATGTAAATTGGAAAATATTGATAAAGTATTTGGCATATAATGAATATAGAAAGGTAAACTGTCAAAAACTTCTACTTTAAAGATATCTTCATTTTAGCAATATCCCTGGACTTCACTTGGGAGGATTTTACAGACTAACTGCCATGAAATGAGTGGGTGGATAAATCTATTTTAATTAAACACGTTGTGCACAATCTGTGATGTCATGTTTCCAGGACTTCACATTAACAGACCTTGCACCTCCATAATCTAATTCCTGAAGCAACCTTGCATTTTGTCTTTGGGCATTTAGATTAAAATGTCAGAGTAGCAGACTTTTAATTTGAGGAAGATTCAATTTTCCTTTTTCCCTCCTCCGAAGAGTCAAAATAACTGGCTTTTGTATTGTTCAACACCAGTGTGCTGTCATTTCAAGTGAGAGATTTTTTCCATTGCAAATGTGTACAAGAGGAAGTTACTTATATTTTTAGGCCCGGGAATAAAAGCAAAGTATGCAGCACAAAGCCACCACAACACATTTGTTTAATCATTCAGTTCGTTTCTGAATAAGTACATGTCTTATTCTGGGAATTATTTTGATTCAAGAAGTTATTTACATTAAGCAAATCACTTTGACAGATCTAAGCAATCTTCTTTATAGGGAGTACCTTCACTCTTAAAAGGACAACAAGGTATTTCACTGAGTTTGGTACTTCATATTTTTGTTTTGACTGACTATTTACAAGGTACCCTTCTCAGGTTAAAGATCTCAACAAGCTTGTCTGATAAACAGTGGTACTTCTATGACAATCTGAAAAAAGCAAAATTATTTAGGATTAATACTGAATCATTTTAGCTAGTTTCCAAAATACAAATACTCCTGAAATGTATTCAGAATGTTAACACATTTTGAAGAGTGGGAATTGTATTCACAAATTTAATTTTCATATGAAGAGCCAGATGCTGTCTTTTTGAAGAAAACAGTTCTTAAGCCAAAAGTGTCGTTGACTGTGCATATGCTACAATGACAGCAGAATTTCTACCAGATTATGCCCTTTGAGTTTCACAAATCTGTACTTACAGATCTAGGCGTGGGTGGAATTTGCAGATTTGCACTTTGGAAACATTGCACGTGGCTAGCTAAGAGTTAGTCCTGAACCTGGTTCTAGATTGAATTATTCCCACCCACCTCCAGTCTCACATACAGAGGAAGCTGTGTGTTCTCATTTCAAAAGTGAGAGGATTCCTGATTAATTTATTGCTAAAGAGAAAAATACCACCTCAAAGTAGCATTCCTTTTTAATTAAAAACAACATCTGAAGCAAATTTATGTTGCCCTGAAAAAAAAGTTGTTTAAATAATTCTAAATATTAGTTATATCATCATCATCCAGGGCAGCAATAACCCAGCATGGACATATAACACCACATACAAAATATATGAAATAAGGACAACGCATGAGGTTACTGTAACTAACCTTCTAGGTATTTTGCAGATATTTTGTCCCTAAGCAATCTCTATTTCCCCATCAACTTTTATCATATGAATAAATTACATGCAACACACAAAAAAAAGATATATTCACTTCAGCATTATGTAATAAAAACCTACAGGGTCATATGTCACTCATGTAAAAGTGGGAGACATGTCACACTTATTAATTTATTGTTTGCACTGTGATATAAATGAGTGTGCCACCTACAAGATGAACAGAAGAAGAGAGCTAAGATAAAATTTTCTGAACTGCCAAAAGTCCCATTTTCAAAAGTGACTTAGGTATTTAGACACTTACACACCAAAGTCACTTTTGAAATTAGAAATTTGGCGGATGTGAAAGTTTTACCTTGGGTACCTGCCCAAAGAATTTATAATCTACAGATTTGGGCCAGGACTACTTGCTTGCAAGACTGATCCCCAACATTAACATGTAACTGGAAAAGTGAGCTTCACAAAACACAGGTGGGCAAAGGGAAAACAAAAAGGGAAGTAACAATAGGGATGTGCAGGTACTCTGGCTGACAATATAGGAGACACAGGTTAGGAGATACTTGATTGAGTGTTTCAGTTTAATTTTGACCACTGAAGGACTTCTAATTCATAGCAAGATAATGCTTTGAAAGAGCACTTGAAAGGAGGAGCGAATTGAGATGTGGTAGCCTGTCTCAATATGGGAACCCACTTTACCCATACCATAGACTAGTTTAAGTTAAATGCCAGAATCAAAAGACAGACATGGTATGAATGCTGAAACCCTACTTCCCAATTAAGACTGCCAATTTCTATTCAGATTAGGGACATAAAATTCTGTTTTACTGTTTAACTAGTTAAACATGATGATTAATGGGTCAACTGATTAAAGGTGGAGCAGGTGGGGGTGGAAGCTCTCCAGCCCAGCCAGAGCAGCCCCTGCCTGTAACACGCCCTGACTCGCTATGGACAGCAGCTGTTCTGGACAGCTGGGGCAGCCTCTGTCCACGGCGGGCCCTGTAGAACTGGAGCTGCATCCTGTGGACAGGGAACTGTCCACAGGATGCAGCCCCCACCAGTTAACTGGTTAACCTTTCACATCCTTAATTCAGATATATTGTATTTTATATAGCGTGGGAAACCAAGAAAGGAAAAAAAGACCATACTAAATTATTTCACTAATCCCAAAAGATCTGAAGCTTCAGAATGAAGGACTAATGTTTCCTATGTTTTTCCTATTCACGATGAGAGGCACTTTTCTTTCAAGTGTCACAGCACTAAATCCAAGGAAAAAAAAAAACCCCAGTATATTTTTCTTTGTATTACACAGCACAATGTTCTCCGTTAGAAGTAAAAATACTCTTCTTAAAAATATGTTGCTTTACAATCCAATCATTGTTTATATATTATTAATCCAATTCCACACATTGTTCTAAGTAATAATTTTGGTATTTGAATCTCAGTTTTGATAAAACAGCTTTGTTAGTCAATAAAATTTGTCGTGTCTCAGATGACTCTACATTTCCGACAAGACTCGAGAGCATAAATTAATTACAACCTTTTCTGGAATAGTTTAAGATAAGAATCAATTTCCTTTAGAGTCACCTGTCTCATTTAGTCCCATGATGTAATACCTCTGTAATATTACTTTGCTTTTGACTATTTTTCATATTAGAGAAGAGCATTTTAAACATAACTTAAAATTTGGGGATGAAAGGTTGAATGTTTAGCCAAATGCCCCAGGGAACAGAATCACATGGATTCAAATAATGTGCAGGTGATTTCAGCAACATTTCCTACATTTAATATGAAATAAGAACTCAATGTGACACCTGCCACATGAAAAAGTTAGACAGTTCCAGACATGGCTTTTAGATTCCAAGAGAGCAACGGGTACTGTACAGGAGGTGCATTGGTGATTTATTCTTTCCAAATACTTGCAATGTTAGATAACTTCAACAACTCAGATAAATATTTTTTTTCAATGACTTAAGCAATTGAGCGAGTGGACTTCCCTGAAAAGAAAAAGAAAAAAGCTTCAGACAGCATTACCTGGACAATCACTGAAGAGACATAGAAAAGTGTCTGGAAGGGTAGCCTATTATATTAGCTTGACTATAAGCCACTCAGCAATCACCACAAAGAAAGAAGTACAGACCTGCACAGACCAGAGCCAGAGATTCAGATACATGAAGAGAGTCTGTTTTCAGCTCCTTAAGTAGACAAAGAGGCTCATATCATAGATCTGCAGGCATAGTTTGGCCTGATGTAACACTGGGACACTTATATTTCATTGGAATTTACCTCTCATTTAGAGAGATACTGTATGAAAAAAAATTGAATCCTAATCGGCATATAAAGTAGCTATAGAGAAAACAAGCAGAAGATGCTGAAGACCCCTCCCCTATCCCATCATGCCCCTTCACACTCAGGCTACGTATACACTACAGGGGATTTGCACAAAAACTACTGGTTTTGCGCAAAAACCCACGGAGTGTCCACACCTCAAGCGCATTTTTGCACAAGAAAATGTACAGTGAATCGATAGAACAGAGGGGTTTTTGCGGTATAAGTATTCTTCTTTCTACAGGGAATAATTCCTCCTTGTGCAAGAGCTCTTGCGCAAAGAGGTGTGTGGGGATGGGAAACAGGGTTTTTCTGCGCAAAAACAGCCTATCAGAAGCAGCACAGGTAGCCTGGTGGCCATTCTGTTAACGGCAATCAGAGCTTTATTGCGAGAGAGAGTCCATGCAGTCTGAAGATCTCTTCTGCAAAAAGCTTCTTGCGCAAGAAGCCTGCAGTCTAAACATAGCCTCAGAGAAACAACAAGACCCGGAGAAGCAAGAGACCAGTGGCTACTTTATCTTCCCCTCTCACACAGGAGAAACTTACCTAAACTCCAATGCTAATTCTAATCCAACTACCACCAGCATTTCAGACCCTAGGAATTACATACTGCATCTCACTTCTCTGACTTGCTCTTGTATTAATAGATAGTCAACTAGTCACTTCTCTCCCCCCCCCCCCCGCTGCCTCTATTAGATAGAGGTAGTGAAGGGGGGAAAAGAGGGATGGTACTTCAAGGTGGCTGCCACTTTGAAAAGCTTCATGTAGCCCGGGGCCAGCTGGGGTGTCCTTGCAGCGTTTCGAGGTGGCAGCGCTGCGTGGAGCCCGGGATCAGCCAGGGACTCTCCCGCTGACCCCAGGCTCCATGTGGCGCTGCCACTTTGAAACTCCGCAGAGAGCCTGGCATCTGGCTTCTTGCAGTGTTTCAAAGTGGCAGCACCGCATGGAGCCAGGGATCAGTCCCCAGCTGACCCCGGGCTCCACATAGCATTTTTGCCTTTGTAGCAACAGCCCTAGGGCTGTTGCTACACTTCAAAGGTGGAGGCAAAATGAATCAACTATTTGATTAGTCAATTAGTCAATACTTAACATCCTTAGTAACCAATTCAAGATTTCTTTTCAGGGAAGTCTACCACTACCTTGTTCTTCAAAGCTTAGTCCATAGGAGTTGAGGGTGCTCACTACATCAAGATGAGGGATGGGAAGAGAAGTTAGACCTTAGCTGTCTCAAGCTGGATACCCAAAAACTGAAGCACCTAAAATGAGGGTCACTTGAAAAGTTTTGAACTTTAGCCTAAATATTTTAGTTTGGACAGCCAGAGAGCCTCATACAATAATAAATTGCTATAACAAAAGTAATTGGAATCTCAACAAATTCCAGGATGAAAACAGTTTTTAAATATTTTCATCAGCTGAGTGATTTTATTTGCAAATCACTATGCAGCTTCCTCTTGTCCTTTCAACTGAAGATATGGAAAAGCAACTAGCATTAACAACTAATCCCAGTGTAATTTATTCCCCTACTCTGTTCTTTGAGTTATCATTGGATGACAAATGCCAAGCCCTCCATAAGCATTCAAGAGAGATCTGGGAATTGAATTTCCATAAAATAATTGGATTGATGCTCTGGTTAGTGGCCATAAATCCTCAACATGCAAGAAATTTATCTAGGGATAGCCCTACATTACATACAGTTTAAAATACTCCCCAACTACAGTGAACAAATTGTGTATGAATAGCTTCCAAAATTGCCTTAGAGCCTATAATCCTAAAGCAATATTGTTTCTTACCATTTTTGGCCTTGAACCATAACAATTTCTGTTCTTAAATTCACATATTCTGTTGAGAAATTACAGGATATTCTGCACTATTTCGTTTTCCTTATGCCTCTAATAAAGATCTCAATAAGGTTTTGAAAAAGAGGAATCTAGAAATAGCTAATAACTTCCATTTAATTACCAAGAAACAAATATTAACTTTTTTATATACACTGAATGCTAGTTTCACAATCATTACCTGCCCCCAAAAAAGTGATTAAATATCTGAACTGTATGTCTGACATATACCCTCAGACAACATGAGGTTTGGTTTATATAGTGATTATCTGAGATACATTAACTTTGACTTCAAACAACAAATTCAGTCTTCTCTTAATTCAATACACTGCAATGATATACAAACTCGGTATTTCCTTCTTAGTACCACTGTTTTATTAGTGATGGGGAGGGGAATCTTCACTTTCTATGGATTGAGAATACAGTGCCTATTTATTGGATGATATTTTAGTCTCCTACAAGACAAAGTTTTCAATAAAAAGATGTAAGAAATGCAAGAGCTCATAGTTTGTCTTTGTTTTTTTTTTAATATTCCCTTCACAAGAGACCTGGAGAAACACTGGCTGAAGAAATCTCTACAGTCACCAGTGATTATCTTTGAGCAATTGTGGAGCAGAAGAGAGATCCCAGAGCACTAGAAGAGAGCAAATATAGCACTTATCTATAAAAAGGGTAAGCAATACCCCTCTGCCATGTATATTGGCCAAACTGTACAATCTCTACCTGAAAGGATAAATGGACACAAATCCGATTATCAGAAATGGTAATACACAAAAACCTGTAGGAGAACATTTTAACCTACTGGGCACTCATCAGTGGATTTAGAAATAGCCATTCTTCTACAAAGGAATTTAAAAAAATCAGCTACAGAGAGAAACTGTGGGACTGGCCTTCATATACAAATCTGACACTCACTCTCATTGAACAAAGACATGAACTGGATGGGCCATTATATTCAACATCCGATTGACATCAAAAGCTAAGTAGGGGACACACACACACACACACACACACACACACACACACAAAAAAGTAGTCCCATTCAATTAGCCTCATTAGCACCGGCACTACAACTGACAGGTATTTTTCCCCCCCTCTTCCTTCTTTTTCCGTTATATATTGGGAGGTCCCCCCCTTTTTTTCCTGCCACTCTGCTCAACTGAGGAAGTGGGTTTTGCCCACGAAAACTCATGTCTGTCTCCCTCTCCCTCCCTCCCTGTATCTATATATCTACTTGTTAGTCTCTAAGAGCTCATCTAGACTACGGGGAAGATTTGAAAGAGGAGTTTCTTGGCAAATCCTCCCCTTTTTTGAAAAGCTGCTTTTCCTCAAAAAATTAGGTTTACGTGGCTTTTTCGAAAAAGGGGAGGGTTTGCCAAAAAAACCGCATCTTGACTACTTTCACTTTCGAAAGCTCTGCTTTCGAAAGTGAGATCGGAAGAAGATATGCGAATTCCCCTCTTTTGAATTTTCCCTGTAGTCTAGATGAGCCCTCAGGGTATGCCTACACTACAGAGAGTATCGAAACTTGCCACTGTCTATCTTCCAGGGTTTGAATTAGTGAAGACAGCTAATTCAGACTTAGAGGGGCACTCTCCAGTCAATGCCAGTAGCCCTTCTTCCCCAGGGATTAAGGGAAGCTGAAGGGAGAGCGTTCTCACTTTGACTTCCTGCAGTATGGATAGCGCCAAAAGTTGAGTTAAGATACTTCAACTTCAGCTAATCAATTAACATACTTGAAAAGTTGTGATTCTTAATTCGACCTTATCGTGTAGCATAGGCATACCCCAAAGTGCTACAGGACTAACACAACTACTCCTCTGAGACTATAAAAAGAGTAATAAGGACTACCCGAGAAATTATAGACCAGTGTACTTAACTTTGGTACCAGGAAAGGTAACAGAATAATCAGTTCATAAGCACCTAAAAAATAAGGTGATAAGTAACATCAATATGGATCGGTGTTAAAAAAAAAAGTCTTGTAAAAAAAATCATGTCAAATCAATTTGATAATATTCTTCTGAGACAGGCCTTGTGAATGGGGAGGGGGAGCGAGGAAAGCATTAGATACATTATATCTCAACTTTAATAAGGCTTTTGATACTGTTTCACATGACTCTCTCATAAGCAAACCAGGGAAATAAAACTTAAATGAACCTACTGTAAGGTGGGTACACAACTGGTTGGAAAACCATGCTCAGAGTAGGATTCACAGTTAAGTGGGAAAGGTGTATTGAGTGTCGTCTCTCACAGATCCAGTTCATGTTCTTTTCCTGGTGTTCTCAAACTGGGGTGGTTACATGGAGTCATGAACCGCCAGCCTCCACCCTAAACCCTGCTTTGCAGCCAGCACTTATAATACTATCATACTATTAAATACATATTTTAAAGAGTTTTGAATTTGTAAGGGGCACACTTCTGGGGCAGACAATGACATCCAGATAGCTCATAGGAGATGTGGACAAACCCTTTTTAAATTGAAAATGAGGCAAACACCTGTATGCATTTGTGGTCATCAGCACATCAAATCTGAGCATCCCCTTTGTTCTTTCACTAGGAGCCTGAAGGACAATCACCATCTCATTACTGCAATGGAGATAATATTCTCTGTAAATCTGTAAATGTTGCTACCTACTCAAGACATACCAGAGATGATCAGCAGATCCTTGTATATTAACTCCTAATTTATTTTACTGGAAGAATGAATTATCCAGTAATTCAATATGCTCAATAAAATGGAATCTATTTTTTCCCACATAGTGCTTCCAGACCAAGTGGGATGAACAGTACCTCTTCTTAGTACAAGTGTCAGCAAGAAGATTAGCTTGTAAGTATAAAAGAAAACAATCTGAATGCTATTTAAAGCCAACACTAAAAAACCATTTTCCACTAATTTCTCAATCTGCTTTATAACAAGTGCTGGACACCAGATGGAATAAATCCCATAATGCCTAGGATTGAACATCTGACTCTGATCTTAATCTTCAGTGTTAGCCATTGTCATCCAAGGCCAACTCAAATACAAACCCTAATTAAGTCAACTCAAAGAGCAAGAAGCTGACAAGCCCAGAATGCATATATGCATGTGCACATATGAGAGGCATCATCCTTGTAAGAGCATTCCTCCCCTACATATCCAGTACTCAGTGCCAAAAGTGCTCTACGCTCAACGTTTAGTGCTCTAGTGATATCATGGACAGCTCCAGGTGTTCCTTCCAAGAACAACAGTAGGATCATAGACCATTTTTAACAAAAAATTCCTAAGTGCAATAACTTTCCAAGCATTTTTGTTTTAGCATTTCACTTCAATGACACTTGAGTGTGCTCCACACTTCAAAAAAATGGATTTTTCAGTAGTTAAAACACAGTTTTGCTTGGTGGTGTTAAAACCCTGTCACACTCCACCTTAGATAGGACTGCATTTTAATAGTAGGTAGAGCCACTGTGAGATTATTAAGCACACTGCATTCAAGATTTGGTGGATTCCATTAAAATAAAAAGTTCACCTAAACTAACAGCAAATTTGGTAAAGTGACAGCATGGTCAGAACTGTATGAATAAAAACATGCAATGTGTTCCTTCTCCCAAGATTTTGCAAACTAAAAGACAGAAGACATGACAATATTATGTGGGGAGGGGAGAGGAATAGTCAGAGGCAGGAGTTTGTTGGAACTGTTTGGTGTTTTCCCATATTCACACTTCTATGGGCAATGTGGATGAAGTTAATTTTTGTATTATTTTCCCTCCAAATACTATGATAGTCAAATATTTCTGCACAAATTGGTATGGGGGAGGGCGATCACTATTGTATGAGAGGAATTAAACAGAATCTTTCTGCAGCACAATATAAGTAGATAAATGCTACTCCTTCAAGTTAAACTAAAATTTCGGATAATTTCAGAATAGATATCTATGACAGGACATTTTCCATTGTCCTTCGCATAAAATGCCACATACTACTGGATATATCTTGTAAGAGCTAAACCCTACCTTCAGAAGCTAATCCTGCAGAGCTAGTTTCCGAAAATTTTAATTCAAGAAAGCATTGATGCTACATTCATACCTATCATAATAAATGCATTGACTAGCTGAATTCTGCAATCTTATAGCAAAAGCCAGATCATTTAATAATCAGCTTTAGCTATCAGCTCAGCAGAGAATCTATGTTTAAAACCAACTTAAGGACTGAAAATTCCATATGCCAGCAGACAAAAAAAAAAAAAAAAAAAAATATCAAGCAACATAATTGATTCAAATATTGTCCTGCTATACGTACAACGTAACAAAAAAGGGCACTGTATCACAACCCAGGATAATAGTAACAGTTTGTTTTGTCACATTTTGTTGTAATACTTCTTTTGGAAGGTACAACAGACTTTCAGATGAACATACAAGCTTACCCATTACAGATTTACAAACGGAGTGAGGGGCTTGATATGTTTGTTTAAAAGTATACTGATTATTAACTTTTTTTCAAGGGGTACAAGGAGATCTTCTCCTATAAAGGTAATTTAACAATTTAGTAACAAGAATAGAACCATCTAGGTAAGGTATACATTAGGTAAGGTATATATTTGTACAGTGTAGCGTAAATTCAGTGTCATCATAAAAACATGACAATGATTTGAATCTACCTGAGCTTTACATAAACTGGGAATTTTAATTTCACCAGCATAAATCTTACAGTTATTCATCAAGCTATGAGTGCTTCATGTTTTAAAGCCCCTTGTAATTCCATTCTCCTATATGAAAATTCCTTCCATCTTAAGCAGTTTAAAAGGGATTTTTTTTTCAAATTCCCTTTCAAATTGCTGTGCTGAGATGTTATGCACTACTGAACATTTACTGTGTTCCACCAATATTTCATTTCAATTGCGGGAAAAATTGATTGTTTTGTATAATTCTCTATCAGGCAAAAATTCTATTCATCTAGGGAGAATAGGGATTTTTGTTTTGGGTTTGACAAGCAAGTAACTTGTTTTATACAAATTGTCAGGCAATTTGATTTTTGCCCATGCTGGTACAGTTTCATGATAATTTTGCAAGGCTGAGATCTAATGTTCCCTGTAATTTCTTCCATTCATATGCAGAATAAATGATGTTTTGTGCACATGTGCATCACCAGTATAAACACATGCTATTGGCGGTAGGTGTTGTGGGCACTCTGCTAATTAGCTGGGAGCATTTGAAGCAATTAGCTGGGTGGCCACTCAAATGCTCAGCTTACTGGAAACACTGCTCGTACAGATTGCCTAACAGTTAATTTATAAAAAAAAGAAGTGTTCAGATGCTTTGGACAGAGAGGTGTAATACAAAAAAACCACTACCGTTCTTCCAACGTGTCTGTGCCAAACTAATGTTTCTAACTCATTTGGCATAATTTTTTGTTGAATTACTACATTCCAAAAACTTACACCCCAAATATCAAAGCACAATATCAAAGTTCAGTGCTACAGTTTCAGAATAAGATTGGCAACACAGACATCAGCTTCTTCCTTTCCCTGAGGCTGCTCAACCACCCACCCCAGCCCCACTCCCACCCCATGCTCTTCTCTTCCTGCCCCCACCCTGCGTCTTCCCATCCAGTTCCACTCCCTGCCCCGAGTACACCTCATCCCCACTCCTCCTTCTCCCCCCCAGGTCCCTCCCACATGCCATGGAACAGTTGATCCATGGTGGGCAGGAGATGCTGGGAAGAATTCGACCAGCAGGGCCACTGACAGCCAGGAGGCACAGGGGGATGGGAGGGAGCTGCCTGACAGCAGGTGCTAAGCACCTGATTTCCTCCCCCCCCCCGCCATGGCTGCTACAGACTAGTCAGTACCTATGATTGCCACATTTACTCATGCCTGTGCAACTTTTTTTTGCCCTTTTGTATGTACACATTATGGTTTTGTATATAGTCTTTAATTCCATGATCCATATACTGTATTTTTCCATAGAATCACTGCCTTAGTCACTACACAGAACAGGCCTGGGCAAAATACGGCCCATGGGCTGGATCTAGCCCACCACGCCACCAGATCCAGCCCGCAGAGGCAGTGGGGAGCCCCGCAGCCCTGGGTGCAGTGCAGAAAAGCTGCTAAAGGGCTCCATTTCTGTTTTAAAACTGGAGGGGCAGGGAGGAGGGGGTTTAGGAGCTGCCCCGCCCCCAGCACATTCCTATCGGCCAGTTTCTGGCAGAAACCGGCCAATGGGAGCTGCTTGATAAAACAACAGGCAGCTAAGAAGAATCACACCCCCTCTCCTGGGCTCAGTTATTCATGAAGCACATAGCCAACCAGGCAGGCAGGGAAATGTTTTAAGCTCTGCAGGCAGGCTAGTTTGGCAGCTGACAAGTAAGTCTCTTGGCTACAGCCTGCTTCTGGCACCCCAGCCCTTTCCTGCCCCAACTAGCTGCCCCCTACACTCAACATACCCAAACCCTCTCTCTCCCTCTTACACCCATACCCCCTCCCAGATCTGGCACCCCAGTCTCCTGCCCCAGATCACAATCCCCTCCTATCCTAGGTCACATCCCAAACCCCTGCACTCCAGTCCCCTTCCTTAGGTCACAACCACCTGCTTCATCCCAACTCCCTCCCAGACTCCAGTCTCCCTCCTGCACCCCAATCCCTTACCCCAAGCTCCCTTCTGCACCCAACCTCCATTCCAGACCCCACATCTCCATTAATATCATGAAATAGTGTGGCCTCGACCACTTTCCAAAACCATGGAGTGCTCCCCATCAAAAATTATTGCCCACTCCTGACATAGAAGGTATTCAAAGTCAGCCTTCAAACTGGGATTTCCCACCTTCTGAATGCTTGATTTTCCGATCACAATAGGATGCGGTCACAGAAGACTCTTTGGGACTGTTCTCTCATGTACTGAACATGCCACTGACACCCACCTTCTTGCTCTTGGGGGCTCCCACCACCCTGTCCTTCTGGCCGAGATTTTCTGGTCTCCCCCAAACGAGGCACAG
Organism: Pelochelys cantorii; assembly: GCA_032595735.1. Taxonomy (NCBI): domain Eukaryota; kingdom Metazoa; phylum Chordata; order Testudines; family Trionychidae; genus Pelochelys; species Pelochelys cantorii. Next base: position 53,981,587 of record CM064326.1, read on the forward strand.
AGTTGGGATTACCACCCCCCAGAAGAGCAGGGCAGACACTGAACCATTTCACTTCGAACCATTTCAGTTCTAAGGCATAGCCCCCAGGAAACCCACCCCCAAAAGGTATCAAAACCACAAATAAATCCATCTTTCTCTGTGTACAAGTTTTACACAGGAACGCTCACCAGATAAGTCCCCTTTATCACTGAAAAAAGAATATGCAAACTGGGGGTTTCCCCCTCATCTGGTAACATTTATACTGGGCATGATTGTACTTCATAAAAACACTTGGTTTACTAACAGTAGGATTTAAGTGGTTGCAAGTGAAAACAGACAGATCAAGTAAGTTACAAAATTAAAATGAAAAGAAAATGCACAGCTAGTTCTAATACAAAGCAAAGTGGACCGGGGGCGGGGGGGTGGGGAAGGGGGCGCTGTAGATAGAGGAGTTTAAGAGGGAGTTGAAAGAGGGAGGCCGACTATGGTCCGGAAGACCTACAACACCTGTTCCTGTCTCCTCCACCTGCTCCTATATCTAGACAGACCACCTGACTATGGATACCTCTACCCAGATCTTGGTGAGGATTTGCAGGGACTGTAGCTTACAATTCCCCACTTACTGAAATCCAGGCTGGGGGGGACCATCCAATGTGAAAGGTGCCTGCCAGTAGAATCTCTCAAGAAGCAGGTGGGAGAACTACAGGAGGAGGAAGTGGCTAGGCTGAGGAGCATCCAAATACATGAGCAATTCCTGGACAGTATTCATGTGGAGGCAGCTGAGGTAGCGGTCCCAGTACACAAGACTGCTGACGCACCACTGGTGGAGAAGATGGCTCGGGGGGGGAGGGGGGGGGGGAACAGGACACTGGTAGCTGGTTACTTCTGGCAGCAGGCAGTTCTCCATCCCTGCTTCCAATCCTCCCACCGTGGTACTGGGAGAACAGTTATGCTCTTCTTGATACAGGAGATAAGGAATCACCCCCTACAACTGAGAAGAAGCCTCATACACCCAAGGCTGTGAGGTCTGCTGCCACCAGCGTGAGAAGGAAACATAGGGCAGTGGTGGTTGGAGACTCTCTTCTGAGGGGAAAGGAGGTGCCCATCTGTCACCCTGACACGTCATCCCGGGAGGTATACTGCCTGCCAGGGGCCCATAGCCGAGATATTACTGAGGCACTGTCGAGGACTATCTGGCCCTCTGACTACTACCCAATGCTACTCATCCTTGTGGGCACTAATGATACTGCAAGGTGTGACACTGAGCAGATCAAGAATAACTACAGGGCTCTGGGAGTATGGGTGAAGGAGTTTGGAATGCAGGTGGTATTCTCTTCGGTCCTTCCTGTCAAAGGTAGGGGCCCAGGCAGAGACAGGTGCAGCCTGGAGATGAATGCCTGGCTACAACAATGGTATCACTAGGAGGGCTTTGGCTTCCTTGACCACAGGATGCTATTTCAAGAAAGACTGCTAAGCAGGGATGGGGTTTACCTTTCAAGGATGCAGATTGGCCAACCTAGTGAGAAGGGCTTTAAACTATGTTAGACGAGGGCAAGTGATCAAAGCCCACACGTAAGTGAAGAATATGGAGACCTGCAAGAGGGTGCATACATATACAGATGCAAGAAGTATAGGTAATAAGCAGGGAGAACCTGAAGTGCTAATAAACAAACACAACTATGACACTGTTGGTATCAGAGACATGGTGGGATAATACACACAATTGGAATATTGGTATAGAAGGGTACAGCTTACTCAGGAAGGAAAGGTAAGGAAAAAAACGGAAGTGTTGCCTTGTATATTAAAAATGTACACACTTGGACTGAAGTGGAGATGGATGTAGGAGACAGACGTGTTGAGAGTCTCTGGGTTAGGTTAAAAGGGTTAAAAAAACAAGGGTGATGTCATGCTAGGGGTCTACTTCAGACCACGTACCCAGGCAGAAGAGGTAGATGAGGTTTTATTTAAAACAACAAACAAAATCATCCAAAGTGCAATATTTGGTGGTGATGGGGGGACTTCAACTATCCAAACATATGTTGGGAAACTAACACAGAGGGACACAGACTATGCAATAAGTTCTTGGACTGCATTGAAGACAACTTTTTATTTCAGAAGGTTGAAAGCTACTGGGGGGAGAAGCTGTTCTAGATTTGATTTTAACAAATAGGGAGGAGCTGGTTGAGAATTTCAAAGTGGAAGGCAGCTTGGGTGAAAGTGATCATGAAGTCCATGATTCTAAGGAATGGTAGAAGGGAGAAGAGCAAAATAGAGACAATGGATTTCAGGAAGGCAGGTTTTGGTAAGCACAGAGAACTGGTAGATAAGGTCCCATGGGAAGCAAAACTAAGAAGAAAAACAACTGAAGAGAGTGGGCAGTTTTTCAAAGGGACATGATTAAGTGCCCAAAAGCAAACTATTCCGCTGAGTAGGAAAGATAGAAAGTATGGAAAAAGACCACTTTAGCTTAACCAGGAGCTCTTGTATGACCTAAAAATAAAAAAAGGAGTCTTATAAAAAGTGGAAACAAGGACAAATTTAGAAGGGTGAACATAAGCAAACAATACAGGTATGCAGGAGCAAAGACAAAATGAGCTCAAACTAGCTATAGACATAGGAAAACAAGATGACTTTCTCTAAGTATATTAGAAGCAAGAGGAAGATCAAGGACAGGGTAGGCCCATTGCTCAGTGAGGAGGGAGAAACAGTAACAGGAAACTTGGAAATGGCAGAGATGCTTAATGACTTCTTTGTTTCAGTCTTCGCCAAGAAGTCTGATGATGAAGGAATGCCTAACATAGTGAATGCTAGTGGGACTGGGGAGGTTTAGACGATAAAATTAAAAAACCCAACAAGTTAAAAATCACTTAGAAAAGTTAGATGTCTGCAAGTCACCAGGACCTGATGGAATGCATCCCAGAATGCTCAAGGAGCTGATAGAGGACGTATCTGAGCCTCTAGCTATCATCTTTGGAAAATCATGGGAGACAGGAGAGATTCCAGAAGTCTGGAAAAGGGGAAATAAAGTATCCATCTATAAAAAGGGATATAAGAACAACCCAGGAAACTACAGACCAGTCGGTTTAACTTTATGCCAGGAAAGATAATGAAGCAAGTAATTAAAGTATTCATTTGCAAACATCTGAAAGCTAATAAGGTGATAGGGAACAGCCAGCATGGATTTGTGATGAACAAATGAAGTCAAACCAATCTGATAGCTTTCTTTGATACGATAATGAGTCTTGCAGATAAGGGAGAGGCAGTGGAGGTGGTATACCCAGACTTTAGTAAGGCATTTGATTTGGTCTCGCATGAACTAGGCAAATACAACTTAGATGGGGCTACTGTAAGGTGAGTGTATAACTAGCTGGATAACCGTTCTCAGAGAGTAGTTATTAACAGTTCACAATCCTGCTGGAAGGGCATAACAAGTGGGGTTCCGCAGGGGTCTGTTTTGGGACTGGCTCTGTTCAATATCTTTATCAACAATTTAGATATCGGCATAGAGAGTACGCTTATTAAGTGCTCAGATGATACCAAGCTGGGAGGGATTGCAACTGCTTTGGAAGATAGGGTCATAATTCAAAATGATCTGGACAAACTGAAGAAATAGTCTGAGGTAGATAGGATGAAGTTTAATAAGGACAAATGCAAAGTACTCCACTTAGGAAGGAACAATCAGTCTCACACATACAGAATGGGAAGCGACTGTCTAGGAACGAGTGCTGCAGAAAGGGATCTAGGGTCATAGTGGACCACAAGCTGAATATGAGGCAAAACTGTGACACTGTTGCAAAAAAAGCAAACATGATTCTGGGATGCATTAACAGGAGTGTTGTGAGCAAGACACAAGTCGTCATTCTTCTGCTCTACTCTGCGTGAATTAGGCCTCAATTGGAGTATTGTGTCCAGTTCTGGGCACCACATTTCAAGAAAGATGTGGAGAAACTGGAGAAGGTCCAGAGAAGAGCAACAAGAATGATTAAAGGTCTAGAGAACATGACCTATGAAGGAAGACTGAAAGAATTGGGTTTGTTTAGTTTGGAAAGGAGAAGACAGAGGGGCCATGATAGCAGTTTTCAGGTATCTAAAAGGGTGTCACAAGGATGAGGGAGAAAAATTGTTCTCCTTGGCCTCTGAGGATAGGACAAGAAGCAATGGGCTTAAACTGCAGCAAGGGAGATATAGGTTGGACATTAGGAAAAATTTCCTAACTGGCAGGGTGGTCAAACGCTGGAATAAGTTGCCTAGGAATGTTGTGGAATCTCCATCTCTGGAGATATTTAAGAGCAGGTTAGACAGACATCTATCAGGGATGGTTAGACAGTACTGGGTCCTGACATGAAGGCAGGGGACTGGACTTGATGACCTCTTGAGGTTCTTTCCAGTTCTAGTGTTTATGAATACACTAAAATTTATTCCAAGCAGATTCTTACCCTAAAAAGCTGCTGTTGTCCTAGCCATAATCTTCAACTCAAAGGCTTTTACCTTGACCAGGTCCCAGCTCTCTTCTTGAGCGTGCCATGCATGGCAAAGACCTGATAATTTCCCCTTGCTGAAACAGTCTTTCCTTGTGGCAGGAATCCTTTGTTTTCCATTCCCCCTTCCAATTACCTGGTCAAAATAGAACCCAAGTGCCAGGTGGTATGGTCACATGTTTTACTAGTCCAAACACCTTTCAACTTACAGGACAAACAAGGCTGTTTACAAGTCATTAAGTGGATCACCCAATAATTAAGGCTTCCAGAGCATCACTGGTGGCTCTCATTAGCATATTTAAAAGTATAAACAAATAATCTCATACTTCATGTTTCTAACTTTACATAGAAGAATGATACATACACCAAAATAAAATATACAGAATCAGCAGGCTGCAACAATAAAATTAATAGGTTACATGAAGTATTTTATCCAAAATATCTCCTCCAAGTTATAAATATTTATATTCCTAAAGCCAATTTCATAAAGCATGGGGGAGGAGAACCGTCACATGAGATATAGAGCTAAATACATTAACTGGCACCAGCAGAATGCTGTTATCCCACAGGGCTGATAGACTCCTGAGTTCAGAAAAGGCTCTTCTGTAATAGGAGGGCATTCCCTGCTGATGCTGTATCATAGAGGAGTTATTATGGTTTCACAACCTATTCCCCTCTGGAATATCAATGGCCTGCTACGAACAATGGAGATGTTAATGCTTCTCAAAGAAATGATCCCAGGAATCTTTTGGAGTGGAAAGTGTTAGCATAGAATGATTACTACTAACTCCCCATAACAGGTTTCTTCCACAAAAATACAGTGAAGTTTGTTAACATTCCACAGTTCTTATTTGCTGATTTTCCTTCTGTCATTCTCTAGGGGAAAAAAAAACAAACAAACAGTAAGTTACCTTTAAAAAGTTTGCATTGGCTTTGTACCCCTTTGTTTACAGAATAAAAATATTTACTATAAATTGCTATATTGATTTCTCTGCCCATTTGTATTTACTTTTCAGGAGACACAAAGAATCGTGAAGATATCATTAGTATGCTTTGCTTTTTATTGCATGTTGACAAATATCATTAGATGTTCACAGGACAGAAAAACAATGAAATTTAATTATCTTGCTAGCAGTTCAGTAAAAAGTTATTGTAAATAAGAAAAAAATAGAATTTAAAGTGTGAAGTATGTTGTCATCCCCCCATTAGCTAATATTTTCCCATTAAAAGATAAAGATTTTCAGCTTCTTTATAGTCAAAAATGTAAGTGTACTATGGTGATAACAGTTTTCAATTGGACAATTTTTAAAAAGGAGTCAGAAAGGTCAGTTTACACAAGACATGCAAATGAGACCTTTACATCAAACTATTTAAAAGTAGAAATTATCAATTCACAAAGTTACCAAGTAATTGCCAATCCCAAGAGTTCAGAAGTTACATGTTAGTTCACCACCAGAGATCTTTTAAAAAAAATAAAAATTAGGGTTCTTTTTTATTTTGCCTCTAAAAACCCATTTTTAAAGTTTTCTCCACAATCATGGGATTCGGGAAGGAAAACAAAAAAAGCTGTGATTCACATACAATTACAAGATTCCTATAGCAGGGCTTTCAAGAAAAGAAAAACATAAGATATTGTGATAGAATCAGACTCCTAGAACTGGAAGGGACCTCAAGAAGTCATCAAGTCCAATCCCCTGCCCTCATGACAGGATCAAGCACTGTCTAAACCAGGGGTCTCCAACCTTTTTAAGCATAACATAGATCACTTTTTGAATTTAAGTGCAATCCAGGATCTACCTCAAACCCAAATACCCTTGCCCTACCTCCTCCTTGCCTCTTCTCCAAGGCCCCACCCCTGCTCGCTCCATCCTCCCTCCCTTTCACCAGGCAGGGGCAGCTCTGGTCTTGGTCAAAGGGATTTGGAGTGTGAGAGGGGCTCTGATCTGAGTCTGGGTCTGGGGCTTGGGGTGCAGGAAGGGGATTCATGACTGGGACAGGGGATCGGCGCTGGCTCCAGCAGGACACTGCTTAACTCAGGTGGTTCCTGGGTAGTGGTGCAGTGAGGCTAAGGCAGGCTCACCCCTGTCCTGTGGCCCTGCACCACACTCAAAAGCAGCCAGCAAACTCCTTCCATCCCAAGCTCTGTTATGGCTCCCCACTCCGTTTTGTGGTGATAGAATACAGGGTAGGAGAGGGGACATCCTGACATCAGCTCCCTCCTCTCCCTTCCCAGCTCTGTACTGCAAGCAGGAGGCTCCCGGGGAGGGGCAGCTCCAAGGCAAAGGGCAGGAGATGTGCAGCAGTGGGGGGAGGGGTAGCTGAAGTGCTGGCACTTGATAGCCTCTTGGCCAAACCAGTCAGAATCACCCATCAGAGGGTCCCGATCTACTGGTTGGTGACCACTGGTCTAAACCATCCCTGACAGAGGTCTATCTAACCTGCTCTTAAATATCCCCTGGGCAATATATTTCAGTGTTTAACCACCCTGACAGGAAGTTTTTCCTAATGTCCAACCTAACCTCCCTTGCTGCAGTTTAAGCCCATTGCTTCTTGTCCTATCCTCAAGAGGCCAAGGAGAACAATTTTTCTCCTCCCTCTTGTAACACCCTTTTAGACACTTGAAAACCGCTACCGTGCCCGTCAGTCTTTTTTCTAGACTAAAGAAGCCCAATTCTTATACTCATAAGAAAAGGTTACTCATCTTACATAGTACAGGTTGAACCTCTCCAGTCTGGCACTCTCTGGTCTGGCACCATCCATGGTCTGGCATGAATTTAGTTAGATGGATGTCTACTTATGGGTGTGGCCAAGTTTCCCATGGTCCCATAAAGTTTGTTTACAGCCACCAGTCCTGGCTCTCAGTGTTCTGTGCTGTTACTTAGCTCTAATTTACCCCTTAAGTGTCTTCTACAGGCCCTGTAAGCAGAGGAAGTATTGATAATGCTGCTAGACAATACTGACCTCCCGTGGTCCAGGAAATTCTCTGGTTTGGCACCAGTCAGGTCCAAGGGTGCTGGACTAGAGAAGGTCAATCTGCAATTGTGATTCTTTGAGAGGTCTCACTACAGGTGCTCCACATTAGGTGCACATGTGCCTCAAGACCTCGATCACTCACAGCCTGTGCATCCACTCCATACAGTACAAGCTTGTGCCACACTCAGAGAACATAGGATTGGGCTGGGCTGGTAAACTACCTTCAGTTCTTTCTCTATCCAAATGTTCAACAAGAATAGTTTGAAGGAAAGGAGGAGAGTGGGTAGTGGAGCACCGATCAGGACAAACATCTCAAAGAACCCAGTTACTGCACAAGATAAGCTTGTCTTCAAGTTGTGTCCTTGTGGATGCTCCACATAAGGCAACTCCTAAGCAGCATTTTTACAGATAGGAGGGAGCATCAGATTCAAGTCTAAGGGCTGAGGCAGTACAGTCAAACAAAGATACAGATCTGATGCTGTGGACTAAGACATAGTGTTTAGAAAAGGTATGCACTAAAGTCCATGTAGCAGCTCTATATATATCAGATACTGTCACGTTTTTAAATAACACTGTGGAAGATGTTTGCAATCTAGTAGTGGGGAGGAAAAAAAACCCGGCTGCATTATAGTAAACAATAATATACCCAGATATTCATCTCAACAGTCTCTGTAAAGAGATTATGATCCCCTTCGATTTTTCTGTGATGAAAACAGGGTCTATGTGCTTTCCAAAATTGCTCAGTTCTATCCAGATAAAAGGCCATGCCTATCACACATCCAACATTAGAAGAAAGCGCCCCTGCTGAGATTTGTGCAATTTAAGGAAACACACCAACAGATGAATAGACTGGTTCACATGGCAAGCCAACAACTTAGGTAAGAGCTTTGAGTGCAGTTACAGGGCATGTCTATGGGATGTTTGTCCTTAAAAAGTCTCTCAAATGGGAAGTCTGCCAAGACTCCAATTTTTCCAACATTATAGCTACCAGAAAGGCTATCTTCAGAGATAAATGAAGTAAGTCACCACAGGTTCAAATGGCAGTTCCATAAAGGTATCAGAGTACCAAGTTAAGATACCAAATTGGAGTAGGATCCTTAATATGGAGGTAAAGATTCCCTAGATCCCTAATAAGTCTCAAGAACATACGGTTAGCAAAAACAGAAACCCTCTTTAATGGGCAGTGAAATGCTGATATTTCAACATTAGTAAAACTAATTAACTGGATTTCTTTAAATTCCAGCAGATAATCCAAGATGACAAAGCAGAAATGATTCAGGCACAAGGTGGTGATGGTAACTCCAGTACTTGAACCTCTTCCACTTCTGAAGGTAAGTAATTTAAGTTGACTCCCTTCAACTGTTTAGTAATAATACTTCTACTCCTGTCAGGCAGATGGATTCCAATGCCATGAACCATCTATAAGTCATGCTTGAAGAGAGAGGATACATAGTTTGGGAAGCACATGACCTCATCTGAGGAAATGAGAGATAGTAAGAAGCTTGAGTACCAGTTGGACAGAACAGGAAAGGATATCAGCCTTGCCTTAGTCAAGTCAGTACTACAAGTATAACCCTGGACTTGTCCTGCCTCAGCTTGTTCATAGCTCTTAGAATTAGTGTGGTTAGAGGGAATGTGTAAAATAGGCCCTTTCTTCAAGGAAAAAGGTAGTGACCCCCAAGAGAGGCAACAGAGGCCTCCGCTTGAGCAGAATAAGAGTAATAATCCTGTTGCTGGATGTGGTAAATAGGTTCACCTGTGGAATTCACCACTTCTGGAATATCCCATTAGAGAATTCGACTCCTACTCTTAGTCCTAGGAGAAGCCCCTGTGGAGCACATTGGCTGTGACATTCTGGATTCCAGAAAGGTAAATGGCTGAGATCTGAATCTGATGGACTATATACCAGTTCCATAACTGACTTCCCTATATTCCATCAAGTTGGTATGGAGACCAAACTGAACAAGATGACCATCTGCCCTCAGTTGTGAGTCTACTGAGGCATGGCTCACCACCCCAACAGGAATCTATCAGATGTTAGAGGGCTTAGCTCTTCACCCTCCTGCTTCCCTGGTCCTTCTAATTTGAAGAGAGAACAGCAATACCTGAATTCCAGAGACACAAACAATTCAATGTTTATTGGGGTTAGCTTTGAGCAAGAATGAACCCAGTTTCCTTTCCTCCCCCCCCCCCCCCACCACCCACCACCCACCTGCTTCCTTGTTTGCCCCCAATTCACATAGTAAAATTTTCAGGTATACCTTAACCAATCATTCTACTGAAATGTAATCAGCCAATCCTAACATATTGTAACATGATTATCTAACCAATTATATCCCTTAACTGGCTTACACTCAGCAAAATTAATTATGCAGCAGACAAACAATCAAAGGGGAGCAAAAAAAAAAGTAATAGATTAGTACACATTCTGTTCAAAAAGGCTGCAGAGGGGAACACTGTACTGATAAGGAGAACACAATGTCTCCTCCACTCTCCTCAATGTTCTTCTGGTGGCAAACCGAACAACTCTTCTTCCCCTCCTAAAGGGGAAACTTTAATCCAAGTTAAACAGGCACTGGATCTATCTGGAGATGGATGTGAGGAGGTGGGGGGGGTGTCTCATTACCTGACTAGGAAGTGGGTCAAAGGAGTCCACCATCAATAGTAGCTTCAATTTGGTCTCCTGATTCTTCCCTGATTCTTCCCAGCTCTACAGTTTAGAGTCAGGACAATATTATACTTTGGTAGATATGGAATTTTTCCAAACAGATACACTAAGAATAGCCATTGCTGGTTGGAAGAGCCTCCCAACAAGAGAGGCAATGTTTGAAACCTGATGAGCCAAGCATGCCAGGCAAGGAGAAAAGAGTGCCTCAGGAAAAAATGGGGGAGAAAACAAGAGAGGAAAAAAAGGCTGAACTTCTCACAACTATCTAATTCTATACTAATCCCTGGGCTTCCTTTGTATTTTGAGCAAGGGAGGCCTAATGGGCGATACCAGCAGATGATTCTTTCCTTTGGGTGGGCCATTCACACATCTGGGTGGTCCCAGCCATGTGGCAATTATCCAGGGCTCACTGTTTCTTGCCTGACATGTATCAGTCAAGCTCTGTCACAGTTACCCCTTGTTCTGTGTGTGAGATGCAGACGAGCAATGGTGGCTGGGTGAAGAAAGACAAGACAGGCTGTTTTGGTTTCCCCATCCTCTACCTCTGTGCAGCAATCAGTGCCTAGAAGCTACTTCTCTGAAGACCACACTTGCTTGTTTCACTGTTAACTTGTCCATTTCCTCTTCCCCCATTTGTTTGTTGCAGCCATGATTGGTTTTTTGTTTTACAATGTTAGTGTAAATTTTTGGAGGCAAGGTATTCATATGTGAAGCACATACTACAATAGGGAATCCTACCCTGCACATTGAGGTTTACACAATTTTATATTCCAAGGTTGGCTCTAATAAGAAATGATTTTAGCAAAAATGACACCACATATTCTAATCAGAATGCCAGCCCATCACATCAAAGTGGATCAGCAGAAGACTCCCGAATTAGTAGGTACAAGCATTAGTTCCTCATAAATATTAACACACCTAAAGCTATAAGTGCCTTTTCATTAACACTATTTAAAACACTTGACAAGCAGGCATTGTAAAATCATATAATAAAAAAAAAAAAAAAATCACACTTTAATTTCCAAATCTAATTGCTAAGGACAGACAGACTTGCATATCTATCTTTTCCTCCTCTGCCCTTAAATCTCAGCAGACACACATTGACTATATTTCACTAGTAAAAAAAGGCCACACATTTGACCACACTTCTGAGTCTAGCCAAGGTGCTCTCACAAGCACATCTCTTGGTGTGCCTTAGTTTTTAAGAAGTTGAAAACCGCTCTAAATTCCTGTGTTTTAATTTTCCACAGTTTTCCTTATGAATTCTCACACCCTACTGTGCAGCAGATATTCAATTCACCTACAAAACCCCACACAGACATATGGCTGCTCAGGTTCTTTCAAATAACCAGTAGATTGGGATTCAGGAGATGTGCATTCAATTCCCTGCACACCCACAAGTCTGAACGATCTCGGGCAAATCATTTAAGTATCCCTAGTCTTGCAGCAAGACACAACTTCAATGAGACTGACTACTCATGAGTGAACCTGAACACTAGTTTTTTCTCCCCATGATTCAGGCCTTAATATCTTTATGAATCAATTCCTCACCTCTAAAAATGGAAATTATGCTTACAGATATCCCAGGGAGTGCTCTGAAAAGGAATATAGGAGTGTCTATGAAGTGCTGAGATACTACAGTGTCATGCAGTGCTTTGATAAAGATCCTCACCTATACTCCTAGGTACTTTGGGGGGGGGGGGGGGAAATCAAATACCCAGTGTTGCTGATCTGTCATTGCATTTCTTTCGTGGTCTGCTATTACAGCACACTGCTTTGAAGGACCAGCAGTAAAATCAAAACTGGCTGTTGAAAAACACGAGTATGTGAACCTGTCTCCAATGCTCTAAAATTGATTGTACTACTATTTTCTCTTTTATAACAATGCAAACAAAGACCAGTAGTCTCCATACATAGAAACATAGGATTTTTTTCCTTCAAAGAGCAGTAAGCTGCCTTTAAGAACTGCTGAAGTTTCAGATTTGAGTTAGCAATATTACATATACATGTTTTAACAGCCTTGCAACATCTGATGTCTCCTCAGATGGGGAAGAGGGAAATCAAAGTTATACTGATGTTTGATTTTTGTTCTGGATTGAAAATATCTGAATAGGATCTGATGTGTGTGCATGGTATAAAAGCACAAAGCAAAATAAATTAATATTCAAAGAGCAGGGAGTTATATGCACCCTGGATGATGATAGTGCAGGTACCTCTGCATGGTGGTTGCAGTCAGTGTAGCTCTGAATTACTATTCTTCTGGGTCAGAAGCTTTTAAGTAATGGGATGAGCAGATGGACCAGCCTTCTGGCAGCTGATACCCAGAGGAGTCCAAATTAGAGTACCACCATTCTGTCTGCATTGTTCCAGGACTGCTGTTTGTATACAGTTTACAGCAAGAGCCTTCATGTGAAGGAGGGACATTTTTCCCCATCACATTTTAATGCAGAGTCAACAAAATTTAAGTTCTGAAATTCTTCGGTTGATTTTTGTCAATTCTGACAAAGGCAGCAGCAACTCAGATTTATCTAACCTGTTTTTTCTATATAAACTATATCCCCATTTGTATCTTATTTGGTACCATATTTTTATATCTTTGTCTATACACCGCTGGAACCCAACACTGACAGATAATACCATCGCACTCACTGTGCCACCACATGTAATCTGATTTTTCATGAAATGGTCAGTGATGCGGGCAATGCCTGCATCACTGACCACCATTTACTTAACACCTCCCAACCTAGTTCCAGCCCAGCCAGTCCCCATAAGCTACTCAGTTCAATACAAACCAAGAAAAAATCCAAATAAATTACATTTGAGAAGAGGTAACTACTTCATTTCCTTCCAAACCTACAACATACAGATGCAGTTCCCACCACAGAAATAGTATGTCATAATAGGATCTGCATGGCAAAAGGGAAAATAAAAACCCCTATATGCATCTCCATACAAGGATATTTCCTGCATGTTTCCTTGAGGAACTAATGGACAGATGCTACCCAGCATGTTTTGTGAATGGTTCCCATTCCTCAGCTGACAGTATCCAAGGTTACATTAGCATTCAAGGAGTTTCTCACATACGTAATCCCAAACCTGGCAACCAGCTAGACATTTATTCTATCAAATCTTCAGCCTATAAGTAACACAAGGAGGCATCCCAAAAATTACAGTTCTCTTGCTCCAACTGCCAACTCATTCAGGCCAAGAGTTACATGTCTGGTGCAGAACTTCAAAGCAATAATTCTAAGGAGTGTTTACACTATGGATTGGCTGAGATAGATTTTACAAGGTACATGGAAAAGAAGAGAAACCCATGGTATGATATTCGGCACTTTCCCCAGGCATGTTCCACCCAGTGTAAGAGTCCTGTTGCAACAATTTTCCTCTGTCCCAGAACAATAGGAAGTAGTCCCTCTGGATGAACCCTTTGCTACCTGTTCCTCCTATATAGTGGATACAGAGTGGTCTAGGCTCTGATATCACTTTTTACCAGTATGAATCCAGAGTCACTCCAGTGATTTAAATGGGGTGACTCTAGACATATGCTGGGGTCATGGAGTTGAAAACTTGCTGAGTTACAGACAAAATAGCTTTAAATTCTGAAATCTTTATCAGTCTGTGCATGCATAATATCATTTAAAACATTTTAGCATTTCAAATTTAGAGCTATCACTCAGTACAAAATATTGATGATTACCTGTTCTGTTAATTTTCTCTAGGGCACCTGTTACTGTCCATTGTCGGAAGACAGGATACTGGGCTAGATGGACCTTTAGTCTAAGCCAGTATGGCTGTTCTTATGTTCTGATTTCAAAGGAGGCATCAAGAAAACTGGTGCAACAGAGACTGGAAGTGAGAACAGACATTTCTATGGCACTTTTGTAACTGGCATTGCAAGGTATTGACTAGGGATGTAAGCAATTAGTCGAAGAGTCTCGACTAGTCACCTCCCCCCACCCTTGCTGCCTCTATCAGAGGCAGCAAAAAGGGGGGGAGGGGGAGGAAAAGGAGCTGGTACTCGGGGAAGCTGGCTTAAAAGCCAGTTCCCCCCAACACCATCTCTGCGGGGGGCAGGGAGTAGTGGGGACCAGGCACGAGAAGGGAATCAGCTGATTCTTGGCTAGCACCTAGTCTCAGATGCCCTTCTGCTTTTTAAATGTATTAAGCGCTGACAGGCTCTTTTAATACATTTTAAAAAGGCTAAAGCGCAGCAGGGGAACCCAGCGTGAGCCAGGACAGCTGACTGCTGGCTCCCACAGGATCCCACCCACTGTGCACTAGGCTTTTTAAATGGATTTTAAAGAGGCTCTTAATCCATTTAAAAGGCAGAGCTGTAAGGGAGCTAACCCCTTTCCATTTATCGACTGGTTGATGAAGTCCATCAACTAGTTTCTCAGTTGATTAAATTTAACATCCCTACTATTTAGCTACAAAATACTATACTTGATCTTAGCCTTAAACTAAGGCCGTTCTCACTTCAGCCACTATTCCAGAGAACATGCTTCCATGATGATAGTGTTTGTTACAAATTTAATTAATGCATTTTTAAGTCAACTCCTTTGGGAAGAATTGTCTGCCTCCTACTCTGTGTTTTACCTGCATGTTATAGCAATCTTGGATCACGACCCAACACTTTTTGTTCATTTTAAGAACACATTCACTTCTGATTTGACAAAATGCAAAGAAGGTACTTATGTGAGATTCTAAAATATGCTAGACCATTGAACAAAAGGCTTAAAAATTTGAAATACCTTACAAAATATGAGAAAGACAAGGAACGTGCTTTCAGAAGTCTTAGAAGAGCAACATTTGATGGGGAAACTACAGAATCCACCACACAACAGAAACTACCAAAAAAGAAAATCAACCTTCTGCTGGTGGCATCTGACTCAGAGGATGAAAATAAACTGGCTGTCAGCCAGCACTGCTTTGGACCGTTAACAAGCAGAACCTGTTAGCAACACCAGCTACAACAGTACCATGCAAATGTCTGTTCTCGCTTTCAGGTGACACTGAAAACAAGAAGTGGGCAGCATTATCCCCTGCAAGTGTAAACAAACTTGTCTGTGAGCAATTGGCTGAACAAGGAAGACTAAGAGCACTCAGACTCTACAGTTTTACATTCTTTTATTTTTGAATGCAGTTATTTTTATACATGATTCTACATTTGAGAGTTCAACTTTCATGATAAAGATTGCACTACAGTACTTCTAAGAGGCGAACTGAAAAATACTATCTGTTTATCATTTTTACAGTGTAACTATTTGTAATAAAAATATTAAATGAGCATGGTACCGTTTGTATTCTTTAGTGTAATAGAAAGCAGTATATTTGGAAATGTAGAAAGGCATCCAAAATATTTCAATAAATTATGTTTTAATATTTTGTAGGTCAAAGGAATACCCTTTTGACTGATGTGAAAGCAACCTTCCACAGGTAGTGATTATGTCCATTTGTGATCTTGGGGAATCCTATAATTTACAATTTTTTAAACCAAAAGCAAACAATTATGCATGGATATTCTTTTAAGTGGTTACCTTTGCCATGGCCAGATAAAAAAAATCATCATCTACGGTCTGACACTGAGCCATGAGAAGCAACAGGTAAAATGTGACTTCATATTATCTTCCAGCATGTTTTATTTAACAATATTATAGCTACAAATTAACCAATGTCAACGCTATGGTACCTGGCTGACTTATTTACAAGTCAATTTCCCGAAACCTTAATGAGATGTTCAAGATTGTTTTGAAAACTCTAATTTTTCCTCCCATTTTTGAGGTGCTTAAAAAAGTTACACAAAGAAAGAACTAAAGACGTGTGTGTTCAGTGGGGATAATCTGTGTATAAGTTTCAGCAAATGTGATTTTTCTTGCTAAAAAAAAAAAACCAAACACAAAGTGATATCTTTTGAATACGAAAGTTACATACAATGACAATGTGATGGGAGGTGTAACAGATACCCTGTCATCAACTTTCTGATATACATGTTTGTGGCTCAGTCACCACTTACATATGGACATAGGCCCAGAAGAACTAGAGCACTACATAAGGTAACTGAAATCAACACGAAGCAAAATGTGCTGGTGACAGGGAAAAGCATTTTAGTCTTTGATCTTTTTGTCCTTCCCTTTTTGGTTCTACTCAGCTCAGCTGTCCTCCCTCACTTTTTATTTACCCCTTGTGACTTTGTTTGACAGATGTCTCAGTCATTGGCCTCTTTCCCAGCTTTTACCTATGGTGCCTTCTGCCAGCCAGCTGCCTGGATCACTTCCACACAGTCTGCCATACTACAAACTCATCCTAGAATTACCTCCCTAAGCCACTTTTATGCCCACCCCAAACCCTATTCTCCCAACAAAAAAAGCATTAATGCAACAGAAGACTACTTTTTAAAAACTATAAAAACAAATCTGCAACATAATGGAATTAAGAGATCACTATCGACTATACATAACCAAGAACTCTACATCAGCCTTTATTGCCCATTTATCCAATTTTCCTTCAAATGCACCAGTATTTTCTCACACGCCATCCTTATGAATGGAAAGAATGCTCCAAATATCTGCAGTGCCGGTATACCACCTGCTTAAAACTCACCTCTGCTGAGATGCATACAAGTCATTTGACAAAAACTAGACAGTTGATGAGCTGTCACTGCTACTTATTATACTAATCTAATACTATTTTGAGTTTCCCCTTATTTGTTGTATCAATCTGTTGTGATATATTTAGATTGTAAGCACTTTGGGGCAGGAACAGTCTCTTCATTATACATGGGTCTATATACAGTGCCTATCACAATGGATGGCTCTGCAATAGAAAACAAAGATAAGCGCCAACTACAACACTGTCTTTTACTTGCCCTCTACCTTTCCTCCTCAGGCTTTGCATTGGCTGTTTATCCTATTTCCTCTGTATGTTCTCTCTCTGAATAAGAATCCCCATGTCTGTAAATCAGTCATGTTGAATATAAGAGAGTGATAGATGCATAACAAATACCTAAGAGGCTATAATATACATATTTTCACATATGTGCCTGTTTTCCCCCCCAGATTTGGGGAAGTTGTTAGGCAGATCCAAAACAGTGTGCTTGAATGTCTTTTCAATACAAATAGAAACATATGAATTTAAAGACTTGAGCTGGATTCTCAAGCATTGTTTTCAAAATCCTGCTTTCACAAGACATGACCTGGAGCTGAAATAAAGTGGTATAATGGGTCATTTCTACCTTGACTAGGTAACACTTGTATTCAGGAGGATAAACAATGTCTCACTGATAATTAGTTTTCTTCAAGAAATGAAATGCCTTCCCTGCATAAAAATAGGGAAGAGGCCAGGCTGTAAATAGTTTAAATAGCAATAAAGCTATTTAAAGCACCTATCTACCTCCAATATTCACTAATCAATAACTGGAGTTACTCAGAAAGGCTGGTCTCAACTACAGATGGTTAAAAGAAACTAAAAAACAGCCAACAAACCAAAAACCATCAAGCAAAAATATATTTGCCAGACACTTTTTAAAATAAAAAAAATTTACATCCTATTTTCATCAAAACCAAAAATGAAGTCATTTATCATCCTCCCTCCACCTAACATTTTTCAGTGGCAAAACTCAGAAGAGGAAGAAAGCCAACTACACTAAAAGATTAAATATGTTCAATAAAAATGTTCATGGAAAAATTGTTAATGGATGAAAAAGTAGTTCCTTTCAAATCCTGAGACACAAACTTAATGACATTTTTCACAATTCTCCCTCACCCACCATTTTTAATCAGCTGTCATTTAATTTTAATATTGATAGCCAAAACAGCCTAAATGCATTCAAAATATTTGGTTCCATTAGTACAGTGGAATATTTTGTTCCTAGAAAAACAGAAGTCTCATCTATCTGGAGATCAACAGAAATTAAGCTTCCCTGTTGGGGAGGAGGGGAAAACCTATAACTATGCTTACAGTATTTCACAGAATGTGTTATTTACTCCGTGGGGCTTTGGGTCAGGAAATGTTTCCTCTGAAAGAAAGAATCAGACACACATAGTATGTGATCGACTGATCAAAGCTGTGTTACCAGAATTGGTTCTGATGCATTATGTCATAATTTATGTGGAATCTAAAATACTTTACAATTCTAATAGATTGTGGTAATACACCACAGCAATCAAGTGGGATAAAGAGTAAATAATGCAAGCAACTGTTCAAGTGAAAACTTGACCAGGATGCCCAAAGTTACATGTGGTTTGAAGCATAAAATGCAGTTCTTACCATTAGGTAGTTCTTTGACCAGGGGCTCTCGTTTTCTTGAATAAGCAAAAATAATTATTCTAATGGGCTGCAAATTCCCAAAGCTTTAAGCACCATTAAGTACACTTCAGTTGAATAATTCACACAAGGGAATTTTGTAAAATCGTAAAACAAATTTTGTCCTTGCTCATCACTAAGTGCTACTTAGCCAGACTCATCTTCACCTGCCCTTAAAAGTCTCCTCAGAGTTCTTAAAGAATTATATTTTCTATTACACTAGATTTAACCGTATCAGTTCCCACTTATACCATTTGAAATAAGAGAAATGTAAGAGTTGGTAAATCACGCAACAAAAGACTGCTGCAATGACTAATCTGTTTTGGTCATGTAACCATTATTTCAATATGCAGGTCCTCAAGTTACCAGTTGCAAGCTCTAGTAGAGCTTTTGCCTTTTCCTCAGCTGTAAAATGATAAATTCAGGGCATCTATGCAGCTTTGACATCAAGAATAGCCAAAAGGCACAACATGTGGAGCAGAGACTGGCTAGCCACAGGAACCAATCTCCAGTAAAAGAAGCAATTATTTTACCTCTGAATATGGCAATGGTGTGACCATTGCTAGAATATGGTGTCCAATCCTGGTATCTGTAATTCAAGAAGGATGTTCATAAATTGGAGAAGGTTCAGAGAAGACTCACAAGAAAGACTGAAGGATTAGAAAACCTGAGAGAGATGTGCTCAAGAAGCACAATTTAACTTAGAGAAAAGTTAAGGGATGTCTTGTTCATAGCCTGCAAGTTCCCATACTGGGAGCAAAACTTTGATAATGGGCTCTACATCCTAGCAGACAAAGGTATAACAAGATCCAGTGTATGGACTTTGAAGCTAGACAAAAAGTAAGACTGGAAAGCATACATTTAACATTGGGATAAATTAACTGTTTACCAAAATGGATGTTGCATTCTTCATCACTGAATTTTTCAAAAGATGTCCTCTAGTTTACACAGGAATAGTTTTGCATAAGTTCTATGGCCTGTATTATACACGAGATCAGACTAGATCTGCAGTGCTCACCTGTGGTGCAGACCAGTGAGCACATAACTACAGCCCATATGACATCCTCAGTAGTACTGAATGCAACTCACAATGGTAAAGAGGTTGAGAACCACTGAACTAGATGATCACAACTGTGCCTTCTGACCTCAGAATCTAGCCAGATGTTTCAGAACCATACCAAATAGGATACAGTTAGTTTAAGACATTTTAAAAAGTTAGGTCTGTGATGAGGTTCCCACACCACTAATGGCATCTCTTCCTGGGCATCATGGGCTCTGCCAGGTGCTCTGTTCTCCTTTCTATCCACCTCCCTAGCCATCAGTATATCCATCTTCTCTTAGTCTTCAGCCTCTCTTGTTCTCACAGCATCCAGTCCATGGCTCGATCCTCCAGCCAGGAACCCTTCCGTGAAAATCATAATTCTTTTGGACCAGCTGTCATATCCAACATCCTGTGCCGCTATCCAATGGCTGTTAGAACCCAGTCAACTCTCTTACAGTGGATTCCAGCCCAGGGACCCATGAAATGCAGCCAAAGCCTGTACTGCCTGGCACTTGCTGCTCCTTCTGGGGGCTTCTTCCTACATAATGGGCTACTCCTTCTCTGGGTCTGCCCACCTTCCAACTCTCCTCTCTCGGGAAATAGCTACAGCCTACCTTCCTGCAACTGCTGTCTGCTTCCAGCTCTTGGGCTCTATACAAGCCCCTCCTCTTCTTGCCCAGCTAAGCCTTCATCTAATTCATGGCCTCTTTGTAGCCTACATCTCTCCCCAACTTGCTGCTAGACTAATTTACCCTCTCAGACCCAAAACAAGGTCTTTATCCTTTAAACAGCAAAAACTAAAACCAAATTCAAACTTCGTTTATAATAATTTCTACACTTTCACTACTGTAACCATCTCCTCTCCGGCCTCACTGACTCACCTTCCAGTCTACCCAAGACACAGCTGCTAAAGTCTTCTCTCTCACACACACACCCCATTCCAACCATATCATCCCCTTCCCTGCCTGCATTATATTAAATTCAACCTTTCCATCTTTACTAATGAAATATCATAAAGTTGCCCCAAAATCCAGCTCTGATTTCATTTCCCCTGTCCTATGCTTACTAATAGTGTAGTTGATTAACCCATGAATCTATAAGCAAAAGCTTATAGGTTAATGCTATAGACTACATCTCTCTCTCTCTTCCCCCCCCCCCCCCAGTCCTGGCTTGTGCCAGATCTGGGACCTAGCCCCACTATGGCTTGGCATTTAAATTAGGAACCAGGTGGGCAGGCAGCCCAGCTCAATTCCTGCTTGTGCCAGGTCCCCCAGCGATATCAGAGGCAGCAGTGTGGGGCGACAGGCAGCCGGTCTGCAAGAGTAACTGGTTTTGAAACTGGCTCCCCTCGTGGACCAGCTCCCGCCTGTGATAACAGAAACAGCAGCATGGAGTAGCAGGGCTCCTCAGGAGTGGGGCCAGAGTGCACTGGTTGCCAGCCCCCCCTCCCCCCAGGGACTACAGAATAGTCGAGTAACCAATAAGAATTCATGAGATTAAATCGACAATTCAATTAACCGATATTTAACATCCCTACTTCCTAATATTTTTATTTTTCCCATTCAGTTTCTTGCCTTCTGTCATGCTTCTCCACATAACAGAAATAAGGAAGTTGTCTTTATTAACTTTGTGTGCCTCCCCTTTTTGAAAAGAAATACACTTTTCATGCAATCTTTTCTGCTCCTTACTTCCCATTATGAATCTCTTCACCCTGCTTCCATGAACTGTTGTCCTGAAATTTCGCTTTTTTCTTTCTTTTCTGCTGTTAGACTGAAAAAAATCTTCAGCAAAAGAACAAGCCATATAAACTGCAAGATGCTGTGTAAGCGTATAGATTCTATACAGATCCTTCATATTAAATATTTATGCTGTTTACTTTTTGCATTTCTTGACTTGCAACATCAGAATAAATTTGTTTCACCTTTTTCACACAGTAAGGCTACGTCTACACAGCATGGCTATTTCGGGTTACTAGAGGTATTCCAGAATAGCTACCCCGTGTCTTAACAAGTCACCTGTTATTTCGCAATATTTTTCGAAATAACAGGCGTGCTATTTCAGCATCCTTGTAACCCTCATTCCACGAGGGCTAAGGGATGTCTCGAAATAGTGTGTTATTTTGAAATATGGCACTGTGTAGACATGCCAAATTTCAAAGTAAGCTATTTTGAAATCTAAACTCAAAATGAGACAATTTGCATAGTGTAAATTGCTTTTGATTCAGGATGCATCTACATAGCACCCTAAACTTGAAAAAATCAATTTCAGTTTGAGTTTCTCTTATTATACAATGCTTTAAGAATTTTCGTAATATACATTTTTAAACAAAAACATTTTTTCTCTCTATTTTTAAACAAAGCTTTTGCTTGTGGAAGAGAAAAGGTGTGAGTCTATTTAAATCACAGCCTACCATGCGGACCGTCATATCTTGTTGTTTCCTTGTCTGCCCCATCTGTTCTCTAGGAGCTTACTAAGTACAGGCAAGAGACATGACCCATCTTTTTCCCTGCTTTGTTGGTACAGTTCATAGTGCAAGAGGTCCCTAACTAGAGCACATTGGGGCCATGGAATTATGAGTGATGATAATTTTAAGAAAATTCTGGAGCAGTACAAGTCTTAATGCTCATGGAATGTTTTATAGCAGGTAGAGCTACCAGTTAAAGTTATCTAACACTTTCTAGAATAAGATCTTCATTTCCATTGCTTATAAACTAAACCAGTCTTTCATTGTTTGGTTTGGACTGAAATTTTCCACACCAGGAATTTTCATTTCTAAATGAAGTTTCAGTAAAAACAGTCCAGAGATTTCTGAGAATTCTTCATTTTAAAAAAATTCTTGCAACTCCTTTGTTGAGATGCGCTAGTCCCTCTCTCCTTCGAGCAGACTTGAAATTAGTGTCACCCTGGTATCAGGGATGTGCTTCTTGCTCTGCCCATGAAACTCCACCTAAGTCTGGCCAAGTGATAAGCCTCTAAGGAAGCTGCAGTTTGCACACAGTCTCAGTTGAGGTTTGTAAGAAGCTGACAGCTACATTTTCTGAATACTTCATCCACACAAAATACATTCCATCCCCACACGGGTCCTGTGTGTCAGTGAAATTGAGCAAATGGAATTTCTGTTCTACAGGCAACTGATGTTTCAAAATCCATTTTGGTCTGAATTAGAAAGAAAATATAGTCAAAACCTCTGAGAACTTTTTATTTGGAAAAAAAAAATCACAGTGTTTCAATGTCAAAATGCACATAAACATCAAAACACTGACACTATCTAAATGAAAAAGTCAAAATGTTTAAAATGATTAGATTTCCCTGTCAAAAATCTACATGTTCCCACAAACATTTCACCTTAGACAAAACTGCATTTTCTCACAGCAAAATGCATCCAAAATTCCATCCAAAAGTTTTTAACCAGTTCTAATTTTGAGACAATGAATAAACATGACCTAGTTTTGTGATTCAGGGGCCATGCAAATTGTATTCTAGTTGATCCTCTCAGCTCCTGGGGACTTGCTTCTGGTGCCAGGAACTGAGAACAAGAGCAGGAAAGGCTGTCTCTTCTGTCCTCTCAGTGGCCCTCATAATGGTAACCAAGCTGCACCAGGGGCACTGAAAGAGGAAGCTACCTAACTTAACTAGAAAGAGATGAAGAGCAGAGTCAGGATATTAACAGGCACTGCAACCAGGATGGCATGGAGGGGACAGAGCAAAAGGGTCTATAACTAGTACAACACATCGCCCTCCAGAATCTGGAACTGAACCCCATACTCCTGAGTCTCAGTACTGCTCTGTTGTTTTTCACAGCCATTTTCTAGACATTAGCAATGCATATTTCAGTCCCAGTGTCATGCTGTCGCAGTCAGCAGAAGCTAGATCCCACTCATTACATATTCTTTTAAAAAAAGGCAGGGGAGGGAAGAAGAGAAGGTTCTATAACACCTCCAGGACACAGCTTTACAGGATTTTAGAAATTGTTCCCTACTGTGGTCAGAAATAGCCCCAAAAGAGATCGGTTTGACCTGAGGTGGTGGGGGAGGGGGGAGAAGAGAGATTTGGAGCAAGCTGAGGGATTGCTTCCAGGACAACAAAAAGGTGGAAAGGAGCACTTTTGTGGTCAACAGGATGATAGAGCTCATCTAAATTATTAATTTTAATGTTGCTGGGATTTCAACATAACACTAAATTATGTGGAAGGCCCTGTGTAAACAGAAGGGATTTTTTATAAATTAAATTTCAGTGTCTTGGCTGTCTGGATTTCGCTGGATATGCACAGCTGCTGGGTCTCCCACACACCTACTGAGATCCCCCCTAACCCCCAACAACAGTGAGGCAGGCATCCCGGCTTCCAGCTTCTGGCCTGAGGCCATAACTGCTGATGGAAGGAAATCAGAGGTCAGCAGTGGTGCACCTGTCTCACCACATGGTACAGTTATCTCAGTCAGGGGGTGGGGGAAAAATCAGGGGCTCAATCACTCTGCATGCCTCTGGCCCAGGCCACCACTTCTACTTCCTATCTGGCCAGTCAGTTTACTAATTGTCTAATCACAGAAAAACAAAATTTCCTTGTCATCTCTAGCTCCACCCATTTCCTGAGGCCCTGCCATGGCCCACACCTTCTCCAAGGCCCCACCCCTGCTCAGTCCATGCCCCCTCCCTCCATCACTCATCCTCCCCAATCCTCACTCGCTTCCACTAGAATAGGTGCAGGTAGAGGTGCTGGCTCTAGGCTAGGGCCGAGGGGTTTGGAGTGTGGTAGGTGGCTCTGGACTAGAGATGCAAGTAACTAGTCAACTACCCGATAAGCATATGTTTATGGAGTAGCTGAGTAGTGACCTGACTAGTCCTTCCTCCCCTGGCCTCCCGTTACTGCCTCTATCAGAGAGAGGCAGCAAGAGGGGGCAGGAGCTGGTACTGGGGGTAGCTGGCTTAAAAGCTGGTCCCCCCGCTCCCCGCAACATCTTGGGAGGGCAAATGAGGCAAAGGCGTAGTAGGGCACCAGCGCAAGCCGGGAATCAGCTGATTCCTGGCTCACACCCAGTCCCCCCCCGCTACACCTCTGCCTTTTAAATGAATTAAGAGCCTGGTTACTCTTAATGCATTTAAAAGTCAGAGCCGCAGTGGGGTTAGCTCCCGGGCTGAGAGCTAACCCTGCTGTGGCTCTGCATTCCCCCCCCGCCATTGAGTAAGGGCATGGAAATTCCATCGACTACTCAATTAGCTGATTATCCACAATTTAACTTCCCTACTCTGGACTGAGCCTGGGGCAGGGGTTTGGGTTGCCGGCTCTGGGATGGGGTTCAGGACGGGGTGGGAGGGGGGAGGAGAAGGAGTCTTGGGATTCTGCCTGGACAGTGCTTGCCTCCAGCAGCTCAGAGTCCCAATCGGTGGTGCAGCAGAGCCTGCCATCACTCTGTGCCATTCCCAGAAGTGATCAGCATGTCCCAGTGGCCCCTAGGCAGGGGAAAGGGCGCACGATACCCTTGCCTGCAGGCACTGCCTTCGCAGCTCAGCCAATGGGAGCTGTGGAGTCATCACTTGCACGCAGAATGATTTGAAAATGTAGAAGAAACATCAAAATATTTAAGAATACCAACTGAAATGTATTAATGTTTAACCGTGAAATAAACCATGATTAAAAAGATGAATTATCCCAGGCCAGTTCTTTAAATAGCAAACTTTTCTCTCCTAGATGTTTATGCTGATTGTTTCATTGAGCTAATAAAAAAAATTATATATCTATGTGCAAACTATTCTTTTGAGCTCACGGGAAATCCTAGCATTCTTGAAATGATGATATTTGCCATGGATTTCAATAACCCAAGTTTTTGCCTTAGAAGCCACATCACAAATTTCTCTAATCTGCAGTGAACACATTTTTGCTCACACATTGGCTTCCTTTGTCATTAGTTAAACACAGGCTGAAAAACTGCAGCACTGGCATCATCATTTTAATGAGACCCAAAAGAAGGCAAGTGTCCAGCAGAGATCCATCAGCATTTTTAGAGAGATAAAGCAACTCAATGATGTGTTACCAGTTGGAGTTTGAAGCAAAATTAAAACTGCCATTCTGCTGTGACCATGTATTCCAACAAATATCGTTTGAGGTGGTATGTAATGTCTTCACCTGTACCATGACCCCTGCAGGGATGGGCATGAATCTCAAAATGCAAATTGAGAATTTGCCACATTTGGGAGCACATGGATTTGGCATTCACCTACTTTGGCTTCTATTGCTGGATCCTTCTCTTGGGCTCCTTGCCCATTTGTTGAGGGGAGCACAGCAGGATGCTCAGCATCTCACCTCTCTACTCTGTATGGTGGGTAAAGTGTGCCTAGCAGTACATTCCTCCTTTCCCATTAGAGGGGGAGGCTAGGATACCTCACCTCTTCATGTACATTCTCCTTCTCCCCATCACCTTAATCCCAGTCTAGCCTTCCTATCCTTCAATCCCAGTCTGACGGAGATGGAGAGCAAGTGCAAGTAACTAACTAAGTGTCCAGTTCTTGAAATACTGCTTGGATCTCTTGGCAAAGCAGAAAGTACACTGAAAGTAAGTTATCAGATTTTACAGGTATTTAGGCACAAAGAAAGAGAGATGGGCCTCTAGTGAGATCTTCTTTGAAAATCTCTAACAAACTCTTATTGAAATGAATGGGAGTTCGGTATCTGCTAGGTGCTTTTGAAAAGTGCTACTGAGAAACTGTCTTTTGGCACCAAAAAGCTTTAAAAGTCTGGCCTAGAGTATCTAGCAGTAGTATCCACGCAGCTACTAGTGAGAAATAGCTAACCCGTGGAACGATGGAGCCAAGTCCTGAGATGAAAGTTCCAACAGCAAATTGCTGATCATTTGTGGGTCAGCAGCCACACAAGTTGCTCTCTCCTGAATGTGACCTCAAATCTCTTTACAATGGCCGATGGTCTGATGTGTTTTCTTCCAGATGTATTTTTAAAATTATAATTCAAAGGGCTGTATTAAACATCTCTTGTATGGCCACAGACTGTTATACGAGAAACAGGCCTCTTTTAATAACTACTCTGCTGCTGAGTGAAGACATGGAGTAGAGCTGGGAATGGGAGTTTGTTTTGTCTCTTTTCTGAATCCTAAGTAATTGTATGGTAAGGGGGCAGAGGAGCAAAGGAGCCCTGTGGGACACAGCTAACTACTTGAGGAGGTGGAAACACATCAAGAGCTAAATTCCTAGTCTGAGTGTATGTGGTGGAAGAAAGGGAAGGGAGAAACACATTTTGTTTAGTTACAGTAATGTGATAGGCTCTTCCAGTCTCTTGTGCTCTCAAATTAAATTGGTTCTGACACATTGGTCTATTCTATTCTCAAATATCACATACACTAACCTATGTGTCCTGTACTTTTGCAGAACGTTTTGTTCTTTGCCGATCCTTGAATATTATGTTTGTACATAGCTTGGAGGGACAGCAAGAACTTCAAGAGCCTTCAGAAAAGTAGCATCCCCCACATTAAGTTTCTAGCCTGCAAGACCATGGAGAAGAAAAACTTGAAAATGTTAATGCAAAAGACTCAAGAAACAGAAAGCAGATTAAAAAAAACCCACAACACTCGTTAATTTTAAAAAAGCCATTATTTTAAACCACTCATGATTTCTGGGGACTTGACTCCCGATACTAAATGCTTCGTGTTGGAGATACTGGCACAATATTAATAGACACCGAGAAGGGAAGCATGTGTAATCAGAGGATTCCAGTCCAGGTGTAAAATCCAAGCAAAACATGTCATGATAATACTTCATGCAGCAGGACAGTCAGATTAACTAAATGGAATTATTTTCGTTATAAGTACGAAACGACGTAGAAGTTGGTTTAAGATCTGATGTTAGATTTCCAAGTTATATTTCCAAGTTATAATGAAACAAATACCACGGTTCAGCAATATGGCTAATGCCACCAAGACACAAACTACAGAAACGATATACCTGACAAACAGTGATTCATTATACCAGGGAAAACGCTGTACAAAACACAACAATTACTAAAACCATTGGAATTTATGGTGTGAAAGCAACTGGCTCAGGATAGCAATAAACTTCACAGGAAATAAAGTCTGGATGTATCTATAGGAGATATACTCCAGCACAAACAGAAGTTATAGATACTTAGATTCCAAGGCCAGAACAGACCATTGTGATCATCTAGTCTAGCCTTAGGGCCACAGAACTTCCCCAAAATAGTTCTAGAGCATCTTTCAGAAAAAGCATCCAATCTTGATTTTAAAATGGTCTGTGCGGTGGGGCAGCTGCCCCACTCTGCTTTTAACTCTTCTGTTACCAAACTAGAAGGAGCCTGCACAAAACCCAGCCAATCATGCAAAGCTAAAGGGCAGCCAATGCCTGTAAGCCCTATAAAAAGGCTGCAGCACAGGGAGGAACTTATTCAGGTCCTGGGACCAGCAAGGGAGAAAACCAAATTCCAAGAAGCAGAGCAGCACCTTGGACAGAGCAGTGCTGGGCAGGCTCAGAGGAGCACAGAGGAAGCTCCAGCCCAGTGTTTCCCAACCGGGGTTCCGCAGACCATCATCATCAGGGCTTCCTCGAGAAATCGTGGAATAAATAAATAAATAATTTTTTCTTCCAATGTAAGCTGACATAACAGCTCTTTACAAATAAATTTTCTTGACAATAACTTAGCAGTAATTGAACTGCGCTCCCCGCTTTCATTTTCTGGCCAAGCAAACGTTTTCATAGGAAGGGGTTCCTCAGGATATGAAAAATCATTTAGGGGTTCCTCCATGGGAAAAAGGTTGGGAATTACTGCTCCAGCTTCATAGGTCCAGGCCCTCAGCCTGGCAGGTAAGGGATGAGAAGCTGCAATGGCTACTGGGAAGTGGCCCAGGGGACATAGGGATCCTCTCGCAGCAGCATAAAACTGCCCTCTACTGCCTAGGTTGGGACCCATAATAGCAGGAGGGCCTGGTTTCCCCCTCCACTTGCATCTCACCAAGCCACAGAAGAGCATAGCCCAAAGCAGACTGTGGCTTGCCCCTGAGCTGAGGGACTAGACTTGGGGTTGCACTTGGCTACGGAAGCAGGTGCAAAGGCAGAGAACTTTGAGTCCCCAAAAGGGGGGGGGAGACAATCAGAGCTGAGGGCACAACCAGCTGGCTGTGCCCTGAAGAGGACCCCACCTTGTTCGACCATATTTTATACAGTATGAGCCTTGATCTGTCTGAGGATGATCATGTGTTACAAGAGGGCAATGCCCCCCCTCTTAACCTGTTATTTACTAGAAGTTATTCTGTTAGCTCCATTGGCAGAGTGTCCGAAACCATGATGGAAGGATGATCAGGTCTAGCGGTCAAGCCATGGCAGTGGTGCCTACTTGTCAGAGACATGGCTTCAGAGCTGGAATCACGAGTTCAGAGTGGAGCTGGAGCAAGGCCTGTATAAGAGCAGGGCTGGAACAGGACTAAGAACAGGGCTGGAGCAGGAGCAAGGCTGGAGCAGGGTAAGGCTTGAGGAGACTGTTGCCCCCTATCAGCCATAAGACAGCTCCAAGTCCTGAAACTGAGCAGACTGAGCATTGCTCTTCCTGTAAGGCTTATATACCTGCCCTGAGAGTCACTATTTTCTGGCTTGTGGGTTGGCTAGATCCTAATACAGGAATGACATCACCTCACACAAGTCAGCATGGTAAATCCAAGAGCCCCAACCCTGCTAACTGTTGTAACGAGGCCTACCAATTCACTCTCACTGTAAAAGTACATGAAAGTTCATAAAGTGTCGTAACAACCAATAACAAATTTTAATAAAAAGTTAGATTCAACTTGTTTTGATAGAAAATGTTATAAACAGGTACAAAAAGAAGAGACAGACTAAATTAGTTGAAAGGGAAAAGGCCACATTGATCTAATGCGCAGACTATGTGGAAATTATGCTTGTTAGAAACAAAAGACATAGAACCAATGAACTAAAATTGGTGCATCAGATCTCACCTACCTGATGGACAAAATAACAGGGGAATGGGCTATTCTACTCACCATTCCCTTTGTGGGCCCTTAAAGAAAGAGACTTTAGGGGACAAAATGAAGAGTAGACAGAGAATACTGAAGCAAGCCTCACCACCATGGATGCCACTCCCACCATCTCCTGAGACCTGATGCCTTACACACATTAATCCTGAGAGAGGTCATAACCAGAGATAGAAACCTAGGAAATAACACCACCTCTGCTGACTCCAGTTGAGCCACAGTCACCAGCTGGGATGAAATTGGATCGGATTTTAACTGCAATGGCAGCGATTCCAGCCCATCTCTACTAACTTCCGGTCTCTGACCCAAAAAGACCATTAGCACCATCTTTGATACCATCTAAGAGACTATAAAATAAAGTCAATTTCCCATCCCAAACTCTGCTCTAAAAAGAAAAAGGCACAAAAGACGTTAAAATGAAATCCTTGCTTAATACTTCACATTTCAAATGCTTCAACTTTTTTTCCTCCTCTTTTCCATGTTTAATAAAGGCTAAAAAGGCGTTTCAATGGTGTGTTTGCCCTAGTATGGAGCAGGCAAAGTCTGCATAACCAACACCAGACATTTAACACTATTCAGTGTTGGACAGTGACTGGTTTAGGAGAACACCTTTGATTTACATAATCCCTCTAAATTACTACAACATAACTATAGCTAGCTTGTGCTTATACAGATACCCTTAATTCTGACATTTCGTAACTACTGAATGCATAATTTTTGCAGCCTTAATAATGTTCTTTTAATGGTGAGTGTGTGTTGTGTTTGTTGGAGAGATTGACTTTGATATCTCATGAAAATGTTGCTCTCAGTGAACTGGCAAGGAGCGTCACCAAAACCCTTCAACAGCCTCAAATACATATAAATTCAATGAGCCAAATCCATCCTTAGTACAATACAATGAAGTCAAGAAAACAACATCAAAGAAGAATTTGGCCTATTTTCTGTGTTGGGAGATCTAGTAAGCCTCATATAAGCAGGGAAAAGTCTGTGCAGTTTATCCCTTTCAAGGTCAACACACAGATAAACAGATTTCTTCCTCCTTCTGTGTTCTAGTCCCACTCATAATCCTCTCAGGGACATAGCATCCTGACTTGCAATGAATTAGCACTTTCAGTCAAAGCAAGTGGGCCTGCTTGGGTCAACCAAACTTTAAAGAAACTACCATATGGTTATTCTTTGTTTATCTCTTGACACTATGATCGTGTCTGACTTCCTATATAGCACTGGCTATACAACTTTCCCAAAATAATCTGTAGTGAATACATCTTTCACAAAAACATCAAACATTGATTTAAAAATTGTCATTAATAGTGAATCCACCATGACACTTGGTAAATTGTTCCCGTGGTTATTCTCACCACTAAAAATATATGCCTTATTGCCAGCCTGAATTGGTCTAACTCAGAGGTGGGGCACCTCAGGCTTGCCTGGATCCTCCAACTGAGGCATTGGGGAGCCCATGTTGGCTGGCGCTTCTGCCCACCCCTCTCCGCTGCCTCCTCGTGGGCCTGGAGCACACAAAATCTACTAGGTTGGGTCCCCTTAATCTCTGGTATGCAAGGGAAATATGAGGATTGTCTTTTTCCTTCTCAGTCAGTGGCCATGTCAGTGAGTGGGTTTCCCCACCACCACTTGCGTTGTCCCAAACTGATTTTTCTGTGGGTCAGTGGCCCCCAATTGAAAAGAGGTTCCCCACCCCGGTCTAGCTTTAGCTACTGAATTGTTAAGAGTCCTTTATTAAATCTTTGTTCCCCATGTAGGTAAGTAACAGATTAAGCAAATCACCCCTTAACCTTTTCTTTGTCAACTAAATAGATTGAGCTTCTTGAGGTTATCATTTTAAGGCATATTTTCTAATCCTTTAATTATTCCTGTTGCTCTTCTCTGAACTCTCCCCAACTGATCAGCTTTCATCTTGAACTGTGGCACCAGACCTGGACCTATTACTCCAAAAGCAATCACATCAGTGCCAAAAAAAAGAAAGTAACGTCTCTACTCTTACTCAAGAACTACTCTGTTTATGCATTCTAGGATCCCATTAATTCTTTTGGCCACCGCATCCCACTTGGGAGTTCATGTTCATCTTAGTGTCCACCGTGTCCCTTCTCAGGATAGAGTCCTCTATTCTTAGATACATACATTAACACTTAGCTCTGTTAAAACCGTATGTTGTTTGGATGAACCCATTTTACCGAGCAACCCACACTGGTTTTAATGAAAGACCTATCCTCTTCATTCAATATCAATCCCCTAACCTGTGGTCATTTGCAAACTATCAGTGATAATTTTATGTTCTCTTTCAAGTCATTAATAAAAACGTTAGTTAGCAAAGGAATAAGAGCGGATCCCTGCAGTATCCCCCTGGAAACAGGCCCACTCAATGATAAATTCCCAGTTTACAACAGCAGTATGAAACTCCATTAGTCAGTTTACACACACACACACACACACACACACACACACACACACACCCCACCCACCCACCCCCCTCGACAAACCGCGGCGAGATCTACTTGCCAGCCCCGCACCACACATGCGCCAGACCAGCACTGCGCATGCGCGCAGCACCGGTGAACGGGGGCAACCAGCTGAAATCTACTCGTCACGGGCGAGTAGATATGGCAATTTGTCAAGCCCAGCATATATATGCCATGTTAATGCGGTATTTTAGGTTTTTTTAAAAACAAGATATCTGGTAGTACTAAGTCAAACACCTTACAGAAGTCTATCATCTTTATCAACAAAACTTTTAATATCTTCATTTGGATGAAAATATTAAGTTAATTTTGTAGAAAACAGTTTCTATCAAAAACACACATTGATTTGCATTAATCACATTTAATTCCTGTAGTTCTTCATTAATCAAGTCCCAGATCAGTCACTCCATTATCTTCTCAGGCTGGCAGGCCTATGATTGTGCAACTCATCCCATTTGCTCTTTTTTAAAGTGGTAAAACATTTGCTTTTTCCTCATCTTCTGAATCCTCCACAGGCTCCCTGACTTACTAAAAAAATCCACACTAGTTGTCCAGCACCTAGCGCAGATGATATACCATGGGAAGTGTTAAAACATGGCAGAAAATCCATGATCATGCTCCTTTGCAAAAATATTTAACCTCATTTGGACAAAGGATGGGTCCCTGAAAACTAGCAGCAATCATTGCCCCACTCTTTCTAAAAAGCAACTGGGCAGACTGCAACAGCTATAGAGAATTAAGTTCTATCAGCATTCAGAGCAAGTATTCTGTAGTGTTTCTCATCCATTTAAAAAAAAAAAAATCTTTAAATCACAAGCGGCCTTGAAATCTAGACATTCTACCACAGAAGAGGGATCTGCTGCTCATCAAATCTTAGAGACACACAATTAACTCCACTTTTGCATCAATTGACTAACACTGCATTAGACTCAGAGAACAAGGAAGCTCTGAGGAAAGTGCTGAAGTGATATGCATCACACTGTCCTCTGGAATGGCTCACAAGTGATTACCAACCTCAGGGTAGACTACTGAAGCAGAGCAGACACCCCAAAGTGATGATGGCTACTGTAGATTTGAGAAAACTTGTTTGTGAGTGAGCAAGCAAGTCTGTCTGTCCATTTGTTCAAGAACTCCTCCAGTAAGAGCTAGGACCACCACATTTGGGATGCAGCTTTCTCTTATCATAACTTAAAGCAAGGTAAGGGCTTGGTTGTGTGTGTGGCGGGGGTGGGGATGGGACTAAATGCCCCCCACATTCAGAGGTGCATAAAACCAGACAGAAAAGAGACAGTCACCAGGCTGGAGAAAGGGGCTGGCTGGGAATGCTCCTTCCCCTCCACTGCCCAGGTGCCCTTTAAGGGCAGTTGGGGCTGCAGCTTCCCCTCTCCCCATACTAGAACACTGCTCACTGTTTGCCTACATCAGGGTTGGTGAATCCAGTTATAGAACATTAGAGGATCTACCCAGCATTGCTCAGGTCCTTAACTAAATTTTTGTTTTTCTTCATCGAAATAATTGCTCAAGGGTGGGGCTGGAAATGAGGGGTTCAATATGCAGGCTGTCCTGGGGAGAGAAGAGTACTCCACATCAACTGAACTCCTAAAGACTCATAACAGTCTTAACATGGAGTCACATTCCAGGATCTCTTGCCACCAAGCAAGCTGGACTTACTGATACATGGATGTGATACACCAAAGATCACAACAATGTTCAGGTTGCTCCCAATCCCAAGAAACAAGTCACTTACTCTGAGTCAATTTACACCATAGATTTCACACCAAAGACAACACTTGCAGTCAATTTATAGTAAACTTCCTAATAATTAATTCTTAATTATTAAATCCTTAAGAAATGAGAGATATTGAAAGGCATAAGCTGGCAAATACATACATATACATGAATTATAGTTCATGGTTTCAAAAGGTGGCAGAGTTGCAGTAACCTGTTCCACAGAAAAGTTAGATGTTTGCAAGTCACCAGGGCCTGAGGAAATACCTCCTCTATCATCTCATTGAGTATTCTAGGATGCACCTGAGCATTTAGCTATCATCTTTGAAAAATCATGGAAGTCAGGAGAGATTCCAGAAGACTGAAAAAGGGCAAATATAGTGCCCATCTATAAAAAGGGAAATAGCCACCCAAGAAACTACAGATCAGACAATTTAACTTCTGTGCCAGGGAAGATAATAGAGCAAGCAATTAAGGAACCATCTACAAACCATCTGGAAAATAATAAGGTGATAGGTAACAGCCTGCATGGATTTGTAAAAAATAATGTCAAAGCAATCAGATAGCTTTCTTTGACAGGATATCAAATCTTGTGGATAAAGGAGGAGAAGCAGTGGACGTGGTATACCTACACTTTAGTAGGACACTTGACAGTCTCACATGACCTTCTAATCAATACACTAGGGAAATGCAATCTAGATGAGGCTACTATAAGGTGGGTGCATAACCTCTCTCAAGAAGTAGTTAACATTTCACATTCATGCTGGAGGGGCATAATAAACCCCTGGGGAACTGCACTTGTTTTGGGACCGGTTCTGTTCACTATCTTCATCAACGATTTTGATGATTATTAAGTTTGCAGAGGATACCAAGCTGGGAGGAGTTGCAAGTGCTTTGGAGGATAGGGTCAAAATTGAAAATAAAGTGTCCATGATAGCTAAAAATCAGATTATATACAATGTATATGGCACCCATGTTACTTTATGGATGCAAAATATGGTTACTGAAGAGTCTTGAGCAAAAGCAAGACACATTTGAAATGGAAGTGTCAGCATCATATTCTAAACATGACAGGACCCCATACCAAATACCTAACATTTTTCTCTACGGAAAAGTACATTATGTGAGGTCATGGATGTCCGGACAGTGTATAAAAACATATACTCAGTTACCCATCAGGCTAAAAATGTTGTCCAAACAAAAAAAACAAAAAAAACAAAACACACAGACATTGATGTAATCTGCTTAACCTCAGCTCTACCGAACTTTATCGGAAAAACTTAAACAGTTAACTCCATTCATCTGAAGAAGTGGGTTGTGCCCACAGAAGCTCATGATACCATCTACGTGTTTTGTTATTCTAGCAGCATCTTAGAGACTAATTTGTTGTTTAAGTTTTTCCAGTTACAGACTAACTCAGCTACCCCTCTGAAGCTTTTGACACTAGAGAAAGGGATGATGGATCAATTCAGCACCTCCTGGATGGTGAGTCATCCAAGCACATCAAGAGAGCACTCACCCATCAAGCATTAAATACGGTTTCTAATGAAATGCATCTCTGCTGTCAGCATTCCCATCTGATCTTAAAAACAAAGAAAAACTATTCTTCTAAAGCAAAAATTGACATTTGGGAAGGCTGAGTCACTACTTCTAGTAGTAAAACTGCCACCCAGGAGATTAAAAATCTAACCACAAAAATATCAGTTCAGAGTACTAGGATATAAAGTGGTAAATTGCTTTCAAATCTCCCATCAAAAGAAAGTTAAAAATCCATCCAGAGAGGAGTGCTTAGGCCATTTTAACATTTTACAAGACCAGAAGTTAAATGTTTAAATAGCTTTATGTTTTGTATATTTTAATGTTGTTTGTGATAATTTAGAATTATAGCAAAGGCAATCAATGTTGAATGTAACAGATCGCTTCATAATGTCACAAACATTAAGCACTTTCCTGCTTCAAATTTAGTTCAGTTTGCTAATGTGTGAAATAATTGATTTTTAAAAATTCAAGTGATTGACTGTAACCCCAAAATTGCAGTTTTAAAAATTCTCAATCGTCAGATTTTTTTTAATATGCATTAGATAATTGTCCCTTGTCTCTAGAGATTGTTAAGATTGGGAATAACTCGGAATAAATGAGCAACAGGAAAAAACGAGCATCTTAAATCCACACTTAAGCCCTGTTCTTGCTCACAATCAATATGAAGGCCTCGCTTTAGACTATCGAGCTTTGCACTGGTTTATCAGCGCCAAGAATGAAATCACTCAGTAGCAGTGTCCCTATCCTTTGTGCTGCAGAAGCTGTTCCTTGGCAACCTATGCAGACAATCAAGTTACCACGGAAACACGAAAGACTAATTTATAAAAAAAAACCTATGAAACAAAGAAACTCTGAAGACAACACTAACTGCACAGGGTAACTCTATTCTGTATCATTTTCTATTGAATTTCTATCAGTAGACATGACAAAATACTCCCAACATAAGCTATGATAAAATTGAGTTTCCAGAACACTAACATTTCCACACACAAAAGCAAGTTGCCACCTCCTTTTTTGTGATAAGGTAGCTAATGCATCTAAAGATCAGGAAAGCTGCTCTTTCATTTTTCCATTCTACATAAATATTCCCTTCCTTTAAAAAGAATTTCTTATTCAGAGATGGACTTTAACGTAATAACTTGTGGTAGAAATGTTACCACCACAAAAAGCCCTACTCTGGCTGTCAATTACACAATGACTAATAGATAAAT
Source organism: Pelochelys cantorii (assembly GCA_032595735.1). Taxonomy (NCBI): domain Eukaryota; kingdom Metazoa; phylum Chordata; order Testudines; family Trionychidae; genus Pelochelys; species Pelochelys cantorii. The sequence continues at coordinate 54,017,984 of CM064326.1, forward strand.
TCTTATTTAATTTGAAAAAATATTGCCTACCATAGCAAGGTTTCATATTGAAACCATCATTTCAATATGCATCACTAAAATAATTTTGCAAGCAATTTTTATTAACATTTTAAATTCACAACATACAAGCATATGTGCTATGTTTGAGTACTCAGAAAGCATGAAGACTGTGACTTAACAGACCAATCAGCACATCAACAGTATCACACCCAAATTATTCAGAAAATAGTTTGTTCTACTGTGTGGAATAAACTAAGCACACTTACACATTTTGAAGGCTAAATATATGGAACTCAAGATTTGCTTTTGAGTTTAGCTGCTCTTCTCAATTGGGAAACACTTATATAAAACAATTCCTTGTGAGATGTTCAGTGAGTTGTAAACACTGGTATTCTCACTCACACAACTTATTGGTGTCACCATGTTTGCCAGGCCTGAAAAAATGGAATGGAAAAGTAGACAAAGGAGAACAACCATCTCGTATCCACTAATGGTATTTTTTGTGAAGTCTCTGGCGGGGGGAAGGGGGGTGGGCGCGGAGTTGGGTGTATAAATTAAACCACTTACCTTGCAGCTTTAATTTACAAGCCTGGCTAAAAGGCAAGCAATGCTCACCAGGTTCTACTAACATTGACAGGAATACTGGAATCAAAGTTCTGAGAGGGACAAAAAGTTACTCAAAATATTTTCTCCAGTGTATTAGTCGTAAATATCTCATTACTAAACTAGCATTCTTCAATCCCCACAAATACTAGTACATAAAGTTGCTTATTAAAAGAATCTGATGAAAAAAAAAAAAAAGAAAGTTAGCAGCAGGTCACTGGGCTTCTAAAGCTTGAGGATTTATCATCATCTCAACTACTGTCATCTGTTGGACCTCTACATAATTGACACTAGCCTCTGCAGAAATTCCTTACTATATTGAACAATTTCATTACTGCCGTGCATATTTGTGTTTGTACCACAAAGGTTTTTCCTGGGACATTCAGAGGGCACTTGTTCTCCTGCACTACCAAATTCAAACAATTAAGTGCATTTAGGTTACCATTAGAGAAACCTGGAGAACAGAAAGCAACAGTCAGAACACAATATGAACAGACTTCCCGAGCCCCATGCTATCAGAACCCATATTAACAGAGGTCAGAGATTCAATGAATGTCAATCTTGCTCATCATGTGTTATTCACAGTGCAAATGTTTGTGTATTCAAATGGCAGAAAAAAAAAAACCATCTTTGACTACCTTTAAAGCTGACAGTGAAAGACTTCTGCATCACCCAGTTATACTGCTCAGGCTGTGTGTTGGAGGCATCAAGCTGTTACTCATTTCTCAGTTTTCAAAAGAGAAATGGCCTAACATTATATAGCACAAGATATTGATCATCATCAGCTGTTATATGTATATTTGGTTATTCAGGAAAGGCTTATGAACTTTCACACAATTCATGAAGTGTAAGATAGTGGTGGAATATTTCTATCTCTAGGTTATATATCCCTGATTGATAAAAATGGGACTCTTTCTGATAGGACTTGGGGGGGGGCGGGGAGAAGCCTGTCATTGCTGGTGTGGCAGGGAGACAACAGGTTCCCCTCACTCACTCCAAACATTTACACGAGAGGCCTAGTGACAGCCCTGTCCAGGCCCCTATGGCCTGGTGTGCACAGCCCTGTAGGAACCCTGATCCCAGATCTGGTTCAGGGAGACATGCTGCCTGCCCCACGCTGCTGCTTTGGTGCTGCCAGCTAGTGCAGCAGGAAGACAGATACCAGCAAAATAGCTAGGTGCACCACTCCAAAGCTTTGTGGGGCTGGAGCTGCAGGGAAAGCAGGGCTGGTGCTCTGGGGCAAGGTGAGCACAGGCAGGGGCACCTATGCCTAACTTTCCCAGCCTCAGTGGGCACCAAGCCCATTCCTGGGGTGCTAGAATGCCCCCAGGAATCCCTTGTAGGGTAAGAGATTTACTGCCAACTCTGGCAGCACCTGGCTTGTGGCATTCAACAGGGTACAGCACACTTGGGGCCAGTGGTTGGGGCTGGGTGGCAAGGATACAACAATGAAACAACATTAAATCAGGAAGATGTTAAGGGAAGAGTTACTGTATACTCATCTATTGTCTAATTTTGTTCTTTGCTATAGTTTCAATCAGTTTGCCCAGTAGTGAGGCCAGGCTTCTCTGCCTGTAATTAATGGGATTATCTCTGGAGCCCTTTTTAAAATTTGGCATCACATACGCTAGCCTCCAGTCATTAGGTACAGAAGCTGATTTAAAGGACAGGTTGCAAACTACAGTTAGCAGTTCTCCAATTTCACATCTGAGTTCCTTCAGAACTCTTGGGTGAATGCCATCTGGTGTTGGTGACTTGTTACTGTTTGTTAATTTGTTCCAAAACCTCCTCAAAATGACACCTCAATCTGGGACAGTTGCTCAGATTTGTCACCTAAAAGGAATGGCTCAAGATTGGGAAATCTCTCACCTCTGCATTCATGCAGACAGATGCAAAAAAAAACCATTTTGTTTCTCCTTGGTGGGCTTATCCTTGAGTGCTCCTTTAGCACCTTGATTGTCCAGTGGCCCATTGTCATTTAGTAGGCTTCCTGCTTCTGATGTATTTTTTTAAAAAGTTACTATTATTTTAGTCTTTGGCTAGCTGTTATTCAAATTCTTTTCTGGCCTTCCTAATTATATTTTTACACTTCATTTGTCAGAGTTTATGCGCCTTTCTATTTTCCTCACTAGGATTGGACTTTCACTTTTTAAACAATGCGTCTGTCTGTCCCTCTCTCTGGCACTTTTTTGGTTCTCTTGTAATATTTTTTAAGTGGGGGTTTAAATTGAACCTCTGATGATGATGATGATGATATTGATATTTTAAAAGTTTCCATGCATCTTGAAGGGATTTCACTTTTGGCACAGTACCTCTTAATTTCTGTTTAACTAACCTCCTCATTTTCGTGCAGTCTCCCTTTCTGAAGTTAAATGCCACAGTGTTGGGTTGCTGTGGTGTTTTTCCCACAACAGGGATGTTAAACGACATTATATTATGGTCACTATTACTAAGCAGTTCAGCCCCCCCCCCCCCCCCACACACACACACCTCCCCCCCCCCCCACACACACACACCTCTCTTGAACCAGACCCTGTACTCCACTTAGAACTAAATCAGGAATTGCCTCTCTCCTTGTGGGTTCCATAACTAGCTGCTCCAAGCAGCATGGTCTTCCATCCTGAGGTGACATGTACCTAGTCAATAAGAGGATAGTTGAAATCCCCCATTATTACTGAGGTCTTTTTATTTTTATATCTTCTCTAATTTCCCTGAACATTTCAGTCAGTCACAATCACCATCCTCGTCAGATGATCGGTAATATATCCCTGGTGCTATATTCTTATTGTTAAAGCATGCAGTTACAGTTCTAGGATACAGAGATTCTCTGATACAGTTTGATTCATTTAAGATTTGTACTTAATTTTATTCTATGCTTTCTGTAAACATACAGTGCCACTCCCTACCAACACAGCCTATTGTGTCTTTCCAATATATTTCATACTCTGGTATTACTGTAGCATATTCATTATCCTCATTCCATCAACTCTACTATATCAATATCCTCATTTAATGAAAGGCACTCTACTTCATCTATCTTCTTAGTTACAAATGCTAGAAGTCTAAATAATAAATACTTGCTTACAAAAATCAGGCATAATACATAGGTGTTATAGACCATTACTGAAAAATTGCTTACTGTCTCATTTTACCATATAATTATAAAATAAGTCAATTGGGATATAAATCTTGTACTAACATTGCAATGTGTAGTCTACTACAGGGTGGTCGACTCACAAGCGGCTCTTCAAAGAAAAAATTGCAGCTCCCACACCTGCAGTTCTGAAAGGGGCAGTGTGGCAAAGTGAAAGCAAGGGTTCCGTGAAGAGCTGACACTCCCCGCCCTTTCTGAAAGAGCCAGAGCTGCGGCATCCCATGCAGACTTCAAAACGGCAGCCTTAAAAGGGCAACGCCTGCTCTGCTCTTAATTTTTTCTTTTTTTTGCTCGATCAAACACGGCAGCTGGGGTTGGGACTTTTTTTCCTCTCCTTGGCTCTTTGCGCTGCATCCACCACTATTTTGGCTCTTCGTCTATAATGGGTTGGCCACCCCGATCTATTAGAATCATAGACTACTAGAACTGGAAGGGACATCAACTCCAGTACCCTGCCCTCAAGACAGGATCAAGCACTGTCTAAATCATCCCTGACAGATGTCTATCTAACCTGCTCTTAAATGTCTGCAGAGATGGAGATTGCACAACCTCCCTAGGCAATTTATTCCAGTGTTTAACCACCCTGACAGTTAGGAAGTTTTTCCTATTGTCCAACCTAAACCTCCCATCCTGCAATTTAAGCCCATTGTTTCTTGTCCTATCAGAGGCCAAAGAGAACAATTTCTCTCCTTCTTCCCTTGTGACACCCTTTTAGATACCTGAAAACTGCTATCACGTCCCCCCTCAGTCTTCTTTCCAAACCTCAACAAGTCCAGTTCTTTCAGTCTTCCCTCATAGGTCATCTTTTCTAGATCTTTAATGATTTTTATTACTCTGCTCTGGACCTTCAATTTCTCCACTTCTTTCTTGAAATGTGGTGCCCAGAACTGGACAGAAGACTCCCAACTGAGAGCTAATAGCACTGAGTAGAGCAGAAGAATGACTTCTCGGGTCTTGCTCACAGCATTCCAGTTAATACATCCCAGAATCATGTTTGTTTGGTTTTTTTGGTGCAACAATGTCACACTGTTGACTCATATTTAAGGTTGTGGTCCACCACCACCCCTAGATCCCTTTCTGGCAGTACTCCTTCCTAGATAATCACTTCCCATGGTGTAGGTGTGAAACTGATTATTCCTTCCTAAGTGGAGTACTTTGCATTTGTCCTGTCCAAAGAACCACATTTCAAGAAACAAGTGGAGAAAGTGGAAGAGGTCCAGAGAAGAGCAACAAAAATCATTAAAGGTCTAGAAAACATGAGCTGTGAGGGAAGGCTGAAAGAATTGGGCTTGTTTGTGTATTTTATGTAATGTCTCATTTAAACAAAGAAACACAAATGACAAGTTGTTTCTTCTGCACCCCCCCCCCCCATTTACATAATATTAGGACCAAACAAATTACTGATATTTTTGTTAGTCTCTAAGGTGCTACAGGAATACTCTTTTTTTTTTTTTTTAAAAAGGGGGTTGAGTGGCCTTCCTGCACAAGGGAAACTCACCCAAAGAGAGTTACAGGAGGAATGTGTCAAGTATCAGAGGGGTAGCCGTGTTAGTCTGTGTCCGCAAAATCAACAAGTAGTCCTGTAGCACCTTAGAGACTAACAGATGTACTGGAGCATAAGCTTTCATGGGCAAAGACCCACTTCGTCAGATGCATGCATCTGACGAAGTGGGTTTTGGCCCACGAAAGCTTATGCTCCAGTACATCTGTTAGTCTATAAGGTACTCCAGGAGGAATATGGGAATTTGTATTTTTTTTGAAGTGGGATTTATTAAAGGGGAGCAGTAAGATCTTAATTTTTGGGGGGGGCAGGTGGAGTTTTTTGGGAGGGGAAGAGGCTCACAAAGAGGCAATGAATTCCAGATAAAAAGCAGCAGTACCTATGAAAAAATAAACTCTACCAAAAGTGATTTGCAACAAAACAGTAGATATGAACAAGATAGCATAGCAAGCATCTGTGGGATTACACAGTTATAAAATGTTTACGCCGTTTTAAAATTTTCTAGGGATTTTTTCCGTTGTCTCTAAATTTCTAAATCAAACTTCTAAAAATAATTTAGAGACAAACCAGGAACCAAAAAAAGGCAGCAGAATATACATGAGTTATGACAAATGTCTGGAACTAGTGATGCGACAAATATTCAATCCTTGATACATGCCTTATCATAACTGCTGCAGTTCTCAATTCAAGTGAATGCAAAAATGATACATGATCTAGCCACAACATACGGCAGATTAAAGTACTTTCAGGAACAACAAGAGTTGTCCTGGACATGCTAAAAGACAGATGAGATCCAAAGAATATGGTTTAATTAGGCCACAAACTTTATTACCCAATACGTCTGGGAACTGACCACAATTGTTCATATGGCATAGGTAATTATTCCTTCCTATTGTAGAGGGCTGCTATCTGCCCCCTACCCAGTTGCTGGGATACCACAAGCCTGTCCTCATACAAGGGTCAAAGGGCTGAGGAAAGGGGACTGGTCTTCCTGCTGTTGTGGGCATTTTGAGCCCCAGCGCTATTCCCCATCTTCCTTGGTTCCCCCTTCACCCCCAGTTTATTGGGGAAACAGCCACCCTATGGAATGAGTGCCTGTACTGGACACCTGCCACCTCCTAACTTGCGACACCTTGTGCCTTATCTTCTGATCATCCGCAGTGGGTCCTTGAGCTTTTGTGGGAAAGGCGGACAAAATCCAGCCTGTCCTGGCCAATCTGACAGTGAATATAACATTCTTTTCAGGACTCGAGATGCAAAAATGCCACAAACACAAAATATCTTTTTACTCTAATCCCAGGGGTGGAAGAGTCAGAACTGCCAAAATTTGCATGAGAGAAAGCACAGGCTGAAGAGGCAAGTTGTACAGCCTTCCCCAGGAGCACGTGGGCTAATGCAGGGGTGGGCAAAAGGGCCTCCGCAGGCCGGATCTGGCCTGCCAAGTAGGTGGATCTGGCCTGCGGAGGCCCTGCTGCTCCCCCGCCTCCAGGCCAATTAAGGCCTGGGGAGCATGCAAAGCCTTCTCCACTATGCCCCCACCCTGCAAGCAGCATGCAGCGCTTTGAAGTGTTGCGCGCTGCTCACAGGGCAGGGACGGAGCAGAGAAGGCTTTGGGCGCTCTCCCGCCCCCACGCCTTAATTGGCCTGGGGATGGGGGAGTGGGCAAAGCCTCCTCCCGCCCTGCCAGCAGCACATGGCCCTTTGAAGCACTGCGTGCTGCTCACAGGGTGGGGGGAGAGCGGAGAAGGCTTTGTACGCTCCTCCACCGCGAGGTCAATCAGGGCCTGGGGGCAGGGGAGCTGTGTGAAGCTTCCTTCACCCTGCCTCTGCCCTGAGAGGAGCCCACACTCCCCTACCCCAAGTCTGATTGACCTGGGGGTGGGGGAGTGTGCCAAGCCTCTTCTAGGGCATGGGTGCCTAGTGGGAAGGGGGGGCAAAGGGGCTCCCCCACCCCCAGACCAATCATGGTCTGGGGGTGGGGTAGCCCCACTCCTTCCTGTTTAGGCCCCACCCCTTCCAGGGTGGCCCCCGGGCAAAAGTTATTGCCCTCCCTTGGGCTAATTGCTTATTCCAGCCCCACTAGCCTTCCCCAGTGCTGCAGCCATTCCCTCCCAACTCCCAAAGGAATGGGGACCCTTAAAGGAGCACTACTCTTTGTTGGGACAGCCCAGAAAAAGTCTCTCACCTTGAGATTCAGAGAGTTACATTCCATTAGAAAAGTTGGCTACATGGGCTTCTACCCAACTGTGGCTTAACTCTTCAAATCAAAGACATGCTATTGTGGCTATTCCATAAAATGCCCCCAATCTTTTCTGGTTTGGCAGCTTTAAGGAAAAAAAAAAAATCACTGTTTAACTCAGTCAACAAATTAAAAAAAAAAAAAAAAGTCAGACTGAGACAGGACTCTTTTCACTTAGTGAGTAAGTACAACTTATACAGTTTTAAGCTCTAAGATTCAGAATAGTTTGCACAGAAGTCTCACAGATTGGGCATTCAATAGAAAAAAAACCCAAATCCTCATAAACCACCAAGACAGGATGGCCAACAACCCTTAGGATTTTACTTTTATCTTGTTTTTATTTAAATAGGAATTTTACTTTTCATGAAGTCCAACTCTGCTTTCCAAGCCTTCTCTTTCACTAGTTCTTTTAGCAGCCCACCACACTCCCCCCTTCCCCCCAAAAACACCAAACTTTTCTGGCAATTTCACACTCCTCCTGTTTGCATTTTTATTATTCATGAACTACTGTAGCCTGCTGTGCAGACTGAGTCCTTACAGACTTCCTCATTTCCTATCTGTAACTTTAGGAGCTCAGTCCCATTGGGAAAGCCTGATGAACTTCCTCAGCAGTTAGTTGTCATCCGGAGGGAACAGTTTCTTAGAACAGAACTGTTGGCCCTTGTTAAAATGTTTATAGAAAATAAACTTAGCATAATGTACAAATTGCAAAAACTGGAATGGAATTGTTTCTACTGAGAAGGGCATGAAAAAAATTTAGCACCCATGCCATTAATAGTTGTACCAGGAATGGATGACTAAAAAGATGCATTAGTTTAAAAAAAAAATCTGAAGCCCTATTTCATAGCATTCCTTTCTACATACAGAAAGATGGGAGCATTTTTAGCCTACAGGTAATTGTATTAATTAGTTACTAAATCCAATTGGGTCTGCACAGGGGGAAAATGTCAACGGGCACCGAGAACAGCAGGGGGGTCAGAACACAGTCAGAAGAGATTATGTCAAGTAACACTTGCTACAGGATTTAACATAATAGTTTAAAGCTTAAAAAAGAAAAAACTCATAGGGCACATAAGTCTAGGAGTTCACAGAACGTACTAACTTGGTGATGTACAAGGAAAATTCAAGGACTAAATAATACCAGAATGGTCTCCACAACTTTAGGATCCAGTCCTATTCCCACTGAAGTCCATAGGATCCAACCCTTACAGAATAGTAATAGAGATGTAGCCGTGTTAAGATAGAGGTGATAATTGGGGAAGCTAATATCATTAGCTCACAGACATTAACCTCCCCCCGCCATTCCCCCTCTGTTCTGAAATTTGATTTGTCCTTTTTATGTGTGTTCACTTCTTTTGATTGTATCCCTTTGGTATAGATGGTCATGCCAATTTTCTTCCACAATTTGATCTGAGGGTCTGGCCCACAAAAGCTCATCACCTAATAAACCATCTTGTTAGTCTTTAAAGTGCTGCATAGTCCTGTCTTTTGTTTCAACCCTTACAGAGTGATGATATTGCATGCACAGAGTAAGGTGACAGAGGTGTACTTCTGAAACGGACATGCATGGCAGATTTAATTTAGAAACAATCATTCCAAGAGAGAGTATAGTGTCTGGGATTCCAAGATATACAACGACCACTATTCTACGTAACTCTGATTGGATTGTGTATGGCTATAATCTCTGACATCATCCAACTCCAACCTCTAGGGTTTAGAGCTGTGCTAACTAAACCAAACACAAGTTTCACTATATTTACCAAAATGCCTTCTAGTGCATTTGAAACATCATGGATTCACCACAATTCAGTCTTCATCTTTATTCACAGCAAAAATAGATCAATCTTCCCAGTGTTGTCCAGCCAATGTGCTTAAATTCCATAGACCCAATAAGCCCCGTTTTCAACAGTGCTTAGATTGCTGGGAGCTGAAGTCTTCTGAAAATCTGGTGTCACCTAAATTTTCTCCACACACAGATTTTTAAAAATATCCACATTTACACTGAGTGAATGTATGCCTTTGTCCTTCACCAATGTGAGTCTTTTTACTTTAGTCTCCTGCAGCTATATAAGATGGTGCAGTGCCAAAACATTTCACATGCAGACATCAATACACTGTCTACTATCCCAGACAATTGCTCAAGGCTACCAATTATCAGACTATTAAAAAGCAGAAAACAGTTTTATTGTAAAGTTACAAAAAGAGAGCCCTCCATTTTCTGAGGCATCACCAAAATGGCCTTCAACTCTGTTGAGATAGAAAAGTAGTATGAAATAATAGTACATACTCCTTTATTTATTCCTGTCACTGCAAATTCTCTTTGACTGCCACATTCCTACAATCACTCACTCACAGACTTATCTTTACTATTAAGAAATTAATGAGGTTATTGACAACATTAAGTATGTGCATAGTGTGTGTAAGACCACACCAGTGGCTGAAGGGTGTTGAAAAATACAACTAATCAACAGTACATAGCCTAACAGTTTTGAATTATTGCTCTCCCAGGCAAGTCAATTTTTATTAAACTATTCACCAGCTAGTTACTGGTGACATCATAACATGAACCTATGAACCTAGAAAAAAAACCCACTAACATAGGATACACACAGCAGCACATTCAAGAGCAGAAGAGCTCTCTCGATACAGGAATGGGGCCTAATATTTTTTTTTAGTGCAAAATACAAATTTTTCTAATTCTCTCATGAAAAAAGCATAACAAAAAGTGCCCAGAGGATTTCCACACTGGAAAGTGCAGTGATCAAAATAATAAAAAAGTAAGTTGCAGATTAGGTGGATAAAGATGGATAAGCTTAGTTCTTTCTTCTTTTGGGGTCACTATTAATGATTTAATTTTAGGTCCGTGAAGAGGAAGGAAAATACAAGACAAGAAGAGAAGACTACACATTAACAAAAGATCCCCTGCCATTTTGATAGACCTATTGTTATTTGTACACACAAAGAAAACTAGCACTTGAAAACTTTGAGGAGGGGGAGGGGAAAAACTAACTACATAGAACAAACTAGACAGGAAGTCTGACAGCCTTTAAGAACACACAGAATATATCTTAAAAATGCCAGGGTAATTTTCAGGCTTCAAACACGAGTAGTCCTGTAGCATCTTAAAGACTAACAAAAATATATTAGTATCATGAACTTACCTGAAGAAGTGGGTTTTGCCCACAAATATTACATATTTTTGTTAGTCTCGAAGGTGCTACAGAACTACTCATTGTTTTTAAAAAAATGGGATCATGAGCTTTCTTGGGTAAAACAGACTAATATGGCTACCCTTAAGACTTTTTTCAGGCTTCAGAAGGTCTCCTTAAGTCACATTATTCACCACAGTATACTCATGTGATTTTTTTAGGGGTGAGGATCAAACACTTGAAAAAACTACTTCCATTTTAGATATTATGAAAGATCTAAGTCTGATAAAGAATAAACAGTCTTTGTGCTTCCCAGAATCATATGTCATTCAGTATATATATGCCAACTGTTCAATATCCAGTAAGTTTGTTTCAATTTTTCAGTAACAATTAAACCATGTCATGCAAAGAGTTAATAATATCACTGGTGGTGAGGGTAGGACCACCTAGATTTTGACCTTGGGTGGTTTCTTTTATGTACTTGTTAATTCATTTTTCTAACCACAGGTCTGGGAAGCAACTACACATAAGAAATAAAAGTTTTCAGCAACACTCCACATCACCTTTTGTTATGTGCCTTCAAATTTAAAAAAAAGGTATCCTAATATGGAAAGAAGGCATTTATTCTTAACAGTTCTCAAAACTCTTAAAGTTGCCAAACAGGCTAGTTTCTATGAAGAACCATCTGTCACACTTAGGAAATATGAGGGACTATACTTAAGAGTTAGAAATGGCTCAGGTTTGTGTGTCTTGTGTTTAAAAAAATAAATAAATAAAATAAAGATTCCCTGACAAGAACCAGATGCCCTTATAGTACAACACACCTTTACACATTTCATGTTATGTTCATCTGCAAACCCTCAGTGTGGTTCAAATAATAACAGTTTCTCTTTGAACAGGAAAGAGAAAGACGACCGTATTCTCTTAATTTTCCAAAGTAAGTATACAGTTCATAAGACATGCTAATTAGCAGCCTTGGAAACTCCTATTGTGAGAAATGGGGCAACACAACTGTCAGCGTTAGTTTAACAGAGAACCAAAATGAAACAAATGAACACACGCTCCCTGTTTTCAATTAGGAATAGGCATCTGTCTACTCCTTTAAAAGAGGCACCCAATTTTTTAAAATTTTAACAATTAAATTGATTAACCAATGTCATAAACATATCACCAAACCAATACAGCCTTCTGAAGCCAGAAGGGGAAGTCAGCTCATTCACCATATTTCTGTTTTCACAGTATGATGCTCTCAATTGCCAAAGAGCCTTCTAGAATCCTCCAATGGCACATCCTGACCTTTTTCTGTAATGTGAAGCTTCTCCCAGCATGAAGAAATCATAGCATATATTTAGAAGTGAAGTCCCACTCTTCTTCAGGAAAGATTATTAAATTCTTCAAGGCCCTTCACTGATTATCCACACACTACCTATCATTTTAGTGCTTTATAAAGATGTCAAGTCCCACCTCTAACCAGCCCACAGTGTCTTTGGCCTTTGTCCCTTACTTATGATTTTCAAACAAGCACCTTTGGGCTTTCTCCCACGCAGCCTTTCATGCTAAGGAGGAGCTCCCCATCCACAAAGCTACCTCTTTATCCTTCTTCAAATGCCTCAAGAAGCTGATGTGATGCCTGCAAAAAAGTGACAACTGTTAAGTCACTGGTATCCTGTGACAACTCCTACCATGAAGGCCAAAATGGCCTTCTTGTTTCATTTGGCTAATAAAACAAAAGACTGTGCAGATCAATGCAGAAATATTGAGAAGCAAAATGAAACAAGGTCTTATATGCAACACAAGGGCATTTTTCGGTCTATAATTTAATCATTGCATCTAATCAGTTCTAAAATTTCAGAAAATGTTCTAGGGCATCAGCGGGCAGAATGGTCTCTATGTATTTGAGTGAAAAATCTAAGAGCTGAAAATGACACAAGGATCACAACAGAGCCTGACATCTGGTTAGCATTCCCAGAAGCTCCTGGAGAGAATTACAGGATTGATCAAAGAGCTGATTGATGGCTACCAATAGCACCTTCCACCATTACAATACCTCTTTTTCAGCTCTGACCAGTCTCCCAATAGAGTTTAAAAATATTCATTCTGAAGGACTTACTTCTGCCTGAGAAAGAAAGGGGAGGGAAGGAGACACAGAGCATCTGCTACAGAAAAAGAAGAAATTCAGGGACTTCCCGCAGCCTGTGTAAATAAAGTAGATGGGATACACAGGGAAATTCTGAGGGGAAATCACAAGAATGCCAATGTCCCTAACACACGCAATAAATTCAGTGTGGAGAAGCAATGAAATCTGTGACCCTCTAGTACTCATTCCACTACACATTATGAAAACTCTTTGAGGCAGCGAATGTCCCTGCTTCAGGCTTCTAGATGCTACCACACCAATACATCTTTCAAACAGCTCTAGCACAAGAAATGAAAAAGTGTGTCAGTCCTAACCAAGAGTAGCCAGCTCAGTCTAGTTTTGGTTTCTTAATTGAAAATAACAAGATTAGACTAGCTATAAAATCTGAAGTAGATCCCTAGCTGAGCACCATTCACTCAAAATCTGGCATCTCTAAAATTTTAAAAGCTACCATTCAAATAGTGCATCTCTGGAAACATGTTACAGAATAGTTATTGCCTCAATATTAAGCAAGATAGGCAAAACTGTTCAACTGGGGGTGAACAAAACAAGGTAAAGGAAAAGTACCTTCTTCATTCGTGTCTGGTTGCAGATGTACAGTGACAGACAGAAAGTCTCCATCCAACAATAAGACTCTTGTTAATGACCTTTGTGGATGGGCAATTCATATGTGCGCCTTTCATAATCTGATGGGTTTTTAGGGGGGAAAAGGAAATACTGTGCAGAAAGAATTTCTGGTCTAACTTTTGGAAGAATAATCTTAAGAGCCTTACTTTCTTAATTACTTTTTTTGGCTCAAGGAGCTTTACGATTTTGCTGGGTTTTTTAAAAATTAGATTTTCTTTTAATCACTAATCTCAGATTTATTAGGTTTAGCTGCATAGTGCAGGGATGAGGTTAGGTTTTCTAGATCCTTTGCAACTCCCAGCAAGATCTGCTAATGGGGTCTTCAACTGTATGTACTACTGAAAACGTTTTGGCTTTATCATGGATTTTCTCCCAGTAAACATTCACAATGTGAACTTAGCAATAAAGTAATCCATTATCATGCTCCTAATGCCATATTGGAGAAAAGAATTTTGGCAAAGTAAATAGAACAACTGCCTAGCCCGGGAATGGGGAAAATCAATAACTTCCCCTTATACAGAGGTGACAAAGTTGTTCCTGCTGAGCGCAATAGCATTGATTTCCCTTTCTACTAGAACGATGCTTTATTCTCTCTGCAGACAGACAGTGGGGCATGATTTTGTCCTTCTTACTAAAGGTTAGGCAGCAGACTATATTAGTTCAATAGAACACACTAGGAAGAGAAGGGCACCTTTGTCAGGGCACCCGTCTGAAGAGGGCTGCTGAAGCTACAAGGTTTATTGGCTAAGGACTGGGCACAGAATCTGAGAGAAACAGTTGATTTGAACTCATTTCATGTGTCACTGCTTGACAAGGAATCCAGCTGACCTGTAATATCACATTTAGAAACATCCAAGTCTTCTTCTGTACATCAACTAACCAGTCCTATTTCAGACTTCTGATTGCAGAAGAAGGAACAAGGTTTTGTTTTTAAAGAAGATAGTTTGACTAGGGTCCTGCAGAGTTTTGGCTTGTTTTTCTGAAGGGTGTGGATGGTAGAATAAAATGGATATGAGAGATCACAACAACACTTCCCTTAAGGCAAGTTTAAAAATAAGCTTTAAAAAACTTTAAGTGAGAAAAGACACATTAGATTGCTGCCCCTGCAGATTGAAATCCTCAACCGTGCTACAGCATTTACACAGTGCTTTATAAAACAGAGTGCTGTGCAAACATTGCCCCCCCCCCCCCACACACACACACACCCACCATCCCTGTGAGATGAGCAGGTGCAACATTTTTAAAATAGGTATAAACAGAAGTTATCAAGAAATTAAGACACTACTTGTTCAAGGTCACAAAGCAAGTTGTTTGGCAAAGCCAGAGCTCAGGAGTTCAATGCCCAACCTCTTGCTCAACTTTAGGCAAGTTAGGTTGACCCAGTTACATTGCTCAGGGGTGCAAATCCACATCCCTGAGCAATGCAATTAGACCCAACACACCTGGTGTAACCAGTACTAGGCTGATGGAAGAATTCATCCATGAATCTAGTTATCCCTAAGAGGTGGATTAACTACAGTGATGGAAGAACCTCCTCTGTCACAGCAGCAATGCTACAGTGTAGACATTTACAGCAGCTGTGCCACTGTAGAAGTAGACATTCTTAGTCTATGCTGCCTTGTGTCACAAAACTAGTACCCCATGGACAGCAGTTCTGCTAGGTTCCTCACGCATACACTTCAACCTGCAAGTGAATTAGTTGCAAAATGGATATTTCAGATGCACTCCCTTAAACAAACCAGGAACTGGACTTCTATCACCAAGAAGCGCTACATGGAGGTTACTGAACATTAACCTGCAGATGGGAATGGCTTTTAGTCACTACTGACTTGGCCCCTATTTGAACTGGTATTTGAGGTAAAATATTGTTTTCCATTCCCATCCCCTGAAGTCTCCTTGTCTTTCAGCTTTTCATTTCTGACATCCAGTTTTTCTTCTCTATACGGTCTCAGAATTACTAACTTTAGAAACATTTCATGCAGAATATTTAGCATCTTTTTTCTTCTGTACATAGGATTTTTGAAGATGGCAAGAGTTGTGCTATTGTTCAGTGTCTACTTCTTATATGCTGAACTGGTTAGTGTCTCAAGATAGAAATCTTCCCAATCTACTCTCCCACAATCTTGGCAGCTACAGACATACTTACATGAAAAAAAATATTTGGACACTCACTATTGCAAGAGAGAAAAAGACTTTAAATGCAATGGTTTATTCTGCTTTGTTTTATCCCCACATTTTGCACCTGTCTGTCCTCAGTGTAAAATACCAAAATCTTCCCTTGTTTACTTGGAGCCATCATTACGGTGTGACCAGAGATGATTAGAGTAATTTGTCTGTCCTCCAGCAAGTTTATTACCTCTTCAATTTTTTTATCATCTATTTAAGTACTGGATTGTAATCAAAAGAAAGCACAGAGCACTAGGACACACTGCACAGAATGGAGTTATCATTTATATTTACTTGGTCAAAAAGGCCTCTAGAACTTGAACAATGTCTTACTCAGGTTACAGTTAGCAGAAACAGTTAGCTTGACTATGAATTATTTTAGAATGGTTAAGAAGGAGCTCCTCAGACCACATGGAAAAGACTCCTTAACAAATTTGGGAACCACAGATCAGACCTGACATCCCTTTCTGTCCAAGTGGGTGGGAAGTTTCCCTTTTTATTGAACTTGTAACCTCGTCTTTACAATAGGATAGTTTAGACTATGAAATTACAGGATTCAAAAATAAAAAAAGTTACATTTCCATATCAAATGTATTATGTTGTATTGGAGAGTGTGTCCTCATTGTTAAAATTACTGGACACTAGGAACAAGGATTCATAATGCTGTTACAGAAAATAAAAGATAGGTTAAAGAAATTAGTTCAACATTCTTTTGTATCATATTCTGGCTGACACATTTTCAAAGTCAGTGCTGAAAATCTGATGTGTAGCAGATTCAGATCTACAAACATGCATAAATAACAAAACCATCCATTGAGGCAAAGTGTCAAACTTCCTGAAAAGATCTTCTACTAAAATTATGCTTTTGTATTAAACAGTATGCCCAAGCCTCTAACTTAAAAGTTTACAGTAACTTTCGGAAGAACAGCAATCAAGTGACCATATCAATTACATAAAGTGATGACAAGACTTATTTGCATTTGAGGCAAAGGGACATGTTACTCGAGATTATTAGGATGAAATCTATTACCTGTTTTCCATCCAGCGTGTACAGGCGTTTAACCACTCCTGAATCCAGCTTGATGGCATCAGTTATGTCAGTAAGAACCTGTTCAAATGAATGTGCTGTCTTCTTATTCAGCAGGATTCGGACTGCTTTACGTGGTTTCACACCACTCCTGATGATGGTGACCAGTTTAGGCCTAATGAAATCCTTATTCTCTCTTGCATCTGAAGGACTTCCTTTGGCCGTGGCAAGAGATGGCACCGTACGGGAAGTGGAGGTTGTCTTAACATTCACTGACCAATTTGGGTTTACATTCTTTGTGTAGTCCAGTTTTTTGAAGGGTTCTATTGAACCACACACATAGCTCTCCCCTGAAGGTAAAAAAGAAAAACAAACATCAGACCAGTAAGTCAGATGAACATAAGACTTTTCAAAAACTCCTGTTCTTGCCATGTCCTATTTTTGATCCACCCTGTATCAGTCATGTCTTTTCTCTCTTCATCTTCTAAGAGGTTGCATCTTTCAAAGACGATACTATGATCTACACCTTGCCACCTACTAATAGCATTTTATATATCATATATAAAAAAAATAAAACACACACTGAATTAAAGCAGTCGTTCTCTTGTATGCAAGATCTTCAAAAGTTTCGCTCACCCCCAGCACACTTTAAATACTGTATTGCTGCTGTTTAACAGATACACAACAACCGGAGTTTCTCCAATCCAACAAATTAGAGCAGTTCCCTGATTTAGTGTATTCATTGAGATTTTCAGAAACTCAGAGCTAAAGAAAAAGAAAAAAAAAAAAGACCAAAACACCAAAATATTGGCCTCATACTTTGAGTAACATACACAATAGAACTAGGAAAAATAATTCAGACATAATGCTATTTTCCACAAAACAAGGCTCTTGTCACTTCAAATTAAAACAATTTCTTAGTGAATAATCAAAAAGCTTATGATTTTTAAACAAACAAAGTTAAATCCTAAATGTAACTAATATGCAAAGAGTAAATTAAAATAAGAGCTCTCACAATGTTAAATGCTTCTGGCTCAGAAGTTACAAAGCTTAACTACATAGTTATAAAAATTAAGGTCAACAGAAACATTTTCATGGAAAATACCATTGCAATATTTTTGTTTAGAATTAAATATTTTGCCTGCAGCACAAACGTTGTACCAGTGCATAAGCCAAAAATGATAATGGCTAGTCTACTCAGTGAAGAAACTGAATTAAGTGCAACAGGTAAAACCAAGAGAATTCACTGTGAAGTAGAATTTAGATGTTTTACCTCTTCCTGTTTCCAGTAGTTTAATGTGTGTTAACACAACAAAATCCACATTATTATTTTAGATTCGTGGTGCTATACAATGGGGTGGGAGTCAAGTCTATGCCCCCATAACATTGATTTTTACTAGGAAAGCAACTGCAGGTTCCTGGTTTTTTGGTATTACAAACAGAAAGTCAATGGACAAAAGAAAAATTCGTTTTAAGAAAGTAATTAAATAATGAGAATTAATGGATCTCCAAACCAAGATGGGGGATGTCATTTCATTCACATTGTGCAGTATGTAAAAGGCATGGATATGAGCAGATATACATCTGTCAAGACTAGCACTGCTGGGAACTAGAGATGTCAAATTGCAGTTACTTAGCTAATATAGGACCACTATGTAGAGCCGCAGCAGGGGTAGCGCCAAGAGCCAACCGCGCTACAGCTCTGCATTTTAAATGTAGTAAGAGCCACCAGGCTCTTACTACATTTAAAATGCAGAGGCACAGTGTCCGCCCGAGCTGGGACTGCTCAGTCCAGCAGTCCCCATTCGCGGCAGACTGCCCTGGCTGCCATGAACAGGGGCTGCTTGGTAACAGCAGCCCATCTGCAGGGGAAGGGGGCCCAGCTCCCTGCTGGGACCCCTGCTGACGGGCTGTTTCGCAGCAGCCTCCCCATCCCCTCCACTGTCTCCAATAGAGCTTTTAAGCTGGTTCCCCCCCGGCACTGGCTCATATCCCCCCTCTTGGTGCCACAGGGAACATGGGGCAAGCGGGTACTCAAGCAGTCATGCTCACTCTGTTTCCACTGTGGTGCTTCAGCCTTTGAAATGTAGCAAGACGCAGGGCCTTTGCTACATTTCAAAGGCTGAAGCCCCGCAGTGAGAACCAGTGCCAGTGTGGACTGCTTCAGTCCCCGCTCATGCAGTCTCCCTGCTTTGCCTCTGCCTCCCCTGCCCCAGTCAGAGACAGGGGAGAACTAGGTTTTTAAGCCGGCTCCCCCCAGCTCCAGCTCCTATTCCCCCACCTTGTTGCCTCTGATAGAGGCAGCAAGGGGGTGTGGAGCAACTAGTCAAGTCACTACTTGACACGAGAAGTCATTCTTCCTCTCTACTGTGCGCTGGTTAGGCCTCAATTAGAGTATTGTGTCCGGTTCTGGGCACCACATTTCAAGAAGGATGTGGAGAAATTGGAGAGGGTCCAGAGAAGAGCATCAAGAATGATTAAAGGTCTAGAAAACATGAACTATGAGGGAAGGCTGAAAGAATTGGGCTTGTTTAGTTTGGAAAAGAAAAGACAGAGGGGAAATGATAAGCAGTTTTCAAGTATCTAAAAGGGTGTCACAAGGGGGAGGGGGAGAGAGCGGGAAATTGTTCTCCTTGGCCTCTGAGGATAGGACAAGAAGCAATGGGCTTCAACTGCAGCAAGGGAGGTTTAGGTTGGACATTAGGAATAAGTTCCTAACGGTCAGGGTAGTTAAAAACTGGAATAAATTGCTTAGGAAAGTTGTGGAATCTCCATCTCTAGAGATATTTAAGAACAGGTTAGACAGATACCTGTCAGGGATGTTCTAGTAGACCAGTGATTCTTAAACTGTGGTCCCTGGACCACTAGGGGTCCGTGGCCACCTACCTGGTGGTTCACAGCTTGAGCTAATCCCTCCCTCCCCCGTCCTCCCATAGCAGGGAGCATGCCGGCACTCTAACCTCGTGTCCACCAAGCCCCGACCCTGCCAGGCCGGCTCAAAAGAGACAGAGAACAGAGCCACACTGTGTTTCTCACCTCCCTCCTGCCCAGGTCAGCTGAGGGAATAGCAGCATAATTAAGAGCTTTCCCCAGAGGGAGGAGAGAGAGTGTGAAGAAAGCTCAGACCTGAGACAGCAGCATAATTAAGGGCTCTCCCCATGGGGAGGGGAGGAAATGTCAAGAAAGCCCCAATCCCGGGACAGCGGCATAATTAAGGGCTTTCCCCACTGGGGGAGGAGAGAGGGAATATGAATTAAGAGCAGAACAAACAGCTCAAGGCTGCATTTCTTGCCTCCCTCCCACCCAGATCGCTGGGGGAATGCCAGCATAATGACGGGTTTTCCCTGCCACTCTCATTGGCTGGAGATGCAGCCAATGGGATCAGCAGGAGACCATACTAGGACCCACAAGGGTGTGGAGCCAGGTAAGCAGCTCCTCCCCATGTCCAGACCCTGCACCCCAGTCCCCCTCACTTCTTCTCCCCCGCTGCAAAGACTCCACGCCTCCAGTTTGCTCCTATAGCAGGGCTGGGCAAAGAATCTGAGAGCTGATGCAGCCCATGGGAGCCTGAGCCAGCCCCCTGCCTGCACCACCCCCACTGGGCATTTAGGAAAGCCAGCTGCAGGGCTACATGTGTGTATCCAAGAGCCTGCAGGGAGGGGTGACAGGCTTGTCATGCTGCCCCTGCCCCCAGTAGCTCCCACTGGCCAGTTTCGGTTAATAGCAGCTGCCTGTTTGCAGGATAGGCAGCACAGAAAGTGCCCCTCTGTCCTAGTCTCCCCCCCCCCTTTTACAGCATTCAGTGCAAAGCAGTAAACATGGCTCCTGCAGCTCCCCTGAGCAGGTACAGGGGCTGGATGGCAGGGACCCTGACTAAGGAACCTGGCGGGCTGCTGGCTGGAAGCCAAGCAAGATCTCCCAGCCAGAATAAGCCCCTCCCCTCCCCCCCGCACCTCATGTAATCCAAAGCTTCTGCACCCCTGCTCCAGACCCCATACACCTTCCCAGACACTGCATCTCCTCGTATGCCTCATATGTCACAACTCCCTCCCAGGCCCTGCACCCCAATCCACCATCCCTGGTTACAGCCCAAATCTCTGAACCCCCTCCAGGTTACAACCTCCTTCCAGACCCTGCACCCTGTACTGCACTCCTGCCCCAGATCCCAATCCCCTCTCAGGGCCTGCACTGCCTCCTCCTACACCCCTCCCCCAAGCCAGAATCCTCTCCTGCACTCATACCCTTCCCAGACTCTGCACCACAATCACCTGTCCCAAGTCACAACCCCAAACCCTCCACCCCCATCCCTGGTCACACTCCCCTCCCAGTTCCTGGACCTCCTCCTGATCCTACTCTGTTGCTCCAGGGCACGATCCCCTCCTTAACCCAACCTCGATCCCAGATCCCCACACCTCCTCCATTAATAGTGGAAGAATGCAGCTCTCAATTACTTAAATTCTTGGAGTGCCCCCCCCCCATCAAAAATTATTGCCCACCCCTGCTCTGCACCCTCCCTCCTGGCCAGATATGCTACCTCCAGCTTTCCCCTGTATCCTCCCCTTGCTCCTGTACCTCTGCCCTGGCCAGACACCTACCCTCACCCTGCTCCTGCATCTACCAATGCTCTTGCACCCTCCTTCTTGGCCACACACTGTACTCTCCTCTTGCTCTCTTCCCCCTCTCCCCCCAGTTAGACACCCTACTTCCAGCCTGCTTCTGCACCCCAGCTCCCCATCCAGACCTCGCATCTTGCACCCCTATACCTATTCCACTCACTGGCAACCCGTCACGCACACTAAACCCCTCATTTTTGTCCCCATCCCAGAGCCTATGGGGGAGGGGGGGTGTCCACAAAATCCATTTACTCTGGAACCCAGAAAAGTAAATCTGGCCTATAGGAAGCCCTGAACCTCAGTCCTCCCTGTCCCTTCCCCTTGCCCCGTGGGGCTGGAGCACCAGAGAAATGAGGGGGTCTCAGTTGGGGGCCACATCAGTGAGGGCTGGGGGTTTTTGGAGAAGGTTTTTTTTTTTTTGCTTCACACTTGTGTGGTCCCCAGCTAATTTTTCTGCAGATCAGTGGCCCCGGCCCAAAAAAAGGTTCCCCAACCCTGCCATAAATAAAGAAAAACATTGAAACCTTTGGTGCTGGACATAAATAAAATACTAATGTATTTAAAATGAAGTTTGATTAAGCATTTCAACTTTCTCATGTTAGTTTATGTGTTTAATCATTTAAATTAATCCATTCTCCTAGTTGCAGCACTAGCAAAATGGGTTGGGTGTAATTACATAATTAATGAGTTTCCATTAGCAAGTGGTGGTCTGTGGAAAGCTTTGCATTGAGCCAGGTGGTCCACAGGCCAAAACGTTTGAGAACCACTGGTCTAGACGGTGTTTTGTCCTGCCGTGAGGGCAAGACACTGGACTCGATGACCTCTCAAGGTCCCTTCCAGTTCTAGTGTTCCATGATTCTATCTGATGAGCTTATGCTTATCAGATAGGGATGTAAGCAACTGGTCGACTAACGGAGACAGGAAGATCAGATTTGTAGTAAGACCTGAGGCCAATGCCAGGATGGATCTGTGTATTGCTCAAAAGGTAATGAGACATTAAGCACTTGATGCAGTGAGGAAAATGAAGGCAGTGGAGGGACTCAAAGGAGGAGCTAACAGCACCAGCACGAAAAATGAAGGAGGCAATTTTGAAGGCCATTCTGGAGAAAATGAGCATCTCAGAAAGGCCAATAAGGAGGAGATTACAGTAATCAAAATATAATTTTCTTAAGAAGTCTGCATTGTCCCTTCAAATTACACCATGAAATGTCAGGAGACAGAAAAAAAGAAACATTTAATCTCATTTTATTTATGATGGCGATACAAGATTGCAGTAACATTTAAAATGTCATTGCAAAGCCTCAGTGTTAAGAAAGGACTGACAAAAAAAAATACTGCTGCTACTTTTATGGGAGACAGACTTAAGCTCTTCCTTTAATACAAATGTACATGGCTGGTCGCCTCAGAACAAAAGGGTTCAGCGATTAACGGCAGTAATGATCTAGGAGTGATCAAACAAGACATATTCTCTTTTATCCATGTCCCTGACCAATATTTTTAGCACTAACTGTTCCATTGTTGCAAGGTCAACCACCATATAAGTGCTCCCGCGTTGTGTGAAACACCTCATCCATAGATTTCAAGAATTTTAAAGTACAGCTATTAATATAACCAGAATTTCTTTTAAGGAGTGTTTTTAGACATGTTTTATGCAGTAAGTCAATACACTGTGTAGAATGGATTTACTTTTGATATAAAAGAACTGGTGTCAAGGTGTTTTAGGCCCTCTTATATTAACAAAGCCACTTATTTCTGGGCATTCACAATCTATAGCATATAGTGTGTAAATACTTAGGTTTATTAAAATAATTTGCAAACTTTTCTGAAAACTACAAGTTTATATTCAGACTTACTGTTGCTGTAACTCTGCAACTGACTGAGGAATTAGAGAAATATTAGGGAAAAAAAAAACACCACATTTTATAATGCTGTCACATTTCAAAGGGGCAGGCTACCACCATTCTGCATTTTAGTTTATAGCTAAATATCAAGCAGGTTATTTATTGTTACAGACATCAGTAGTCCTCCTTCCAACCCCCCGCCCCAAAAAAAGCCACACGCCACACATTGGATGTGCTGAGAATGATGGATTTTACTCCTTTCCCAAAAGGGTTTTGAGTAGCCTATTCTGCATGGTATTTTGCTACAGTCAAGCATACTTAAAAGATAACTGGGTCCTTTCTGAACGCACTGTGACATGCTCACTCATCTGTCGCTAAACAAGTATTGATTCTTGGTTATAGCAGCAGTAACTATTTATTTAAAACACACACTATTAGAATGAGAAAGCAGTCACTGATTATGCTGGTTGTATACCAGACTTTCTTCAGCAATTTTAGCCATCAATTTTACTGCAGCATTGCACCAAACCATGATATCATCTTTCTACCAATATACATTTTCCTAAGGGGATGAGCATAGAATTCATCTAGTTCTAAATACTTGAATAGGTTTACATAACTTGCTCTACAGAAACTGGACCATTATTTTAATGGTGTTTTGTTTTAAAGGCGGATGAAAACTGGAAGATCACTTAAAATAACTTCTGCATAAAGTTGTAAATTCCCAACAGGGTAAATTCCCAATACAGAATTACAAATATATTACCATTGGCCCCAGGACCACTTCAGGGAAGTCAGACTGCAGCTGTTGAAGTCACAGATATATTCCTAACTGCCACTGATGTAATATTTGAGAAGCGTTTTGTAATTTGCTCAGGACAGGACAAGTACAACCCGGATTTGATGGTGATGCAAGTTTCTTAAACACTTAGGCCCCAATTCAGGAAGGCATCCTTACTGAGGGCAGCATTTAAGGACAGGACCCTGGCAATAGTCAAATAGTCTCAGAGGTAGCCATGTTAGTCTGTAACTTTAAAAACGAGTAGTTCTGTGGCACCTTAGAGACTAATACATATAGTATCATGAGCTTTCATGTGCAAAACCCCAGATGAGTTGTCACTAAGCAAGTATCAACTCTAGATTATACAGTATCAGCAGCCACTAAAATAAAAAATGAGTTTCCCACTGCTGGAAACATTGGATATGGAACTTGAAAAACAGAATATTAGAAAGAGACCAAACTGACTTCCATCATTCCCCCACCCCAAAGGATAGGAGTAGATGTATTTTTTTTTTATATGGGTGAGCATTTTACATACAATTTGTTTATTGGCTCAAAAACACACCACAAGTTCATACTCCTTACAAATTCTGAGAATGCTTAAAATTATATAATGGCACATTAGTTTAGATGCTAATTGCAAAAAGTACAATAAAATCTTAATATTCAGAATCAAAGATAGCCATCTTTAAGGAGAGAGAGAGAGAAATTTAGGCCTGGTCTATGCTTGAAGGAAGGAAAAAAAAAAAAAAAAAGTTACCCACTGAACTGGTCTACAACTAAACAAAAACCCCCTTTTTGCACAAAATCAGTATACCTCCTTTTCTGGGGCATAAGGAACTTGTGGGAAAAGGGGTTTTTGTGCAAAACAAAAACATCCACACTGCTTGTTTTTGCGCAAAAAAAAATCTAGCACAAAAACAGAGCAGCAGAAAATATGCAAATGAGATTGTGACTCATGCAAATCTCACATGGTAATGTAGACGTAGCCTAAGAGGCAAAATGTCTGCTAGTAAGAGGCAGCATTAATTCTTTATGCAAACATATTAAGAAAAAAGTGAAGTTGCATTTTAGTTGCCATTTTGTCTTTTCTAGTATGTTAATGTTCTCTTGATCAGGATAATGGACACACTAGTCACCATGCTTTTAACTGGGTGGAGTTAAAGTCAAGAGGTAGAGGCTGATCCTCTTCAAAGCCTGATATCCTGCAGAGTTTCTTACAGGGGAGCTGCTTGGCCCTCCTGGCTTTGGCCAATCATAAGATGATAAATTAGCTAGTGAATACGTTATGTGCATGGGAAAGTAATGGGGAGTGGATAGGATTATGGATGCTATAAAAGATGGATGAGTGACAAACTGTGAAGCCAGCGACAATTATAAGGCAGGGGTAGCAGTGATAGTCAAACAAATTGTTAATGCATCCTGGCAGGGAGTACTCACTGCAAGTAATTGACCCATAGGGGGCATGGTTCCAGCATAAAAACAGAACAAGAAGTCGACTAGAGTTAGGCATCTCCTAAAGAAGATTTGGAATGAGACTGGAATCTCCTAAAGTCTGTTAGAGGAAGGAGACAACTGTGTCTTCCTCATCTCCTTAGCCCTCATATGAGGGGAGGGCGATAGAGTCCCAGGATAATTGGGTAAAGGAATGACTGTGGTCCATTCCATCGGGTGGAGGGTTACCAAGAAAGGATGATAACCAAACACTACACTTTGCAGATGCTTAGTGCCAATTCTACAAACATTTACACATAAGCTTAACTATACTCATGTGTATAGTCCCACTGAAGCCCAAAGCACTATCTACAAGTGCTCAGAATGCCTCTGCAAAAATCACCGTCCTAACCTGTCGCTTTGACCATGTCACCTTCTTAGAATTCCTCCACTTCACCTCCTTCTCTGTCTTCACTTTCAAGGCCTTCACAGTAGGGATATAAGGGAGTAGCTAATGACCTGGTAAGCCTAGGCTTATCAAGTAGTTGAGTCAACTACACGCATTCTCCACCTTGTTGCCTCTGTATCAGAGGCAGCCGGGGGGGGGGGGGGGGGGGGGGCGGGGGCAGGGGCAGGGGCGGAAAAGCAGGAGCTGCTGCCGGGGGGGGGGGGGGGGGGGAAGCCAGCTTAAAAGCTGGTTTCCTCCCGCAGTGCTGCCTGCCTCCCCCCGCTGCACAGTGCCACAAAACAGCCCCTTTCCGGGGGGCGCGCTGGGGGTGAGGTACCCAACACCCCGGACCCCCCTCCCCCCCCCCCCCCCCCGCAGACAGGGTCTGCTGCCAGTCCCAGGCAAGCAGCCCAGCTCAGTCCCAGCTCCTGCAGGGTTTGGTCCCGGACCCAGCTGCAGCTCCGCAATTTAAAATGAGCTGGAGCCAGAGGGTAGGCTGCCTGGCCCCAACTGCCTTTTAACATGCAGAGCTGCAGTGGGGTTTGGTCCCAGACCTAGCGCAAGGCAGGAATGAGCCAGCTGCCTATCGATTGAGTAATCGATAAAAAGTCTATTGACTACTCAATTAGTTAGATACCCACTTATTAACCTCCCTACTTCACAGCTCTTATCACTCACTATTGAAAAAAGAACAGTTTCCATGCAGCCCGTTTTTAGCAAGTCTCTATCACCCACTTACTACATTACCAAACATGCCCCTTCCTTCTTTCTACCACACAGCTCATCATGCTTCAGGGGAGCACCATCTAGAAAGCTACCTCATTACTCTCCTTCAGAACTCTCCTTTGGTGTAAGGCCCCCCCTAAACAAAGGTTCAAGACAGTTACGTCACTGGTGCACTGATACTTTGGTCAACATGACAGGCAAATATCTCATTGTTTCCTTGTACTCCTCTGTCGGCATCCATCTGTTCAATCTGGGTTTTATACTTAGATTGTGAGCTCTTCGGGCTAGGGACTCTCTTACATGTTGCACAGTGCCTAGCATAAGGACTAGAAGCTTGCTGTACAGTACCTGGTCCATGACTAGGGCTCCTAAGCATTATGAGAATACAAACAAAATCAGCACAATCATTGCCATAGAGTTCATGGTCTATCTATTTCTTCTAGGTAATTGACCTCTTACCACAAGAGTTAAAGTTGAGGAATATATAGTCCCTACTTTAAAGTGTTCATGCTTAATCCAATCTATTATTGTTTTAGTCAAAGATAACCAGTAACAGTTCTTAAAATAGGAACCTCTAGTCCACCTGTGTCTTGGTATTTAATATATTTTTATTAATCCCTGGGGTTTAAATAGAACAGCAAGAGAAATTAGTCGTTTGCCAATTCCTGCAAGTTGCACATGTAACAGGTAACAGTCTTACTTCATCTCTATGATCAGATAATCTTTGCAATATCTAGTTCCTGAATTCCATGTTGTATCAGAGGAATAAAAGACCAAACAACTACCTTTTGATGCCCAAATCCATGTATAGTAAGTCAATGTTCAGACGCTTTTTACAACATTAAAATGGACAGCAGAAAGTAACAGGCCTTCATTTGGCTGAGGTGAAAGGAGAAGGGAAAGTAGCAAATTACTGACTTATTTAAAAAACTGTGCACCTTTCCTTCACAAAATTAAGTGCATCATCCATAACATAGGTCTTATTACCCAAGGAATCGGAGTTGAATTTTTCCACAGTAGTCCAGTAGATTTAAGTTTACATTAATAGAAAATGCATTTAAAGACTCCTGAAGAGGGTTTGTTTTTTTTGGGGGGGGGGGGGGGAGGAAGAGGGGAGGACTTTATTTTCACCTCACTGCTCCTTTCTGGAATTAGGCTTTCTATATACCAAAGAACATTGCTAATGCAAAGCAGCTAATTCGCATCTTATTTGTTCCTTCAGGACTACCTCCTACACAGCTCCATTATAGCCACATCCTTGCAGCACAGAGCATTTCCCTCAGAGCCTGTCAACACTCTCATGAGTCATCCTAGGAGGATAAAGTCCTCCCTCGCCCTACTCCTACAGGAAGAAGGCAGCATTGTCTACTGGATGCTTCTCTAGTAGAGAGAGAAGGATGAGAAAAGAAAGAACCTTGATTTCAGAATGAACCCTCACTAGCTGCACGATCTGCACCGAAGGAATCACGTACACTTTGAGCACTGCAGCAGCACATCTGTGCAAGTACAATGATGTGGTGAAGACACTCAGACGAGACCTCCCATTGGCATTTTAAAAAAAAAAAAAAAAAAAAACCAACCCCACAACACACCCATCCCACAAATGGCAGAAGCTAGGGTCAGTGGGAGAAGCTCCCTCCAATATGGCACTATGCACACTAGTGTCTGGAGCAGCCCCCTTGCCTGCTGCTGGGCTGAAGCCGCCCCCCCCCCCCCCCCATCAATACAACCACAGAGTACAGGTATAGGGGGCCAGGCCGTGGGGCAGGAGTAGCGGGGGAAGGCAATGATGACAACTCAGTCGGGAGCCCCATGTTGGGGAAGGGAGGCACAGAGAGACAAGAGGCACAGTAAGGAGTTCTGGTCCATGCAGCCAAGCGGTAGCAAGGGAGCCATCAGCGGCAGCCACAGAGCTCCAGCTGCAGAGCTCTGGCCCCAGCTGTGAACTCAGGGGCCAACAGCGGCAACCAGAGAGCTCCAGCTCCAACAGCAGCTACGGAGCTCTGGTCATGGAGCTCAGCAGTCGACAGCAGCAGCTAGGGAGCGCTGGCCTGGGGAGCCCCAGCCAGGTAGGCAGCATCAGGGTTGGAGCACTAGCCCAGGGTAGTAGGGCAGCACGGGCCATGTTGCAAGGGACCTCCTCTGGTACGGCAAATCCCCTTGTTCGGGATCCGTTAGGTTCCAAGGGCGCCAGACGACAGAGGTCCAACTGGTAAATATACAGGTGTCCCCAACTTACAAATGGGTTACGTTCCAAACACCTGGTCATAACTCAATTTGTTTGTAAGTCGGAATACATGCTTTTAAATGTGGCTGTGCTGTTCGTAAGCGTGGATCGCGCATTCGTAACTCGGGGACTGGCTGTAATGGGCTTAATGGGAGGTTGGTCATAAGTACGAACGGTTGTAAGTTGACGCATTCATACAAGGCCAGCTAGAGCCATTCCTGCGCCCTGGGCAGCGGGCATGCGACGCATGAGCGGCCCCATCCCCTGGTGCGCTGCACACCTTACAGCTGCAACTGGGTACGCGGTGTCTGACTGCAGCTCTAAGGGGCGCTGCGCGGCCCCGAGCATGTGGCACCTGATGGCAGCTGTAAGAGGCGCCGTGCACCCGGGGCCAGGGGCTGTGCAGCACCCCTTAGAGTTGCCATCAGGTGCCCCCCATAGGTTGACACCCCAGGCAGCTGCCCGGCTAGCCCCCCCCTTAATCCAGCCCTGCGTTCGTAACTTGGGGACTGGCTGTAGTGAGACAGCATTAGTCTAATCATAAACAAAAAGCAACACTTTAATTACATTTCTGTTCAAGCTGTTGAAATGTGGGGAGGTGGCAAAGCCAAGTGATTTTCCAGCTCTTCACACAAAGAGCAACAGCTGCAAGCTAGTTTTTACTGTTATAAACTAGCAAAAATCAATTAAATTTAATAAGAAAAAAGTTTAAATTAAAAAACCTCATTCCATTAGCAGGCAGAGCATGAATCTGTACTCTGCATTGTTCTCATTGGCTAGTAAATCTGCAAAGTGTTCCATCTTGCAGTTTTACACAAAATACATACAACACACCAACTGTTTTTGCGTGGGAGACAGATGTAATTTTTTAATTATGCACAAGGATTTACTCCTTTCATTCCCACCAGGCACATAAAAGATAGGAATGTACAGTTTAGATTTGAGCATTACACTAACACTCGGGTACAGGGGCAGGCCTAGGAAGAAAAGACACTTGGTGTTTGCCTGCCCCAAATTAACAAACCCCCTCTTCTCACACACACACAGATTTTCAGTCTGAACACTGGTATTTGAATAATCACGTTATTTCACCAGGTGGCAGTAACTGATAAATTACTGGATAAGTATCAGCTGATTAGGTTAATATTTGCAAGATAATTTAATTGTAATATACCCTCTGCATTATGTTCTCTCTCCTTGGTAGCTGGCTTTTGCACAGATTTTAGCTGCCAGCATTTATATTAGGGACATCTGCTTCCTAGTGACTGAACCAATAGACAGTATGAAGAGCTCAATTATTTAAAGGAAAGAGAAGCACTGTGCTGGAATGGATAGCAATGGCTATTTCTTTCCTAACCCCCACCCCAATATAAATACTGCATGCATCTACTATTGCTCCAATCCTACATTGGAATCCGAAACCCTTATTTCAACTTCAGGGTTCTCCCCCCCACCACATCTATTGTACTAAAGTTATGGTCTTGAACCTATGCTCACTTAAGTAAAGGATTAGTCAGCTGACAAGCAAGCACCCACTTTCAACCATTTTCTACTCAAGCACCTTTACAGTCTTTCATTCTACTGCTGCGCAGGGAAGAGCTCTTTCAGAAGTCCTCCTTGGCCACTTTATCCTCTTCCAAAACCCCCTCCTTTTACCTCTCTCTGCTGTGGTGCTTACAAAAACTCGTTGATAATAGCTAAGTATTTTGTGCGCTGAAATTGCTTTGTTTTCCCAAATATATTGTTTTCACTAGCATCCTGTCCTCTTTCCCTCCCCATATTAGTAGAGCTCTGCGCAGATACAAAATTGGTATCCACATCTGCAAAAAAAAAAAAAAAAAAAAAAAAAAAAAAAAAAAAAAAAAGACCCATGGATACCTACGGATATAAAGCAGGTTTCTGCAAATTTGCAGGGTTCTACATACAAAACTTGTATCCACATCCACAGCTGTATCCACAAAAATGAACTACTGAGCTCCACATCTATATCTGTGATACAGATATCCACATACCCATGCATTTGCAGGGCTCTATATATTGGTTTTCTTCCATGTGTTCCCCTCATCATATGCTGAAATGGTTAGTTCTATGTCACAAGGACATTAAAAATCCCAACATAAGTGGGTGGTATAGTAGCACTTAGTACACACTGGGGCCTCTAGTCATTATAGCAATACAAATAAATACTTCCTTAAACCAAGAGAGCTACTCACAATAGAAAGGTTAATAAGTCAGTACCAAATTTGCAGAATTACTCATGGTATTTTTAAGAGTAGAATAGCACTGAAAAAAGTGGAAGGCTCTTCTTCCTTTTTACTCACATAGACAAAGATTTCTCTTTAAGTTTTGCTAAAATACATTCATACAATCAAGGCACAGGCTGGGCTGACAGCACAACTCTAATGTTATGATATTTTGGGGCTTAAATTACATTTTATCCTTTCATCTGTAAAACTAGTATACTCCAGAACTATAACTGAAGCTCCATTACACTTGTCTACAAAAAAAAAAAAAAAAAAAAAAAAAAAAAGAGGAGATACCAGGTAAACTGTTTCTTTAGTCTACTCAGACAACTGTTCTCTATACAGTGAAAGAAGCCAAAGGCAAGTCAGCAGGTATCTTGGAAGCAGTGCCCTATACTTGAGGTGAGGGAGCCCTGGGTTGGAAGAAGCCTCTGAATTCAGAGCTACCTATCATTAGGGAACAGTGACATGTTTGTGTGTGTGTGGTGCACAATATGTTTAACCGGTTAACCATGCAGGTCTGGAATCCCGCAGTTGTGGCAGGGGCCTGCTCCGGACATACAGACACATGCGCCATATAGCGGGCAGGAGGGCCTACAGCCTCATCACACCGTGGGCAGGCAGAGGGCATGCTCCAGCTGGGACTGGGCCGCCAGTTAACTGGTTATCAAGTAAGCATGCCAGTAAGGCTAATGCTTACCAGGTAATCAGTTAGCCAGCTAAGCTTTACATCCTTAGCTCAGAACAGGTACAAGTCTTCCCGCCCCCGCCCCCACCCTCCACCCACCCACACGCCCCCATCTCTCTTGTAAGAGCAGAGTTGAGATGTGGGGGTGAAGGCTGTAGCACGGGGCCAGGGTGAGGAGTTCATAAGAACAGCCATACTGGGTCAAACCAAAGGTCCATCTAGCCCAGTATCCTGTCGGCCGATATCAGGTGCCCCAGAGGGGGTGGACCGAAGACAATGATCAAAAGATTTGTCTCCTGCTGTCCATTTCCAGCCTTTGACAAACAGAGGCCAGGGACACCATTTCTTACCCATTCTGGCTAATAGCCTTTTATGGACCTAACCTCCATGAATTTATCTAGCTCTTTTTTAAAGTCTGTTATAGTCCTAGCCTTCACAGCCTCCTCTGGCAAGGAGTTCCACAGGTTGACTGTGTGCTGTGTGAAGAAGAACTTATTAGTTTTAAACCTGCTACCCATTAATTTCATTTGGTGTCCTCTAGTTCTTATATTATGTGAACAAGTAAACAACTGTTCTTTATTCAACCTTTCCCTCACCATTCGTGATTTTATATACCTCTATCATATCCCCCCTCAGTCTCCTCTTTTCTAAACTGAAAAGTCCCAATCTCTTTAGCCTCTCCTCATATGGGACCTGTTCCAAACCCCTAATCATTTTAGTTGCCCTTTTCTGAACCTTTTCTAATGCCAAAATAGCTTTTTTGAGGTGAGGAGACCACATCTGTACGCAGTATTCAAGATATGGGCGTACCATAGTTTTATATAGGGGCAGTAAGATATTCTTAGTCTTATTTTCTATCCCTTTTTTAATAATTCCTAGCATCCTATTTGCTTTTATGACTGTCGCTGCACACTGCATGGATGTTTTCAGAGAACTATCTACAACAGTCAAAGGCTTTCTGGAAATCTAAGTATACTATGTCTACTGGATCCCCCTCGTCCACATGTTTGTTAACCCCTTCAAAGAACTAATAGATTAGTAAGACATGATTTCCCTTTACAGAAACCATGTTGACTTTTGCCCAACAAATTATGTTGTTCTACGCATCTGACAATTTTATTCTTTACTATTGTTTCAACTAATTTGCCCAGTATCAACGTTAGACTTACCGGTCTGTAATTGCCAGGGTCACCTCTAGAGCCCTTTTTAAATATTGGCGTTATGTTAGCTGTCTTCCAGACCTTGGGTACAGAAGCTGATTTAAAGGATGTGTTACAAACCACAGTTAATAGTTCCGCAATTTCACATTTGAGTTTTCAGAACCCTTGGGTGAATGCCATCCGGTCCAGGTGATTTGTTACTGTTAAGTGTTTCAATTTGTTCCAAAATCTCCTGTAATGACACTTCGATCCGAGACAGTTCATCAGATTCATCACCCACAAAGGACGGTGCAGGTTTGGGAATCTCCCTAACATCCTCAGCCGTGAAGAAATCATTTAGTCTCTCCACAATGGCTTTATCGTCCTTGATCGCTCCTTTTGTATCTCGATCGTCCAGGGGCCCCACTGGGGTGTGTTTTTTTTTGTTTTGTTTTGTTTTTTAAGCAGGCTTCCTGCTTCTAATGTACTTAAACATTTTGCTATTACTTTTTCAGTTTTTGGCTCGCTGTTAAGAAAAGCCAAAAAAGATTTTGAGTATTACATTTTTACACTTAATTTGGCAGTGTTTATGTTCCTTTCTATTTACCTCACTAGATTTGGACTGTCACTTTTTAAAAAAATGCCTTTTTATCTCTCACTGCTTCTTTTACATGGGTAAGCCAAGTCACAGTGGCTCTTTTTTAGGTCTCTTACTAGGTTTTTTAATTTGGGGTATACATTTAAGTTGGGCTTCTATTATGGTGTCTGAAAAGTTTCCATGCATTTTGCAGGGATTTTACTCTCGTCACTGTACCTTTTAATTTCTGTTTAACTGACCTCCTCATTTTTGCGTAATTCCTCTTTTTGAAATTAAATGCCAGAGTGTTGGACTGCTGAGGTGTTCTTCCCACCACAGGACTGTTAAATGTAATTATATTATGGTCACTATTCCCAAGTGGTCCTGTAATAGTTACCTCCTGGACCAGATCCTGCGCTCCACTCAGTACTAAATCGAGAATTACCTCTCCCCTTGTGGGTTCATGTACCAGCTGCTCCAAGAAGCAGTCATTTAAAGGCATTGAGAAATTTTCTCTCTGCATCTCATCCTGAGGTGACATGTACCCAGTCAACATAGGGATAATTGAAATCCCCCATTATTATTGAGGGTTGGGGCAGAAGGGTTGGGGTCCCATGCTCAGGACTAAGGCAGAGGAATTAGGGTGCAAGATCTTGAGTGGGGATGAGAGCTCTGGCACTAGGAATTAGAAGTTTAAACTTTGAGGTACAGCAGGCAGGCAGCACTGAAGTTGGGGCCATAGAGGAACACACACACACACACACACACACCCCCCCCCCAGAAAGGAATGATCTGCTGGAGATAAAGGGAGTGAGGCCGCGTGCCTCAGGAATGAGTCCTCCCCTCCCCTGCAGGAGCAGTAGTTCAGCCTGCCTCCTGTGCTGCTCCCTTAGAGCCACGCTAGGGGAGGAAGGACAGTGGGGGAGGCATGCAAGGGGAACAGGTGGAGCTGGGAAAGAGACCCGGCTCCGACACTGGTGAGGTTAAATCAGGCCTGGGAAAAATATCCTCTGTGGGCCTGATCCAGCCCACCAAGCCACTGGATCCAGCCTGCAGATGCAGTGGGGAGCCTCAGGCAGACTCCCTGCTTGCCCCACCCCCAACACCACTGAGAAAGGCAGCTGCTGCAGCCATTTCTGTCTCTTAGCTATGAACTCGGGGTGGGGGGGAAGGGGGGGAGCGACACTTCACATGCTGCTTCCGCCCCCAGCACAACCCCATTAGCCAATTTCTGGCCAATGGAAATTGCCTGTTTGAAGACCAGGCAGCACAAAGCACCACTCCTCCCTCCCCTCAGGCTCTTATTCACCAACCCACACAGTGCCTGCAGCTTGTGCAGGGGCAAGGCAGGCAGGGAGCCTGCCTGAGAAACATCCTGGGTTGCTGGCCAGGAGTCACCCAGGTAAGTCTCCTAGCCTGAGCCTGCCTCTGGCACCCCAGCTCCTCCCTCCCCCAACCCTCTGCCCCCCCCCTTACTCCTCTACCCCACATAAGCCAAATCCTCTGTCCCACTCCTGAACCCATACCCCCCTCCCAGATCCTGCACCCTAATCCCCTGCCCAGGGTCACAACTCAAACCCCTGCACCCCAGTCCAGTGACCCAGATCACAACTGCCTCCTTCACCCAAACACCCTCTCAAAAAAACACACTCCCCCTCATGCACCCAAATCCCATACCCCAAGCTCCCTTCTGCACCCAACCTCCATCCCAGATCCCTTACCTCCATCAATATCAT
This sequence comes from Pelochelys cantorii, assembly GCA_032595735.1. Taxonomy (NCBI): domain Eukaryota; kingdom Metazoa; phylum Chordata; order Testudines; family Trionychidae; genus Pelochelys; species Pelochelys cantorii. The sequence continues at coordinate 54,053,040 of CM064326.1, forward strand.
GGAAGAGTGCCGCCCTCGACAACTTTCCAAAATCTTGGCGTGAACCACCCCCCACCAAAAATTACCAGCCACCCCGGGGCTAGACCTACAGCTGAATTTGCTAGAGCTCCAGCTCCATGGGCTCATACAACTTGCTGCTCTGTAAGGGAACAATGCGTATTCCACAGCTGATGGGTCTGATATCATCACTGCATTGCAGGGAGAACTAAAATGGTAATTTATGGTTCAGACAATAGGCCTTGATTGAGTTGGAGTGATATTAGCCTTTACCATAGGGCCTACTTTTACTTCAGTTAAATAGCTGGAGTACTCTCCACTAATGTAAGGCAAGACATTTATTGTGGAGGTCTTCACTGTAAAGTGATAGAAATTTTTTAAACTCCAACAGTACTGACGTTTAGTATCACTGAGGACATCTGCTGAAATTAGGAGCTGTCAGAATAAGAGTTTATGAAAGGAGGAGAAAGGCAGAAATCAGCACATTGAGCAAGGAATACAGAACCTACTGTCTCAAACAGAGACAATATCTTTCTCCTCCAGTACAAGTAAAATGGTAATACTTTGAGCTCTATTCAAGATGTAAGTTCCCTCCAACGAGACAAGAAAACCCTATGTAATAACATGAGTCACAATACCATGTACTCCTCCTATTTGTGGAAAGTTTGTCATGAAGCAGCTTACAATATATCAAAATGTTAGACATGCATTGATGCAAATGTAACAGTGGTAAAATAAAGTAGTGATACAGACAAGAAATTTACACCCTGCCTCTTAAATATTCACCTTCTACTAGCTGGTCCAAGGTGGAAATCTTCTTGGCACCATCAATGGTGTAGATTGTTCTCACACCCTGGGGCAGATTCACATTATCAGATAGAGTTCGGGTCAAATCAGCCAGCAGAGCCTCAAAAGATCTAAATCGGTCAGGGGAGATGGCATAAACAATCCCTTTGAAATACCGGTCTCCATTGCGATAGAAACGAACTTTCTTGGCTTTTTTCTCAGAACTGAGGGTTTGTAGAGTGCGGGTTCGGTAAAAGCTGCAGTGGGCACTGTGGGTAGGACTAGGCAGACCATTTACCCGTGACCCTCTGCTGTATCGCTGTGCCTTATCACGCTCATCAAAGTGTTCCAGCTCCATGTCTCTCCCAAAGGACATCTTTGATGGTAAATCTGGGATGAGAAAGAGAAAGAATTCAATGGAGAAGATATTTTAAGAACTCTTGTTTAGAACTCATTAGAATTCAAGTACAAATAAAACACTGCAGCAGGCTCTTGCACAGGGTGATTACGGTAAACTAATTAAATGCTGCCACTTTTTTTTTTTAAACTATAACTTACAGCACATTGAAATTACTTGCTGGGAAACAAGTTGACTAACTTTGCTGGCATCTTTATACTACAGCAAAAAGCAGACTGTCATGGTAATGGTGGTGCGCACACACACACACACACACACACACACACACACACACACACACACACACACACACACACACACACACACACACACACACACACACACACACACACACACACACACACACACACACACACACCCCCCTTTCGATCAAAAACTAAGGAGAGACATGATGCCCAAGCAACATTCATATATGCTAAAAAGTTGAGGTACTGGTAAGAAGAGCAGATGAACTGATTTTTTGCTAGTCTTGTGCCTAAATGAAGCTTCTAATCTTATTACAAGTGACATAACCAGCTCACTCATGTTCTCAGCACTGCTCATCTAAGTCTGACCACAGAGAATCTGCTACTTAGTGGATTATAGTTACTTCCAGCCAATATATGACAACTAATTAGAACATTTCAGAAGACGTATAATGAGATTTTTGCCTTGGATGTTTTAAGATACCTTGACGCACCATAACAAAGGCTTGCAGACAGACCTCAGAGGGATTTAAATCATAAAAATTTCACCTCACCCATTTGATACAAGCAAGCTAGTGGCAGTATCATGACACTTATTAGCATAAAAGTAAAAAAATACTGTAATGATATTTTTAAAATTAGAAGATCCAACATAGTGGACTAAAATGGTAGGTGAATCTGATAAAGTGGGTTTAACCCATGAAAGTTCAGGATACAATATATTTGTTAGTCTCTAAGGTGCCATAGGACTGCTCACTGCTTTTAAAATGGCAGAGATGGGGAAACAGTTTAAGTTTAGAGAGTACAAAAATTCCACAACTCAGGGGGAGGAGCTTAGCTATCTAAAATAGATTAGGGGAAGGAGCTCAACCCAAGATGGCATCAGAGGGAGGAGCTTAGTTATCTATAAATAGGATAACGTCAGGGAGAAGAGCAAGATAGGAAGTGCAAATATGCTAATATGTAGAAGCTGATTGGCTGAGACAAGCTGACTTTGAGAGCACAAACAGTATATAAAAGGATGGACAACCAGCAGGCTTCTGTGAGAGTTTTGGGGTTTATAAAAAGCATAAGATTCAAGAAACAGCAGCAGCGACAGCTTACAGGTCACCACGGTAACAGATTTCGCAGCAGCTACCTGCAGAAGCAGCAGCAGAACCCTTCTAGAAGGCAGTAGCTGCAGGGAAGCAGCAACATCTCTCATCTCCAGGCACTGACACAGTCTTTTCTAATATTAACAGAGTAGAGGGACCTTCGCCAAATCAGAGGGATTCTGAGTGAGGCTGCAAATCTAATTCTTTTTGTTTTGTTAGAGAGCACCTGGATATGTTTGTCAATAAATCTAGATGCTGGTCTTGGAGTGAGATTCATCCCACTCATCCTGTGACTATCTGATCACAGGCTCACCAGATGTCAAATAATAAAATTAACTGTTAAGGCTCCATTTAAAAAAATTCTTCTCAAATCTAAGATGAAAGCCTTTGTATATGAAGAATCTGTATATGCTTATTACATTGGGACTACTGAGTCCTCTGTATGTGTTACATACTTTAGGCAGTCTGTGTCTCATTTTGCTGTATCACTTTACTGTACAAATTCTTAAATGCAATTTTCTTGCTTTACTAAACCCACTAATTTTCATTTCTGTTAAAGGAATAATTATTTTCTTTTTGAAGAATTACTGCTTGTGTTGGTAATTTTCATAGATGAAAAAGCTTTGCTCCAGGCAACCATTAAATCTCACCCCACATTCTACAATAGAAGGGTTGGAGTTAACAGACATTTAGCACATACTGAAGTTGCAGGCCCTCAATTACCACAGAGCAGTCATGATTAGCAGGAGGTCCTGAAACTAGTATCATTCCCTAAACAAGCGGCCTTACAGAATATATATTTTTTTAATTGAGAGCAGTAAATCTTTTACCTAGTGTTCAGAATCTCTCATCCCTAATTTTTTTTTTTCCAGCAGGATAAACTATCAGTAACTCGGCTTGGCATAAATCACTGAGGAGGACTTCAAAAACATTAAGTGAATTAGCACCCAATGTCAAACACCTGAGTGTCCTTCTGGGGCCTTATTAGTGGTTAGGTTCTTAACTGAATAATTCCAACTTTTTAATATATATTTAATATACCCTTAAATATAAATAAAATGGCTTAAATTTTCATGGTATATGCATCACTCTCTTCCTCAACATATTTTAAAAGCCCCTGAACTAATTGTGTGAAAAAAGTGTCACTACAACTGTCAGTCTTCATCTCTAAATAAATCCTTCAATTTTGTTTAAAACAACAAAATATAATAAAATGAGGAAAAAATAGTCTAAGAGCCACCCTAGAACATAAAAGCGGTCTGCCGAATAACAAGGCACAGTAAGTTTATAGTGCAGATGCACAGACCTAATTTAGAAGGGTGTTCTCCCACTGAATTCCAATAAAAAGGATTTAAAAAAATAGCAGCTTTATTACCCTTATTCCTTAAACAGGTACAAAACAAATTAATAATCGAGAAAGAGTTCGATATGACAGAGAGAGAGAGAGAGACAGACACACACACACGGACAGATACTAATTGGTTTACACAGCTACGTGAATAGTGCGCCCCAGAGCTCAACTCTCAAGCATGTGAATAATCCCTTCCAAAATCATTGTGCTATTCACATGTTTAGACTAAACATTTTCCAAAGCTAATGCAAGATCAGGGGCCTTGTGGAGGTTATTTATTCCAATTTCATTAGGATTTGGCCCATCTTATTAACCAAACATGCAATCATGGGTATATCTGAATCAAGCATGGGGTCTGTATTTACATATTTTACCTTGTATCTGCATATGAAGACTTGCTGCACTACCAAAAAAATACCAATTATGGAAAACATCTTTCTGGACCAACCCTCTCCCCCAGTGCCCTTACACAACTTCAGTTTCAAGTCAACTAGCACTTCACTGTCATCCCATTATACGGAGAATGATAACTTATTTTAAAAGGGGACTTTCAGGTCAATATAGGCCCAAAAATAACAGCAATGTTTTGATGGGGGGGGGAGGGGGAGAGGAGGGGAGGGATTAACTTTTTTTATTGGAACAACAACATAACATCCTCTCACAGAGCTCTCAATCTAAAGATTGCACTTTGAAAAATCAAACTGAGGAGAATAAAAAACTCTGCAATGTCTACTGTGGTTTCATTGTCCAAACTGAGTAAAATGAAAAACCACCACACAGACTACACACACATACCTTCCCTTAAGACCAGCACATCTTAAAATTCCCTTTTTAATGATCTCGGGTCTTTCTAATATACGATTGCCTGGGTCATTCTCCTTACGTTCACATAAATGATTTTTGCCTCCAATTAAATCCCTTTAAAAGGGAAATAAGAGTCTCCCTGAAACAATGTGCTCCTGCCATTCACACTCCGGAATGTTCACATCAGAAGGCCAAACTAAAACAATGAAATTCTAGATAATAATTTGGTTGTTACTCAGAGCAGATGTTACTATATAAAAAGGCACAGTTCACACCACATAGGCAACTTATACCTTATACACATATACTGCAGGTGTGAGTGGCTCAATATATAAAACAAATCTCGCAGCCCCAAATACACAGAATACAATAAAGATTACAAGAGTGGATTTTCTAATTCTTTTCTAGATTCAATCTAATGTAGCTTATCATGATGTCAAAGAAGAGATTTATTCTTCTGAGGTGACACAAAACGTGTTTGAAATGCAACTAATCCAGCTGAACCCTCTATTCATGGCCATATTGCGCCCTCCGTTTTAAAGCAGGAAGCGCTGCTTAAAAACCATGGGTCTCAATGGTAAGCGAGAAGATACATATTCCCCAGAACTGCACGTTTTGGGGCCGTCCTTGGGGGGGCGCGGGGTTTGGGACATGCCCCCATCCAGTCCCGCCCCTTCACCCAAGGCTCCTTTCCTTAGCTCGGTCGGGAGCCTGCAAAGCGGGGCGGGGTCGATGGGCCCCTGCCGGCCACGCCACGCGTCCCCTGAAGCGGGGGGTGGAGATCCCCAAAGCGCGGAGCCCAAGGCGACTGCCCTAAACCACAGGACGGGACGGGCCAAAATTACATAACTGGCTTCTCCAAAATCCTGGGGGTGGGGAGGGACCAGCCAGAGCCAAGCAGCAAGGTGCACGACTGGTGAACCAAAGGAAATGCAGCGCAGACTATAGAAAGCCGGCGAGCAAGCAGTGACTCCAGCCGAGCGGGAGAGAAGCGAAGCTGCCCATTCATTCAGCCGGCATGCTCCGAGCAGAATCTGCCCCCCAATGCCAGACCCCTGCAGGGAGCGGATCTCTCCTCGCAAGTTCCGTCACACGCAGCCAAACGGGGGCTAAGCCACGCACCACCCGCTGCAAAGAGGGGTAACAGAGACGCGTGACAACACCCTGCTCTAAAACGCGGCGACCCCAAACAGCAAAGACCCAGACAAAAGCGGCAGGTGCACCCAGGCTAGAAATGTGCATTGCAGCGTTCCCCCCCCACCTCCAGCACCGGCCGGGCTGGCAATGCCAAGAGGCACTGCTGACTTGGTAGATTAAAACGCTTACCTGTTTCTCGGGGGTTTGGAAGCGCGTCCACCCCAAGCCTACGTCGGCTGGCTGGCTGGCTGTGAAGGGCGTGCTGGCTTTCAGCTCAAAGAGCGCCGATCAGCAATGTCCCCCGCCCTGCTTTGACTGCAACTGTGGTCGCAAAGAGCAGCTTGGATGCCTTTTGTTAGGTCTCTTCTGGCCCTCTGGCTGGATGGTTCTGCGGGTGAGGCTGGGCGGCAGCTGCTTCGCCTTTCTTCTACTGTCTGCTGCTGATTGCAGCGATTTGCATTAGCCCGTCCCTCATTGAGATGCTGCTCTTCACACCAGCCTCTCGCCGGCTGTCTCTCCAGAGGGCGGCGCCGCGCCACAGCCTCCCTCCTTGCGCCGGGGGGAACTGGCCCTGCTGCTCCGCGCTGGCTCTCCGCAGACACTCCGAACCGAACTCTCCACCAGCGTTCCCCCCTGTGCACGCCTTGGCGAGGAGAAAGGGACGCTGCTTCGCTTGCGAGTGCCTCTCGGTTCGTGTGAACCCGAAATGGAGTGCGGGGAGGGGGAGGAGAGAGGCCCCTATTGGGAAAGCCAGTTAAAACGTGAGGTAGCCTCAGCGCTGTTATTTTTCATTGCACCACAAATCCCTGCGTCTCCTCTCCCCTTCGCCCACCGATCTCCCCACTCCCTGCTTCTTTGCCTAAGCTTTTATATAGGCCGCGGAAAGCCCACGGATCTGCTCCGATGGTGGCGATCCGCAGTAAATATAGGGGTGTCTCCTAGTCTGTGAGCCAGGCCCCCTTCCCATGGGGTTCGTGAATCCCTCCAGCTGGTTTCAGATAATTAAGCAAAGTGTCAGCTTTGTGAGGCTGCAGGGAGGGAAGCCAGATCCTCCATGCTATGGGCTCTGAGGGAAGTCACTTTGAAGTGCTTTGAGATCCTCAGTATCTGTCTGCATCTGAAGTGCAAAATGGAGTAGCATAAAGCTGGTTGGAAAATGAGACATAATTGTCACCACAACATTTAATCCCGGTACTTTGTGTTGAAATTTTATTTTTTTTACCAGTTCTCTGGCTGATCAAAAATGGGATGAAATATTTATGACCATTTTCATTTAAAATGTGTTTTTCATCAAAGTTCAGATGAAAAATGTCAGAATTGTGACCTTTGAAACCTTACCAATAATAACTAAGAGGGGTGTGCAGAAATTGGAAAAGGCAGGATTGCACCCAACATTATATTCTCCAGTACCGCTTTCTGACAGCAGCCCACTTCAGTTTAAATATCTCAGATTGGTGACTTCCATCACTTCCCAAGTGAGGCTTTTCTACAGTTTTTCCAACTATAAAAGAAATTTTCTGAATAGTTTAATAGAAATTGTGTTAACACTTCAGCCCATTATGTCTCCTGCCTGCTTGTACTCACATACATGATTTCTGCTCTTCCTGGTGATTACATCCTTCAGACAGGTATTAAGCCTGCCAGCTGGGGAAGACTAGCCCCTGGCCTGTCCCACTTCCCTTTGCCTCTCCTACGGACCCACCTCCTTCCCTTATCAGAGACCCCCTTCTCCACAGCCACCAGCCCCGGAGCGTAGGGTGGTTAGGTGGTGCATGACTCCCTCCCTGCTTTGAGTGTAAGCAGGTGGCAGTGCGCATTCCCCCCAGTCAGTCCCCCAAGCACAGGGCAAGCAAGGAGCCAGCAGTAGCCTCCCCAGAAATTGAAATTGGGGGGGGGTTGAATTTACGGGGGGGGGATGTCAGGGCCAATAAGAGGTGAGACCGTGAGGGTGAAGGTAGGCTGTATAGCAACATAGTTCACAAAACTGCGGGGTGTTGGGGAAATTCAGGGGGGTATACACCCCCATAGGGGGGTGTAGGGAAATCCCTGGGAGCCAGCATGTACCCTTCCTAACCCCTAAGTTCAGAGCCCCCCCAGGATCATTGCCACTGACCCCCTCCAGCACAGGATGGGCATCCCCACTGCTTCCAGTCTGCCCACTCCCTGCCTGAGCAGTAGGGTCCCCAGCTCTGGGCAGCCCCATAGGATAACCAACTTTCTAACTGCACAATGGGGAACACCCTTACCCCATCCCTTTCTTGAGGCTCTGATCCCACTCATTCTCTACACACCTGCCCCTGCTTTCAGTGGGCTGGGGCAGAGGGTTGGGATTAGGGTTTTCAACTGTCTGATCACACAAACCCCAATACCCTTGCCCTACCCTTTTTCTGAGGTCCCACCTTCTCCATTGCCCCTGTAATATGACAGTTTCTGGGGGCACTACTGAGAGGGTCAAATCAGGGTGAATTGCTTAGAAACAGGGCTACTGCTTACAGCCCAAGACTGGAGAGTCCTTCACTCTAACGCACAAAACCAGTCACAAAGAGCACTTCAGCTACCACACCGTCTAGCAGGAAGTCACACAAGCAATTCCCTCAAACACTCCAACTTTTCCTGTGACACAACCAGTACGGCACCTTAGTCAGATGAGCAGTTATGAAAACTAACCTCACCAAATCCGAAGAGGTTCTTCCAATCCCAAAGGACCAGCCACATTTCCAGGACAATTTATACTTTAGGTCTTACCCAAAAGAGCAGGGCTGTGCCAATCCTTTAGAATTTAAAATCTTAAGGTTTATTAAAGAAAGAAAGTTTGAGAGTAGAATTGTTAAAGAAATTACATGACATACACCAGTCACAAAGTTCCTGGTGCAGGCCTGTAGCAAAGATGAAATAATCTGCTATCTTAAAAAGTCTCTGGAATACAACCTTTGTTAGAATGGGGCATCATTCTAAATTACCCTGAATGCAAAGATTCCTTTGTGCCATCTTCTGTGCCCTTTGTTCATAGCAAAAGATGCTCCTGAAGTGATGAGCTGGAGCCAAGACAAATGGACAAATCTTGCTTATGTGGGGGAATTCCATTGTTCTCACTTTGTGAAAGTACCTCCCTGAAATTGAGTTTGTCACATGAACAAGTCACCTGTCCATGTCCTTTTAGTCAAGTCACCATTGGCTGTCTGTTTGTCTGCCTGTTCACGGGGAGATTCCTTAGATATGGATTCCACCCATAAGGCCCGTTGTGTAAGTATTTCTATTCACTTGAGTAGCCACCCTTCCTAACAGGTGGATGATGCCTGTTGAGATCTCCCAAAAGCACATACTTGAAACACCAGTACATAGTCAATACTTACAACTTTAAATAAAAATATCATATGTGCATATGAATAGTATAAACAGAATCAGCAAAGTAATACAATTTCAAATAGACACCTTGCTTGGTCCACTCTGTACAAAATTTGGGGCAAACACAACAATGGGTGCAACAATAATCTGCATGTTCATCTCAAAATCCAATAGTGTCACAGCCCTTCCACCTGGGAGGCAGTAAAGGATGTAGACTCTGGCTGGGCAGCTTTTACCTCTGGCAGCTCAAAGTCCTGGTCAGCAGCACAGCCAAGCTAAGGCAGGTCCTTGCCTGCCCTGATCCCACACGGCTCCCAGAATCAGTCAGCATGTTCCCATGCCCCTGCAGCCTGAAGGCAAAGATTCCTAGTCAACAGGAGCTACATAAGCAGAGCTGGGGGCAGGGACAGCTTGCAGAGCTTCCATGGCCATCACTCTGCTAAAGAGCTGGAGAGAAATGCCAGCTGCTTTTGGGAACAGTGTGTGGAGCCACATTAGGCAAGGAGCCTGTCTTAGCCCCCACTGCGCTGCCGACTGGACTTTTACCAGCCCTCTCAGCAGTGCTGACCAGAACTCAAGCAGCAGAGTCAGATGAAGCCCCAGGGGTTAGTAATCCTAGCTCCAGTGGACAACCAATGAGCACAGGCTATTGGGTTTGGAGAGGGAAGGCTGTCATCTCACACTACCAATGGAAGCCCAACTGGGAACTTACAGCAGTAGGGTCAGTCAAGCACTGGGGCAGCCAGCCCCGCACCCTCGTGTCACTGGCCTGAGAAGAAGCAGCCCCAGTCACTTCCAACCTCCCTGTAACAGTGGGAGCTCTTCTTCTAGGTCCCCGACCCCCAGCACCAGCACTATTTGGGGAACCGTTGCCCGGCATCTAGGGCCCCGTTCCCAGCCAGCCGCTTTCTTACTAGTTGTCATGAACAGGAGTGCTGACCAGCACCCAATGACTAAGGGGTCAACTCAGGTACCTAGCAAAGGTGTCAGCTGATCGAGATAGAGGGTTGGAATTTGAATGGGATATATGTTCCCTGCCTGCTTTCTTTGTGTGGGAGAATCACACCAGGAGTTGAGAGACACAGAATGATTTAAACCCAAGCAGAACTACCATGCCCTCCATGGAATTCAGGGCATGGGGGTAGACTGAACCAAGAGAAAATTAGAAGTGAGTACCAGGGGATGTGAGTCTAGTTGCATTCAGGGTAATTTATCTTTATTTTGTGGTTTGGTTAGAACTGTTCTGTATGATTCTATGCCTCCCCTCCCCCTTTAACATCTAAGCATTGTACCAAAGATGTTCTCTGTTTTTTTCATTTGTTTTCCTCAGTTGCTCTGTAATATCAAGTATGCTTTACCAAGTTTATATTTTGTTTTGTAATAAAAATCACTTCTTTTAAGGTGATGATTTGATTCTTGTGTCCTGGAAGGTCTGTCTGTGTGTAACTGCATGCCTCCGACTTAGGGGTCAGCTACCAGAGACTGCAGCATGTTTTTCTCTTTTCTTTTTCAAGCTCTTTTGGGCAAAAGAGCTTGGGGTACCTTGGGGGTGGTTTCAAGTGTTCACGCCTGTTGGGGGGGGGGAGGTTAGGGATCAAAAGCACTTGATGGTGGCAGAGAAATTCCCAAAATCTGTGTATTAGAATTTTGGGGGGAAGTTTTGTGACCACTGCCTGTAGAGGCAAGGTTTTGAAACTCTCTTACAGGCCCCCACCTTCTGCATTCATAGTGCCAGAGTGGGGAACAGCCTTGACATCAATAATCAGAGCCATCCTTACCCATATGCAGAACACACTGCTGCGTAGGGCACTTGAAAATTTGGGGCACCGCTGGGTCTTAACATCCACCCATCTGCCTCTTCCTATCACCGTTCTGTGTCTCTGTTTCCTGTGGAGAGATCTAATTAACTTGAAAGTGAAATAGTTTGCCAGGCTTGCTATAGAACATTCAACCTATGAAAGAACCATTCAAGTGGTAATGAAGCCAACCCTAAATATTTGCTGTCAGTTTTTTAATTGATTGTGTTAGTCTACAGGATCTTAGTTTAAAATTTGCTTTTAAAATATTTCATTGGTGTGTTGCTGGAGATTATAAAATCACATCTCATTCTCCCAGCTGCCATTGGGCATAAGGATACCAGTATAATGGTACTGCATAGGATCACATAAATCCTAAGGATGGCCCTCCTAGTATGGCATACCAGAGTGCACTGGCCTATTTTCACCTTTGCACAATACATGTTATAAATATTTAAGGAGCTGCTTGTACTGTTTACTAGTCTATTGGGTGATCTACAACAGAGCTGCTCTGCTACATCATCTTGTGATTTATCAGTTAAAGTGTTGCTCTGTAAATATTCCAATCATTTATCATCAGTCATTAATTGACAGTTCAGAAGTGCAAGACCTGAAATTTTGCAGGCCCCCCAAGTTCAAAACATAATGTGGAAAGCAATTAAAGCAAATTGCTACTGCTTGAAAACTGCCTGCTAATCACCGGGGAAACATTTTTGTAACAATTTTGAGTATGTGTATTCAAAGGTCATTGTGACTACTCCAGAGCACTGGTAAAGATTTATTTCCATGACTTAAAAACTAATAGTTTCTGTTTATCTCCGGTTCCAGGGAACTGGTGTTAGGGGTCAGTTTTAAAAAATATTTCTAAACAAAGAAAACCCCCTACAAATTAGAGGGTCAAATTCTGCATTAACTAATGTAGCAATTGGAGTAAAGGAACAGCTTGATAGATCCTCTGCCCCAGGGAGCTGGCTAGATGGGGGGCAGTGAGGAGAGGAGAGGGTGGTCCACACATAGCATAGATCAGAGGCAACTGTTGTGGAGCGTGCTTCACTGTTCCGAGCTGAAGCAGAATGCATGTCCGCTATCTGCTGGGCATCACTTTGCTGCTGCTGGCAGCATATATGCTAGTTGGCAAAGCACGCACACAGCCTTCTACTCATTCATACCTTGGGTATGTGCAGTGCTGGCTGGCATGTTAACCAGGCTATCAGCTCTCTCTTAGTGCATGCCTGTGCACTATGGAAGTACAGGAAACCCTTGCTATTCATAGTGGATGCATTCTTGTCACCACCACGAATGGCGAAATTGGCAAATACTATGGGCCACAGCTCCTGGTCCCTGTAGTGAGCTCCCCGTAGCTCCCAAATTCACCATGGCTCCCTACAGCCGCAGCGCTCCCAAATTCACCATGGTTCCTGGCATTGAGCACTGAGGACTCTCTGTGGCTGCAGTGAATTTGGGAGCCACGGGGAACTCACCATAGGGGCTGGCCCTCCACCACTCCACAGGCCGAGACAGGAGACACCCGTGAATGCGCAGAATCACGAATAGCAATTCCACAAATCGCGTGGGTCTCCTGTATCCTACTCAGTTGCCCACCTAGAGTGCAAAGGTTCACTTCATCCTTTTCCACAGCACCTTATGTATTAGCACAGCACTGGACAGATCCTATATTAACCTAAAGCAGGACTGGGGAAACTTTTTTGGGCGGGGGCCATTGACTCACCGACAAATCAGTTGGGGACCACACACACATGAGAAGCAAAAACAAAAATACAAAAAACTTGCCCCCCAAGTGAGAAGCAAAAAAAAAAAGGACACACTCTCACTCATGCAACTTGGAGCGCCAGGGTTCTCCTCATGTTCCAGCCCTACAGGGGAGACATTGAGGCTCAAGGCTTCCCGCCTGGGAAAATTAACTCTTCTGGGGGTAGATTTTGTGGGACCAGCCTAGGCTTTGGAGTGGGGCTTAAAATGAGGGGTTCAATGTATGCAGAAGGGGGGGCTGCTGGGGAGCAGGGTGGGGGTACAGATTCTGGCTGGGAGGCAGAAGTGGGGTGGCGGTGTGGGGTCTGAGTGGGAAGTTGGGTGTAGGAGGGGGCAGGAGATTGGGGCGTTTATCTGGTGCAGCTCCTGAGGGGGCTTCGCTTGCAGGCACTGCAATGGGAGCAGTGGGGGGAAAAGCCTGCAGGCGAGTGATAGGTTCCGGGCACTCCTGTTCCCCCCCCTCCTGTGGGTGAAGGGAAACGGTGGCGCGCAAAAGCCACTTCCTCCCCCCACCAGGCAAAGCCAGACACACAGGGGCTTTAGTGCCAGCTCCCCACCGCTCTCCCCCATGGGGTTGACGGAGTTCCAAGCCTTGTGGGCCAGATCACGGGAAGTCGGGGGGGGAGGGTGCAGATCCCATGGGCTATAGGTTCCCCATCCCTGATCTAAAGGCTCATCTACACTATGGCTGAGATTTTCAAAGCTGTATGAAACATTTCTAAGCCAAATCTCCATCAAATTAATGGGAATTGGACATGCAAATTCCCTTGGTAGCTTTGAAAATCTCAGTCTACATATTTAACCAGGCCCAGTGCACGGTTGTGTAGAATAGTTAGGAACTGGCTATATTGCAAAATAGTATTCGATTTGTGGAGTGCTCAGTGTTAACAGAGCTGGCTGCATCTCTGTCCCCATATGGACTCTTAAGTGACCCATGTCAGGTGAAAGACCTCATTGTGATGGGTTTCCCTTTCCAGCTTGGGCAATTCTTATCTCTCCTTCCCTGTGTCTCCCAATTAGCTCTCTGAGTCACCTTGTCTTTCACCCCTCCTGGCCCAGGTATCCTCTTAAATTCAACTGGAGTGAGCTAATGAGTCACAGGTGCCCTGACTTGACTCTGTTCAATCTCAAGGATTACTGTTACCTTGTGACAGTTGTAATTAAAGTTGTATAAGAAACGGAGAAAAAAATTATAAAGTTGAAACCTCTTCTTTTTTTTGCATATTGCACTATCAAGAGTTATGTAGCATCAAATTACACATTTTATCTCTGACCCTTCTAGAGCCTGAGCAATTGTCCATAGTGTTATGGAGGGAATTTCAATTGGGTTTTTTTCCCCCAATTTCCTTTGCTTGATAAAGGCTACTTATCACCTAGTTTTTCTACTTTAATGAAAGAGACCCAATTGAGCTAACGTTTAAATATATCCATGCAGATGGCTTATTATATAAGATAATTACTTGGCCCATTTTAAAAATACTGAATGACGCAGAAAACATAAGCATCCATTATTTTAAGATGGCAAGAAACTTAATGTGATGTAAGTTACTATTATTTCTTACATACCAACATTTTCAATACCCAAAGTACGTGTTAGTTTGATGGTTCAGTAATTGTTGAACGTAATGTGTTGAAGTTCTTTTCTCTATCTTCATTCTTTAAGTCGTCATGGTTCTCCACTCCTGTTTTACATAAAATACTCTTCCTTTTGCTGGTGGGGGAATTGCAAACAGTATGCAATTTTATAACTGAAAAAAATATTTATTCAGAACCAGTTAAAATGCCATATTGATTTGTGTTTTTACTGTGCTATTTCAGACATCCTCCTTCTATTACAACCAGGAGCTCTAGTTCAGCATTTTAGATTTGAGAGTTACATTCACCTGTATAAAACAGTAACTGACAGCAGCCGTGGAGGTTGGCCCAATACAATATAATATCTCATCCAGCTTGGCTCTCTAAGGGTATGTCTACACTAGCTTGTTAATTCAAGCTAGGCAGGCAAATCAGGCAACCGGAGTTGCAAATGAAGCCCGGGATTTAAATATCCTGGGCTTTATTTGCATGTTCCCGTCTGGTCGCCATTTTTAAATCCCCCTTAGTCCAAACTAACTGCCCGCGGCTACACACGGCAGTTTAAAGTTAATCCGAACTAAGCCCTTAGTTCGGATTAACTGTTACTCCTCATTCCAGGAGGAGTAACAGTTAATTCGAACTAAGGACTTAGTTCAAATTACTGTTTCACTGCCGCGTGTAGCCGCAGGCAGTTACTTCGGGCTAGTGGAATTTCAAAATGGCGACCGGATGGGAACATGCAAATAAAGCCCAGGATATTTAAATCCCGGGCTTCATTTCCAATTTCGAATGCCTACATTAGCCCCCCTAGTTCAAACTAGGGGGCTAGTGTAGACATACCCTAAATGAGGAAGCATTCTTACCTCATGTCATTTAGGCTGCAAATACTATTATTTGATCATAGGAATGAAACAGGCAGGAAAAAAAATCTGAAAATTAAATAAAATATCAGTCAGGACTCAGTTGTTGAAATTAGTATTCTATATCCCAGTGAAGAAACCAGGTTTCATTCTTAGGCATGCTCTCTCTCTTTCTCTCTGAGTGGGTCACAGCTCCTTTTTAGGTCCATCTCCTTCACCTGGCTCCCTTCTTCCCTTTCAGTCAGTGAAGTTACTTGCACTGTCAGGCCTTTAATTGTTTTGGTATCAAGGCAAGGATTTCACCCCATCACACTCCCCACTGGCTTTTCTCACCCCACTCTCCATCTCTTTCTTCTCATGGTTAGAATTGTAGATAATTAGACTGCAGTTCAGATTCTCTCCCTACAGTTACAACTCACTTCTTCTATGATGAATTGTTAAAAACGAAGGGCCAGATTCTGCCATTACTACCCCAGGCCATGCAACTCCAGTGAAGTCTGTACAAGGTGTAACTGAGGGCTGGATCCAACTAAAATACATTACTTAGGGTGCGTCTAGACAGCACTCTTCTGTTGGAATAAGTGTAGCGCAAACTGTGTAGCTTATTCCGAGTCTATTTAGAAATTTGGTGCTGTGTAGACAGTGCCAAATTTCAAAATAAGGCAATATTCCAACAAATTCCTGAACTCTTGTGGAACGAGGACACTGGAATAGCGGGCTCACTATTTCAGGAAATAGCATTAGCATTTAAAGACATGGCGTAGCTATTTCGGGATACTTCCAGTATCCCAAAATAGTGCTGCAGTCTAGATGTTCCCTTAGACTGCATGAGGTATTTTAACAAAGAGAATGTTAATGTAGCAGGGTAGTCACCACTCCAGGAGAAACAAGGGTTAAATCTGGTCTTGGGAGAGGGCTGAGATTGAAGAGCCTGCAGCTGAGGCAGGTACAGCCAATTAGTGACCAGCTGTGGTAGTATAAATAGGGGTTCCTGGAGCAAAGGAGAGTACACTCTTACTCCAGCTGTGGAGCAGGAGGAACTTAGCTGCCAAGGAGACTAAAAAGGATGCCTGTGGCAGAGGGGCACTGGGGAAAGGTAGGCAGAGCTGCAGCTAGGCAAACTCCCAGTCTGAGGCCTTACCTTTAAGTCCTGAGGGTATCAAGGAGATAGTTGGGGGGGTGGAAGGCAGCAATGATGAGTAGCCAGTTCAGTCTGCCCCTGAGGCATATGACAACTAGCAGTGAGGCAAGGTGTGTATATAGGGGGTTGGGGTTCCCTGGGCAGGACTCTGCCCCAGAGCAGTACTGTGAGGGAAGGGCATGATGGGCCTGGAGGGATGTGGGGCCTAAACCAGTGCAGAGAAGAGATAATGATTGTTATCTAAAATAGAAGTTGGTCTGTTTGAGAATGTGGCAGGTCTCAGAGAGGTGTAGAAATAGATAAGCTTTAATTGGATATCATTTTAAACCTTTATTGAAATGCTTCCAATTGTAACTTATTATTTTTATCAATTTCTTACATATGTAGGTGCCAAATAACTATTAGCATGAACAATAGGCAAAATGCAATACAGTAAATAAGGATTCCCTGGGCTTTTTCTAAATCCCAATAGTTGTTAACAAGGGTCCAGGGACTATCAATGGTTATATTTAGGTCAGTGTTACTCATGAGGCTAATCATTTATCTAAGGCTATTAACACTGCTACTTAACAATACCTGTAAATAAATTTAGATAACAATATTTACATTTAACAAACACACAAAGCACAACAGCAACAATAACATGTTCTGCTTGATGGGGAATTCGTTTGGTTTGGTGAGTGGGAGGGGGTCTTCGGGTGATCAGTCCTTGGACCTGGCTTGTATTCTGCCTTCCAATCTCTGTTCGGGAACCCTCGATTTAGTACGGGCAGGGGAAGTGATTTATAGAGTGCTTTTGTGCTCTTTTTTGTGATAGGTGGGGAAACCCTGTCTGACATGTGATGGAATGTGGGGGAAGAAGTGAGGTGGTTTTCCTGGTTTCCTTTTTGCCTTGCAAAGTATGGCTATTTTTACGTGTTATAGCATAGGGTTTTTCCGTTGGGGGGGGGAGGTGACCTTTAGCTAGGGAGGCTATATGCATGAGGCCTGGCCAAGAAAGAGCCTGCTTTTACAATGATGAGCAAGACACTGAACAGAAAGGGGTGCCCTGCTGAGGACCGAGCTAATTCCTGAAGTGACCAGGAAGAGGCACCATGGTGGTGAGTCACAATCCTGTTACAGTTAACATTTTTCTCTTGCATTGCTACTAGCTTCCTGCCTTTGCCACTGTGTTCCATGCTAGTTAGTCCATATATTACTAACTCTTCCCTCTCTTCTGCCTAGGGTTGCCAGGTGTCCGGTATTGACCCAGATAGTCCAGTATTTTTGCCTCCTGTCTGGTAAAAAATTCAGAAAATACCGGACACTCAAAACATCTGGTATACTCTGATTTTTTTTTTTTCCCTACCAGGAGGCAAAAATACTGGACACCTGGCAACCCTACACACATTCAGCAACCAGGCCCAGCCCCTGGGCTCACCTCCCCCTTCCTCTCTCCCCGCCCCTGCCTCCGCTTACCTGGTTCTGCAGGGGAGCTGTCTTCTGGCTCAGAGCAGGAAAACAAGATGGCCACCGGCAAAAAGCCTCAAAGGCATTTCTTAAAGGGGCCATGCTGTGTTTATTTTTTTTTTGCTCAACAACTTTGGTCTCCCCCCTCTTTCTTTTTTTTTCCTCAACAGAATTTTTTCCCCAGTGTTTTGTTCTTTTTTGGGCGGGAGAGGAGGTGTTCAGTATTTTTGGTTGAACCATCTGGCAACCCTACTTCTGCCCCCTATTCCTCCATGGCCAGACTACAGCCAAATCTTCCTTTTTTATTGCATTTTCCTCTAACAAATGCTGTGCAGAGACACGTTTGTACCAGCTTGTATCAAAATTGGGCACTCTTCCCCTTGTTAAAAGTGAGTGGGAAGAGTAGTGAAAGAAAGCACAGGAGTCTTATGGAGACAGCATTGAAGTCTCAGAAAAGGACATGTCATTTAATTGAATAAAATGGGTGTTCAAATATTAAAGAACAAAAGATGCTGTGTTCCCCCCTCTCTCAGGAAAATTCAGCAGTTTTTCAGAAGTGAAGTACTACTATTGTATTGATCCATTGTTCTTACTGAAGTTGGCCCTAATTGCTCACAGTTTGGCACTTGTGAAAAAGTTTTGCAAACCAAGCCCTAGCACAGCAAATTTAATTCAAATTCACAAAAGCTAATGAGACTCTGTGAACCAATGCAAGCTCTTAATATGTTCCATTTAGACATTGCAATAGAACAAGCCATCATTACATAGTCAAAGGCCAATTTGTTTTGTTAAGGGGATTTTCTGCCCCAGTCATGAGAGAAAATCCAGGAATGGATGGGGCAACACTGCAAATGACTTGTTTCAGGGGGGAAAGCTAGAAGACATTGGTAGAACTTACAATGGTCAATTGATTTGGCCCAGTAATGATTTAAAACTAAGCTGCACTATTTCAGACACTATTAATATATCAGTATTAAAGAGAAACAACAATTTACATTGTAAGTAGTACCGTGGAAACTGTTACACTACTACAAAGTTGTGGACTGTTTGAAACATGTGCATTTTGTAGATTAACTTCTTAGGCAAATGAAACTGTGCTTGAATAACTTCTTAAAAAATTGATTTGCCCTTTCATTGTAGACTCAGATTGTAGGCAAAAGTGATAAGGATTCCTTTATTTGTGGGTTATTCAAGCACTCAAAGAGCTACTGCAATCCCAAATCCAAGACTCTAGCTCTGGTTCAAGATGAAAGTAGGGTAATAAGGATTTAGGGGGCATGTGAATTATATCCTACCTACAACCTTGTGATCAAATCTGACGACAGCAACATATTTGTATTTCAGACTAAGCCACCCTTGCAAAAAAGGAAACAGAATAAATGAGGTGTCTCAAGATTCAGTTCCATATGCAGTTAGTATTGTTTTTGGATAATAGACAAACTGTAATTTAAATTGGCAAGAGTCATTATTTCACTTTCATTAAAATGTGGAAGAGGAAAAATTCAATTTTCTCATTGCTGTTTTCTTTAATAAAGGCTTAGTTATGTAGAGAACACTCATATAGCAGTTGGTATAAAATCCCAGTCCAGGAAGATAGCAATCATATCTCTGAAAATGGAGATAAGGACTAATTTTTGAAGAGTTAAATGTAATACTGTATATCACAACTAAAACACATTGGACCATATTCAACAAAATAGTGGGCTTACACCTGGCTGAATTTGGCCTGCCTGTTTTTATTAGCAAAAACAAACAGTGTTTGACTCTCTAATATACAGAGGTGTCTGTTCCAACCTGATTATAAACAACATAGTTTAGATATATACAGCAAAATTCTGAAAACAGCTTTAAGTTGGTCTCCATTTTTACACAGGTGTACCACTTGCATATGGCTTTGGTGTGCACAGTCTTTACAATGGATAATTTGTGCAAGACATTTGTGATGGGGTGGTCACAGAAGACCCTTTTGGGGGGCAGGGGGGCTTCCCAGAGTGCTGACAAGGCCACTGACACTCGCCTTCCTGTTCCCTGGGACTTCTCAATCATCCAGCTCCACTGATTCTCGCAGCCAAGGACCAGAGATGAGATCACTGCCCTCCTGCCCCCCTCAAGAAACAGTACAGACATGAAACTCTTGTGGTCCAAGGAAAATGCAGTTTTGGGCCCAACTTCCCAGAATACCACTCCCAAATTGGATCAGAACCCCAAATGAATTATTTAGGTAAGTCCCCCTTAACAATGAAAGGAGGATGTACATGCTGGCTGCTCCCCCAGGTAACCATTATTTACAGTGGGCTTTATAGTAAATAAGTGATTTTTATTAAGTACAAGCATAGCCACTTAGTCTACTAAGTGAGAACAGGCAAAGCAAAATAGATTACATGCTTAGAATTAGCTACATGTTTTCTATTTTAACACTAAAACCTCAGTACAAACTTATTACAAACTCACCCTAGTAAAACTGTTCCTTTTCCAGCTAAGCCTTCAAACCAGGGACCCTCCCTTTCCCTGGGGTCTTTGGTTCATTCCCCTGGGTGTGCCACGCCAGTCAAAGACCTGCTAGTTTCCTATTTTAAAGATTCCCCACTTTTGCATGGGACATTACCTGGCCAGTCCCTACCAGTTAGGGAGGTCATGTGACTTCCTAAGACCCACCACTGCTAAGACTTAAGGACAAAAGGCTATTTACATATGATTGCCTAGAGCATGGGTTCCCAAACTGGGGGGTGTGCCCCCCTGGGGGGCTTGAAGAAATTCCAGGGGGGCATGAGGTGATCCAGCTTCCCCCTGTCAATCCTCTTCTCCCGCCCCTCAAGTTTTGCTGCTATTTTTGGGGGAGGGAGACATGAGGGTTTCTCAAATCAAAAAGGGGGCATGATGCCAGAAAGTTTGGGAACCACTGGCCTAGACATTGAGGCATCCCAGCTTTAGCAACACCCTTAATGGCTTTCCTTTGCACATTTAAGACCATAAAGCATTCCATACTCCATATGTGTAACTTTACACCCAAGAATGATACATATACCAGGATAAGAGATACAGGTCCAGTTGGTTATGACACGAAGATTGATAGGTTGCATGAGAATTTGTCCAAAGTACCTTTGAGTTAGGCATATTTGAGTCCATAAATCCACTTCATAAAGCATGGGGGGGGGAGTGAACTGTCACACCATTGATAGATGCTTTTAAATGTCTAATTTTTGTGTGCACATGCAAATGGGTTTTCTGCCTTTACATTCTATTGCTTGCACAACAGTGGGCAAAAATGTGATCAACAGAGCGTCAGGGTCTTTGTCAGCCCTAAGTGGCTTGGGAATCATGCGGCCATCAATGTTGGAAGGCTATGAGAATGGGAAAATCTTAACATAACTTTCTTTGTAGCAGTTAGACTGTGACCATTGCAGTCTGGCCTGTTGAAAGGGCCATCAGAACCTCCTTCCCAATGTCCCTATTGTTCCAGAAAGAGTAGTTTTACAGCTGTTGCGGTGTACACACCCCAACATGCTGGTGTATCTACACCACTTCTCATATTTTGTAGGAAGAGAGGGCTTGGTTTAAGGTCTCACCCTTCTGCCCCTTCCTACCCATTTGTATATCTATGATGTAGTTGGTCTGTGGCACACAGTGCCCCTCACTTCACCTCCTAGAAACAATGATAGTGTCGAGTGTGCCTTATGCTGCCTTATTCTCTGGGCCTGCATGTAGAATGGTCCACAATCTGGCCCTATAATTGACTCCACAAGGCATGACTTCTGCAGTATCTCCTTTCTGCATATAGTTACTAGAGGCAACTGAAGATGTTGCATTGAAACCACAAATGCTGAGTTACCATTTTTGTACTTGCCATCCTGCCAAGTGTGTTCAATGCTGTACATACAAATCTTAATTCCATTAAGAAACCAAGTAAAATCAATATTATGTACCAATTTAATTGTCTGAATTGGTGGTTAAACTATCAACAAATTAACCAAGCTTTTGTAAATCTTTCAACACAATAGCCCTTCTGTCTCATTTTCCCCCAGAGATCTCAAAGAGCATTTGAAGGAGGGCAGGTATGTAATTATGTCCATAGTTCCCTTTAAGGTGTGCGCCTGCACAGGCATGCACCAACAATTTGATTCCTGCCCACCTCCTTAGAGAGACCCAGTGACTGCTCTGGGGCGGGGCCATGTAGTGGGCAGCTGCCCTGCCCAAGGAGCAGCTGGGCAACCACCACACAACCCTGTCCCTAGCTTCAGCCTTTCCTTAGGGCTGGAGCTGCAGAGGCAGTGATGGTGTTATGTGCCTGGGGGAAAGGCCAAACTTGCGCACACACACACACCCCCCAATCTGTAACTGTGGATCTGTTATTTCTAAATCAGCAAAAAAATGCTACCAGCCTATTTAAGTTTTTCCTTTTGTTATAAAGTATCTTACTTAACCCCAATGCACTCACCCCTCCCCTTCAGCCAGGTCCTCCAGTGCCTCCAATCCCAATGCACTCACTCCTGCCCCAGAGCCAGGCACCTCCCCCCATTCCAATGCAACCACCTCTTCCCCAGAGCAGGCACCCCAGCCCCCTCCATACCAATGCAACTGTAGGTAAATCTCATTAATCTCTGTATTTTCTCATTGAATTTATTAACTTTGTATCAAGTCCTTTTGCATTGTAATAAGTCTTTAGTTTGTTGTATTAAGTCCTTTTATAGAACATAGAAACTGTGTATTAAGCCTTTTTACATAGAAATCTTGTAGACTTTGTACCCCCCCCTTGCTAAATTGATTGTCTGTCTGAGTGAGTGAGGTGTGAACAGATAAGGCATGAAAGAAAAGCACCTCTGGGGTCTTGCAATGGTTGGAGAAAGGTGGAAGCCAGAATCAAGAACAATGGGACCTGTGAAATGGGCTCATTGAAAGAAGACTGGACCTATGAATGCCTTGGGAGTAAGCAGCAAGTGCCTGCGTGTGGAAGCTCTCTCTTTGGAGGTGAATGGGGCAGCATTAAAACACCCAGAAGAAGGTGCCACAGACAAATAAGTGTATATGCATATGATGACTCTCTGCATGAGGGAAGACACTTTACATCTAAGGCATCTAGCAGTCACCATGGGAGCACTGATCTGGCTCCAACCCTCCCCCACCTAACTAACCTGGCCAGTGCAGTTAGGTGGAATAACTGTTGGTAAAAGTGTGTGGCTATGTCTACACTGCAGGCTTTTTGTGCAAGAACAGCCATTCTTGCACAAAAACTTGCAGAGCATCTACACTGAACATGCATTCTTGCACAAGTAAACTTACAGTACAGCATCAAAACAGGGCTTCTTCCAAGAGAGTTATTTCTCTCCCCACAAGGAATAAGCCCTCTTGCACAAGAGCTCTTCCAGAAGAAGGCAGTGTAAAGAGGCACCATGAATGTTTTGCTCAAGAAAGCCCTATGTCTAAAATGTCCATCAGAGCTTTCTGGCATAGAGCGTCTACACTGCCATGGATACTCTTGCACAAAAGTACATCTTTCACAAAAGCACATGGCAGTGTAGAGGCACTCGTGGAAGACCTTTTGCACAAGAACTCTTCCCCAAAGCAGTTCTTGCAGAAGAAGCCTGCACTATAGACATAGCCTGTGTCTGTACCTGCTCCACACCCCCTATCCCAAGGCACTCACCCCTCCCCAGAGCCAGGCACCCCCAGCACGACGGGTAAGGAAATGTTACTTTTAAAGTTGCTGCTCCTCCCACCCAGCTTGGCTACCTCTGCTCACAGTGTGTAGGGGGAGGCAGCACATAACAAACTCCAAGTCCCAGGTCTCTGCTCAAAGCGTCACATGGGCCAGAGCAGCTTGCACTCCAGTCCCACCTCAGCCCGGTGCCCCAGCACACACCCCCAGCATGGCAGCTAGGAGCAACCCCCCCCCTTCACTATGCCTCTCTGGAGCTGTGGTCTAGTGTACCATGTGGCAGCTACCAGAGCTGCAGCCTGGTCCATGGTACTAAAGATAGCACTTCAGCCCCAGCCCAGCACCAGCTACACTGTGGCCCCATGTGTGCCAGGGCTGGAGCCAAGGCCACAGTGCTTTTATTAGTACCAACATCCTGGCCCCAGAAGCCATCATGCAGCCCTAGTCCCAGCTGCTCCCAGGGCTGGGCTGTGCGGTGGGCAGCTGCCCCATATGCCGGGACTGGAGCTGGGCTCCAGTGCAGCTGCTCTTGGGCTGGGACCAGGGTACTAAAAATAGCACTGCAGCCCCAGCTCCAGCCCTGGTGTACATGGCAGGCAGCCACCCACCATGCAGCCCTGCCCCAGCACCAGATGGCTAGAAAGGGTGCAGGTGTCAGGAAGGTGGAAGGGGTGGGGTAGAGTTAAGGGGAAGATGGGGGTGAGGAGAGGAAGGGGCTTGTGCTGATGGGAGAGGGGGAGGCCAGGGCAGAAGAAGAAAGGGAAAGGCACCAAAGGGCAGTGTGGAGGAGAGACAAATACCAGGGGCAAAGAAGAGACAATGAGGGGAAAGGGCAGGAGGAACAGGGAAGGAATGGGAAGGTGTCAGTAAGGGTGGGAGAAGGGAGGGGACAGGGTGATGCTGGAGAGGAAAGGCAGAGGGGAGGGGCAATTGGGGCAAGAAAGGAGAGGAGCAGTGGGTGGGAGAAGAGAGGTTGACAGGAGGGGTAGTCATAAGAAAGGCGGGGTATGGAGCAACTCGTGTGTGAGTGTGCAGAGGGGCATGAGGAGAACTGGAGCAGAGGGTGGTGAGGGAGTGGGCACTAGGGAGGAAGAGGGAAGGTGCTGGGAGGGCAGGGGCAGTGAGGGAAAGGGGAGGCTCCAGGTGGGTGCAAGGGATAAGGGAAGATGCAGGTGCCAGGGTGATTGTGGGGATGAAGCAGTAGGGAAGACACAGGGAGGGGAGGAATGGGTACAACAGAGCAGAGGAGAGAGGCAGGTCAAGTGGGTAGAGGGAGGTGTTAGGGGAGGGGTAGCTACAGATTATCAGAGCAGGGCTAAAGGAGGGGTGGGTGGGTGCAGGGGTCACAGAGGATGGGGAGGAGGAGGGCTGAGGGGAGTGAGAAGGGCAGGAGCTAGAAGAGCAGAGAAGGGTGAGGGGTAGAGGGTAGCAGCAGGCATCAGGGGGGCAGATGGGGCAAGGAGAGGGTGGGAGACAGGGCAGCAAAGGGGAAAAGTGAGAGGTTTATAAGATACTTATAAGATATTTGTTAATAACTTGGGTGCCACGGTGGCATGCATCTGAACAAGCGCACATGACCTCAATATTGGTGCACAAGACAAAACTCACTCTACTCATGGGTGGAAAATCTTAGAAGGTACACTGTGTCCCCTGCAGATGAGAAATGAATGGAAAATCAAATAGGTAAAAAAATCCATTTTTTAAATAACAAAATCTCCACTAGTTCTGGGTAGTGGTGAGAGAGAGTATAGTACAAAGATAGATATAATTCTGTGTTATCTATTGTCCGATGGATGAGTGACCCATCCAGAAGCTTGCATCAGTGATGATCTCTCTGGTAGAGTTAGAGGTGTGACAGATGTGCTGGCAGTGATTCATAGGCTATTTCAGAGAATGATATATCGACTTTATAAATGTCACTAGAGGGGTTTACTCAGAATCACTCAGATCCTTAGTTCAAATAATTTTTGTTTTTCATTTAAATCATTGTTCTGGGGTGGGAATGGAGATGAGGGGTTCAGTATACAGACTGCCCTGCAGAGAGAGGACATCCCCAGCCCTCTTTCACTGCAGCAGCTTGGGGCTAGGTAAGATGCACCTGTCCATGGCTGCTTCAGTGGGCACATCTGGAGGAGAGGGCATGTTCCCCAGCTAGGGGACAGACAGACACACAAACAGACACTCTCTCAAATATATAGCTGAAAGTTGTCCTTGTCTCCACCCTGATGCCTCCTGGCCCAATGGGGTTGTAGGTGTCCTGGTCCCCATCTCTGGCCTCTTGCTGTCCCCTATGGTTATTATACAGTATAACTGTTCCTGCTAGCAGACCTCCCTTTCTGTTTGATGAGCAACAATTGCATTCCAGGTATTTCCCATTGTCCTGGCTATAATATATCAGGTGGTCTGGGAGACCACTGTGAGGGTCAGATCAGGGCAAACTGCTCAACCTGGGCTACTTATAGCCCAAAACTGAGGTCCTCGTCTATTAAGCTCCAAACCAGTCACACAGAGCATGTCAGCTGCCACTCTGGCCAGCAAAAAGTTTCATAAGCAACTCCCTTAGACACCCCTGCTTTTCCTGTGCCACAACCAGTACCACCCCTTACACAGATGAATGATTTTGAAAACCAATCTTACCAAATCCGAACAGGTTCTCCCAATCCCAAAGGACCAGTCACATTCCAAGATCAATTTATACCTTTGAACTTACCCAAAAGAGCAGGCTGTGCCAATCCTTTAAAATCTAACATCTAAAGTTTTATTAAAAAGAAAGAAAAGGCTAAGAGTACAACTGTTCAAGAAAGCACATTACATATATCAGTCACTAAGTTCTTGATTCAGGCTGTTAGCAGAGATGTAATCAACTGCAAGCTGAAAAGTCTCTGGTGTACATCCTATGTTAGGATGGGTTAATGAATCCTTCTGGACCTCTGCCCTTCTGGAGAGGAGGGCAGGAGCCAAGACAAAGATGGAGGCATCCTAAAGATAGTTTTATAATCTTACCCATGTGGAGGGAAATCCATTGTTCTGCTGAGTGATGGTACCTCCCAAAATGGAGCTGATCACATGATCAAGTGACCTATCCATGTCCCTTTAGGCAAGGAACCCTGGTGTACCTGCTGGTCTGCAAGTTTGCATCAGAATTCCTCAGGTGTTTATTGGCAACACTTAAGAGCCATGATCTGTGCAGCACAGCTTTTCCTGATTAATCACCCCTCACAATAGGTGGTTGAGGCCTGCTGCTGTCTCCCAGACAGAAAACATTTAAAATACAAGCACAGAGGCTGTACTCATAATTTTACATCCAAAAATCATACATATATATGAGCAGTACAAATAGAACCAGCTAAGCTAGTGTTTCTCAAAGTGGTCCATGAAACCACTTTGAGAAACCTGTTAATTGGCTGCACCAGTTTGTTTACTTACCAGCATTGCAGCCATGGAGCCTTAACATAAGAACATAAGAATGGCCGTACTGGGTCAGACCAAAGGTCCATCTAGCCCAGTATCCTGTCTGCCGACAGTGGCCAGCACCAGGTGCCCCAGAGAGGGTGGACCGAAGACAATGATCAAGTGATTTGTCTCCTGCCATCCCTCTCCAGCCTCTGACAAACAGAGGCCAAGGACACCATTTTATCCCCTGGCTAATAGCCTTTTATGGACCTAACCTCCATGAAATTATCTAGCTTTTCTTTAAACTCTATTATAGTCCTAGCCTTCACAGCCTCCTCTGGCAAGGAGTTCCACAGGCTGACTACACGCTGTGTGAAGAAGAACTTTCTTTTATTAGTTTTAAACCTGCTACCCATTAATTTCATTTGGTGTCCTCTAGTTCTTCTATTTAGGGAACTAATAAATAACTTTTCTTTGTCGGCCCTCTCCACACCACTCATGATTTTATATGCCTCTATCATATCCCCCCTCAGTCTCCTCTTTTCTAAACTGAAAAGTCCCAGTCGCTTTAACCTCTCCTCATATGGGACCCGTTCCAAACCCCTAATCATTTTAGTTGCCCTTTTCTGAACCCTTTCCAAGGCCAAAATATCTTTTTTTGAGGTGAGGAGACCACATCTATACACAGTATTCAAGATGTGGGCGTACCATAGTTTTATACAGGGGCAGTAAGATATTCTGGGTCTTATTTTCTATCCCTTTCTTAATAATTCCGAGCATCCTATTTGCCTTTTTGACCGCCGCTGCACACTGCGTGGAAGTTTTCAGAGAACTGTCCACGATAACTCCAAGATCTCTTTCCTGATTTGTCGTGGCTCTTATTGGCTCAATTCTGTCATTTGTAGCCAAGGGAAGCTGCAGGAAATGGCTGCTTCCCGCAGCTCCCCTTGGCTGCAAACAGCGAAACAGCCAACAGGAACTGCGAGGCTCTGTGGCACCGGTAAGTAAACAAACCAGTGTGGTCAGTTAACGGGTTTCTCAAAGTGGTTTCATGGACCACTTTGAGAAACACTGAGTTAAGCATAAGTTTTCGTTAGACACCTCACTTAGCCCACTTTGCACAGAATTTGGGGCAAACACACAATAGTGGGTATAACAATGAGATCTGCATTTTCCTATCAAACTCCAATAATGTGACACTGGCATAACCAAACCCTGACCCTGCTTTAAGTTATGGTAAAAGGAAGCTGCATCCCAAATTTGGTTGTTCCTGGCTCTTGCCATTTAGGAAGAGTTCTTGAACAGACACAAACTCTCAAATATATAGTAGATTTCTGCCTTATGAAAATGGCTGGTCACTGGATATCCCTGTCATTGTGTCTCAGAACATAACTGTAGGAGTTGAACTGAAGTCAGACTAGCCTGGTTGATTACACTGAATCGCAAGTATCTACAAACTATTGCCCTGATCTGCAGAAATTGAATCACATGACTTTGCCTCAAGAAAGGTGAGAGGCTTGTGGCCTGGATTGAGTACCATCAAAGAGGCCATAAGGGATTAAGAGGAGCAGCTTACTCAAGAACTGTGACAAGAGGATACTACTAGACCTATTGTCTAGTTTGAATATCACCTGAGACATTTTGGAACAGATCTTGGAAACTCTACTTGTGTTCAGTGAATGATAATAGATGATAGAATAATAGATGACAGATATTTCAAAATGTAGTAAATAATGCATGAAGTAACTCAGGTATCAGTCTCCAAGTACATGATGGAGTAGTAAATGTGCTGTATGTGTCAGTAGGCCTCCCAAATAACTCATATAGCAATATCACATTTTTTTAGACTACTCTGAAAAGTAGACTATATTAAACACAAAAGTCATTACTTAACTGCCTGACTAAAACATAGAAGAGGAACATGGGAGTGCAGATTCCTGGAAAGATTTTTAGAAAAAAATCTTGAAATTTCACAGTTATTTCATTGTATAGTAAGTGGTACAGTAGTATCTAACCCATACCTGGTGCTATTACAGAATAATGGAGTATGTTATTTGTATAATAAGATTCCAAGATGGCTATTCTGTGTCTGAAGGATTGGAAACAGCTACAAGCATGGCTAAGAGCTCTCTTTCTTCAGAATATCACCAGGTGGAATCATCAATGGGATTCACAGTATGTTAGAGTCCATTTTTAAAGTCTCAGCCATTTTGACTTTACAAATTATACCCATGTGGTGCACAGCTACAGCAAATCACGTATTTATGCCCTGGCAGGAGTCCTAACCCACTGATGTCAGAGAGAACCAATTTGGTAGCCTTACTCTACATCTAATTTGCATGCAATAATTTCATTGGTTGTTCAAAGAGCTGCACAGACTGTGGATCACTTGGCCCAGCAGTCACATCCATGCTAATAATAGTGTGAACATCTATAGCAATATTCATCCTAAACTCACAGAGTGCTTTACAAAGACAAGAGTAATCCTCATTTTAGAAGTGAGTAAACGGAGGCACAGAAATTGACCTGCTGAAAGTCACATGAGACATTGAGTCAGAAATAAGACCCAGTCCTCCCAGCAAAGGGCTGGATCCACACCCAAAGTTTGTACTGTTATAACTACATGTTTTCTAAAAATCAATTTAATATTTCTGTGTAAACACACTTAAGGTTTTACAATTGGCTTAGAGATTTAAGTGTCCACACAGATGTTTACACCAGTAAAACTAAACTGATTTAAATACAAATTTTAATTAAACTGATGCAAGCTCTGTGTGTGTTTGGATTAGTCCTTGCCCCTCAGCTCTAACCATACTATAGACCAGTGTTTCTTAAACTTTTTAAGACCGAAGAACACCAAACAATAATTTTTTTTGAGGAACGCCAAGGATTTTTTTGTTGAACAAAACAAACAAACAAACAAAAAAGGGTGGGGGGGGAGTTATTGAGCAAAGAAAAAAAAAGGGTTGCCTGCCCCTTTAAGGGTGGCCATTTTGAACTCTGTTGTTCTCCGCGGCACACCAGTGTGCCTCAGAACAAAGTTTAAGAAACACTGTTATAGACTTTGCTGGTGGTGTTGTTTTTGACTATGGTTATTTTAACAGAATGTAATGATAGTATATGAATATAGACTGAATGTATATACTACTTCTAGCTTTCATGGCGTTGTCTTTAAAGAAACCCCAAACTATTCATTTGCAAATGAGATTATAAAGTCTTTATCCATTAAATAAGCATCTATAGTTTACACAAGATCGGTTGTGCGATTACTAATATAATGGGGAAACTAAGTTCTCTGAGAGTAATTTCATTTGGAATATGAAAAGTATTTCAAATAGATTTAGTTCTTGTCTGTCCCACAAGATATTCATAATTGTTTGAGCACATCATCTAATTCATTTGGATAAAATAGATGACCAACATTTATAAATAATTGAAAATTGTTTCATGAATTATTTGCTTAATTATGTTTTTGGAAGTTATTGCTTTAGCTAACTCTATACCATACACTTCTGTAGCACACACTTTTTGTTTGATGATGTCTGCTCTAGGCTTGTTGGGATTAGTCTGATTAGGAATCCTGTGCATTGGTTTTAGTCTACAGTAGGTAGAAATAATTGTTTTACAGCTGAGCCTTATGGACTTTTCTGGGCCAGGAAGCATTCTTGTCCACAGGTCCACTCCCTTTTGACTAGGCAACAGAAAAACTAGCCAAGAGTGAGCCCAAAAACCAATCTTTGTCACAAATTCATCTTGACTAAGGTCTTCTGCCTAGATGGGAGAGGAATTCTTGCCTCTAGTTAATTCAGTTAAGAAAAAAGGACGATTGACTACAGAAAGGGAGAGGAGAAGCTGTCACAGGCCAAGAGGGAATTTTTGTTGAGGGATGGGATAATATAATTACAATGGAAAGTTATGCAGGCATGGATTGGGCAATAAGTTTTCAAAACGCTTCTTAAAAAATTCCAGATGTACATTGACTTGAAGGGAACCAAGATCAGACCTAATTATAAACACAAATATCATCTGTTGAGCATAGTCAAAGAAGACACTAGATATGACTTAACATTGGTGTGACCCTGAGCCCCTCAAAACCAATCAACAGAGGTCCCACTACATTGAAACTCATCAGACCTGACACACACACTATCCCAAATATTATGTGTACTTAAGAGGAATCATGTAAGGCATCATATGTGAACTGGTGTCACATTGGTCCTGCAAATCATTGTGTGATGTATATACGGGTTGTACATGAAGAATTAGATATATGTACTAGAAATTGTGTTTTATTGTGTTTTGTAGGCAATAAATAATTCAAGGAAATGATTTACACAAAGGAATGTAAATTTACCTGTCTGACCAACTTTATTAGTCAGAGGACAATGAAAGGACATTTACATATAAGGTAAACAAAGCCATCAAGCTAATGAGGTGGTGGAAACAGTTCTGGGAGCACAGCAGAGTTCTCTTGGCTCTTGAGACAAAGACAGTGGCCTTTGGAAAAGATAAGGGTAGATCAAAAAGTGTTTGTCATTTCGATAAAAACCATTCTGTGAAAGCTGGATTCCCAGATCTGGAGTGTGAGTCATTGATGATTTGATGCAAGTGAGAAACTGGCTGAGACATATTGTAACTTGCTAAAAGAAAATTTTAGTCACTGGAAAGTGTGTTGTTTGGTTTAATTGTAACCATACCTGTTTGGGTTTTTTCTTACTTAGTATTACATAAATCTCTGTTTGTTGATAAGCTTATGCTTAGTTTTACTATAAACCACCTTGGTGCTGTTATGGTGATGTGTATCATGAATCTTCAGCTAACTAAGAGGCTGGTGTGTACACTCTCTCTCTGGCGGCAGCAAGCTTAATTACTGCAAGTGTCCAGTGAGAGGGACATCTGTGGGGAACTTGGCTATTACCTGTAAGGCAAAGCAAACACGGCCTGGTGAGGTGGACAATCTGGTCTGCCAGGGAACTGACACATAGCATAGGCTCCAGTGAAGCTCACTTACTAAGACAGAGGGGCATAACATAATAGTTTACAGCTCTGGGTGTCTTGAGTAGGGCATCACAATTGGTTAGCGCTTTATCAGACCATTCTTATAAAAGCTGTGCAGCCAGAACCTGAGCCAGCTCCCACTGACGTCAATGAGAGCTTTGCCACTGTTTCAGTGAAGGCAGACAAAGCTCCCAAAGAATAAAGCAACAATTTAAACAGCATTTGCAGCCGATAACTGTTAGATTTACTGAAAGTTCTTTGCTGCTTGATCATTTGCATTACAAGCACAGGGATTTCTATTGATTTGCTACTTTACTAACTAGAAAATAATACTGGTTAATGCCTTTACCTTTCAGAATGTTCTAATGTTTTATCGATGAAGAAAAACAAATTTTACGTTTTGCAAACGCATTGTATCTTTTCAAGTTTAACATGTAGTTCCCCATTATGTATGTTATATATTGGTAACCTAGGTCAGAAATCATATTGAATGCCAGCAGACATCATGTGCAGATTAAGCTTTAACAGTTACTGGCAGGGAAGAAAAGGAGGGAAAAGACACACCCCAGACAATTTTGCATTTCAGGTAAGCTGCTAACTGCTTTTAATTTGAACATGTTACTTGTTTTTAATTAGGAGTCAATTAGAAAAATATATTCAGTTTGTTCCTACACCTACATGTAGCTCACGCACACACTCACAAAACTCAGGAGTCTACTCTAGTTAAAAAGAAGTTTCTTGTTGAGCTACCATAGAAATTGCATTCTTTGACACACATGTCTACAGGATGCTGGCCAGGGGCGGCACTAGACTAGCTGCCAGCAACTGGCACCCGAGGCGAACCATGCAATCGGCACCCCCACCTCCAAACCCCTCAATGATATTGCGCCACCATTTGGCGCCCCATTTAACTTGGCACCCTAGGCGACCACCTAGTTCGCCTATATGGATGGGCCACCCCTGATGCTGGCAAAAGCAATTACTCAGAACTGTACAGCACTCATTAAACTAGATTAGTCTCTCAACTTCCATGGGCACTGAATATTTACTTTCCATTGTAAAATACAGGAGTGGGTGCTGTCCGTGGCAGGCATAAGGACAAATGACTAACCAACAGATCTTTTCAGTATAGTCATACCTCATGCTTGAATTGCAAGAGTGCTCCAGTGGCAGGTTATAGTGTCCTGTGGTTAAGTTTCCATTCTCATCTGAAAGCAGAAGAAAAAAGTTGTAATCTGATAAAAAAAAAAAAAAAAAAGTAAAGGAATTCTGGAAGAACGAACATTAACAAAATAATTTAAGTTAATTGGGGCAGTTTACTTAACATATTAGAATAAAAAAGTCTTATTGAATTAACAAAATAAATAAAGGAGACTAAATGATGCAGTCATTTAGATCAGGCAGAGGACTTCAGATCTAGTAGTACAAAGGCATGAGACATTTCCTCTTTAACATTTGGGTGATGTTCTGATACATAAACCCCTTGAATATACACCAAGAAAATCCAAGATCATGGTCTTGGAGGCGCTTTGGGGGCAGGAGGGACACTCACCGCCATGAGAGGATTTCCAGTATTTGACAACAATATCCAGTTTATCTGTTGAGTGGTTCAGTTAAAATAGTATCAGCTCCATATCTTGAAACACATTCTAATGCAGTGGTGGTCAACCTGCGGCCTGATGGCCACATGCAGCTCATCAGGATTCTCTGTGTGACCCGTGAGACATTTTGTTTATCATTGGCCACTTGCAGGATTGTCAAATTCTGTTGGCTTCTGTCTGTCACTTTCCCCCCCTACCTGTATTGCTAAGGCCACACACACAAAAATCAAGGGCACATGAGGGAGGTGAGCACTGATTGCGCACACTGATTGAAAGGGCTGTGCGCTCCCTCTGCATTCAATCAAAGTGATATTGTGGTTCAGTCAACACACTCTGCAAATTCTAGGTACTCAAGCACAGCTAGCAAAACTCCCCTGTCCTGAGAGACTGTTTGGTTACAACAATTTGTGGCCCACTGAGATGGAGGGGGGCCACTCACTAGCCTGGGTTGCCAATCGTTGTTCTAATTTCTAAGGAGATATCTGATTAAATATTAGTCTTGTACTTTTCACTTAGTGGGTAAGTAAACAAAAGATTTACACATCTTCAAAATTCTCAAACTATAACAATAAACAGCAAGTTAATATTCCTCTTAGTTGAATCTGGAAAATATTTTTCAGGCTAACAAATTAAATACCTACTTTGATGAGCATCAGAATGGCCACATTGAAGATGAGCCACAAAAATAATATAGATTGTCTTATCTGTTTATTTTTATGATGCCTGGAAGTTCTTAAGTCAACTTTTAGATTTATAAATTTTTCAAAGCATATATCTCATATTTGAGAAGAGGTGCTATTGGAAAGAAACAGAATATATGTTTTTAAAGTGAATGAATAAAAGCCACTTTTCAATTCAATCAGGTTTCAGTGGCTTGGTACCGACATTGTCCTAAAGTTACCAGCTCTCCAGTTGTCTGGGTCACCCACAAAAAGAAGCGTAGGTGAGAGCAAAATTTACCTTTTGGGAAAAAATAATCCACCTTTTAGATCTTCTTTATAGAAATATTCAACAAAAGACAAAACAAAACAATAAAAAAATCCATGTACACATCTAGCATTCCCTCCCCAAATTTTCAGGTCACCTTTTTAAAAAAAATTAGTCAGTGATAAATTAGCTTGCAACAGAAAAAATGTTGTTTTATATATAACCATTCTAATTTAATGGCAGGTTTATTTTTTAAAAATCAAAGTATATTAACAAGTTTGGCCAATTCATTTGTGACATAATGTTGGAGACAATTTTCAGAAAGATTTAAATAAATTGTTTAAAATGTTTTTCAAATGCATTTCAAAATTCACAAGAAGAAATGTCTCTCAAAACAACATGACAAGCAAAGTAGCTAGCTCTTATTGACAGATAAATTTCTTTCCCCAGCTCATGTTTTTGAATATCAGTTTATTTTGATCATTTTCTCTCAGTGAATATTGTTACTCCTGACCTTTAAATGTCAACGTCCACTTGACTGAGGCCTATTGTGAACTTTAATCATACACCACAATAATATATGCATAGCTCAAGTACATGAGAAGCCATTCACGTTTAGCAATGCATTGCCCAGCTTACAAATACAATTTATTATTCCTAATGACTTCCACCAAAGAAAATCACTCAGGAGAACTGTGATGGTCCTTGCATGTGGGAAGTATTGCCTAGTGGTCGGAGATTAGGTACTTTGACCTGCAGGGGAGGGAGGGCTTTGTATGGGTGCTCATGACCTCCTACTATACTGGTCTCTGGCCCAAAATCCTGGGAGGGTGACAAAAGGGTCTGATACTCAGGATTGCCTCAAAGCTATCTCTCTTGGGCCTCTTCCTACCCCACTCTGTTGTCCACAGTTCACAGTTTGTACAGGAAAGCATAAAGAGGGTCAGCTCAGTGTCTGGCATATCTTTATGGACAGGTGTGGTATGGTAAATCACTCCCTCTTGGAGCAACAGCTGCTTCCTCTTGTGTCTTAGTTCTCTTATCAGACTAGTTCTGAGTCTCTCCCTTCCCTCCCAGGGTAGTCCATAAACCAGTGCAAACAAACTGGTTTAGTATGTGGAGAGGGTATTGTGGAGGGTATATGTGGAGAGAAGCTGGCTCTCCTAGACCTTGGGGAAGGACCTTCAGACAGCTAAGGATAAGAGAGATCCTGTGTCCCTCAATGCTGTCTTCAGGAGCTGTAAAGTGAAGGTCTTTTCTCTTTCCTGGCCTGCCTCAAAGGCCACGTCTACACTAAGTGGAAGATCAACTGTGGCAGCATCTCTCTTCCACAATATTCCGGGGTTTGAATTAGTGGGTCTAGTGAAGACCTGATGTTACCATCGATGACGGTAGTCCTGCTCCTACAAGGAGTAAGGGAAGTCGACAGGAGCCTCCCACTGTATGGACAGCATCAAAATATGATTTAAGATACTTCAGCTATGTAACTAATAGCTGAAGATGCATATCTTAATTTGAACTTACCTGTAATGTAGACCTGGTCTACTCCCTTTTAATTCCTCTTCCAACCTGTGCATCTCAGGTAGGCAGGGCTGGCTGAGCCCTTAGCAGCTCCTTAATCCCTTGTTGCCCAGTGTGATGGTTGTATACCCCACCAAAAGAACCTATTTCTCACCTTCAACTGCCCATAGCTTTAAAAAAAGTTAGAGAGGGTTTATGCAAGGCATGTGTGGGTGTTGATAAATATAAAAGTAAAGTCTGCTCAACACTGCTCCAGCTTAGGCTCATTCTGCAAGCTGTTGTGTGTGGGTGGAACCTTGCACCCACACAGAGAAGCTTATAAGATTGCGATCTGAATGAGTAAATTTTAGTCCATAAATTGTAACTTTAAAGTAAAAAGGATGCTGACAAATTAAGCATTTATAATGTCAAGTTTCCTTGCCAGTTGTAATCACCATTTTCTGTTTGCTTCGTCTCCATTTCAGTGTCCAAATGCTTGTTAGCTGTTATGTTTGGTTTTATTCTTCACTCATATTGGTTGCCTGGTCTCTGTTCACCACCAGCCTCCATCAATCTGCAGAGGATCAGCTATAGGCACCCAGCACATCAGCCATTGCTATTAGCTATAGGCACCCAGCACATCAGCCATTGCTATTGTGGATTGAATAAATGGATGGTAAGATGGATAGAAAGCTGGCTAGAAGGCCAGGCCCAGCGGGTAGTGATTAACGGCTCGGTGTCAGGATGGCAGTCGGTTTCTAGCGGAGTGCACCAAGGTTCGGTTCTAGGACCGGTTTTGTTCAATATCTTTATTAATGACCTGGATGAGGGGATGGATTGCACCCTCAGCAAGTTTGCAGATGACACTAAGCTAGGGGGAGAGATAGATATGCTTGAGGGCAGAGATAGGGTCCAGAGTGACTTAGACAAATTGGAGGATTGAGCCACAAGAAATCTGATGAGGTTCAACAAGGACAAGTGCAGAGTTCTGCACTTGGAATGGAAGAATCCCAAGCATTGTTACAGGCTGGGGACCAACCAGCTAAGTAGTAGTTCTGCAGAAAAGGAGCTGGGGGTTACAGTGGATGAGAAGCTGGATATGAGTCAATAGTGTGCCCTTGTAGCCAAGAAGGCTAATGGCATATTAGGTTGCATTAAGAGGAGCATTACCAGCAGATCCAAAGATGTGATTATTCCCCTTTATTCGGCTCTGGTGAGGCCACATCTGGAGTATTATGTCCAGTTCTGGGCCCCCCACTACAAAAAGGATGTGGACGGATTGGAGAGGGTCCAGCGGAGGGCAACGAAAATGATTAGGGGGCTGGAGCATATGACCTATGAGGAGAGGCTGAGGGAATTGGGTCTGTTTAGTCTGCAGAAGCGAAGAGTGAGGAGGGATTTGATAGCAGCCTTTAACTTCCTGAAGGGAGGTTCCAAAGAGGATGGAGAAAGGCTGTTCTCCGTAGTGACAGATGGCAGAACAAGGAGCAATGGTCTCAAGTTGTGGTGGGAGAGGTCCAGGTTGGATATTAGGAAAAAACTATTTCACTAGGAGAGTGGTGAAGCACTGGAGTGGGTTACCTAGGGAAGTAGTGGAGTCTCCATCCCTAGAGGTGTTTAAGTTGACAAAGCCCTGGCTGCGCTGATTTAGTTGGGATTGGTCCTGCCTAGAGCAGGGGGCTGGACTTGATGACCTTCTGAGGTCTCTTCCAGCTCTATGGTTCTATGATTCTAGAAGAGGCCTTCCAGACAATTAAATTTAAGAGCACAGTCTGCCAGAGCAATGATAAACTCACTTGTGTAAACAGGATGTGAAGGAATGCTTCCAAAACCATGGGGGTGTCTATGCAAATACAGTTTGCTCTTGCTGTGTTTGGGTGTGTTAGATATTCAGCAGACAGAGTGGTATTTTGCTCATTGTAATCCACATAATTTGTGACTTAATATCAACTATGTTTATATTAAATGCAGGGATAGCTGAAATATGGTTACCTACATTGGTAATTGTGTGGGAATACTGAAAAGTAGAACTGTGCTAAATTGCTCCAAATGAAAGGGCTCACAGTTAGCAGAAAGACCTTTGCTAAGTAGGGGCTCAATTTTTAGAGCTCTGAAGGGAAGAGATGAGGGAAGGTTATTCTGGTCTAAAGACTATATGGCTTCCCATGCCTGGACTAGTTTGACCTGTCTCCCATGCCTGGACTAGTTTGGCCTGTCCCCCCCCCCCCAGTTCAAATAACAGAACTAAATAGGCAGTTAGGTGCCTCTCTTCTTACATTAATTGTGTTGGAGCTGTGTTTTTTCTACCCTGCTTGCTAAGAGTTGAAATTGTTGGAAGTTGAAATAATTTGAGACTGATGGACAGAACTCACGGCCAAGGAGTAGATGGCAGCAGCAGAAGCTTAATGAGCAGCCAGCAGCATGATGGCACAGAGGTGAGACGAACGGGCAGCAAGGTGGTGCCAGAAAGTAGTGAGCAGGAGGATGGCATGTGACCAACAGAGTGAATGTCTCTTTACCTCCCTCTGCCCCCACTCACGATGGAAGGTGAACTCTGCAAATGCATCTCTGAACTCTGGATTTTCCCTGACTAAGGGCAGCGACTGTGAGTGGGATGCAGAGAAGGGTTGGGTATGTGAAAGGGACATTTACATTGCTGGACTTAAGAACCTGAGAGGAAAAGGACATTGCCCAACCTACTTGGGGTGGGTCTTTTACTCATGGTTTTATTTATGAATGCTGATGTTTTTCCAAATGAATGCCAAATTACTTCCCTTCCTGTTCATAAAAGATTGTTTTTTACACTCAGACTGTGCTTGCAAGTGGGGAAGCATTGCCTCTCAGAGGCACCCGGGGTGGAATGTGAATTTACCAGGTTTTACTGGGTGGGTGCTTGAGCCAGTTCTGTGTTGGATGGATGGAGAGGAACCCCTAGATATTGAACCTGGCCCTGGCTACTGCTGGCTCTACCTGGCAGAAGGGTTACACCTGTAATCAATTGAAGTGAAAGTTCAACACAATTGTGAAGTACACTTCACAGTCATGAGGCATATAACCAAGTGGTGGGTGGCGATTAACTCAGCTTAGTCAGGAGCAACTTAAAACTGTCATTCTGTGTTATCCACAGTCACTGCTGAGGTAATCCCTACAAATGACCTCCTGAATGACAGCCCAGGCGGACCACATAAATTGGATGATGACATACTTATGCTGGGAGAATATTTTATCACATTGTATGCCCTGAACCAGCCTCCAACCACTGCCTGCCCAGACTTGGAGGATTTGGCAACCACTGGGCAGGCAGTGGACCCAGACACTTGAACAAACGCATCAATGCTAGATGATGCAAAGTGCACCATTTGCAAACTGAAAAAGAGATGAATAACTGGTGCTGATGCGAAACCCCCCCCCCCCCCCGCAGAGGAGCTAAAATACTCTTTTGAACCTGTGGCAGAATCACTTCTGGCCACCTTTCACCTGGTGTGGAGAACTGGAATCTTAACAACCACCTGAAAGAATGGTATTGTGATCTCACTTTATAAGGGCACAGCACTACGAATGTAATATCCTGGGCTGAGTACCTCATTGTCTGTGCCAGAGAAGATGTTCATGCATCTGGTGTGTTTAGAACCCTAGTTACTCCTTGGAAGCATCACCCCCGACAGTCA
This sequence comes from Pelochelys cantorii, assembly GCA_032595735.1. Lineage (NCBI taxonomy): Eukaryota > Metazoa > Chordata > Testudines > Trionychidae > Pelochelys > Pelochelys cantorii. The sequence continues at coordinate 54,092,488 of CM064326.1, forward strand.
GGCTTTATGAGGAACAGATTCATATCACATGCCATTTTGCCCTCTGCTTGTGGTTGCAGATACTCTTGAAGCCCCTGTATGTAGATTCTGCTGGTCTTAAGGCTGCATTTGATTGTTTGACTGTGTTGCATTACGGAAGGCCTTAAACAGCCTTGGTGTTCCAGTTGTTCTGCTGGATGTGATTAGTGAGCTGCATGATGGAACCACTGCACACACGTCTGAGAATGGGATTTGGGCACCTTTTAAATCAGTATCTGGTGTCAGGCAGGGCAGTGTCTTGGCCCCTGCACTCTTCTGTTGGGCAGTGGATTATATAATGAAGCATTCTGTCAGGTCCCTTGGCATTAATATCAGTAATCTTTTGCTCTCAGACCTTGAGTATGCTGATGACTTTGTGTTTCTAACACAGAGCCGTGATAAGTCTCTAACTTTTGCTATTTAGGTGCTGTACTTACCTGTTTCTCCAACTCTCATATGGAGGTTCTTCATTGGTTTGGCATTGCAGCATCTGCCATGGGTTGTTTACAATGAATATGAATCAGCATCATCTCGGCAGGACAACTAAGTTCAGAATCTATTCAAGCTGTATCCTCTCTGTACTGCTATATGCTTGCAAAACATGGACAATATGCCACTCAGACTTAAGTCAAGTTGGAGGCTTTCCACGGAAAATGCCAATGTCATATATTGGGCATAAAGTGGAATGGCTTTATTCGTTATGCAAACATTTACGGACATTTTGCCAGAATACTGCAAGATGTTCCAGTGAACACCATTCTTTGGGTGGCTTAAAATATCAGAGAATCCACCACTCAGGCATGGAGATGACTCAGAGGCAGACCCCCTATTACATGGGTGCATCGAGAGTTATTTAATGTTAGACTTTCAGCCCACAAAAACAGTGCGGAAGCACAGGAACAGACCAAATGACAAACAATCACTACAGCTGACCATTTGGCTAAGCATTTAAAAAGAAGAATAAGATGACAACTCAATTTAGGCAGTGTAAAAAAAAAAAAGGCTAATTCAGGTTTGCTTTCTGCACATCATGCAGCCAGGAGGCTGGTGAAGGAGTTGAAAGTGCTACAAAGTAGTCTTAAGGGCATGTCTAGACTACCTGTGGCTTCTGAAAGAAGATGCTCAAATCTGCATATCTTCCCATTTTTTTTCCTGGAAGAGACTTTTCCAATATTTCGCCCGTCTACACAGGGCCAAATATCAGAAAAAAACCCTCTTTCAAAAGCCCCCTTATAAAAAAACTGGAAGAATTTGCATATCTTGAAGCCATGTCTATTGAAAAAAAATAACTCTCTCTCTCTCTCTCTCACAGACACACATACACACACACACACACACTTTTAAGAGTTAAAACTGTTCAACTCAGCACAACTGTGTGATTCCTGAAAGACAAAATACAACCAAATCCAAAGTTATGCATTTAGGAACAAGGAATGCAGGGAAACAGTGTCTCTACAAAGGATTTAGTAACCACAGTGGACAAACTCACCATGATTTTTTCCTGTGTGATACTGTGGCAATAACTAATGCAGTCCTGGAATATACAGCTGAGGAGTAGGGAGGTGACTTTACCTGCGTATACAGCATTAGCAAAAAACAAAAACAGAGATGATGCAGAAGAGAGCCACAAAACTGAGGGAAGATTTGGCTTAGCTTATTAAGAAGATTGAGAGCTGACTTGATTACAGTATCTAAGTATTTTCATGGGGAGATAATACCAAATACTCAAAGGCTCTTTAATCTTGCTGAGAGACATAACAAGAACCAGCTTCCAGACATTAATCATGTAAATTAAAAATAAGGCACAAGTTTAATGGTGAGAGCAATTACCCATAGGAACAAAGTATCAAAGAAAGTGGTGGATTCTCAATTTCTTGGAATCTTCATTTCAAGATGGGATGCCTTTCTGTAAAATAGGGATGTAAGCAACTAGTTGACTAGACGATAAGCATATGCTTATCGGGTAGTTGAGTAGTGACTCTACTAGTCGCTCCCCCCTGTCCTTGCTGCCTCTATCAGAGAGGCAGTAAGGGGAAGGGAGGGAGCAGGAGCCAGTGCTGGGGGGGGGGGGGAGCACCATCTCCACAGGTGGAGGGGGTGAAGCAGGGGAAGTAGAGGCGCAGTGAGGAAACGGCGCAAGTGGGAACTGATTAAGTCTTCGCTTGTGCCAGTTCAACCCATGGGGCTCTTGCTACATTTCAATGAGAGAGGCAGAACCTGAGGCAAGCAGGGACTGCTTGAGTCCCCACTGTTCTTCTGCCTTTTACATGTAGTTAGAATTGCAGGTGGCTCTTACTACATTTAAAAGGCAGAGGCGCAGCGGGGATAGCGAGCAAACCACCCCACCCCTTATCGACTAATTGAGTTGTCGATGGAAATTCCACACACTAATCGATTAGTTGATGAATCAAAATTTAATGTAACTACTGTAAGATATGTTTTAGCCAAACAAATTATAGGGCTCAATGCAGGTCTAACTAGGTGATAATTTAACTCGCACAGATTTTATAAAATCTGTGCATGACACACAACTGGTTATTTAGCATTCTGTTTTGAAAAAGGATGGCATTTATCATTTTGCTAAATAAACTGATGGATTTAGCCAGATGAAGGATAGCATGGAAAGGCCGGACTGCAGGACAGGCTAAGAACATTTTTGTCACCCCATTTTTACCCTGCACACGTTTGTAAAATTTGCAGGACCAGATTATGAAAGGAGGTTTAAAGTGCTGCCGTTCCTCCTCCTCCTCCTCCCGCCTCCCCCAGTGGAGTCATGTGTCATCACTAGCAGTGCTCACCTGCAGTCTCAAAGCACCCCCCGCCCTCCCACTCCCATTGGCCAGGAATTGTGGTGGTGGGGCAGTGCCTGGAAGCGCAGGGCCATGCAGAACCACCTGTTCTCCCCCCACCCCAGGAGCTGCATCAGGTAAGTGCTCAAATCCTCTGCCCCATCCTGCACACCCTTCCCTCCCAGACCTTGCACCACCACCCTAACCAACCCCCGCACCCTACCTCCTGCATCCTCAGACTCCTCACTGCCACCTTGCTCCCTGGCAGTGCTGTCCCACACACTGAACCACTCACTTTTGGCCCCATCCTGGAGCCTAAGGGATCCCATAAAATCTACCAGGCCTGGTCTTCCAGAAGAGTTATTTGATCCTGGAGAACTGCTCTGTGTCATTTCAGTGAGTTACAAGTATTCACTCAATCTTTCTTTCAGAATAAGGTCTAAGCAAGTGACACACTTTTCAGCCTGTTTTTTTTTTTAAATCCAGTTTCAGTTTAAAAGTAGGGTTGCCAGGTTTTGAACCAGACAGTCCGGTATTTGAGCCTTCTGTCCAGGAAACAATTTGAGAAAATACTGGACATATACATGTCTGGTAGTTTCTAATTAAGTTTTATTATTATCATAAATATCAGTATGCAGTTGCGTACTGCCTGGCTGGTAGACACACTCACAGTACGTAGCCAGGCAGTACGCAGCTACACAGTAGAGAGGCGGGGGCAGGGCAGGGCTGGGGCGGGATGGAATCCCTGGGGCTGGACTCATCCGTGCGCCCTACCGGAACCATGCGCTGGATGGGCAGCATCCCGCAATCTGTGTGCGCCCAGGCCAGCCCCGCTCCCCGCCAGCCGGTTCCCCTCCCGGCCAGCCCAGCTCCCCCCAACCCCTTCCCAGCCAGCCCTGCTTCCCGCCGGCCAGTTCCCTCCCCCCCTCTCCCGCTCCGATCTCCGCTGGCCAGTTCTCCCTGGCCAGCTCTGCTTCCCGCCAGCTGGTTCCCCTCCCCTTGCCCCGATCTCCCCTGGCCAGCCCCACTGCCCCTGATGTCCTCCTGGCCAGCCTAGCTCCCCTCCCAGCTGGTCCCCCCACCTCATCTGAGATCAAGTGTGTCCAGTATTTTTTTGAAATGTAAAATATCTTTTATCCTCAAATAAATCAATCATTATAGTGCTCAGCAGAACCTACTACCCAAAGATCAATGAATGCAGTTTAACTCTATGCTAGAAATGACTACATTATACAAAATATGAGGCAGATGCTTTATTTTTTGAATTATTTTAGGCCCTGGGAGGTTAGCAATAGTTAAATCATCCACAGGTTTGTGATCTGGCATTCTCAAATTTATTTTTTTTGAATCATTCATGAAATGGTGACCACTTGTTCAAGAAACCGTAATATTTTCTTTCAACATGGATGCAGTCTCTCCATTGCCATCTACTCTACTCTGCACTGATTAGGCCTCAGTTGGAGTGTTGTGTCCAGTTCTGGGCACCACATTTCAAGAATGATGTGGAGAAACTGGGAAAGTCCAGAAAAGAGCAACAAAAATGATTAAAGGTCTAGAAAACATGAGTTATGAGGGAAGGCTGAAGGAATTGGGCTTGTTTAATTTGGAAATGAGAAGACTGAGAGGGGACATGATAGTGGTTTTCAGGTATCTAAAAGGGTGTCACAGGGAGGAGGGGGGGAGGGAAATTGTTCTCCTTGGCCTCTGAGGCTAGGACAAGAAGCAATGCGCTTAAACTGAGGCAAGGGAGGTTTAGGTTGGACATTAGGAAAAACTTCCTAACTGTCAGGGTGGTTAAACACTGGAATAAATTGCTTAGGGAGGTTGTGGAGACATTTAAGACCAGGTTAGACAGATATCTATCAGGGATGATCTAGACAGTTCTTGGTCCTGCCATGAAGGCAGGGGACTGGACGTGATGACTTCTTGAGTTCTCCTTCAGTTCTAGGATTCTATGATAACATTCTAGAGGAAAATCTTCATATGTTGATATGGTTATTTACCTTGCACAGCTAAAGCAGCATAATTTTTGACATTACTATATAACATGACTTGTATGCATTCATGACAAATTAGCAGTCCAATTAAATTAAAGGGATTATTTTGAGGGCTGGGAATAGAATCTTTGAGGGGAAAGGGAAGATGGGCAATATGAACTAAAGGTGAATGGATTCAAGTGCCATTTGCCACAAGCCCATACATACAGACCCAACCACCATCTTCACTCCCTTCAGCCTCCAATATAAAGGACTATGTAGAATTTATAGCCTGAATCCTGGAATTTGTACGATAATATTTTTGGAAAAACTCAGATCCATGTTTCCTGATTAGATATGGAACTTTTTTTTAAAATTGAATTTCTGTGAGACAAGATCATCAAAATATTAGTATCAAGATCTGTTTTCCATCTACCAATGTAGTTTTGGTCTTTTTATAATACTATACAGCACAGCCCTTGTACATTACATATATATATATAAATAAATAAAATGTGGAAGTATACTGCATAGAAATTGAGACTAATATAGTTCCCTTTTTTTGGATTAATGTTCTAAGGGCTTTTTGTTTTTAATATATTGCTGCTAGTCACCCTGACAACTTCTCCTTTGCAAATATTGAGAAACAGGAACAGACATTTTGATTAACATCCTTTGAGAACCAAAATTAGTTTCCTCTAAATAGTTTTGTTATACTCTTAGGTGTAAAGCTAGCTTAATGACCCTAACATTATAAAACATTTATTGGTGTATTGAGAGAAAGGCAATACATGAGGCCTGATCTGCATTCAACTGAGTTCTGTAAGTCTCACTCACAGGTACTCAAGTAGTCTAAATCCCACTTTTTGATGTAAATTGGCATTTTCTGTACTGGGATGCAATAAAAAATGTTTTAAGTAGCAAAAGCTTTTCTTTATACTATGGGCCCCAAAGGCTGTTCTAACTTTGGTGCTTGTTTTGCCGAATAATGAACAACAAACAAACAAACAAAAAAACCCTCATGATCAAGTGTTTTTATAGTAGAAGTATTTTAGCTACATAAAAAGAGGCAATAATGTCACCATCCCAACTACAGCTGTTCTCACAAGTCAGCTGACTAGATCACAATAATAATCCAATGCATTTTCAGGCCAGTTTTAGACTGTCAGTAATTTGCTTCAAATTACTATAAGATTTTGGGGGCAATAGTTATAATTACCTAAATGCTTTAGACAGCATTGGCTCAATTTGATCAGCAAATCTTGAATTTGCCATGATCTTGTCAATGCACTATTGACTTTAAAGTCTACTACTCATCCATATACTTCTATGACACCCCAAAGAGAGTGAGTATTAATAAGGCAGATATAAACATTATTGACACACTGCCCTTTTATGTTACTTCTCCCCTATTTTCATAGCCAGAGATATTTGGGTTGCTTTGGACCATGGCATGGCATAGGTTCGACATAGTAAGTAAGAATGTCTCCCTCTTCTCATCCAGATGCCAAGCTGCAAGCTGACTGTGCTGAAGTCATTTATGAAAATGGACACTGGCAGTGATCCAGTGAAGAATTATTTCTCCTCCCCGTTGCTCTTAGGGTCTCAAATAATTAGGTTCACTTAACTCAAAGAAAGAGTTGTCCAGAGAGGATATCATTGTGCCAGCTGCCCATAGTGGGCCTACAGACTCACAGACACAGTGGAGCCAGATGGAGGCCTGATTCCATGTCCTCAGAAGGGGTGGTGCCTCAGGAAAAAGAGGTGGAGTTGGGATTAGCCTCCCCCGGCAACCCGAAGTGCACTGTGCAGTACTCTGACAGCTGCCACTGCTTCTAGAGCAGCAACCAAGAGCCCGAGGCCTTTTTGAATCACTAGGCCCTGGAGCAGTTGCCTCCTTTGCCCCCAGATAGCAGGCCTGGCCATCCAGCAGAGAGAGTGGAGAACATTGATTAGCCTGTCAACATTATTTTATCACTTCATGAAACTGAAACTCTGATTAGAAATATTTCTATTACAGAGTGTCGTAAGGCCCCAGTCAGGATTGGCGCAATAGGGCCCTTGAGACACGTATGGTCTCTGCCCTCAAAAGCTTGCAATCAATTACCGCTAAAGCAGTATTAATAGTTAATAATTCAGCTCTTGTGTTCTGCTGATCCAACCACCAAATTCAAGAATTCAGTTCATGTGATCGGAAGGCATGCGCTGAATGTGAGCAGATGCCATTTGCACTATCCTGGCCACAGCTGCCCCATCCCTTTGAGCTGAGAGGGCACTGGCTCATTCCCTGGTAGGACCTTCAGTGCTCATCAGACTTTTCTTCAGATTCTAAGAATTAACAGCACCTGACTATTCTCCTTTTTTATTTAAAATCCCCAAATAGCAATCATTGCTGCAAAAGGCCAGGGTTTGTTCTTAATGTCACATGGCTATACAACTGAAAGGGCACAAAATAACCATCTCCAACCTAAACCATCTGAGTTTCTTTTTTGTCAATGGTGCAAGTAAACACGTTCTTACTGGTATGGGAGGGGGAGGGGGAGGGCCCACCAGCCTCCCCATCACCTGTGGGAGGTACAGGAGCTGCTGGCAGTTCTGCTCCTTTCCCTGCTGCCCCTCCCAGCAAGAAAAGGAGCAGAACTTCCAGCCCTGCCCCTCCAGAGAGCTCCCATGTCTGTGTACAGGGCTGGAAGTTCTGTTCCTTTCCCCACTGGGAAGGGCAGTAGGGAGAGGAACAAAATTGCCAGCTCTGCCCCTCCTGCCAGACAGAGCTCTGTGGAGAGGCTGGGGGGAGGGGATGGGACTGGGAGTTCTGCTCCTTTCTCTGTTGGGAGGGGCAGTGGGGAAAGGAGCAGAACACCAATAGCTCCTCTGGCTGCTGTAGCACTCCCAGACTACCCACCCTCCCCCTTGGCCACAGCCCTGTACACAGAGATGCACCAGCTCAGTGGAGGGGCTGGGGATGGCTGTCAGGGAGTCTTTCTGGTATGCTGTACTGTCTAACTTACCGATGCAGTGTACTGGACTGTACCAGTCCACTTGCATCACTGCTTTTCAGACACAGGAATGGTGAGCGTGGGGTGAGAGAACTGCTTGTATAGTATAATAAGGTTTTAGAGCTTAAACTCTGTGCTTACTTTTTATATTCTTTGATAACTATTTCTAACCTTTTTGTGCCTACCACTTTTAATCGCTTAGTCTTTCTACAGTTAATAAAGTTGTTTAATATTTTACCTAAAACAGTGGGTTTTGGTTGAAATGCTTGGGAAATAGCTCAGGTTACAAAGGGTAATATGTGTCCCCTCCACATCAACGGAGGGGTGGATTGGGTAATAAACTTACACTGATCAGGCTTCTGACAGGGGCATGAGGCTTACAATTCTGTGCAAGGTGAGGGACTGGGGAGAACTGATTAGTGCCTTTCTCCATGTGAGTGGCTCTGGGAGCATTCATTCAATTTGTCTGGATGTGAGGCTCCACATGCTGTTGTGCAGGGTGATAACAGCGCCTGGAGTGGTTTGCTGCTTGTTACTGGCAAAGCATTGAGAGAGACAGCTCCAGCTGGACTGACCTCGGCACTAAAAGTGGGAGTGTGCTAATAAAGTTTGTGGATGACACAAAGTTGGGAGGTATTGCCAATTCAGAAAAGGATCGGGATATCATACAGGAAGATCTGGATGATCTTGTAAATTGGAGTAATAGTAATAGGATGAAATTTAATAGTGAGAAGTGTAAGGTTATGCATTTAAGGATTAATAACAAGAATTTTAGTTATAAGCTGGGAACACATCAGTTGGAAGTAACAGAAGAGGAGAAGGACCTCGGAGTCCTGGTTGATCACAGGATGACTATGAGCTGCCATTGTGACATGGCTGTGAAAAAGGGTAATACGGTCTTGGGATGCATTAGGCGAGGTATTTCCAGTAGGGATAAGGAGGTGTTAGTGCCGTTATACAAGGCATTGGTGAGACCTCATTTGGAATAGTGTGTGCAGTTCTGGTCTCCCATGTTTAAGAAGGATGAATTCAAACTGGAACAGGTACAAAGAAGGGCCACTAGGATGATCCAAGGAATGGAAAACCTGTCTTATGAAGGGAGACTCAAGGAACTTGGCTTGTTTACCTTAACCAAAAGAAGGCTGAGGGGAGATATGATTGCTCTCTTTAAATATATTAGAGGGATAAATGCCAAGGAGGGAGAAGAATTATTTAAGCTCAGTACCAATGTGGACACAAGAACAAATGGATATAAGCTGGCTATTAGGAAGTTTAGACTCGAAATTAGGCAAAGGTTTCTAACTATCAGAGGAGTGAAGCTCTGGAACAGCCTTCCAAGGGAAGTAGTGGGGGCAAAAGACCTATCTGGCTTCAAGATAAAGCTAGGTGGGTTTATGAAGGGGATGGTTTGATGAGGTAACATGATCTTGGCAATTAATTGACCTTTCACTATCAGTTGTATATAAGCCAATGGTGGGAAGATAGGAGTTGCTATAGAGAACTTTTTTCTGGGTGTCTGGCTCGTGAGTCTTGCCCACATGCTCAGGGTTCAGCTGATCGCCATATTTGGGGTCGGGAAGGAATTTTCCTCCAGGATAGATTGGCAGAGGCCCTGGAGGTTTTTCGCCTTCCTCTGTAGCATGGAGCACGGGTCACTAGCAGGAGGATTCTCTGCATCTTGGGGTCTTTGAAGCATCGTTTCAAGGACTTCAATATCTGAGATATAGGTGAGAGGATTATTCTAGCAGTGGGTGGGTGAGATTCTGTGGCCTGCATTGTGCAGGGGGTCAGACTAGATGATCAAAATGGTCCCTTCTGACCTTAAAGTCTATGAGTCTATGAGTTTAGAAGGCACAGTGGTATCCCTGTTCCGGGTTGTACCCTGGGGAGCCCATCACAATAAATTTTCCCTAAGCAAGTCAAAAGCAGAAATTTATTCTTTGCCACCAACAGTTTTTGACTTAAAATTGTCCTGAAAAACATATTGCTTAAGTAAACCTTTTCAGATAGTGTTCTACAGGACAACTTATTGAGATCTGTCTCATTTTTTCCAGAACAAACAATTTTTAAAAACAAATACCATTCCTGTAAAATGCATCTCTTCTACCGAAACATCAAGACAAAGATTCTGTAGGTAGGACCTTACCCCAAATACATATGTGCAAACCCATTAGCTTAGATAGGTTTAAACAGGAATAATTGAGAGGCTTTGTTATAACATGATCAAAAAGGTTTAGAATGGATGGGATGTAGGTAAATCCTCCCCCCTCCCCCATTTTGACTCTGTTGTAATTGGGTTGGATTATACCATTTTTACCTATAGTGTAGACAAGGTTTTAAAAAAAGATTTTCAACTTTTGTTTCCACTTTCCACAGAAGGATTTTCTGGCAAATGACACTGGTTGGATAGAAATTGGGAGGGTTTTCTGTCCTTTTAATTCTCAGGAGGGGTTTTCCTTTCCATTTCCCAGCTTTCCTTCCTCTGTAGCCATTCCAAAGGAAGTGCTCAGGGGCAGCAGCCTTTCCTATTTAATAACCATTTAGGACATAGTGGTATCATCATAATTGGGTGAGCACAGAGCACTTGAAAAAAAAAAAAAGGTGCAACAGGCTCCTGTAGATATTTGGCCAGGAGATACCGGGAATCGCAAGGCCAGTGCTCAAATGCAGAGACATGCCATTAAGTCTTCCTATGGCTCAGACTTTTAAGTAACACTAGAAACAAAAGGAGTTTAAATAAGATGGTTTAAGAGTACTATGAAACTGTAAAATATTAAGGAGAGATGGAAATTAAGCTGTAGTAGAATGAAGCTGGGGGGAAAGATTATCTTGATCAGCCCCAAACCAATTTTACATTAACACATGTGGAACCCTATTGTTGCAATCAAAGCATTGTGGAATGGAATACAGAACAAATTCTGCATTAGGAATGCCATGGAGGGCAGGACTTGCTGGGTCTCCCCATGCTGAGGGACTCAGTGTCTCTGCACTGAGGGTGGGCTGGGGCTTGCTGGCTTTCCTTGAATCTTGCTGCACAGAGTGGGCCTCAAGAAGGACATAGCATCTCTTCCACCTCTTCCTTCTTTTACAACTGCTTCAGAAAATACTTAATATGACTATAATAAAATAAATCAATGTGCAAAAAAAGGCTCTTATCAATTGCATTAACTATTTTAAAGCTAAATCTGCTGTCAGTATGGATGTTGAAGATGTAGACTGCTATAATTGTGGCCATTTCTACAAATTATTACATTTCCTATCCTATAGCCAAAGTTAGTAGCTTCAACTCAAAAGTAAAATCTTTAAAATTAAGGGATTAGGAGGTCAGAAAGGAGAGAGACTTGCTAAGGGAACCCAGCACTGAAAGATAGTGTGTAGACAGTACTCCCCACGCTACAATCTGGAGCATGGTAATCCCATAATTCGTAACAGCAGGCACTAAAGTGCTTAAAATAAATCACTTCTGCATGTCAGTTAGTTATTTATGTCAATGTTATTCACCAGAACAGATCTGACAGGATGCCCTCTGTTTCAGGGCAATTTCTGGACTCTGGTTTGCCAAGTCCCATAGGAGTTAGACATTTAGTTTCAGAGAAGGCTGTAGTACATTTTACATGGCTCCAATTGCAGACGTTAAGGACTGGGATGGTTGTAGAAAACACAAGCCTATCGTGTATACACAATTTTGTTAGTATTACAACAAGTTGAGAAGTGACAAACACAAGATCCCAGTCAAATTATTTGAGAGGTTATGAACACCAGGCTCCAGAGCAGGCTTGGGCAAAATATAGCCTGTTGGCTAGATCTGGCCCCCAGATGCTGCAGGTAGCCCCAGGCAAGCTCCCTGCTTGCCTTGCTCCTCCTGCCACTTAGAAAAGTGGCTGCTGTAGCCATTTCTCTTTCAAACCTGTAAGCCTGGATGGGAGTGGGAGAAGGCTTCAGGTGCTAACCCCCCCCCCCTCCCGAACAATCCCATTGGTTTCTGACAGAAACCAGCCAATGGGAGCTGCCTGCTTGAACAACAGGCAGCACATGAACCACCACAACTCTGCCCCTCTGGCTCATAGTTATTCACACATGCACATGGCCCTGCAGCCTGTGTGGGGGTGGGGCAGGCTGCCTGCCTAAGAAACGCACTGGGCTGCTGGCTGGGAGTCACCCAGGTAAGTCTCCTGGCCACAGCCTGCCTCCGGCACCCCAACATCTCCCTTCCCCAACTCTCTTCTCCCCACTCCTGTCCCCCTACTCCACATATGCAAACCCTCTGCCCTGCTCCTGCACCTATATCCCCTCCCATATCTGGCACCCCAATGCTCTGTCCCAGATCACAATCCCCTCCTGCCCTAGCTCACAACCCAAACTCCTGCACTCCCATCCCTTGCCCTAGGTCACAAGCCATAGGTCACAACCCAAACCCCTGCACCCCCTCCTGTAGCCCAATTCCATGCCCCAGGTCATAGCCCCTTCCTGCCTTAGGTCACATCCCAGTCCCCTGCTCTAGGTCACAACCCCTTCCTGTCCTAGGTCACAGCCCTAACTCCTGGACCCCAGTCGAGTGCCCTAGATCACAACCACCTCCTTCACCCAAACTTCCTCCCAGACCCTACTCTCTCTCCTGTACCCCAATCCCTTACCCCAAGCTCCCTTCTGCACCCAACCTCCATCCCAGACCCCACATTTCCTCCATTAATATCTTGGAAGATTGTGGCCCTCAACCACTTTCCAAAATCTTGGAGTGGCCCCCAATCAAAAATTATTGCTCTCCCCTTCTCCAGAGGAATGCATGGTGGTATGAGAGTTGTAAGTGGAGAAGTAGGATTGAAAAACAAACAACAGCCACCAAACCAATTTTAGGCTGTAAGGATAAGCTTCATGCAAGAATCTGTGAATCTAATCCTCAGTATAAACCAAGGATGCCCCATTGCTTGGGGCATTTAAAAACAAACAAAAATGGGACACAGCTCTGGATGATCTTGCGCTGGATCACCTAATCCCTTCTTAGGATTCACTTTTTCTGCTTAGATTTCCAATCCTGGTTTGTTGCCATTCCAATTTAGTCTTCCAATTTCTATCTTGTTGTTTTCTCCCATCAGAAACTAATAAGTTTCTATCTCAGGGTATATCTATACAGCAGGGTTAGTGCAGAATAACTGACAATATTCCAAAATAACATAGTTGGCATCTACACAGCATGCAATTACTTAAACATAATGTCAAAATAATGTCAAGCTGGAGGACTTCTTACTCCAACTCCTGTAACCCTCATTTTATGAAGAGTAAGGGAAGTCAGAGGAAGAGTGCTCTACCTCAGTCTTCCTGCTCCGTAGACAGTGCCAAAAGCTGAAATAAGCTATTTCAACTTAAGCTACACAATTGACGTGGCTGAAGTTGCATAGTTTATTTTGGCTTTAGCCCTGCTGTGTAGACATGCCCTTACAGAACATAAGCTCTTCAGTATGGGGACCTCATCTTTTCAAGCACCATATATGTCACAACGAGCAGGACATGCGGGACTTCCTGTGCTGAGGGACTCAGTGTCTCACATGGAGGGCAGGATGAGGCACTGAATCTCTGTGAGTTTCCCTGCACTGAGAGAGAACCAGGAATCACTCCAGCTTCCTGCACTAAAGACCTCGGTCCCAGACTCAGGCTGGGACGGGGCTCACTGAGTCTGCTCATGCTGAAGGCTGCCCCAGTGGCATGGCCTGATACAATAACGTGGGGAGTTCATGTTTCTTGAGCAGCTATTGTTTGGATGGAGATTGAGACACAGAGCTGGAGAGCCTGCTTCCAGGCTACTCTAGCGCTCCATGCAGGAGGCTCACCTCAGTTCTTTGTCCCACTGAAAGAGGGGGCTGAGTGGTCTCCTTTCACCTAGTGTCTTCCACCCTTGGGTAACTTGATTCTTCAGCTTGGTCTGAGCTGGAGAGTACAGCCACCAGTGGAAAGCCATAGTAGATCAAGGCAAACCTCTCTATCTGCACCGTACAATTTACTAACTGAGGTGAGTTGTACCAGTTTAAATGGCAACTTTATGCCTAAACCTAGAGATCTGCAGATTCCCTCCCCCCCCCCCAACAGAGTAATAGATTCTGCCAGGGAGGCATTGCAGTTACACCTTTCGCCCACCAGGAGCACCAGAAGAGAAGGCATCTGGCTCATTGCCAGAGCAGATAGTTGCATTCGCCCCCCACTTCTGCAATGGTTATAGCACTCTTGGTTGATGGGTTGAACAATGATAACTGAAAGTCGGTGAATCCTTAGTGAAAAGCAGGCCAGAGGCTTGGCTGTCTGCTGTTTAAGTTGACATAGAACAAAGACTGTCCCAGAGAATGGATGCTGCACATTGAGGTCTTGTCTACACATAGTTGTTGCTGAAGATCTCCCGTCGCTAGCACCAGCACCAGTGCTAGCAGAGACTAGCCACCAGCATTTTTTCCACCATGTTATCCATGCCCATGTTTAGGTAAAGGGTAAAGATACCAGTCAACTCTAGTTTTTTTGCTATAGCAGAGCTGCACTGAGGAGATTGCAACATGGGGAAATTTTCAGGTGTACTCACAGCCTTAGCTAGAGTTCCCGGCTGGTGGCAGTGCTGGTAGAAGTTATAATGTAGGTAAGGCACAGATTTATTTACTTATTTTTACTTCCTTGTCATCACTGTTGCTATTGCCAACAGAGCTGCATCGGGGTGAATAGTACATCTCATTTTCCTAATGTAGATAAGACTTCCAAGAAATTGGGGAAGCAAGAGGGGAATGGCACATGCATCTCTTTACTGACTTGTACAGTGAGCCCATCTTCAAAATAAGTCCACAAATATCTTGTCTATGGCTACAAATAGCTTCAGGATGCATATAATTATTACTAGGATCCCTGAATTCTGCATTTCATGGTAGTGTTAACTGATTACATAATAACCAGTTCCACAATCACAATCTAACCCATTTTATGGACCAGGATGTTCCTACTTTTTTATGTTGCAGAAGAGGAATACAGCACTGCCAAGAACGCATTAAAATAAACCAGGCCCTGTAAAATCATATTTTGAAAATTAATCAGTTTGATTTATTTGCCTTCTGGTATTTGAGCCTTTTGTTCCTGTTTTAAAGCACTACTTTAAAAGCAGTGATTCTCTCACACAACTCCAATTTTCATCATTGCTGTATAGAAAGCATGGAGAGAAACTGGAAAGGATTCAGAGGGGAAAAAGAAAGATGATTGAAGGGATGTACTCCAACACATGCCCTATGAGCAAAGGCTGAAGGAAGTGGGTCTGTTTTATTTGGAAAAAAGGAGATTAAGGGGGACATGATGGAGATTTTCAAATATTTGCAGGGCTGCAGTAAGAAAGAGAGAGAAAAGTTGTTCTCTCTTTTGCCACAGAGGGCAGTGCAAGAGGCAATGGGTTCAACCTACAGCATGGCAGATTTAGATTAAATCTCAGGAAAAATTTCCCAACTCCAAGAACAGTAGGGCAAAGAAACAGGCTGCCTTGGAAGGTTGTGAAAGCTTTTTCCCTGGAGGTTTTCAAAAGAAGGCTGCATAACCATATGTCCTGCACTATTTAGGCACAACAAATCCTGCATGTTGGCAGAGGGTTGAATTAGATGATCCTTGCAGTCAATGTTCCCTCTAATTTTTTCCATCTATGTGCAGAATAAATTTTGTTATGTAAACCACCAATAGAAACACATGCTGCTGGCTGTGGAGCACCTGAATCTCTCCTGGGAGGCCGCCCAAGCACATGGCTTACAGGGAACACTGCTTGAAGTCCCTCTTTCCCCTAAGGTTCTATGATTCCAAGAGCTGTAGCTTTGAGAAAACCCCCAGACTGAAAACCTGGTGTAGATGTAATCAAAAAGTTGAACAGTACAGGAAGAATAAATCATAAAAACAAACCAAGAACATTAAAAAACCCTTACAGCCCTCCTCCCCTAGCCAAAACAAAATACCATAGCACAAGATCTAACAGTACAGGGTTAAATTGAAGTAAAAAGAAAAGACAACGTACTTGTAGCCAGAAATAAAAGGAGCCCTCTTTTTGTTTGTACAGAGAAACAGCATTTTCTTTTCTAGTCTCTTACATTGCTCTTAGGTTGGAAATGGCTAGGAGAAAAAAATGAAAACTCAAAGACACATCTCTGCTGAGAGTTAAGCATATGTCTATTCGTATCAATTTTTTCAAACCAGCGTTTATAGATAAAAGATGAACCTGCTGAAACCCCAATGATTTAAGGCTTAAATAAGCAGCTTAATCATAGAAGAGTAGGACTGGAAGGGTATGACTACACAGCAAAGTTATTTCGGGATACCAGAGGTATCCCAAAATAGCTACCCCACACCTTTTGAACGCATCCACCATTTTGAAATATAGAAGATGTACTATTTCGCCATCTCTGTAAACCTCATTCTACGAGGAGTAAGGGATGGCTCGAAATAGCACTTTATTTTGAAATTTGGCAGTGTGTAGACAGCGCCAACTGATGAAATAAGCTATTTTGAAATAGACTCGAAATAAGCTAAGCAATTTGTGTAGTGCAAATTGCATATCTTCTTTCTAGTTTCAGGTGCTGTGTAGATGCAGCCAAAGGGACCTTGACAGGACTAGTCCAGTCCCCTGCACTTATGGCAGAACTAAGTATTATCAGACCATCCTTGACAGATGTTTGTATAATCTGCTCTTAAAAATCTCCAGAAATGGAAATTCCTCAACCTTTCTAGGCAATATATTCCAGTGATTAACCACCCTGCTAGGAAGTTTTTTCTAATGTCCAATCTACACTCCCCATGCTACAATTTAAGCCCATTGCTGCTTGTCCAACATCAGAGGTTAAGGGGAATAATTTTTTATCCTTCTTGTAAATCTGAAATTTGAAAACTGCTGTTAGATTGTAAAATGTTAGCTTTGTTTTCTGTTTTTAATCTCTGCCTTCTCTGGCTGGTAGACACAGCATTCTACTCTGCTACTCCTCCATGTAACAAGCAGAAAGCAGAACTCGATAAACGATTGAACTATAAAACTTCAAATGTATGTCCTCAGTGAGAGTCACATGGTACCGGTGAAAAAAACCCTGCACTATGAATGAATCATTTCTAACAGCTGTTCTGTCAGTAGCCGTGTGCAAAATTCTAGCTCCTTCAAGGCTATTAAAATGATCACAACTGACTATGCTGACAACTACCTGATATAGAGGAAAGAGTATGCTTGTCTGTTGAATGTATCTAAGAATGGGATCATCTTCACAACAGCAAATGTTCTTTGGTTTTTATGCCAACAGGGGCATTATGTTTCCCCTCACTCTCTCTATCAGAATCTGGAAGCTTTCCATATGGAAAACCTGGAACTGAATGATGCTAACCTAATCCTCAGTGCTAGGCTTCCAACTGTTGTGGGGGCAAAAAGGATGAGACAGACCAGTCTGCTTGTTAAAGAACCATGGCAGCTGTATCATGGAAACGTATAAATATCTTATAAATCTCAGTCCTGTTGAGGAAATAGTGTTTCCATAATGAATATGCTGTATATCATTACAGTTCTTGTTTTCTTGCATTTTAGCAATGACATCATGTTCTTTCTGTATGAGTTTAATTGCAGCCTCACTTTAATGTTGCCAGTGATAAGAAGCTATGCTATTAGCACTGCTCTTAAAGAGACAAAAAGCTTTAATGAATATAGTTAAGAGCTACAGAAGCTCTTAAAATAAAAAAAAGCAGCCCATCAATCAGATTTATTCTAAAGAGTGCTTTTTAAATCTAACCTAGTAGGCTGACTTTTAAATACCAAAACATTCTCTTTGCTGTGCTGCAGTTAAAAAATAAAAAGACTGTCAAAATTCAGTTATTGAAATATTGTTGCAATTTCTTTACCAACAACAACTGCATGGTTAAGATTGATGATATAATTGAAAATACTTAATCCCTCAGTGGCTATTTACATGGCAGTAATTTAAAAGAATGATGTTACCAAAGATCCCTTTTCAGGATAGGGGCCTTAGAATGGAACATCAGTCTGTAAGTTTAGATTTCATATACTGAAGTACATACACCAGCCACCAGGAAATAAACATAGGATTTTATAATAGTACCCTTCGTTCACAATAGGTACACGCTGAAGAATCTTTACACAGTATTTATTTAGGCAAATTCTCAAAACATTAACAATTCGGTTTACACAGTAAGGGCCCTACCCAGCTGAAAACAGTAGTTTTCATGCAAATTCCTACGCGCACTGTGGATACTGGCTTTCCAGAAGGCAAACCTTTTCGTATGGTCATTTGTAGGCCAGACCTAGAATTGATGCATCTTCCAGATCAAAACCAGGTAATTCATGGAACAAACCATAGCCTGTGGCTACGTCTAGACTGGCATGATTTTGCGCAAATGCTTTTAATGGAAAAGTTTTTCCGTTAAAAGCATTTGCGGAAAAGAGTGTCTAGATTGGCACGGACGCTTTTGCGCAAAAGCACTTTTTGCGGAAAAGCGTCCGTGCCAATCTAGACGCGGTTTTGCGCAAAACAAATCTGAGCTGTCTACACTGGCCCTTTTGCGCAAAAGCTTTTGCCCGAACGGGAGCGTCAAAGTATTTGCACAAGAAGCACTGATTTCTTACATTAGAACGTCAGTGCTCTTGCGCAAATTCAAGCGGCCAGTCTAGATGCAGCCCAAGTGTATAGGAACTCCACTGCATAGCCATGGAAAGAAGAGATTGACTTCAAGCTTGACCTCTAGCAGGCAGAATGGTTTTTTTTAAGGTACCCAAGAATTAAGAGTGGGGAGGCCAAGTTTGAATGGTGTTGCAACCCCATGTGCCGGGTCACAGCATTGGCCCAGCTGCCCCACTCTCATGCCAGGAAGGAAGGGACTCCAGAGTTATGCCTCCCAGCCCTACCTCCTGAATGCCATAGGTGTATCCTGTGCCCAAGCCCCTGCTGGGAACCTGACCAGAATCTGATTATTTAGGAACTAAGAGCCAATTAACCAATGTAAAGACAATATTTCAGACAAGAAATATGGCATACATTTTTAACTCAGAATCACTGAACGTTTTTCAGTGGCTACTGGAACATATTACCAAGAATTATGGTGGATTCTCCCTCACCAGCAAGTTTTAAATCAAGATTGGATATTTTGCTGCAGGAATTATTCTGGGGATGTTCTCTGGCCTGTGTTACACAGGTTGAACTAGATGATCACAGTGGTCCCCTTCTGGCCTGTGGTTGCTCTCCTAGAAAGATCTATCAGCTTTCCTGTCCTGTAGTAACCAAGGGTGTTTCTCCAGTTGTTTTTGTGCAAAGTGGCTATTTCTAATATTACTCTGTTCTTCTGGAACACATAGCAGTATTAATCTTCAGGTCACATCACTCTTCTTCTCCCTCATTGAGAGCTCTAAAAACAGACCTTTTAAATATTTTTCAGTGATTGGCTATGGAGTCAAAGTGGGAAAGAACCTGACTAGCATAAAGTATTTAAGTGATTCCCTGAGTCACCCAACTTGATTCCCATGACCTCAGTTTTCACATATAGCAATGAAGCCAGGAAGTGTCAGACTTGACTAGCATTACGAGAACAACACCTGGAACTGCTCAATGATCCATTTGACAAGACTACAGAGGGCTACTTTTTACTCAGAATAGGGAGCCTCTGAAACTACTAGGAGACACACACATCTTCATTAGTAGCTATTGCTATTGGAATGTGTCCTAAATCAATGTGGTACATTCATTTTTCTTCAGAAACATTTAGTTAAAAATACAGACACAAGAATAAAAAAGTGATTGGAAGTTCTTGTTAAGCATATTAAGTCAGTGCTTTAATTTTGGAAGCAGTTTCACTCCTGCAGTCTTTTTAATTGGTCCTTTTTTGGGATCCAGAATCCTTTGATTTTCTGGAACATTATGTCTTCCTCTGAAATAAAGTCAGAAAGGTTAGTCATTACATGTCACACAATAATGCTCCAGAAACATGAACTGCTAGAAATTGGTATATTTTTATATTAACATAACTGATTATTATGGTTAAATTAATAAACAAGACTGTTTCTTGCTGGGTATGAGGTTAACAGAGCATTTAATTATCCTGTGTACAAATGCCAAACCTCATCTATCAGTCCTGAATAACTTAAAATTTCATAATTTAAATAATATAAAGGACCATGAAGAGATTATTCAACATTTGTATAAAAAGGAAGGCAGCAGGTTGGGGAGACAATTTCACCAATTATGTGTTCCCCTTCAAGACATGGAAATTACTGTTACACCTGTAATTAGAGCTCTCTGCAGGCAGTATCCTCTAGAGAGCTAGGCTCCTAAGTCCCATGCTCTTACATATAAAACTTTGATAGCTAACAAGTAGTTTACATTCACTCTGCATGGAAAAAAACAACACTTTATAAAGTTTTGGGGAGTTATTTACTTTTGGATCTATAAGGTTTAATCTATAGGATTACAGAACCAAATTTCCAAAGGGAGAAAGGTGACTAAATCCACAAAGCCATTCTCAGGAGGATGTAGGAATTTCTCTACTATTATGTAGAAAGGCTAAGTATCTCTATTAATCTCTGCAGTATCTGAGCATTGTAAATAGTCTCACATACAAGGTTTCAGTTTCTCTCTCACCCAGTTTGTAAAAGGAGGAAGGCAAAATAAATCAATTACACACATCTATGCATGTACATTGATGGTTGGAGAAATATTCGGCATATTGTTCCATGGTGAAAGTTACGGTCATTTCATACGTTCTGGGAATGAGTTGCAGGTTTCTGGGCAAGCTGCCAAGACAGCTCCAGTTCCAGTACTCACTAGTTTCACTTTTGAGGTTGCCAAGTTCCACAGGCCAACTATCATGAGCAATATACGGGGCCTGCTTCCATTTAAAACTTTGATCATCAAGGCCAAAGTCTTGAATCTCACTCAGTAATCAATAAAGAGCTGTTGCAGAGCTGAATAGAAGACAGATCAATCTCTTTCCTCTCTCCAACCTCCAGTTCCCAAGGGGTTTTTTTGCTGTGGTGGAAGTGTCTAACGCCTTATCTGACTTGATCCAAAAACCACAATAGAGACTTCTATTTAAACTGGCTTTTGATTCAGTTTGGAAGGAACATGTTAGTTCAGTGAATAAATATATATTTATTATCATTGTAACATGTTTTGGGCTATTCACTAGAACCAGCCAAAATGTGTCCCAGCAACCATAATTAAACAAGTTTAGAAACTGTTTATTCAGGGTACGTCTATACACCATGCTTATTTCGAAATATGACATTTCAATTTTTTTCCCAAAATAGCTTATTTCAAAATAGCACATCCACACTACAGGGAAGCCTCAAAATTAGTCCGAGGCAGGCTACTCTAATGTGGACACGCTATCTCGATTTAGAGCCCCAGGAAGCACTGGGGAGTAATTACTTTCAATGGCTCTGGGGAGGAGCTATTTCAAAAAAGAAGCAGTGGAGCGTCCACACTACAGCTATTTCAAAATAGCTATTTCAAAAGAGGCGTTATTCCTTGTGCAATGAAGTTTGCAGATTTCAAAATAAGCTGTCAGATATTTCGAATTTATTTCAAAATAATGGAGTTGCTGTGTAGATGCTCGCATTGTTATTTCAAAATAACACTGCTGTGTAGACCAGGGGTGGGCAAAAGGGCCTTGGCAGGCCGGATTTGGCCCACAGAGGCCCTGCACGCCTCCAGGCCAATTAGGGTCTGGGGACAGGGAAGTGCACGAAGTTTTGTCCGCCCTGCCAGGAGCACGCGGCACCTAGAAGCACTGTACGCTCCTGACAGGGCGGAAGGAGGCTTCGCATACTCCCCCACCCCTAAGCCAATCAGGGCCTGGGAGCAAGGGGAAGTGCACAAAGTTTCCTCTACCCTGCCCCCGCCCTCCGAGGAACACGGGGCACTTAGAAGCTGGAAGCATCTAGGCACCGCTCCTTCTGTTTGAGGCCCCACCCCTTCCGGTGTGGCCTGGGGCCACTTCAAACAAAAAATTATTGCCCACCCCTGGTATATAGGTTGCCAGGTGTCCAGTTTTGAACCGGAGAGTCCAGTATTTGAGCTTTCTGTTCGGGAAACAAATTGAGGAAATATAAATTTTCTAAATAAGATGTAATGTAGATTGCGATGTAATGTGAAGTATGTCCGGTATTTCTACTGAAACCATCTGGCAACCCTACTGGTACAGATGCACCCTAACTTGCTTTGAAACTCAGGGAAGATGAAGCTTTGAAATACCAGTTGAAATTAGATTGGAAGCTGCTGGAGGAAATGATGAGGTTATTTTAAAGGCTTGATTTTATTGCACAGTTTTATTCTGGAATTTAAATAGAATTACTTGTAATTTACATCAGTATGAGTGAGAGCACATTCAAGCCCCCAGTCATTAAGGTCATTACCGTAATATTTACGGAGAAATAATGAAAAAACCCTGTTAAATTCTCTATACCTTGGGTAAGAGGTGGTTCCTGACCTGTGCTTGTTAATTCCTGAAGATACACACTGACATATCACTACTCTTTGGTATGAACTGCTCAGCAGGACCAAGGTGGGAAACTCATCAGGCTCTAAGCAATTGGCCATAGAAGCCAATGCAACTTCCCTGTCACAGCCCCCCCATGCTCTATGAAAACTGGTTTTGAATATGAATATATATAATTCAAAGATGCTTTATGCAAAACAGGTCATGTAACATCAATTTTACAGTTATAATCTGCTGACTCTGTATACCCTATTTTTGTGAATGCATGATTCTTGTGCATAAAGTGAGAAATATGAAGTGTGGATCTGTTTCTAGTAGTAAATGTACCAATGAGGGCCATTAGTAATACTTCAAGTACCTAATGACTCAAACCGTGGTTGTGTTTGTCTTGTAAGCCCAAACTCTGGTTGGTCCTAGAAAGACATGTGACCATGCCACCTGGTACTGGAATCTATCTTGAACCTGGTATTTTTCCATGGGGTGGGGAATCCCAAGCAAAGATTTTCCCCCAGGGTGGGAATCCTATTTAAACAATGAGAAGCAGTCTTTTGTCTTCAATTGGCTTTTGAAACTGCCTGGTCCACTCGACTGGGATACAAAGAACTCTGAAGAAGCTTCAGTGGGTAGCTGAGTTAGTCTGTACAGGATAAACTTAAAAAACAATAAATCGTATGGTAGCACTTTATAGACTAACAAAACATGTAGATGGTATCATGAGCTTTTGTGGGCACAGCCCACTTCTTCAGATGACCGGAGTTTTGAGTTTAGGATGTGCAGACCCAAAATAAATAGGGGAGAAGGGAGAGGGGGGAAGGAAAAAAAATGGAAGGGGGCAGGAAATAAGGAGCAGAGGGTATGAAAATATCAAAGGGAAAACCAAATAGGCAGAACCGGTAATCAGTAAGCACCTAAAGATTGGATAGTTAAAAGAAGCCAATAATAATCAAAGGATTGGCCTGGAGGCGGGGGAGTGTGCGAAGCCTCCTCCACTCTCCCCCCCGTCCCTGCCCTGTGAGTAGCGCATGGCGCTTTGAAGCACCACGTGCTCCTGGCAGGGCTGGAGGAGGCTTCACATGCTCCCCTGCTCCCAGGCCCTAACTGGCCTAAGGGTGGGGGGGCAGGAGGGCCTCTGCGGGCCAGATCCACCTACTTGGCGGGCCGGATCTGGCCCACGGAGGCCCTTTTGCCCACCCCTGTGATATACAGAGGTTAGGGACACCATTTTTACCCATTCTGGTTAACTGACATTGATGGACCTATCTTCCTTTTTGTTCCTTTTTTAACCCTGGTCTTTACAACATCCTTTCATAGAATCATAGAGCTGGAAGAGACCTCAGGAAGTCATCAAGTCCAGCCCCCTGCACAAGGCAGGACCAATCCCAACTAAATCAACCCAGCCAGGGCTTCTTCAAGCCGAGACTTAAACACCTCTAGGAAGGGAGATTCCACCACCTCCCTAGGTAACCCATTCCTGTGCTTCACCACCCTCCTAGTGAAATAGTTTTTCCTAATATCCAACCTAGACCTCTCCCACTGTAACTTGACACCATTGCTCCTTGTTCTGCCATCCGTCACTACTGAGAACAGCCTTTCTCTATCCTCTTTGGAACTTCCCTTCAGGAAGTTGAAGCTGCTATCAAATCCCCCCTCACTCTTCTCTTCTGCAGACTAAACAAACCCAAATCCCTCAGTCTCTCCTCATAGGTCATGCGCTCCAGCCTCCTAATCATTTTGGTCACCCTCCGCTGGACCCTCTCCAATCCGTCCACATCCTTTCTATAGAGGGGGGTCCAGAACTGGACACAATACTCCAGATGTGGCCTTACCAGAGCCGAATAAAGGGGAATAATCACATCTCTGGATCTGCTGGCAATGCTCCTCCTAATGCACCCTAATATGCCATTAGCCCTCTTGCCTACAAGGGCACACTGTTGACTCATATCCAGCTTCTCATCCACTGTAATCCCTAGGTCCTTTTCTGCAGAACTGCTACTTAGCCATTCAGTCCCCAGCCTGTAACAATGCTTAGGATTCTTCGGTCCCAAGTGCAGGACTCTACACTTGTCCTTGTTGAACCTCATCAGATTTCTTTTGGCCCAATCCTCTAATCTGTCCAGGTCACTCTGGACCCTATCCCTGCCCTCCAGCGTATGTACCTCTCCCCCTATCTTAGTGTCATCTGCAAACCTGCTGAGGTTGCAATCCATCCCCTCACCCAGGTCATTAATAAAGATGTTGAACAAAACCGGTCCTAGAACAGATCTGTGGGGCACTCCGCCAACCTGACATCGAGCTGTTGATCACTACCCGTTGGGTCAAACAGTCTAGCCAGCTTTCTATTCATCTTACAGTCCATTATCCAATCCATATTCCCTTAACTTGCTGGCAAGAATATTGTGGGAGACCATATCAAAAGCTTTGCTAAAGTCAAGGTTTATCACATCCACTGACTTTCCCATATCCACAGAGCCAGTTACCTCATCATAGAAGCTAATCAGATTGGTCAGGCACGACTTGCCCTTCGTGAATCCATGTTGACTATCCTTTGGCAAGGAGTTCTGTAGGTTGACTGTGTGTTGCGTGAAGAAATATTTCCTTTTGCTTGTTTTAAATCTGCTACCTATTAATTTCATTTGGTGACTCCCCTAGTTCTTAAATTGTTGGAACAAATAAATAACTTTTCCTTATTCACTTTCTCTACACCAGTCATGATTTTATTGACCTCTATCATGTCCCCCCCCCAATCTCCTCTTTTTTAAGCTGAAAAGTTCCAGTCTTTTTAATCTCTCTTCACATGGCAGCCTTTCGAAACCCATAATCATTTTTGTTGCCCTTTTCTGAACTTTTTCCAATGCCATCTTTTTTGAGATGAGGTGACCACATTCGTACTCAGTATTCAAGATGTGGACATACCATGGATTTATACAAAGGCAGTAAGGGGACAATCCTAAAGGGATTTCTGTGTTTCAACCCATCTCATACTCTACTTTCTCTGTCAGTTCCTTTCAAGGAAAGTGAAGAAATCTCATTATGTGCATAAAGTAATTTGAAAAGTGCTGATTAAAGTTACAAATCCAACAGCTTTTGGAGGAGGAGGTGATGCAGAGGTAATCTGTTGCAACATGTTATCTTTCCAGAACTACAGGAAAGTATTTTTCCTTTAATGAAAAAATTACACACAACTATCATAATAATCCTAAATAAATATTGGTTTTAAGCACATAAAACAGTGCTACTATTCAACCAATATTCAATGTCTGGTTGTTACTGGCTTCCTTAGTCCCTCCACATCAGTGGTTCCCAAACTTTTTGGCATCACGCCCCCTTTTTGATATTTGAGAAACCCTCACGCCCCCCCCCCCCAAAAGCAGCAAAACTTATTGAGCAAAAAAAACAAAAAAAAAGGAACTGACCAGGGCCAAAAAAAGGAACTGCCTCGCACCCCCCCCTGGAATTTCTTCATGCCCCCCCAGTTTGGGAACCCATGCTCCACATGGACTAAGGGAGAAATGTGCTGGGTCTGTCCTCTCTGGCACTTCCACAGGAGCTATACAAAAATACAGGCAGTCAGAAACAGCCTATGGGATGTACATTGAATATTTAAGACCCATACAATCCATGTCTGATCTTAAGAATTCTTAGTTGAAGACATTAAACCTTACTTTAATAACAATAAGCTACTGAACTCTCATCATGAGACCAAAGAATGGGAATCAGTGAGTACAGTTAACATTGCAGAATATATTATCTTATTCATGACCTGAGTGAGAGGTTAAAATAGAAAACAGGTGGGAAAACTATTTTTCATATAAATTAGTTTTTATAATTTAATGATGAGACAGCTGTTCTCAATTTGTATCATGGCTCAATTGTAATATACAGCTAAGGATTTGTAAGTGTTTCCATTTTCAGTAAAGAATCTGCTTCAATTTAAAATTTGGCTTATCAGAGCTAAACCCTGACACATTTTTATGTTCTAAATTCCCCCAAACAGCTTGGCGCTCTTCATATTTAAACATTTGGGGGAAATTCTTTTGCACCTGTATAACTAAAAACTAGCTTTATTAAGCAATTAGGTCGTAATATGAGGTCATCTAAAATTACTCACATTCTCATTCATTAGGCAGCTGTACAATCTCTATTGACTAAGAAGAACCAGCCTGAGCATTTAATTACATTACTGTCAATGGACTGGAGCATGTACGAGCAGACTTAGGAAAAAGGCCTATTTTTGACTGAGGTTGATATGGATGGAAGCCAAAACTTTCTGTGAGGTTCCACAAAGGCTGTGTACATTGTATGAATATTGTATTTTCATTTTTGTATGTTAGGTAATAGGCGGATTCAAAATCAGTGTGTCAAGAGTGATATGGACATCAATGTAAGGAATCTTTATCTTAGATAGAAGGCTAGAATAGTCACAGGATAGTAGAGATAAATGTATTAAGTCAGAAAAGGAAGAGAACATGAAACATTTACCTCAGGATCTGGTTTTCCCTCTTGATCTGCACTGCATCTATTTTCTGCCTCTCAGCAATTTTAAGTGTAGCTGATGTCTGCAATAGTCCAATTTTTATAAAGCAAGTTATCCTCCAAGTATGTGTGTTGTTAGAAAAGCAAAAACTTTCCTCAGATTGATTCTGAAAAGAGAAGCACTATGACCCTGACTCGGCAAAGAATTTATGTCCATGTTTAAGCCTAGCACATAATTAAGATTATGTCCGTTAAAGTTAGCAAGAATTGAGTACATATTTAAGTCCTCTGTTGAACTGGGGACTCCCTGCTGTCTCTACAGGGACCCACTATAGTACTGTGATATATAAAATCCAAGACACAGTTATAAAACTCTGGTAATAAAAAGCAAAAATGTGGGGAAGATTTAAACGGTCATTTCTCTTCTCCACTGACTGATGGTATCCCCCCTGATGCAGAGCTCCTCCAGGCTCATGTCCAATTGCCACCTCAGAAACATCCTGTTGTAGGGGGTTTCCACAGAATGAAGAGGAAAGAAATGTGAAATGCTTTAGGCTTACTTTGCAGTAAATCAGTGCTTCTGTAGCTCGTGGGCTGGGGAGTGCTTGCTGAAAAATGACACGATGCTGCCAACTTCCCAGATACACAGAGAGGTTTTGTAGGAACATGAGGCAAGGCAACATAGCAGGCCACACTAGGGAGCCATAGATGACTTTTTCTAAAAGTGTGAAGCCATGGATCTCTTTGAAGCCATTTAAACACAAAGCATATGGTTTGGATTATTTTTAAATCTTAATGTTACATTTTAAAACTATGTGAATGCATTCTTCATTGGAGGAAAAAACCTACCATAGCAAGCTGCCGCATCTGTGATTTGTTTTAACAAATAAACTGGTTTCTAATGTGCTTCCATGTATATAGCAGGCATGTTAAATTTAGTTTAATCGACTAACCGACTAGTCTATTTTCCACCGACTAGAAGATTAGTCAATAAGTGAGGGAGTCACAGCGGGGTTAGCTCAGGAGCTAATCCTGTTGCAGCTTTGCCTTTTAAATGTATTAACAGCCTACAGGCTCTTAGTACATTTAAAAGGCTGGTGCGCAGCAGGGGGATCCAGCGTGAGCCAAGAATCAGCTGTCCTGGCTCACGCTTGGTCCCTCCTGCTGCGCTTTAGCCTTTTAAATGTATTAAGAGCTGGCAGGCTCTTAATAAATTTAAAAAGCAGAGGTGCAACATCTGGGACTGGGCATGAGTCCCCACTGCCCCCCAGTCCCTCACGGAGACAGTGCAGGGGGGGAACCAGCTTTTAAACTGGCTCCCCCCAGCGCCATCTACTGTTCCCCCCTCGCTGCCTCTGATAGAGGCAGCAGGGAGGGAGGAGGGAGCGACTAGTTGCTTACATCCCTGGTATGTACTACATTAGACAACTACTATCACTAACACTATACTACCAAAGTCCACTATAATTCAAACAAAGATACTTTCAGAGAGCATAAATGTAAAGATAGAATAAAAGCTGCCTGGATTTAATTTCTGGAAAGCACTGTTAAATCATTCACTTTCAGGAAATTCTAGCTAAAGACACTGACTTATGAGAAATAATATATATTTTAATTTTTTATTTTTTTTAAATATGTGGACCAATTTAAGAAAAAGATCCTTTTAAAGACCTATTCTAATTCCCCACTCCTTGGTTCTCAAACTATTGCATTTTGCAAGGCACAAGGAAAGGTTCCCTTGACCATCAATGCTCCATAGCATGTAGTCTGAGAACAAGTCTTTTACAATTAAAAAAAAAAGTAATGCCTTTTGGGTGAATACTATATCTTGTGAAATCTTTACGTTTATTTTAAGTGTATCACTTAAAAAAAACATTAGCAACTTATGGAACCAGAAAATTTAAAAAACACACATAAAAGATTAATATAGTTTGAAAAAAATACAAGGTAACAGAAAATGATATGTACAAGAAACTATTATTCCATACAACAGCCTTTCTGCTCCCCCTCCAGTTCCACTAAAGACTACAGGGATGATCCCAAACAAGGTGTAAAATTATTCTAGAGGGAAAGCATTCATCATGCTGTTATTTAAAATAATTATTAATAAGAAAAAAGGTTCTATTGCATTTGATTTACTAAGCACACAAAGGAGAGCGCTAACATCATAGGAAAAATAACAGAAGTGGAATTATCTATAGTTGTACAGTTAAGATGAAATATCTATGGAATATTGTTGTTGCCAGAAAACAACAGTTCTCTTGGTGCTACATTTGCCTCAGTATATATGGAAATACTGCTTAGTTAGCCATGAGTGATTTCCCCTTCACCTCAGCCTCTGCCAACTCCATAGGATAGATTCTAAGACAGTGGGAAGTTCAGTACAATTAAAAAAGGTGTCAGATGCTACCACCCATGACTGATTTTGACATCAGTGGAATTACTCAAGGAGTAAGCACAGCATGGGTGGCAAAATCTATTTCCAATGTCTTGAATCAGCATCATACTGAAGCACATTCCTAACTTGAAGCAATGAGACTACCGTGGTTAAAGTTAGGCTTGTGTTTAAGTGTCTTGCAGAGCAATGGCCTAAATAATGTAAAAATAAAAGAACACTTGACACACATTAGCTGTGTTCAGATATAACACTATTTTCTAACTTACTACTTTCTTCTTCCCACAGCATCTTCATGTTATCAGTTCCAGATTCATCAGCATTTACTAATCTAAAACTGCAAATTTGTTTTCAGCAATTTTCCTCATTCCCTACGGCAGTAATGACTATACAAAGTGAACCCCTGTTAAAATCACATGGAAATATTGCTAATTACAACTGATCACCCCAGTTAAGTATACTGGCAATTCCATGACAGTCACTTCATTGCACAGTTCTCGAGAATCATGCTAATTTATTACTTTTACATCATTTAAGACAGCAAGATCTCTTTCAGAATAAGCAGTGCTATAAACAGAAAGCTTTCAGGGTAACTTCCAATTTGCATCTTAGGCTTCTATGTATTCCACAGCAACAATTTGTGGCAGGATAAATCTAGCTATGTTATAAAATTTAATCTTTCATTTTATAAAACAATAGGACCTGGCCCTTTCTACTGTAAACTACTTCAGAACATAAACTGTCATCTGGAGCCTGCATTTGATGTTGTGAAGACCAGGGTTCAAAAAGAACTAGATAAATTCACGAAGGATAGATCCATTAATACTTATTAACCAGAATGAGTAGAAATGGTGCCCCTGGTCTGTTTTTCAGGGGCTGGAAATGGATGACAGGAGAGAGATCACTTGATGATTTCCTGTTCTGTTCATTCCCTCAGCGGCATCTGGCATTGGCCAGTCAGATGACAGGGTACTGGGCTAGATGGACCTTTGGTCTGACCCAGTATGGCTGTTCTTATGTTCTGCAGACTGATGGCAGCAATAACTCTAAAAGATATGAAATGGCCAATTCACAGAGTGACCAGATTTCCCTATGCCCAATAAGAGACATCGGGGGGGGGGGGGGCTGCCGGTGCTCAGGGCTTCAGCCCCACAGTGGAGGGCGGCAGGAAATGGGATGGGACGGGGCTGAGCTTCAGTCCTGCAGCAAGGGCCACTCGGGAATGGGGCGGCGCTCCGTGGCCACTCAGGAATGGGGATTCAAATCTTCAGACCCACAGTGAGGCT
Organism: Pelochelys cantorii; assembly: GCA_032595735.1. Lineage (NCBI taxonomy): Eukaryota > Metazoa > Chordata > Testudines > Trionychidae > Pelochelys > Pelochelys cantorii. Next base: position 54,122,896 of record CM064326.1, read on the forward strand.
GAGCTCCACGACTGGGGCCATCCATGAATGGAGCGAAGCTCCATGGCTGGGGCTGCCCTGGAATGGGGCTTCAGCCCCATGGTGAGGGCCACCCAGGAACGGGGCTGATCGCTGAGGGGCAGGGGCAGACCGAGAACGGGGCTGAGCCTCATGGTGGGGAAAGGGCTGCAGCCCTGCAGCAGCTGGGGGTTGCCCGGGAATCAGGGTTGAGCACCAAGGCTGGGAAAAGGCCATTCAGCCCTGTGGCGAGTGGAGGCCACCCAGGAACCGGGCTTGAGCCTCCATGGCAGGTGGGAGCCACCCGGGAATGGGGCTTCAGCCCCACAGCAGCAAAAGGCTTCGGTCCCACAGGGAGAGCAGCCTGGGAACAGGACTAAGCCCTATGGCAGCAAAAGGCTTCAGTCCTGTGGGAAAGGCAGCCTGGGAAACAGGGCTGCAGCCAGCAGTGGGGGGCACTCGAGAAAAGGGTTTCAGCCCGGGGGAGGGAGGTGTTTGCCAGCAGCTGGGACTTCAGCCCCATGTTCCTGAAATGCTGGCAGACTACCCCCTTCTTTATGATACACTGGGAGGGAAGCTACTACCTGGTTTCTCCCTCAGCTCCCTGCGTGATTCCACACACCACATGCTGGTGCCTGCTTTACCATGAGCCCATAAATAGGAAGTTGCTGCAGCCTTGCAGGAGGCATAAGGGATCTGTCGAAAAAGGCTTTCTTTCTTGACAGATCCCCCTCTGGACTGCCGCTTTTTGCAGACAAAGTGCAGACTCGGCAAAACGCAGTGGCCATTTTGATGCAAATTAGGCGCAGGATATTTAATTCCCTGCCTCGTTTGCAATGTCGACCTGCCTAATCTGCATCCCTCTGCCGACAGAGGGATGCAGTCTAGACATAACTATTCTATAGTCTGCTGAGGATTCATGTGGTTAGATGACTATTCTATTACCCACTATTTAACATCCCTATTATGGGTGAAACAGGACACACCCCATTCACCCAAACCATGTAAGTAAGAAAATAAGAAGTTAAGGGGAAAGTATCCTTGCATTCCTTTCCACCTTCATGTTGTCTGCAATGCTGGCAACAATTCGTTCCACTGCTCCATGAGGTACTCTTGAAGGAATTCTGAGCCAAAAAATAAAAAATTCTGTACCAAAAAATAAAATTGTGCACAATTTTTAAAATTCTGCAAAATGGGTTGTCTATAAATAAATATGGGTTCAGCATGGTAGCATGGAGCACAGGCCACTGGCTGCAGTGCGGTGGGAGATCACCTCAAAGCCCCACCTCTTAATTTTGCCAACAGTCTCCCAGAACTGGGCTCAATCTCCCGGAGGCTCCTGAAGTCAACCTGGAAGATTGGCTGCTAAAAGTCCTTTTGGCGGCACAGGAGGGCTAAGGCAGCCACCCTGACTTCACACTGCTCCAGGAAGCAGCTGGCACCTCCCTGTAGTGTGTGGTAGTGGTGGAGCCTAGGGACTCCGTGTGCTTCCCCTGCCCCAAGCACTGACTCCGCAGACCCCATTTGCTGGGAACTGCAGCCATGGGGACTGCTAGAGCTGCACATAGTGCCACTTGGCCCTCCCACCTACCGGCCACAGGGAGGAATGTGCTGGTCATTTTTGAGAGACTTTCAGAGCCAGGGCACTTGGAGAACCTGCCTTACCCCTGCTGCACCACTGACTGGGACTTGGAGCCATCTGAAGCAAGTACTGCCCAGCCAGAGCCCATATACCTCACCCTAAACCCCTTGCCCAAGCCCTGAGCTCTCTGCATCTCTTCCTGCACCCCAAACATATCCCACACCCCAACCCCCCCGCTTCAGCCCAGAGCCCCCTCCTATACCCAAACTCCTTCCCAGAGCCTGCATCTCCTCTTGCACCCTTGACCGAGCCCTTAGCTCCCTCCTGCACCCCAATTCCCTATCCCAGGCTCAGTCCAGAGCCTCCTCCCATACTCCAAAACCCCTTGGCTTCAGCCCAGAGACTCTCCCCCCTCCCACACTCCAAACCCCTGCCCCATCCCAGTGAAAGTGAGCGAGGATGAGAAAGAGCAAGCAACAGAGGAGGGGGGATGGAGTGAGAGGAAGTGGGGTCTCACGGAGGGGGCAGAGGGTAGGAAAACGGTGTTTGGTTTTGTGTGATTAGACAGTTGCCAATCCCACCACCTCCTCTGGTACAAGGACTTGGCACTGAAGTTGTACCCAACCCTGACAGTGCAAGGGCTGGGCCTGCCCCAGAAACACCCTTAGGCCTTGCCTCTCTAAGCCGGATGCACCATGTATGAATGGACAGGCAGGACCCAAGTGTGGAGAGGTTTATTGGGGGGGGGGATCCCAGGTCTGGGGAGCGAGGTTTCTGTGTGGGGTGGTCTAGGTGCAGGTGGCTCAGTGGGAGATCTGGCTGCCCAGTGGCTCATTGGGGGCATCTGCATGCTGGGGCAATGGGATTCTACAGGGGATCAGGTGAAGATTGCTGGGGCTCAGCAGGGGTCTGGGTATGAGTAAATGGAGCTTGGCTGGGAAAATGGGGGGCTTGATAGGATGGGGGTCCAGGTGCAGCTGGCTGAGGCTCAGTGAGAGGGGTCTGGATGTGGGGGTCTATATATTAGAGGGTAGGGCTTGTCAGGGTGAGGGCTGAATGGCCCTGCTTAATGGCGGAGCCCCAGTTTCTGCCAAGGTGACATCACATGACAGGATCCTGCTTCCCTCCGTGATTCCCCTATCCTCTTTTATTTCCCATGCCCCACTTTCCCATCCCCCTGCTTCTTCCCACATTCCTCCCACTCCCCCTGCTCTAGCCCCACCACAGGCACTCACTGTGGCACAGAAAACAGGAAGGCTCCCAGCACACAGAAGGGGAACTTAACTGGCACTAGGACCCAGAAAGCAGCGATCAGCTGCAGAGTCAGCAGAACCAAGACTGCAGCCTCCTTCAGCTGAGCAGTTCTGCACTTGAAGAAATGGGGGGGGGGGGGGAACCACTGGCACATAACCCCATGTGCTTTCCCATGCCATGCCTCTGTTCGGGCAACCCCTCTCCCCCCAAAAAAACCCTGTGCTAATGGTTATCACCATGTTTCCCTGACTGCCTGAACTCCCTCCTTCCCGCCCCTTTTCTTGCATTGCTTCCCTTTGCTTCCTGTAGGAAAGCATAGGAATTCGGGGGTAGGAGGAAGCATTTTCTGCAGGCATGCAGTCCTGTAGAAGTCCCCCAAAAAGCAATATGTACTCCAACTTCAAACTTGCATACTAAGGCAAAACCTTAACAGTGATTTAATATGTTTTTATGTAAATCAATAGATCAGCACATCCAGTTGTCACTCTCTCTGTGCATTTGGGAAGATATTTTGCTTTTGCTCTGCTGAAGTGATCCCTAATGTAGATAAAGACAGTGGTGTGTGAAAGGATTAGGTGCTTGTGTTCAGTCAATCCTAGACAAATTTCCAATGCTTCCAACAGAATTAGATGGTACAGTGGTCCCCTAGGGTTGACTATGATCAGTTAATATGACATTATCAACAGCCAGTGGTTCAGCAGAGCTTTTCTTGTAGTAAAGGTTGGAAAAACCTGTATGCAGCACATTTCGAGAAACTTTCATGTGGTCTCTTAAGACAGGTCACCTGATAACAGTGATATTTTTTACCATACAAGGTTACATATATTTAGCCAAAACAATGCTTTAGCTGAACTTGCATTACATGTTTTTTAAAGCTCAAATCAGACTGAGAACTGTTTACAAACTGAATAGCATGCTGCCACAATATACACATCTTAAGTATATATGACCTGAGCTTAGTTCTTTTCACTGGGCCAGCAGAGACTAGATGCTTTATAGGGACAGTGTAGTCAGCTCTTTGACAGGATATGTATGCTGGACATTCATTCTTTAGACTCTACGCCATTGATGCCACCAGTTCAATTCCATCCATGGTAGTAATAGTGGATGAGCAGATATAGACTCTGCACTGGCATTTTAACCTCTGTGCCATCCAAGTCTGATCAGGGCAGGGCTAGATGGTACAATGGTTAAGATGTGATGGTTACTGAATCTTTGTCTATTTTAGTGTTCCCATTAACAATATAATGGGTTGGAAAATTTAAGTCCCTGGTGTAAACAAGGGGGTGGGGACACACACACTCTCTCCCTCTCACCCCCCCCATCACTTTCTAGCAATCACTCCAGTTGACTGAGGCCTGGATCTAAAGGGCCCCCTTAACTGAAATAAAACTTTAGATTTGTATGGACAAGAAAAAAAAGAAAAATAAAGAATTAAACAGCAATGATCATTCAAGTATCAAACTTGGGAGGAAAAAGATTATTAGGTTGCAAAGTTTTTGTTACTTACCTGTGAGATCTCTGCTAGGTACATGCGCCGTTCATCATTAGCCTTATGGTAAGCCTACATTGTAAATTAACGGGTAAATGGTTAAAATCAAACAAAACAATTAGCAAGTTAATCCAAAAGGAAGGTATGAATGTAGGTACCACCGAGCACTTTTTCATTTTACATTTCACAGAATCATTACATTCTCCACATCTATGGTTTAGACATTTCAGACAGCCGTAACAGCTTCTAAAAGGGCTGGGTCGATGGTTATGGCAGTAACAGACCTTTGCTTCTTGTTCCAGTCTAAGCTCATAATCCTTCAGTTGGTTCTGGAGACTTCTTTTTTCCTCTTCTAGTTGTTTAAGAAGTTGATTTAAGGAACCCTGCAATTGTATACAAAATAAAATCAATAGGTTACAAACATTCGTGTCCTGAACAATGATAGAGGTTGTTATCACAATCTAGATTCTGAGTTACAGCCTTCAAGGTCTGTGTGATTATACTCATCACTCCCTTGTTATTTATATGGCTCCTGCTGATTTACACAGACACAGACATTACCAATCGCATGCTGCTACCAGATTCACCATTTTTAAATGAGAAACATTTAGTTCTGGCTTTGCTACTCTCAGTAGTTCCACTTTGCTCAACTGCATCAGGCCACACAGAGTTGCCCTTGACCAGTAACCAAGGACTAGGCCCTGGGCTGCAATTCATCAGGCTGGTGGTTCCAGATTCCAACCGGACCTACACTTGGAAACTACTTGCCAACGCAGCAATTGGCTTTGCTTGGAGAATTACATGGTCTGATTTGAGGTAACTCACAACAACCTAAGCTCTAAAGGAATAACAGTAGACAGCATTTATCTTCTGTGTACTTGTATAGAATATCAAGTTTGGAGGCTGTGGATGGGGAGAAGGATTATCTGGCAGTCACATGTTATTTTTTCACTGTGCGCTAAATTTGGCTGGTATCATGATTCTGATACAATTTTGTGATCTAGTGGGCAGTGTTCCAGATTAGGAGTCAGATGATTTGGGTCTTATTCCCAGCTCTGCCACAGATCTGCAGTATGAGCTTGGGTAAATTACTTCATCTCACTGCTCCATGCCTCTTTATCCCCTGGCATCCTTTGACTATCTGGCCAATTTAATCTGTAAGCACTTCCGGGAAAGGATTATCTCCTGCTTAGTCCATGGGGCCCCAGTCTCCGTTGGGGACTCTACTCACTAGCATAATACTAATCATTTTTCTCATGCTGCATATCTCTACCATTGTGATAGCATACCCTCCCTGCAGCAGTTAGCTCTGAGGGTTTCAGAGGATCAGTAGGGTTGATGGCTATCTGATATTCAGCTGTGCATTTAGGGTGTGTCTAAATTACACCCCTCTGTCAGCAGAGGGATGTAAATTAGACTCATCGAAAGTGCAAATGAAGCGGGGATTTAAATATCTCACGCTTCATTTGCATAATGGCAGCCGCCGCTTTTTTCCGAAATGGGGCTTTTTGAAAAAAACCAAAAATGGCAGTTTAGATGGGGAATTTTCGAAAGATCCTGTACTCCTCATTTTTTGTCCTTGTCAGAGCACATCCTCTCTGCGGGGCACCCACACCTGCCATGGACAGAGGCTGCTCTGGCCAGGACACTAGAGCAGGCTCTGCTGCAGGAAGTTAGGGTGCAGGGGCTGCTGCAGTGTCCGGCCTGGAGCAGCTCCTATCTGCAGTGGGATCCCCAGGGGGCTGGAGTAGCCTCCTGACCACAACAGGTAGGGAGCTGCTCCAGCCCCATCAGTTAACCTTAAGTCTCATCTGTTAAGGGTGAGGCTACTGGTTAAATCTTCACATCCCTCATACTGAGGGGAGTAAAAAGGGGCAGGTCTGCACGGTAAAGCCCCACCACTTGTAATTGATGTGATAATGGCTGTGTTTTACACAAGACCGAGCTACAAGGGAATTTGGCTGAGTTACTACCAGAAAGTTGGCTCACAGTGTGTGACAGTAGAGAGTCCGGGGATGGGGCCTCTGTGGAAAGCAGTGTTATAGACAACATGCGGAAGTAATTCCCTCATAATTTGGTCTGCTCTATCCTTGAGTTATGGCATCACAGCAGGCAAATGGTTTAGATTGATAAAGACCATCTTTTGGGTACAGTAACGTTAATAAAACCATGGTCCCTTCTTTTTCACAAAAACGTGTCTGGATGCTATTAAGCTTTCCCTGCAAATGATTTTCATTTGAATCAAGAAGTATAGTGGTTTGGCCAAAGGTGAAGTGCTGTTGAAAGCTACTACCAGGCTGAAATAACCCTTCCTGCTGATTTTAAAAAACAGAAATTGGCAACAAAGCCATGGCTTTCAGGAATGCTTCACTCATGGCTGAACTGCTAGAACTTCAGATTTCTATTATGACAGATACATTGAAGACATGAAAAGCCATTGTTTTTGCTTTTTATATTAAAATTGGAAGTGAAACCACTCTAGCGAAAACTGTTGCATATTACAAACCTCTCCCTATTATAGGATCTAAGAGCCAAGTGTATACATTCAGCCCATTTGAAGAGAGAAAGAAAAGGACAGACTGAAGAGGTAATTTAGTTACATTCAACTAGTGCCATATTCTACTTCATCATCAGTGTCCCCACAGAACTGAAAAAAGGAGAGAAAGAAAAAGCCTTAATTCTATCAACTCTAGAAGACTGAATTTTGGTTGGAAGAAAGTCTTTAACAGCCATATCTACCTGATGGCATTTTGGGGACTGTAATCACCCGACACATTTATAACACACTTTGCGTCCCACACAAAACTCCTCCCAACAGCAGATAGGAGTTAATGCTACTGTTTTAACTGTTTTGAATACATCCAAGCACCACTTGCCCTTGCGCTGGGTATATAATGCTGGTAAGGACAGGAAGTGCCAGTACTGCAGCTATAGCTGGAGCAGAGCAATTGAGTAACTTTTTAGTGGCTCTTTTGATCAAATTTCTGAACTTTGTGGCCAGTTATTCCTAGGGATCAAGTCTTCAAGAAGTCTCTTACATACAAAATGGAACATACGTACCCCATGTCCCACAGCAAGTACTTTCTAAGACAGAATCTTCTTCAAGATCACTGTGTTCTAGAATTCCTTTTGCTTTTGGATCTGGGTTCATTTCTTCTCAGAACTTCTCCTACAGTTGTACTAGCAGCTGATCAAAGTTAAATGCCAGGGAGGTCATTCAGATCTTGAACAATGGTGAGAAGCAATCCCAGATAACCCAGACTATCCAGCATACCACTGCTTCTGACAGATGAACGTGTCTCTGGCATAGCAGTGCTTTGTATTATTTGTGCTGTTCTACATGGCCCAGCGCTAAGTCTACATTAGTACTGCCACAACTATTAAGAAACACATAGAATCATAGAATACTAGGACTGGAAGAGACCTCAAGAGGTCATCGAGTCCAGTCCCCTGCCCTCATGGCAGGACCAAATACATAGACAAAAACAAGTGAAGGCAGAAGTCCCTCTTACTTCAACTCAGTTACTTGAACAGACACAGCAGCACCCTTTCCTCACATCCCCCAATGCAACAGATAAAATCAAATAGCTTGCCCTTTGCCAAACCCCCTCCTCCCGAACAGCGAGTTCAGTACAGGTCCATGTCAAACAGGGTCCAGAGTCAGTTACTATTATGGCAAGTGGATTCTGCTGGAGCAGATACCCAGGAGCTACAAAATAAAGACCCAAGGATTCTGTCCTGGCTCTCCGGTGCTCTACAGAAGTATGAACCATCAACACTTTCAAACTTCTGAAGACAATTAGCTCTGCGTCTGCAGCACTTTAAGAACAAATCTGGCTCTCCGAACAAACAGAAAATCCTCTTAACCTCCAGTGCAGTCTCAGTTTTGGGATAAAATGCCAAAACAGACAGCTATTTGTCAGTGAGTTACAGGATCTGACCCCCATCTCCCATAATTCCTTTAGACAGCCCTAATCCCTTGCACAATTTCCCACAAAGTATCACTTCAAGGTCCTGTAGAATAGGTAGCCCATAAACAGCAGTGTATCTAGTGCAGGAGAGAACTGTGCCCAGCCAGATGGGTTAGTATCAATACACTATATTGTTTGTTTGCAACAGTTCAGTTCCGGAGTGTAAACAATGAAGAGAGAAGGTTTCACAAGGACAATTCCACTCTGCATTCTTGTAACATGGGTTCTGAAGAGGTTTGACTTATCTGAATGGTCTTAAATCATTTTCAATACCAGGTCAACGTATTTTGCTGAAAATCATTTAAAAAAATGGTTCAGTTTTCTAGTATAGCTCTAGCTCTATCCCATACCTCTGGTAGTACCCTAATTTCTATGTTTTCTATAAGAATAAAAGGCTAGGAAAAAATTCTATAACATATCTAAAGTATTTATATGGTCTCCATCAGTGCTATATCTGAGCACCTCACAATCTTTAATGTATTTATCTTCAGAACTCTTCTGTGAGGCAGAGGAATACTATTATCCCCATTCTGCTGATGAAGAAATGAACCAGAGAGGCTAAGTGACTTGCCCACGCTAACACAGAAGCCTGAGGAGAAGAAAGGACTTTAATCCAAGTCCTAGGCTAGTGTTCCTACAACTATCTCTTCCCTCTTTTGTAATATGGAATTACTAGCTGGAGTTACCCGGCATTGCTCGGTCCCGCTCCTTCCCGCCCCCCGCCAGCCCTACTTCCTGCTGGCCGGTTCTCCTCCTCCTGATTTCCCATGGTCAGTCCCGCTCCGATCAGCCGCCCCTCCACCCCGATCTCCCCCGACCAGCTCTGCTTCCCACCGGCGGCCCCCTCCCCGATCTCCCCCAGCCAGCTCCTCCCCCCTGGACCAGCTCTGCTTCCCGCCAGCCACCCCTCTCCCTATCTCCCCCGGCCAGCCCCGCTGCCCCGACCCCCTGCCCCGCCAGCTCTGCTTCCCGCTGGCCACCCCTCCCAGCCAGCCCCGCTGCCCCTGACCAGCTCTGCTTCCCGCCGGCAGCCCCTCCCCTGATCTCCACCGGCCAGCCCCGCTGCCCCCGCCAGCTCTGCTTCCTGGCCCCCCCCTTCCTCCCGGGCAGCCCTGCTCCCCTGCTGGCTGGTTCCTCTCTCCCCCCCCTCCGCCCCCGATCAAGTGTGTCCAGTTTTTTTTTTTTAAGACTACCTGGTAACCGTAGCCACAGGGGGCAGGGCGGATACCCGAGCCATTTTGCGTGTGGGGGTGGGGGGAGTCCCGGATGGTGCTGGGGGCTGCAGGCGGTGGGCACGTGACCTAGGGTGGGCGAGACTGGCCCTGCAGCGCAGTGGGTTATTTTTTATTTTTACAGGTTGAGATCGGGCCCAAAAGTACCTTAAAACCTTCTCCTGGAGGAAAAGTTATCCCATGGAAAGTTTGGTTGCGGTACGTCTTACAGTGTCCAAGTTATTAGAGCACAAACATACAAACATTCTCCTATATATATTAGATTTGCTAGACCAAGCACTGATTCCCTGCACACAAGCAATGAATGAGGCAAGCTCTGCTGCAAAGCTATTTTTTCTTGAGCACATCCTTTGGGTATTAAATGAGGCACAGGACTTACATAGATTACACATGTGTTTACTTATGTGAAAGACCTTTTTCTTGGTATTCAAATACTGGAAGTGATTAAATAATGTCTCAGAAAATGGACTTAAGAACATTTAAACCCGTATAACTTCAAAGATATTATAAAAACTCTCTCTGCTAGGACAGATCATAAGTTACCTTCAACTCCTACCACATATGCAGTAACAGAAGAAGCAATTGAGACCATATTTTGGTTGCAGCTAGCTATAAGTATAGCTCCGTAAGGCAAGAATCAAGGCAAGCCGAATCCAGCCAAACCTCTCCAGGGTGTGTTCACCTCCAGTTAATCTCTCTGAGAAAGGAGGGGATAAAAACTCATTGAAACAGATGTAACTGAAGAGGCTTATGGAAATGCACACAGCTTTCTGTACAAAGAAGTGAAACAGCACAAAAGAGGACGCTCTCAGCAAACAGCTCAAAGAACACAGACATACAGCAGAGACCAGTCTGCACAGAGATGTCTCAACAAAACAACAAAGACTATCAAGAGTCCAAAGAAATCCTCTGTCACAGGACTGTGGCACTCTGAAGGGAACAGAAACCCAACTTACCTGTGCCAGACTCCACGAAGAATAAAGTAACTCAGATCCACCTGTGGATAGTTAATTGCCTAAGCTGGGTGCCAACTAATTAAGTTGGGAGCACCTGAGCCTAAATAAAGGTTTATAAGCACTCAATTACAAGGCCCCAGAACAGCAGTACTTCTCAAGGGAGCTGATTAGACAACCTGCCAGACAAGGAGAACTAGGAAAAGGTGTCCCAGGAGGGATCAGGTTCCCCAAGGAACCATGCCATAGAGAGGCTTGATTCCAGCAAAAGAATCTTGCCATGCTTTGGCAGGAGGTCCAGGTTACAGGGGAAATACATGCCGCACCAGTGAATAGCTGGGGCAGTCTGACCTACGCAGGGGCTGTGATTCCAGAGAAAGAAGTTTCCTGCAGGTGATGTCAGGAGGGCTGACTCCTGAAGAGTTTTCTGACTTAAGAGGCCTGTACGGGTGAAGAGACTCAGATAGACCAACTAAAATTAGCTTGCTAGACACTGGAGTGAAAACCTGGAGTTGGTGGGCCTGGAACCCACGAGAGAGATGCATTTCTTGATTTAGTTTTCAGTTATATACATCTCTTGGACCAGACCCTGTGCTCCACTGGTAATAGCAACTATAACGTAATTAAATGTAACATCCTTGTGGGGTGGCTGGAGATACCGAAGAAGCCTACCAGAGTAGTACTTAACTTCAGATAAGGGAACTACATAAAAATGAGGCTAGTTACAGGGAAATTAAGAAGAACAGTCACAAAAGTGAAATGCCTGAAAGCTGCATAGAAACTTTTAAAAACACAATAATATTGTTCAAATTAAATGTATACCTGTAAGAATATGGCCCTTTTCTGTAGCCAAATTGGAAGGCCTAAGGCCTTCATCTGCAGCCAGACTGAAAGAGCAGCAGCCATTAGCTGTAAAGCAGGGAGTCACATACATTACAATAGTGTAATAGCTGCAGGGTTGCCAACCGTCAGTAAATTTACAGACTGTCCGTAAAAAATTAGCCAATATTGGAAATGTCCGTAAAGTCCATAAAAAAAATAGGTGTCCGTACATTTCGTAAAAGTACAATAAAATTTCAAACTACAGCAATTATTTTATAGCAATCACATTTCTTCTGTGCTGCTTCAGCCATTTTACTGCAGAGCAGTGGAAATTGGATGTTTTAGTTGTTTATTTAGCTCAATGGTTGAGGTGATGTAACGTGAATCACGTGATCCATGTGATGTCATCATCTATATTATCCCGCCGAGTTAGTGTCAGCACATTGGCAATTTATGTAATTTAATATTGTTTACCATTAAAGTTTACGATGTCAAAATCTATGAGAAGAATGGATTGTGCTGAAGAGAATAACGAGTCCGACGACTCCGGTGAATTATCGCCTGATGAAGAGCCAGTTACTAAGAAATCAAAAGGGAGAGCATGCGTGTTTTCATCCAAATGGCTAGCAGACAGTGAGTTCAAAGATTAGATTTGCATAGACAATGAAAGCAAGCACAGTGCCAAATGCATTTGGTGTAAAAAGGTGTTCAGTATAGCTTCTGGTGGAGTGCGAGATGTTCATAGCCATGCTTCAAGTGGTAAGCACCAAAGCATAATGTCTGCAAGGAGATCTAGCCTTGGAATTATGAGTTTCATTGCTAAAGTAAATCCAACAGCGACTAATCACCAGAAAATGGTCACAGAATGTGAACTAAAAGTAGCAACCTTCTTAGCCAGACAAAACCTACCACTGAGTTTGATGGACGAAATCTTGGATAATGTTGCCGATTGGTTTCTGATTTCAAAATTGCAAAAGATTTCACTTGCAGAAGAACTAAAGCATCCATGATCATTAAAAATGTTGTAGCAAAAAAGACCAAAGAAGAATTGTGTACTAAGCTGAAATCTTGCCATTTTATACTGTTGGCTGACGAGTCAACTGATATTTAAATTATGTCCGTAAAAAAATGTGTCTGTCCATAAATTTTTCCCATTTTGTCCGTAAATGAAATTTCTGTGGGTTGGCAACCCGGAATACCAGGCTGTTAAGAAGGTCCTATAATAATGGCATCCACTATCATCAGATCTCAAGATGAGTAAAGAAAACCTAGTTTGACAGTTTAGTTGTGGAATCCTCATTCTATGATTATGGGCCCTCAACTTTCCTATTGTCTGTCTTTATGATCTCTGTCTTGTCTGGTTTTTAATTGTTTCTGTTTGTTGTATAATTAATTTTTCTAGGTATAAATCATCTAAGATGGTGTGGTATGCTTGGTTAGGTAATTCTATTACAGTATGTCATGCTTTAGTTAGTAAAATTTTAGTAAAATAACTGAAATGTATAGTTAAGCAGGACTCATGTTTCACTATATAAACTGGATCCAAGGAGACCAGGAAGAATGGAAAAGGAGGAACAGAAAAAAGAAGGAAAGACCTGGAAGAAGAACTCACCTCCAAGACACAGCTTAAGAGCAGACCTGCCAAGAATCTTCTGTATGACTGTGATATGAAACAACCAGGATCCAGAGGAGACCGACCTTGCCTGGCCAACAGGGAACGTTTGCCTGCCTTGATCAGGCTTGGTGAGCATGGTACTGTAGGCTTAGTATGTGTATTCTGCTTGCTTGGTAATTGTCAATAAATAGAGAGTAAGAAAATTACTGTGTAAGGCTCTTTCACTGGTAAAAGATCCTGCAAAACTTTGCAGGAAGTTATACCCTGAAGCCTAGGAATTGGGTAAGAGTAGGTATTTAAATTAACAGAGTTACACCTTGAGGCCTACAAACTGTGTAAAGGTGTGTAGAGTGTGATAGAGAATGTTGTGCAGGTAAAATACTCCAGAATTAAAAAAAAAAAAAGAAAACTCTCCCCCCAGAAAAGTGCCATCATGGCTAAAGAGAATAAAAGAAGAATGGATAAGTAACTGGTAAAAGGACAGGAAATAAAGGGCAGGACCAAATGGTCAGTTTTCAGAATTGTGAGAGGTAAACAGCATTGTCCTCCAGAATCTGTACTGGGACCCAGGATCGGATTTAGGGGCAAGCAACACAGGCAACTGCCTGGAGCTGTTTCTGTTAGCCCCCTCACACATACCCCAAAAAGGAAAGGAAAACAGAATGTTTCAAGTAATACATATCAGATATTCCATATGTGGATTCATTTTTCTCTAATATCCTAGAATGCTCTGGACCTTTGTGGAATCTCAGGGAAACTTCCAGATTTTCTGAGAACTACATTTTCCTTGAACGTTCAAGAATGTTGTCCGCCATGCCCTCATGGGTATATATGGCACAGGGCACTGCCAGTCAGTCAGTGAGATTATAAGAACAAAGTGATGCAACAACCCAACTGTGGGGATATTATTGTCTCAGAGGGATAGCCATGTTAGTCTGTAACTTTAAAAATAACAAGCAATCCTGTGGTATCTTAGGGTATGTCTACACTGCCACCCTAGTTCGAACTAGGGTGGCTAATGTAGTCATTCGAACTTGCAAATGAAGCCCGGGATTAAAATATCCTGGGCTTTATTTGCATGTTCCCGGGCACCGCCATTTTTAAATGCCCGGTAGTTCATAAGAACATAAGAATGGCCGTACTGGGTCAGACCAAAGGTCCATCTAGCCCAGTATCCTGTCTGCCGACAGTGGCCAGCACCAGGTGCCCCAGAGAGGGTGGACCGAAGACAATGATCAAGCGATTTGTCTCCTGCCATCCCTCTCCAGCCTCTGACAAACAGAGGCCAAGGACACCATTTTATCCCCTGGCTAATAGCCTTTTATGGACCTAACCTCCATGAAATTATCTAGCTTCTCTTTAAACTCTATTATAGTCCTAGCCTTCACAGCCTCCTCTGGCAAGGAGTTCCACAGGCTGACTACACGCTGTGTGAAGAAGAACTTTCTTTTATTAGTTTTAAACTTGCTACCCATTAATTTCATTTGGTGTCCTCTAGTTCATTGCAGAAGGAGTAACAGTAGACCGAATTAGGGGCTTTAGTTCGAACTACTTAGCCCGTGCCGCGTGTAGCCGCGGGCAGGGAGTTTGAACTATCGGGCATTTAAAAATGGCGGCGCCCGGGAACATGCAAATAAAGCCCAGGATATTTTAATCCTGGGCTTCATTTGCAAGTTCAAATAACTACATTAGCCACCCTAGTTCGAACTAGGGTGGCTAGTGTAGACATACCCTTAGAGACTTACAAATATATTATATCATGAACATTTGTGGGTAAAACCCACTTCATCAGATGAGTTGAAGTGGAAATTACAGAATCAAGGGTATATACACAACAGGAAAAGCAGTTACCCATCAATTATAGGACCATTGTTCATTAAGCTAATTGAGTTAGACTGGATGTGTCCCATTCATAGCTTTTGATGTGTAAATGTGAAGATTAAAGTGGGGAAATTGTCTTTGCAGTGTGTTAACTAGTTAATATCTTTATTCAAGCCCAAGTTGTTTTATTTATGTAAATTGTGAACGTGTAATTGTGTTTTAAGACCTGAAGAGTGTAAGTAGTGAGACACCAGATATATTTATCAATCTTCTACCTGTACAACAATATAAAAGAAATACATTTATTTCTTTTGCCATACTTAATACATGTTTGACTTTCTAAGATTGTAGAACTTAGCCTTTTGTTCTCCATGATACTATTTTCCGCCACAGAAAATAAAAGATGCCCTCAAAGAAGCCTTCAGGAGCTCAGTATAGGAAGCAAAAAACAAGTTTGCAGTAAAGGGAAAGTTTGATGGGAAAATGTCTGAAACATAAACCAGGCTTTAGGCAGTAGCAATCATTCCAGTGCAGAAGAAATTGAGGAGTGAAATGTAAATGGTAAGACAAATTACTAAGGAATTAGATATACCTGAAGATAAGGAATGGAGATGTAAGGAAAGTGATGGAGAATTCTCTAGTTTTCCTGGTGCCATAAAGGAGAAGATAAAGTAGAATGTGGGTCAGACAAAAAGAGTAATAACAAAAAAAAACTGGTTTACATGAAAAGGAAACAAACAAACAAAAAAAAGCCAAGTGTGATGACGGAAACACAGTGAGAAAAACTGCACAATAACAAATCAATACATCAAAACTTGCTTATGGCTGGCAATCCTAAATTGTGCTGATAGTTACTGTACAATTTTGAAAAGGCCAAGCAAATGTGAATAGATGACATTATCAGTAATTGAGCAGAAATAACACTTCTCAAAGTCACACTGTAAAAAAATGCTCAAGAATGGTGAGAAACTGAATTGTCATTGGCTAGTTTGCTCCAAATCAACTGACAAGGTTACAAAATATTTGACAAGAATGCCAAATTGTTGCTTGCACTTTCCAGGTACAAGTACTGCATAACTTAGCTCAAATGCATGGAGTTGAGTTCAGGCTCAAACCGAATAAATGCACAGAATATAAAAACAGTGCATTAGTAATATAAAAACCCAGCAATGAAAGGAATGTGCTTGAGCAACTGATCTCAATTACCATCTTGCTTTGCAGATAATAATTTGGGTTTCTGGGGCTTATCAGATAAATTGTTCACTGAACATAGCAGTAATTTTCTCAGTTTGATGGAGCTCCTTGGGAAACTATTGAATAGTTTGTAAAGAAGCTCCATTACTGCAGCCTTATGACACCCTGATGGAACTGGTTCAGTCTAGTAAGGCTGAGGCTGCAGTCCAACGTGAGGCATAAAGCCTGGCAAATCGAATCACTAACTTCAAAGTTCTGGTGGTTTGGCATGATACCCTGTTCCAAGAAAAGTTGTAAGCAAGGCATTACAAACCCAGTTGATGGATGCTGCAACTGCTATTACTGTGTTGAGAAGCATCTTGATATCATTGTGGCCTATAGACACAATGGATTTGAAGATATCACCGATATTGGAAAAAATGGCAGAAAACTTAGGAGTTGAGCCTCTCCTTCAAGGAAACTTGCATTCACCGGAAGAAGAGACAGTTTGGTTACGAGGGCAGAGATGAGGTGATGGAAATCTCAGATGAAAAGAGTACTGCTGGTTTTTTTGCACACTTCTTGATACTGATTGAATGACCATCAAAGAAAGGTTTGGACAACTGAAAAACCACAAAAAGACCTGGGAGGCTTTGTCTGACCTTACTAAACTGTTGGCAGACAGGAAAACACTCTTAAACAACTGTATAGACCTTAACTGGACACTGACACATGGAGAATGTTAGGGTGTCAATGATAAAGATCTCTATGTTGATTTGGACAACGTCGGTCACATGAAAAGCACTCTCCACTCCAAGCTCTCCAATTGATTCATGATGCAGAGTGAAGGGCACTTTTCCTATAGTATTTTATGAGAAACAGTTGCATTTCAGGCACATCCTATTGTCCTGTAACAATCAAACCATAACCTTACTTTAAGTCATGATATGAGGAAGCAGCATACCAAATTTGGTGGTCCTAGCTTTTACCATTTAGGAGGAGTTCGTGAATAGGCAGACAGACACATTCACAGAGACAAACCCTCTCAAATATATTGTAGATGGTATACCCGCATCTTGACTATTCTTTGCATTTCTGGTTGTACATATTGTAAATGAAAGCAGTATAGAAAAGGGCAACAAAAAGTAAGGAATTTCTGTGGGGAGGGGTGTACTTTTTTTTGTAAACGTGGACGTCAATTTTTTTAAATATAAAGGAGGTCAAAACAGTCATGCAATGAGTGTGCATAAGAAAGGTTAATGAAAAATTTGAGTGGAAACAGTGATTGGTAAAATGATTTTGTTATAACATACTAAACATTTATGCAGTAATAAAGGTTTATAGAAGTTACCTTCTGGAATCATAGCAGGCATTGCAGCCACCATGGCCCCCCGTTCCTTTGGCCGCCTACTGCTGCTCTACCTGCTTGGCAAGGCCAGTTCTGAGTAAGTGCGGGTGGGGCTTCTGGCCAGTGGAGCTGGGCCCGGGCCTCTCCTCGTGGGCGGGGGGTGCCATTCCTTTAGTTCCACCTGCCCTGCAACACAGCACTCTCTCATCTCCCTAACACAATGATTCTCAAACTTTTTGGTCCGTGGCTCAATGCAAACCTTTCTGTGGACCTCCAGTTGCTAATGGAAAATCGCTGTAAATTACATACTTACGCCTGAGTCATTTTGCTAGTGCTGCAACTAATGAGAAGGGTTTAATTTAACCAGTAAGAAAGGAAATACAAATTTAAATTATTACACAGACTACGTACTTTAACTTTCTCATGTTAGTTTATCAAACTTCATTTTAAATAAAGTAAAATATTAATTTATGTCCACCAAAAAAGATTCCCGTGTTTTCTTTATTTGTGGCAGGGGTGGGGAACCATTTTTTGGGTCAGGGGGCCATTGACTCTCAGAAAAATCAGCTGGGGACCACACAAGTGACAAGCCAAAAAAAAAAATCCTAACCCTGTAACTACCACCACCAACCCTCCTCACTGATGTGGCTCCCAACTGAGATGCTTCACTCCACTGGCACTCCAACCCCATCGGAGGAGGGGGACTGACAGGAAGGACTGAGGTTCAGGGCTTCGCATAGACCAGATTTACTCTTCTGGGGTTCCAGGATTAGTAGATTTTGTGGAGCCCCCCAGGCTCTGAGGGTGGGACAAAAATGTGGGGTTCAGTGTGTGGGAGAGGTCTGCCAGCAAGAGGAATGGGGGGGTGCAGGATCTGGGCAGGAGGTGGAGTTCAGGAAGGGGTGAGGGTGCAAGGTCTGGATGGGAGGAAGGGTACAGTCTGGAGGTAGGGTGTCTGGCCAGGGGGAGGGGACAAGAGCAAGGGAAGATGCAGTGTGTGGCCAGGAGGGAGGGTCCAGGATTGGGCTGGGGGTAGGGTGTCTGGCCAGGGGGGAGGGTGCAGGATTAGGGTGGGGGTAGGGTGTCCTGCCGGGGGGGAGGGTGCAGGATCAGGGTGGGGGTAGGGTGTCTGGCCAGGGGGGAGGGTGCAGGATGAGGGTGGGGGTAGGGTGTCCTGCCGGGGGAAGGGTGCAGGATCAGGGTGGGGGTAGGGTGTCCTGCTGGGGGGAGGGTGCAGGATCAGGTTGGGGGTAGGGTGTCCTGCCGGGGGGAGGGTGCAGGATCAGGGTGGGGGTAGGGTGTCTGGCCAGGGGTGAGGGTGCAGGATGAGGATGGGGGTGTGGGGTCTCAGCAGGGTGGTGGTGTGTGGGGGGATCTGGGCATCAGGGTGTGGAGAGCATTTACTTGCCTTCATGCCTCATGCCGGTCCCTGGCACTGCCTCCTGCTCCCATTATCCGGATTGCATTGGAGTGCTACTGCTGGCTTTCTGACTGGGGGGGAAAGGGGGTAGAAAGAAAGCCCTGAACCTCGCTGCATGATCCTGCTTGCGGGGAAGAAGCGCTCCCCCTCCACATCTCCTGGCTGGGGAGGCTGCTGTTTCCCCAGCCAGGAGAGGGGGAGTGCTTCCTCCCCGCAAGCCCAATTGCACAGCGAGGCTTGGGGCTTTCTCTCTACCGCCTCCCCACAATGGGAAACCAGTGCTGGTGCTCCAACCACATGGCCGGGGGGGGGGGGGGAGGTGGTAGGAGGGCGAGGCTACAGTGCCAGCACAGGCTCCACGCTGGGGGGCGGGAGGGGAACTGAGCTTGAGCCATGGACCACCAGGAAGGCGACCATGGAGCCCCCTCATGCTGACCTGGGGGAACATGGTGGGATGCATTTGTACCCTTTGCACCCCCTCCCCTATGTACGGGCCTGATTTAGAACAGCTTACATATAAGAAGAGATTAAAAAGACTGGGACTGTTTACCTTAGAAAAGAGATGACTAAGGGGAGATATAAGAGAGATCTATACAATCATGATGGTGTGGAGAAAGTGAACAAGAAAGCATGATTTACCTCTTCATGTTAACATAAGAGCCAGCTGTCCCCCAATGAAATTAATAGGCAGCAAATTTAAAACAAAACAAGGAAGTACTTCTTCACACAATGTCCAGTTAACCCATAAAACTCATTGCCGGGGATACTGTGGAGGCCAAAACTATAACTGGGTTAAAAAAAGAATTACATAAGTTCATGGAGCATAGGTTCATCAATCACTATTAGCCAAGATGGTTAGGCGTACAGCCCATGCAGATGTACCCAAACTTCTGACTGTGAAAATCTGGGACTGGATTACAGGGAATGGATCACTTGATAATTGCACTGTTCTATTAATTCCCTCTGAAGTATCTGGAATGGGCCACTGTCGGAAGACAGGATACTGGGTTAGATGAACTACTGGTAGCCCAAAAAAGGAAACTAAAGAAGAGACTCACCAGTGGTATCATGACTGATTGCAGGGGGTGCACCAGAATGGCCTCCACACAACTATCTATCTCCCTCCCTTCTTTATGCAGCACTGACCTGTGAATATCTTGCTAGCAAGACCTAAGTCTGAATGGGTGGGACCAATTCTGATATAAACCCTGTAAAACTCAGGATAATTTTATTGCTGAAATTGGTTTTATTAAATATTGTTCCTGTATGTTAAGGTTTATTAACAGCTTCTTCTGCTAACCCCTGAATAGCCTGGACAATGTATTCCTGGAAAGGAGACATAAGCTGACTAAGGGATTTGAGATTCTTAGTTTTCATTAAACTGCCTATGTCAAGCTGCTCTGAATGAGCTGATGGGCTAAAAGACATGCTGCAGTTTTAAAAGTATAACTTGAGAAGCTTCTTTATGTAACAGAATTCCTCACTAGCAAATGTGTTATTACCCCAATGATCCATCAAGTCTAGTTTCCAGGACTGATCAAGCTTCAAAGGAAAGGGATCCCTCCCAATTAATCTTTCCTGAATTTATCCCCATGCTTTTTGTTTTTTATTGCATCCAAAATATGCTGTTGACATAACACCTGCCAACAAATAAAATTATGCAGACTTATATTGCAGTTGGATTTTCAAACCACCCACATAATCTGTTCTCTCAGTGGATTTTTCAGTGCATTGCTGCCACTAGGAATGCAAATGACAATCTTCCATCAATCATTACTCCATATCCAGGGTGACAAATAGGTGACATTGTCAACAGTATGAAACTTACTTTTACCAGAGATTGATTCACTCTATTGGTCTAGTGGTAATTCACACCAGCCCTATTCCTCTTTAATTTTCCTTTACTGGTTAGCCATTTAAGCAATACATTTGTTTGGCATGTAAAGAAAACCATGAAGCCTCTACAATCTATTCTGCTTGACATTTGAAATGGGGATGTAAAATCCTGTTCAATCAGTTAACTGTGGACGGAGGCTGCTCCAGCTGGGCCCGCCACACCATGTCACACCATGGGCGGGCGGAGAGCTGCTCCAACCCAACCAGCTGCAGCCTCCCAACTCATTGGGCCCAGCCGGGCTGGAGCAGCCCTCTGCCCAACCATTCATATTCCTAATTTGAAATCACATGTAGTTTCATCCAAAAAATAAACTCTCTTCTTTCCAACACCAGTAGGTCTATCAGCTGAATTAAATCTAACACAGTGCAAAAATAATGCTGCATCTTTCCTGTTACTAAAATCGAAGTTCATTTTAGCTTTATTGATAAACTGTCACTAATTTCATACTGTAATAATTACTGAGACTAAATGAAATATTAAAGTTCTTTAGCAAAGCATGTTTCTGCATATACTGTACACGTGATTTTTTTTTTGCACTGAATGCTAACTACAAAGGGTTCAGTTCAGCTGAACCCAGGAAACTGCAAATTTAAATACCAAGTGCCCCCTTGTGGATAATATAATAATTTACAGTAACACTATAATAAAAAATAATATTATGAAAGGCTGCATGAACTCTGCTGGGTCTATTTGTTTGGCTCAGAAGTTGGCATAGACAGGCTCAGGTTCTACTGGAATATCAAGTTACATGTAACACCCTTTTCCCTGAGTCAATCCTGGCAGTGCTAGGGAACAACTAGGGTTTCTGACCATTCATGACCTAGGGAACAGAAGATCAATAATTCAGTATACGGCTATAAGGACGGCTGGCAGTGGGATTTTCCTCTGCCTTACTGACAGGTGTTTCCTGCCCCACAGAAGACCATATAAATACTTAAGGAAAATGACCACGAGTGTGACCAAAGATATTAGAGGAAGAACATCCCATGCTAGGATGGCAATGAGACAGGAAAATATAATGAAAGTTCTCTAGTGCAGTATTTTTAACCTTTTTGATACTAAAGATGGCTTGCTGCCTTCCTAAACAGTGTCAGGAATATATCAGGGACTGGTGCAAATGCTTTTCCAAACTGGTATTGAAATTTGCAGAGAGAGGAACTCAGACACCATTTTCACAAAGTCCTATTTGAGACTTAAGCGAACAAGGTCAGTGAAATTCAGTTAAAGATGACCTGCTAAGGGAATTGTCAAAATTTCCTCCACTTTGGCAAAGTGCTGATGTCTCGCGCCCACCACATGCTCAGAGAAGTCTTCAACACATCACTGCATGACAGTTTTCACATATGACTTCTTATGATTCACGTACCGAGTGTGTGATGTTTTTAGCTCCTTACTCCAGTATGACACCATCACACACACTTTGCTAGTGGTGTAACATCAATTGCACAATCCCAGTAAGGAACAGGGATGGCCTGTGTGTGGCTAAGGTATATACCCTGCATTTTCATTATAATGCACTTTTGCAAAGCAAATGCCTGAACAATAATTTCAGAATTTCCTCAACCATGATGCTAGACAACTCTGAACACAGTGATTTATAATAGAAACCCTGGTTCCTCAGCTAATCTTAACTAGAGCGTTGCTAAGGCAATGCTATCTGAAGTGTGTTCTTCTGAACAGATTCTGCAGTATGCCTCCTCTATTTGCATAATAAAGCCTCTATCTAGGGAGGCTTTCTTGCAGTTACTATAAGGAGAGAAAAAAAGATGAAGATTTTTCTCTCCTAACATGGGAATTATATTTAGGAGACAGCCAATGTATATTTCACATAATATTGCTTAATGAAAAAAAGTGAACAAATGCTAGCTGGTTTATCTAACAAAAGGAAGAAAAATTCAGATTGGGCTGGGTTTCAAAAGGACTGCATTTCAATTTCTTCATAATTATTGCTGAATTACAGTATATCTTAGGTATTATTCACTGAGGCACAAAGGAAGTATAACAATCTTCACCATAGAAGTCCTTTGCACTTTTTCCCATTTTAGAGCTTTTCCATATCCAACGAACATGCAGAAATTATTTTCTAATCTCCACTTACATACTAGCAAATGTTTATATTACTGGTTCCATATTATTGTGCTTTCTGAAGGAGATGACCCCATCATCACTTTTGGAAATAAGCAAACAAAGAGATGGAAAGATTTCAAGTCAAAATGAGATTTGTCAAAATAATACGTGTGTGTTTAAATATGAATGAGTACATGTTTTCTAAGGCAAGGAACAATTACTCAGCAAGATTCAGTTCCATACAGCCAGCAGTATTCACCTTTGAAAGCAATTATTTCAATTTCTAAGTATGGAAAATCCAGTGTGCTTTCTTGGAGGGATGTTAGAAATCGTGTATTTCAATAATCAGATGAGCTCTAACATTTTTAGCAGTTACACGATTTTAGCACTTACTCAGCACCCCCCTCTCTGCGGACAGGCTGGCAGCGAGTGTGTCCCCAGCCCCACTCCTGGGAGCCCCAGCCATCTGATGTTGCTGCCTCTGTATTAGAGGCAGCAGTAGTATCTGTCCGTGGAGGGTCCAAGCTCCCCGTGGACAGAGGCTGCTTCAGCATCCCACGGATCAGCCTCTGTTCGTGGGGAGTTTGGGCCTCCCACAGACAGGGGCTGCTGTTGCCCCACAGAGGCAGCAGACTGGGGTGGCAGGAGTCTTCTCTGCATGCTCTTTGTTTAAAACTAGGACGGACAGGCAGGCTGGGACTGAGCCAGCCTGCGGATCCAAGTTTTAAAAGCAGAGCATGCAGTTGGGGGGGGAGGATTCAAAGCAGTTAACCGGTACCTTAACCGATAAGTGCCTGCTTATCAGTTTACCAGTTAACGTCTATCCTGTGGACATCCCTACTTTCTTGTCCATCATCCAAGAGTTTGCTTTGGTGTAATCTATTCTGTTTTGTTTAGATTCCTATAACTTGCTCATTGCCATGGTACCCAAGTGCCTATTTTTTGTCATTAATCTGTTTATACTCAAAACCAAGGCCTTTAGTTTGGGGGACTGGACTCGATGACCTCCTGAGGTTTCTTCCAGCCCTTGGATTCTATGATTCTAAAGGTATGGAATAGAAAGTGGAGAAAGTAGACTTTTCCCAGAAATGTGTTGTGGGTGTCTGGCAAACATATACATGATATTTGCATATAATTACTAGCATCAATTTGCTCTTTGGGTCTGTTTGGTCTGTGTTTGTACAGGCCTAGAACAATGGGGCTCCTAAGTGCTACTGCAGTGCAAATACATAAAAATAATGTGAAACAAAGGTAATTTGTTTGTATTCGTTCCATCTCCTCTAGTCAAAAAAGTACTCATACAAGTACCTCACTTGGTAGATTTACCATAAATCATTCAATCCCCTAAATGCTTTACCCCCTGAAGGTGTTTTAAAAGTAATAGAGTGACGAGAACAAAAAAGACTTTTATCTTTCTACAATGTTCCACGAAAAGGAATCTGTAATCCAATATTCAGACAATGCAGATATGATGTGACCTTTACTGGAAGAGTAATTAATAGATCACAAGGCCAGAACAAACCACTGAGACCATCTACTCTGACTTTATATAACACAGGCCATAAGACTTCTCTGGGAGCCTATCATTTAGAAAAAAAATTATATGGATGCCTTCATGGGATCTCATATGTAATGGCAAGTTTGAGACTTTGAATTTTAATAAGTAATATTAAAAATACTGAACATAAATGGGGTTATGGCTGGTGGCTGAGCTACCTTCACCTGTCCACCAAGAAATGTCAGTTTCTCATTCTAATTATCAAAGAGCTAAATATTTATCTTTTCCTTCAGACAAACTCAAAGAAGCAAATATATATAAAAGGTATGGATAAATATGCCAGCCCAAATACCTCCAGATCCTGAAGAATATGAGGAAGAGGGGCCTCGTGGACAGGATAGGTGTGTGTCCTAGGAAATCAGAAGTTTCCTAGCTACCAGTGAAATCCAGGCCCCTCTATGCTCCTTTTTGATTCCTCCTCTGCCTTCCAGCAGAACAAATCCCTTATAGATTGTGTTGGTTCCTTTCATCAGAGATGTGCCCAACCCTCCATGTAAGGAGGTCAGAGGTATAGAGGGAATGTAATTGTGTTCAGAGTAGTATTAACTCTAACACACACACTTCCATTTGGAAATGCACTGGATTGAGAAGAGAGTAGGGATGTAATAGTGTAATTGATTAACCAATAAACAAAAGCTTATAGCATCATAGAATCCCAGAACTGGAAGGGACCTCAAGAGGTCATTGAGTCCAGTCCCCTGCCCTCACAGCAGGGACAAGTACCATCTAGATCATCCCTGATAGATGTCTACCCAACCTGCTCTTAAATATCTCCAAAGATGGAGATTCCACAACCTCCCTAGGCAATTTATTCCAGTGTTTAATCACCCTGACAGTTAGGAAGTTTTTCCTAATGTCCAACCTAAACTTCCCTTGCGGCAATTTAAACCCATTGCTTCTTGTCTTATCATCAGATGCCAAGGAGAAGAATTTTTCTCCCACCTCCTGGTAACTCTGTAACAAGTCTAGGCAAGCCACATGGCCTCCCTCTGACCCAGAAGGGGAAGGGCCCTCTAAGACCCCTACGTGGGCGGGTCCAGCCTCACCCAGCCCCATCCACAGGAAGGCAGAAACAGGAGTATAAGAGCTCAGCGCTTAGTTGGAGCCCGGCTGCTGAACAGACTAAATGCTCGGCCCCAGCTCTGTTGGGGAAGGGCCCAGCCACGCTGCGTTCGACGGGAGAACTGGGTTGGGCCACCAGGACACCTGCCAGCCACTGACAACTGGTCTGGGCTGCTGAGACCACTGCCACAGTCTGAAGATTTGTCAAGACCTCCGGACACTCGCTGGGCCCTGATGACTGGACCAGTCCTCCTGGGCCCCTGCCTGAGCCAGACCTAGAACCTATGGACACACTTTCAGCACCTCCATCCCCAGCTGACCCTGAGGAGTAGCGCCCGAGCCAGGTAGGCCCCCAGGAAGAACTGGGAAGTGACCCAGGGACAGCTGACTCCGGGGAGGCTGAGGAGATGGAGATCGGTTGAGCAGCGTGTTGCGGCTTGGATGCCCGCTGACCCACAGACTGGTCAGCGTGTTGCGGTCTGGATCCCCACCGACCTAGTGGCCGATGTGCTGCCACTGTCAGGGCCCTGGGATGGGATGCAGTGGAGCGGGTGGGCCTGTGTCCCTCCTGCCACTCCTCTCCTCAGCAGGCAGGTATCCCCCTGTGGGGGCAAAACCCCTGTGCTTGTCAGCTCTCTGCCAGCAAGGAGACCTGACCCCCGCCTGGCTGGGAAATGGACGGAGCTTTAAACTGTAATTGAACCATGCTTGTTAAACTTTTGTCTGTTCATCCCACTCTGACCCAGGGTGGGGCCTTATAAGCTGCTTGCCCAGGCTGCTCCCCAGGCTGGGCCCTTAACTGTTAATCCACGGCTTTCCCTGAATTGAAGGCTGGGCTTTACAAACTGCCTCTCAGCCTACTGAGAGGCTTGAGTCCCTGATAGGTTTAACTGCTTATTTGGTGTCCGCCTTGCCCAAGGGAGTGGCCATTATAAATTGTTGCTCGGCCTGCAGCTAGACCTGAGACATGCCAGGCAAATTGTTTACAAACTGCGACACTGCAATTGTCCTTTAACGGGGCAGTAGGAGGGAGTCAGCATGGCCTCTGGCTAACGGGGACACTTTACAAATACCTTTTTAGATACTTGAAAACTGCTATTATGTCCCCTCTCAGTCTTCTCTTTTCTAAAGTAAACAAGCCCAGTTCTTTCAGTCTTCCCTCATAGCTCATGTTTTCGAGACCTTTAACAATTTTTGTGGCTCTTCTCTGGACTTTCTCCGATTCTTCCACATCTTTCTTGAAATGCGGTATTCAGAATTGGACACAGTGCTCTAGTTGAGGCCTAATCCGCACAGAGTAGAGCAGAAGAATGACTTCTTGTGTCTTGCTCACAACACTCCTGTTAATGCATCCCAGAATCATGTTTGCTTTTTTTGCAACACTGTCACAGTGTTGACTCATGGTTAATTTGTGGTCCACTATGACCCATAGATCTTTTTCTGCAACACTCCTTCCTAGACAATCACTTCCCATTTTGTATGTGTGAAACTGACTACTCCTTCCTAAGTTGAGTACTCTGCATTTGTCCTTATTATACTTCATCCTGTTTATCTCAGACCATTTCTCTAGCTTGTCCAGATCATTTTGAATTTTGACCCTATCCTCCAAAGCCCTTGCAACCCCTCCCAGCTTGGTATCATCTGCAAACGTAGTAATTTTACTTTCTATGCCATCATCTAGATCGTTGATGAAGATATGGAACAGAACCGGTCCCAAAATAGACTCCTGCAGAACCCCATTTGTTATGCCCTTTCAGCATGAATGTGAATAGTTAATAACTACTCTCTGAGAAAGGTTATCCAGACACTTATGCACCCATCTTGTAGTAGCCCCATCTAGGTTGTACTTCTGTAGTTTATAGGGAGGTCATGCGAGACCATGTCAAATGCATTACTAAAGTCTAAGTATACCACATCCACTGCTTCTCCGTTATCCACAAGGCTTGATATCCTTTCAAAGAAAGATATCAGATTGCTTTGACAAGATTTGTTCTTTACAAATCCATGCTGGCTGTTACCTATCACCTTATTATCTTCCATGTTTGCAATTACTTGCTCCATTATCTTCCCTGGCACAGAACTTAAACTGACTGGGTTGTCATTTCCTGGGTTGTTCTTATTTCCCTTCCTATAGAGGGGCACTATATTTGCCCTTTTCCAGTCTTCTGGAATCTCCCGACTTTCATGATTTTTCAAAGATGATAGCTCAAGGCTCAGGTATCTCCTCTATGAGCTCCTTGAGTATTCTGGGATGCATTTCATCAGGGCCTGGTGACTTGCAGATATCTAACTTTTCTAAGTAATTTTTAACTTGTTCTTTTTATTTTAACATCTAAACCTACCCGATTTCCACTAGCATTTTCTATGTTAGGCATCCCATCACCATCCATGTTCTTGACGAAAACCGAAACAAAAAAGTCATTAAGCACCTCTGCCATTTCCAAGTTTCCTGTTAATGTTTCTTCCTCTTCACTGAGCAATGGGCCTACTACGTCCTTGGTCTTCCTCTTGCTTCTAATATATTTAGAGAATGTCTTCTTGTTACCCTTTATGTCTTTAGCTGGATTTAGCTCATACTGTGCCTTTGCCTTTCTAAACTTGCCTCTGCATGCCTATGTTGTTTGCTTATATTTATCCTTTGTAAATTGACCTAGTTTCCACTTTTTATGAGACTTCTTTTTGATGTATAGATCATATAAGCATATAGGTTAATGCTATACACTATACCAGGCCTAAGCAAAATACAGCCTGGATCCGGCCCAGGGACACAGCGGGGAGCCCCAGGCAGGGTCCCCTGTTTGCCCCACACACTCAGAAAAGCAGCTGCAGGGCTGTATCTCTTTAAAAACCATGAGTCCGGAGGGGAGAGGGGAAGGCTTCAGGCTCTGCCTCCGCTCTCAGCATAATCCTATCGGCTGGTTTCCGACCAAAAACTGGCCAATGGGAACTGCCTGTCTGAATAACAGGCACACACAAAGCACAATGTGCCCCTCCCCTCCAGCTTAGTTATTCACACAAGCACATGGCTGTGTAGCCTGCGCAGGCAGGCAGGCTAGCTGGCTGACTAACCAATAGGAATTCACGAGGTTACTCAACTATTCAATTAACCAATATTTAACATCCCTAGAAGAGAACTTTATATACAAAGCAGCTACTTCCTAGATCAAACTTCTTCCACACAATCTGGAAAACCTGAACCACTCAGAGTTCAAACAGAGGGCTTCCATGAGCTCCCAAGCTGGGAGGAACATTTCACAGAGTCACTGTCCTCTCTATTAATTACTTCTGCCTATATTAGATGGACTTTCTCTTTCTTTGTTCCCCACTGGACAACAGAGTGTGAAGAGCAAAAGGCCTTAAAAGTAAGAGTATCTGGAACTTGATAGGTTACAAAAAAAAATTTTTTAGAATTCAACTTCACTTTCACTCTACCCTCTTATGGCCCTACCCATAATGTGTGTGCATACCAAATTCACAGCCATGAAAAATTCATCATGGGCAGCGAAAGATGGTCTCTCCCATGAAATCTGTGTTTTGTGTGCTTTTACTCTATACTATTCAGAGGGGAGATCAGTGTTTCCCAAATTGAGGGTCCTGACCCAAAAGGGAGCTTCAGGAGAGTCGAAAGTTTATTATGGGGGGGTCGAAGTATTACCACTTTTACTTCTGTGCTGGATTCAAAGCTGAGTGGCCAGAGAGCAGAGGCAGTTGTCCGGACACCCAGCTCTGAAGGCAGTATCCTTCCAGCTTCAATAGAGAGGTAAAGGTGGCAATACCATATCATGCCATCCTTACTTCTGTGCTGCTGCCTTTACAGCTTGGCAGCTGGAGAGTGGCAGCTGTTGACTGAGGGCCCAACTCTACAGGCAGCAGCATAGAAGAAAGGGTGGCAATACCATACCATGCCATCCTTACTTCTGAGCTGCTGCTGGGGGCTCTGCCTTCTAGGCTGGGATCTTGGCCAGCAGCCACCACTTTCCAACTGCCCAGTTCTGAAGGCAGTGCTGCTATCTGCAGCAGCACAGAGGTAAAGATAGCAGGACTGTAACCCCTGTACAATAACCTTGTACCTCCCTATAATCTCCTTTTTGGAACAGGACCCCTAAAGTTACAACACTGTGAAACTTCAGATTTAAATATCTGAAATCATGAAATTTATGGTTTTTAAAATAATCTACAATTGTGAAATTGACAAAAATGGGCCGTGAATTTGGTAGGACTAATTTTGTATGAAACTCTATGAGGTGTACAAGTGCCATTCCCTAACCAGCCACATTGAGCAATGTTTCAGGATTTGGATGAATGTGAAGTTTGCATGGCTTTGGTGGAAGTGAAGAAAAAGAAATTAAAATGCTTAAGCCATTTTGTATTGTACAAATGTAACATTTATTCTACAATGAGGATTTCTCCATAAATATGTTGCATGCAATGTATCTGTAATAGTACTGAGGGTATCCAGAATATATATTATATAAATTATTAATTGAAACTGTCCAGATACTGCTCAGTAAGACTCATGATTTAGCATCCAATTGTGCAGTCTTTACTCAGAAAAAACTCCCACTGAATATGTAGTATCATATAATCCCAGGATTCATGTCTTATGTATCCCTTATTTATTTGTTTTAATATAGGCCTTACAATTATATAAATAATTGCAGAGGTGAACATGAAAAATTAAACTGGTTGGCTTGTTGTGGCTTCTGGATAGGATCATTGATTTTTTTTCTGGGCTGCAAATGACTGAAGTTATTTAATATTTTCCATAGCTATAATGAATTGTTAGATGATTATGCCAATTAAATGCCAATGTACTCACCACAGGCATTTGATCAAAGGAGCGAACAGAAGACAATCTATCTGTAAATAAGTAAAACATGAGATATTTTTCTCTAGTATTCATAAAATTATATATTAATATATCTATGAATGTCCACTTCTACCTGTTGGATTCCCTCGAATATGTTCCATCTTTTCTTGAAGAAGAGCAGTTTGCCTTTCTAGTTGTCTGTTCAATTCTACTTGTGTCTCATACCTGGTTTTCCATTCATTACCTCGAAAGAAACACAAAGTTACTATAGTTTTAGAGGGGTAGCCGTATCTGCAAAAACAATGAGGAGTCTGGTGGTACCTTAAAGACTAAGGGTACGTCTACACTAGCTCGCTAGTTCGAGCTAGGTAGGGCAATTAGGGCAAGCGGAGTTGCAAATGAAGCCCGGGATTTAAATATCCCGGGCTTCATTTGCATGTTCCCAGGCGCCACCATTTTTAAATCCCCTCTTAGTCCGAACTCCGTGCCCGCGGCTACACGTGGCACAGACTAGGTAGTTCGAATTAAAGATCCTAATTCTAACTACCGTTACTCCTCACGGGCACGGAGTTCGGAGTAAGGGGGATTTAAAAATGGTGGCGCCTGGGAACATGCAAATGAAGCCCGGGATATTTAAATCCCGGGCTTCATTTGCAACTCTGGTTGCCCTCATTACCCTACCTAGCTCGAACTAATGAGCTAGTGTAGACATACCCTTAGTCTTTAAGGTTGCCAGAGGACTCTTCGCTGTTTTAAAAAAGTTACTATTTTATTTCCAAAATGTAATTCATCCCACTAAAACTAGAAATTACCTTTTTCAGAATGACTCCACCTTCTTTTAGAGCCTGGCATCCCCACATCTGTGTAAGGCTATGTCTACACTGCAGGGAAAAGTTGGGAAAAGATACGCAAATTGCAAATCGCAAATCTTCCAAAAGAGGCTTTTCCGACATTTGGCCCGTCTACATGGGGCCAAATGTTGGGGAAACACCCCTCTTTCAGAACATCCCTTCTTCCTCATAGAACAAGGTTTACAGGGATGCTGAAAAAACACATCTGCTTTTCCAAAATTTTTTTTTGGAAAAGAAAACGCGTTCCTTGGATGCAGCAGAGCTTTTCTGGGATACCTCTGGTATTCCGGAAAAGCTCTGCAGTGTAGACATAGCCTAACCAAGAAAATGTTCCTCTGCAAACAAGGGAATTTGAAAAAGATACTAGGAGAAATATTGGCCCCATGGAAGTCAATTGGAGTTTTGCCATTTACTTCTGTGGGTATGTGTACACTGCAATGTAAATTAGGATTAGTGGGACTGGTGTTAGATTACCCATGTTCAGGAACCCTTGGTTTGAGCAGCTACATTGTATTTTAACCCTAAATTAATAATTTAATGACCTGTGCTTAAATATAGGGCTCTGGCATTCACACTGCAATGCACAGATCTGAGTCACAATAACTACATCCCATAGTCCCTAGCGTGCCACCCTTGCCCTCTGAAATAATACTATTCTAGTCTTCTGCATTCTGGGAAAATGTGCAGAGAGAGCACTAAAGTTATCACGAAGGCACTCACTTTGCAAAAGACTTGATCAGTCTGCTTTCCATTTCAAACCCAGGAAGCTCTCTGATAGTGTGTGTGTGATGGACAGGAGCAGTGCTGGCCAGCACCTGGTGACTAAAGGGTTAAACTCAGGTAGCTAGCAGGGTCCTCCTATCCACCACACTGTGTTTGCAGGTCAGTGATCAGAACTAGGGACGTAAGTGACTAATTGACTATCCGATAAGCATGAGTTTATCGGACAGTCGAGTAGTGACTCAACTTATTGCTTCCCCACCCCAGGCTGCATCCATCAGAGGCAGCAAGGGTGAGGGAGCAGGAGCCAGTGCTGGAGAGAGCTGGCTTAAAAGCCAGTTACCCCTAGCACTGTCTCCGTGGGGGACACGAGAGGCAAAGGCATAGGGGGACCAAGCGTGAGTTTGGCAATCAGTTGATTCCCAGCTCACACACGGTCCCAGAGACCATGCCTCTGTTTTTTAAATGTACTTAAGAGCCGCTAGGCTCTTACTATATTTAAAAGGCTGAAGTGCAGTGTGGGGGACCAAGACTGAGCCAGGAATCAGCTGTCACAGTTCATGCCTGGTCTCCTCCCTGCCCCCGCTGTGCTTCAGCCTTTCAAATGTATTAAGAGCTGCCAGGAGTCAAACCCTCTGCAGTTTCCCCCCTTATCAACTAGTCAATGGAAATTCCATCAACTAGTCAATTAGTTGATTAAATGCAATTTAAGATCCCTAATCAGAAAAGAATGAGTTAACGCTAATGTAAGCTGCCGCTGTTTCCCAGGAGGAGGAGTGTTTCTGTTTTCAACAGAGTGGATTGCAGACCCTCAGGATAGAGAGAACTAAGGAAGTTGTCCCATGGAATTATAGGATGCTTCCAGGTGACTTCTTGGACATAGGTCAAATGGGGCTGTAGCTACACTGCAAAGCAACAAGACTTGGATCCCATCTAGAGATACAATAGTGTAGTCGATTAAACTATTAACTGATAATCGGGTGCTTATCAGTTAACACTAATGGGCTACATGCAATTCCCTCCCCCCCCATGACTCTTCAAATATATTTTTTAGTGGGCCGGCCAAGAGGCAGGCTCAGTCCTGGCAGCAACCTCCGCTGTGGCTCGGCATTATTATGGGACTGAGGAACAGGCACACAGGCAGGCTCTCTCAGTCCTGGGGTGTGCCGGATCCCAACATCAACCCTGCTATGGCTCTGCATTAGACGCACTTTAGGAGCTGGTGTGCAGGTAGGCTGGCTCAGTCCCGGCTCAAGCTGGGTCCCAACAAATAGACTGAGCCAGCCTGCCCATGTGCCAATTCTTAAAGTGCTTCTAATACAGAGCTGCAGTGTGGGTAGTTGCTGGGACCTGGCTTAAGCTGGGACTAAGTGCTTTTACTGCTAAGCCTTATCGATTAATTGCGTAGTCAACACATTTTTTTGTCAACTACACAATTAATGAATCACACACTTCTTAATATCCTAGTCCCAGCTTGACTTGAGCTTGGGCCCGATAGCCCTGCAGAGTCCTGGAATCTTGGGTCTGAGCCCTGTGCTAGCACAATTGCAGTGTAGACACAATGGGGGGGAGGGAAAGGAAAGAGAGGGTCAAGCATGTCCTTACACTGCAGCGCAGACATATCCAGGGAGGCCAGGATTTCATCCACTAACTGAAACTTCCCCAAAATAATTCCTACACCATATCTTTCAGAAAAACATCTAGTCTTGATTTAAAAATGGTCTGAGATGGTGTCTCCATCATGACCTTTGGTGAATCATTTCAATGTTTAATTACTCTTTTTGTTAAAATTATGTCTGATTTCCAGTCTGAATTTGTCTAGCTTTCAACTGCCCGCCATTGGATTGTGTTATACTTTTTTATGCTCGATTGAATATTATTAAATACTTGTTCTCTATTAAGATACTTATAGACTAATCAAGCCACCTTGATCCTCTTTTTTGTAACAAAAATGGACTCAAGGAGCTCAAGCTATTTCTGAGGCAAGTTTTCTAATCCTTTATTATTCTAGAGGCTCTCCTCCAAACTCTCTCCAATTTATCAACATCATTCTTCAATCATGGACACCAGAACTAGACACAGTATTCCAGAAGCGGTCACTCCAGTGACAATGACAGAGGTAAAATAACATCTCTATGTCCACTCAAGATTCTCCTGTTTATGCATCCCAAGATCCCAACATCACACTGGAAGCCCATGCTCAGCTGATTATCCACCACCACCCCTAAATATTTTTCAAAGTCACTGCTTTGCAGGATAGAGTCCCCATACTGTAAGCAAGGCCTAAATTTGTTTTTGTTCCTTGACATGTACTTTTACATAAGTTATATTTTAAAAAATCATACTATTTGCCTGTGTCCAGTTTACCAAGCAATCCAGACATTCTGAATTGGTGACCTATCTTTTTCATCTATCTACCACTCCTGCAAATTTTGTGCCATCTGCAAACTTCATCAGTGATGATTTTATGTTTTCTTCCTGGTCACTGATAAAAATATTAAGCAGCATAATATAAAGTATTTATCCCTGAGGGATCCTTCTAGAAATACACCCGAGTTCAACAATGAGTCTCCATTGATCATTACATTTTGAGAACTTTCAGATAGCCAGTTTTTAATTTAATATGTAGTATGTTAATTTTATATTGTTCCATAGTAGAACTTCAGAGTTATAAACTGACTGGTCAACCTCACACTTCTTTTGGAACTGGAAGTATGCAATCAGGCAACAGCAGAGACAAAAACAAACAAAAGTAAATACAGTACAGTACTGTGTTAAAAGTAAATTACTAAAAATAAAGGGAAAGCTTAAAAAACAATTTGACAAGGCAAGAATATTGTTTCTGTGCTTACTTCATTTAAATTAAAAATGGTTAAAAGCTGCTTTTTTGCATAGTAAAATTTCAAAGTTGTATTAAATCAATGTTTAGTTGGAAACTTTTGAAGGAACAACCATAATGTTTTGTTTGGAATTCCAACAGCCTCCATTGCTGAGGTAACTTTGAGGTACTACTGTAGTTTTTTTAATCAAAATGTCAAGCAGTACCAAGTAAACGCCTTACAGAAGCCTAAGTGTAGTACATCAACACTATTATTTTTATCAACCAAACCTGTGATCTCATCCAAAAAGAATCTCAAGTTATTTGGCTCTATTTTCCACAAACCCATGCTGATGTGCATTAATTACACTATGCCCCTTTCTTTGATTAATCAAGGATGCAACTGATATGGGACTTATCTTTCCAAGGTTTAATGTCAGGCTGACAAGCCTTTAAATACATGGATCACCCAGTGTACCCTTTTAAATGGCACAACACTAGCTTCCTTTCAGTCTTCTGGAACTTCCCCAGTGCTCCAGGACTTATTGAAAATCAACATTAATGATCCAATGAGCGCCTCAGCCAGTTCTTATAAAAGGTCTGGATGCAAGTTATTTGGATCTTTTGACTTAAAATGTCTAACTTTTTAGTAGCTTTTGTTTAAAATTCGTAAGAAAAATTAGAGGAATGGAAAGAGCATTATCATCATATGATGAGATTGTATTATCTGTTTTTTCCCCAAATACAGGACAGAAGTAATACATACTTTTACTGATAATTCTACCATTTCCATCTGGTAATGGACCAGTACTATTGTCTTGATTCTTTTCATTATTATGTTTTAAAAACTCCTTCTTTTTGTCCTTAACACAGATGAACATGGATTTCTCTCAGTATCCCTTATCAATTTTCTACAATTACTAACTTCTGATGTATATTCATGCTTATCAATTTGCCCTGGCTTCCATTTATTATATGCTAGAAGATTTACCAGGCATTGCTCAGGTCCTTAACTCTGTTCTAGGGTGGGGATGAGAGATTCAGTATGCAGGCTGCCCCAGGGAAAGAGGTCTATGTCAGCCCGCCCTCATCACAGCAGCTTGGGGCCAGATAAGAAGCACATCTCCATAACTGCTCCAGCTCCAGCAGGCACACCCAGGGAAGGAGTGTATGTCCCCCAGCTGGGGCAGGTCCAAATTTGTCTGCCCCCTGTGCTCCCCAGCCTGTTTAAGGAATGGAGCAAACTGTGCACTTTCCCTTCACTCACTGAAGGGAAACAGCCAGCAATGTTCCTATAAGAATTGGGGTGGAGCTGGGGGGTGGAGGCTCAGGTAGTCCTAGATGAAGGCAGGGGAGCAGCCAACCCCTTTCACTTGCCTGGTGATTCTGTCTCTTCTCTGTATGGTTTTATGCATCCCCATAGGAATCTGGAGGATTTTCAGCCTTCCTCCTCCTGCACAATCAAACCCTTACCTTGCTGTAAGTTATGATAAGAGGAAACTGCATACCAAATTTGGTGGTCCTAGCTCTTATCATTTAGGAGTTCTAGAACAGACTCACAGACATACACATATGTGCACTCTCAAATATATAGTAGATTATTTCTTATTTTATAGCTGCTTTCACTTCTCCTTTAAACCAGGTCTAAACCAACATGTCTGTCTTCCTCAATTGTGGCTTTTTTGGCATCTAGTAAGGTGTTCTTAAATTATTCCCAATTATCATTAATATTTTTCTCATTATATGTTTCCTCCCTGCTGATTTGGCTCATAACTATTTTCAGCTTTGTAGAACTGGACCTACTAAGGCACTAAATACAAACATATTTATTTATAATTATTACTAGTCTGGACTTCATTCTGGTTGCAGGTGATAAATGTGATCAAGTCATAATCATTTGTACCTAAACTGCTGTTAGTTTTCAGTTCTATGATCAGTTCCTCTTTATTTGTTAGGACAAAGTTCAACAAAGATTTTCCCCCAAGTTGGCTGCAACACTTTCTGAGTTCAGAAATTGTCATTTATATGTTTAGAAATTCTAAGGATGTTTTAATACTGGCAGCAATACACCTCCAACATATGTCACTCAAACTGAAGTCCGCCACAACAAAAAAGCGTTTTTCCCTACACATTGTAATGAGGTGTGTAAGGAGGCTGTCATTTTGTTCCCCGATATGATTTGGTGGTCTGTAGCAGACATGAACAAGATGATATCCCATCTTGTGGTTTATCTTTTAGGACACTGCTCCATAACCATTCTCAATCATGTTTTTCTGAGTTAGCAAGGACTTAGAAATAGGGAATGCTATTTTTAGCAGAGTGCCCCCGCTCCTTTTGCCCACTTGATTCTTCCTAAATAGCTTATAACCATTAATTTTAACATTTTGATCATGTGAATCACCCAACCAGGTTTCAGTAATACCAACAATATCAAGTTTATGCTCATAAATTGTGAGGGAAGCCAGACTGGGGATGGCTAGAGAGCAAGTGATGGAACATGATTGCGGAGCTGCAGAGGGCTCCTTGCATGGCCTGTGACACTAGAGTCCTGCAGCAAAAAGTGCAGAGAAAGCTGTGGTCCTGGAGAGGAGGAGCAGAGAGCTCTAGTCAGGGCCATAAAGATAACAAAAGACAGAACTATGTAGCACTTTAAAGACTAACAAGATGGTTTATAGGTGATAAGCTTTCGTGGGCCAGACCCACTTCCTCAGATCAATATGTGGAAGAAAATCGGCACAACCATATGTACCAATGTGATACAATCAAAAAAAATATCACATTGGTATATATGGTTGTGCCGATTTTCTTCCACGTATTGATCTGAGGAAGTGGGTCTGGCCCACGAAAGCTCATCACCTATAAACCATCTTGTTAGTCTTTAAAGTGCTACATAGTTCTGTCTTTTGTTTCAGCTACACTAGACTAACACGGCTGCATCTCTATCACTATAAAGATAACAAGTCCCTGGCTGCAGGGAAGGGCACTCACTGCTGAACAACTCCTGCCCAGAGACAGAGCCAATCAAGAGTAGAATGGCCTCTTCTGAAGCCAGGGACGACAAAGACTTCTCCTCTTCCTCTTTGTAGTCTTGGCTAGGGGTCTCTGTTCTGCTGGACCAGAACCACAGCCTCCCCGATACCTTGGGCCTGCAGGGATTGGGTGTCAATGGCCCCATGGCCATGCAGGGAACCCTCTGACTTAGGGATGTAAGCAAGTAGTCGAGTACTCAACTACCCGATAAGCCTAAGCTTATCCGGTACTCAAGTTGAGTACTCGACTACTTGCTTCCCCCCCTTGCTGCCTCTCTGTATCAGAGGCACCAAGAGGAGGAACAGGAGCTGGTGCTGGAGGGAGCTGGCTTAAAAGCTGGTTCCCCCCAGCACCATCTCCACAGTGCTGCCTCCCCCTCTTCTTCTCCCCTCTCCCCCGCCCCCCGGCTGATGCCTCTATCAGAGGCAGCAGAAGGGGCAGAGGGAATAGGGGAGGTTCCTCCAGCAGCAGCTCCTGTCTGCAGGGGGTCTCAACGGGGACCTGGGCCCCCCCGTGGACAGGGGCTGCTTTGCGGCAGCAGCCCCTCCCTGTGGCAGCCCGGGGCTGGCCACAGGTGCGGGCTGCTGTCAGAGCAGCCTCTGCCCACAACCAGCCTGGGCTGCCATGAACAGGGGCTGCTGGATTCAGTGCAAGACGGGACCGAGGAGCCCCGGTTCATGCCAGTCTGGGACCGATGTGACTCTGCCTTTTAAATGTAGTAAAAAGCTGCCCAGCTCTTCCTATATTTAAAAGGCAGAGCCGCAGCTGCCGCAGAGTCTGCGTGAGCCAGGATTGCTCAGTCCTGGCTTGCACCAGCTTCGGGAGCTACCCCCGCTGCAGCTCTACACAGGCCTCCCCTTATCGACTAATTGTGTAGTCGATACAAATTGTATTGACTACACAATTAGCCAAATACCCGCTCCTTAACATAATTACTCTGCATCTCTGCTGTCACAGCCTCACTGTCATTATAGGTCTCCCTGCACAATTACTGGGCCAGTGATATCTGATCCCTGCAGGCACAAGATGTGGGGAAGGTTGTATTCCTGGTAGGGCAAAGCAGAGAACCTTGACACTCTCAGCTGATTCCGCAACAGGTAGTTGCCCCTGCAGTGAGGAGCTTGTCCTCTACCTCCTCCATCCACTGCTAGCAGGAATCTCTGCCCTGTCCTG
This sequence comes from Pelochelys cantorii, assembly GCA_032595735.1. Lineage (NCBI taxonomy): Eukaryota > Metazoa > Chordata > Testudines > Trionychidae > Pelochelys > Pelochelys cantorii. The sequence goes on from CM064326.1 coordinate 54,161,562, forward strand.
CCATGGCCACAACCCTGCCTGCAGGCGTCACTGCCCGGAGACAACGCAAGCAGCTATCTGTAGCTGTACTATTAGGGATCCGCTCACTCACTAGGGATGTGAGCGATTAGTCGACTATCCGATAAGCATAAGCTTATTGGATAGTCGGCTAGTGACTTGACTAATCGCTTTTCCCCCCACCGTCCCACTGCCTCTATCAGAGAGAGACAGCAAGGGGGAGGGACACACGCCAGTATTGGGGGGAGCTGGCTTAAAGCCAGTTCCCCCCAGCATCAACTCCGCAGGGAGGCAGAGGGCAGCGAAGAAACTGAAGCAGTCCCCACTCACACCAGTTCCCACTGCAGGGCTTCAGCCTTGGAAATGTAGCAAGAGTCCCATGTCTTGCTACATTTCAAAGGCTGAAGCACTGCAGTAGAAACATGGGGTGAGCAGGACTGCTTGAGTCCCCACACCTGAGAGGCAGCGGGGGGGGGGGGGGGGGCAACACGAGCCAGTGCTGGGGGGAGCTGGCTTAAAAGCCGGTTCCCCTCAGAACCACCTCCAGGGTACCACCTGCCCCCCCTCCCCCCGCTGCCTCTATTAGAGCCATGGGGGGAGGGGATAGGAGAGGCTGCTACAAAGCATGCTGCCAAGCAGCCCGTTTGCAGTAGCTAGGGCTGGCCACGGCTATGGCTGCTGTGAACAGAGGCTGCTCTGGCAGCAGCCAGGGCTGTTCGCTGCAAACAGGGGCTGCTGGACTCAGCGCGACCCGGGACTGAGCAGTCCCGGCTCGCACATATGTTGCACCTCTACATTTTAAATGTAGTAAGAGCCTGGTGTCTCTTACTACATTTAAAATGCAGAGCCACAGCGCAGGTGGCTCCTGGAGCTACCCCTGCTGCAGATTTGCATAGTGGTTCTATCAAATTGTATTGAATACATGATTAGCTCGTTAATTGCAATTTAACATCCCTATCACTTACTCCATTCAATGTGTCAGCTGAACTCAACATTTACTAACACTTGTAGATTAATATCAAATCCTGTTCCCTCTCATCTGCATGCTTGCACATGCGCGCACAAATAAATTCCACCCCCGCACACCTCCTATGCAGAGCTGCTGCAGAGGCTGGTGGATCCATGAGCCACAAAGCAAGAGGCAGCAGCAGCTGGGGCTGGAGGAGTCCTGAGCAACAAAGTGGGAGGCTGTCGTGGTGGCTGGGGCTGGAGGAGCTGTAAGCCGCAAAACAGGAGGCTGCTGTGGTGGCCGGGGGAGCCGCAAGGGAGCCTGGGCAGAAGAACAGCAAAACAGGTACTGGGGTCATACCAGAGGAGCCAAGGATGAGGGGACTGGCACAGAAGTTGGCTGGGTGGGGGGCAAGGGCACCAGCCTGGCACAGGTAAATTCAGGGGAAGGGGAGGGAGGGCAAGGTGTGGGGTTGGACACAGGTCTCTGAGCAATGGGGGCAGGGGGGAACAGGTGAGATGTGGGGCTGGGCACAGGTCTCTGGGCAGTGGTGCTTGGGCTCTGGGCCCTAGGCCCAGGTACTGGCTATTTGTGTTTGGAGTGCAGATAACATGGCCCAGGCTTATATACTGGTGGCATACGTGTGTGGAGGTGTGTGTGGGGGGGTGTTCTAGACTGCAACGCTGGACACAACTACAGGGTGTGTAGGGGGACAGGCAGTTAACCAGGCCTATACAGGTACCAGCTAGCTGTGTGTGGTCCGGAGGCACAGTGTTGGAGGCAGAAGATAGCAAGTTGGGTGGTATTCAGGGTGGGTGAGTGTTAATTATCCCTTGCTTTAGTATTTTTTTCTTACATAACAATTTCGTGTGTGTGTGTGTGTGTGTGTGTGTGTGTGTGTGTGTGTGTGTGTGTGTGTGTGTGTGTGTGTGTGTGTGTGTGTGTGTGTGTGTGTGTGTGTGTGTGTGTGTGTGTGTGTGTGTGTGTGTGTGTGTGTGTGTGTGTGTGTGTGTGTGTGTGATTTTGCTAGTAACTGGTGGGTGCCACAGTGGCACACATCCAAACAAGCCCACAACCTCAATATTGGTGCATAAGACTAAACTCACTCTGCTCATGAATGAAAAATCTTAGGGGAAACACTGCTGCCAAGATTAATTGTTCACTTACCTTCATCCTCAACACTGCTAAGTCTTTTTTCAAGTTCTGTTATTGTGTTTCTCAATTCAAATATTGAGAGATCAAGTGTTACCCTGTGAGAGAAGTTAGTTAAATAGTTATACAATTTATCTTCTTACTAACAACAAAGTCTAACTTGAATTTCATGTACAGATCAAGTGTCCTTGTGCTTATATTCCACTAGGTACATTAGAGCGATTGAGGCCAGAAGGGACTACCAGATCATCTAGTTCAGCCGTGGCCAACCCGAAGTTCGTGAACTGCATACGGCTCTTCCCCCCCGGTGCGGCTCACGAAGCCCCCCGTGGCTCATAAGCCGCCCCCAAGCCCCCCAAAACGGCTCTCTCCTCCCGGCTCCCTGTGCTGACCTGGGCAGGGGAGTCGTCCAGTGCAGCCATGAAAGATGTAGAATTAAAGATGGCGTCGAGAGCCTGCTGTGGACAAAAAGCCTCAAAACGCGTTTAAATGCGTTTTCTTAAAGGGGCAGAGCTTTTTTTTTTTTGCTCAACCAAACGCGACCAGTGGCTCCTTTTAAAGGGGCAAAAGGTTGCTCGACAACTTTGCCCCGGCTCTTCGCGCTGGATCCACTGCTATCTTGGCTCTTTGCCCGGAATGGGTGGCCACCCCTGATCTAGTTTTTCCTCCTGCACATGACAGGCTACTAAACCCTACTCAGTTGTCCCAGTATTAAGTCCAATACACTGGATTAGAAGACGAAACTACTGTATGCCATAGACATGAAACATGAGGGGCCAAGGTGCATGAATGCCTGAGGCCTCTGTAATGGCAGAGAAATGATTTGGCGAGATATACTTAGATGATCCTAGCAAGTGAGCTAGACTCGTCCTGCAGAGAAAGGTGAAAAACAAAAACCCTAAACCAAACCGAACACCCCAAGGCCCATGCCAATCTAACTTGGGGGTGGGGGGGAATCCTTCCCAATACCAAAAATGATGATCAATATGACTCTGAACATGTAACATCTGAAAGAGAATTCTGTGTACCACCTCAGAGCACCAGTACACTCTGTTCAGTGGCCCATCATTAGTTCTTCTTTAGAATTGCTACAGTGCTTTAGAAACAGAGAGGCATTTTTGAAATTCTGTCATTGGAAATATTTTCATAAGGCAATATTATATACTATCTCTACATATCAATATTCTTCTGGCAAGACATCAAGTGTAAGGCTAATGAACTAATGATTGTCTGAGTTTTTGATACATAATAGTATACCTGAGAAAAGTGCTATTGGAAATGTTTATCTTAGTTTAACTCAGAACTCACTGCTTAGAGACTAATAATAATTCTTTTAGATACTTTTTGGCCACATATTATGACGATGATTTAGATTTCAGGAACTGTCAAAGTATATGATAACTAGTAGCTAAACTCAAGGTCTGAAATAGTATGTAACAAAGAGAAAATTTTCTCTAGAAATATTGTAAGAGGTAAGCCGTTATTATTTTCATTACCGAAGCAATAATGTGAAAAAAAATGTAGAGCACTAGAGCGTGAAGTGTTTTCAAAATAGACAAATTGTCAATTGTATTGGAAATTTAAGCTTTGGTTAAATCAGGCATTTCTGAGTAGGGATGTAAGCGACTAGTCGACTATCCGATAAGCAAATGCTTATTGGGTAGTCGAGTAGGAACTTGACTAGTTGCTTCCCTCCCTTGCTGCCTCTATCAGCAACAACAATTCTGCATGTGCACAGTTGCACATGATTCCCCCAACAGGAACGTCTACTGACAGCAGAAGGATGGTGAGACTTAGGAATCTGGGATTCCGTTCCAGACTCTGGAGTAGAGTGGGTAATATGTGGGCACAGATTCTTTTGCCTGTTTTCCTTAAACTTGACCCTTTTTGCCCCAGTCCCTTTAACCTGTTCCCTAGTCCTGTCTCTTGCTCACCTCTGCCTTCTTGTCCCATTCTCCACATTTAGACAGCCCAATCCCCACTTCTCAGACTTCCCATCCCCATTTTAGTCTCCTTGCCCAGCAAATCTTAATTTTACCTCTTCAGACTTCCCATCCTAGTCCCAGCCTCCTTGCTTGGTATTCCTAATTCCATTCCTAACACTGCCTAGAGCAGAGGTGGCCAACCCATTACAGACAAAGAGCCAAAACAGTGGTGGACACAGTGCAAAGAGCCGAAGGAAAGAAGTTGTTGAGCAAAAAACAAAACAAAAAAAACCCGCTGCCCCTTTAAGAGCCGTGTGGCCCAAGCAGGCTTCTGTCGGCCGCAGCATCAGATCTCGCTGTACCAAGCAGGAAGTTGTTGAGCAAAAAGAAAAAGAAAAAAACTGCTGCCCCTTTAAGAGTCGTGTGTGGCCCAAGCAGGCTTCCATTGGCCACAGCATCAGATCTCACTGCGCCAAGTGGCGCCCTGCCTAGACAAAGAAAAAAAGGTAGAGCAGGGGACCGTGAGAAGAGCTGCGGATGTGGGAGCCACAATTTTTCCTTTGAAGAGCCGGGTTGGCCACCCCAGCCTAGAGTCCCAATCTCCCTCCTGATACCTCATTCAATCTGTCTCCTCTGAGCTAGTGACTCCCAAGTCCTCTCCCATTGCCCTTCCCTGCTCCTATTATCATTGTTCAGCCAATTCCAGTCTCCTCCCACCTCAACCCCCTCTATTGTGAGAGCTTCCAATTCAAATTTCTCCCAGATCCTCTGTGGCTCTTGTCTGCTCTGCATGCACATCAGGCAGCTTCCTTCTCCAGGCTACCTGGGCTCAGTCAGTCACTCTGAGCACAGACAAAACAAGGCTCCTTAGTCTCCAATCAAATATCTAGAACTGGTACAGACTGCAGCAGCCCAGTGCTGTGAAAGTGTAGGGGACAGACTGCTTAGGCCCATGCTGGAGCATGCCCAGCACAGGTGGAATCTTTTGGTAATTTAGCTGCTAAAATCTTTGAGCACAGACATATTTTTCAAAGGCTTAGAATTGAGCCAAATCTGTGTGAACTTCTCAGGGCTGGCAAGAGTTGCATCTCTAGCACAAGTACCACCACCAGCCAAATGTCAAGTTCCTACTTCAAAGCATGGGGGCACTAGAGCAGTGTTTCTCAACCAGTGGTATGAGTACTCTTGGGATACTGGAGAGAAGTTTGGGGAGTATGTCAACACAACTGAAATTTGGAGAAAACAGAATGTTTGTTTTAAGTTTTACAGCGCTTTATTATTTTTGTACTTTTTACACCCAAAAATGTCATCGCCCACCCTGTTACGATTAAGTTATTTAAACAAATGTGTTGCAAAGGTAGAAAAAAAAGTGTGTCTGAAAACTGTAGGCACTGGGGATACTTTTTTTTTTTTTAAAGGGGGTACTTTATAAAAAAAGGTTGAGAAACACTGCACTAGAGCATCTAAAAGAAAAGGTTGGCAAAACACCATACTATAGAGAAAACATATTTCCTCAGCTTTATTCTCTGAAACAGCTGGATCTTCCCATACTTCTGGAAGGGAAAACAGGACACCACAAGGGGCTAACCCGAGGATCCCACTCACACCTACATATACAGCTGAGCTCGTCACTCAAGACCCCAGCTGACTTTTTGATATAAGTGGCAAATACAGCAAATTCCCACTTTTTTTTTTTTTTTTTTTTTTGGGGGGGGGGGGGCAAAAAAGCCGTGACAGAGGATAAAAAAAGAGACAGTCCTGGCCAAAACAGGAGGCACTGTCGCCCTACTGCTGGCGCACCTTGGCCAACCTGGACTTAGCTAGGAGTGGTCCTGCTTTTAGCAGAGGTTGGACTTGATGACCTCCTGAGGTCTCCTCCAGCCCTATGATTCTAGGACCATTTGCCCAAGCAGTTCAGCCACGCAGCGCCCATGGTTAAGGCATGGAAAGCTTATAAGCACCCGCGTGCTATGCACTGAGCAACCCGACACCAGGCCGGCCTTCGCCTCAACCTCCTCTGCAGCGCGTGGGGGGGGGGGGCTTCCCCTGGCGCCCCCGCCCGCAGCAGGGCTCACGCTGGCTCCCAGGCGCCCCGCTGCCCGGGGCCAGGGACTCACTTCATCTGCTCTTCCTGCCCCAGCTCCAGCCGCAGCTGCTCCGAGCCCGGCGCGCTGCAGTCCCCGCCTTCCCCCATGGCTACCCGCAGCCCCGCACCCCGCCGCACTGCCAGCCACGGGGCGTCTGCTCGCGCTCGTCTCCGTGGAGAGCAGCTGGGAAAGGGGGCGGAGCGCCGGGGACTAGAGGCGGGAACCACCCAGCGTGAGCATGTGACAGTAACCGCAAAGCCGGTCACGTGCCGACGGGCTAGCAGGGGGCGCTGGCGGGAAGGGCCGCGCGACTCCAGTGAGGCCGCTGAGGCGCTCGGGCCGGCGCGCTGGGCGGGAGAGCATGGCCGCGAGCGCGCCCCCCGCCTCGGACGTTGCGTACGCGCGGATGGCGGCGGCGCTAGGTAACGGGGCAGGGCTCCGCGGAGCGACCCTTCGCTGCTGGCGCCGGGTTGGCCTCAGCGCGGCAGGCGGCTCTGGTTGAACCGAGTCAGCGGCCGCCTGGGTCTCTTCCCCGCGCGAGCCACGCGCCTCTGCTGCGATGGAGTCAGAGACAGGCCGGGATCTGCACCCGGCTCCCCTCGCTCTGGGAGGCAGCAGAGCGCGACAAGTGGCCCAGTGAAGCTTTGCTCTCTCGCGGCACAGGCTGGACAGCGGTATCCCCGCCTGGCACGAACTGACCCTGCCTCGCCTCCGCTCATAGGCTGGATGAGTTGTAAAGAGCCAGGGCAGTGGAAGGGAGATGTGCCCTGCTGCCAGGCACACAGGCGCTACAGGTTGGATCTCTTCAGTCTGGCAACCCTGGGACCTGACCTTTGCAGAACCAGGGGAGATCAATATGGTCTAGCAGCATTACCAACATTGCCACTGCTTCCTGGGCTCTTAGAAGACATTTAGGGGTAAATTAGGGTTAAATTACAGCACAGAACACTGAGAGCCAGGACTGGTGTCTATAAGCTAACTTTATGGGATTGCAGGAAAGTTGGCCACCCACATAAGCAGACATACGACTGCCTAAAATCATGCCAGACCATGGATGTTGCCAAACGAAAGAGTGCAGGACTAGAGAGGTTCAAGCTAAGGATGTTAACTCGCGATTAATTTACTAGTTGAGTAGTGGATGGAATTTCCATCAACTAGCCCATAAGCACCTCTGTGTTCTGCCTTTGAAATCTACAAGAGCCCCAATGAGGTCGCTTGTGCATTTCAAAGTTGGAATGGGGTGTGGAGCCCAGGGCCAGTGGTAAGTCCTGCTGACTCTGGGCTCCATGTGGGTGCTTCTGCTTTGAAATGCGGAAGAGTCCCAGCAGGGGCTCTTGTGCCTTTCAAAGCAGAAGTGCCCACATGGAGCCTGGGGTGGGCAAGGAACTCAGCGTCTTGGGGACTCTTGTACATTTCAAAGCTGGCACTCACAAAGCCCAGGGTTAGCTGGGGAGTCCCTAACTGATCCCTGGCTCCACCTAGCATTTTAAAGTGGCAGCGCTGCTTGGAGCCTGGGATCAGCTGGGGGGAGCAACTAGTTGACTAGTTAACAGTCCTTTACATCCCTAATTCAAGCTGTAGTAAGTAGTTCCTCAATACCCTGGGTCTTTAGTACTTTTGCCACAGAGATGAGAGGTTTTTATAAGCATCAGGTCAAGTGTGAAGGCACCAAATAGAATGAAGTATTGCATTTTACCTTGAAGGCTTATTTATGGTATGTAAACTTGACTGGAACTTATTTTGCAAATAAATGTAAATTATTACAGAGTTTGCTCAGCTATTGCTTTAATCTCCACGTATTTGATGTCTTGCCTACTTTGCTTTGTCTAGAGAAACTCACAAAAGAAGCGGAGAGCCTGGCAGAATACCAGAAACTAATGAAAAAGCACAATATAGCTTTGGCCCAGTTAAACAAGAGTTTTGATGAGGTAGGATAAGCTGTTATCTTAAACCACCTTGATGTGTGAAGTGTAGTAGATACAGAATGAATGTTTAGCCTTTTAATAATTTAGCTTTATACAAACAATGAACACTGTTCTTTAGGAGAGGAACTGTTGCTGTATTGTATGTATAGGGTCTTGCAAAATGGGCTTTGATACTTAGTTGAGGCATTGACACACGACTGCAGTACCAAGTACTAATAATCAGCATTGTACAGAGTAACATTAGAGAGTCTAATCTGTCAAATTGATCAGGACTGAAGAGCCGAAAACAGCTAACATTAACAGCCACTGGTCAATCTGATATGTATTGAGTGGTGGAGTTTTTTACTGGATTTTAATATGGCTTTGGACCACACAGGTATATTTTGCATTGGCTCTTGGTTCTTTTTTCCATGTGGCTGTGGGCACTATTCCCTCTCAGGCTGTACAACAGAGGTCTGACAGAAGCAGACAGACACTCCCAACATTCCCCTTGCACACTAGAGCCTAGGGTATAGGTGGGCAATAATTTTTTCTGGGGGCCACTTTAGAAATGTTTGAAGTGGCCCTGGGCTGCATCAGAAGGGGCGGGGCCAGGATACTTCCCTGTTTCCCGACCCACAGACCATGATTAGTCTGTGGAAGTGCCTCCTCTCCCTCCCCCCCCCCCCGAGGTTCCTCCTAGGTGCCTGTGCCCATGCCCCTGGTGGTAGGAGGAGACTTTGCACACTTCCCCTTCTGCCTCCAGGCCAATCAGGGCTTGGGGGAGGGGCATGCAAAGCCACCTCTTGCCCTGCCAGGAGTGCAAGGTGCTTCTAAGTGCTGTGTGCTCCTGTCAGGGTGAGGGCAGGGCAGAGGAAACTTCACATGCTCCCCCAGGCCTGATTGGCCTGGGAGGCAGGGAAGCGGCAGAGCGTCCACAGGTCAGATCAATCCTCTTAGTGGGCCAGATCCGGTCCACAGATGCCCTTTTGTCCACCCCTGGCCTAGGGGGGCCCAGGCTAGTAGATTTTGTGTGCTCCAGCCCCATGGGTGGGATGGAAAGGAAGGGAGGGCTGGATCATCAGTGTGGGCTCCCCAGTGCTGGGGAGGAGAGCCCTGAGCCTCTGAGGCTGGATCCAGGCAAGTCAGGGGCTGCATCCAGCCCCCAGCTTCCCCACCCCTGCTATAACTGTGATGGCAAAGATTCTGCTCCTAAAAAGAACACAATCTAAAAAAGTGACAAAAGTAAAAGCAGTAAAGTTTTCAATTAATACAAACTTGGTCCAATTCACTATTAGCTTGGGACTCAGAGTTGAAAGTCAGTTAACTTGATGAAAACATCTGGGCAGGAGATAATTTTGACAGTGTAAGTTATATAATTGAGGCTGTTATTCTCATCAGTGAATCCAAAGTGCAAATGAAATGCAGCACTGTCTAAAATCCTCAATCGTGTATGGTAACTGTATTTAAAAATAGTTGCTCCTGTCATCTTGCATTGAGAATTCATTGTACACTAGATTGTTAAATGGAGGAAAACAGACATCAGTAATTTTAATTTTGTAAGTGTGACTCAGACCTAATTAACATTCACTGTCAGATTCACTATAGCAGAAACCATAAGTAGATCAGTAGTCTAAAAGGAAGAGGCAGATTCACAACAGCTAATGTAAGAAATATGGCAATGTAATGATACAAGTCCCGTAGCTAGTTCAGTCATTCTAATATTTTAAACGGACTCCCTAATCTAACATACCTGGGACCCTGACAAAATCAGGGCTATGAAAAATCAGTCATAGATGGAAATCTGATACCTTCTGTGAAATCTGGCTAGTGTAGGGAAGACCAGAGTTCAGCAGCCAGAGAGTGGCTGATGATCTGGAGCTCTGAAGGCAGTGGCACTGCCATCAGCAGCACAGAAGTGAGTTGGCCTGGTATGGGGCAAGAATTGTCACTTTTGGGGTTGGCAACAGGGCTGGCTTTACATGTGAGTGGATAACTGCAAAATCCTCCCTTATACGTAGCCACCCCAAGGCCCTCTAACACAAGTGCTGGGCTCCTGGACAAGCTGAGGAAGGACAGGGCTTCCTCTGTACATGCCACTCCTGGTCAGACCTACCTCTTGGTATCTCCCCTAGCTGTAGGAAGCTGAAAGGCTGCTGGCTGGGAGTTCAGGTCTGAAGGGCATGCTACTACCAGCAGTGGCACAGAAGTGAGCATGGCATGGTATTGCCATTCAAATTTCTGTGCTGCTGCTGGTATACTTTTCAGAGCTGGATGACTGTCCAGTTCTGAAGGCAGCAGTAAAGGTGGCATTTTAGGGTGTGACCCTCTTGGCTACAGTACTGTGAAATAACAGATTTCAAGATCTGAAAAATGTTCACCATGTAAAATCCCATGACTGTGAAATTGACCAAAATGAACTGAATTTGATATGGTCCTACTTGTACCCATTAGTATTAAAGATAGGAATGTTAATCATACAAAGTGATGATAGAAGGCTGGCTCTGAGAGAATAAAGCTTATAAATTATGCTTCCTTATTACATGGAGTGTAGGAAGAAAATGAATTTAGTTATACAGAGAATTGAGTCTAAAAATTAGGGCACACCCCTTTTCCAGGGGTCCCTAACCCTGCAACTGCTCAAAGTCAGGACTGGCTGAATCACTTGAAATTGCCCTGTTCATTCCCTTTGAATCATCTGTTACTGACCACTGTCAAGACAGGTTACTGGGTTAAGTGGACCATTGGTCTGATAGCATTGCTGATCCTTAAACTGAATGGGATATTCCTGAGCATTACAGGATTGATTATTTCAATTAAGTGTATTTTGCTGTTCCTGAAGCAGCAAATATTAGGTAGAGAAAGAAATCAGGTTTTCAGAGTAAGGCTTAGTTTACACTAGAAAGATTGTATCAATATAGTTATATTGGTAAACCCTTTTGGTGGAGAAATACCTTTATCCTGGTTCAGTGAGCAAAATAAACTATAACCACAAAAATCACATGTATATATAGCTGCATCTACACCAGGGTATTTACCAATATAGGAATCATGTCAAAATCATTCCCCAGTGACACAGCTATTTGAACAAAAAGTTGATAATGTAAACCTTGGGTATGGATCATTTCAGAAAAGAATCACAAAATTTATTTTTCTTGCAACAGAAAATACAAACAGTAGCTTCGCATCCATAATAATGCTAAACACAGCTCAGTTTTATTTATTCACTCCAGGAATTATGTCAAGTAGTTAGTCTCTTGACCTAATGCTTCTCACCATCACCAAGTACAGGCATCTAATAACTATACAAATGCACTACCTTCTATTAATCCATTAGTATACACTAATGATTACATTTATTCATGAATCTGAGCCAGTCACACAGTTAGTCATTTTCATGTAATTAATGAAAAGACTAAGTGTCATTTTGTTTCCATTGTAGGTTCAATCAAGACTGGAACGTATAGCAGCTGTGAAGCCCAGTAATGAATTTTTGAATCAGTAGCAGATAATGTCCTCAGTTTTCCTCATGTACTGTACTCTCCAAAGCTGTTGTAGAACACAAGTGTATAAGAAACATCAGGATAGTTCATGTTGGAGTAGAAATTGGGCAAAAAGTAAATGTTAAAGAAGCGTGTTTATTACATTCATTGGGATTTTTTCATAATTTTATTTTCTATTGTGTTCATGTCCATATCAAGACTGAAAGCTCACTTTAGTCAGCATTGGCATTTAATACTAGATACAGAAGTAGACAGAAGCAAATACTTAGCATTTCAAATACCCTGATATTCCATTAGAGGGCAGCCATATCCACTGCTACAATATAGTACAAATCTTTCTAGAGTATATAAATATCAGTGAAAGCTTTATTATACAACAATTTTACGTGGATAGTCTCAGCCTTATGGTCACAGAATTTTTTTCCCCCTATAACACTGAATTACTTCCTTCTCCTCCCACCCCATCAAAATTCACAGAATTGCTGAATTATCTTTATGGCCAACTTGTGAGCATTCTGATATTTTCTGAGGTTTCTCTTGTACAGAGGGTACCTGTCACCTTAAACAACACTTTAAGTCTTTGGTTTGCATAAATATTCTGAAAAGCATTCAACCTTAAAGGAGGGAGGCTACCAGAGGCTTTTTCTTTTCAGATGACTTTGGTCATTAGCTCAGCTGCTATTTAAGTGTTAGCTGTCCTAAAGGAATTTTTCTAGTCTTTGGAAATGAAAGAATGGAACCCAAAACTAATTTTAGTGCATATAATTAGATAAGACAATTCTGCCTTGGTAAACTCATTAACCATAATAATTAAAAGTGGAATTAACTATGAACCCTATATGAGATTTAATCTAAAAACCCTTTTTCTTTAGTGTTACAAAAATACTCGACAAATTCATTTTACTATTCAGATACTTTTCCACTTTACATTTTGAAAAAATAGTGGTTATAAATTCAGATTATGGAAATTTTTCTTTTGAATGTACTATGTGTAATTCTGAATCTATATCCTTCAGGTGGTCACACTTACACATGATTGCAGAAATGCAGAATGAAGGGTATTTTCAACTCAGGAAAATGACTAGTTCTCAAGTATGTAAAGAACTAGTTTTAGTAACAAAGATAATTAGAAAAATATTTAAGTTATAGATCAGCATTATCCCACTACTTTATCCCATTAAATTATATCCAGAGTGTGAGTTAACATTGAAGGTTCTGGGAAATTATCTTCCATCTTTTTTTTCCCTCTTTTCTAGTACTTTATATTCATCCAGCACAGCATAACCAGTCTCTTTAGCAGTTTTCTTCACTATAGCTTTGACACCGATGTTGTCAATATTAAATGCTGTCACACCAACGTTGATTGCAGAATTCATAGCATTGTCTGTAGCATGGCCTGCATCATCCCCATACCTGAGGAAACATTTGTAGATATGAACATACTTTTTTAAAGTTTAATACAAATGAGGTTATTTATCCATTCAATTTCACTTGTGCAAATCCTTGCTCTCCACACCCACATTGTTCTAAATAGGTTTCAGTACAGGGTCTTCACAAGCATGCAGGTACAATGGATTGTAGCAATTCACCCCTCTTGAAATCTTCATTCCCAAAGCAAGGGTTATGCATAGCCCAAGGAAAGAACCCAGCTCAAGTTTGGCAGAACTTTCAAACAGTTACATTACAAATTGCTAAAATTCATATCAATTATGGCTGCCAATTTGTCACAAGGCTTATTAATCACTTAACTTTCTTTTCAGAAGTGCTAGAATACCAACTACTACTCTGTCCTTTTCTCTTTCTGCAGTAATAGTATTGAGGGATGAAAAATCTGACTGTCCTCTTTCAGGCGTGAATAAAGAAAATGGGATATATTGGAGACAGAACAATGGGAAAAGGACTTCTACTAGTCGGGAAGCCTCAGTCAGAAGAACTCCCTATATGGTTTCCTGGTTTCAGAAGATTCTGGGAAGGGGAGGTATTAGTCCAGTACTCATACACAGGCCTCAGTCATGGGCTGTGTTTGTGTCCCTTTACAGTGCTTCTATAGCTTAAGTGGGCAGATAAGCAACCACATCTCCCTATATAGAAATTTCTCCAACAGTGTAGGGCCAGCATAACACATCTTTGTATTGGATCAACACAGGGGAATGGCTGTTCCAAGTTGCCACACAGCCCCGTGGGACATTGTAGCCATGCACAAAACTAAGAGCAAGCCAGAAATAGTCTTGATGACCCCCAAATTCCAGCTGTGCTAAGCCACCTTTGCTTTACTTTCCAAGCTGAACCTCCTGCAAGGCCCAGCACAGAGGGCCAGTGTCTAAATCCGTGGTGTCCAACCAATTCTGAAATCAGTCACTCAACCAGCCAAATAGCCACATGAGGCTAATGGCTAGTGTGTTGGACATCCCGGGTCTAAATGGTCTCCAGAATATTTTTTTGGAGGGCAGAGGCAGTGTTAGTATTAGATAAGGACTCAGACTTCGGTTCTCCTAAAAGAGCAGCCCTAACTATCGAGGGCTAGACCTAGCACTGAAACCAACTTGGAATATTCATTAAATATTCTGACAGAGTAGCAGCCTTAATCATGATTATGGTCTAGTTTGCAGATCACAGAATTAGTTGCCAGCAAAAAGAAGTAAATATTTGCCAGTTTGATTAGTTATTTCACCCCTGACACATTGTTTGCTGCAGCATCACTGCAAAAAGTAGCTGCACTGAGAGGATTAATCAATATAGCTTTCTTCCTAAACCCTAAGTTACAAGATTTGATAAATTGATTCTTCACCCCAGCTCAAAAATCTTACACAGTGCCTCAACTGAGAGGGTTTGTGTTTTAAAATGTGTCAAGATGCACTCAGATACTAAATTGAGGGACACCAGTATAAGAACCTAAGTACTTAGAATCCACTTCACTTGCATCCAAACAGATCTAGTAGTTCTGCAATTACATTCAAGTCTGGAGCACCTGTAGTTTGGTGGAAACCTGACAGTGTCCTTTAAATGTCTATTATGCTAAATTTTATAGTTTATCTTATAGAAAACAGTTTTGCCACCTAAACTGAAATCAGCGTAAAAAGAGCTCTTGTAATACAGTCAAATGCAAGAGATGGGGGGAATGCTCAATTATCAAATACTGTAAGTTTTAATTAACTGCAAAATTTAGTTACTTATTGCTTGTCACTCTTAGTGGCTGTTGACAGCTGATCTCCATGTTTTCTATTTTTATATCTAAAATAAAAACAAACATTAATTTGGTTTTAAATGGCAGCAGAGTACTAATACAGCTTCTCCAGCTACTTATTTCTAATAAGCATGTAAGTCCATTAGGAGCAAGATAGCATTAGAGAGCCAGATAATAGTGATGCTGTTTTGATTAGTCAATCAGACTTTTCTAAAATAATGTATGGAGCAAACACACAATAAAAGCCCTGATGAAATGGATTACTTCCTTCCACCTATAAGCATGTTTCTCAGACATGCCCAATCTGTAGAGCTGGAAATAGAAATATATGCTAATATTTCAACCAAAGCTTTTGCAGATATTTATAAACAAAATTACCACATTCTACAAGGTGGGGAGTACAGAAAAGCTCATTTAAAAATATTGTATACAAGATAAAGCTAATGATTTGCTTGCCTACAGGAAGCATGGAATTCTGCCCAGCCCATACTTTTTTTAAGCTACTTATAAGAAAGACCTATCAACCTGCTTCCTCTTTCCCCAAAAAGCATTCCAAGAGTACATTCACAGCCTCCAATCTGAAAAGCACCACCAAACAAACTTTTCACTGCTGACCTCTACTCCATATTGTTGGTCTCCTCATTGCCTTATCTGCTTCTGTTTGTGCTCTTCTGATCACGTACCACTTTTATCTGTCACTGACCCAAGTACCTTTACTGAACCTTCCAGTTCTGATCATGCCAATTATGTTGTTTACCAGATAACCACCTGCTCTCTTTCATCTCCATCACCATCTTTTCAACATTCCTATTTATATATCCTCTTTGTAATTCTCATCTGTTCAGATAATTTCTACCAGATTTTCTTTCCTTCATGTAGTATAACAAGCTCCTAAATCCCGATATTACTTTTCCCTCCAACTTTAAATGCTCAGCTCAATATCTACTGCTGAGGCCTATATTTTAAGTTTGCTTCTGTAAGTCCCCTTTTATGTTCTCCTTTACACCTATTTGTAGCTGAAATTCCTTAATTGTATACCAGATTAACAAATCTCTAGATCAGCGTTTCCCAAACTATGGGCCTGGTACCGGGCCACAGGAAAAAAAAATACCAGGCCTCAGCATGGCTGCCGGGAAGGGAGCAGAGCGGGGCGGGCTGGGAGGGGAAGGAGGGGGGGGAACCGGCCGGTGAAAGCAGGGTTGGGGGTAACAGGGCTGTCCCATGGAGATCGGGGCAGGTGGGCAGGCAGGTGGCGGAAGCAGGGTTGGGGGCAGCAGGGCTGTCCGGTGGAGATCGGGGAGGGAAGGCGGCGGAACCAGGGGGGACTGGCCGGAGGAGGAGGAGGAGGGACAGGAGAACCAGCTGCCAGAAGCAGGGCTGGATGGGGGCAGCGGGGCTGGACTGGGGAGATTGGGAGGAGCGGGGGAGTGGGACTGACCCAGGCACATGCAGACCCTGGCACACGAGTGAGTCCGGCCCCAGGGATTCCATTTTGTCCCCCTCCCTCGAGTAGTTGCAAACTGCCTGGCTGGTAGACACACTCACGCAGCATGAGCACATCTACCAGCCAGGCAGTTCGCCGCTAAGGACTGATACACCTAATTATAATAAAACTTACCTAATTAGAAAATACCAGACATTTTATGGTGTCTGGTAATTTCTCAATTTGTTTCCTGGACAAAACCCTCAAATACGAGACTGTCCGGTACAAAACCGGACACCTGGCAACCCTACCCTTCCTTGCACCCTCCCTCCTAGCCAGAGACCCTACCCCCAATCTGCTCCTGCTCCCACTCCCACCTCCTGGAGTGCCCATGCGGCACCAGGTACCCCAAGCCCTGGCCCAGGCTGGGCGGAGGATGCAGCTGGGTGAAACACTGAAAATTTATTCATTTTTCATTCTTTTTTGTATATGCGTTTATATTTTTGGGCTGCAAAAAACAGTACTGAAAAAAATGGGTTCCAATTAAAGAAAGAAGTTTGGGAAACCCTGATCTAGCCAGCTTTCTACCCATCTTACAGTCCATTTATCCAATCCATATTCCCTTAACTTGCTGGCAAGAATATTGTGGATGACTGTATCAAAAGCTTTGCTAACGCTGGCACTGCGGGCTTTGGGAAGACCAGAAACAACTTATTTGAATATTCATCATTTGCTTAATGAATATGCAAATGAACATTACCGGTCCTCCAAAAGCACGTGAATGGATTTACTGGTCCCCGTGTCAAAAAGTTTGGGAATCCCTGCTTTAGATAAAGATGACGAACTTTGGTAAACTAAAGCAGTGAAGACTCAGAGTTAGAAGTGATTAAAAGCGAGAAGTATTTTAGTTAAACATGGGGTTGTTTAAGCTTTTTTCGCCCCCATAAATAATGATGTTGAAATACACACATCAAAATCTGAATGGGATTTCTATACGCGTCTCTCAAAGCTGTACTAATTTAGATCACAAAGCTAAAAAATAATGAATCTGTCAGGGACACTTACTCAGTTACATAATCAGATTTAGGTAGAGGGCATGCCTGACACTGTTCAGTTGCAAGAAAAATCGTTTACTTTATATCTAGTGCAAAGACATTTTATCCTGTACAGCAAGGCTTACTATAATTTGTAAAATCTAGAAGTTTAATTAGCAGACATGTGTTTGCTATAGGTTCATACATACTCCAGTATATTGTAGGAGACAAACTGGTTATAAAGCTGATAAAAATGTATCTTACTTGTGCTTCACAGTGTGAACAGTCTCGGTTGAAACACTTTTAGCAATGCATTTTGCTGCACATTCCAAACCTTGCCATACTGTTGAAAACCCTGTAAAATAAAATCAGTTTAAGCCAAAGCACTGCATAAATGAAAGTCATGTAGCTTACAGCATGTATTTAGAAGTTGTTTTGTTACCTTGAACTCCACTTGCTGCTACAACCATGGCACCATCAAAAGTGGATTTTCCATCTTTGTCTTTCTTAAGGGAGTCTGGAACCAATTTGCTCCCATGCTTCTTCACATGTGGGGCTAACTCTTTTCCAACAGCGCTTGCTATTGAACATACTCCATCAACTAAACACATAAAAAAAAGTATTCAGAGTAGGACTCAAAGTTCTTGATAAATGGAGGGGGGGGGGGAATATTTGGTTCACCAGATTCAAAGTTCTATTAACTCTACAACAACATTGCAATTTTATTCCATTCATGAGACAGACAGGCTTCTAAATTCATATTTAGGCACAAATAGAAGAGATTTGATTTTCAGAGATGCTAAGCAGCCCTGGTTCCCATTAAAAAAAGATGAAGGATGGCCTTGTGGTTAAGATGTGAAATCAAGATACAAGTTAATTTCCTAATTCTGTCCTACAGCAGGTCTACACTACCACTTATGTTATAACTTACATCACTCAGGAATGTGGGGGAAAAAAACCCTCCTGAGTGATGCAAATTATACCAACCTAAGCACCAGTGCAGACAGTGCTACATTGGCAGAAGATACTCTCCTACAGACATAGCTCCCGCCTCTTGTGGAGGTGGAGTAATTAGGCTGACAGGAGAACTCTCCTCCATCAACATAATGTAGAGCATCAAATAGTGCAGCTGTGCCAATGTAGCACTTCTAGTGTAAACTAGCCTATGGACCAGGCCTGGGCAAAATACATCCCACAGGCCAAATCCAGTCCACCAAGCCACCAGATCTGACCTGCGGACACTGCAGGAAGCCCCAGGCAGTCTCCCCGCTTGCCTCACCCCACCTGCATGCTGCTCAGAAATGTGGCTGTCAGGCAGTTTCTCTTTAAAAAAAAATCTGTGAGCCTGGAGGGGGGCGGGGGAGAGGAAGGTTCAGGTGCTGCTTCTGCCCCCAGTACAATCCAACTGGCCGGTTTCTGGCCAGAAACTGGCCAATGGGAGCTGCCTGTTTGAATAACAGGTTGCCATGAAGCACCATGCCCCTGCCCCTCCACCTCCTCTCTGGAGTTACTCACAGAACACATGGCTACAGCCTGTGTGGGAGCAGGGCAGGCCAGGCAGGCAGGCCGCTTCAGAAACTGCTGGGCTGCTGGCTGGTAAGTCTCCTGGCCAGAGCCTGCCTCTGGCATCCCAGCCCCTCTCTTCCCCAACCCTCTGCTCCCCAATCCTGCCCCCCTACTCCACATACCCAAATCCTCTCCCAGATCTAGCACTCCAATCCCCTGCACCAGACCATAATCCCCTTCTGCCCTAGCTCACAACCCAACCCCCTGCACCTTAGTGCAGTGCCCTAGGTCACAACCGCCTCCTTTACCCAAACTCCCTCCCAGAAGCCACACTCCCTCCTGCACCCCAATGCCTTACCCCAAGCTCCCTTCTACACCTAACCTCCATCTCAGATCCCGCACCTTCTCCATTAACATCATGGAAGAGTGCAGCACTCAACCACTTTCCAAATTCTTGGAGTGCCCTTCCCCATCAAAAATTATTGCCCACCCCTGCTATAGACCAGTGTTTCTTAAAGTGGGCCCTCAGCTCACTTTGAGATACATTAACAAATTCAGTCTGGGGCAACTCTCAGTGACTCAGTTTTCTATCTGTAAATTGGGACTACCTCCTTGCCTTTCCTCAGTCTTATTTAGAAAGTTGTAAGCTGGTCAGGAGGGCATATATTGTCTCTTAAGTAACCAGCTCTTCCAGGTGGCTATGTAATACCTAACTCACTGGGTCCTAAAGGCACTACCATAATAATACAAATAATAAAAGAATGAAGCCAATAGGCACTGGGGCTGTTCAGCAACTCTGAAGACTAGGTCACGTCTATTGAAATGTTTAAGTATGAAATTTAGAAGCCTAATTTTATACCCTAGGTTTGAAAAAAATACAGAAGTACCAGTACAGTGTGGTATTTTAATAGTTGCAGAGACTGAACAGCTGAGTTCAGGGAAAACCTATCATTAATGCCTAAACAAACAAGTTTTAGCCATTTAATTCAACATGGAAATGGCAATCTAACATTTTAAAGTACATTTAAGATTGCAGAAATGCAAGAAATATATCAAAGCAATAGGCTTGATCTTTGGGCTTAGGAAAAAAACAAAAAAAACCACAAAGGTGCTCTCAAAAGGCCATATACACAGTGGTTCTCAAACTCCAGTCCACAGACCACTAGTGATCCGTGGCTGCCTTCCAGGTGGTCTGCAGCTCAAGCTCAGCCTCCCCCTTCCTCCAGCCTTCCTTCTGCCACCACAGCAGGGAGACTGTGCAGGCACTCCAGCCTCCTGCCTCCCTCTCCCAAGGTTGGAGCACCAGAACTGGCTTCCCACAGAGGGGAGGGGGAATCCCAAGCCTCATGGGGAAGAAGTGGAGCCAGAAGCGGCTCCATGAACTGCTACTCCCCCTTCCCCGGCTGAGGGGAACAGTAGCACATGGAGACACTGCCTGAAGGCTTTCCCCACTGCTCCCATTTGGACATAGTGACTGGGAGCAGCACATGAAGGCAGGTAAGTTCCCTTCATGCCCAGACCCCACACCCTCACCCCTTTGAACCACCCCCACTCCCACTCCTGCACCTTCTCCCCTGGCCAGACACCTTACCACCAGCTTGCTCCTGCACCCTACCTCGCACTCTCACTCCCTTCTGCACCCCACATCCTGCATCCCCATCCCTATTCCACTTGCTGGCAGCCCTGTCCCTCATTTTTGTCCCCTCCCCAGGGTGTCCACAAAATCCACTAACCCCAGAAGAGTAGATCTGGCCTATGGGAAGCCCTGAACCTCAGTCCTCCCTGTCCCTCCTCCTTGCCCTGTGGGGCTGGAACACCAGAGGAATGAAATGTCTCAGTTGGGGGCCACATCAGTGAAGGTTGGGGGTTCTGGATAGTTTGAAATAACAGGAGTGAAGGCATAACAGGTGGTGAATAAGAATGCTCTGGAGGAAAGTACAAGTGGAAGTACCAAATGTGTCATTAATGCATAAGATGATACATAAGGTGTGTATCAAATTGTTTCTCTCTTTCTATAAATGTTGGAGTACTTCAACTTAACTCTTTGTCCGGCCTAGGGGGGGAAATAGTAAAATCCATACTATTAACTGAGCCAAATCCATCAATGCATTGGGGCTTGAAGATCATCTGGCTACTGACATCTATTAATGTACTTTGTTCAACAATAAACCTGACTCAGGTGCCTTCGTATCTTATTTAAGTCTGTGGTCTTTGGGGGCTCTCACAAAGTCTATTATGTTAGCTACCTGTGCAAAGCTGGCACGATATATTGAGGAAGTATATGAAAACGCACGCAGCCAATCATTTATCACTACTGACGGAGCAGGAGACCTGTCAGAATGCCACACCAGTGAATCCTAAATTTAACACATCACTGCCCTACTACAGAAGGGAAACGAGAATCCTGTGGCACCTTGTAGATTCAGACTAACACGGCTACCCCTCTGACACTACACAAGGGAAGATTCGCATTGAGCCAGACGGGCCATGCGCCAAAAAGTTTGAGAACCACAGACATAGTGTGTCAAACTTTGGGGCTAATTCTAATCTCAAACTAAAGATAACCAGGAGTAACCTTAACTGATTTGTAAGTTAGGTCAGTTTATTAACTCATCTTGGTTCCTGCACTTCAGAAACCCAAGCAAATAGGATGTCTACAGTATGCACATTCAATACATATTTTTTGCAGATTCAGATTGTCTTACCTAAAAACCGGCTGACTTTTACAGCTCCTCCAGTAGCTTGTTTTGCTACATGAAGCCCTTTTGCTACAGTTGGATTTACTTCCAAAGGTTTTTCTTCTGGTTGAATGTGTTCTCGCAATTTGGAAGCCCCTTTGTGGATTGCTTTGCCAGTATATTCTGCTCCCTTGACCAAACTCCAACTCAACCAGGATGCTCCTTCAAAATAAAAAATAATTAACTTATATGTAGTATTTACAGACTGGACTCCTGGCAGTATTTTCTCCTTCTTCCTCCTAACATACCTAACTTACACAGCTGTATTGCAAGTGACAGCAGTACTCCCTTAGTCTTTGGCTTCCCATAGCCACCATATTATCTCCATCTTGTCTGATTTCAGTCATACTTTGTTAACTCCCATCAAAACCTCCATTTCATACAGACTAGTAGTGAGGTAACCTGCGGCCCGCGGGCAATATGCAGCCTAATGGCGTTCTATGTGTGGCCCAGAGCGTTTACCATCGCCCACATGCAGGGTTGCCAGATTCTGCTGGTTTCCATTTGTGTAGTTTTTCCCTCCTTTACTGGTATTACTAAAGTGACACACATATAAAGCAAGGACATGTGAATTGAAGTGCATACAACATTGACTGAGAGCCGTACACCACCTCTCTGCATCCAATTCAAGGTGCTGCTATGGTTCAATTGGCACACACTGCACATTCTAGGCTCACAAGCGCAGTTAGCAAAATTACCCTACCTCAGAAGATCGTCTTTGTCATGACAATTTTGTGGGCCACTCATGTGGCCCACTCTCTAGTTTAGATTGCCCATTGTTGACCTAGATTGCTCCAGCATCTATGTGATAAAGAGCAGGGGATCATTAGCATTCTGGATGCAATACAGCCCACATCTAATTAACAACTTTCCTGCCAGCCTCTCACACACACTCGAACAGGAGGAAGGAACAACAGGAGAAAACCATGGGAGTAGAGAAACAATTGCCCCCAACTATTTTCTGCATTCTCCAAGAAAAAGCAGTACTGAGTCATTCAAGGGCAGCTCAGCTTGCCCCATAAGCAAGTTGTAAGGACAAGGACTTCTCCTGTAACCATACTGTAAGGCCTACAGCCTTCATCTTCAGCCATATTATGAGAGCAGCAGCCATTAGCCAGGAAGTCACATCCTCACATTCCATCTAAATTCCATTAAAACAATTAGCCACATCCATTCTGATTTAATTTGCACTGTTGTCACACTTCATCTCTTTTTTGTCTTTCTTTCTCTTAAGCACCTGAGGAAGGGAGCTGTAGCTCACAAAAGCTTATGCTCCCATGCCCTAATAAATCTGTTAGTTTTTAAAAGTGCCACCGGACTCCTTGTTTTTGCTACAATGTTGTATCTGAGGAGCTTTTGTCCTAATAGCACCCATTAATACCAGATAAAGAAACAGACCTTAAGATGGTTCAAGAAAACCTAGTTTAATAGCATTCTGACAAATCACTTTGCAATAGTTATGGTTGTGAAACTCATTTCTTTATTGCTTTGTCTTTTTCTCTATGGTTTGTATTACCTGCTCTTTTTTTGGCAGGGTATGACTGGTTAGAGAATTTTGCTACACTATTTTAGGATTGGTTACAATTTTTGTAAAATGATTGATTAAGTTATAGCTAAGCAGGACTCAAGTTTTACTATACAAACTGTGATCCAAGAAGGAGATCAGCAGAAAGAGCAGAAGAATGATAAGAAGGACTGGTGAGCACAGCTTTGTATGTTTAGCATGCATATTCTGCTTGGTAATGATCAATAGAGGATAAGAATATTACTGTGTAAGGTCCTTTCATTAATATAAAGTCATGTGAACCCACAAAACGTACCTCCTGAGCTTTAGGAGCTGGATATAGGTAGGTGCTCCTAGAGCAAGGGTGAGGAGCCTATGGCCTCCAGGCCAGATCCTGCCCCTGGCTTGCTTTGATCTGGGCCCATGGCAAGGCTCAGGGCTTCCATCTGCAGCAGGCTGAACCAGGACTCACACACCAGCCCTGCAAGTCTCCAAACCCTGGTACCTCCTCCTCGGAGCTACAGCATAAATGCTGGCTCACACCTCTATGGGGCGGAGGGTGAAGCCCTAAGCTTCAGCACCTCCCTTCTCCGCACAAAGGGCTGGAGAGACAACTGGAGCCTGGGTGCACTTGTGAGTGTCTCTCTGTGTGGGTTGTTGGGGATTTTTTCCCCACTTTTCAGTTGGGGGCTAGATCAGTAAAGTTTTTTTTTTTTTGCTTCTGATGTGTGAGAGAGAGAGAGAGAGAGACAGAGACAGAGAGAGATCACTGACTGATTTTTCTGTGGGTCACTAGTCCCTGACCCCTTCCCTAGAGAGAATGTGTGTCAGAGAATTTTATGCAGGTAACAAAGTTACAGCACAAGAAATGCAGGCCTAATGTACTAGAAACATGATTCTATTATGTTTTATTCTTCTGTCACCATATATCCAGAGCACAGAACCATTACAGACTGCTTCTTTTTAAAGAAAACATCAAGTGCCTGTTTTCGGTAACAATCATACGGGACAAAAACAGTTCTATTTCAGTGGCTTCAGTCACTCGAGGCTAAATCCACAGAGGGACTTCGTGGGGGTTCTGAAAATCTAAATATTGGACTTACATGCCTGAGAGGCCATCTAACCCTGTAGGTGCCTGTATTTCTCCTGGTGGTGGACATGCACACACATATCTAAACCCTGACACCAGTTATCTAACTCATGATGGCATCTCAGGATTTACCAAATCTCACCTCAGAAAGGGTCTTAGGGCTTGATCCAGTAGGCATGCCCTACGCAAAACAGAGGCAATAGTAGTGTCCCTCTTATACTGTATACCAGGTTAGATCACTCACTCAGGATATGGGAGATCCATGTCTAAATCCCTACTCTGCCAGAGGAGCAGGAACTTCACGCCCAGCCCCCTCCTGACCGGGGGTGTGCCCTAACCACTTGGCTATGTGGTGGTCTGGAGTGGGGATCTCAGTTTGAGATTGAAGCTGTTCCACTTTGTGTAAAACAGGGATGTTAGCATGTAGTCACTTACAAGATTAACAGATAAGCCTGAGTTTATCGTTTAATCCTAACAGCTACACCCCCCTATGCTGCCTCTGTATCAGCTCCACGGAGCCACCTCCCCGCTCCTTACTGCCTCCCGTACAGCTGCCACATGCAGAGAGCCTCTGATAGAGGCAACAGCATGGGGTGGGGTGAGGGGAGAGGAGTGCAGGCAGAAGCCAGTACATGCAGGAAGTGGCTTTCAAGCTGACTCCCCATGCTTAACTCCTCTTGCAGAGTTGGCTGCCCCTCCCATGTATACATGTAACCACTAAATTTTTCAGCAGTTACATGTTTACACAAATACACAGTAGTTAACATCCCTAGTATAAAATAAATATTTATTAGGCCACAGAAAGACACTAACTCGATAGTCCAGTGATTAGGGCACTCACCTGGGAGATAGGAGATCCAGGTTCAATCTGTGCTCTACCTAAACTGAAGCACAGACTTGAACCCTGGTGTCCTACATCCCAGTGAGAGAGGGGAAAGAAGGCATGACCTCCTCCTCTGTTTATTGTGAGAAAGTTGCCTAAACCAGGTCACTCCTATGCCTTGGAGAGAATTCATGGCTATGAATGCTGAAAGAAGGAAAGCAATGCCCCCTGCCAGATTTAGGTGCCTAACTCCCTTGGGTAAGCTTGTCACCCAAAATCAAAACATAGTATTAACAGTATTGGTAGAACAACTATGTGAAACAAATCCCTAATTCTGGTAGTACCTGACAAGATTCCATGGGCTACTTTCTCACTCCACTCAGGTAACTCTTTCTCTCTCTCTTCTCCTTCAGGCTGTGGTTGGATGCGTACAGTCTGAGCCAGGTTAATCACATCACTTGAAGCTTCTAAAGGCTAAGGGATGAAATATATCATGAAAATACCGTATTTAGCAAGCTACCAAGTTGTCCTATTTATGGACTTGGGTGTTCCTCATTAACAGCAGCTGAGATTAGGGATGTGAAGGCTAGTCGCTCCCCGCTCCCTCCTGCTGCCTCTATAAGAGGTTTTGTAAGACATGACATTACATATAGTTAGTTATGTCCTCATTGGTACTGTATAAAAAAAAAGTAGTATTTAACTAAATTGTTAACATTACAGACCCTAGTTTGTTGGCCTCTGAAAGCTTTCCCCTCTCTCAGTACATGCCACTTTAAAAGATTCCAGAAATTAACATCTAAATTAGACAAGGCAGTACCAATAGAAGGGTATAGCTTCTCTGGAAGGATAGTCAGGGAAAAAAGGGAGGTGGTGTTGCTTTATGTATTAAAAATGAATACACTTGGACTGAGGTGGAGATGGACATAGTCTTGTTGAGAGTCTCTGGGTTAGGTTAAAAGGGGTGAAAAATAAGGGTGATGTCTAAGGGTCAATATCTTCATCAACGATCTAGATGATGGCATAGAAAGTAAAATTATTACGTTTGCAGATGATACCAAGCTGGGAGGGGTTGCAAGTGCTTTGGAGGATAGGGTCAAAATTCAAAATGATATGGACAAACTACAGAAATGGTCTGAAGTAAACAGGATGAAGTTTAATAAGGACAAATGCAAAGTACTCCACTTAAGAAGGAACAATCAGTTTCACACATACAAAATAGGAAGTGATTGTCTAGGAAGGAGTACCGGAGAAAGGGATTTAGGGGTCATAGTGGACCACAAGCTAAATAGGAGTCGACACTGTTGCAAAAAAACAAACATGATTCTTGGATGCATTAACAGGAGTGTTGTGAGCAAAACACGAGAAGTCATTTTCCACTCTATTCTACACTGATTAGGCCTCAATTAAGAGTACTGTGTCCAGTTCTAAGCACCACATTTCAAGAAAGAGATGGAAGAATCGGAAAAGGTCTAGAGAAGAGCAACAAAAATTATTAAAGGTCTAGAAAACATGACCTATGAGGGAAGGCTGAAAGAATTGGGCTTGTTTACTTAAGAGAAGACTGAGAGGGGACATGATAGTGGTTTTCAAGTATCTAAATGCATATTACAAGGAAGAGAGAAAAAACTGTTCTCCTTGGCCTCTAAGGAGAAGACAAGAAGCAATAGGCTTAAATTGCAGCAAGGGAGGTTTGGGTTGGACATTAGGAAAAAACTGTGTCAGAGTGGTTAAGCATGGGAATAAATTGCCATGGGGGGTTGTGGAATCTCCATCTCTGGAGATATTTAAGAGCAGGTTAGACAGACATCTTTCAGGGATGGTCTAGACAGTGCTTCGTCCTGCCGTGAGGGTAGGGGACTGGACTAGATGACCTCTTGAGGTCCCTTCCAGTTCTAGTAGTCTATGAATATTTATTCTGGATTTGATAAAATACTTAAAATGGTCTTAAAAGTTGGTTGCCAACGAAGAGCAAAGTTAAAGATAAATGTGCTCTTCTAAAAAAAGCTTCACTCAAATCCTATTTCAGCATATTGCTCAGAATTCTTGAAATTGAAAAGCTGTCTCTCCTCAATGAAAGAAATAATTTAGAACTCTGTGATCACTCACAAGTATGATCAGCCAGTCATTACAGAAAACCAATAAATATTTGCAACTCTTCTTAGATTTTATTTTAACAAGTGGACTTTCTCAGCAACAAATATTAGGTGACTTGGTTAGCAGAAAGAAGAAGGGAAAACGTATTTTGCAAGATCAGGGAATGGGATACTATGGGCAGATGAAAAATACATCATCATCATGCACTGGGAACTGATCATGGACACTGATGATAAATTTACCCCTGACAAATATACAACAACATATAATGAATAGCATATATTTTTAAATTAAACCAAGACCACCAGATTATAAAGTATTAAAAAAAAGGTTTTACTTTCCTAGTAAATACTGTTTGCAATTATAATTAAATTACTAAATTTGAGCGTATGTATTATTACAAGAGGAAATATCCCTTCTTGAATCCCCCACATATCAAGTCTGTCTCTTGCTGTGTATCCCTTTTGACCCTCTGTTCCGTGATTTACATCAGGCTTGATGTCCCTTTTGTTTCCTTCCCACCCCTTTCCCTTGCATTTCCCTATGTTGCTGTCTATGGAAAGAATGTCCTCACAATTTGCCAAGCCACTATACCTACTACATTTGTCACAAACAGTGATTTCTAATTAAGATGAAAAAAATCTTACCTTTTAAGTCATCCTCCCATGTTTTACATGTCATTGTTAGAATACAAGCTTTTCAAAACAGGGATTGGCTATTTGTATATATTGAACACAACTTAGTATATTGTGAGCTCTAAATAATTTACACCATTGTCCACAACAAAACCAACAATCTGATAACATTTTGAATTTGCAGATAACAGGCATCTTGTTCTCCCAGTATTAAAACCTCTATAGAAATACTTGTTGGAAGGCTAACATTTTGAGAAAATTACTGTAAATGGGATTTTACGCCCCACATTATAATTGAGGGAATCTATTTTCTCTTTCTTAATTGTGATTTTTCATAAGTTAATCATATTTCTTTAAAATGCCTTAACATTTCCCTACTCAGTCTCTTCTCCACTGGTCCTTGACCTCCATGCAGGCTGACTTACTCTTAGCACTATACAAGAAATAATCCACAGCAGAACTTTGGGATGTTCTCCATTTTAAATTCCTTCCACAGCTATTCGCTGTTGCCATCATCCTTCCAGCAAGTGCTGAGGTGCTACTCAACGTTACCATGTCATCACAAGCAGACTGATTACAGAATGGAGTTGTGATATTTTCTTAAACAGGAATTCCTTCCCAAGAGTAATCTCTCTGCAGTATTTCAGAGCCCTTTTAGATTAAGGGGCAAAACCACAGCCAAAACTCATCTTTGAATTTCTTTTGTGGCAGAGTACATCACCATGACCACAAACTACCATAGAAGCCACACTGGCAGTTTTAAACACTGTAAAATTATACTGGTTACTCAATAACAATTTGCATTTTTTAAATCACTGGTTTAAAAACTATGCCCTAGAATTTACCTGGACTCTGAGGTCAGACATCTGTTTTAACATATCCTCATAATGTTCTCTGTCAGTTGTTGCGAAATCTGTCGATAATCCTACTCCCTCATGAGATTTTGGCACCTGCATCATCATATCAGGGCACATTAGCAGATTAATGGAATATTTCAATGCTATTCAAGGACCACTATGAATATGTAGTCTGAACTTCTGCATAATACAAACCACAGAATTTCACCCATTAATTTCTGTATTAGAGGAAGTTATTTTCCCCTGCTCTGTAATGACTCAATCCTACAGAGCCTCACATACAGGATCTTAGGCCAACATAGTGCTGCATTAAGGTTAACAGGATTTTACATTGGCCAAAGGGAGCTACCTGCACATAAGATGCCATAGGACTGGGTTCTTCTTGAGCACTACTGAGGCTGCAGTCTTGATGGCAAAAGAAGAGCATATCTTTTAGAAAGGCAACTAGTCTTGATTTACAGGCTTTAAAATGATGACGTACTTACCACTTTCTTTGAAAAGCTGTTCCAAAGATTAATTACCCTCACTGTTAAGAATTTGCTAATTTGAATTTTTCTAATTTCAATTTCCACCCATTAGATCTTGTTATTCCTTTGTCTGCTAAATTAAAGAGCCTTTTAATATCAGGTATCTTTTCTCTGTATAGGTACTTAGACTGTGGTTAAGTTAAGTAGATTCAGCTCTTTAAAACTCTTCTGTTAAAGCATGCTTTCCCATTTTTGACATTCTACTCAAATCATCTAATTTTCAGAGGGGTAGCTTTTGTGAGCAAAACCCACTTCATCAGATGAGCTCATCTGATGAACTAGGACTACTCGTATCTAATTTTGGATTTTTTTTTAAATGTAAGCCAAATTCGACACAGTAGTCAAGCAACAGTCTCACCAGTACTATATGCAGAGATAATGGTACCATCCTATTCAACAGTTGCCTGGAGAATCGTATTAGCCTTTTTGGGGAACTCATTCACTTGAGTATCCTCTTTCACATTACTGCTTTCCAGCACGTAGTCCCCCATCCTTAAATTTTGCCTACAATAGTTGTTTCTAGACATACGACCTTTGTATTTGGCTGTAGTAAAATGCATTTACTCTACCCAGCTCACAAAGTGGTTACAAAACTTTGTTACATAAGACCCCAAAGTTATACAGGTTGAAACTCTGATCCAGCTATTCCCGAACTAGGGAATTTGCCAGACCAGGGAGGTCAGTGCTGGCCCTTCCACTGCGGGGCTCTGCTCCAGCAGCAGCTGAGGGACTGGCACTGGACAGATGGGGGGCACACAGGAAGAAGCGAGGAAGTTTCAGAGCTTCTGCCCCCAAGTACTCCCTTCTCTGTTCCTTCCATCAATCCCCAATCTTGAACATCACAAATCAGCTATTTGCAGTGCTCCAGAAGTGCTAGCAGAGCAGGGGAGGAGTTGCTGGGTGCTGGCCCCAAAGCTGTTCCCTTTACTGTTCCAGCCCTGGAGCATCCATGGATGCCAGACCATGGATGTTGCTAGACAAGGGAAATCCACATTATAGAGGTTCAACCTGCACCTGTTATGCAGTGATAATCTGTTGTATCTTTTATCCTTGGTTTAAAGCCACTGCCCTAGAATTTACCTGGATTCTGAGGTCAGACATCTGTTTTAACAAATCTTCAAAAAGCTCTCTATCTGCCGCTGGGAGTTCTGAAGATAGGACTACTCCCACATGGGATCCTGGCACTTGCGACATCACATCAGGGAACATGTAGACTCCAGTATTACAGCACAGAACAGGAGATTGATTGCACATAAGAGGATACAGCCAGTCACAAACCTGAGAATGACAAGTACCTTTAATTGTATAAATAAGCCAAAAGTAATGTCTGTTGAAGGATCTGCACAGATTAGCATCAGACTCCATGTAGTTTTATTAAGAAATCCTCAAAGTGATCCTAAAAAGTTTATTGGGATACATCATTCTCGATAGGTTGCCAACAAAGTTAATTAAGTAACAAATACAGTTCGTTTTCACAGGGCTCTTGTACAGCACAGCAACCTTTTATTGAGACCCAGGAATCCCAGCTTCAGAAGAAAGAGCCTACCATAATGCCAAGCAGGTGCTGAATTTACAGTCCCTCTGCCATTCTGCTCCACTCAGAGCAGGCTTACACGACACAGTGTAAAGAATGGGCCTGGCTGCCAAAGGGCTATCTAGAGCTCTTCATTCCCACTAAGGTGTGCGCCTGCATGGCTGCGCACAAAAAATTCTTCCCCCGCCCACCTCCTCCAGAGAGCTGCACAGACACACTTGGGTGGCAGGCAGCTGCTCCAGTGGGTGGGGTCAGCTGAGATGGCGTGGTAAGGAGCTGCTGGGGCGGGGGGCTGGGACCTACTTCAGTCGCATGGCAGGGGGGAAGGGGCAGGCCTGCTCTGGTGGCTGGGGCTACCACATTGTGGGGTGGCCAGCGCCTGTTTTGGTGGCTGGGGCCAGGAACAGGACCTGCCACATGGCCGCGGGGGGAGGGGAGGTCTGCTCTGGTGGCCAAGAACATGTGTGTGTGTTCATAAATTGGGTGCCAGAGTGGCACACATCCAAACCAGCGCACATGACCTCAACATTGGTGCACAAGCCAAAACTCACTCCACTCATGGTTGGAAAATCTGAGGGGGAACACTGGCTGCTAGCACTCATGGAGCTGAAACAATGGTGGGAATATTCCCCCCCCTGCAAACAAGGCTAAAAAGATCCAAACGAATCTCTCAAAAAAAGAGAGTAAGATTAGAAACAAGGCTGGAAAAACAGTACTAAAAACACATACAAAAAAAAATAATGCTGCACTGGCAAGGTAGTGGACTAGATAACCTAAAATATCTGTTCTGGGAATGTAAAATCGCATTTAATTGGTTAACCAATTAAGGGGGAAGAGGGTGAGTTCCACTGAGCTGGAATGGCCCCCAGCCGCTGGCAGGGACTGCACTGATTAAGGGTGAGGCTTACCAGTTAAATGGTTAAACATTCAGATACCTAATCTGTTCTATCCCTCGTTCACATAACTAGGTTGGAATTCAGAACTGTGCAGTTATCCACCTATATCGTACTAACACGTTCAGCTGGAAAGTTAAGTATTTAAGCCATTTTAAAACTGACCTTTGATATACTAATTCAGTTAATGGCAGTATATAATTCAAAAGGTCAAATTTATCTAAGGAAAGGAAAAAACAATTCTGTAAAGTCAAAAAGTGTTAAAAGCCAACCCATTCCCATAAAAAAAAAATCCGCTGAAATATCTAGAGTCTTGGAACTCTCAGACGGACACAAGAGCTATTTCTTTATAGACACAAGAGTGTGTTTTAGTGGCATCTATACATACAATAAATTTACATGCCTCCATTAGCTAGTGGTTGTTTCATAGTAACACAATGGTTCATTACAAAACTTTAGCACATATTCAAAAATTAAATACTAGATACAATGTATTCTAAAATTAAACTTTAGAATTGTTACCTGAAGAAACGCAGGGGGACGATTCTGGGCCATTGCACTATCAATGTCCAAGAACTTCACAATGCGCAGGTATCCGGGGTACGAAGGAGCACTAACCTGCCCATCAGGAGTCACAAAGAATATCTGTACTCCTTGGGGAATCAGGATCAATTCATCTGCATCTACTCCTAGATGTTCAATGGGAGGAGGCTGACTGCATTTTATATAGTAGTCCTCTCCAACTGATGAAAATTCCCCTGTGTCTGTACCATAAGATACAGTATAGTGTCCATCAGTAGCTTGAGGAGTATACACAGGAGGAGCTTCATGTGGTAGGGAGTGAGCTATTGGAGATGAAGGACTCATAGCTGGAAGTTGCCCTGTACTTGTAGTTGCTACATTTTCATTCACTGCAGGAGGCCCAGATGGTGGAATCAGAGAATCTGGCGCAGGGGGCCTTTCTGGCTTTTCATTAGTGGGTATCACTGGGTATAACTTGGGCACCTGTTGAGGCATATTCATTGTGATGGTTTGCATAGCAGGTGTATTTTGTTCTAGAATATTCAGTCGAGTTCTAACATTTTGTAAAGTTTCTTGCATCTTCTGCTGCATTTGTCTGGCAGAGTCCCACTGGGATCCTGTACATTCAGGACCTTGTGATGGAATGCTAACTCCTCTAAGCAAGTGGTCAAGTCCTTGCTTGTAGTAGTTCCTTGCTTCTTCCTTTTGACCCAATTCATCTGTATTTAGCCCTTTATTGACTAGCATAAAGGCTTTCTGGAACTCTTCTTTAATAGCTTTAATGTTTGCATCTTCTAGAATAGCAGGATCCTGTTCCTGTTCCATTACTGCAAATTGGAAGATAGTGTTAGCATACTTTCCTGATCCTTATAGGCCTGCAATAAGAAATGTGTGCAGTCAATTAAGACACTTCTTGTAAGAAGAAACTTGTTTGGGTTCAAGTCAGTACAAAGTCATCATAGTTCCAAAGTATCCATATGTGCTGTGCAAAGTCTGACCTTTTTTATTACATATTTCTGGTTAACCTTTGGATTAGAAAATAAGATTCCAGCTCAGCTCACTGAGGACTCTAACCCTGGATTAATCAGATTTTACCTTAAAGACATCAACACCTCTGACAGAGAGAAGCTGTTGAAAGGGCTTATGTTCCAAAATATTTTATGACAAAAGTGTATTTGCACAGACCCTCCATTGCAAAAATTTTGATAGTTCCCCATCTTCATTTACATCAACTCAGCACTTAAGTGCATAAAGTTACAAAAACAACAAAGTGAAACTCAAACAGAATGCAACACTATATATTGCAGCTACTGTTCAAAATATTTTGAATGGAATTATAGTTTCATTCATCTTACTCATAGATTGGGTAGACAAATACTGTTTTATTGTATAAAAAGTTTTTACATGTTCAATTCCAATAACATTCTGGACAAAATTTGTTCATTTTGTACTCCATATTAAAATGGGAGTTTTTATACTATAAAAACTGAGGATCTGGTTACGTTGATCAACAGTTTAAATTAGTCAACGTGCTACCTTGCAAGGTTCTGTGCACCCTTGTAGCCCAGGGAATGCAAAGATCTGGAGGGTCTTGCTGGATTTCAGTTCCTGCAGTTGCAGTCTAGGTCAAATATTAAGCCCCAGGAGACACTGCAGACTCCTGATACAACATTTTTTGCATCTTAAAAGTCTTAGCCAGCAGCAACAAGCCACACAAGAATTTTACATTAAAAATTTGGATTTTTATTTAAAAATCCATCTTAAGTGTTATTTTAAAAGCCAAATCATTACAACTGAATTGAAAGCGCAGACAGCGGGGTCCTGGCTTTTCCCCAGCGCAGGGATCCCTACGTGTGGGGCTGGATGGAAACAGTTTGCCTGGACCCTCCTGCTCAGGGCGAGGGGGCAGCCAGGCCCCCCACCTCGGCCCCCCGTAGCAGCGAGACACCCGCCGCCCGCTAATGCACCGTCGCGCGGGGGGGGGGGGGGGAGGAGCTGAGACTCTTCGCTTCACACGGGGGGGGGGGGGCGCTCCGACCCCCAGCCAGGCCCCGGGAGGGCGGGACCCCTTGTCCCCAGCCAGGCACGAAGGTCCCTTCGCCCCCCTTCTCCTGCCCGGACGCGCCACTCACGGAACCGGGGTCGCCGGCGACCTGCACCTCCCAGCAACTGCCCTGCGAATCACGTGACCGCCCGTCAGCTGCTCCCGTCGGTCACGAGGAGGCTTTTGGGCTCTGAGCGGTTCCGGCCGCCAGGGGGAGGCCTCTGCACGCGCTGCGCCTCCCCCCCGCCCCAGCCC
Source organism: Pelochelys cantorii (assembly GCA_032595735.1). Lineage (NCBI taxonomy): Eukaryota > Metazoa > Chordata > Testudines > Trionychidae > Pelochelys > Pelochelys cantorii. The sequence goes on from CM064326.1 coordinate 54,195,742, forward strand.
GGAACGAGTGTGGTCGCCATTGGGGGATGAGGGAGGCGTGATACAGCACGTGACCTGGCGTCTCGTCATGCATCTGTCATCGGGCATGACATCACAATGCCGCGTGACGTCACTGCAGCACACACACCCCGTAGGTGCCCGCCTCACGTGTCATCTCAGGGCCATAAGGACGTGAGGGGACAACCGGTTGGCGTCACAACAGCAGAGGACAGGGTTGTGTTGTGCCACAGCCACGTGGTACAGAAACGTTACTGCAGGTTCTGCTGAAAGGCTGGGAGGGATTGTTGGGTGCACAGGGTGGCTCTGCAGAGGAGGATACACAAGCATACTCTTGGTTATGGTTGAGGCGGTTATTTCACGCTCCCGTTTGTGTTTTATTATTGTCAAACTTCCCATGACGTTTTCTGTACATAATAGGGTGACCAGATGTCCCATTTATATAGGGACAGTCACCATATTCCAAGCTTTGTAATTTACACCACCATACATGCTATTCATGTAGTTTATAGAAAGTTGGTAATATGCTTTAAGCAGTTTGTGAGTCCATTAATGTCCCTCACTGTCTTCTGTGTTTCATAAGTCATCAGGAACCCTACCAAAGCAGTAGTGTGTATATGTAGTTTGGCCTTGCATGTTATACAGATAATGAACAAACACAACCATTTGTTGTTTTTTTGAGCAAACACAGTTATTTAGACTCCCTGTGCCCATGTGGTTCTTTCATATTGCAGCTGTTGTGAAAAAAAGCCAAAGACCCAACATTTCCCCAGATCCATTAACAATATGCCAGCTAACTTTATTGTGACTTTATCAAATGTTATTGTGATTATCACCTAATTAAGCATCTGATTAGTAATTTTATGTAAGTACTAACAGTGTATTTCATCAACAGTGCCCCAACCAGTGACAAAAAAACCCAACCTGTAAATGGTTGCTGTGTGGAGAAGACCTAACTGTATGAAAAGACTAAACAGCTATTAAAAATAATAAACTTCTGAAGTGGAGGGATAGAAAATCTTTTTCTAGGATAATTTCCTCCTTCTATCAGAGAGCAGCAGTCAAATCTTGTAATCATTCACAGATCTGTCCTGAAGCAAAGTGAGGAAATTGCAAGAACATCCCCCTAACAATTTTTTCCAGTCTTATTCTGATTGAACTTAGAATGAACTGGCAGTTTGCTAAATGTGCAAAAAATATTAAGTTTATTTACTCTGAAGTGATAGACTCCGACTACAAATGAGAGTAACATCAGTATACTTTTTAAAAAGTTGGACAGAGCATGACTTTTGGAAACTGACAGCTGGCTGCTAAATGGACATCTCTTTCATCATATTGCACTCCTGCAACTTGCATTTAACTGTATATTTTCTAACCCTGAGAAGATGAGGTTGTTCCTTTTCTAGGATCTACCTATGAATACTGGTTGTGAATTGCTTATGGCTGGATGTCAGACCTGATTCTCCACTGCTTTGCACTTTGAGTAATCATTCACTTGTGAACAAAGTGAATGTTGAATACTGGTTTTCTGGGATGGGTGAGTTCACATTCACTTCAGACAAGTGTAAATGACTATACAAGGGCACGACAGGAGAGAACTGGGCCCATTTTCTCTCACCTCAATTTCTCTCACTTTCAACATTCCTGTTGTCGGTAATTCAGAGCAGTGAAGGTGAGATACCTCGAGACCAGCCCAAAACTGAGTGACATGTGCGAGACACATTGTAAGTGTGGACAAAGTAATTGCAGTGCTTAATTTGTAATGAAAGAGGTGCCAGGGCTTAAGCAAGTAGGTGCTGGGGCTCAAGCAGTTGTTTTACTTTTTTACTTTCATAACTAGAGGCCTGCAAATCTGTGGATATCAGCTTTATATGCACATATGTGGATGTGGATCTCCAGAGATAATTTCTGCAGATGCGGATACAAATTTTGTATCGCACAATGCTCTATTGATAACTGATGCAGTGACTCTGAAGTGCTGGGGCTGTGAACTACCAAGCCTAGGGGTGCTCAGCCCTGGCAAATCCTGGCACAAATGAAGCATTGAGTAACTGGAGCTATTCAGTATGTTATAGGAGTCTCGCTGTCATGGAGAACAATGCCTTAGAAATAATAGACGCAGACAGCTGATCAACTAGATCAGACTGGCTGGAAGTTCAACTTGATAACTCAGTTGCATGTAACCAGGGGCAGATGACCATTTTGCGGGGCCCAGGGCAGCATAATTTTGCGGGGCCCCCCTTTGCCACGGCGCATGCGCGGGGCTTTTTGAAGCACGGGGCCCGGGGCGGCCGCCCCGCTCTCCCTGCCCTATATCCGCCCCCACGTAACAGAAGTCATCAGCCCCAACAACAACAGTGTCCAGAACTAGAGCTGGAGAACTGCTTCCGTATATAAAGAAATACAATCAGGAATATCAAAATGGTACACTGGGACATTTTTAAGTCCAATGTTCTGATTGTTCCAGCTAGATTCACAACAGGATTTAGATGCCATTCACAAAACCAAGGAGGTTGTGCCTTCCCCCACACAATCCAATAGTCCAGTAGGTAGGTGCTTATCTGGGATGTGGGAAAGTCAAGGGGGAATCTCCAGTCTAATGCCGAGACTTGCAAGTAGATTTCCCCTCTTCCCTAGAGTGCCAGCTATTGGCTATCTTGGAATCGGTCTCTCTCCATTTTGAAGCTGTTCTAGTTTGTATAAATAATTAATTGAAGCAAGAACTGGAAACTGGGCATGCCCTAATTACCAAGGTAGATAGTAATTCTAACTCTCCCTTTGGCCCACTGACTCCTCACTTTTGGGCCTGGCATCTAAGTCCCCTTGTGAATCTAGCCCCTTGTTTCCAGATTTACTCCGTTTATATAAAAAAAAGGGTAAAAACATGTGAAATTGAAATGAAATATTTTGTTCTGGGTCAAAGGAAATGTGTCCATGAACCGGACATGGATTTTTTTCAGAATTTTCGATTCCCCAAAAATTCAGAAGATTTTTAAAAATATTTTTGGCACTGCTAATCAGGGTTCCCTCTAAGCTGCGTGTCTGCGCGGCCGCGCACATGGAATTTTAGGCCCGCCCACCTCACCTGCAGAGCCGCACAGCAGCACTTATTACCACTCACTTTCCTGCTGGACCAGAAGGTGAATGGTCGTGGTGGTGGCCTGGTGGGTTCTGTCAGGGCCACATGGCGGCACGTGGCTGCCCTGCCCCCCTTTGCTCTGGCTGGAGCTGGGGTGCGGTGAGGCTGTCTCTGCTGGTGAAGCCTCACCAGCCCCGGTTCCAGCTACGGTAGGCAGGATGCCACAGCCCGGCTGGTGGGGCTGCGTCGCAGGCAGCGGCAGTTCTGGCAGCCCTGGCTCCAGCTAGAGCCATCATATGGCAGGTGGCGGCAGCAGCTCCGGCAGCTGGGGCTGGAGCTGCCACATGGCCCGAAACCTATCCCCCTGGCTCTTGGCTGCAGCACTGGCTGGGTAGGCAGCATCCAGCCAGCAGCACTGGCCCCCTTACCCCAGGAGCTGCTGGCCAGTCGGCTGGGACCACTGGGCAACGCAGCTTCAGTTCCCCTCTCACCCATCGGTTGAGGGAGTGGAGCAGCCCAGCCCCAGTCCTTCCTCCCATAAAGAGCTGTGGGTTGGCCAGGGGTCGGGCAGCCCAGCTATGCTTCCCCCCCCAGTGAGCAGCTTCCTGGGGGCTGGGCAGCGCAGTCCTGGGCCCACTCTCTGCAAGGAACCTCTAGAGGAATGGGCAGCTCCAGCTGCCACCTCCTTGACTTCTCAACCCCCATCTTCAGCTCCCCCCTGCCCTGAATCCTGCATCCCCGGCCCGAGCCCTGGTGCACAAGACAAAACTCACTCCACTGATGGATGGGAAATCTTGGAATACTGCTGCTAATGAACAACAACATCACCAGAAACCCAAACTAGTTATTTGCACAGCTCTGTTCCAAACAGCATTCTGTGAGGGAAAAAAATTCTGGGCTCTTCAAAAGCCAGCTGCAAGAGAAATATTCTCTTGGCTGCCTTTATAAATAGATAGATGCCTGTAGTGATATGCCACAGCAAGGCTGAGCATCACTGAACTGAGCTTAGTTACATATCTTTATTACAGCAGCAATGTGCTTCTTACTTCATTCACGAGTTACAGAAATTAAAATGCTAATGGAGTATTATACTGTGCATCTGTGCAGCAACTGGAAGTGAGGCTACTTTATTAAAAACTAGCTAATCATTTTCTATAGTCAGAAAAACTGGGTTGTAGCAGAAAAAGCCAAAGCAATCTCAAGATTTTGCTCCCCAATTCTGGGGAGGCCCATTGTATATATCTTCCACTGCTTACTGGCTAAATAATGATTGACTCATAAAAATGATAGTAAGTTTCTGAATGGTGAAAAACAGAATCATAGAATCCTTGGGCTGGAAGAGACCTCAGGAGGTCATCGAGTCCAGTGCCCTGCCCAGCCCCAATTAAATCATCCCAGCCAGGGCTTTGTCAAGCTGGGACTTAAAAACCTCTAGGAATGGAGATTCTACCACCTCCCTAAGTAACCCATTCCAGTGCTTCACCACCCTCCTAGTGAAATAGTTTTTCCTAATATTCAACCTAGACCTCCCCCACTGTAACTTGAGACCATTGCTCCTTGTTCTGCCGTCTGTCACTACTGTGAACAGCCTTTCTCCATCCTCTTTGGAACCTCCCTTCAGGAAGTTGAAGGCTGCTATCAAATCCCCCCTCGCTCTTCTCTTCTGCAGACTAAACAGACCCAACTCCCTCAGCCTCTCCTCATAGGTCATATGCTCCAGTCCCCTAATCATTTTGGTCGCCCTCCGCTGGACTCTCTCCAATGCATCCACATCCTTTCTATAGTAAGGGGCCCTACTGTTGGCTCATATCCAGCTTCTCAGAAGAGGGAAGCCACAGTCTAAGCATGCCTACCATTGGACCATATTCTGTATTTGATTGTGCAAGTATAAATTCAGATTAACTCCATCAAATTTAATATCATTCCAGACAGACACACCTGAAATGATCTCAGAATCTGGCCTTTTGTTAGTATGGTATCATAACTGCTAACAACTAAAGCTCTTTACAAACTGTATTTAAGCCTGACAACATCCTTCCCACTGTATGGGGGAGGGGTAGAACAGGGTACAGTATGTCTACCCTTCAGTTAAATGCCAGCTCATGCCAACTGATTCAGGCTTGCTGGGCTGTTTAATTGCAGTGTGAATTCTCCAACTTAGGTTGCAGCCCAAGCTCTGGGTCACTTCCATCCCACAAGGCCCTAGAGCCTGGGCTCCAGCCCAAGTCCAAATGTCTACAACACAATTAACAGTCTCTTAGCCCGAGCCCTAGTCACCTAGCACAGGCCAGCTGCAGGTGTCTAACTACCATGTAGACATACCCACAGATATCCTGAGATTAAATGACTTGCAAGCCAGCGTATAGAACTGTGGAGTTTCGATTTCCCTTCTCCTGCATTAACCAATAGACTCTACTGAAATATGAAGAGCTGATTTGAGGGTCAATTACACTGAAGATGGTTCAACAAACAAGCTAAAGTGCTGACATTTATTTCTTTATGTTCTAACATATGTCAGACTAATGTGTCAGAAAAGACAGACCTTCCAGGGGAAAGTTATTTCCACTTTACATGCCTGGAGGCAAATCTGACAGTCCTTACTCATGTGAGCAATCCTTAATCATGCATGTAGTCCTATAAATTTCAGTGGGACTACCCAGATCAGTGAAAGGTGCATGACTGGAAAGCTGTGTCTCGCACCATAACTATAATTACAAACTGCTTATTTCACACTCATAATTATAGGGAGAAATGAGTCTGCATGCTGACAGCATTTCACCATAAACTGCCTTTGTTGAGAACATGAAATATCAGCACTTCGTCTTCTGGCTTATTCTAGCTGATTCATGCCCCCATCAGCCACTGGAAAATAAAACTGAACAATATGCATAGTTCCAGTGATGTAAGGTATTGTTAATTTCTTTCTTTTATTTCTCACTGATTTCAAAAGCTTCATCATTTGTGATAAGTTGAGCAGGCAGATTGTTTTCTGTTGTCTCTGTCAACAGCAGTTCTCTTACTAACATTGATTCAACTGTGTGTATGTGCATGCATGCACGTGCACACATGCTCACTCTGATGTTCACAATGTGCCAGCTACGCTGTTGCAGAAATGGTGTTGGCAGGGTTATAGTCTCCTGATGTACATTCCATAAATAAGAACTAAGCAGGAACACTCCTGGGGGTACTTTAGAGAAGAGAGAATGAGGGAATTTTTATTTTCCCTGTTGTTTGTAAGAAGCAGGCTGGAGCCCTGAGTGTGGGAGTTCCATTTAGGGCTTTTTGTTTGAATCGATATCTGATTTGTGGGTAGTAGATTTTCTAAAATCCTCATTGTGATGGTGCAGTCACAGAAGATCCCGGGGGGGGGGGAGGGGGGGGCGGGGCGCTTCCCAGGGGGCTGGCAAGGCCATTGACACTTGCCTTCCTGCTCTCTGGGGCTTCTCACCGCTCTGTCCTGCTGGGCCAGCTCCCTGGTCTCCCCCAGCCAAGACACAGAGCTGAGATCAATGACCCCTCCGAGAAGCAGTACAAACACTGAAACCCTTCAGGTCCAAGAAAAATGCAGTTTTGGGCCCAGCCTCCAGGGATGCCACTTCCCAAATGGTATCAGAACCCCAAATGAATTATATAGGTAAGCCCCCTTTAACAATGAAAGGGGGAATGTACATACTGATTGCCCCCTCCCTCCTGGTAAAAATTATTTGCACTGGGCTTGATAGAAAATAAAAGTGATTTTATTAAGTAGGATTTAAGTGGTTATAAGTGAGAACAGGCAGAGCAAAGCAGATTACAAACTTAAAATAACAGGAAACACTTAGCTAATTCTACACCAAAACCTCAGTACAAACTTACTACAAGCTCATTACAAACTCACCCCAAAACTGTTCCTTTCCCAGATAAGTCTTCAAACCCAGGGGAAATCTCTTCCCTGGGGTCTTTGGTTCATTCCCTTGGATGTGTCATGCCAGCCAGTCAAAGACCAATCCTGCTAGTTTCCTATAGATTTAAAAATTCCCTTTGGGTGGGAATTCTGTTTCTACATTCCACCCCTCCAGTTGGGGTGGACATGTCACTTCCTCAGCCCAACCACTGCTAAGACTTAAGGACAAAAGGCTATTTGCATATGATTGCCCAGACATTAGAAACACCCTTGATGGCTTTCCATTTACACATTTAAAATCATAAAGCATTCCATATTCCATATGTCTAACTTTACACACAAGAATGATACATACACCAAAATAAGATATATAGATCCAGTGGATTTTGTCATGAAGATTGATAGGTTACATGAGATCATTTGTCCAAAGCACCTTTGAGTTATGCATATTTGTGTCCACAAGTCTATTTCATAAAGCATGAGGGAAGGGGTCTGTCACACTCAATAGTTAGAGAATAAGTCAATCATAAGCTGTGCAAGATAGGATGAAACTTTCCCCATGAGCATGGGTGATGCTTTTCAGGATACCTAAGACTGTGAATTACTTTGTGGGGATTCTTGCCTATTATAGTAGCTGAGTGTTAGCTCCCTTATACCACCAGCCTCTCAGCCACTCAATTACTCTTCTCCAGCTTATGCCAGCCCTGTCTTTGCCTGGCAGATTAACCTGTGTCCTTTTGAAGCATTTCCCTGACACTGGTTAATCACAGAAATCCCAGATCCTCTTCCCAAATGAACAGTATACTCCAGTTCAGCAGTTTTACCTCAAACACCACTCTGATATTAACACAAAGTACTTCTAACAAGAAGGCTTGTTTAAGAGAGAATAGCAATTCTGCTCAAAACAACAGAAAGTGATAGAAACAAATGGTTCTAATACACAACAAAATTATAAAATGCTGAGGGCTTATAGTTACCAATAGTTACTTTCCCTATCTAATAAAGTAGCTTTCTTCCCAAAGTTCAGTCCATTGCAGAGCTGATTTCATAGGAAGTAGGATCCAATTGTGCATGAAAAATACCCGCTGTACAAGATGCCTCCTCAGCAAATGGATCCAGAGTGTCTCACCCTATTCTGTGTTCTACTGAAAGAGTCTTTTGTTTCTATTCATAGGCAGGGTGATCCCGTGTCTGTTGTTATGGTCCTTTTATTAACCTCCACGTGGTTTGATTGTTTGCATCTATCTTTTATAGTTTTCCATTGCTCATTCTGTGTCGGCAATGGTAGACCACTGAGCCTTGCATTATCTTCCTGGCTAAGCAGAGAGGGTGGTGACTCCCTCCGGCATAGACAGGCTATCATGGAGTAATATCACTCCCTGGTGTCTCCTTTTAACCTTAAAGACCAAATGGTCATTATTGGGATTCTCTCAGAGATCTCTTTCTACTAAAGCTTCCCAAGAGCTGAATGTGATTCCTGTCTCCATATCTTTATTTGGCATACAGCAATGATATGCTGAGTTGATCAGACTCAAACACGGAAAGGATGGATGCAGGGTACGTCAAAGCTCCAGAGTTTTACAGAAACTCTCTTTCTACACATTTACACATCTCATTGCGTTCACTGTATATCGTATCTTACATTTTACAATTGGCTTGGTTCTTAACAGGAGCCAGTCCCTGTCCAGGTTGGTACTCTCTAGTCAGGCACACTTGTGACCTGACTGGTTTCAGATGAGGGATTTTGCCGGGGTAGGGGAGGTCATTTCTGTTGCTGTCGGCCCGCTCATTTCCTACCACCCCGCTGGGCTTCCTGGCCTCCCCCCTCCTCTCTGCAGTCCAGCTGAGCCGCCACCCCATCCCCGCAGCCCAACTGAGCCCCAGGCCAGCTCCCCCACACACAGTTCAGCTGAGTCACACACTGGGGTTCCTGGCTCTCGCTCCCCTCCCCCCCCAGCTTATTTGGGCTGTGCATCGTCCTCCATCTCCCGCATCAACCCAGGCTCTAGCTCCTCCACCCCCTGCAGCATGCTGGGATTCTCTGATCCTGGAACATCCGTGGTCTGAAAACCATGGATGTTGCTGGACCAGAGAGTTCCGGATTATAGAGGTGCAACCTGTACTGCATTCTTTTTCCACATGCTGTCCATGTTATGATTTCTTTATCTCATCTCTATATTTTTAACTCATTTAGTTCCTTATTATCTAGTTCATAACCAGTAGTTCCCTGGGTGTTCTCCCTCTTATCTTAGCTGGCTCATACATTCTGTCTTTTTAGCCTACTGACTTATTTACTTTTCTGATTTAGCACATACGTTCTCTTTTTAGCCTGCTGATTAATTTACCTCTCTTATCCTGTCTTACAAAGAATGAGGTCTCCCCACAGGTGTTAATTACTCATGTCAAGCCAGATCTCAGCTCCAGGCATCAAATACAACAGAGCCGCAATATTCCTTAAATGTTACCCATACACACTAGGGATGTTAGATACCATGTAAATGAATAATTGTGTAACCACACAAAATATTATCAGTTGCACGATTATTTGATAGTCCCCAGTGGTGGGGCCGACAAGCAGTGCGCTCCCAAACCCACTTCTGGGGAGCCCCCTGCCACCCCGTGCTGCTGCCTCTGTATCAGAGACAGCAGCACAAAGTGGCAGGCAGGAGCTGGTCCCCAAGGGGAGTCAGTTTAAAAACTGGCTCTCCGTGCACACCAGCTCCCATCTGTCTCCCTGCACGGCTGCCTATGATACAGAGGCAGCAGCATGGGGCGGTAGCAGCCCCTGTCCCTGGGGGGCCCCGAGCTCACCGTGGAAGATGCTGCATCAGCATCCCATGGAGCAGCCTCTGACCAGGGCAAAATGGGGCCTTCAATGGACAGAGGCTGCTTCGCACCTCCTCTGCCCACCCCCAAGCTGCTGCCTCTAATAGAGGCAGCATCATGGGGAGGGAGGGCAGGCAGCTCTCAGGAGCCAGCTTTTAAGCTGGCTCCCTCCCCCCAAGTACCAGCTCCTGCCCAGTTCCCTTCCTCTGTGGAAGGCAGCAAGAGGGGAGGCTGGTGGCTTTGCAGAGCTGGCACGCATGGAGAGCCAGTTTAAAAAACAGCTCCCCACATGTATCGGCTCCCCACATGTATCAGAGGCAGCAGTGTTGGGTAAAGAGGGGAGGTGGCTCCATGGGATCCGGTACTCGTGGGGATCCGGCTTAAAAGCAGATTCCCCATAGGTACCTGCTCCCACCTTCCTTCCACCTTGCTGCTTCTGATGCAGAGACTTTAAGGTATGTGTGTGTGCGCGCATGTGTAGTCGACAGGATTAACTGATAAGACCAAGGTTATTGGTTAATCGAGTAGTCAACTAGACATTGACATCCCTAATATACACATCACACAATAATTAGGAATAATTAGGAATTTCATTATTCCTTAAATACTACCCATATCCACATCACATAATAATTAGGTATCTTGATAAGCCTCAAGCTTTCAATAGAGATCTTACATGTTACCCTTCATGGACAAATACCTTATGAGCAACGTATTTGCTGTCGTTTGTCAGGTTTGAGATGAGAGTTATTTGCAAAGAACAGGGGACCGAAAGAACACAGCTTCAAGATTTTTAAGAATCTGAGGGAAATCTTTGGGCCTAAGACTCCACATGAACAGATAAAAGTTTTATGTTTTGACTCAAAACCCCATCACCATGCTGAAGGAGTTTGCTCCCACCTTCCAGCTGACCTCCGAGCAGTGCATGGGTGAATTTCCCCCTTGCCTGGAACAATAAATGGCTGGGCAACTGCCCAAAGGGGACTATGACCCTGTTGGTTTTCTGACACTGTACTCCCTAATGACCCAATACCCATATCTTGAGAGTAGAGACTTGAAGGAGAAGGCTAGTCACATGGCTGGGTCACAAAAGATGGCTGGATAAGGGTGACAATGAGGACTGCCACTCTCATACTGAGCTTTGATTACCCATGCTTAGTATTTTGGGCCAGAACGAGGATGAATCCAAACCCTCTACCCCACAGGGGGGATGCACAACATTAAAATTTGGGCACTGAAGCAGCTTGGCAACAAGCAGAGGAACTGAAAGACTAAATCCTGGAAGCCCCAGGTAGAGCTGATTCTTCCAGAGCTGCCAGCTGTGCAGCAGGGAGCCTGGAAGCCCTGGTCTGAGCCAGGTTCTCAGGGTTCTAAGCTCCCAGCTGCAGAGATAGGAGCTGAGCCAGGGCTTCCTACCTCCAGTCAGTATAGCCTTGAAGTTCTGGGACACTGACTTGGAGGCTGCCCTACAGCTGCAGACCCTAGAAACCTGGACTCCCTTTCAGCCTGCCCAGTGTCTGGTGAACTGGCAGGAAACCAGGCAGGTTTCTAACAGGTTTCTATTTTGGTTTTGATTAATCAACATTTTCTGACCAAAAAAAATGGCGTTGTGAAAAATTTCTGACCAGCTGTACATTGGAGTGATTTATGGGGGAATGCCTGCCTCCCCAAAAGAAAGAGACATGGTCTCTTCCACCCCAAGGCTGATGGAAAGGAAAGAGTTCAAAGCCACTGAGGCTACGTCTAGACTACAAGCCTCTTTCGAAAGAGGCTTTTTCAAAAGATACTTTCGAAAAAGCCTCTTTCGAAAAAGAGCGTCTAGACTACAACCAGTACTTTCGAAAAAGCAAGCCGCTTTTTCAAAAGAGAGCACCCAGGCAGTCTGGATGCTCTCTTTTGAAAAAGCACAGTTTGCATTACATAGTGCCTTTTTTCGAAAGAGCACTTCCGAAAAAAGGCGTTATTCCTCATAAAACGAGGTTTTCCGCAGTAAAAAAAACTGCCACGTTCTTTCGATTTACTTTCGAAAGAACAAGGCAGCAGCCTAGATGCAGGGGACGTTTTTTCGAAAAAACCCTGTAGTCTAGACATACCCTGATAGAAAGGGGTCACCCACATGACAATATCAAAAGCAGTTAGCAGATTTTCTTCTTTCTCTGTGTGAATCTCTCTATCGGTGTTTGTACCATCCCCTTCATAGCAGCATGTGTGTCTACTTCCCCATCTGTAAAATGAGACAACAGTAATTACCATCCACAAAAGGACGCTGTGAGGGCCTGAATTATTTTTTCTGAAGTATTTTGAGAGCCTGAAAAAGGTGCCTTTGTAATCCCAGGTATGATATCAACCAGATCCCACTGTCAATTCCATTTCAATGGGAGTTTCTTAGAAATGGTATCTTGTGAATATTTATTAGTATTATATTTGAGAATCAAAAGCTAAGTCTAAACAAAATATTTAATATGGTTAATTGCTATGCAGCATTAACTAAGCCACACAGCAACCCTGTGACATAAATGAGTAAGTACTCTATGCACATGGGGAAAGTGAGACAGAGAAGATAAGTGACTTGACTTATGCCATGGGACATCAATAAAGACAAGATTAGAAGCCAGGGATTCCTTGCTTGTTGTCTTGTATTCAGTGCCCTGACCCACAGTACTATGACACTCAGATTAAGTCTTGACACAGACAGGGAAACTTTTTATTAAACTAATTGAAAAAGAAACATTTCTGGGCAAGGGGTTCCTTATGGAATTAGGATTATATTACCTTGTCTGAGGTGAATAGGAAATAAGAAAGAACCCATGTGTTGCATAATTGGGTTGCTTAATTAAAAATACACCATGGACTGTAAAGCACTGAGTGAAGTTTGCTTTTAAATAGCAAGGTAGAAGAGAACAATTCTTCCTTCTACCTCCCAGTACAATTTAAAAGTAGAAAAACCTGTTTGATGAAATTGTTGCAAGTCATCGGTGAAAGGAACATGTTTGCAGGTACATCCACACTTGCTGGGACTCTTCTTTGTAGAAAGAAGTGGGTTGTGCCCCCGAAAGCTCATAATACCATCCACATTTTTTGTTAGTCTCTAAGGTGCTACAAGACCATTTGTTGTTTTTCAAGTTTTTTTCAGTTTCACATGGCTACCCCTCTGAGTCTTTGTAGAAAGGATGACAGTATTCCTACTGAATTGTGTCCCTTGGATCTGGTTCAATTGTACATTGCCTCAAACTGCTGTAATTTACTCAGAGTGCTGGACCAGCTTCTGGATAGACGAGAATTAAAAACTCCTTTGTGCACACATACATAGATGCAGGCAAGCACTCCTCAGCCATAGCTCTAGCTTTAGGTTTCTTTCTTTCTTAAGCTCCATTTTGTGTTGGATTCTAAACTGTTTTGTGTGACCTGGATTAATTTTACAGGTACTTCTATAGTGGCAAGGATTGCAGGGGATATTAAATCCTAACTACAGTAGACTTTTTGCATGGAGTCTTGTCCTTTTTTTTTTTTTTTTTTTAAGATGATTCCCCTTTCTAGAAACTATTGTATGAAGATCAAGCTGAATGTTTCAGGAATAGTTGGTTGAAATAGAAACTGGGGTTAAATCAGCAAGTTCATACTTCTTTATGATTAGTCGATAGTGAATGTTCACGCAAAGTTTTGTTCAAAACAATGATCAGAGAAAAAGGTTTTCAGACTTGTAGAGATTTGTTTAATTAAGAAACAAAATTGCTTTGTGGCTAGATGAAGTTTGTTTTGGGCAGAAGTGGATATCCAGTTTTAAAGATTAGGTCATCCCATAAGGTAACAGGCAAAAGAACCACCTTGACTTAGGTGGCTATTGACAAAGCTCGAAGACTGAATTATGAATATTGAATAATCGAGTGTTACACACTATCCACACTACAAATACGCTAATGAAATTATTACACAATTTCAAACATGCCCCTTTGTAAAAATACTCATCTGTTTGTGGACAAATCTTGAACAGAAAAAAAGGACTATGGCTCCACCTTGCAAACACATGTGCCTGTAACTTTACGGATGTGACGAGCACCTTTACATTGAAGGCACAAGTATAAAACTTGCAGGATAATGCACTACGTTTGTAAAAGAAATTTTTGACAAACAAAGTCTTATCACCTCAAGCGTTATGGTTCCGACCTTTTGAGTCATCTGTCAAAATCATCTGCCACATTAGGTATTTGATGCTTTTTTAATTAGCACAAATATACTTGGAGTTTGTATCATTATTTTTTCCAAACGGGGCATTAGCTCTGCACATTGCAGAGTCTGACTGCTGATATAATATTGTTGCATAGCTAGATGGCAGTGTTCTCATTATTTTTGAGCAATGCCAAAATTATTGGCAAGATTTTCAGGGGAACTTGGTTCCTCTTTATATAAATGATGTAGCTAAATTTGAAAAGTGCTCAGTGGGAATTTCTGGGTGCTGCACGGCACACTTGAATCTGTCTAAGCATCTACACAGAACAGCTATTCTGGCAGAGCTATGCGGACATAGGTTCTGTCATACATGGCTTCAGTATAAGATGAGACAATAGATAGATACCAATGGGAAATATAAGGAAGCAATGAGACTATTTCGGACAAGATTCAGCCATTGTGCACTTAAAACCCTGGTGAAATCGAATGGTTGGTATAGTCAGTTCAACACAAATTCAAGAGGAATCCCGGAGGATGAATTTTGTCAGGGGCATATTTTGGGGGCAGGCTGGGCTTGGGAGGGAAGAGGCAAGCCAGGGCCTTTCTATACCTTGGCTATTCCCAGGTGCTGGAACAACCACAGCATCATAGCAGCTGTGACAATTCAGGGCAGCTCATAGGTTGCTCTAACCTGCCCTGGGGGCCATACTAGATCTCAGTAGCTCCAAGATCAGGGAGGCACATTGCCTTCCCTCTCAGCTCCTGCTTCAGGCTCAGTGCTAGTACAGGAATGAATCGGGCCCTTTATGAGAAGTGGAATGTTAACTGGTTTTGGTGCCATCGCACTTCTAACACCAGAGAGGATGCTTCAGACTACGCTTACCTCCCTCCATTTTATTCATCAACATAGCAAGAAGCAAGATTAAGCCCATAGCACAGACACTTCAGGCAGGTGTAGGGGTTCTCACAGTAACATTTTTGGTGGCCTCAGAGTGCAGCCACCAGCGAGAGCTATGATAATTTTTTCCAAAAAATTTAATTAACATTAGAAAAATAAATAAATATGCACACATACATGTCCAAATTGTTGTAATTTATTTATGGAGGTTGGGGGGGGGGGTTGGAGGCTTAATAATAACAACCATGTACAGTTGTCTCTATACTTGCTTGGATCTAAACAGAATAGAAACACAAATAAGGTTCTTTGCAGGTTCTTGTCTCCTTTTTGTTGTTGTTTCTTTTGCTTTTTATAGGCTTGCTAGCAAGTAAATCTGCTTCTGTGAAAAGTTAATATTTGTGTGTTCATTAATTGCACTTTTCACAGCAGCAGACTTGTTAGCCAGCTAGGAGGCAGTAACAAGTAATATTAACAAACAAACAAATATCACTGAATGATGGGGTGGAGGGGCCAGGAAAGGCAATAAAGGCGGTGGTGAGCCTGAAGCCCAGTGGCCGGAGCCTATTGCCCACCATCACAAGGTGGAGGCTGGAAACCAGAGCCCACCACCCAGGGAACTCAGACTGGCTGCTGCTTTGGCATCTGTGACTACAAAGCAGTCGCCCTCCTAGCAAACCCAGGAAGGGGCTGCTGCTTTGCTTCCCTACCCCTCCCAATACCTCTCAGGAGGCTGTAGCTGCAAGAAAAGCTTCTGGTAGCCACATCTGAGAAACATTCTATACTGTAAGTCATTGAACCATAGAAGCACAAAAATGTAGAGCTGGCAGGGATCTCAAGAGGTTGCCTAGTCCAGCCCCCTGTGCTGAGGCAGGACTATCCCTAATAGGTATTTGTCTAATCTGTTCTTAAAAATCTCCAACAACAGGGATCCACTATTATTATTTATTTAACCATCCTTATAATTGGAAATTTCCCCCTAATATATAACTTAAATCTCCCTTGTTGCAGATTAAGCCAATTTCTTTTTATCCTTCCTTGGATATATATGGAAAAGGGCTGATCAACACCCTCTTTATAACAAGCTCTTCCCATGTTTGAAGACTATCAGGTCCTTCTCGCTCTTCTTTTCTCAAGATTAAACATGCCTGTTTTTTAACCTTTCCTCATCGGTCAGGTTTTCTAAACCTGTTATCACTGTTGTAACTCTCCTCTGAACTCACCAGTTTGTCTACATATTTCTTAAAGTGTGGTGCCAAAAACTAGACACAATGCCCCAGTAGAAGTTTCACCAATTCTAGGCATAACAGGAAAATTACCTCCTGTGTTTTATACACAACACTGGTTAATGAACCTCAGAAGACTAGCACCTTTTTTGCAACTGCATCACATTGCTGCCTCATTATATTTGTAATCCACTATAATCCCTCAATCTTCTTTCTGCTGTATTACCTCCTGCTCAATAATTCCACCTGTTGTAATTGTGCATTTGATTTCACCTTGCTAGGTGTAATAGTTTGCACTTGTCTTTACTGAATTTCATTGTGTTGGTTTCAGACCAGTCCCCCAATTAATCAAGATAATTTTCCATTCTAATCCTGTCCTCCAAAGTGTTTGCATCTCCTACTTGTTTCCTGTCACCTGCATATTTTATAAGCATACTTTTCAATCCTTTATCCAAGTCATTATGAAAATATACCTGATCCATGAGAGACCCCCTAAGGGCTCTCACTAATTATGTCCTCCCAGTTTGATAATTATTGATAACTATTCTTTGAATACAGCTTTTAAACCAGCTGGGCACCCACCTTATTGTCAGGGCTGGCTTTAGGGGCAGGCAACTGCTGGGCTTGAAAGGCACGAGGCTCAGGGTGCTGTTTTTGTTAGTGACAAAATGGAAAATAGAATGTTTCAGGTATTCCATATGTGGATTCATTTTTTTGCTAACTCTGTAGAATGTTCTGGACCTTTGTAGATTTCATGGAATCTTCCAAACTTTCTGAGAACTACATTTACTTGAACCTCCTAGACAGTTGTCAGCTACTCCCTTGCAGGTACATGAGAGGCAAAAGTGTCTAAATCTTGGATCAAAGTAATGAAATGGGTTAGAAATGCAATAAAAAATAAGGTATTCAAAAGTGGAACAGATGAAAGCTATAAAATCTGAGTAAAGAATGCACCTGGGAATTAGCCACAGTCTCATCCTTTAGCTCCAGCATGCTTTAAGAAATGGCTCAGCCTTGAATATTCAGAATGGTACACTATGAAATGCGGCTGCTTGAGTTTTAATCTCACCATTATATAAAACAATATTAGGCCATAAGCATGCAGACACCTTTATCTTATGTGTTGCCTGACATCAATGGAACTACAGGTTGAACCTCCCAAATCCAGGACTCTCTGCTCTGGCAACATGCATGGTCTGGCAAGGCCATGGATGTTGCTGGACCAAAGAGCCCCAGAAGTGGGAGCCAGCCTGGAGAATTTAGGGTCTGCAGAATCCCGGCTGGACGAGTAGTGGCTGGGCAGTGGTACCCCAGCATCAGCAGGGCCAGGTGGCTTCAGGGAGCCTCTGCTCCCACCGGGGAACCCCCAGTGACAGTGGGGTCACACGGGCAGAGAGTTCCTAGCAGTGAGCAGCAGCCAGAGAACCCCGGAGACCTCCCTGTGGCAGGACTGGGATGGCCAGGCAGCAGGGTCAGGCAGCACCCTGGGAGCTCCAGCTGGGGAACCTAAGCGGTGGGGCCAGGCAGGAGCCAGGGAGTCCTGGCCCCAGCAGGGGAATTCCTGGTAGCAGCGGGGCTGGCCTAGCAGCCTTGGCCAGGGAACCCCCAGCAGCCGTGGGAAACCCCCAGAGGCAGCAGGGCAACCAGTGGCCAGGCAGCCCTGGCTTGCAAATCCCTGGGAATCCCTGGTGCAGTGGGCGGGCAGCCGGGCAGGGAACCTCAGCCAGGCCAGCTTTAGCGGGGCAGCAGCAGGACGGGGAGCCCCAGACTTGGGAACCCCAAAGAGACAAGCTGGCAACGGAGCAGCCAGCAGGGGAGTGCTGACCTCCCCTGGTCTGGCAAACTCCCTGGTTTGGGATGACTCAGGTCCCGAGGGTGCCGGACCATGGAGATCCAATCTGTACTCACATGTATAAATTATGCGTGTGTGCAACTTTCTGCAGGATCAACACTTGAGTGATTAGTATCAGAGGGATAGCCATGTTAGTCTGAATCTGCATAAACAACGAGAAGTCCTGTGGCACTTTATAGACTAACAGATTTATTGGAGCATAAGCTTTCGTGGGCAAAGACCCACTTCGTCAGATGCATGTAGTGGAAATTCCAGAGGCAGGTATAAATATACCGGCACATGAAAAGAAAGGAGTACCAATCAAGAAGAAGGCCAGAAATAACAAGGTCAATTCAGTCAGGGGGGATGTGGCTCACTTCTAGCAGCTGATGTGGAGGTGTGAACACCAAGAGAGGAGAAACTTGAGTGATTGTAACCAAAGCAGACATTGCTCAGCCTGGTTGGCTCTTCATATACCTACACTGGCTTGTATCAATTTTCTTGCGCAGTGTTTGGTGATCACAAATCCTTTAGTCCCCAACAAAGTGTCCACAACATTACCTCATTCAGAGGTCAACCTCTCTTGTGGTCAGAAGTCTGTTTCCTTCTCTCGCAGATACCCAGTCTCTGCTCTGTCTTAGTATTCAGAATATCTGAGTAACTGAAGGATCAACAAAGTTTGAAATGATATGGCAGTTTTATTTTTGTGTGTGTGTGTTGGTGTATAATGCTATTTACTCCAACATCACATACAATTAACCATGTGCCCTATTTTTGGAGCAGTGTACAGATAAAATACAGTAAAATTCTTGTTCTTATTCGTCATCTCACTTCTTGGAGGAAAGAATAATTTGCAATATTTTGTGAACATGGAGCTCTTCATATGAACTAGAGGGTTTTTTGAACTCTACCCTTTATACTAGATAATTAAATTATTTTAGCTATACTACTTAATATGTTTCGATTAAGGATGTTAAATTGCATTTAATCAGCTAATCGAGTAGTCGATGGAATTTCCATTGACTACTCGATCAGTCGATAAGGGGGCAAACTGCTGCGCCTATGCTTTTTAAATGTAGTAAGAGCGCGGGACCCTGCTGCAGTTCTGCATTTAAATGTAGTGAGAGCCTGGTGGCCAGACTCTTACTACATTTAAAATGCAGAGCTGCAGTGGGTTCCCACGCTCTTATTACATTTAAAAAGCATAGGTGCAGTGGGGGACTGGATGCGAGCTGGGACAGTTGATTCCCGGCTTGCATCCAGTCCCCCACTGCACCTCTGCCTCCCCTGCCCCCCACAGAACCAGTGCTGGGGGGAACTGGCTTTTAAGCCAGCTTCCTCCAACACTAATTCCTGCTCCCCCATGTTGCTGCCTCTGATAGAGGCAGCAAGGGCGGGAGAAGTGACTAGTTGAGTAGTGACTTGACTACCCGATAAGCCTAGGCTTATTGGGTAGTTGACTACTCGACTAGTCGCTTACATCCCTAGTTTTGATTGCATTCAGGGATTAATAGGAAAACCCTCCTGAAGCTAATTTAACATACATAGATCCCAATAGCTAGTACTGCAAAACTCTTTTAGCCTGGTTGCTTAGTAAACTGTTTATATTATATTGAAAATGTAAGCAGCACTTTTAAATCCTAAGGATTGTATATTTATGAGAAATTCTTCAGATCTTTTGTTCTCTTGGGGACTTATTCATTATTACCTTCTGACACAACTGTTTATATCTGGCCCTACTACCTTATATTTATTAAAATATGCTAAACCCCACAAAGCATAATTAAATCCAGTTTTCCTGCATGTACGTCTTGGCATGTGCTAGGGAATGCCCTTTGTTTGAAAGCTGAAGCTTTAGGGACAGATTTGCCTCTTGCTTACATCACTGCAGCCATATCAAAATCTTTTTTATTCAAGATTGAAGTTAGCTTCACAGACAGGCTGTGTCTAGATTACATCCCTTTTCTCGAAAACGGGATGTAAATTAGACACTTTGAAATTGCAAATGAAGCCAGGATTTAAATTTCCCACACTTCATCTGCATAATGGCGGCCACATTTTTTTTTTCAAAACGGGGTTTTTCGAAAGAAAAACAGCCGTTTAGATGGGGATTGATCAAAAATAAAACCCTTTTTTGAAAGATCCTGTACTCCTAGTACTCCTTGTACAGGATCTTTCGAAAAAGGGTTTTATTTTCGATCAATCCCCGTCAAAACGGCCGTTTTTCTTTTGAAAAGCCCCATTTCGAAAAAAAACCCACAGCCGCCATTATGCAAATGAAGCGCAGGAAATTTAAATCCCAGCTTCATTTGCAATTTCAAAGTGTCTAATTTACATCCCTTTTTTGAGAAAAGGATGTAATCCAGACACAGCCACAGAGTCCAAATATTCAGGCTTAAGCAAGAGGAGTTCAGGGAGCCTGAAGAATTGAACCCCTCTCCCCTTTTGAGGCCATTTCCAGGGCATGAAGCTGCCACATAGTCCCCCCTGCCCTTACAGGTGCTATGGTATCCCAGCCTATGAAATAGTGGCCACTACTTCTGTGCTCCCGGCATGGGATACTAAGCCACTGATTCTAGAAAACAAACCAACCATGATCTACAGCCCCTTTCCTGGTCTACCCTAAAGCTATCCTGGCCTGCCCACCCCAGAATGATCTTCCTTGCCAGCTGGTGCAGAGCAGGGCAGATACTCTTGCTATTATTTGCAGTGGAGGCATGCAGCCTGCTGAGCTCCAGCTGTGCAGCCCCCACTTTAGAGTTGGGGGAGTGATTTTGAGTAGAGGCACATGAAATGTTCCTAACAAAATGCAAATCTACTTTCATTACATTGTATTATGAACGCAGCTCAAAGGACCCTTTGTAAACACCAGCAGGCAGATTTGAACCAGGGACCTCTAGAGCATAATGTAGGAAGTGCTACAACTAGAGTTATAAAGCCAGCTGGCTCTTAGCTTAGGCTGTAGAGCTCACTCATTCTTATCTCTCTGCTGTAAGTGGTCTAAATACCACTACATGGGACAGTCAGCCTCACCCACTAGGTATGTGGGGCTATGTCTACACTAGCTCATTAATTCGAGCTAGGTAGGCAAATCAGGGAACCGGGGTTGCAAATGAAGCCCGGGATTTAAATATCCCGGGCTTTATTTGCATGTTCCCGTCCGGCCGCCATTTTTAAATCCCCCTTAGTCCGAACGAACTGCCCGCGGCTACACGCGGCAGTTTAAAGTTAATCCGAACTAAATCCTTAGTTCGGATTAACTGTTACTCCTCATTCCACAAGGAGTAACAGTTAATCCAAACTAAGGACTTAGTTCAGATTTACTTTAAACTGCCACGTGTAGCCGCGGGCAGTTCGTTCGGACTAAGGGGGATTTAAAAATGGCGGCCGGATGGGAACATGCAAATAAAGCCCGGGATATTTAAATCCCGGGCTTCATTTGCAACTCCGGTTCCCTGATTTGCCTACCTAGCTCGAATTAACGAGCTAGTGTAGACATACCCTGGGTCACTTGTGCACTCATAGAGAATGTATCTGTAACTTGTATTAGTTACTAGAAGAACCAATTGGGAGCAGGACTCCTTTGTGCTAAAGGTTGTACAAATAGACCAGGAAAGACTAGCCCTAGCTTGAGCAACCTACCAACTAACTTGTATATTGTGCAATTGTTGTTAACTTTTTTTGTTGAAAAAAATAGCCCTATTTTCCACGAAAAATGGGCTTCTTTTGAGCATGTCAGGCCCTTTCTTGAGTAGTGAATCTGGCTTTTACATAGAAAACATGAAAACCAGTGCAAAAATAAGAGTTTGAAACTGCAAATGGACAATATTTAGGCAGCATAGAATCATGAATAATGAAAAAGCAGGGGAAAAGTGTGCAAATCTCAAACAGGCAAAACCTTAAATTTTGTCCAGTTCTTGGTTGGAAGGAGGAATTATGGGATAAATATAGCAGGGATTTTATATTTCTGAGGGAGCTCAAGAGAAGATCACCAGAGAGGACTTTGGTAGCTGGTGGGGGAGATATAGGTGAGGGTGGACAATTTTTGATTGGGGATCACTGCAAGATTTTGGTAAGTGGTCAAGGGCTGCTCTTTCTATGGAGGGGATGTGGGGGCTGGGATAGAGGTTAGGTGCAGAAGGAAGCTCAGGATAGGGGATTAGGGTGCAAGAGAAGGTGTGGGGTCTGAAGGAGGGGGTTGTGATCTTGGGCAGGGGATTGGAGTACAGGGTCCAGGGAGGATATGGGTGCAGGAGAGGATTCTGGACTGAGGGAGAGGTGTAGGAGGGGGTGCTGGATCTGGGAGGGAGTTGTGACCTGGAGGAGAGAGGGAATGAGGTGCAGAAGGTTTGGGTGGTGATCTGGTGCAGGGAGGGGGTGGGGTGCCAGAGGCAGGCTGTGGCCGGGAGACACTTACCTAGGCAGCTCCAAGCCACCAACCCTGCAGCACCCTGAGGCTCAAAGCAGTTGGCTATTACCTGTGGCTTTCTGCTCTGGGCACTGTGGGGAGCAGGGAGAAACCTTTGTGCAATGCCCCTGCCCACGCAACAAAATCTCTCAATTCCCATAGGCTGGAAATTGACCAATGGGAGCTGAGAGATTTTGCTGGAGGATGGGGGCCGCACACAAAGCTTCCTCTGCCCCTGGTGCCCAGAGCAGAGAGCCACAGGGAGCAGCCAGCTGCTTAAAGTGTCCTGGGGCTGCTTCTGTGCCTGAGCATCCCTGCAGGGAGGCCAACTTGGTGGGCTGGATCTGAGCGCTGGGCCATATGTTGCCTGCCCCTGATCTAGGTGGATGTCAGTATTGGGCAGAGGTGGGCAATAATTTTTGATGGAGGGCCACGCCAAGATTTTGGAAAGTGGTCAAGGGCTGCACTTTTCCATGATATTAATGGGGGAGGAGTGGGGTCTGGGATGGAGCTTGGGTGCAGAAAGGAGTTTGCAGTAAGAGATTGGGGTGCAGGAGGGGATGTGGGGTCCGGGAGGCAGTTTGGGTGAAGGAGGCAGTTGTGATCTCGGGCAGGGAATTGGGGTGCAGGGGTCTAGGTCGTGACCTTGGGCTAGAAGGGGTTGTGACCTGTGGAGCATGTGTGGAACACATGTTGAGGGGCCTGACAAGCTCAACACCCTGCCCCCGAAGCAGCTGGGTATACTCCCTCCGTGACAGGGCCACAAACATTTTATTCCTGCAGGAAATGCAAAATGCTGCGGGATTCCATTTTTAAAAAACAAATTTTGTAACGTAAGGTTTATGATTCTTTATTTCTGATGCAAATAATTGTCAACACTAAAAATAAGGGGACAGGGACATCCTATTTGTATGGACTGTAGCTAACTTTATGAGTCAAATGAGTGACATCCCATGAAAAGAGGGAGTTTTGAGAAATACACTCATATGCAAAAAGCACTTGCATAATTGCAAGCCTGAGCCCTCACACGATCAGGTAAAACAAAACTTAGTCCTCTTTCACCTACCCTGTTTAGATCTCATGTGAATTTAATGAATCCTTGGATAAGGATGGAGTTTGTTTTAATTATTTGTTTGTTTTATAGTTCAAAACCTATAGAGGAACATTTTAAGCTGCCTGGGCACTTTTCTACAAAGGAGTTTCACAAGCCAGCTACAGAGAGAGAGAGAGAGAGTGCGGAATTGACCTTCGGACACAAATTTGATACTGTTTCCCTTGGCCTGAACAAAGACATTAACTGGATGGCCTATTATAAAACCAGCCTTCTTTACATTTAACACCTCATTGACATCAAAAGCTGAGTATGGGACATTTCCAGCCCACTCACTTAGCCTCATTAGCACCAGCACTACTAATGACAGGTACATTTTTTTCCTCTCTGTATTTTTTCTGATAGGTCCCCTTTTTTCTCCACGCATCTGAAGAAGTGGGTGTTGACCATGAAAGCTCATGATATTATATATATTTTTGTTAGTTTCTATGGTGCCACAAGACTATTCATTTTTACAACATACTATAGATTATATAATGCATTTTAAAAATAACATCAAACTGAAATTAATGGGTCTAACTCACTGAGAACTGATTCATGAATGTGTTTTTGCTAATTAAATTAATTGCATCATTGCAATTGGATTATTTGAGGCAAGGAAGTTTATGCCAGTAGGTCATTTTGTTCACACCTCTTTCAGGATTAAGTGAGTGCCAAAGAGCCAGCTGCAGCAGGGACAGTCTCTTAGCAACACACTGGACACAACTGATCTTAACAGGGCCTGCCTGATTAAATGAACTTCCTAATTGGTGGTGGGGCTGAGCTAGTTACTGTTTAACCCAGCAATAGCCAGAGCTTGTTGGCCGCTCAACGTGTTTTTACCAGCAGCTCTGCTTGGTCCTGCTTCCCACTTTGCCTACTTCTGTGCCTGGTTCTGCCCCTACTCTTCTCTAGTCTTGACATGCTGGGCTGCAGCGTCACCAACCAGGACTGCCGCAGTCCCATGCTCCTCCAACCCACCCTACGCACATCTACCCAACCCCCTGCCCTGACTCCCGCACTCACACACCCTGCACCCACCATGTGCTGTTCCCCCCCCGCAGGGCTATGTCTACACTATAGGGATATATGTCTACACTATAGGAATACCTCTGGTATCCTAGAAAAACTCTGCTGCGTCCAGGGCACACGTCTGCTTTTCCGCTTTTTTTTTGCGGAACAGCAGATGTAATCTTTTGGAAGCCCTGTCTTCCTCATTCCACGAGGAAGAAAGGTTCTTCCAAAAGAGGAGGTTTTTCCGAAATTTGGCCCAGTGTTGACAGGCCACGCCTCTTCCGAAAAAACTTTTGGAAAAAGGTACACAAATTGCGGAGTGCATTTTGCGTAGCTTTTTCTGATAAATCATTGTAGTCTAGACATAGCCTAAGAAATGTAAGTTACTTTCACTCCTGTTAATCTATTCCCCTTTGTATTTGGTTACCTTTTCCAGGCCTGAAGCAGGGCTCTGTGTAACTTGGAAGCTTGTATTTTTCACTAAGAGAAGTTGTTTCAATGAAAGATATTAGTTCACCCACCTTGTCTCTCTAATGTCTTGGGACCAGCCCGGCTATTGCAAACACAGAGAGGGCTATGAGAGTATCAGAAGATGCACTGCATTTTGTGTTATTTGTTGAACATGTGCTTAAAGCTTCTGCCATGTGGTGCTGACAGGAACAAGGGCTAGGTTCAATATCTGGGGTTTTATCAATATGTAACCCAGAGGCGCTGACACCACTGAGAAGGGAGAGGGAAGTCTGCTCTACAGCCTTAGCTAAGAGCCAGTTGGCTTTTAGCAGCAGACTTCACTCTCCCTACTCAGTAGTCTCAGTGCTTCTGGGTTATGAGCATAAAGCAGAACAGGTTCAAGCCCACCCCCAGTAATCTGGGAAAATTAAACATCATCCCTGGGGATGACAAGCACTGAATCTATGTATCAGGGCTGGCTTTAGGTAAAATGGAACCCTGGGTGAACTTGCATTTTGGTGCCCCGGTCCCCGTGGGTGTGGCACCCCTGCATTGACCCTGCCCCCCCATAGGCTCTCCATCCTCCCTTTATCCCAAACCCTGCCCCCTCCTGCCCCCTAACTCCTACATTGTGCCCTCTCCCCGCCCAATCCATACACTCCTTTCCTGCACCCCTAACCCCTGCACCTCCTTCACTCTTATCTCCTGCACCTCCCACCTATGCACCTACTCTCCAGACACTGTTGCTTGCCTGCCTGGCTGCCACCTCTGACAGCCCAGCTGGTTCTTGGCAGATCAGGTGGGAATCAAACAAACACTGCTCAAGGTGCCCTCTTTGACAGGCCCAGAGCACCCACTCCAAAGGCCGGGCCTGCCACGTAAGACAATTTAAATTTAAAAAGGAACCCAGCAGTAATCTGTGAAAACACCACAAACATGACTCAACAAGTGAGAAAACATAAGCAAACACCCAACCCCCAGTAGTGTCCTTTGCCTCAGTTTCCTACCCTGCAGTGTGAAAGTCTGACAAATGGCTATCCCTTTAACACTCCCCCCTTTCCCTTGATAGCACTCCATTGGTCAGCAGAGTCAGAGACCCAGCGTTTGTTCATGTGGGGGTCACCTCCCTTCCCTGAAAGTGGGGTTGACCCTGCCCCCCCCCGATCAATATCTCTGCTGCTGCCACATGCCTCTGAAACTGGCTTACTGCTGCTGCTAGATCTTCAGCTGCTTGGCACTGCTTTCTCTGCCACCGCTGGCTGCTTTCTGCTGCTGGTATCTCTGCTGGTGCTTGCTGCTCACTGCCACTTCTGTGACACCATGTTCTGAGGTTCCCCGCCTTAGCCCTGCTCTCAGTGATTTTACTGGATAGCAGGGAACAGCACATACAACTTGTGTGTTCTCATACTGGGACTGCAGCTCCTTGGCCCCTGTCCCTGACAGCCGGGCCTGGGCAGGGAGCAGAAGCTGCTACCTCCCCAGCCAGGGTCTCCCTCAGACAGCTGCTGCACTGCACAGAGCAGTGACTGGAGCAGCCAGCTTCAGCTGCCTGAGAAGTCACTCAGTCCTGCTCCCTGTCCGGGCCCAGCTGCCAGACACAGCAGCCAAACATGCCAGAGCGCAGGCACAGCAGGAGTAAGTTGCTTATCTCCCTCCTCCCCCAGCAGACTAATCTAGGCTACAAGGCTGGTCTAACCATACAGGCGAACTAGGTGGTCATGGGAGCACCCGGTTTTAAGGGGTGCCAAATTTGATGGAACTGATTTTTCTTCTCTATTTAAAAATATATTAATATGTTATCTACTATATATTTTAGAGTGTTTGTCTGTCTGTCTGTTCAATAGCACCTCCTAAGTGGTAAGAGCTAAGGCCACCAAATTCGGAGTGCAGCTTCCTTTTATCATAACTTAAAGTGAGGTCAGGGTTTGGTTGTGCCAGGAAAATGGAATGTGCCTGCAGTGGGATTGCTTCTCATTAAACCATACAGAAAAGAGACAGAATCATCAAATTAAGTACAGTCTTCAAAACTGATATAACCGAGCAAATGTTGAAAGAGACTGAACCAAGATGAGCTGGAAAAAGAGGTTGGTGCATCTGAGGCAGTTGTTAGCCAGGGGATCTACAGATACAAATTCGAGACCTGGGGCTTCTTACAGTACCACATTATCACATGCAAGAATGAACTACAGGACAGAGAAGGTAGGAAGAACTCTGTCCTGTCTGAAATGCTGATGAACCACAAACTCACATGATGGGTGAGATCAGACTGTGGGATGTGGCACCTTGGAACTCTTATCATTTTCAAAGATCTGTAACTCTCGAGTGCTTTAAGAATAAAGTTAGTGTGCTTATGAAATCCCTTTGCAAAGCCTGTGTTTCTGCACTTTCTTGCCATGTTGTCCCAGAAGGGGTTAAACTAGAAGCCTAGTGTTCCTGCTGTCTTGGTGGAGCACCAGTGGCACGTACAGTCTCAGACACTGATTTCAGATGGCGAGGCTGCAGGAAGTGACAGACAAGAGGTCTGAAACTGGGAGCGTGCTGTATAGCTCCACAGCTAAAAACAATTACTATGCTCCAGAAGAGAAGTCTGTAGGACCTATAACTGGATCCACTCACATGACAGCAGACCAGTCACAGTGGGGGAGGCAGAGAGTAAAGAGGTCAACTGCCCCAGATCCCAGCAATGCAGAAAAGCCTGGGACTTGTGGCTGCCACCACTGCTACTGTGGCAGCAGGGGAGGCTGGAGCCCCGGAAACTTTAAATTGCCACTGGAGACCTGGACAGTGGGGTGATGCACTCCATGTGGCATGCTCTGGGTGGTGCTAAGGACTGGCTGGGTAGAGAGGTGCAACACATTCCGGGTGGTGCTAAGGACTGGTTTCTCCAGCCCCAGCTCTTTTACCTGAGTCCCTACTCTTTCGAGGAACAAGGATCCATTCCCCCACCCCCACCTGCCCAGAGGTCTGGAAATTTTGTTGGCCCCCTGCATGACAGGTAACCCTACAGTGGTTTACGGAGCCAAGCTGTAACAGCCCTATTTTCAGAGATGCTGAGCACTTGTAACTTAGGCACTAAAGTTTGAAATTTTGATTTAGGTTACTTGCTCAAGGTCACAGAGTCATTGACAGAGCTGGGAGCAGAGCTCTGGTCTTGAGATAGAGCCAAGATTGGTCCGTACTATTCCATTATATTGAGACAGTGACAGTGTAACTTCCAGTAGGGCATTTTCCTTTGAAGCAGTCTTAAAAGATGATGATTAAATGTTCACTTTAGACTACAGTCTAGGACATTTGTTAGAAGCTTAAGTGATCACTACGGGGAACTTTATCATTCTCAGACCAGAGTCAAATAAGAATTCAAACTCTACAGAAGTTGTATTGGAAAAAATCAATAGCTACCTTTATGCTATAAATTACAAGGTGAACTTGGCTGACCATTATACAATCAAAGCACTGGTACACCAAATATCAGAGCCATTTATTGCAGAGGCTTTGAATGATTTTGTGTCAAGGTGTAGTGGTCATAAAATGCAAGTCACTTCTATTGTACCCTGGAGCATCTCCAGTTTTGCACAGCACAGAAAACCTGCTTACGAGATATTGGTTTTGTATTGTATATGTGCAAACTTCAATAACACTCTTCAGACACAGTCCTGGTACTCAAGATATCAGAGACAGCAGTTTGTGATGGAAGAACACTCATTTATTTCAGTTCATTTGCCGGGGCAGTATGAGAAAGTTTGTCTGAAATGCTTCTGATGAAAACTTTGGATGGATGGCTAAAACAAGAGATCGTTCTCTACTGCGGGAATGAGTGTTGCACAGCCTGAACAGGCTGGGGAGCTATCTGCAGCAGGGGTGGAATTTTGTCTGAACAAACTACAAGGTGAAAGAAATGGGAGGACAGTGTTTGTGGTCTATTTAAACAAGATTTTCCACTGGGAATGCTCCCTTGTTATGATATCAGGAAGCAAGAGGGACACATTCTGTGCACATGCACTCCCTTTTGAACCTGTTGCATTCTGAATGTTCTCCTCCTTTGCTGTTTTTCTGCTTGTTACCTTCTCTTCATCTCACTCCTTTATTGCCACTTTAACCTCTGCAACCTTTCACCTGTTCAGTTTCTTTCTACCGCTCACTATACTTTCTAACGCTCCACCCCTTTTCCCCATCCCACCATCATTCCCACTCCATTCCCTCCCTTTTGACTAGTTGAAATCATTTAGTGACACTTTTTGATGAAAAATGGACTTTTGATCAATATGAACATTTCAAAGAGTTTTTCATTGTGATCATAATTTTCAAATAAAAAATGGAAATAAAAAACTGAAAAAAACTACACATTTTTTAGTAAAAATGTTCAGCTTTCAATTTTTGAAAAGCCAACCATTTGTTTTCCTGGGAAACCCGAATTTTTACCAAAAATGGGTTTTAAAAACTAGAAGTGGTTCATTTTACTATTTCAGATTTTCACCCAGAAAACCATTTTAAAGAGGAAAATGTACTAATAAAAATATTGAAAAACTCTTTAAATTAATTGGGATTTTTTTCAACCAGCTCTAGCCTTTACCCTTGTTTCCAACAATCTCATTGCCCCATTCCTTCCCACTTCAAGCTCAAAAAGGGTGTCCTCCCAAATGACACCTCATAGATTTTGTAACATAAACAAAACACATGACACGAGTACAGAACTAACAAGACTTGAGCCGTCATTGCTTGTATGTTGTTATATATTTTCTGTCTTTTCTAAGGTATGTTCCCAGCTGCGGTCTAGAGACATTTCCCAGAGCAGTAAGGCTGTAGCAGCATGGACAGTGGCTCAGGTGGATGGGCTTGTACTTGGATGGCTAGCCTAAGCCACCTCCCCATTATTTTTAAATGTCCTCTTTCTAGTAGCACTAGTGTGTGTCTGTTTATCCATGGCGGGCAAAACACTCCCTTAGACCGGACACTATTTGGACCAGTGTGGAGTCTTCCTCATTTGTAAAGCACCTATTACATCTTGGACACAGTCACTAAAATGTTTCTGATTCCCACTTCTTACAGTCTTGGAAACATTCATTATGTAATAAATGGCTCACTTTCCATGCTGGGGATCTAACAGAGAAAAAAGAGGCAAAGCAAAAGAAAAGTTCTGTGCCTGTTGCAGTGGCAACTGGGCACAGCCACATAGCCCTATACATTCATCCCTCATTTCTCCTTTTACTGTGTTATCTTTTTCTTTTAGTCTCATTGACCTTGTTGGGATTTCTTGATCAAATGTGCTACTGGCTAAATGTTGCTTTCCTCTCTCAGGTGAAGCCAACAATGACATTTATTTTGCCTGATTAAAGACTCTAGGATTTGGCCATAATACACTTGAGGCTAGTTTTGTACCTTACTGCTGCAGGGGACCACAATAGGGAAGTAGGGAAGGAAACTGCCTCATGCTTTTAACCCACATACAGTAGCAAGCTACAGTTGCAGTTCTCTGGGTGTGGGAATTGCTCCCTGCTAATCCTCTAATTGGCAGCAGGACTATGTCCTGCCCTAGCTAATGGAGACAGCTTGTGCAGGATGAAGTTCTCCTGTGTACTAGTGGCTTCCTGTGCCTCAGTCCCTCCCAGAAATGCCATTGGGGCAGGACAGCTCTGCCCTGACCTCAGCACACAGCTGTGCCCACTCAGCACAATTGAACCAACAATATTTTAGTGTTAATGGTAACAGAGTTGCTAGCTGCAGCCTTCATCTCAATTCATTTAGGGTCTAATAGTTTCCTTTCTTGGCTTCCAGTAGTTGGGGAGATGGTTTGATTCATCTTCAGAATGTCTGATAGGGTTACGTGACACAGCTAATATAATGCTTGAATGGAACATTGCTCTCACTTTTCTTGTTGGACAAATTCTCCAGACTTCCCCACCATCTGACACTGCAATGCAGATGGTTTAGATTAGAACTGCAGGAGAACTCTGCACACTGACAATACCACAAATTCTCCATATTTAATTTCTAAAATAGAGGATACCAACACTGCATTTATCCCTTACCTGTCCCCTCCCCTGGGTTTAGCTTTACTGGTAACTCATACAACCAAATCTGCTGGGTTTTGCTGAACTACTTCTCTCAGTCCCTAGATCTCCCGGCCTGAAGGAGACTCCAACAGCCGCTTATATCCTGGATGGGATGAACAAGATTCACGTGTCACTATGATTCCTAAATAATTGCCCTACCCCTTAAATACACAATATTTCAGTAAGTTGGCTAAATCCTCAGGTTTTTGGAAGCTAAAATTAACTGAAAGAAGCTCAAAACCATTCACATTTAATACACCATTTGGAAGATACAGATTCTTACGCTTACCCTCCAGCATAACTTCAGCACCACAAGAGTGCCACAAAACTATACATATGATTTGTGAACACATTAATGGTACTGACACCGTGATGGATGACATCCTCAGCTGGGGCTCAACAAAAGAAGAACATGACCGTAGACTTCAGGCATGTAACTAGAGCAGCAAAACTGAAACTAAATAAGGAGAAATGTGTTTTAAGGGTTACAGAAGTGGCTTTTGTTAGGGCATTATTTCCAAAGAAGGTGTAAAACCTGATAAGATGAAGATTTCAGCCACTGAAATGATGTCACGTCCCTAGTCAAAGAAAGATGTCTTATGGTTCCTGGAAATGGTTAAATATTTTGGAAAATTCACACCTGATCTATCTCCCAAAGCAGCGGCTTTGAGAAAACACCTAGAGAATAAAAATGAATGGTGTTGGGGTAAAGGCTCAGAGGAATCATGGGAAGGTTTAAAACAGCAAGTGATTCAAAACTAGTGTTGAAGTTCTGTGCACAAGTTCTGTCACACCCATCCCAGGAAAGGAGCAGTGGAGCGAAGTCTTCCAAATGGCCTACAGAGACGGTGCAGAAATCTAGCCAGACTGGGGGAGGCGGCAAAGGGCTACTCGACAGAGGGTTGCAGCCTCTTACAAAAGGAGCCGCAGTGCAGATCTGAGACATGGTGCTCCTGACTCACCAAAGGGAATGAAGCACCATGGACAGCTCAGTGCAAGTAGGAACCAGGGGAGTGAGGAACAGCTCCTGGCTGGCTGCTGGATCTGGACATAAAAGATCTCTGGGGTAAGGTTGAAGTTTTGGTGAAGGCTGGGGCTGTGGAGAAGTGGCCTAGAGAACTGACAGCATTTTCATTACAAGGACATGGTGGCTATGTCTAGACTGCATCCCTCTGTCGACAGAGAGATGTAGATTAGGCACATCGAAATTGCTAATGAAGCAGGGATTTAAATATCCCGTGCCTCATTAGCATAAACATGGCCGATGCTTTTTTCAAAACTGAGTTTTTTTGAAAAAAATGGCAGTCTAGATGTGGATCTGTCAAAAATAAAGCCTTTTTTGACAGATCCTGTAAACCTCACTTTTGTAGGAATACAGGATCTGTCGAAAAAGGTTTCATTTTCAACAGATCCGCGTCTAGGCTGCTGGTTTTTTAAAAAAAAAACTCCATTTAGAAAAAAAGCATTGGCCATGTTTATGCTAATGAGGTGCAGGATATTTAAATCCCTGCTTCATTAGCAATTTCGATGTGCCTAATCTACATCTCTCTGTCGACAGAGGGATGCAGTCTAGACATACCCGGTGTTGTGTAGCTGCTATTCTTAGAGTCCCTGGATTGGCAGGCTCAGGTCCCCTCCAGAAGGGTATCTGAATTATTTAATGGTGCTGGAGAGTGGTGGCCAGCAAGGCCCAGGGATGATTGAACTATTCCCTCAGGAAGGAAACCTGATACCAGTGCCCGGAGATTCAAGACTGGAGTCACATCTGACCAGAAGGGGTGCTCCCGAGAGTTGCGTGCCACATAATTACACAGCTAAATGACCACAGATTAAGGGTTCAAACAAAGATGATAAAGCTGCAAAAATATGATTTGGTTGTGACCTACTTGCCCAGTAAATTCTTGTTAATTACAGATGCACTTTCCAGAGCACTGACTCTCACCACAAAACCAGAGAAGACATTAGAGATGTAAACCCATATAGATTGGATTGTATGTATAGTCAATGCCTGAAGCTAACAGGAAACTGCAACAAATAAGAAGGGAAATGGAGAAAGATGAATCATAGCCGATCCTTAAGAAGTGATTAATGAAAGAGACTATTGGAACTGCAGACATGAACATGCAGTGATAGATGGGGTGATTTTCAAGGACAGTAAAGTTGTAATTCCAATGAGCTTCCAAAAAGAAATGCAACAGAAGATCCACGAGGGTCATTTAGGAATTGAGGCGTGCAAACAACAAACACAGGAAGTGCTGTATTGGCCTCGGATCAATCACAACATCACTAATGTGGTAGGAAACTGCTTTTCAAGCTTGAAATATAAGCCATGCCAACAGGAAGACCCACTGAAACCTCATCCACTTCTACAAAGACCTTATAAGAAGGAAGGCACTGACTTATTTACATGATAATCAATTTTATTTAATCAGTGCAGGTTATTATTCTCTGAATCCAGAAATCTGCACACTGCACAGTACTAACAGTAAATAAGTGATAGCCAGCATGATGGGAATCTTCTCCAGACATGGCATTCCAAATAAAGCTTTTAGCAATAATGGGCCCCAATTTTCCAGTGCAGATTTGAGGCATTTTGTCCAATAGATCGGGATTTTCATCACAAAACATCAAGTTCAAATTACTCCCAATCAAATGGAATTGTGGAAATGTCTATACAGACAGCAAAAGAACCTTATGAAAAATAATGTTGACAGTAGGGGAGATTTATATAAAGCTTTATTGGTTTATAGAAGTATATCTCTGGAAAATGGCTTTTCTCTAGCTCAGCTATTAATGGAAAGAAGGATCAGATCTAATTTAGCAATTATTGATAACTGGCTGAAATCTCACAACAATGAAACCATGCAGGAGATGAAAGAAAATCAGAAATGCAAGATGAAATGTTATTTTGACAAAAGGGCCTGTGATCTCCTATCTTTTAAACTTGGTGATAGAGTGTGGAATCATACCTCAAATACTTGGGTGCTAAAGGGTATTGTGATGGGGCATACCTAAGACTGCAAGAGTTAACCCTGTTCACCTAGCTGAGGAGGTCCCATCCCCTCAGCTCTGCTGGGCATGCTCCAGCTGGAGGCCAGGTAGACAGGCCTCTAAAGCAGCTCAGTTTGTCCTGACCGCAGATGGAGAAGGAAGGGCCATAGCAGCTAATGAAGAGGAACTGCTGGTATGCCAGCATGCCAACGCCAGCCAGAAGGAGGCCAATGCCAATGCTCCATCCTGGGACATCACTGAGAGGGGAGATATGGAGAGCACAGCACTAGAGAGTCAGGTAGGAAGTACCCTAGGGGAATTTTGTGGCCAGTAGTAGCCTTACCAGAACAGCTCAATGTGTTTCAGTGATATTCCTACTGAGCTGGTGGTGGGCACCCCACCATCATCAGGGCCTTGGGTTAGGATCCGATGGAGAAGGCAGGGCCACATTCTGCTATCCCACCACCACCACTTCCCTAAGGTGGTGAACCTGCATCCTGTGTCACTGACTCTGGCTGCTAGGTTGCATTGCCCTGTGAGGGCAGGGTATTGTCATTGACCTTGGCTGTTTTGGCCACATGGCCCTGGAAGAACTAGGCTTTGCTATTGAGCCAATAACCTGCCCAGCCAAGTTGTCTGAGTAGTCAAGACTATGGATAAAGACCCAGACTAGTGAGTCATGTGGGGTTGAACCCCACCTGCAGGGCCTTAGAGCATGTGGCCCACCTCCAGAGAGGGATGGGCATACCAACCCTGCAACAACTGGTGGAGAATGTGGGCAACGATAGGGCCCTGAGAAAAGGACCCAGACCTGAAAGATGAAACCCAAAAAGCTTTTGAAATGGCTATTGGACAATCAGCAGTAGCAGGCTGCACAACAATAGCAGCAGCAAGCACAGCTGCTCCAACAGCTTGTTGCCCAATAACAGTTACCGGCAGCACAGCAACAGGAGCATGAGCAACATTTGCAGTGGGAGCTGGCCTCTCAAGAAATGATGCAACAGGAATGACTGGTCCAACAGATGGCAGCCCTGTGGTGACCCACTCCGGCCCCTACCCCTAGCACAGCTAGAGACAGAGCTGGGGATAATTTGATGGGTTGCCCGTACGCCCTACGAAAAGGGATGAATGGAGAAAGATAACAAGGGGAGAGACAGAGCAGTAAAATAAGGTGATTTTCTACACAAGGCTCCATAGTTCCAGTGGCACAGTCTGAAAGGGAAGACACCGAGCAATACCGCTATGCTCAGAGTTCAGGAGTCCTGGGCAAAGTTCCCATTCAATCATGAGTCTTTGGTGTACCTGGTTGTCTTCAGCACCAGTAAACTTTCCCAACAACCCCCCCCCCCAATGCCCTTTTCTGCCACTCTCTGCAAACACAAATTGTGTGTCAACCTCCCCACTTAGCTAGCTCCAGCCTCCCTCCTTATTCCCACTGTGGTCTCAAGCCCCACTACTCACAGGCCCCATATAGCTCTGGGTAGCAGTGATACTGGGTCCAACTCTGGTTTCTCCTTCTTGCGTGGTTCATTTTTGGCAAAGTGCTCCTCTTGGCTCCTGTCTGATTGGCTGTCCCTCCCAGGCTGTGGGAAGTTTCTTAGCTGCTTTGTCTTGTGCTCCAGACATTGTCCCTCTCCGTCTCTCCACTTCCACCTCCCCAAAACAGCACTTCCTCCTCCTGAAACAATCCACACTTCTTATCCTCAGGACAAAGATTCTCTAAACCCCAAAGGCATTACAACTATTTTACACACTAAACTTTAAAAAGGTGGTATGGAGACTAGTGGGGGGGGCACCTGCTAAGGGGGGAGAAACGTAACTCCCCGTGTGATCTCCCCACATGACTTATCCCGACCCTTAGCCCAGGCCCCCCACATTCTCCCCATCTGTAGCCAGACATGAACCCCATCTTGTTTTTCCCTCCCCCAGAGAGCAAGAGAAAGGCAGTCAGCCTTTGATGCCCTGGGAACGCAGGGGTGCTGCTTGTCCCTGACTCTAATAAACAGAAACCAGACAGTAAATGGGCTAGCTGACGACCAGGGGACCTCCCGCCGCCCTGATGGCTAGCACCAGTAATTGACATGCCTACACTGTCCCAGGAGAGGAATCTTTGCCCATCACATACTAGAGGTGCCCATTGTCTGCATTTTCCCAGGTGTGAATTATGCTTTGCACCCTTCGTGGGAAACTTGGCATTCAAAGCCATTTTCCCTAATTGGCCACTTGAGACCAGGAAGAAGCCTACGTGACCCAAGGGGTATAAAGAGGGTTTTAGTAGCCCACCCCATTTGAGCTCCAATCATCTACACCTGCTGGCAGGTATTGGTTGTCTCCCGAGGTCTGTGGGACGCCCAGCCTCACCCTACTTCTTCCCAAGGGATTGAGAGAAAGACGCTGGCCACGCCAAGTCTGGAACGCAGGGGTGAGAATATATACCTGCTAGGTGTCTATTTTGCATGCATTTAATAAGAGCTCAGAGAACCAAAAGGGTTTCATGGTACCTGTAAGTGACTTATTAGTGTAATTTCTGTCCTGTCCTTTGTAGTGGCTGTGTTATCTGTAACACAGTAATAGCATTTAACAGCTAAGTTTACCCTGTAACAATAAAATAGTAACTGTTTAAGCTGTGACCTGACTCCTTCAGTTGCTGTAACAGAACCAAGCACAATTTTAAAAAGAACTCCAGCCGGTCATAAGGGACAGATATAGGGAGAGCTTGAGAGTTGGATCGTGTCGCTTCCAGGGGACAGATCTGTTGGGGCATCTCTCAGCCTCCCCAGGCTGCCCGCTGCGAAGGGATTGTGTATCCTAGCAGTCAAAGTCTGAGGTGTAAAGCTCTCCCTGTAACTCTTTGGGGCGCCCGTCAACCTCCTCCAGGTTGCCCGCTGCTAAAGGACCCCAGTCCTAGCAGTTGAAGTCTCGGGTGTATAATACACACACACCACTCACTGCCCTGACCACCGGCTGACACCATCCCATGTTACCTGGCTGGGGGAGCAGTGCTCTGTCCTCCCACTGCGCTGGCTCCAGTCCCTCTGGCATGCAGAGCCACTAATGCACTCTCCTGGGCAGCCTCCAGCCATGCTGCCTGCCTAGGACACTGTCCGGTGCAGCACAGCAGCTCATGGGAGAGTGCACCAACTGCGCCTCACTGGGCAGCATCCCAGGCAGACAGCATGGCCAGAGGTGCATGGGTCAGGAGAGTGCAGCTGCTGCACTGAGTGTTCTAGGCAGTGTGGCTGGAAGAGGAGAAACTCTGGTCCTGTCTCTTTTCCTGCACTGGCAGCTGGCCCCTCCCCCTCCCACACACATTTACAATCACCCTCTAGTTCTTAGTATAACAAATTACCCATCTATTTGGCCCCAATGGTTTTTATTAGCTTGATGCCAGCTAGGCCCTCATATGTCTTGGTTTTAGTCCATTTCCATGTGGCCCAAGAATATATTCTGTCTTCAGCTTCAACTGGCTATAAGTTATTCTTCACAGCCTAATTCTATGGAGTCCTATAGTGTTGCTGTGTACTATTTGTGTCTTATACCCTAGAAGTGACTGTATTTCAGTGTTGCTTTTACATAGATTATTATGCATTTTGTAAAGAGCTTTTAGTTTCTTCTGGCTAACTTGTGCTATGCAGATATAAGTCATTATCCTTTCCAAAGGGCATTTTGAAACCTATTTGGCTGCATCTTCATTTTCCTAGCTTGGCTCTTTTAGAAAGGGTATCTATTTCTAGTGCACATTGCAGAATTATATGATTGCATTCCATTGCTTTAGTTTTCTAGATGAGCCGGTGTTATCTTTCCCTAGTAGTTATCATTGCATTGAGGAGATATAAGCTCTTACTTGTAGATTACAATTATATCTTAAATCTCATAGCAGTCACCTTCAGGCAGCTTGTTTGTCCTTCAGATAAATTCCAAGCCTGAAAGTCGTTAGTAATATCTTATTATACATTATGTAGAATATCTTCACAAACCACTTAAGTGTTAACAAAGTAAATTATTTCAAAAGGACAGCGTCCAGTGTTATTGACAATTTTTTCTTGGAAGTGAAGTGAAAATAAATCCTATCTCAGTTGCAGTTTAGTTGGGTTGTAGGAGGGTTAGAAATCCCTCATGAGAAAAAAAAACCAAAAGCTGTAATTCTATGCTGGTGAGTGTATTTAGCGTAAAACCTTTTCATAATTAAAGTGGTGGACAAATATAGTTTACTCTTTAAAGGCAGCCAGTAATGAAGCAATTTGGATTATTCATATGTTTGCCACTTCTGAGACCAGTATCAACTCATAGCTACACATAAATACTCTACATGCTACAACACACAAATGTCAACAAATGCATGTAGGAAAAAAAAAAAACCTCCTGGTAAACAACCTTTCACAAAAGTCCTCATAGAGAAGCTGTTACCAGTGGAAGTGAATGACACAACATATTTGCTTTACATATGGGTTTCTACAAGTTGATGTGTACATTAGTCCCTTGTAACACAATTAGTGTGATTGCAGATCTGTTTGAAGCTTCTGAACCACGAATTTAGGCCATCTAATACACCAGTTATCTAACTGAAGAAATGTGCTGATGTGGCTACACTAATGTAATTACACAAAGGTTGTCACCTCTCAGAACAAGGTTAGCCAAATTGCACAAATCAGGATTTCAGAGAGTCTGAATATAAAAATTGCCAGCTTACATTATGGTAAGGTTGTCCAGTGTACTGATAAAACCCTGGAAATTCTGTGCTAAAGGGGAGCAGAAACATTTTTAAAAAATATAAATATAGGCCAGCTGCTGTAGAAAAGGTGCTTACTGAATACTCAGATGAAGACTGCAAAGGAGAAAAAGCTCTGTCTTTTGCTACTGACACTCCCACTTTGCTTGCTACCACCATTAGGATTCAGTTGAATGGGATGGCATGAAAGGTTGCACAATGGCACTCCTGGGACAATCAGCAACAGCAAATGCATTCTGCTTGAACTGATTCGCAGTGTCTGGCAGCTGCAATTTAATTTTTCTTCTTCTTTAGGTCTGTGATTCAACTCTTCCATGACCACTTAAATCCCAGGATGCAGCATGCGTCATGTAAGGATAATAAGAACAGAAATTGGACTTGAATCACCCTTAATCTGTCGGAGGGGGAGATGCCATTCCCCCCCCCTGAGTCAGCAGAAATCTTTCTGTGGGAAGTCTGTACAGGTTGAACCTCCTAAATCCGGGAATCTAGTCCAGCAACATCCATGGACGGGCAGGATCATGGATGTAGCTGGACCAGAGAGCCCCAGTGCCCAGGTGTGTGAGCTGGTTGGGAGTACAGTGGAGGGAGAGCCACATCATCAGGACTGGCAAGCCCAATCCTGGGGAGCCCCAGCTGGGCGCGGC
Source organism: Pelochelys cantorii (assembly GCA_032595735.1). Lineage (NCBI taxonomy): Eukaryota > Metazoa > Chordata > Testudines > Trionychidae > Pelochelys > Pelochelys cantorii. Next base: position 54,235,025 of record CM064326.1, read on the forward strand.
CCAATGGGGCAGCCGCAGAGCCCAGTCCATGGGAAGCCCTGGCTGGGTGTGGCAGTAGCTGTACAGCTACAGAGCTCAGACCCAGCAGGGCAGCCACAGAGCCTAGCCCTGGGAAACCCCAGTCAGGTGGGATAGAATCAGGGCGGCGGCAGCTGGAGAGCTCCATCCACAGAGAGCCCCAGCCAGCTGACAGAAGCCGGCCAGAGTCAAGGTTCAAGCCCTGTAGTAGCAGGGCTAGAGCAGAGCCAGCCAGAGAGAGGAGCAGTATCCTGGGAGGTCTGTGGCAGGGGACCTCCCTTGATCCGTCAAATTCCCTCATTCGGGACCGGTCTAGTCCCAAGGGTGCTGGACCAGGGAGGTCCAACCTGTAGTAGTTAGATTTCAAGAGAGTGGTCACCCAGTGTGGGAGAGGGTACCGTGCGAGCTGAAGAGGACCGCTTTCTGAGAAGGATCACCCACTTGACTAACAGCTTGGAAAATTCTGGTAGGAGTGAACAGGGACTGTCACCAGTGATGCCTACCCCACACCAACTGCACAGACAGAGGAGGACAGCATGGGAGTGGATGGGGAAATACGGCTGTAGATACCACTGTGCTGCATATACTAATGAAGCCATGCTCTGTGACAAGAAGGGCGTGGGAATTAGAGCAGATGCCCTGTGTTTTAAAGAAGTTCCCTGAGGATCATCATCGGGCACCTGGGCTACTAGAGGCCATACCACCTTACCCCTGCCATAGGTCCACAAGCTGCTGTCACAAGGTTTCATGGAGCTGGAATTATTTCTCAGGCTGGAGCTTCTGATTTCAACATCCATTAATGAACAGTGCTTCAATGGGCATTTAGCTGCTCACAATCCATATCAAATGTCTTTCACTGAAGCAACTGATTATATTCAAATACGTATCATTCATTGCTAATGCTGTCAGGCCTTAAAAGATAACATAATGTGTGCTAAGAAATTCATTCAGCAGCTTTTACTATTCTTAGCAATCCAACTGCAGTCACTAGGATTACTCATCAGAATAAGAGCTGCAGAATTGGACCCATTAGCACTAGTTGTATTGGCCAGATCTATTCTGAGAAGTTGTGAATTTTAGCCCTCACTGTTAGTTACTGTTTGTATTACAGTAGTGCCTTAAGGATTACAAATAAAATGAGGGGCCCATTGTGCTAACTCTAAAGATCTTACAAAGGGTGGGAGGGGAAACTAAGTCACAAAGAGATGAAGTGACTTGCCCAAGGCCACACAAAAGGACAGTTCTCCTCTGTCGCTCACTGCAGTGTCCTACCCACTAGGATCTACTGGTAGATCTTGGAGTCTCTGACAGATAATCCTGACTGGTTTGGCCTGGAAGCTATCAAGCGCTGGCATAGAATCATAGAACCATAGAGCTGGAAGAGACCTCAGAAGGTCATCAAGTCCAGCCCCCTGCTCTAGGCAGGACCAATCCCAATTAAATAAACCCAGCCAGGGCTTTGTGAAGCTGAGACTTAAACACCTCTAGGGATGGAGACTCCACTACTTCCCTAGGTAACCCATTCCAATGCTTTACCACTCTCCTAGTGAAATAGTTTTTCCTAATATCCTAACCTAGACCTCTCCCACCGCAATTTGAGATCATTGCTCCTTGTTCTGCCATCTGTCACTACTGAGAACAACCTTTCTCCATCCTCTTTGGAACCTCCCTTCAGGAAGCTGAAGGCTGCTATCAAATCCCAGACTAAACAGACCCAACTCCCTCAGCCTCTCCTCATAGGTCATATGCTCCAGCCCCCTAATTATTTTGGTTGCCCTCCGCTGGACCCTCTCCAATGCATCCACATCCTTTTTGTAATGGGGGGCCCAGAACTGGACATAATACTCCAGATGTGGCCTCACCAGACCCGAATAAAGGAGAATAATCACATCTCTGGATCTGCTGGAAATGCTCCTCTTAATGCAACCTAATATGCCATTAGCCTTCTTGGCTATAAGGGCACACTGTTGACTCATATCCAGCTTCTCAACCACTGTAACCCCCAGGTCCTTTTCTGCAGAACTACTACTTAGCTGGTTGGTCCCCAGCCTGTAACAATGCTTGGGATTCTTCCGTCCCAAGTGCAGGACTCTGCACTTGTCCTTGTTGAACCTCATCAGATTTCTTGTGGCCCAATCCTCCAATTTGTCTAAGTCACTCTGGACCCTATCTCTGCCCTCAAGCGTATCTATCTCTCCCCCTAGGTTAGTGTCATCTGCAAACTTGCTGAGGGTGCAATCCATCCCCTCATCCAGGTCATTAATAAAGATATTGAACAAAACCGGTCCTAGAACTGAACCTTGGGGCACTCCGCTAGAAACCGACTGCCATCCTGACATCGAGCCGTTGATCACTATCCGCTGGGCCCGGCCTTCTAGCCAGCTTTCTATCCATCTTACCATCCATTTATCCAATCCACATTCCCTTAACTTGTGGGAGACCGTATCAAAAGCCTTGCTAAAGTCAAGGTATATCACATCCACTGACTTTCCCATGTCCACAGAGCCAGTTACCTCATCATAGAAGCTAATCAGATTGGTCAGGCACGACTTGCCCTTTATGAATCCATGCTGACTATTCCTAATCACTTTCCTCTCCACCAAGTGCCTCAAAATGGATTCCTTAAGGATCCCTTCCATGATTTTTCCAGGAACCGAGGTAAGACTGACTGGCCTATAGTTCCCTGGATCGTCCTTCTTGCCTTTTTTGAAGATGGGCACTACATTTGCCTTTTTCCAATCATCCGGGATCTCTCCCGATCTCCACGACTTTTCAAAGATAATGGCCAAAGGCTCCTCAATGACATTTGCCAACTCCCTCAGTACCCTCGGATGCATTAAGTCCGGACCCGTGGATTTGTGTACGTTTAGCTTTTCTAAATAGTTCCTAACCTGTTCTTTACCCACTAAGGGCTGTTGATCTTCATCCCATCTTGTGTCACTAGCGCGTTAGTCCGGGAGCCCACCTTGTCCGTGAATACAGAGGCAAAGAAAGCATTGAGTACTTCAGCTTTCCCCACATCATCTGTCACTAGGTTACCTCCTTCATCCAGTAGGGGCTGCACACCCTCTCGGATCACCTTCTTCTTGTTAACATGCCTGTAGAAACCTTTCTTGTTATCCTTCACATCCTTAGCCAGTCGCAATTCCATTTGCGCTTTCGCCTTCCTGATAACCCCCCGGCATTCTCGAGCTATACATTTAAACCCCTCCCTGGTCATTTGTCCAAGTTTCCACTTTTTGTAAGCTTCCTTTTTGTGCTTAAGTTCACCAAGGATTTCCCCTGTAAGCCAATCCGGTCTCCTACCATGTTTGTCTCTCTTACTACGCATCGGGATGGTTTCTTTCTGTGCCTTCAATAAGCCTTCTTTAAAATACTGCCAGCTGTCCTGGACTCCTTTCCCTTTCATGTTACCATCCCAGGGGATTCTGCCCATCAGGTCTCTGAGGGAGTCAAAATCTGCTTTTCTGAAGTCCAAGGTGTGTATTTTACTACTCTCTTTTCTTCCTTTGGTCAGGATCCTGAAATCTACCATCTCATGATCACTGCTTCCCAGGTTGTCACCCACCTCTACTTCCCCCGTTAGTTCCTCCCTGTTTGTGAGCAGAAGGTCAAGCTGTGCACGGCCGCTGGTCGGATCCTTCAGCACTTGTACCAAGAAGTTATCCCCAACATTCTCCAAAAATTCCTGGATTGCCTGTGTACTGCCGTATTGGTCTCCCAACAGATGTCGGGGTGATTAAAGTCCCCCACGAGAACCAGGGCCTGCGATCTGGAAGCTTCTCTCAGTTGTCCGAAGAAAGCCTCATCTACCTCATCCACCTGATTAGGTGGCCTGTAGTAGACACCAAGCACAACATCACTGCTGTTGTTTGCACCTCTAAACTTAACCCATAGACTCTCAACAGGTTTTTCTCCCTCTATATACTGGCGTTCTGAGCAATCATAGTGCTCTCTTACATATAGTGCAACTCCTCCTCCTTTTCTCCCCTGCCTGTTCTTCCTGAACAGTTTATACCCTTCCATGACAGCGCTCCAGTCATGCGAGTCATCCCACCAAGTCTCTGTTATCCCAATTAAATAATATTTCTTGGACTGGGCCAGGGCCTCCAGTTCTTCCTGTTTGTTGCCCAGGCTTCTCTCATTAGTGAACAAACACCTCAGATAAACAGTTGATCGCCCCATCTTCTCCATTCGAATCAGGGGTCCTCCTTTGTTGCTCGTTCCTCTTTGCATTTCTTCCCGGTATCCGACTTTCCCACTCCCCTCAGGGTTTTGGTCACCGTCCCCCAACGAACCTAGTTTAAAGCCTTCCTCTTTGCAAGCCTGCCCGCGAAGATGCTCTTTCCTCTCTTGGTTAGGTGGATCCCATCTCTTCCTAACAATCCTTGTGCCCGGAACAGAGTCCCATGGTTGAAGAAACCAAAGCCCTCTTTGCGACACCACCTGCGCAACCACGCATTTACTTCCTCAATTCGATGATCCCTGCCCAGTCCTTTCCCTTCAACAGGGAGGATGGACGAGAACACCACTTGTGCTCCAAATTCTTTGATCCTTCTTCCCAGCGCTACATAATCCACAGTAACCCGCTCAAGGTCATTCTTGGCCGTATCGTTAGTTCCCATGTGGAGAAGCAGGAAGGGGTAGCGATCCGAAGGTTTGATCAGTTTTGTAAGCCTCTCAGGGTATGTCTACACTACAGCACTAATTCGAACTAACTTAGTTCGAATTAGTTAATTCGAACTAAGCTAATTTGAATTAGTGCATCTAGACCTAAAAACTAGTTCTAATTAGCGTTTTGCTAATTCGAACTAGCATGTCCACATTGAGTGGACCCTGAACCGAAGTTAAGGCTGGCCGGAACCAGGACTTAGAGTGTGGAGCTGCTGCCTCAGGCTAGCCGAGGGCTGTGCTTAAAGGGACCCGACCCCCACCCCGGACAGACAGTTCTCAGGGTTCCCCGCTTGCTTGTATACCTCGATGAGGGACAGCAAAGCAGTCCTGTCTTGGAGTGCCCTGAGTGCCCACCCTCGGCACATCACAGCACTTGGCCATCAGCCCGGCTGCACTTGCCACAGGCTGCCATCTGGGGGGGGTCATTCGGGGGGCTGTCAGAATCCAGGAGGCCCTGCAGGAGAGCTTCCACCCCGAGGAGCCCACTAGAGCCACCCCAGTCCTCCCCATCGGGGGCTCGTGCCCCATTCCTCCCTCACCTCCTTCCACTTATCCTTCCCTAGCCCCCCTTCCTGATGTAAAAAATAAAGGACACGTATGTTCAAAAATAGAAACTCTCTTTATTTAACAAAACTGAGGGGGGGGATTAACCTCTGGGGAGACTGGGAAAAGGAGGTGGGAGAGGGGAAGAGAGAGGGTGGGAGAGGGGAGGTGGAAACCTGGGAGGAGGGAGCTGGAAGGGGGGAAGCCAGGGGAAGAAGGAGGAGGGGAAGTCTAAAACTATGGTACGCCACATCTTCAGTATTGTGTAGAGATGGGGTCTCCTCACCTCAAAAAAGATATTTTGGCCATTGAAAGGGTTCAGAAAAGGGCAACTAAAATGATTAGGGGTTTGGAACTGGTCCCATATGAAGAGAGGCTAAAGAGACTGGGACTTTTCAGCTTAGAAAAAAGGAGACTGAGGGGGGATATGATAGAGGTCTATAAAATCATGAGTGGTGTGGAGAGGGTGCATAAAGAAAAGTTCTTCATTAGTTCCCATAATAGAAGGACTAGAGGACACCAAATGAAACGAATGGGTAGCAGGCTTTAAACTAATAAAAGAAAGTTCTTCTTCACAAAGCAAATAGTCAACCTGTGGAACTCCTTGCCACAGGAGGCTGTGAAGGCTAGAACTATAACAGAGTTTAAAGAGAAGTTAGATAAAGTCATGGAGGTTGGGTCCATGGAGTGCTATTAGCCAGGGGGTAGGAATGGTGTCCCTGGCCTCTGTTTGTGGAAGGCTGGAGATGGATGGCACGAGACAAATGGCTTGGCCATTGTCTTCGGTCCATCCCCTCCAGGGTACCTGGTGTTGGCCACTGTTGGCAGACAGGCTACTGGGCGAGATGGACCTTTGGTCTGATCCAGTACGGCCATTCTTATGTTCTTATGTTCTAAGCTCAGGGTCGGGGGCCTCACTGGACCAACTTGATTTTCATGCAAACCTGCTCCTGGGTTCACATGTGGCCTTTGGTGGCCAGGCTGGCAGCTATCCTGCCCTAGACGGCCGCTTTCCTGTGCCTAGTGCGGAGATTGTGGACGTTGGAGATCTCCCCCCAAACCTCGATGAGGTCCACAATCTCCACACTAGACCAGGCGGGCGTCCGCTTCTTGTGGCCCCGGGCAGGCTCCTGGGAGCCGCCAGCCTGGTCCTGGGAAGAGGGGGAGGGCTGGGTGGCAGCGGGTGGCTGGCTCATCCCATGCCAGGTGCAGGGTCTGCTGGCTGGGTGCTGGCAGGCTTGCACCTGGCACGGGCACCGTTGCCAGACTGTGCCCCTTTAAGGGCTCCTGGGGCCGGCAGGGGGCAGACGAGTTTCCCTGGCTTGGCCCAGAGTGGCCACCAGGGCATCCTGGGAAGGGCTAGCCTCCCACTAGTTCGAATTAAGTGGCTACACAGCCCTTAATTCTAACTACTTAATTCGAACTAGGTGTTAGTCCTCATAGAATGAGGTTTACCTAGTTCGAATTAAGCGCTCCGCTAGTTCGAATTAAGTTCGAACTAGCGGTTTGCGTGTGTAGCGCCTAACAGCAGTTAGTTCGAATTAACTTTGTAGTGTAGACATACCCTCAGTCACATCCTGAATTCGAGCTCCCGGTAAGCAGCACACCTCTCAAGATTCCAGGTCTGGATGGCAAATGGATGGCTCAGTCCCTCTTAGGAGGGAGTCCCCGACTACCACCACCCGTCGTCTTCTTTTGGGGGTGGTGGTCGTGGAACCCCATCCCTAGGACTACGCATCCCATGCCTTCCAGTAGATGGTGCTCCCTTCAGATTTCTTCCTTGTGAGCTCCCTTCCAAAGCATTCACCACTGCAGAGCCTGTGGAGAGAGCCTGAAAGCGATTACTTACCTCTATAGCATTGGGGGATTCCTGTGCTGGCCTTTTTCCCCTTCTAGAAGTTACATACTTCAGTTGCCCCTCCACCTGCTGTCATGCTGCTCTTGCCCTCTGCCTTGGAGCTGCCCCCTGGAAGCCTTCTGCTTGCTGTGCACGGTGTGGGAAGGAGGAGATGGGGGGGCATTGATATCAGGGTGTCCCACACAGAAAGAAGGGGATGGAGGGGCCTAGGCAATGCAAATCTCTGTCACTCTCACACACTGTGTGTGTCTCTGTCATTCTCACAAACATACACTGTCCTTCACTCTCATCTCCCGACCCAACACATATGAGGGTTGTTGTTGTTACTACTTTTACTGCTTGCAAAGTGTGTTATTGTGGGTTTTTGACTGTTCTGTGCATTTCATTATTTTCATTTCTCTCTTATGATTAAATGTAATTCTCTGAGCAGTGAGTTCTAAAATGCCTAACCTGTTGTGGCTGGAGTAATTATCCCTGTGGTAACTGCTGGTCCTGGATGTGGCTGGCATGTCCCTGCAGCCCCTGAGAGAGGAAGAGCAGGGGGTCTCCACATGCTGTCCTTGCCTGCAGACACCCTCCTGCAGCTTCCATTGATCAGTATGAACCATGACCAGTAGAAGCTGTGGGCTCAGTGCCTGTAAATGAGGGGCAGCTTGTGACTCCATGGAGCCATTGCTGTACATGCCAGCTGCTTTCAGGAGTGGTGCAGGGCCAGGGCAGGAGTAAGCCTGCCTTAAGCCCACTGCTCCACCACCTGGAGGCCATCTCAGTCAAATGATGCTAAGCCAGAGCCTGCATCCTGAACCCCTGTCCCAGCCCTGAACCCTCTCCTGCACCCAACCTCCTGTCCCAGACATGAGTCCCTCTGCACCTAAACTCCTTCCCAGAGCTTGCATCCCGAAACCCCTCCTGGACCCCAAGGCACACCCTGGGCTAAGCCCAGAGCGCCTCTCACACTCCAAACTCCTTGGCCTAAGACCAGAACCTGCATTCCAACCTTCTACCCCAGCCTAGTGAAAGTGAGTGAGGATGGGGGAGGAAGGGGGATGGAGTGAGCAGGGTGAGGCCTTAGAGAAAGGGTGCAGGAGGGGTGGGGCCTCAAAGAAGGGGTAGGAAGGAATGGGGCAAGGGTATTTGGGTTTGAGGTACATCTTACATTGCACTTAAATTGAAAAGTGATCGTGTGCTTTAAAAGATTGGAGACCACTGTACTAGTACATTGTTTCTCAATCTGAGCAGCTCTAGCCAGTTTGCTGGGCAGGGCAGAAAACTATTGAAGTATCCCCTATCTCCCTCCAAGTGGCCGAGATTAAAAAAAAACAACAACTCAAAGCCATCCAATTAAAAACACCAAGCAGAACAGCAGTTCAGCTACGGCCCTGCTCGTCCACTTCTAGGACTGTCTTTGTTTCTCAGTCTTTTAAATAAAAACAATTCATGACACCCCACTCCTTTTATATTTACTTAAAAAGAGGAAGATAAATATAACAATTATAAGCCTGTGTAATTTATAAGTCTTCTTTGGTAAATTGAGAGAAAATACTTGTCCTTGAAGGATAAAGCAAAACTGGGATTGGGAGAAATGAGTTTTTCTTTGTTTTGGATCCTAATAAAATTTTCAATCTACCACAAAACTCCTGAATGCCTTTCATAACCTTCCTGAAGGGTTGTATGATCCAGCAGTTGAGAAACACAGCACTAGAACATTATAAACCCTCTTCACTTCAAGGGGGTTCTGTTTGGTAATGTAAAAGGAAAAGATTATTGTCAACTATGCATTGTGTTGTTAACAGAATAAACCATTTGGATATAGGTAGTGAGAAAAACAAGGTGCATTATGTGACAACACACCCTTCCAGAACTGTCAGATCTGACTTTGTCACAATAAGCGTCATCTGTTACCCAGAATAAAAAGTGTTATTTAGTAGACAGATGTTTATTGAAGGCTTTGCTTATTGCTAAGTTTTTCCTTGAATTTAAAATTTCAATTGAATAGACACCCCATTCAATTAAATCTTATTATTAACACAGAAGGCTGTATTCCTTTTAAATACACCTTTTTCAAGCCATTAACAAAGGCCCAAAGAAGCAAAAGGTTTTTTTCCCCTAAAGGAAAACTAACCTTATGGTGCTTGTTATGATGTGAAGGGCTGGTTTTTATATTTGCAGATAGTATTGACTAAGCACAATATGTGTTGGGATTATAAAGCACAAGTGAAAAGCTTCTGCAGCGAAAAAAAAAAGTGTGAGCTTTATCTTATTATCTTTAGGAGCCTCAGGATAAAACTGTAAATGGATGTTTGCCTAAAGCTTGCCAATTCTCATGCAGCACTAATTAAAACTTTGTATAAATTTGCACATCTTATGACAAGTACAAACCAGCTAAGGGGAAGTCTAAAATGCAAAGCCCTGCTGGCATTCATGTGACCTTTTTATTTTGCATATTCTCTTGTTATCTTTGTTCCTTACAAGTCAGTCAGACTTTTTCAGGAAAGTTAATGATGACCTATTGGTAGAATCCTTTTCCATAGTATAGTAGCATCCACAGGCTACTGTGACCTCACTGTGCTAAGTGCTGGAGGGGGGAGGAGAAGAACATGGATAAAAAAAAAATCACACAGTAAGTTTCTAATAGGATGCATTTTTTCCAGTAGAGACATAGCTTTCCACTCCGCTTGCCATGGTGTTCTGTAGATCCCGGGAAGCAGAGAATCACGGGCGTGTGGTAGTGCATTTTTATAAATGATCTGGAGAAAGGGGTAAACAGGTGGCAACATTTGCAGATACCAAACTGCTCAAGATAGTTAAGAACAAAGCAGACTGTCAAGAGCTTCAGAAAGATCTCACAAAACTAGATGATTGGGCAACAAAATGGCAAATTAATTTTAATGTTGATAAATGCAAGTAATGCAAGTTGGAAAAATAATCCCAGCCATGCATACAAAATTGAGCTATAACCACGCAAGAGAGAGATCTTGGAGTCATTGTGGATGGTTCTCTGAAAACATCCACTCAATGTGCAGCAGCAGTCAAAAAAGTAAACAGAATGTTAGGAATCATTAACAAAGGGATAGAGAATAAGACAAAGAAGATCTTATTGCTGCTATATAAATCCCTGGTATGCCCATATCTTGACTACTGTGTACAGATGTGGTCGCCTCGCCTCAAAAAACATATATTGGAATTGGGAAAGGTTCAGAAAAGTGCAACAAAAATGATTAGGGGTTTGGAACTGGTGCCATATGAAGAAAGATTAAAAAGACTGGGACTTTTCAGCTTAGAAAAGAAGAGACTAAGAGGGGGGATAATGATAGAGGTCTATAAAATCATGACAGGTATGGAGAAAGTGAATAAGGAAAAGTTATTTACTTGTTGCCATAACATAAGAACTAAGGGTCACCAAATGAAATTAATAGGTAGCAGGTTTAAAACAAGCAAAAGGAAGTTTTTCTTCATGCAGCGCACAATGAACTTGTGGAACTCCTCGTCAGAGGATTTTGTGAACACCAGGACTTTAACAGAGTTCAAAAAAGAACTAGATAAATTCATGAAGGTTAGGTCCATCAATCCTTATTAGCCAGGATGGATAGGAATGGTGTCCCTCGTCTCTGTTTGTCAGAGGCTGGAAATGGATGACAGGAGAGGGTTCACTTGATGATTACCTGTTCTGTTTACTCTCTCTGGGGCATCTGGCATTGGCCACTGTTGGAAGACAGGATTATGGGCTAGATGGACCTTTGGTCTGACTCAGTATGGCTATTCTTATGTTTCAGCCACATCCCCATTCTGCCCCCTCTAATAGGGTCTCAGAACAAGGCTGGTACAAAGTCCTTCTGCCAGTTCTGCAATATGTGGGTAGGACCTGTGCATAGAGGTATTCTCAGGGGGCATTTCTTCTATCGTCAAGGACCCTGGATGCAGCCTAAGAGGCATAAAGGGACCTTAGTGTATGTGAGAATCAGGTTGTCAGTTTGGAATCCAATACTATACCCCACTTACACTGTGATAACTGTTTGACATAGTACATCTCTGCACTGGTGACCCTAATAAAACACTGTAAAAAGTACTATGATACTATAACTATGATAAATTTGGATCCCTTGAACTTACCAGGGACTTTTTTTTAAAATCACTTTCTATCGTTTCTGCTAACCCATTTGAGTGAGCATAGCAAGGGCTCGACAAGAGGTGTTTAAAGGACAGAATCACTCCAATGAGCCACTTGAGAGTTGTGGATCATTATATGTTATTAACCCATCTGCAATTCCTTGGTGATCAAAAGCAATTTACAGTATGTTAGTATTTCTTGTTGAGTTGTGCAACAGTGTTAAAAAAGAGTAATCCACTAATCAGAAGTAACTTTTACAGTATAATGCCAACACAGCTGTGCTAAACTTGGACCAAGTGCAATCAGTGTGATTTCATGTGGTTTCAGTGTTTGCAGATTTTATACTTGGACACACAAGCCTGATTCTCCATTGCCATGAACCATGTCTACTTGTTTAGACGCACGGAAAGTAAGAATGACAAGTACGTGGAATACAGTATCAGTCAGACTGAAAACAGTTTACAACTTGGACAGTTGCAACTGACTACACAACTGAAAAAAAAAATCAGGCTCCTTTATCTTTGACTGCAGTGATTATTATTACCACTAATATCAGTAATGCCACAGGGATGGAGGATCAGGCTCCAGTGCCTGAGATGAGTAACTTTTAGAAGATAATAATAGCATATCCATTTTAACTTATTCTGCATTTGTGTGGCACACTTTGTATGCCGTTTTGATCATCTTTCTGCTAATAACTCTAAATAACCCTGAAGTATGCTTTGTCAGGTACAACCTTAGGCTGTCACACATGTAAGCAGACTGTTGCAGGAGAATTTTCTACCAGTTAAAATCTAAGCACCTGGCAAACAAAATGTTCTGTAAAGAGATCTATTTATTTCACTTGACAGTTTTATTAATCTTTAATCACATTTTCAGCACTTTCGGTGTTGAGCACCTGATGTTCCCATGGCTCTAATAAAGGACTTTTAAAAAAAATTATATTTATTTCCCAGATTCTCCAACACAATGCAATTCTGCTGTCATTTACTATTAGCAGTAAATCAGAGACAGAAATTGGTGAGATAAAGTGGGGAAGTAAAATAAAATTAAAGAGGGCTATCAACACTAGAGTTGTCAATAGTCAGGAGTTTAATGAGCTCTGCAGTAAAGGGCACTCAATATCTGCAACATTTCACAATGTCATTCAACAGAACAATATACTTCAGGAGAACAACATTACTGTGTTCTCACACCTCTCTACAGAGGTGCCTAGACAATACATTCATGGGTGCTTTGAGCAGCCAATTCCACTTTGCTCCAAATAAGTTTGTACACATTGGATAAAGTCAAATGTATCTCCATCCTGGGAGATTAGTCATAGCTCAAACAAGAATAAGAGAACATATACATCAATGGCTTTCTCCTGAAGCCTAGCCATTCCTAGGGTTTATTCCAGACCCCCAGTTCCCTCTGGCCTGTGGGTTATGCCTACTTCTTATATTCTGGGAGAGTTAAAAAGCTTTACAGACACAATGAGTTGCCAGAATTTACTCAGCAGCTGTAGGCATGTTTCTACCTCTTGCAAATAGACTAAAACAACAGAAGAGCCTGGTGTAATACCCAGTGGCTGAAGTGGTCTAAGGAAAATCCAGAGCCATGACCAAATACTGCAGGTGTGGTCTGGTAGCTGGGAGGTTAAGTGGTAATAGAGACAGTCCCAGCCAACAATCAGAGTTCTCAAAGTAGGCAGAAGATCCTGTCCAAGGGGAAAGGTAGGGTCAGGCAGTAACCAAACAGGCAATCGCCTGTTGCGCAGATGGCTTCAGTTTCCTGTTGGGGACTATATATCACCATTGGGAATAGAATGTGACTGTCATTCAGAGACCTGGGGTGTAGCTTCTGTGGGGCTATAGGGCTTTAGCACTAAGACTATTTGGTCAGGGGCAGTGGTTATGGTACAGAGGTTAGGGATGCCATCTAGGGTTCTGGTGGGCCTGTATTTAATACAGGGTTCCTGCAAGCCCATATGCAGGGGTTGGGGTGTGAAGGGTATAAACACATCCCCTCATGGTCCCCCAAGCTACCAACTTGCTCCAGCCTCCCTCCCTCGTGCTCCAGCCAGCCAGGAGAAGGCTGGGGTGGTGCACTGCCCGAGCGTCCCTCCCTCATGCTCCAGCCAGCCATGGGAAGGCTGGGGCTGATTTCCTCCCCCTCCCACAGGAGTGAGGCCAGAGGTGGGGCTGTGCTGCTGTGGCAGCAGCGGGGCAGCTACCAGCCCCTCTCACAGCTTGGGCCGGGCTGCCGCAGCCACGGCCCAGGCAGACAGGGTCTAACTCTTCCCCAGCCCTCCTGGGAGGCCAGGGAAGTAGACTGCCAGTCTGCTTCATAATCCAGCGGTCGACCGCAATTGACCCCAGATATAGGGTATAATTGGGCTATAATCAGGGCTGGCCTTACCATGAGGCGAACTGAGGTGGCCGCCTCAGGTGCCAGACTGTGGGGAGGCGCCACTAGGACCCAGAGTGTAGAAAATTGTGTCTGCTGGTGGTGCATACGTATTCTCTCTGCAGTACCATGAGAGGAGTAGAACAGGAAGAAGGCAGAATTGAGACCTTTCAAAGTTTTGGCCCAAGCGAGGGGGAATGGGGGTGTCATCTGAGCTCCCCACCTCAGGTGCCAAAATGTTGTTGGCCGGCTCTGGCTATAACTGGGCCCTGCTAGTCATCCCACAGGCATCGGGTGATTAGCGGTGCTTGGTAGCAGACTGTTGTTCTTTTCATTGCAAAGGTGGCTACCAGTTAGGATACCAATATAAAGCAACAGTAGATGAATTGATGAAACATATGTGTTGGCTTTCTGTTGCTGACAGTTTATTTTGAAATGTCTGTATACAGGCAATTTCACTGCAACTGTACTGATTCCTTGTATTATTATTATTCTAGTTTAAATTAGTGTTTATTTTTGAAAGTGGTTTGTAGGCACAGCTGGAATATAACTGGAAAATAAGGGACCATTTTAAATTTAAATGAAAATTATTTAAAAAGAAAACCTTTTATAAAAATGGTCCCTTATATTCCAGTTGTGCCAGTTTTTTTATTCAAAACAGATTTAAATGTTGCCATGAGGAGAAAAGAGCAGCAGGAAATATATATTTTTAAAATGTTATAGTTAAAATAAATGTGGTCCACATTTACAAAAAGAAACCCACCCACAGAAGTTCCTGCATATGGGCCTGTCCTGATGCCTGAATCCTTCTATAGTCTCTTAGCGTATGTCTACACTTGTACCCTAGTTCGAACTAGGGATGCAAATGCAGGCATTTGAAATAGTCAATGAAGTGGGGATTTAAATATTCCACGCTTCATTAGCATGATCTCGCTGGCATGCTAGTTTGAATCACATCTGATTCGAACCAGGAAGTGCGCGCCGGGACACGTTATTTCGAACCAAACCCCTTGGTTTGAGCTAACGTTATTCCTCAAAAAATGAGGTTTACAGGATCTTTCAAAAAAGCGCCCCATTTTCGAAAGAACCATGTCTAGACTGCAGTTTTACTTTCAAAATAGCGCTTTTTCGAAAAAGCGCCATGATACGATTATGCAAATGAAACGCGGGAAATTCAAATCCCAGCTTCATTTGCAATTTCCAAGTGCATAATTTACATCCCTCTGTTGAAAGAGGGATGTAGTCTAGACACACCCTATAAGTGGAACATCCACACTACCAAGCCCATTTTTTCTAAGTAAGAGGCTACTTATTTCGAAATCTGTACTTCCGCTTTTCTTGGGGAATAATGCTAATTTCAAAATAGCATTAGTTTAGACACTCTGGTGCTGCTATTTTGAAATAACTACTCCCCAGAGTAATTTGAACTAATTATTCCCAGCGCTTCCTGGGGTTTTAAGTCAAGATAGGCATCCACATTAACAGAGCCTGCCTTGGACTAATTTCAAGGCTTCCCTGTAGTGGGGACGTGCTATTTTGATTTTGTAAAATCAGGCGATATTAAGTTTGATTTAGTTATTTCAAAATAGTTTTCTAGTGTAGACATGGCCGGCGACCCAGAGCTCATTCCTGGAGTGGGGATTTGAGTGCCTAAGTTCTTGCATCAAGATACATGCATATCAAAGATGTCAAAGAGCTGAAAATATCTTTTACCTGCACATGCAATTCTGTGCTCAGTTATTTGGGCCTAGAATATGTGGGCACAAAACTGAAGTTTTTGAAAGTTTGGCCCTCTGAATTAAGAGGACTTCCTGCAGAAGATCAAACCAGTGCTGAAAAATGGCAGTTTTGGAGCCTATGTCACCTTGCAACTGAGCAGTCTGATTCACTCACACAAATAGTCTCTTGAGATTAAAATCCTATTCATGCAAGTAAATAAAATCTAATATAAGTAAGCAGGATCAGGCTCAATATCTCTTAAAGAGTGAATCAATTCATACTTTGTAAATCAATAATGAAGAGCCCCTGAACTGACTCTGCTAGATATAGCAGCTTATTAATATGCACTAGAAATTTAATATACTTTTCCTCAAGTATATTACTCTAAAATATTAAGTATTCATCAAATGTGCAGTAGTTAATACAGCTGTATTAGAATCCCATCCTATCATTGACCCCTGCTGGACTCATAACCCTGAGCTTATAACAGAATACTAATAATTCCTGCCTCGAAATTATGATTAGCTGTATTTCTAGGCAGCACCATAACTAGGTATTTTTGTACCTGGGGCAAAATATTAATTATGAGCCCCCTTTCCTTAGGTTGGCATGAATCACACTCTTTACTTTTGCAGCTTATTATTTTTACTTATTGCATCTTTGTGCTCCTGATTATGATGGCCACGGGGAAAGCGCCCTTCTTGCCCCGTCCTTGTTATGGCCCTGTTTCTAGGTCTTTTAATGCTACAAATATAACCCCTTTTCCAGGTGGTCAGTAGCAACAAGTGCTGGGTTCAATATCTAGGGGTTCCTTTCCAACAAAACTACACAGAACCAGCTCGATCACCCTACCCGGTAACCTGGGGAAATTACAAACCACCCATGAGCACCTTTAAGGGGCAATATTTCCCCACTTGCAAGCACAGTGTTAGAGCGTAGAGAAAAAACCTTTTAATGAAAGGAGAAAAGTCAGCCAACATTAATTTGGGAAAATTCTGCAAGCAGGATTCAAGATCATAAAACTCTGAACAAAACACCCACCAAAGAGTACACAGGACAGAATCTTTTGCCTCAGGATCTTGAGTGGGGTGGGCAATAATTTTTGATGGGGGCCACTCCAAGAATTAGGAAAGTGGTCAAAGGCCACTCTCTTCCATATTAATGGAGGAGGTGCAGGGTCTGGGATGGAGGTTGGGTGCAGAAGGGAACTTGCAGTAAGAGATTGGGGTGTAAGAGAGGGTGTGGGAGGGAGTTTGGGGAAAGAGGCAGTTGTGACATGGGTTAGGGAACTAAGGTGCAGGGGTTTGGGTTGTAACCTTGGGCAAAAGGGGATTGTGACCTGGGGCAGGGGACTAGAGTACAGAAGGGAGTGGAGGGGTTTGGGCTGTGACCTGCGGGAGGGGATTGAGGTACAGGGGGCACAGGGTTTGGGTTGTGACCTGGAGCAGTTGTCTGTGGTGCAAGATCTGGGAGGGAACATGGGGGCAGGAGATGGGTAGAGAGTTTGGGTTATGTGGGGTAGGTGTGCGAAGGGTTGAGGTGTCAGAGACAGGCTCTGGCTGATAGACTTACCTGCTTGACTCCCAGCCAGCAGCCTTCTAAAGCAGACTCCCTGCCTGCCCCACCCCTGCACTGGTTGCAGGGGCCAAGTGGTTTTTGAACAGCAACAAGCCTGAGAGGAGAGTGCTTTACAAGCTGTCTGTTGACAACAGGCAGCTCCCATTGGCTGGAAACAGGCCAATGGGATCATGCTGGGGGCAGGAGCTATTCAATCAAAGCCCTGCAGAAGCTTTTCTCAGTAGCGTGGGCGGGGGGGAGGGGAAGGGAGGAGGCAAGGAGTCTGCCTAAGGCTCCCTGCTGCATCTGCGGGCTGGATCCAGTAGCTTGGTGCCACACACACTCTCCCAGTCTCTGTGCCCAGTCAGATACACACAATCTGTGTCATACTCTGTGCCACATACACACACATACACACAAAGTCTCTCTAGCCCCCAATTCTGCCCCTTCCACCTGAGGCACCAGGTAGCCTGGAGCTAGCCCCGATGACTTCCCAAAATTTATGGAGTGGTCCCCCTACAAAAATTATTGCCCACCCTTGCTTTAGGTGGTCTACACTACATGGTTAGATTGACAGAAAGCTGGGCAACTCAACCTTGCTACCAGCTGGGAGCTAGACTGGGAAGCCTGTGGGGCTTCTTATGTTCCCAGCTCAGAGCTGAAGCCCAGGTGGCTTGGAACCCTGCTCCCAGTTGGGAACCTGGGCGAGAAGCCGGGATAGCTTGGGCCCTGCTCCTTGGGGGCAAGAAATCTCTGAAGGCCTCTCTCTTCCCATGGAGATCAGGGATAAGAAGCCTTGGGCAGCTTCCTCTCTGCTTCAAGCAGGGAAAAGGTAGGGGAGAAGCCAGGTGGCTTCCCTGTTTTCAGCAAGGAACAAGGATGGGGGAGGCAGCCCACCAGGAACTCAGGAACCTGTGTGGCAGCTAAGGTCCTGACATTCCTGGTGAGGATGTGCACTCTGTGGGCCCCTGGGTAAGGAATGTGTGTGTGTGGGGGGGGCTCCAGGCTCTCAGAAGGGGTTGTGCCTCAGACAGAGGGGGGAGGGGCAGCCAGCTCTCCACACAATCTAGAGCATGGTGCGCCTCCACCACCCAGAGCTGCCCAGAATGCATCACACAGCGTTCCTGCGGTGATTTAAAGGGCCCGGGGCTCTGACTACTGCTGCAGTAGCAGTGGCAGTAGCTGGGAGCCCCAGGCCCCTTTGAATCACTGGGCCCTGGGGCAACTGCCCCTTTTGCCCCCCCCCCCCCACCCTCCATTGGTGGGTCTGACTACTGGCCCAAAGAGGGCAGTGTGCCCATGCACCAGTACAGTAGATTTATAGTGTAGACATACCCTTTGACAACTGTGTGCTTGTACCTAGGCAGAGCAGGTGTGTTAATGCAAATATAGTCTGGTCCTGAAGCCTTTTTCCTTCCCCAGTTCATCACTACTTGTCAGGGGAGAGCTCATTCAGACCATGCTTACCCAAGGGGAAAACACAACTACAGACAGTCCAAAATTTACAGTATCAGTGACCTGTCCATTTGTGTTTTTAAGTGCAATTCTGAATTACCTGCTCATAGGTACTTAATGTATGTAAGTCAGCTGATCTGGATTGTTGTAAATTGGGGTAATTTTCTTAGATCCCAGTACATTTCAGCCAGGACATGTATAGTTTTTTTTGTTTTGTTTTGTTAAACCAATTTTGGATAATTTGTTGCAAAGCTGGTCCTCCCTCCTTTTGGGGCACACAGGAAACTTGTATAAAAATGAAAAGGGTTCAGTAGTTCAGTAATAAGGGCCTGAATCAAAACTTCTTGAAGTTAATGGAAAAACTCCAATTGACTACAGTGATTGTTGGATCAGGTACTTTGGGGTTCATTTCAGAATCCAAAGTACAGAAGTACAGTTCAAAGTTCAATATACTGAAAAGTTGATTAAAATCAAGACTTAGAGAGCTTCTGTGATGTCTATTCCCTTTTGATCTGTGGAAGCTAGCTGCTCCTTAACTGTTTGTGGAAGCCAGGCTTCTATTTCACTGTTTTCTGATTTCACAGCAAAGTGATCAAAGTTCCATGCCCATCTCTTTACAACAAAGAGACCATGCAGTTTAACATGCACATCAGTCCAAGTGCCTAGATATTGACAGTGAACTGTGATCAAGCTAATGTAGAAACAGCAAAACAAAATATCTGTCAATTTGAATGCCTCATTGTCCCTAGTAATTCTCTATTTCAGATCACATTTATCAAGTGCAGAATTCCATTATGTCATTTGTGTAGGCTTGTTTTTACTGACTGAGTAAATAACTTGTGATTACAGTAGTTACAGTTTTCTCTGTGGTAACAAGCTACCTATACTTTAACCGCACTGAGAATTAAGAGACCTACATTTTTCATATTGTCAGTAACCACTTAGCTCCCTGTCACTGGGACTGCTTCTCCTCCATTCTGCCAAGAAGAGTGAGAACAAGTAGCTTTGCTAGTACATCCCTCTGGATCTGTTATGACAGAGGTAGGTCATGTCTGGGGCAGTGCTTCATTTCTATCATCAGTTTTTAGTAATACATTTGTAAACAATTGCTCGTGTCAGATTTTTTCAGTTCATAATCTTGAGCACACTGTGTTTATAGCAGTAATACAAACAAACAAAAAAGTATCCTTAACTGTATTCCAAACACAACTCAGGCATTTTTTATCACAATGAAAAATCCTTCATTGGCCAAACAAATTAATACCTAGAAGAACTCAGTATTATACTTGTCATGAGAAACCTGACTTGATTAATAAGACACGCATTAGTGGAGAAATTATGTATCTCTTATAATATTAAAATCCACAGAGAGTAGAATATGCTAGAACATATATTTGTATAAATAACACACACCTCTTTTGTTAAGTCTTTACAAGGAGTAGTGTAGAATCTGGTCTGCAAAATTGGCTAAGTACATGAAAGGTTTGATCCTATTCTCGCTGGAGTCAACTGCAACGTTCCCATTAATTTCAGTAGTAGTAGGAAAAGCCCCAAAAGAAATGGCTATAGTTTATTATTTGCACATTTAAAACTGATACAAAAATTGCTTTTTAACACAATGTATAGATAACCAGTAGAACTTACTGCTACGAGATCTCACAGACTGAGAGTTCAGTAGGATTCATATGAAAATAAGGACATCCACAACCACATTAGATAAAATAAAAATGTACAAGAAGGTAGGTTTGTAATGGATAAAACTGTAATGTTTCTGGGCATGAACTAACCACTAACTTCCCAGGCTAAGGAAGAAACTTTCTCAAATGGGTACAATACTAGACACTGTCAGTGACAAGACAATGGGCTATATGAACTGTAGATGTGACCTGATACAGTAATTCTCATTTTCCTAGAGTATGTGCATTACAGTTGTTTTGTCTTTTTCTGAGGTATATGGTACTGGTCATTGCTTGAGCCAGGCTATTGGACTAGATCGACGAATGGTTTGATGAGATACAAGTCACTATATACCTGCTAGATTATTATTATTCCTAGTTAAGTATAATACGTGACACACTGTAATATATTTCCATTATATTTTAATCCTTCATCCTGACTTTCTCAAGGATTCATAATCTATTTGCATACCCATCTCTGTGTGGTGGGTCCCTGAACAAGTTACTGTTCCTTAAAACCAGATTCAATAACACTTACAAACCCATCCCCGGCCTTTATTTTTACAATAGATTTACATATATATTGATCTTAAAAATAAATCTAACTCTAAACCCAGATCTCAAATTAGATAGTTTACGTAGTCACCCCAAAACCCCATTGGTGGGCTTATTAGAAATTCTTAGGAAGAAATAGTAGGAAAACATTAAAAACCTGAGTGAGGAAGAGGTATGAAATACTCCAGCCCCATCAACATCTACTGAAGATGTACTAAGCGTAGCCACCATACCATGTTCATTATATTTTATGCGACTGGAACTTCTAATAGCTCTTGCAAATTCAAACTGCCTGAACTTGAATTGCTGCATTCTTTACTTGAATATAAAGGATTCTGGGATCCTGAATTGAGGAGGTTTTGGTTGTTTGGTTTTTGTTTTGTTTAGTTTAGTGGTTGTTTTATACATTTGTTTTATACAACAGAGAGGGAAAAAAAGAGGATCTGATTCCTCTTTCTCTTAAATCAGTGCAAATCGGGTAAAACTGAAATCAATATCCATTGACATCAGTGGAAATATACTGGCGTAATACCAGTTTACATGAGAGGAGAATAAGGCACAGAGAGAGACAATTAGACAACAATTAACCCTTTGTACGCTGTAACACACTAACAGAGCTATCCTTCTGAGACTTTTTTGTCATTTAATAGATGCACACAACAGGGAACAATCCTGCAAAGTGCTGAGTATTTTCTATGAGATGACAATTTGCAACTGTCAAAGGCCACAGGCAATGAGGACACTCAGCACCTGTGGAGGGTGCTTTGCATTTTCT
Organism: Pelochelys cantorii; assembly: GCA_032595735.1. Taxonomy (NCBI): domain Eukaryota; kingdom Metazoa; phylum Chordata; order Testudines; family Trionychidae; genus Pelochelys; species Pelochelys cantorii. Next base: position 54,256,351 of record CM064326.1, read on the forward strand.
AAGAAGTACTCAGCACCAGGCAGGATTGAGCTTTGAGTGAACACAGGAAAGCATTTACTTGCATATGTTCCGATATCAATGACAAAGATGATTAGTGAGACAAACTGTTGCCAAGTCAGAAAAACATTGCACTGGGTCCAGGGTCAGAACAGCAGAGGCAGCACATCAAGATGTGGGTTTATTGGGCAGGCTGCGCAGAGAAACTTTCTGGCACTCTGAAGTCTGCTGGCACTCTGGCTGCAACCAATGCTATGTCATTCTTCATTAGAACTAATCCACCCCATTTGCAGTCAGACTAAATACACTGGTACTGAAATGATATTGACAACAGCAAGGGAGTTTTTAAAGGTGGGAAATGAGGAAGCTGGGTCAATTATTGTTTTGTTTTGGAAATTTCAGCCCCAGCTGAACAACTGTGTTTCCAAGTCCCAAAGAAGTGGCATAAAGGCCAGAGTGCTCAGCATCTTTCAAGACTGTACCCTCAATCAAAAGCTAATCCCTCTTGGTCAGTTTGAATCAACTGAATGGGTAATGTAGGGAGCCTGTCCTGGCACTGTCCACGCTGTACTGTACCTAAATAGAAGTTTCCTGTACCTAGTCAGGGAGATTAATAAAACTGCCAAATGTGATGTAGTTACCACTACATGCTGTAGGCCACTGCCAACAAACTTCACAAAGGCTATCAAAACAATCTGATGATGGCCGGGTTGTTGTGTGCTGCATGGGGGTAAATCTGAATTAATAACCTGGAGGTGAAAAACTTCATGCTCGACTTTCATAGTGTTAAGCAAATATTAGAATAAATAAAAAAAAGTTTTAAAATATACATATGCTAGGTATAAAAATGAAAGTGTAAGTACAAGAAGTGAAATCAGTTCTGAAGTATTAGCTTTAATTACTTTAATTTTGTATGGGATTTGTTTGTTTCTGATTATCTTACAAAGGTCACGGTGCTGAACTGAAACTTGAGACAAACAGAAATGATTGTCTAGTTCACATGGATACAAAAAGGCTTGGGTGGCTTGACAAAGGAAGACTCTTCTGAAGGAAAGCTTCAGAGGGGTAGCCGAGTTAGTCTATAACAGGAAAAACTTAAAAAACAACAAATAGTCTAGTAGGACTTTAAAGATTAACAAAACATGAGCATTCCTGGCACAGCCCACTTCTTCAGATGACTGGACTGTTGGATGTCCAGAACCAAGAATAAATAGGGGAAGGAGGGAGGTGGAGGGGAACAAGGAAAAAAATTGGAGTGGGGGGAGGGGGGAAAGAAGCAGTGGGTAGATAAGTTTCAAAGGGAAAGCTGAACCAGTCTGTAACAGGAAAAACTGAAAAACAACAGATAGTCTATTGGCACCTTAAAGACTAGATAGTTAAAAGAAGCTGATAAGAACCATGAGTTTGCACTTGGAGAGGAAGAGTACTAACAACAGATTCTATACAGACATCAAGAACCATTGGCACCTTCATTGTTTGGTTGGTTGATAATGTCCCAGCCATCCAACATCGCAATTTAAACCATCTGCATGAGAATTAAACTTGTGAATGAAGCGGAGTTCCAATCTTTCTCTGTGTATTTGGCTTGTGGAGTTTGTCTGTAACAAAACATCAACTTGGAGATCCCTTAATGGGTGTCTAGGGAGATTAAAGTGTTCGCCAACAGGTTTTTGTGTGTTCTCTTTTCAGATATCTGATTTGTGTCCATTAATTCTTTGCTGTAGGGACTGTCCAGTTTGTCCAATATATATTGCAATGGGGCATTGCTGGCATTTGATGGCATAGATCATATTACTGGATGTGCAGTTAAATGAGCCTCTGATTTGGTGGCTGATGTGGTTGGTTCCAGTGATGAATTTGCTTGTTTAGATATGTGGGCAGAGTTGGCATCGGGGCTCATTGCATGGCTGGGTTCCTGGATGTTTATGATGTAGTTGTGTAGCATGATTACCAAAAAAATTTGTTTCAGGTTGGGGTGTTGTCTGTAAGCGACAATAGGCCTTTCCCCCAAGGCCTCAGAGTGAGGGGTCATTTTCCAAGATAGGTTGTAGATTGTGGATAATGTGTTGGAGGAGTTTAAGTTGTGGACTATAGGTAATGACAAGTGGAATTCTGTTGTTTTCTCTTTTGGATCTGCCTTGAAATAGTTCATGTCTGGGTACTTTTTTGGCTCTGTCAATCTGTTTTTTTCACTTCTCCAGGTGTATTTCAGTTTTAGGAGTGCTCTATATAGATCCTGTAGGTGTTTATCTCTGTCTGTGGGATTGGAGCAAATCCGGTTGTATCTTAGGGCTTGACTGTATACAATAGATTGAGAAATGTGTCTGGGATGGAAGCTGGAGGCATGAAGGTAAATGTAGCGGTCGGTAGGTTTCCGATATAGGGTGGTGGAAATTTGTCCATTGTATAACTGTACTGTGGTGTCAAAGAAGTGGATTTCTCGTGTGGACTGACCCAGACTGAGGTTGATGGTGGAGTGGAAGTTGTTGAAATCCTTGTGAAATTCTTCAAGAGTTTCTTTTCCTTGGGTCCATATGATGAAAATTTCATTGATGTAGCGTAAGTAAAGTAAGGGTGTTAGGAGGCGAGAGCTGAGGAAATGTTCAAGGCCAGCCATAAAGATGTTGGCATATTGTGGTGCCATGTGGGTGCCCATGGCTGTGCGGTTGACCCAAATACACAGAGAAGGATTGTAACTCCACTAGATTCACAAGTTTAATTCTCATGCAGATAGTTTAAATCACGATATTGGATGGCCGGGACATTGTCAACCAAACAAACAATGAAGGCACCAATGGTTCTTGACGTTTGTATAGAATCTGTTGTTAGTACTCTTCCTCTTCAAGTGCAAACTAATGGTTCTTATCAGCCTCTTTTAACTATCTAGTCTTTAAGGTGCTAATAGACTATCTGTTGTTTTTCAGTTTTTCCTGTTACAGACTGGCTCAGCTTTCCCTTTGAAACTTATCTACCCACTGCCTCTTTTTCTCCCCCCCCTTCCTCCAATTTTTTTCCTTCTTCTCCTCTACCTCCTTCCTTCCCCCATTTATTCTTGGTTCTGGACATCCAACACTCTGGTCATCTGAAGAAGTGGGCTATGCCCACAAAAGCTCATGATACCATCTGCATGTTTTGTTAGTCTTTAAAGTGCTACCAGACTATTTGTTGTTTTTTAAGTTTCTTCTGAAGGAGTGACAGTTCCTCCCTGTCTCGTTTGTGTATCTCTTTTTAATGGCTATTCAGATGCAGCAAAACGTTGCCTCTAGCTTTAGGTACAACCTTTGCTTGTCTGTGGGTATTGAAGGACAAGATCTTTGTGGCTTCTGGGAGAGAGGGCGGAGAGTAAAGAAAATTGAAAGATGGCAGCACCAAGAGTACAGAGGAATATTGGAGGAGGATGTCTGTTTTCCCTTCTCACTGGAAAGGGAGGGTGTAGTGTAGTTGTTGTAAGATATATATGAGGAACCATAGTACAACATAGCAAAAAGCTAGGCAACCATAAAGGATTGGATGGAAGCTTGAGGAGTCAGATTCTTTGTCAGATCTACTATATCCTGACTTAAATAAGAGTATATTAAATGCTCAAAAAATTCTCAGCTACCAACTCTTATATTCAAAGATTTTAAGCCCAGAGGAGATCATGTGGTCATCTAGTCTGACCACCTGTATATTAAAACCACTAAATTTTATGAGTTATCCCACTATTGAGCTCAATAAGCCCTGGTCTACACTAGGGAGTGATTTTGAAATAACTCCCCTTATTTCAAAATGACAAGCAAAGCATCCACACTACCAACCCTGTTGTTTCAAAATAAGGGGCTGATTATTTTGAAATAGTAACTCCTGCTTTCTTTGGGGAATAAGCTTATTTCAAAATAGTTATTTCATGAGTTATTATTTCAAAATAAGTTATTTCAAAATAATTTCTTAGTGTAGATATGCCCTAACTTGTTAGACTAGTACATATTTTCCAGACAGATATCTAGGGTACGTCTAGACTACAAGCCTCTTTCGAAAGAGATTGTCTAGACAGTCACAAGACTTTCAAAAAAGCAATCCACTTTTTCGAAAGAGAGCACCCAGGCAATCTGGATGCTTTCTTTTGAAAAGCCCTGTCTGCGTTCAAGAATGCCTTTTTTCAAAAGAGCTCTTTCGAAAAAAGGCGTTCTTCCTCGTAAAATGAGGTTTACCGCTGTCAAAAAAACCACCACGTTCTTTCGATTTAATTTCGAAAGAACTCGATGGCAGTCTAGATGCAGGTGAAGTTTTTTCGAAAAAAGGCCACTAGTTACAACTGTGAAAAGTTACAAAGGGATCTCACAAAACTGGATGATTGGGTGACAAAATAGGAGATGGAATTTAATGGTGATAAGTGCAAAGTACTTAATAATAATCACAACTTTATATACAAAGTGATGGGGTCTAAATTAGTTGTTAATACTCAAGAAAGAGATATTGGAGTCATTGTGCATATTTCTCTGACAACATGCACTTAATGTACAGCAGCATTCAAAAAAGCAAACAGAATGTTAAGAATCATTTGGAATGCAACAAATAATAAAACAAAAAAATCATAATGCCACTATCTATATCCATGGTACACCCACACCTTGAACACTGTAGGCAGCTCTGGTCACCTCATCTCAAAAAAGATACATTAGAATTGGAAAACATGCAGAAAATAGCGATGAAAATGTTTGGAGGTATGAGAATTCCATATGAGGAGAATTTTTAATGAAATTGTTGAACAGTATGAAGTCAAATTCCTTTCAATATCTTAAATATATTCTATCTGTGCAGTTACCTTTATCAATCAAGCTTGTCATCTCATAGAAACATGAAAGCAGGTTGTTTGACAAAATCTATTTTTTATAAAATCATCTTGACTACCATTAGATATATCCATGTCCTTTCATTCTTTTTTAATTAAATCCTCTACAAATTTTCCCATTGGTCTGCCTGGGATTGATGTCAGCCTAACCTGGGTCATCTCACTTTTCTTTTTGAATAGTGGAATGAAAATTTCCCCAGTATTCCAAGATTTATTAAAAATTAACATCAGAAGGCCAGAGGTCTCCTCTAGCAACTCTTCTGGGTGCAAGTTATCCAGATTTGCTTATTTTAAAGCATGTTTATCTCTAGTAGATGCTATTGTACTGCCGCCTTAATTATTAATGGGCTTAGTCATGCTCAAGTAACATGAGTACATCACCCTGTTTCTTTCCAAATACAGAACTGAAATATTTATTGAACACATCTGCCTTTTCTGCATCATTACTAACAATATTACCATCTCTACCTAATAATGGGCTCGTACCAGTTTTTGGATTTCTTTTGTTATATATCTGTACTTATAAAATTCTTTCACTTATAAGATAATTCTTTCCATATACACACTGTGTTTTCATGGAAGGCATATACTTGCAATTACAAAAGCTTCAGAGGGGTAGCCGAGTTAGTCTGTAACTGGAAAAACTTAAAAAACAACAAATAGTCTAGCAGCGCCTTAAAGACGAAAAAATATGTAGATGGTATCATGAGCTTTCATGGGTACAATACATTTCAGCGCTTCATACTTCCTAACATTCATGGGTTTTTTGTGAATAAAGAGAACATAAACAAATATGGTTGATAGAAAACGTTTTAGTGTTATTAGTTAAAATAAAAAAGGATTATGCAGACAAATAAACTGTGACCTGTGAAATCCAGCTGTGGTTATCTAGGATTTTAATTTAAACTCTAATATGCTGTAGAGAGGAATTGATACCATTTGTCACTAACAAGGCATTCAGAAACACAATAAAAATATCTGTTCATGACTAGATTGGTGATAGATTCTCCTACAAATGCACTTGGAGGAATGTTGTCATGTGGTGTATATCTAAAGAGAAAATGTATCTGCAATGCAATTTAATTACATACACACATTAATTGCAGACGACCTGAAATAGCAGAAACTGGATGATCCTAACTGATAGTGAGCAAGTTTGGCTATCTGATTTATTCAGATAATCAAGGACCAAATCAGGTAATGGAAACTGCATAATATTTTCAATTAAAGTATGTAAACAAAAGTAAAAGTCAGGAAATTTGTTCTAGGGAGCCACTCAAATAACAAAATGATTGGCTAATTGAATTTAGTGTTTCAAAATACCTAACAGTCCATAAACTTTACCATCTGGGTGCATACATTATAACATTATTACAAGCTGCAATATGCTTGCAATTTTCTATTCTTTTTCTTTTTTAAAAAACCTGCATTTCTAGGGCACCATGAGACACATTAGGCTTCACATTAGACACATTAGACCTTTTCTGTTGGGGAAATGTAGGAAACTGGAGGGGAGACCACTTTTGGGACCTAATCCAATGACTACGGAAGTTAATGGAAAGGGGCTGTTCCAGCTCTCAGTAGGAATCTTTCCATTGACTTCAGTGATAACAGGATCTGGTCATATCTGCAGTCATGGATCCCATAGCATATCCTCTGGTTAACCGCCGGTGTCACCCTCCACTAATGTAGGAAAGCAAGGAAGCCCCCAGATGCCATAAAAGGGATGCAGTCCTCTGTGCAAGTTCAAACAACCCCACTACAGGGTTATAGTGATAAAGAATCTGAATGTAGAGTGGGTCAAAAGCACCCCAATTACTGTGAAATTTTGAAATATGGTTGTTTCTCATGGTAATCAAAATTGACAGGCAACCAAAACATGTTTTCATTTTGGTAACAGCTTTATGTAGAAAATTTTATTTGCAGAAACTCAACAAGTTTGAAAATCAAAATCTGAAACTTTCCCCACAATGTTTCCATTTTCTTTTGTATTTTTAGTATATAATTTAAAGCAAAACTACAATCGCCTGTGAAAATTTTGGTTTGTTCAAAAAGCCATTTTTGTCAAATCCCTCAACCCCAAAATTTTAGCTAAATACATTGATCAGTTCCAGCCACAGTCCAGCAAAGCACTTCAGAATGAACATAACTCTTAGCTTAAATTCACACATGTTTGAGTGGTGTCCTGGATCATGGCCTTTGTGAGCAACCTTTATTTCTCCCACAAAACAGAAATGTCAGATCAACACACATTCTATTTTCAAAACCATGCTGATCGAGAATTTTCTTCAGAGATTATTATTTATTTTGTTGTAATTTTATATTGATGTTACAAGTATCCCACTCCTGTAAAAAACAAAATCAAACAACAGCAGGATAATTTCTGACTAGAACAAAATAGTAATAATGATGATGATATGATAATAATATTCAGTAAAGGTTTTTGAAATGTCAAGATGCTGCTCACCAAGAGAAAAGCTTGTCTGTGACTTATAACCTGAGAATTAGAGCCCAAGAATCAGTTTCCATAGGGCTGTCAAGTTGAAACATGAATTCCCTCATGAAAGATTTCAACTGTCAACATTCTGAGTGGAGATTAACAACAGCTGTCAAAAACAGTTGAGCACCAGATGGTATGAATTAAGACTCTATAAAATAAGGTCCCAACTAATGAAATCATCATTCTTCAGAGAGTGTTTTAAGCATATGCTAAAGTAATTTCCTATATCGGGCCTGTAGATACTTTCCTGTGTCATTTTGAACATTAATAACCTATGCTTTGTACTATTAATGAATAATGTGTTAAGAACATGATGTAAAATTCATAGCTATAAAAGCTTCTAACTAGGTGATACTGTTTAAACAGTATTTCAACTAAGATGAATTATGCCCAGTTTCCTTCCGGAAACAAATTCTTGAAAGTTGTATGAAGGTTTATGAAGAGTTAAGCTGGCCTTGGACAATCTTTTCCCATTCTCTCTAACAGACTTCCTTAAAAACTCTCTTCCTTCCAAAGTCTTCAGGGTGCAGACCCTTTTTGAGTCTTTGGGGAGCAACAAAGCAGGCCTACTTCTATCTCACATTGGCCAGTATGTTTTGGGAGCAGGTAGCCTGCACCCTTTCTGCAGCAATGCTGGGACATGTTCTTTCCATCTTACTGCAGTTGCTATTACCATTGTTACACATTTTCTTTATGATTGAGCTAAGACACCCCGCTCCCAAGTGCACTATTAGGGAGTGTCCATACTCCTGAACATATCTAAAATTAGATGCGAAGCAGCCTAGCAGCGGTAGCCTGGTGCCTTGCCTGGTCCCTCAGGGCTGCCAGTGGGCCAGGGCTGCAGGTGCAGTGCCTTCTGGCCCAGGCTGAGCGCCAGGCTCTTGACCAGCTCCCACAGTCCCTTGGGCTGCAGGCAGGCCAGCCGGGTGGCAGCACTGGAAGCCTCCAGGGCCTTGGCCATGTGGTTGGTATGGGCCAGCATGTCTCCCGGTGCAGGCAGAGGCCCCCCTCGGGCTGCAGCAACTCAGCCAACTGTGAACTGTTCGGCTCCATGCCACCTGCTCTGCTCTCCAGCAGCTCCAAGGCGCGGAGGTCCCCCTGGCAGCGGTGGCCTGAAAGAGGAGACGGCGCAGCCAGACCCGGAGCCCCACGTGGCAGAGGCAGTCTTGCGGGGGAAGAAGAAGGCTGTGCAGTGCGCAGTGGTGGGGCAGGGGGTGGCAGGGACTTGCCAGCAGCAGCACGCACTGCAGCCAGCTCAGGGGCGCCTCCAAGCGCAGAGCCACTGTGTGCACAGCCTAACAGGCTGCCGGGGAAGGGGAAGGTTAGGTTGAGTGTGCTGCATGTGCCACTCAAAATTGGCTCATGTGCTGCTCATTGCTGACCCCTGACCTAGAAGTATCTGAGAATGGCACTCTATTGCACTATGTCCTGGACAAATATAGTAAGAAAGTCCCCACTCTGAGCAGCTTACAATCAAAGTAGATAGAACAATGGGATGAGGAAGGTAATATTAATATGCCTATTTTATGCACAGAGAGCTTACGTCACACAAGAAGTTTATAGCAGAAGCAGGACTGGAACACCCCTTTGGTAAGGCCTACTGACTTAACACTAGCACATTTTCCTTTTTCTGGTTTTCAGTTTCAATCTGAGGTTTGTGGTCAGAGCCACAACCATAGGACGGTTTGAGGTGGCTGCCCCAGGGTACATCTGCACAGCAGGGCTTAACTCAAAGTAAGCTATGCAAATTGAGCTACGTTAATTGTGTAGCTTTATTCTGAAATTGGGAGCATCTACACAGCACTTATTTCGAAATAGAGCACTCTTCCTGCGACTTCCCTTACTCCTCGTACAATGGGGGTTACAGGAGTCGGAGTAAGAAGTCCTCCAGCTTGACAGTATTTTGACATTATTTCAAAATAACTGCCTGCTGTGTAGACCCGAACTAAGTTATTTCGAAATGACACTAGTCATTTCGAAATAATGTTGCTGTATAGATGTACCCTTAGTCTCTAAGGTGCTGCAAGACTATTTGTTGAATATATTGGATTAGTAATAGGGGCTGTTGGAAAAACAAATAGGAAGACAATGGATTTAGATAAGCAGCTTCCTCACAAAGGTTTGGTGGCAATTACAGTGGCCCAGCTCATAGTGGTGAAGATGCTACTTCCAGGCTCCCTCTCAAGATTATTGAGGGTGCATCTACACAGCACTGTAACTCAAAATAAGATATGCAATTTGAGCTACGCAAATTGTGTATCTTATTTCGATGCTTTTTTGAAATAGCTTATTTTGTCATTTGGAGCTGCCTATACAACACTTATTTCAAAATAAATCGCTATTTCGAAACGTCTCTTACTCCTCATAGAATGAGGTTTACAGGGACGTTGGAATAGCGAACCTGAAATAATGGGCTTGCTCTGAAGACGCGGGATAGCTATTTCAGGATACGACAGTATCCTGAAATAGCGCTGCAGTGTAGACGTACCCTGAACTATTTATTTTACCAATGCCTAGAGATCAAAGGGATACTTAATAATTAAAAAGTTTCTCAGAGAGCAAGGGGGGAGAGTTGTTCATTGGAGCATAGAGACAAGTCCTGGGGACATGTCTGACACAACTGGGCCTTTCCCAAGCTTCCAGGGGATGGCAAGCCTTAAAGAAGACAGACATATATAGGCTGCTTATTTTTAAAGACATTGCTCTGAAAAGCTCTGTCTCTAAAATAACAATGCTTTGTTTTAAGAAGGCTGTTTGATCTCTGGATGCCACTGGTCATAGCTCCCAGAGGGAAAATAGTCTCAGGCCACATCTACACAAGAAAATTATGTTGACCTTGTTTACACAGGCATAGAGCTAACTGCAGTTATTAAATCACTTGTGTGTATGCAGTTAGCTCCTTGTGTTGGTGGTGCACATACTCACCAGGAGTGTTTGTATCAATTATACTGCCAGTGTGGGGCATTATGAGGTGGCTCCTAAAGGGCAGTAATAGTCACTATAAGCAACAGTGTTTACACTGTGGCTGCATCTAGACTGGCATGATTTTGCGCAAATACTTTTAACGGAAAAGTTTTTCCATTAAAAGTATTTGCGCAAGAGAGCGTCTACACTGGCATGTGCCTTTGCGCAAAAGATTTGCTTTTGTGCAAAAGCATCCATGCCAGTGTAGACACTCTCTTGCGCAAGAAAGCTCCAATGGCCATTTTAGCCATCGGGCTTTCTTGCTCAAGAAATTAACGTTGCTGTCTACACTGGCCTCTTGCGCAAGAATACTTGCGCAAGAGGGCTTATCCCTGAGCGGGAGTGTCAGAGTATTTGCGCAAGAAGCACTGATTTTGTACATTACAACGTCAGTGTTCTTGCGCAAATACTCGCGGCCAGTGTAGACAGGCGGCAAGATTTTGCGCAAAAGCGGCCGCTTTTGCACAAAATCTTGCCAATGTAGACACAGCCTGACACTGCATTGCCCTAATTACATCAACTGTGACTTTACACTGCTCTGAGAGGTGGAGTTACTCAGTTGGCATAGAGATGCACTTCTATGGGGCAGGAGCAAATTTAAGTGAAGACACTTCCATAGCTAAGTCAGTGCAAGGCAGCTTATGTCAACCTAACCATGTAGTGTAGACCAGGCTTCAGGGGACTAAACCCAGTCAGTCCTGCTGAGATTACCATGGTTAGTACTAAATACTCCACTCCCAATAAAGAGATGGGGTGAAATCCTGGCCTCAATGTAGTCAGTGAGAGTTTTGTTGTTGACTTCAATTGGATCAGGATTTCATCTTAGGACCTGAGACCTTGGAGGATAAATCTCTATGGATCTGATCCTGAAATCACATCTGTGAGGCTCTCACTACACTAGCTAGGCCTAATTATATAAAGGTCAGGAGGCATGCTGGTTCTGACTGAGCAAAGCAGGACTCACAGTTTACTTCCATGGAATACTCCCATGGAAATGAACAGCAAAAATCACACTCACTTCAGTTGGGGAAGACTGGGCCCACTGGGGCCCAGAGAATTCAAAAGACAAAACAAATACTGCAGCAGCTAAAGCAAAAAACCCTCCCCAAAATAAGGAGGTAGGAAGGATCCATCGAAGGAGAGCCTACCTCTGTCCATTTAATGACTATCCCTAGCTAGCCTGCTGGGGAAGCAGTCTAACTGAGTCTACTGCTGCTGCTGCTTCTACTCTGTGTCCCTAATCACAATAGAGTTGCACAAGACAGTAATTACAGAGAGGAGCCCTAAGGAGTCCTCCACACAGGGATTCTGGAATTCCTTTCAATCACGCAAAAGGGAGCTCAGAAAGGAAATAATTAAAGGTCCAAAGCTTGATTGATCTGTTGCTGCAATTACATAGTAACTGGCAAAGCTCATTGATCTCCCTCTGATTCAGATCCATATTGGGTCATTTCAAGCAGCTCCTAGGATACTGACGGATAAATAATCTTATTACTCACTATCTGCAATATATTCCAGTTACATGTATATATTATAACTAGCAGAATTACCCGGTGTTGCCTGGGTACTTCAGGGCAGATCCTTGGGGAAGGGAGGGGGTTTAGGAGGCTGGGGGCCAGGGGCCTGTTCTCCCCCCCAGCCTCCAGGGGCCTGCTCACCCCCTCATGAACCCCCAAGACACCTGGGTCATGTTATCTCCCCTCCAGGACCTCCTAGTTGCCAGGGGTTTGTTCTCTCCCCACTACGATCCCCTAGCTGCCATGGGCCTGTTCTCTTCTCCCCCTCCCCCTTCCCTGCCACCAAGGGCCTTCCCTCCTGGCACTGTGACCAAGGGCTAGGAGAGGGGGAAAAGCTTTGGGGTGTGGGGGCTACTTACCAGTGTACTGGCAGGCAAGATGGCAGAGCCCCAGCCCTGCTGGCTACTCCCTTGGTGGTACAGCTGCCCCCAGTGGCACTCTGCAGGATAGCTCTCCCCTGCACTTGCTGCCCCCAGTGGATACGCATATTGCGTCCCTCGAAACGACAGCACCTCCCTTTGTATATTATGGAAAACTGTCCTTTTCCCAGGGCTTCCAGATGTTCTGGCACAACCAAACCCTGACCTGGCTTTAAGTTAGAAGAAGAGGAAGTTGCATATCAAATATGGTGGCCCTATCTCATCCCATGTTGGAGGAGTTCTCAACGGACTCACAGACAGACAGATGCACCATTGTCCTACCAGATGGCTATCACCCTGTGGTCATTCTGCAGTATAACTGTGACTGCTAGCAGACCCCTCCCTTTGCATTTTATGAGAAACAATTATATTGCAAGCAAATCCCATTTTCCTAGTTCAACTGAATCCTGACCTTGCTTTAAGTTATGATAAGAGGAAGCTGCATAGCAAATTTGGTGGTCCTAACTATTACAGTTTAGGAGTTCTTGAACAAACAGATTCATAGTCAGACAGACAGATGCACAAACTCTCTCAAATATATAGTAGATGTATGAATATGAATGATATTACTATATAAAGTGTATTCCTATACTAAATGTAAGTAAGCTTGGAAGCATTAGATTTTTATTGGTAGTTGTCAGTAACCATCAATTTCACTGCGTACACACAAATTGACAAAATATATTTTCATCAATAATAACTGAAATTTACATACAGGCAAAGTAAGGAAAATGCTGCTTGAGACCTTTTAGAGTTTAATTTGAGATATTTGCTTTGTAGATTTTGACATGTGATGTTGATCATTTCTTTTAACAGTTATAAAGCTTTAACTTTTTGAAGCTCAACATTTGTCACTAAATAATTATTGTCTTACTCCCCATAATTTCTCACAACTGTGAAAAATTAAAAAGGTAAAAATCAGAAAAGGCTTAAAACACATACTTTTGCACAACTGTGAAAATTTTAATTTAAGAAAATAAAAATGCTTAAAATATATATTGATATTATCCATATAAATTATTTAAAAAACCAAAATTCTTCTAGGCCTATGCAAAAGTGAGGTAGGCATTTAGGAGCATAAGACCTGGTCTGCACTACAGAGTGAGGTCAATGTGAGGCAGCTTACATTGGCCTAACTTTAAACATCCACTAAAATGTAGCTCCTACTGATGTAACTTGCCCAATACAACAACTTAATAACTCCACCTCTGTAAGATGTGTAGCACTTAGGTTGATGTAGTTAAGTCAACACAGTGTCACTATAGACACTGGAATGCTTACATCGACTATTGCCCCTCAGAAGCTGTCCTACAATGCCCAACACTGACAGTTAAATTGGTGCACGTGCTTCTGGTGAGAATCTGCACCATCGATACAAGGAGTATAGTATGGACATACAGAACAGATTTAATTGCTGCTGTGGCTGTATTTCAAAGTAACTTTGGTCAATTTAATTTTGTAGAGTAGATTTGCCTTGTGTCATTGCAAGTCAATCCTAAGTCATTTAGGTGCTTTTGAAATCTTAACATTTTATTCTCAGTCACTCAATCCCCATTCATTTCAAAATCAATTCTGAAAATATCAATCACTGTATTTTACAGTGAGGAGAATGGTACCAACTATTTAAAATATAATTAAAAGCTGAATAGTGTTCATAATAATCCTGATACCTTAGGGCACATCTACATTGCAGGGCAAAAGTCGAATTAAGATACTCAACTTCAGCTATGTCAATTATATAGCTGAAGTCAAAATAGCTCAATTCAGCTTTTGGCACTGTCTACACAGCAGGAAGTCAAAGGAAGAACACTCTTCCTTCGACTTCCCTTACTCCTCGTGAAATGAGGGTTACAGGAGTTGGAGTAAGAAGTCTTCCATCTCGACATTATTTTGAAATAATAGCTTGCTGTATAGATGCGCATTTTGTTATTTCAAAATAACGTCAGTTATTCCAAAATAATGCTGTGTAGACATACCCTTAGGCTATATCTACACTACAAGGGTTTTGTGCAAAAATGACCATTTTGGCGCAAAAACCGGCAGAGCATCCACACCTCAAGCATGTTTTTGCGGGAAAAAAAATACAGTATATCGACAGGACAGAGGGCTTTTGCCGGTAGAGTTATTTCTCTTCCCACGAGGAATAACTCCTTTTTGTGCTACAGCTCTTGTGCAAAAAGGCACGTGTGGATGCTCCACAGGGGTTTCTTGCGCAAAAAGAGCCTATCAGAAAAAGCACAGGTGCTCTGATGGCCATTCTGTTACTGGTAACCAGAGCTTTCTCGCGCAAGAGCATCCATGCAGTGTGGACACTCTCTTGCACAAGAGCACATCGCTTTTGCAATGCGCTTTTGAGGTGTGGATGTGCTTTTGCGCAAGAAAGTTTTGCGGAAGATCTTGTCCACAAAAAGCTTCTTGCGCAAAAATCCTGCACTATAGACAAAGCCTTAGAGTTAAAACAGTGCTGTTAAAGTGTTAACCAGAGTAGGTTGAAAAATTTCTACCTTTTTTCCAACGGAAAATGTCTTTTAAACAAAAACAGAAATGTTCACAAAAATATTAGTTTTGATCAAGCTTTTTTTGAAAACAAATAAACAAACAAAAACCTCATTTGGTAGGGAAAAAAATTCACCTTTTCACTTAAAAGAGCAAAATAAAAAGTGTTTTCCCACGCCACTGAAATTAACTTTCCTGAAAATTTTCGAAAATTTGCTATTAGTTTAAAAAATATTTATTGAAAAAATGAAAACTGTCACAAAAAATTCCTGTCAAAATGACTGTTCCATTGTTGACACACTTGGCTCAGAATCTGTAAAGACTCAAGCACATGCTTAATTTTACAGATGGCCTGTCCATCATCCAATTAAAGTTAATGGAACTACTCACAATGTGTAAAGACATGCATAATCTTTGCAAGATCGGGTTCTCAGTTTGCATTTTCTCAAAGGTATCTAGATTTTTCCATTGATGCAGAAGAAACTACAGGTTGAACCTATTCTAGTATGGCACCCTTGAGACTTGACTGGTGCCAAACTGGAGAATTTGCTGGAGCCCGGGAGGTCAGCCATGGCCTGGGAGCTCTGATGTCAACCCCAGGGACCCAACTGCCAGTCCCACATGACAGCCCCCCTGCTGCTGCCCAGCAACCCATCCGCTTGTCCCTCTGCTGCTGTCTGGGGTTCTGGCTACCAGCCCTGGGACGCTGTTCCTGGCCCGGGCCTCTGCAGCCACCCCTGTGGTCCCAGCCTGGGGCAATGAGGGGTGCAGATAGGGGCAATCATTGGCAAATGCTGGGGAGGGACACAGGGGGGCAAGGACATGTAACTGCTCCTCTACCTGACTCCTTCTGGTTTCACCCCTAGCCTATGGGAGGGCATGCCTATTCCTGCCTGCCTCTACCCTGCTCCCATTCCAACCCTTCCCCCAAGCCCTCTGTCCCAAGTGGCATGGCCTGAGGGACTGGCAGAGCCTCATGCCAGCAGCATGGGTCTGCCCCTCCTGGCCCACATTTATAGGCTGTGGCGGAGAGTGGA
This sequence comes from Pelochelys cantorii, assembly GCA_032595735.1. NCBI lineage: Eukaryota > Metazoa > Chordata > Testudines > Trionychidae > Pelochelys > Pelochelys cantorii. The sequence goes on from CM064326.1 coordinate 54,272,112, forward strand.
GAGACCCAACCCCAGTCCATTCTCCTCCCCTGGCTCTCAGGCACCTCGCTTTGCTTCCCAGCTCCCAATGTGGCTGGGAGCTGGGGGAGTGAAGCAGGCCGGGGCCAGGTCACTCTGTTTCTGGCCACCCCTGCTAGTGAGTGTGGGAGTGGAGATGTTGCAACCTCTGCTACTGGTGCCAGGCCCCCAACCCACGCTAGTTCTCTGGCCCCTGGGAACCTCCCCAAACAGGGATTTGGGCCAATTGGCTGCCAGCTGCTGGCCGTTTCCCCCTTCCCTTGTGGCATTTGGGGATACTTGTGACCCTTTGTGGCCCACCCGCACATTGCCCCAAGGGATAAAGGGGAGGAAACTTGGCCCCTCCCATGATAAGCAGACATCTGGCTAACTAAAATCATGCTGGACCACAGATACTGCCCACCCAGAGAGTGCCATCCGAGAGAGAGGTTCAACTTGTACATTTGTTTCCTCTACAACTTGTATCATTTGCACTCACAGGCCACAATTGCAAAGATCAAAGGGATTGTGGTGCCCTACACTTGCATCTGGGGCATGAAAGTACAGGAATGGATTTTTTGAAAGATTACTGTGCACAGGGAACGAGAAGTCCTGTGGCACCTTGTAGACTAACAGATTTATTGGCGCATAAGCTTTCGTGGGCAAAGACCCACTTGGTCAGATGCACGTGCAAAGGGGGCAGCGCTTTTCTGTGCCCAAAGAGCGCGGGCCGCCTGCTGCGGTACAGGGAGGGCAGCCCAAGGGGTGTGTAGGTCACTGGCGGGCCAGAGGACCTGGTGGGGGTGTGTGTGGGTGGGGGCGGGGGGAGTACTTCAGTCTCCCATGGCCACCCAGCTTCTCTCCCCGTGCGCGCTAGGAGCCGGAAGGCCGTTACCGCGTGCTCCACCTGCAGGGCCGGCCCGGGTGCCTCGCTCAGCCAGGGCAGGCTGGGCCGGGCCACTCCAGCCAGCGGGCTTTGCCGCTGAGCCCAGTGAGCGCAGGAACTGGCCCCTGGCTGGGAGGGGGGGGGGCATCCTCCTCCCTGCCCCGCGGGAGCCGGCAGCCACGCCCGGGTCTCCATGGAGACCCCTAGGCCCGGCAGGGCCGCTGCGGTTGCCACGGGCGCTGGCGCCGCCGCGGGCCGGACTCAGGTTCCAACGGGTCGGCACCAACAGCCGCTGGCGGGTTGAAAGTAATCAGCGCCCGCGGGGCGGGGCCGCCGCCTCCCCGCCCCCGGCACGCGGCGCGCTACATAGGCTGGGCTGGGGGCGGCGGCGCGGCGCGGCGGCAGGAGAGGCAGGGTCTCCCCGGCCGGTGCGGGGCTGGCGTGTAATGGGGGCGGGGCGGGGCGGGGCGTTACAGCCGGGCTGCGGCGGGTCGGGCGTTTGGAGTTCGCCAGCCTATGTCTCCCGGCTCGGTGGCTTCAGAGGGCGCTGCCCTAGGGGTGTCCGCGGGCCAGGAGAGCCTCAGAGCCGCGCGTCAGGGAGCCCTGACGACTGGGCTCTCGGGGCTCTTGCTTCCAGGCGCCTCTTGCCTTGCATCTCCGCCGCCCCCTCCCTCTCCAAAATAACCCCCGTGGAGCTGGTGTCTCTTTTTTTGCTGCTTCAGCCAGCGCTTGGCCGGCGTCTGTGTGGTCTCAGAGCTGCCTCACCCCGGCTACAACAGCGAGGCTGGGCGGGGGGCTGGGGTGCATTGGATGAAAGCAGATCCGTCTCCCTGTGAGTTTGGAAGAAGAAATGCTGCTTATAAGTCGCAGATTCCAAGTGCCGGAAGGATCATTGTGATCCTCTTCCCTGGCCCATATAATGCAGGCTAGAGAGTGTCCGTGAAATGATTCCTGTAGCCCTGTCTTCTAGAAAATCCTCCACTCTCGATTTAAACATTGTCAGTGATGGCTAATCCACCATGATGCTTGGTAAATTGTTTCAGTGCTGAATGGGACCGGTAAAAGACATCCTGCCTTTAGAATAAGGAGAAGTCCTGGGGGAGAGAGATGCACTCCTTGTGGGAGTGGGCATGGGAGTCTGGACTGCAGGGCACTGAAACAGTGTTCATGGTGGGGGGGAGGCGGGGGGCTCTGAGAGTCGTTGAACTAGGATGTGACTCCTATAGATTATGGAATCCCTTTCTAGCCGCGGGGTATGGCAGCAGCCTTAGTTCCAGCATCTATGTTGAACTGCTGTCTGCAGAGAGGAGTTGGGGTGAACTTACCTGGGATGACTAAACTTGCTTCTCTCTTCTCATTAGCGGTCAGCTGCTGACCTTGGGGAAAAAATGCATCACAACGATAAAAGTGGGATCCCCCAAACTGGAAGTCGGGAGACCCGCCAGGTTGCAGCTGGGCCTTATTCCAACCAGAATCTCCCACAGAGGCCTGTGCTTGGGCTGCTGACTGAGAATGGCCAGTGCTTGAGGCCATGTGGCCAGGTAACAGTTGTGGAGGGGGAACCCTATTGCTTACTGTGGGGTTACTTACGAGAAGTGACTGGCAAAGTCCCTAGGTGTCTTTTGTGCGTGTATGGGTGACTCTGCTTAAGTCAGCAACAATGTGGGCAGTTGCTGTGGAAGCTTTTCTTGTTTTCAGATTTTTGTCAAGAGCCTGTTGTTCCAGAATTGGGCTGCTTCTGGGGTTTCTTGTTACTATGCATTTTAAACAGAGACAGCGAGCAGCTATGATGCTTTTTTTTTTTTTCCTTACCTAAACTGAATATTTCTCTAAATCTAGTTAGCTTTTTTTTTTTTTTTTTTTAAACCGGGGTAGGGAACCTAAGGCCCAGGGGCCAGATGCGGTCCCTGGCTTGACAGGATCTGGCCCCTAGAGGTCCGGGTTCTGTCCCCTCAGCATTGGGGAGACCGTGCTGGCACTCCAGTCCCCCCTGCCTGCCTGTCTGATTTTTCTGCAGATCAGTGGCTCCCAACCCAAAAAAGGTTCTCGATCCCCATTTTAAACCTTTTGTGAGCCTGCATGTAAACTGTTGAGGGCATTGTTGACAGTGTGGGTAAACGTGAGTTTAAAACTTGTGTTCAAAATAGGTGTCTAAAAGTCTTACTGATCTAGATATTTAAGTATGTAAATACCTAACCTGACTTCATTTTTTCCCAAAGTGACAAAAGCCTGAGAAATGATGTGATCCTCAGCTTGCCTTAGAGAAACACCATACCAGCTCCAGCAATTTTATTGTAAATGTCATAGTTTTTAGTATCTTTTTTGTGATTATAGGAGCTAGGGTTTCATGAGAATCTCCGTTCAGCTTTTATCCTTATTAAAAAAGAGAAAATCTAGACCACTTGCTTGCAAAAACATACTTTTCAAGTGAGGCCCAAGTGCAACTTTAAAAGGCTTAAACTAGAGGGCAAATTAAAAGCACCTCATATTTATTACCTTTTGACTTTTCCGGCTATTTTGTTGTTCTTTTTGAATGCTTGGAGCTGGCAGTAGTGGATTTACTGTATGGAATTTGGCTAACACACATGATTTGCTGCTTCTCTCAATATTTTATCCAGAGCACACATGGGATTTAAAAGGGTAGTGCTCCCATCTCTGTTTGGTTAGCAGAGCATTTTTGGGTGGTCATGGCTAGCTAGTATTTTACAGTGGAGCTCTGCTGATCATTTCTCTCTGCCTCAACTGGTAGCCCGTCTTCAAATAAGGTTTCTGGAGGGAGAGGGACTATTAGGTGGCTTCTCTATATCCATGGCCTATGGGATGTGGGGCTCAGTGGAAATGTATATGCCCCTTAACTGCCAACTACTGCTCAAAAGTTCCGTGACTCAGTCCATGACTCCTACAATGTAGTGACATGGTGGCAATACATTCAGAGCACAAGAATTACTTTTTGGATAGCCTTTTTTCCTATTCCCTAGTGGTTCATGTTTCAGAGCAAATTTAGGTGCCAGAGCCATGATGCAGATTTTAACCTGGTTAGCAGTACTTTCGCTAATACTCTACTGCAGTGGTTCCCAACACGGTGCCCGCGGGCGCCATGGCATTTATGTGCGCCCGCCTAGTGACCAGGGCCGGCCCAAGCCATTCTTGCACCCCTGGGTGCCTGGTGCACGCGTGGCCCCAAAAGGTTGGGGACCACTGCTCTACTGTGTCCTGGATTGGAATGGTTCTTGCATATATAGTAGTTGTTACTCCTGTGCAAAGCGCTTTAGAGAAATGCAGTCCAGTGGGATTAGAGTAATAACAGATTGCCATTTAAAGGTGTCAGAGGGGTAGCCGAGTTAGTCTGTAACAAGAAAAACTTAAAAAAACAACGAATAGTCTGGTAGCACTTTATAGACTAACAAAACATGTAGATGGTATCATGAGCTTTTGTGGGCACAGCCCACTTCTTCAGATGACTGGAGTGTTGCAAGTCCAGAAGTGTTGGTTCTGGACTTGCAACACTCCAGTCATCTGAAGAAGTGGGCTGGCTGTGCCCACAAAAGCTCATGATACCATCTACATGTTTTGTTAGGCTGGTAGCATTTTAAAGACTATTTGTTGTTCCATTTAAAGGTGGTAATCTTTAGAGTACATCAGTATTGTGTGATGAAAACAGACCTCCACCGTTTTCAAATCTGAGTGTCTAAAGCTAGGTTCCTAAATATAGGAGTCTGGACACAGAAGTTTAGCATATTCCACGTAAGCCAACAGGGGTTGTAGGATCTCAACATCTCTGAAGAGTTTGAGTTACTGCAACTGCAGCTGTTATTGACATGGCAGGATTTGTGAGCGCTAAACATTCTGAAAAGTTGGCCCCCTTTTATTTCAGAGCCTGACTTTGGCCAAAGCTTTTTTAAACCTAGGTGCCTACTGTATTGCGGAAAGACCAGTCTTACGATGCACTTAATATAGTATACGCTCATTGGAGGCTGGGCACTCTTACCTCAAGTCCATGGGATAAACTACTTGCCCCGGAGTCAACAAGTATAGACATGGGCTAAATTCTAACCCACTTGTGCTGTCTACTGATGTGCTTACTAGAATTGTAAGAGACTTCTAGCTTTCATCTGCAGTCTTGCTATTGGCATTCCAGGAAGATTGATTTGACCCTTATGAAAGGCTTTGTCAGCTTTTCAATATACTGCACTTAATTAGCTCTTGAGAGAGCTGGCATAGCATTAGTATACATGTGCAAAAACTGTATTAACAACTTTACTATCAGATTATAAAAGACTGCTTTAAACTCTTAATGCACCTTTTGCTTTCTTCAGCAAGCTAAGGTAACAACCGCTGGGTTGCATTTAATGCTGGTAGTTCTCAGCATGAATAAATTGAACTGTAGCTCAGAGTTTATAATTACAGCTGGCATTTCAGCAGAATTGCTCAGGCTGGCCATTTTGCAGATGAATGTCTGACACTAGCAATAAAAGACTGCTCAAGACTGAACCTGGCTTATTAGACTGGAAGACCGCTAATTCTCAATGTGGCACAAATGTCCATCATTACAGCAAGATGGCAGTAAGCAGAATTTCCTAAATGCCAGTTGTAATGGCAAGCTTTGTTTCAACTAATTTTCAATTTATTGATGAAAGTGATAGCACCAAAAATATGAATTACAATGTTTCTCTTTGTACACCAATCTTTTCTGCAGTTTTAATCTGTACTTTATTTCAGGGTACCACTGTAGTCAGATGCTTTTCTGGCTCTGAAAATGCTTTCCCTCCATCTGGAAAGAATATATTGCCTAGCTGTATGGTCAGCGTAACATCCAAGCAAGGGTTTTCTATATATGTAGATGAACCAGAGCAGAAAGACAGATGCAGCTGCACAGTTGTACAAGAAGTGGAACCTAGCCTGTGTGAAGTGGATACTAGCACAATGAAATCCAATATTCATCTGCTGTTGGACTTGAGTACAGGTAGCTGTGTCTACTCAGAATCTTGCTTGCAATATTAATCTAGTACATGAGATCTGGATTTTTTTTTTTTAACAAAAGTAAATTAAATGATCTGTAGATGACTTATTCATATGTGATTTGAATCTTGTACTAACAGCAAATACCTTATGTAATAAAAATCCTGATTATGCAGGTTCTCCTATGTTGGTGGATACGTCATTCCAGTCACATCATGAAATTCCTGTGGATAACAGCATAGATGTAATGAATGTGGGAGACTATGCAGAAGACATTCATCAGTACCTTAGAGAAGCTGAAGTGAGTGGCTTTTGCAAGCCTGTAACATCAGTGTTTCTTTGATCCTACATATATTGGCAACACTTACCTCTTAGAATAACATAATTTGCCACTCCTTAGCTCGGAATAAGATACACAATTTGAGCTATGCAAATTGCTTATCTTATTTCAATCTAATTTCAAAATAGCTTATTTCGAAACTTAGCGCTGTCTATGCAGCGCCAAATTTTGAAATGAACCACTGTTCTGACGTGTCCCTTAATCCTTGTGGAATGAGATTTACAGAGATGTCAGAATAGTATGCCTATTATTTTGAAAGCTATTTTGAAATAGCAGGCATGCTATCGAGATGCGGAAAACGCTATTTCAGGATACCAGAAGTATCCCGAAATAGCACCGCTGTCTAGACACACCCTTAGAGTGTTGCTGCATAATGCAAATTCTCAGGTTGCTGCTTTACATCTTTTTACTGCCTGCATTATCTTAACAAAGCATTTTTACTTAGCTCCCTGTCTTGCTGGCCAACATAGAGCAGGAGGTAGTGAGAAATTCTTCAGCTTTGAATCTAACTCCTCTCTGATGGAATGTGTAACCGATCTTTGCTGGGGTGAAGAGACTTGCAAAAGCTTTTGAGAACCTATTTATCAGGTTGAGAATAAAAGAATGTGGCAAAAAAGGCAGCACCAACCTGAGGAGATGGTAGGGGCTCCTAACACTACCAGAGCAATGCTTCCTCCCGTCGCCATTATTAAAGACTTTTTTTTCTTTTACACTCTGTGCTAGATTTTAATTCAGTTAGGGCTATCAAACTTCATGATTAACTTCTGTTGCTGAATTCAATACAGGTCTCCACTGGGTGATGGTGGAAATCAGTGATGGCCTTAATATATTGACTATCAACATAAATAATTGCTTTCACCATGAATATGGTGAAGGTTAGTCTTAGTGTCATAATTACTGAACCTCAAATCTTTTCAAACAGACAAGATACAGACCAAAACCATATTATATGCGAAAACAACCAGACATCACGTCAGGGATGCGTGCAATCTTGGTAGACTGGCTGGTGGAAGTTGGGCAAGAATACAAACTTCGTACTGAAACTTTGTACCTAGCTGTCAACTTTCTGGACAGGTTTCTTTCCTGCATGTCTGTCCTCAGAGGAAAGCTTCAGCTTGTTGGAACAGCAGCAATTCTTCTGGCTGCGTAAGTGTCTCTTTAATTGCTCACTGAAGACAGGCAAAATCTTCCTGTGGGAAAAGATCTTTTGGTCTTATTTAGGGGCTGAAACTAACATTTGTTTTGAAGAGTTATGCTGGTTCTGACACAAGCACATACCTTCCAGTAGGGGTGCCAATGTGTAGACGACTACACGATTAACCAATAAGCCTGTGCTTATCTATTAATCCTGTCAACTACATGCATCCTCCCCGCCCCCTTGCTGCCTCTGCAGCAGAGGCAGCAATGGGGGGGAAGTGCAAGCTGGTGCCTGTGAGGAGCCAGCTTTTAAGCCAGCTCCCCACAAGTACCAGATCTGTCTCTTCCCCCCCATTTTGCCCTGCTGCCTCAGAGGCAGCGGCGTGGAAAGGGGGTGGGAGGGCAAGTGGAAGCTGATACGCACGGGGGGCTGGCTTTTAAGCTGGCTCTCTGCGTCAGCTCTGTGGACCCATCTGCCCCCCCTTCCTGCTTCCTACAGAGGCAGTGGAGGGGGGGCATGCAGGAGCTAGTGCTGGGGGAAGGTGGCTTAAAAGCGTCTATCAAAGGCAGCAGCATGGGGGGGCAGGGGAGGTGCCACAAAGCAGCCTCTGTCTGCAGTGGACCCAGGCTCACTGTGGACAGAGGCTGCTCTACAGCAGCAGCCTCTGTCCGTGAGGGGATGGGGGGTGTGGGTATGGGTGTGTGAGCTCTCCACAGACAGAGGTTGCGCTGGCATACCACGGAGCAGCCTCTGTCCGCAGTGAACCTGGGCCTACCAAGGACAGAGGCTGCTCTACGGCAGTAGCCCCTGTTCGTATGAAGTCCAAGCTCTCTGCCAACAGGCTGGGCTGCTGCAATGGAGCAGCCTCTGTTCGTGGTAGGGATGTTAAATTTAGATTAACGGGCTAATCGAATAGTCAATACAATTTGCATTGACTATTCAATTAGTCAATAAGGGCGCCTTTGCCTTTGAAGTGTAGCAACCATATAAGTCACAGGATGTACCTAGGTAAGAGTTCAGGTCTATGTATTTTCTTGGATCAAGGTGGACTGATGTACTCAGCCCAGCACTGATTTCTACAAGTCTCTTCTTTCTGATTTGGAACTTCCAACTTCATAAATGTAATGGTGGTTTTGCATTGCTTTATAGGAAATATGAAGAGATCTACCCTCCGGAGGTAGAGGAGTTTGTGTATATAACAGATGATACTTATACGAAGAGACAGCTATTAAGAATGGAACACCTGCTCCTGAAAGTACTGGCTTTTGACCTGACAGTACCAACCACCAACCAGTTTCTCCTGCAGTATTTACAGAGACATGGAGTCTGTGTTAGGACAGAGAACTTTGCAAGGGTATGTTACACTTCTGTAAGGGCTGTGTGAGGGCAGTGATTGTTAAAGTAGGAATAGGTGTGGGGTGGAGGAAAGGGAACTTCAACTGTTTACTCTCAGGAGCAGCTTCTTGGTTGGAAAACACCTACTGTAGGGAATATGCTGATGGTGTCTGCCTGTCAGTCAAACATGACTAGCATCCTGATAAAACAGTACCTAACTGGGAATTATTACCTGTATATAAACCCAATATGAAAATCTGTCATGCTCCTTGCTTTCCAGAACAACTACACAAAGCTTTATGGGGTCAGTCTGTATTGATACTGCTGGTGATAGTAGCAGAGCCCAGAGGCCCCAACAAAGATAACTGACTGTACAAATATAGCTATTCACCCTTTGTCCTTTATGTTGCTTGGGAGTAAGACCTGCTTTCTTTCACACTATCACAGATGGGGAACTCAGGCATACACTAACTTATCAGGGGCTATAAAAGAAGCCTGTGATAGAGCTGAAAACAAGACAGACCACCTGAGTCCCTATCAGTTGCTTAACCATGAGACTGCCCAGCCTTCACTCAACTATCCAGGATCTCTAATGTGTGACTCCTGGCTCCATTGAAGACTATTGGAGTCAACAAAAGTTCTACAGTAAGGACAGGATTTCACCCTAACTTTCTGAACAGTTAAAGGAACTTTCTAAACCAAGTATATAATCATCCACAGGTCTTCAAAACTGTGGTGTTGGAAAGACTACTAATGCTTGTTTAGAGCATACTGAATTGATTTTACTGTATACACAGGGGTCTGTTGGAAAGTAACATTTTAGAACTTCTTTTGCTTAGTATGTAGCAGAGCTGAGTCTCCTGGAAGCTGATCCATTTCTGAAGTACCTTCCTTCACAAACTGCTGCAGCAGCTTACTGTCTAGCAAATTACACCGTGAACAGGCATTTCTGGGTAAGCTCTTTATTTTTCAGAGGTGCTGTAAATAGGATTTCATAAGACTCCTTCCACTTCTAAATCAGAATCTGTAATCTCCAATCCAAATAGTATGAACTAGCAGATCTCTTGGGAGGGTTCTATTTCAGTTGAACAGGCTTTTCCACTGGCACACAATTAGTTAATATCAAGGTAGTCTAAGACTTGTTCCTCTTTCTCATCTAGAACTTCTGTACAGGAACAGTACTCCGTTTTGGACACTTGGTGAAACTAACTTTATAGTACATAATCCTAATGAGACTTGACAAGATGGCTATGACAACTTATTGACCACCCTATAAAAACTGATAGAGGCCAGTCTATGCAGCATTCTTTGTGTTGGGGGTGAGAAGGATCTTAGCAGCACATGGCTTTATCCAAATACCAGTTTCACTAGTATACTTCTACAGCACCTGGCAAATAACTTTTGGTATGAATGATGGGGGACACTGCTCAGAATTGGTGAAACAGATACCAGCAAGTATTCTGCCTGCATAAGAAGGAGCTTCTTGTCAGACTTCTCTGCTGTAGTAGAGACTTGGTGGACATTGGTACTAGGATGCTAGGGGTATTAAGAGGGCTGAGATTCTTAATTGTGACTGCTATGGGATCTCATTTCACCAGCAAAACAGATGCATGCAGTCATCCAAGTATTCAGCAGAAATGTGACCCAATCTCAATATCTGCCCTGTAACAAAATCTGGAAGACATGCTCCCTAACCAAATGGAAAAATGTACCAGTAACTTTTTTTTCCCTACTGATCAGCCAGAAACACTTGCTGCATTCACTGGGTATTCGCTAAGTGAGATAGTGCCTTGTCTAAGTGACCTACATAAAGCATGCCTTGATGCTTCTCATCGACCACAGCAAGCAATTAGAGAGAAGTACAAGCTGTCAAAGTAAGTTCCTGAGACACTAAATGCCTTCTCTTTGGTTCCAATTGACAGCAGGGATTACAACTGGCCAAATCTCAACTGATGCAAATGACACAGTAATTAATGGAATTATACTATGGGAAGTTCGATGTACAACTTACTCGAGCAAAATTTTCTGTAACTCATTCCTATCCAATGGCTCTACTAATAAGGTGATGTTAAAACCACACATCTTGAGAGTTGGGGTGATGCTGAATCCTAGATGATTGCTCTTATACAAAGAGCAGTCTTCTAATGTAGTCTTAAGCATAACTGTTTCAAATATGTGTGATGTTGAAAGACTCAACAGTTGAAAACCATTTTTTACCTCAAGTACGGCTTCCTGCTTGTTAACATTCAGACTGTTCTTTCATCTTTAGTTAACTAACTTGTAACTAACTAGCTGCCTGTCTGTTCCTTTATTGTAGGTACATGTATGTGTCCTTTATGGAGCCACCAGGAGTTCTACCTCTGGAGTAAATAGCAGTGAATCAGCACGCTGACTAAAATTGAAGCACTTGCCTCCTGATCAACAGAGTTGATCGCACGTTTTTATAAGGCACTGCAGGTCATGTGTCAGTAACCATGGTGCTTATTATATTAGCTGACCTTTTTAAATGACTTTTTTACAAGGACTCTGGACTATAGTTTTAATGTAAACCTGAAGCACTTTTAATAAATATCTTGCCTTATGAAGTTTCTAGCTTCACTTGTCCAAGCTTCAGGTTACTAAGTTGTGGTAGATTCTACATCTTTGGCACCTCCTCAAATCAATATTGAGTAAGTTTGTTAGAAGTAGAGCATCTGAGTTTCTCAAGTCCTCAGTCTGTTAGATAGGTCAGACTAGATGATCACAATGGTCCTTGGGATTTGATAACCACAATGGTCCAATGGGTTGTAAATCAAGAGGAGAAACTGTGTGGTGATCTACCATAAATTGATATCTGCAGCGAGTTCAAGTCCTACCAGGCCATGTTAGCTATGACTAGATATATCTTCCATGCAGATCTTGCAATCAGTCTGCCACTTGAGTCTTGTTTCAAACAATAGGAAAGAAGACTACAGCAGCATGAGATCACATATCTATGAAAGTTAGCTATTGCACAAATCCTCTTGAATGTAATTCCGTCCCAATTACTGCACCATCATATCACTGGATAGCTAGTTTCTTTTAGGTGATATCACAGCACAAGTGGTCTTAAGAGAATTGGAGACAGCCCTATGGATTAGTTCAGGTTCAGTGTGCCCATGTAGAATTTCCAGACATGTACTGGTGATGGAAACATGCAATCCTTGAATGCCGAGTTGGTAGAGTAAAGAAGGGAGTCTGTGTGATGTGAGCTTACAGCAGATCAATAGTGAAGGTCAGAATTGTAGGAACTCTCTAAGCAAAGATGGAAAAAAAATGCTATGGGGTGAGGAGGAAAGGCATTGCAGAGAATCAAAGGAGAAGTGATGTGATATTCATGGATTCCTTAGATGTGTCCAAACTTAGAGGACATGTAGATGGTTGAGGCCAAAGAAGTGTCCACTGCAGTCCTCAGAATGCAAGATGAGGGCTATCTATGCTCACGGTTGAACTAATCTTCTGGGAGATGGAGCAGAGTTTGGACACTACTGAGGATATAGGGGAGAGAAAATGTGATGCCATTCCCGCCCCAGCTATAGGCCTGAAAGACAATCATGACTTAATGACAGAACTTGAGCAAAAAGGGGAGTTTGGGTTTTGGCCATGTTAAGCTGTTGCGATGCTATGTTGATATCCAGGAGTGGAGTGATGCGTGGAAAACATTTGAATAAGTGAGTAGTTAATGACAATAGAGGATTAATTTTTTTAAATGGCATAGGGAAACTCTTATCCTGTAAGGCTTGTCTCTCTTTTTTGAGAAAGTTAAGGCAAGTGAGTGAATTTAGGGAAGTCAGTGCAGGGTAGCTGAGATTAGACTTTAAGGAAGTAGAATCCATGGTGAAAGCAGAGTAGAAATCACAAAAACTGTTGCATAAAAAAGCCTCTGCCTGAGCTTACTTGATTTATACACATGCATTTTCTGAAACTACACTAAACTGTAAGGTCTAAGGTTTTAAACTGCAACTCATTGTGATCTTTGTCAAACCTTGCAACTTGCTGTAATCTTTGTGACTCTCAAACTTACTGTAAGTTGCAACTTCATAATCTTTAACTCTCAGCTACCTTGCTTGTAACTTTCTCTAAACTGCATTCTCCCCTGAGTGTGAGTGTTTGAAGAAGACTGGGAACAATGGACCACATGGTGATGACTCATCACCAACTGCTGCTTTTGCTGGATAAAGGGAAGTCTGGGCATGCTCCCTGGTGACGAGTCACAGGGGCTATTCAGATACAATATAAGGAGCACATGTGAGACTCGCTTTCTTCCCCTGCTCCTGAGAAACTCCTCTCTACAGCTAGGCTACATCTACACTGCAGGCTTTGCACAAGAACTGTTTTATGCAAGAGTTCTTGTGCAAAAAGTCTTCCACAATAGTGCATCCACACTGCCATGTGCTTTTGTGGAAGAGATGTGCTTTTGCTCAAGATCGTCCATGGCAGTGTGGACGCTCTCTTGCGCAAGAAAGCTCTGAGCCATTTTGGCCATAGGGCTTTCTTGCACAAGAAACCCCTGTTGCCTTTCTACACTGCTTTCTTGTGGAAGAGCTCTTGCACAACAGGGCTTATTCCTCATGGGGAGAGGAATAACTCTTGCGCAAGAAGCCCTGTTTTCTGATGCTTTACTGTAAATTTACTTGCACAAACTTGCAGAGCATCTACACTGCACAAGCGTTCTTGTGCAAGAACAATTGTTCTTGCAGAAAAAGCCTGTGATGTAGACATAGCCCTAGTCTCTCTCCTCCTGACTAGCTTCCCCAGCCGTGATGAGCAGACAGACTCTACAGAATCCACATGCCTTGGCTCCTTCTGCAAGGTGTGTGTGCATGCATGCTCTGTATCTTTTTAGTTTAAGCCTTTGGTGGCTGCTCTCTCCTCTTTAGTTTTACCTAGTGGAAATAAACCCATACTCGTGTAACCCTGGGTGGTCTCCAGCAAGAATATTTTTGGGGTAACAAAAACAACCAGAAAGAATCCAGGCTGAAGTAAAAGGACATTTAGATACTAAGGCCCAGGGCTGTCCTTAGGCTTTATGGGGCCCTATGCAGTTGTTAAAATGGTACCCCAGTGTGGGGGTGGGGGACACAGCTCCTGCATACAACCTGCTTACAGACCAGGGTGCTTCACTTCAGCCTGCCCTTGAGTGCCCTACAGGCAGAGCCCCTCATATGAACTATCAGGGCTTGAATGAATTTTTTGTACAAAATTGTGGCAAATTTAAACACTGGTTAATCTATTTTTTTTAAAAATAGATATGAAAACTTCATGTTTTATTTACTGTTATCGTAAATTGCAGTTGCTCTGTGGGCCTGGGCTGAGGGGGTATCCTGGAGTAAGGTGCACACAGAGATCAGGGTCTACCCCCAGGCTGCTGGTATCATTCTCCGCATGGTCTGTGATTCCCTCCCAAGCTCCAGGGCCTCCACTGTTGAATAGTAGCAGAGCTGGGAGGGAGCTGCATATGCAGTACCTTCCAGCTGTGCTACCCCAGGCCTGGCAGGGGGCCCAAGAGCACAGGGAGGAGGCAGGAGCTGTGCTAAGGGGGGAGCCCAGCAGTTTGAGGTGTGACTGCCAGAAAGGGGTAGGTCAGCCACTGAATCCTCTCCTCCACCCCTGCTCACGCTGGCCTCACCACTCCTCCTATTTGGTAGAGTGGAACTGCTGGGGCTCAGGCTGCTTGGACTCCTCTCTGCCCCCATTGCTGCTGAGAGAAGCAAGGAGGGGGTGGGGGAGCAGGGAGAAGGCAGCCCTGCTGCTGTCTGAGAGCAGCCCCTTACATACACAGCATGTGTGACTGCATGGGGGCACCTGAAAATTTGGTGCCCCATGCAGCTGCATATCTTCATATGTATCCAGGAAAAGCCCTGCTGAGGCATTGAGTTTTATGCTATAGAAATTAGAGGGATATCTCTATATCCCAGTGTAGGATTGTTAAATAATGCACACATTCTAGTACTCTGATCTCAATATGTCACACAACAGCATTCCTCTACAATTAATATGAGGCTGTCAGGGAAGATTTCTTAAACTTGTATGAAAGAATAGAAAAACTTTCATTCCACTTCTGACATTCCCATCTTACTCTTGTAACCCAAATGCTCTCCTTAGGGGTTCTTAACATCACAAAAGACTCATGGGGGCAAGAGACTTCTTGATCCTCCCTTACTCAAGCTGTAGCTTTTCAAAGAAAGCTTGAAACTAGGGCTGTTAAGCAATTAAAAAAATTGTGTGATTAATTGCACTGTTAATAGAATGCCAATTATTTAAATATTTTGGATGCTTTCTCTATTTTCATATATTTAAATAATATGAATTATGATTTATAATATGACTAAATTATTATGAAAATGTTCACTTTATATTTTTTATTACAAATATTTGCTCTGTAAAAGGAAATAATATTTTTCAATTTTCCCATTACAAGTACGGTAGCTCAATCTCTATCCTGAAAGTTGAACTTACAAATGTAGAATTATGTACAACAATAGTTGCATTTAAAAATAAAACAATGTAAAACTTTAGTATATACAAGTCCACTCGGCCTTACTACTTGTTCAGCTAGTTGCTCAAACAAGGTTGTTTGCATTTGCAGGACATATTGCTGCCTGCTTCTTGATTATGTTGTCATCTGAAAGTGAGAACAGGTATTCACGTGGCACTGTTGTAGCTGCACTGCAAGATATTTATATGCCAGATATGCTAAGAATTCATATTCCCCTTCCTGCTTCAACCACCATACCAGAGGACTTGTGTCCATGCTGATGATGGGTTCTGATCATAATGGTCCAAAGTAGTGCAGACCAACGCATGTTCATTTTCATCATCTGAATCAGATGCCTCCAGGAGAAGGTTGATTTTTTTGTTTCTGATGGTTTTGATTCTGTAGTTTCTGCATTGAATTGGTGCTTTTTAAAAGACTTCTGGATGCATTCTTCACAACTCCTCCCTCTAAGATTTTGGGAGGAACATAAAATTCTTAAACCTTGGGTCCCAGTGCTGCTGCGATCTTTAGAAATCTTTATGCTTTGCTGTGAAAGTGTTCTTATAATGAACATGTGCTGGGTCATCATATTAGATGGCTATAACATGAAATATATAGCAGAATGTGGGTAGAACAGAGTAAGACATACAATTCTTCCCTAAGGAGTTTGGTCAATTAATGCATTATTCTTTTAATGAGTGTCATCAGCATTGATGTCCTCTGGAATGGAGGCCAAAGCAAGAAGGGGCATATAAATGTTTAGCATATCTGGAGCATGCATGCCTTTCAATGCTGGCTACCAAAGTGCCATGTGAATACCTCTTCTCACTTTCAGATGACATTGTATATAAGAAGCAGGCAGCATTATTTCTCGTAAATGTCAAAAAACTTTTCCTGTACAAGATGTAGGCCTAAGTAGACTTGTAGGCTGTAAAGTTTTACATTGTTTTGTTTGAGTGCAGTTATGTAACAAAAAAAATTACTTTTGTAAGTTACTTTCATGATAGAGATTGCACTACAGTACTTGTATGTGATAGTGAATAGTAAAATACTATTATCATTTTTGCAGTGCAAGTATTTGTAATAAAAATATTAAGTGGGTACTGTACACTTTGTATTCTGTTGTAATTGAAATCAATATATATCAGTTTTTGACTGATACTGTGATTCTATTTAAAAATAAAATCACAGTAAATAATTTTTTTTAAATTGTGAGTTAACTGTGATTGACAGCCCTAGAAACAAACCTGACTTCCCCCTTGTCCTAAAGTTTCTCCAGTGTGTTAACATATTAATAGACAGATTGTGCTTAGTAATTTGTGTATAAATACTAAAGTCATGCCAGGCCTTTGATTAGTACCTCATAAAACATCTTTTCAGGTTAGGATATCTGAACCTTGAACTACCTGCTTCTTTTTGAAGACAGTTATCTGTCTTTCACAAGAGACTTTCCCCTTGCCTCCAATGCATATTGCAAGCTGGTTCCATAGAAATACAAGTGCTAATGGGTCTTTGAATAGCCAACACTGTCTACTGCCATCTATCTGTGTCCCCTGTGTTTTTAATCCTTAATGGTGTCTAAAACGCTACCTGATTTAGTGGCTATAGGTTGTCATTAGCATCCTGTCTAATCTTTCTTGAGGTGACTAAAACTCAATACAAGGAGACCTGCTGCTGCCCTGCAGCTCTCCCAGGACATAAACATATTGGCCTTGTTTTCAGCCGTCAGTGCATATTGACTGAAGAAAACCTCTATCTGTATCAATCCAGTGCAAATAAATTTAGAGTAGAATTGATTGAGCTGCTGGAGTAAGTGCTCTATTATAATTAAAACACTACATCTATGGTGTTACTTTAATCAAACTGGTACTTTCAAAAATGATACTCAATTTGTGGGTCCTGATGCGCAGCAAGAAAAGCAAATATGGTAGGTGACCAGATTGGCTTACTGGGGACATCCTTGGTGAGTTTAAACACAAAAAGGAAGCTTACAAGAAGTGGAAACTTGGACGGATGACTAGGGAGGTGTATAAATATATTGCTCGAGAATGCAGGCAACTTATCAGGAAGGCAAAAGCACAATTGGAATTGCAGCTTACAAGGGATGTGAAGGATAACAAGTGTGAAGGCAGGCTCTTTTCTGGCCAGGCCTCGTGTGTATGGCCTCCTAGCCCGGGATCACTTTCCCCTCAAACCAAAAGTCCTGCACTATGTGACTTAAGCAGGAGCAAAAAGCCAGGCAGATAAGGGTCATGCAAAGTTTGCACTGGCCAAGAGCCATCTTTCCCTCCCACCTCCCCTTCCCCTTCAGTCCTGTCACTAGGCAGACAGAACCTGTTAAGCTTATTGGTGTGAACTGCAGGAAAGCTTTAGCTTTCTCTATATAACAGCTTCCCCTCCTGCATTAAGTTGAGGGTTCCCGAAAATTTGGAAGGTAGTACATGAGCCAGGTCTGAGGGCTGATCACCCGAGGACCCCCTCCCACTCACCGAATCGACTAAGTCTTCTGCAGAGCGTAAAGAATAATGAATATGCTGTTTTCTCTGTTGTCCCTTGTGTGTCTGATAAGTGAGTACTCTTGCTGTTTAGTGTTAGTTAGAAGTTTGTTAAATAATAGTGATAGGAGTAAGTTAGTTAGAGGATTGTTAAATAGTGTTGAGTTAGATAGATGTTAGACCTTATGAGTGAGATTAATGTAAATATAACTGTTAAAAATCCCTGGGTGGTTGTTGATAATTACTTGGATTTGGAGAGACCTTTATTGCATTACATTCTGTTTACTGTTCCTGTTAATAGTTATTTGGCATCTGTGCCCGTAAAAACTGTTAAATAGAAAGTTATAGTTAAAAACATTTTAATAAAAATCTAAAAGATACACAGTACAAGGGTGCCTGTTTCTGCACCTCCCCGGGGCTGGCAACATTCCCGAACCTTCCACTGTACACAACAATAAGAGAGGTTTCTACAGACATGTTAGCAATAAGAGGGTGATCAGAGAGGGTGTGGGCCCTTATTGGATGAGGGAGGTAACCTAGTGACAGATGATGTGGGAAAAGCTGAAGTACTCAATGCTTTCTTTGCCTCTATCTTCACGGACAAGGTCAGCTCCCAGACAAAAGCATTAGGCAACACAGTATGGGAAGGAGGTGGACAGCCCTTGGTGGGGAAAGAACAAGTTAGGAACTACTGTTTAGAAAAGCTAAACATATACAAATTCATGGGCCCGGATTTAATGCATCGGAGGGTACTGAGGGAGTTGGCAAATGTCATTGCAGAGCCTTTGGCCATTATCTTTGAAAAGTTGTGGAGAGCGGGAGAGATCCCGGATGATTGGAAAAAGGCAAATGTAGTGCCCATCTTTGAAAAAGGGAAGGACAATCCAGGGAACTACAGACTGGTCAGCTTCACCTCAGTCCCCAGAAAAATCATGGAAATGATCCTCAAGGAATCCATTTTGAAGCACTTGGAAAAGAGGAAAGTGATCAGGAATTGTAAACATAGATTCACCAAGGGCAAGTCATGCCTGACCCACCTGACTGCCTTCTATGACAAGGTAACTGGCTCTATGGATATGGGCAAGGTGGAGGACATGATATACCTTGACTTTAGTAAAGCTTCTGATATGGTCTCCCACAGTATTCTTGCCAGCAAGTTAAGGAAATATGAATTGGATAAATGGACTGTAAGATGGATAGAAAGCTGGCTAGACTGCCAGGCCCAACGGGTAATGATCAACGGCTTGATGTCAGGTTGGTGGTCGGTTTCTAGCAGAGTGCCACAAGGATCTGTTCTAGGACAGGTTTTGTTCATCTTTATTAATGACCTGGATGAGGAGATGGATTGCACCCTCAGCAAGTTTGCAGATGACACTAAGCTAGGGGAAGAGGTAGATGCGCTGGAGGGCAGGGATAGGGTCCAGAGTGACCTGGACAGATTAGAGGATTGGGCCAAAAGAAATCTGATGCAGTTCAACAAGGACAAGTGTAGAGTCCTGCACTTGGGATGGAAGAATCCCAAGCATTGTTACAGGCTGGGGACTGAATGGCTAAGTAGCAATTCTGCAGAAAAGGACCTGGTGATTACAGTGGATGAGAAGCTGGATATGATCAACAGTGTGCCCTTGTAGCCAAGATGGCGAATGGCATATTAGGGTGCATTAGGAGGAGCTTTGCCAGCAGATCCAGAGAAGTGATTATTCCCCTTTATTTGGCTCTGGTGAGGCCACACCTGGAGTATTGTCCAGTTCTGGGCCCCCCACTATAGAAAGGATGTGGATACATTGGAGAGAGTCCAGTGGAGGGCAACCAAAATGATTAGGGGACAGGAGCACATGACCTATGAGGAGAGGCTGAGGGATTTGGGTTTGTTTAGTCTTCAGAAGAGCAGAGTGAGGGGGGATTTGATAGCAACCTTCAACTTCCTGAAGCTTAGTACTTTCGTTTGTAAATATTTTCTTTTAGAGACTTTTTTCTTAAAACAAATTATTATTAATTTTCCTTTCCTTAGTTCCCAGTTAGGCATAGGTTTACATTTGGCCACTTTCGTAATATTCCTGTCCTCATCTCTCCAGTGGTTAGGGAGACTTAACAAACGACATGTCGGGATCACTTTTCAAAAGTGTGACTCATGTCTAGAGCCTATGCTAGTCCCTGATGGCCACTCATCCTGTGTCCGCTTCCTGGGAGAAACTCATATCTCCCAGAAATGTACGCATTGTAACCATTTAAAAACCAGAGCAAGATTTGACAGGAACCTCTGTTTGAAAAAGTCTTCTAGACAGTTTCATAATACCTGATTCCTCAGCAGTAACTAAGCTCCAACTTCCAAAACTTGTTAGGAAGCAAGCCATGACCTCTCCAAGATGGAACTCTCACAAAAGGAGAGCTTCCTCAGGAAGGTCTTTACCCTCAGTGCCCACTTCATCTAGAGACAGTTCTATGAGGCACTGGGCACCTCTGGCACCATCCCTCAGTGGACCTCTGCCGAGCCCCAACATAAGGTACCGTAGTAAGGATGTCATGTCTCTTCCACGGCATCAACAGCCCTGGTGTGGAACAATGCTGTTACCGCCATCACTGACTCATGAGTTGGCTCCAGCAAACTGAAACCATCACTGGTTGGTGCTGCAAGGACTGACTGCAGCGCCAAAGTAGCACCAGCACAACTACACCAATGCAATACAGCGATCTCCTCCACACTGCAGTCACCACTGCATGGGACCGACCATTCCCCGAGCTGTACATCGGAGAAGTTTCCTTCACCTCTTGCTCCTCTGTCCATACATAGCAATGAGGAAGGAAACATTCAGGATAGTTGCTTCTCCTCTTAACACTCCTCACCATCACAGAGGCAACTTCCATGGTGCCTCATCAGTATGGGCACTTGTAGTCCAGGTATGGACAGCATTGGCCTTGCACACTACCACCTTATCCCATGCAATGGTCTCATTGGAACCCGATATATAACTGGGATATACAATCAATATACCGGATCCTCTACTCCAGAAGGGGAATTAGACTAACTCCACTCTCACCAGAGAAACCTTGGAGATCCCCAAGTCAGAATAGAAGAGGCATTTTCAGGAGCAGATCTGGATGATACCCCACCTGCCCCACAGTCTCTTCCGCACAAGAGGACATGGTTATACCACCAACCCCGACTGTCAGATGACCTCAAGCAGTTCCAGGAACTCTTCAACTGAGTTGTGAACAATCAGGAGATCACCTTTCAGGAGGTATAGGTGAAACAACATAAATTGCTACAAATCCTACAGACTTCAGCATCACTTAAGATCGCCCTCCCCATAGGTAGGGCTATTGTGGAGCCACAGAGGCCATATGGCAAATACCAGCAAAAGGGCTGACAGGAAATATTTCATCCCAGCCAAAGAGATGATCTTTTCTATTTTCTGAAGCCAACTTAATGGTAGTGGAGGCTAACATGTGCAGCAAGAAACCCATTTCAGCTCCACAGCACAAGAAAAAGATCACAAAAAGCTGGACCTGTTTGGATGCAAAGTATAATCATGAACGAGCCTTCAATTTACAGTCACCAGCTACTCTGTTCTATTGTCTAATTATGACTACTCTAATTATGTTAAATTACAAGAGCTCACGGAGGATCTTGCTGAGCAGAAACATCCTCAACTTCAGGCGTTCATCAATTAGGGACAGATAATAAATAGCCCACACAGCGCTACAAGCCACAATGGATATAGCAGAAACAGCTGCCCGAGCAATTGCAACAGCAGTAGTCATGAGAAGGACATCCTGTCCTGCAAGCTTTGAGGACCCCAAAAGAATTGCAGCTAAAAGTGGAGGACCTTCCCTTTGATAGGAACAAGCTTTTCTCAGCTAATACAGACAATGTACTCCATATCATGAAGGACTCTCATGCCATGTTGTGGTATGTACACACTATGCACATACCCCCTGCTTAACAAACATCCACATTATATACCATGCTAGACGTCACAAGATACCACCTCATTCCACTACCACCACCACCAACACTTGGATCAAAACAGAACCAGGCCTCGTCTACCTGCCCTTCTATATCCAACCCACAATTTTGAAGTGTTGATTGAGGGTCTGCATGACCTCCCCCCAATTATGGTGCTAACGGACTCCCTGCCCATACTTTTGATCACCACTTGTGCTCATTTTATCATGCCTGATCTGCTATAACAATAGACCAGTGAGAGATGGAGACAATAAAATCTGACTACACCATCCCTTTCATATCCATCCCTCTTCCCCGTCCCTTTTCAGGGAGCCCTCTCACAAGTACTTTCTACAACAGTAAGTGGACCATCTTCTGCTGCTGGGTACTGAAGAAACAGTTCCAAATCAGTATCAAGGGAAGGGTTTTTACTCCAACTATTTCCTAATGGAGAAGAAAAGTGGGGAATCGAGACCTGTCTCCAAAAACTCGACAAGTTTGTATGCAACCACAGGTTCAAAATGGTCACTTTGGTCATAATCATCCCAGTGCTAGATGGAGACTGGTTTTCAGTCCTCGACCTGCAAGATGCATATTTTCATATTACTGCACACCCAGCCCACAGATAATTCCTGAGGTTTAAAGTAGGCCCCAACCATTATCATGTTCTGCTTTTTGGTCTATCCAGTGCTCCCCAAGTTTTCTCAAAAAACACTCATGATAGTAGCAGCATAGTTGCAATGCAAAGGAGGAATAATCTTTCCTTATTTAGATAACTGCCTACTCAGAGGTACCAATTGAGAGTAAACGGCATACATGGGGAAAATCACAAAAAACTTGTGCTGCCAATTAGGTCTACAGATAAACTAACAGAAATCCACCCTACAACCAACTCAGCATTTAGAGCTCATTGGAGCTTACCTCGACTCGTAAAAGCCAAAGCAATATTACCATACTACAGGTTAATTACATTGACCATTCTCATTTCTATGCTCACCATTAGCCCACAAACTTCAGCAAGAACCCATCTTCAGATTCTTGGACATCTGACAACTATGACTTTTGCAGTGAAGTATGCCATGCTCCGTATGTGTTCTCTGCAGAGTTAATTGATCACAGTCTATGCACCCAGAAAGCATACTCTCAGCAGAAGAGTGACACTATCACCAACAGTCATCTTCTCACTACGTTGGTGGATAAAACTGGAAAATGTTTGCTCAGGGATTACTTTTTCAACAAGACCCACCATTGTTAACTATCACAATAGAAGCAGCCTCAATAGACTTGTGTGCCCACCTGAGTAACCACAGCATACAGGGGAAGTGGTCCACATCAGAAGCCTAACTTCATATCAGACTCCTAGAACTCTGTGTGGTACACATTGTGTGCCATCACTTTCTCCTCCCCACCCCCGCCCATACAAAAAATCAATTTATATTCTCATGGATGATGTGTGACATGCATGTTTTATATCAATTATCAAGGAGGAGCCTCATCTTTCTCCTTATGTGTAGAAGCCATGAACTTCTGGAATTGGTGCATCTGCAACAATATAAACATCACAAAGTCATACCTACTGAAAGGCCAAAAATGCTACAGCAGACAAGCTTATCAGGCACTTCTCAGAAGCACATGAGAAGGAAATACATAACCGTGTTCTCAGAGGGTTATTCTGCAAATGGGGCTACCCAGTAATCAACCTTTGTGCATCAGCCTAGTGTAGACAAGAGTTTTATAATGTTTTATGTAATGTTCTTAATGGGTAGTGTGAGAATAAATGTTAAGCAGCTATAACTCTGTCGGCTACCCTTCTCTGGTTAGGGAGGAGCAGTCTTCTAGGTCCTTGGTAAAGATGCATCAGGCCGATTTGCTTGTGTCTATCTGATGTTAAAGCAGAAACAGATCAGAAGGATTCTTGTGATTCAGCATGATCACACTGTTGCTCTTAGATTGCTAATTAGAATACAGATTGTGTTATAAAGAAAATATGATGAATGATTAAAAGTTTGTACTAATGGGAGCTTTGTATTAGAAATAAATTGATACCTTTTGTGTACAATTCTATCCCCATGTGAAACAATTGTGTAGTTCCTGGAGAGTTGGAATTAGTTTGGAAAGTAAGTGTTTAGAGAAAGATAACAACTTGAAAGCTCAGCGGTTTCAGAGACCAGATGGCCAAAGAAGGGGGATAAGAAGCCAGAAGACTCAGGGGCACCAAGGTAACATTAATTGGGCCCAAGATAAGGCAGACTGGTACAGGACATACAGAACCTTTTTACAGCTAAGACAGCCTTGGAATAACACTGGGAAGGAGGCACTGACATACTGATGTTAGATGACAATGAAAAACAACTTCCAGATAAACAGGTGTTAAGCAGAATTGATGGTGTCTGATTAAGAGTTGACAAAGTAAAACGTATAGACCTGAATGGAAGAAAAGTCCTATAAAAGATGGGGTGTCTTGCATGAATCTCTGGGCCTCATCTTGTTAAGATTGGAGCATTGGTCCAGACTGAGAGAAGCCCCCACTTCTCCTCCTTGCATTTAACTCACCTGGTCAGTGAGTTAATGTGAGCAACAAATTGGTAATTTTAAGCAACAACAAGACGGTGGGGGGGAGGGGCGGTATGTGTGAATATGCATATAACAGAATAATGTTATGTTATCAGTAATGTTTTGCCTTATCCCCCTGAACCCATCCTGTGAAATTCTTTCAAGTACAACACTAGCACTGGGATCATTAGGGGATGCTTTCCTCATCCTGTGGAACACGTTGCTCATGTACATCTTCCTGCTGATACCACAGATTTCACAAGTCATCCACAAGATAGGACTCAACAGAGCATATCTCATTCTCCTTGCCTCCACATGGGCCAGACAGACTTGATTCCCTTACCTGTCATGTCTAGCAGTCTGTGCCCTGCAAATGCTGCCTGGATGGGTGGATCTCCTGGCTCCGAACAAGGACTTGACATTCCATCCAAATCCAAAGAAGTTC
This sequence comes from Pelochelys cantorii, assembly GCA_032595735.1. Lineage (NCBI taxonomy): Eukaryota > Metazoa > Chordata > Testudines > Trionychidae > Pelochelys > Pelochelys cantorii. The sequence continues at coordinate 54,296,702 of CM064326.1, forward strand.
CATCTCAAAGTATGGCTCCTGTGTGGTTCCAACATGGAAGTAATAAAATGTGCATTAATAGCCATCGCCTCACTAGTCGGAGTACTTACCATCAGAAGTGGAAGAGATTCTCGCTCAGGTGCCGACAAAAACAACTGGACTCAACCAGGGCACCTTTACCTATGATCTTAGACTACTTATCAGAACTCAAAGAATTGGGATTAACCATAAGTTCAATCAAAGTACACCTGGCTGCCATTAGAGCCCTCCATGACCAAATAGAAGTTGTTCCCTCCATGACCAAATAGAAGTTGTTTCAGCATTCTCTAACCCAATCACACAATGCTTTCTCACTGATCTACAGAACATGTATCTAGCAGTCCATTCATCTACTCCAGCGTTTCCCAAACTATGGGCCGCGGCCCGGTACCGGTCCGCGGGGAAAAAAATACCGGGCCTCAGCGTGGCTGCCAGGGTGTTCCGGGCTCCTGGAGTGCCCATGCAGGGCCGGGTACCCTAAGCTTTGGCCGGGCGGAGGATGCAGCCAGGTGAAACAGTGAAAATTTATTCATTTTTTCATTCTTTTTTTTTATATGCGTTTATTTTTGGGCTGCAAAAAACAGTACTGAAAAAAACCCAGGTTCCAATTAAAGTAAAAAGTTTAGGAAACCCTGGTCTAGCCAGCTTTCTATCTATTTTACAGTCCATTTATCCAATCCATATTCCCTTAACTTGCTGGCAAGAATATTGTGGGTGACCATATCAAAAGCTTTGCTAAAGCTGGCATTGGGGGCTTTGGGAGGACCAGAAACAACTTATTTGCATATTCATCATTTGCATAATGAATATGCAAATATGCACATGAATGTTACTGGTCCTCCAAAAGCTCATGAATGGATTTATTGGTCCCCGTGTCAAAAAGTTTGGGAACCCCTGATCCCATCATGGGATGGGAATCATATTCTTAAATGTTTTACAAGACCATTTTTTGAACCTCGAGTGACCTGCTCTCTTTTACACATCAGTGAAGGTCGCATTCCTATTGGTGATCATGTACACTAGATGTGTCAACAAAATAGGTGTGCTAATAGCTGAAACTTCTTACAGAGTGTTCACCAAAGACAAAATCATGGTATGACCTCACATAATATTCTTGCCCCAAATAGATACATTCTTCCATATTAACCAAAGCATACTTACCTTCCTTTTACCCCAAACCACATAAGGATTCTCAAGAGGCCACATTACACATGCTGGATGTCAGATGAACCTTTATGTAGCATATTCCAGGGAAGGAGACCTCTGTTACAAATCACATCTGTCTTTTATCCTTGGTTCCAATGTATGCCCTTTCTTTTTAAATTCATCCTTTACTTTGAATAAAGTAGCTGCTGCTTATAACTGTTGTTCCATGAGCCCCTCAAAATCTAATTAATATCTGAAGGGTTGTATTAGTGTGATAACATAATCAGTATTGAGAGGCACTTTACATTCTTCATGTGGTGTAGTTAAAGATTTATAAGCTGAGCCTTGCAATCAACCTAAAGACTATAAAGAATCCAGGGGTCATTTTTCCTAACAGAAGTTACAGAGTCACTCAGCAGGAAGGAGGTAAAGGCTTGGAGAAAGACACTCCCCACATTCCCCTTGCACACTAGAGTCAAGGGGGCCCAGGCTAGTAGATTTTGTGTGCTCCAGCCTGCTGGAAAGATGGCTGGGAGCCCCATCTGACCCTCAGGCCTTAGGTTCCCTGCCCCTGCTCTAGAGCCTTAGCAGAGTGCCAGCTAGCTTTTAGCTTAAGTGGCAGAGGCTCATGCACTAACCTCTAAAGGTCCTAGGTTTGGTTCTGTTTGTTGCTATTACAAGGCACTATTGAAGTCCAAAGCATTATCTCTTCTTTAAATCCTACTTGACACATTTACCTGAGGGATTGTGTGCACTGCACCCGTACCTCGAAATAAGTTATGCAAATTGCGCAGCCACATTTTGAAATAAACTGCTATTCCGAAACATCCCTTAATTCTCATGAAACAAGGTTTACAGGGACGTCGGAATAGCAAGCCTATTATTTCTAAAGCATTTCGAAATAATGGGTGCGCTGTCAAGATGTGGAATAGCTATTTCAGGAAGTATCCTGAAATAGCACTGCAGCATAGACATACCCTGACAGAAAAACCTTTCAGGGGAAAACATAGTGAAAAAGGATGAATAGAAAACATGCATCCACTGTAGGCAACACAATGACTCAAGCCAGTAGTTGCATTTGAGGTTTGAGGGAGGATGTGGAAATCTTTTCCTTCTTTACTTCTCCTGTAACACCACACTACTGAAAATCTGCATGACATGCAAACACTCACTAAATTTAATTTTTTGTACATGGGTAAACAACTACTCCTCACCGAACTCTATTTGTTGCCTCTGATTCCACCAAAATGAAGCTGGTTTTGAGATTAAGTGCCCGAAAGGCTGAAACCATTTTATGTGGTTGTGTATATATAACTTGATTATAGTAGCATGGGCCTGACCCTGCTGCCTTATATTTGTAACCTCAGTAGTCCTGATTCTACTCTCTCTTTCACTGGTGTATGTATTGTAATCCCATTGGCTTACTGGAGTTTTTTGTGAAGCAGGAGAAAGTGTTGGGATTAAAATCATACCCTCAGTTTTCATGGAAGTCCTCATGAGTCAGACTAGGCACCAAAGAAGTTAGGAACTTAAATACCTGGGTCCATGTCCTTATTTGAATAGCCTTTCATACTATTATTTTCTTTTGCATTTTTTCACGCTGCATTTTAAGTGGCTGAATAGAACTTAGAAGAAGAGAGTGTATCCAGTATACTGTGTATCCAGTATTAACCTGTAAGGAATTTTCATCACTTAGCATTAAGCTCTTGAAAAACAATGGCTTATAACAGAGCTGTGAGGAGAACTATAACTACTATAAAACAAGTAGTCCTGTGGCACCTTAGAAGCCACAGGATAAAAAATATGAGTTTCTGTGGGTGGTAAATAAACCGATGAAGTAAGTTTTACCCACAAAAGCTCATATTTTTTGTTAGTCTCTAAGCCTGGGTCTACACTCGGACTTTATTTCGAAATGACCCCTCCCCCCACCAAGGTCGAATTTATAAGTGAAGCATCCACACTAACAAGCCTGTTATTTCAAAATAACGGGCCACAGATTTAGAAATCTGTACTCCTGCTTTTCATCAGCAGTAACTCCAATTTCGAAATAGCTATTTCAAAATAATGGTAGTGTGGACACCCCAGTGCTGCTATTTCAAAATAATTACTCCCCAGTGCTTCCTGGGGCTCTAAGTACAAGGTAGCGCATCCACATTAATGGAGCCTGCCTTGGTGTAACTTTGAGGCTCCCCCCCCCCCAATATGGACACACTAGTTAGAATTTGTTAAATCAGGAGTTATGTCAAATCTACTAATTTCAAAATAGTTTCCTAGTGTATACACGGCCTAAGGTGCCACAGGACTACTCATTGCTTTTTTAAAGTTACAGACTAACACAGCTACCCCTCTAAGATTTATAACTACTATGTATAACATTGCTGCAATTGTTTCTTACTATAAGAATAAAAATAAAGAAATTGTAGGCCTCAGACAATAGAGTATTTTTATATAGGGAAATTTTAGTATTAATTGAATTAATCTGAAATGCAATTTCTAGTATACTGTATCTATGTAACCAGCATGTCAAGTGTATTTAATGGTAGGTCTCTGGACTCTGCTTTTAGATGCATAGATTCCAGTGCCAGAAGGCATCACTGTCATTGTCTAAACTGATCTCAGCCCAGGCCATTTAATGTTGTCAAAATAGTGCATAGAGCATATCTTTTGGAAAAAACCATCCAATCTTGATTTAAAAATTGTAGTGAGAAGGTATCCACCACAACTCTTGATACATTGTTCCACAGTTAATTACTCTCACTGCTAACAGTCTATACTTTATATCCAAGCTGAATTTGTCTAGCTTCAGCTTTCAACCATAGGATCATCTTATACCTGTCTCTGATAGACTGAAGAGCCCATGCTTATATATTTATTCACCATGTCGATACTTACAGGCTGTAATCAAATCCTTTAGTTAATCTAAACATGCTGAGCTCTTGAATGTGTCACTCAAAAGGATGCTTTCTAAGATTTAATCATTCTTGTGGGTCTTTTCTGAACCCTCTACAAATGTAGCAACACGCTTCTTGAATTGTGGACACCAGAACTGTATACAGCATTCTAGCAGCGGTCACACTAGCGCCAAATACAGAAGTAAAGTAACCTCTCTACTCCTACTCAAGATTCCCCTATTTATACATCCCAGGACCGCATTAATTCTTTTGGTCAGTGTCACACTGGGTATGTCTACACAGCAGCCTTATTTTGGAATAACGGACGTTATTCCAAAGTAATGTATTGCGCGTCTACACAGCAAACCCATTATTTTGAAATAAATTCGAAATAACGAGCTTCCAACTCCAACTTCTGTAAGGGAAGTCGGAGAAAGAGTGCTCTATTTCGAAATAAGTGTTGTGTAGATGGGCCCAAATTTGAAATAAGCTATTTCAACTTAAGCTACACAATTATAGTAGCTCAAGTTGTGTAGCTTATTTCAAGTTTAGCCCTGCTGTGTAGATGTACCCACTGGGTGCTCGTATTCAGCTGATTATCCACTATGACCCCCAAATCTTTTTCAGAATCACTGTCCCCACTTCCTTGGATAGGGAAAATGTGGCCCTACCTTGTTACATGGAATATGCTGGCCTGGTTTAAATAACAGTGCTCAGATACCAGATAGATAGAAACCAAAGTAACATACAGAATTTAAAACACAAACAAGGGAAAGAGAGCACACAGGAGGTGCCTACAGTTTTACAGGGATTCCCTGAGTCATGTAGCTTGCATATTCAAATAAGGCCATGCCCCGTTGTATCAATCTTCCTTATGGATGCATCTACACTGCAGCGTTTTTCCAGAAAAATGGCCATTTTTTCTGGAAAAACAATACTTGCGTCCATACTACTATTGAGTTCTTTTGACAGAAAGTTGAAAGAACGGAGGGGTTTTTCTGATGGTGGTAAATCTCATAAAGCTTTTTTGGAAAAAGGCATGTGTGGATGCAGAAGAGGGAGTTCTTTCAAAAGAAGAGGCCTCCAGGAAAAAACCCAGGTGATCTGGTCCAGGTCTCCCAGGAGGATGACCCTGCACAGCAGGATGGAGTTGATGGCCCTCACCTGCAGAAGGAGACCAAGAAACACACAAAACAGAGAATCAGAGGGAGTGCCTGAGCCCTTAGGAGGTTCCCACCCCCCTCCCGTCCCCCCAAAACACCCCAGGATCACCCCCTATGATGCTGCTCCCCCAGCAGGGCTATGAGAAAGCGGGACGGCAGAACCCCCCGGGGACAGGGCTTCCCCCCACCCGCAGCCCACCCCCGCACCCTTCCCTTTCCCTTTGGTCCCCCTTTCCAGGATTTCACCCTTCTGCAGGGACTGCAGCCCGAGAGGGCCTTACCTCCATGAGTAGGGCCCCGATGGTGGGCTTCCCCATGCCAAACTGGTTGCCCACTGTCTGGAGTGGTGAGCTTCCATACGGCGATTGCGACTCGCTTCTCCAGGGGGATGGTGGCTGCAGGTGGGTGTCCCATTGTCGGAGGGCGAGGGCAAGCCAGACACAAAGCTCCATAAAGGTGGCCTTTCACATGCAGAAGTTTTGGAGCCACTGCTGGTTGTCCCACCGTTCCATCACCAACCGGTCCCACCAGTCAGAAGTGGTGTCCAGCCTCCAGAAGCGTCTCTCCACCGTGAGGTGTGGTTGCAAGGGCATTGCTCCCACATCCAGGGAAAGGGACTCACTGATGAGCTCAGAGTTGAGCTGGGGCTTGACCATCAAGATGGTCTGCACAAACTGCTGCAGAAGCTGCAGCATTGCAGTGTGGGGCCATCGTATGCCCAGAGGCAGCTCCGGCTCCATGGCAAGAAGTATGCTGTGGTGTCCAAAAGCTGGGCAACCAAAAAACACACTGCTAAAGCTTTGCTGTCCCTCAGAGAGGTAAGCAAGCAAGCAGCAGAAGCTGAAAAACGGCTGTCCAGGGGGGTCCCTTTAAGCACGTGTCTCAGAGAGCCTCAGGCAACAGCACCCGGAAGCAACTGCTGACCTAATGCTCTGCCTGAACTGTTTCCGGGTGGCCTGATATGCGAGATAGCGTCCAATCAGTGTGGAAACTATCTTTTGAAAAAACAAAAAAAATCTTTTGATGCTCTGTTTTGAAATAAGTTTTTCCAGACAATCTCTTCTGGAAAAGCTTCTTCTGAAAGAAGCTTGCAGTACATGTAGGCTATGTTTGAAAATGTATATGCTGGTATCTTAGTCAGTCCCATAACTAGGAGGCAAATTCCTTTCTGGGGATTTCTTTAATATATGTATTGGAGTTAAAATCTTGGAGTTAAAGCAGGTTACCAGGAGGTCACATACCTTGGAGATATTACTTTCAGGTAGAAAGTAACCTGTCTGTCTATTTGCATACTGAGCCAGGTGCAAATTCAGAGATTGCAAAATAGACAAGAGAGGAAATCTACAGGAAGAAACAAATAGCAGGGGAATGTCCCGTTTGTGAATAAAGAACAAGGAAGAAGGGTCAAAGCCAACCTGGAGGTACAGAGCTGCAAGGATTTTGGATGAGCATTACTGTGCTAGACATAAAAGTATCTCGCTAATTAAATCTAGGCTTCAGATTGTGTGTGATGATTTTATTTTCTATGTAACTGTTTCCAATATTTCTACATGCTACTACTTGAATCACTATGCTTTGTTAAATAAGCATATTTTATTTCACTATACATATATCTAAGGACTGTGAGTTAAGTGGATTGGTGACAGGTGGTAGAACCGAGAGCTGTGGTGGACCGCTTTTTTGGAAGCAGCAGATCAGTGAATATTGCGAATTACCAGTGGACCAGAGGTTAGAGATTCTAGGGGGATGCTTGGAAGGCTTGGGGTTTAGAGGGTGCTTATTTCTAATCTGCAGAGTGACAGCACGGCCTGCAAGGCATTGAGGGAAATGTTTGTGTTGCCAGTGGAGTTGAGGCACTGACCTTTGGCAGGTGCTGACAAGAGTTCTTCACACTAAAGGCAGGTGGGAACATGATATCTCACTACCCTGTGTACCTCCATGAAGTGTCACACATGCTCCATTGTATCAATCCTCCTTATGTTTGAAAATGTATATGCTGGCATTTTAGTCAGTCCCATAACTGGGAGGTAAAATTCCTTTCTGGGGATTTCTTTAATAGATGTATTGGGTGCTCTTTCTTAATATTTCTGTATGGAATGTCCAATTGTAAAACTAACCTGCCTTGTATTATGTTTTTATCTTAATGAGACAAGAACTCTTGCAGACCGTGAATAGTGTAATAAGACAAATGGAAACAAATACCTAAGCTTAAATAGTAGTAATTACAGTTCCTAGCTGCACTTGTCATTGACAAAGAATTGAAACCTGATCATCCTCAAAAAATGTTTTTTGAACAAAGTGAAAACAGGTATTTGAAAATCTCTTTAATTGGTACTGTTAATTATCATTAACGGATCCTGCTCCCACTGAATTAGGAAAGAATTTGGGTAAGTTCTATGGTCTGTTTTATACAGGAGGCCAGACTATCTTACCACAGTATTCCCTTCTGGACTGGGATCTATGAAACTTCTTTAGGAGTTCTGACAGTAACTTCAGTGGGAGCAGGATCAGTCCCTTGGGTTTCAAAGTGTTGTATTTCAAAGGCTGTATGTTCACTTTGAGTTCTGTAAAAGTATTTGCTCACTAGTCTAAAATGTGTAAGTACATATCACCAGCAATACAAAGCACATTGGTCACATTCAAAGAGCCCTGCTTGGTCCGACATATTGCACATAAGCCCAGATAAACCTGCATAATCACTACCTTCTGAAAGACACCTGAACAGACTAGAACTCCATGTGCCAAGTTTCCTACTCATGATAACCATTTAACAGAATATTGAATAAGGTTCTGATGTGAAACAAGATACAACTTCTTTCAACATTTTCCTTTAAGCTCTATGTTAAATCACTTTTGCTGAGTAATTCTAGGATTCTGTGGGGCTTCTTTGACTTTGCCTTTCTGTCTGGCCATGTACACTTATGTGTTGTGGGTAGCTTGTAAACTTTGAGTGCCATTAAATGAAAGACTAATGTACATGCAGGGTTGCATCCTGACCTCCATTGAAGTTAATGACAAAACTCCCATTGACTTCAGTGGGGTCAGGGATCCACCCATTCTTTTGGGGGAAGACTCCTTCCATAGCTAAACAACCCTTCTTCATCTCTTTGAAAACAAAGGAAAGACTATGTAAAGCCCCATAGGTCTGTGTCTGCAGAGCTCCCAGCTACCTAGCATCTCCAGGTTGTCACCTGGTAGCTGCTGTAACCAGTTTGTGCTCCACTGCATGTAACTGCTTGTGCACACAGACCATGGCAAGTCCCACCTCAAGTGATCTGATCATCATCAGCCTCATGGCTCTGGATTGTCTCTCCCATCCTAAATATACCTCAGGGGCCTTCTAGGAAGTGTCCAGGCAACAGTGGGGATTTCCTTTAGCAGCCATGACCATTCCTACTCCTGAACTAGTGGCTTCAACCTCGGCTTGATTTGGGCTTCACCTCCTGTCCCAGATCCTGAAACCTGAGTTAGACTCAGACTCTTGATATTGGCCCTGCCCTAGAACCTGACAGTGACCTCCTCCACTGCTCCTAGCCTCAGTTTTGACCATGCTCTGATTCTCAGTCCTACCTGCTGACAGAATAATTGTAAATGCTTTCAATGAAAGAGGAAATGTTAGATACATGTTTGGTTCTGTAAAATAATCCAGTATGGTAACTGAAGAATCAGTTGGGTGCCAGTAATTCAGCTGGTCTGGTGTCCATATGAACTTCCCTTTACCTTTTGTCTAGAAGGATGTGGGAACACAAAAAGGTGATATGTTCGTGAAGATCAGTGGTGGTCAACCTGTAGCCTGAGGGCCACGTGCAGCCCATCTAGGTTCTATGTGCAGCCTGCAAGACATTTTGTTTACCATTGCTCATGCACAATGTTGCCAGATTCCGCTGGTTTCTATCCATGTCACATTTTAGTACCAGTGTAACTAAAGTGACATACACCAAGCAAGGCCCTGTGAAGTGAGGTGCATGCTGATTGCACACAACATCAACTGTAAAAGCCATGTGTGCCCCCTGCATCCAATCACAGCATTGCTACAGTTCAATTCACGCACCCCACAAATTCTAAGTACACAAATAGAGTTATCAAAACTACCCTCTCTCGGGAGACTGTCTTGGTTATGACAGTCTTGCGGCCATTATGATGGAGATTCACTCATGCGGCCCACTCACTAGCCTAGGTTGCCCATTGCTGATGTAGATGTCAGTTTGCTTCTGTATCTAAGATTGGGTACAGCAAAGCTTCTGAAAGGCTGTACAACAAAGATATGCACTGACATATAAAACAATTGTATTAAACTCTTTAGCCATTTGTTTCTGTGCTAAGTAAATTATATGACTTGCAAAGGAGATCCAAGTAGCTGAGTTAATTTTTCAGTGCAAAACAGTAAATACTTGAATTGAAATGAGTGAATAGGTGGCCTGACTGACTCCACTGTGTTACTTACTAAACACCAGTGTGTCTTTTTCATTCAGAGAGCAACAAGCCCTTGGTTTACCTCATTAAGCATGATTTGTATTCATTCTGTCTTTGATTATTAAATGTTTCAATGGTCCTGTTGGGAGTGCTTTTTCACTGGTTTTACCAATGAATCTAGTTTCGGACCTTATTAGATTACACTGTGTATGTACAGTCTCACTCATTCTAAAGATTTTTTGTATTTATTTTAGCTCTCAAATCACCTTTTTGTAACACTCCTCTGAAACTTCTCCTGTTTTTCAGCAATATTGTTTTAATGTGAACACCAGAACTGGCTTCAATATTCCAGTAATCTAACAGGTGCCATATAACAAAGCCTAGACCATAGATATTACACTGCAGTATCTACCATTGCTGTGGGGCATATCTTTATAATAAATATTAAGTGCTAGTAGTGTTTCTGGATCAGTAGAAAAACTGCAGAAGACATGGTCCCTGCCCCAAATGGCTTATAATGAAAGCGGAGTCACCATGTATTCAAATCAAGCATAGTTTGCCAGTCTTCTGGCAAGTGACCAATGTACTTCATTTAGCCAAACTTTGCCAAAGTGCTTCTCCACTGGGAAGCCCTGATCAAATATATCATGAATTAGTTACTATAATACTAACCCATCGTTTGTGCCTATTCTGAAGTCCAATCTGGGTTTTAAAGTATTTTTTAAATCCTTAGTGTATTTCTTCACATTTCCAAGTTGAAGAGGAGTTTGATTTCAGGTGGCTGTCAAGGTGAGTTAAACTGTAAATTTTCAGATTTCAGCGGTAGTTGCTGTGTATTTAGCTTTCTTTTAGTACTAAATAGAATCACAGGACGAGAAAGCATCTTGAGAGGTTATCTAATCCAGCCCCCTCACTCACAGCAGGACCAAGTGTTATCTAAACCATGTGTGACAGGTGTTTGTCTAACCAGCTCTTTAAAAACCTCCAATGATTCTACAGTCTCTCTAGGCAATTTATTCCAGTGCTTGACCACGTTGACAGTTAGGAACTTTATCCTAATGTCCAGCCTAAACAGCCCTTGCTACAATTTAAGCTCAGTACTACCTGTCCTATTCTCAGATGTTAAGGAATTTTTTCCCTCTCCTTGCAAAAACTTTTATGTACTTGAAAACTGTTATCGTGTTCCCTCTCAGTCTTTTCTAGACTAAACAAACCCAGTTCTTCCAATCTTCCATAACAGGTCATGTTTTCTAGTCTCTTAATCATTTGTATTGCTCTTCTTTGGACCTTCTCCAATTTTCCATCTTTACTGAATTATGGTGCCCAGAACTAGATACAGTATTTCAGTTGAGGCCTAATCAGTGCAGAGTAGAGCAGAAGAATTACTACTTATATCTTACTTACAACAGTCCTGTTAATACATCCCAGAATGGCTTTTTTTAATAGTATCACATTGACTCATATTTAGCTTCTGGTTCACTATGACCCCCAGATCCCTTTCTACAGTACTCCCTTCCCATTTTGTATGTATGCAACTAATTCCTTTCTACATGGAGTACTTTGCATTTTTTCTTACTGAATTTCATCCTATTTACCTCAGCTGAAGATCATGAACAGAACCAGACCATGAACTTATCCCTGCAGGACCCCGCTCATTATGCCATTACAGCATGACTGAACCATTGATAACTACTCTCTGGGAATGGTTACCCAACTAGTTATGTGCCTTTGTAGTAGCTCCATCTGGATTGTGTTTTCCTAGTTTATGAAAAGGCCATGTAAGACAGTATCAAAAGCCATATTAAAGTTAAGGTATATACTTCCCCTCCCCCATCAACAAAGGTTGTTACCTTGTCAAAGAAAGCAATCAGGTCAGTTTGATATGATTTGTAGTTGACAAATCCTTGCTAACTATTACTTATCGCCTTATCTTCTAGATGTTTGTGAATGGATTCCTTAATGATTTGCGCCATTTTCTTTCCAAGTACAGAAGTCAAACTGATCAGTCTAACTCCCTGGATTGTCCTTATTTCCCTTCTTGGTGAAAACTGAAACAGTGAAACCATTAAGCACCTATCCTATTTCCTCCTTCTGATTCCTCCCCTCATTAACAGCTTACCTTGTCCTTTGTCTTCCTCTTGATTCTAATATATTTGTTTTCTTGTTACCCTTTATGTCTCCGTTTGAAGGCTTATCCCTTCACCCTCCCAGTTCCCTGGTCCTTTTCATGTGAACAGAGAACAACAATACCCAAAGTCTGGAGATGCAAACAATTCAATATTTTTGAGGGTTAGCTTCCAGGAAGCACGAATCCAGTTTCCTTTCCTTTTGCCCTTGTTTTTCTCACACCCTTCCTGTTTGTCCCTACTACATAATAATATTTTCAGGTATACCATAACCAATCATACTACTGAAATTTAACTAACCAATTCTAACATATTATAATATGGTTACGTAACTAATTATATCCCACAACCTTAATTGGTTTATACTCAGCAAAATTAATTGTAGAGGAGACAGAAACAATAAAAAAAAACAGAGTCATACAGATAAACAATAGAGAGATGGGGAGCATAATAACAAAGCAATAAAGAAACACAGATTTCACAATCCTAACTATTGATAAGTGAAAACTTAAAAAACAACAAATAGTCTAGTAGCACCTTAAAGACTAACAAAACTTGTAGATGGTATCATGAGCTTTTGTGGGTGCAACCCACTTCTTCAGATGACTGGAGTATTAGAAGTCCAGATTCAAGAAAAAATAAGGGAAGGGGGTGTGGGGAAGGAGGGAAAAAAAGAGAGAGAAAAGGAGTGGGGGAAGAGAGAGAGAGACAGTGAGTAGATAGTTCAAGTAGTTGCAAGAGGCTGATAAGAACAATTAGCACCTCCATTGTTTGGTTGGTTGGTTGGTTAAGTCGTTAGGATGTGGAAGGTAGTGTACGAGCCAGCTGATGTCCCTGTTCATACCATTTGCGTAAGATTCTTGGATTTATTCTTGGATCTGGACTTCTAATACTCTAGTCATCTGAAGAAGTGGGTTGTGCCCACGAAAGCTCATGATACCATCTACATGTTTTGTTAGTCTTTAAGGTGCTTCTAGACTATTTGTTGTTTTTTAAGTTTTTCCTGTTACAGACTAACTAGGCTATCTCTCTGAAGCTACTGATAAGTGAGTCCTTGCTAGACAGAAAGCTATGAATCTAAGTTTCCTTTAAATTCTTTAGGCTTTGCCCTTTATCAGGAGATAATATATTGTATCGCCTTTAACAGCCCCAAATTGCCTTATTTCAATGCGACTGGCTTGGAATGTGCCAAGCATTTCCCAGTTTATGGCTGTCTCTGCTGCTTTGCCAAAAGCCTTAGCTTAAGAACAAGGCCTCAGACCATCACACACAGACTGTGATTTTGATTATTTGTTTTTATACCCCTGTAAGAATACACTTAAATTCTTAAAGTATAGGCTGTAAGAGGCAGGCCTGAATATCATCTCGATCCTAACAGTCTCTACCTAATTTGATGTCTTTTTGGTGCCGTAGTCTTTCTAACTTTGCCCCACATACTTTTGCTTATATTTATCCTTTGTAATTTTACCTAGTTTCAACTTTCTGTTGGACTTTTTTTAAAGAACACATAAGATCGCCTGGGGATGTGATCTTGTCATATTTTCTATTTTTCCTACTCAATGGAATAGTTTGCTCTTGTGCCCTTAATGTCTCTGTTGGTGTCTGATGGATGCCTCATCCCAAGGTGGTGCAGCCCAATGGCCACAGTTTATAACACAGCCCTCGGGTTCAGGGCAACACAGCCTAATGGCTAGAGTCAGCAGAGATAGCCCTCGGTTCAGGGAAGCACAGTCTAATGGCTAGAGTCAGTAGTTTGGGACAGCAGCCCTGGTAGGGAGGACCCGGGCCCACCTTACTCCACTGGGCCCCGACCCAGGGCCTTGTTAGTGGCAGAGTTCTCTACCACTTGCTCAGCAGGGATTCCAACTGCAACAGGCTGAGTTCACTCAGGTGGGAGGTCCCACTCCCACACCCTCCCTGGGTTACTTCCTACCAGACTAGGCACGGGGACATTCCACGTGGTCTGTGGGTCCTCCAATTCCACAGCAACAGCCTCTCTCTGAGGCTCCTCTGGTACTGGCAGCTTGAGGTGGTCTCTGGGTCTTTGGCTGGGGTATCCCTGGAGCTCCAACAACAGGTCCTTCTCCAGTGTCCAACCCAGACTGAGCTGAGCTGCTCCATTTTATGCTGCTCCAGCCCTTGGAGCATGCCCAGTGTAGCTGGGAGGCAGGACATCCTCTGCCCACAGGCCATTAAGCCCTCGTGGCCCAGTGCGGGGTATATGCACCCCATCACAATTGCTTTGAAAAACTGCCAACTGTTTTCAATTTCTTTCCGTGGATGTTCTCCCCATGAGATCTTAACTACTCTCTGAGTTTGCTACAGTCTGCCTTCTTTAAATCCATTGCCTTTATTTTGCTGTTTTCCCTCCTACTGTTCCTTAGGATCATGAACTCTACCATTTCACAATCACTTTCATCCAAGCTGCCTTCCACTTTCAAATTCTCAACCAATTCCTCTCTATTTATCTAACTCTCTCCGCTGTAGCTTTCTCCGCCTCCTGAAATTAAAAAAATTGTATCTAATACATCCCAAGAACTCGTTGGATAATCTGTGCCCTGCTGTGTTTTTCCAACATGTGCTTTGGAGGATTTTGTTTTTTAAAAAAGCCCCATCCACCTCTTCTTCCAGGTTGGGTGGTGGTCTCTAGTAGACTCCTACCATGGCATCACCCTGGTTCTTTACCCTTTTTATCCATACCAGAGACTTTCAACAAGTTTGTCTCCTATTTCCATGTTAACCTCAGTCCAGCTGTATACATTTTAATATAAGGCAACTTCTTTTTTTCCTAGCTGTCTTTCCTGAGCAAGCGGTACCCTTCTGTACCAATATTGCATTCATGGATATGAATCTTTATGATACCCAACTGTGTCGTAATTATGTTTATTTACTAGCATTTTGAGTTCTTCTTGCTTATTTTTCATACTTCTTGTATTAGTATACTGACTCTTAAGATACTGACTTGATCTCTCCCATTTTGTCTTGTCTCTCCCCTATCCCTGCTATTACAGCCAATGCTTCCCCTAAATTCTGACCCTTCTCCCATAGCTCCATGTGTTTACCTGTGGGCTTTGGTCACCTGGCCCCATTAAAACTGGTTTAAAGCCCTCCTCACTAAGGTAGTCAGTCAGTATCCAAATATATTCTTCTCCTTCTTCTAAGACAGGGGTGGGGAACCTCAGGCCCATCCGGGGGCTAGATGTGGCACCTGGCTTGCCTGGATCTGGCTCCCAAGCCTCAGGACTCCCTCCCAGCATTGGGGAGCCCGCACTGGTGCCCAGACCCCCACCGTCCCACTGTGGGGCTACAGCACACAGAATCTACTAGCCTTGGCCCCCGTAGTCTCTGGTGTGCAAGGGGAATGTGGGGACTGTCTTTCTCCCTCACAGTTAGGGGGCATATCAGTGAAGGATTGTTTAGTATTTTTTATTTCTCACTTGTATGCGGCCCCACACTGATTTTTCTGTGGTGGGTCAGTAGCTCCTGACCCAAAAAAGTTCCCCACCCCTGTTCTACGTGGACCCCACCTCTGCTTTCCACTCCTTCTTCCTGGAACAGCATTCTGTGGTCAAGGAAGTCAAAGCCCTCCTGGTGACACCATTCTCAGTCAGACATTCACCTTTTGGATGTATCTGTCTCTGCCTGGGCCCCTACTATTGATAGGAAGGCATGAAGAGAACACTACTTGCTCTCCCCACTCCTTTACCTATACTCCCAGAGCCCTGTACTCACTTGTGACCTGCTGAGCGTCATACCTCACAGTATCATTAGTGCCCACATGGATGAGTAGCGTGGGGTAATAGAGGGCCAGATGATCCTTGAGAATCCCCCTGTAATGACTTGGATACAGGTCCCTGGCAACCTTCTGGGATGGCATGTGAGGATGACAAATAGGTGTCTTCAACCCCCTCAGAATAGTCATCAACCACCATAGATTCCCCTCTCCCTGCAGAAAATATATTCTGCTGGGGATGTGCTGCAATTATAATTTTTGCCCACCTACAGCTGAAGTGGTGACAGAGGGCCGCTGGCTCATGGGCCAGTGCAGCCAGCCTTGAGGAGGGAGGAGGAGAGGCTGTCTTCTTCATAGACCCCTGCCTGTGGGGCCAAGTGTGGAGGCCCAGGATTTGGGGGGTGAGATGAACAGACCCAGGCACATAAAACTACTGGGTAGATATGATGGATGTCTATAAAATCATGACTGGTATGGGGAAAGTAAGGAAATGTTGTCTACTCCTTATCACAACCCCTAATTATTGTGTTTCCAAATGAGATTAATAGACAGCAGACTTAAAGCAGACAAAAGTATTTCTTCACCCATCACCCAGTCAACCCGTAGAACTACTTTGCCAGCAGATGTTCTGAAGGCCCAAGAGTATAACAGGGTTCAATAACTAGATACATTTCTGGAGGATAGGTCCATTAATGGCTATTAGTCAGGATGGGAAGTGATTAAAAATCATGCTCTGAAGTGTCCCTAGCCTCTGTTTACCCGAAGCTGGGAATGGGCAACAGAGGATGGTCACTTGATGACCTGTTCTGTTCACTCCTTCTGGGGCACCTGGCATTGGCCACTGTTGGAAGACAAGATATTGGGCCAGCAAGGCCATTGGTCTGACCTAGTATGGCTATTCTTGCTGTCGTTTAAATGAGTTATTAATGAAAGTTCAGTATTAATGTACCTACTAAGAATCTGTCAAATCTTTTCTGTTGTCTGTTACAGGTATTTTGAAAATAAACCGCCAAAATAATTGAAATTGATATGATTTAAATTGTTTTGACAATATGGAAAATTTTGCAGAACTTTTAATTTGGCACAGAATCCCCCCAGGAGTAAATATCAATGCCATAATTGTTTTCCAGTTCAGGGAGGCTGCATATTGCACTAAATGTCTTAGAGCAAATCAGCAATTGCACCATTTATAATCTTTCCACTTTTACTGTGTTTTAGGGGAAATGGTTTACAACTTGAATTAGCTTCTTGGGTGGTATGGCTTCATGAGTGTTCTATCCCTGTCTCTTCCAGATATACAGTACAGCTATTTTGTAAAAGATTCTTTCCAGAAACACATGTAACGTCTAATGAAGGTCTCACAGCAGATGTGACAGTAAGCTGATGTGCCACTTCTGCAAGATGGAGCCAGCTGGGGTGCTCAGTTGCAAGAGGAGGTGAGGCATACTCCCAGCCAAGCTCCTGGAGCCATCCTGCAGGCTGCCTCACTAAGCAGCAGGCAGGACTGCGCAAGCCCCTTCCCCCGTGCCCTTTATGGAGGGCCTGGGCTGAAGCCCCTTCGAATTCATACCAAGATGCTGCTTGCTATTCCCCTTCCTGTCACTGAGCGAGGGGAAGTGCACAACTCGTCTGCCCCTTGCCCTGCCCAGCCAGAGGGAGAGGAATGCAGAAGACTGTGCACTTTCCCCTAGCTCCCTGACAGTGATGGGAAAGGGAAGAGAAGCAGCTATTGGATTATTCTTAAACAGAGGGCCAAGGAGCTGTTCAGAGCATGGGCTACATTTTGTTTATATTGGGTAGCAGAAACTGGGTTGACTCCTCCTTCCATTTCTTTTCTAAGATATTTGTTTCAAATATGCAGGCCAAGAGTGCATATAATGTTGCATAAATCTTGGCAACCTGAGACATATTTGAAGAAATGAAGGCAATTCAGGTGGGTTATAGGTAGGAAAGGCATCAGGGCCAAAAAGATGGGAGTTAGCATGTTTAAGATGGCTGTACTGCCACTCCTTCTTTCAATATTAAGAAAGACTTTAGATTGAACCAAAGGAGGACAAAAGTATTGTTAATGAATTGACTGGTTAAAATCCCTTTCCTAATTCAATCTGGCCAAATAGTAGGGTTGCCTGATATACTGAATTTTGAGTTATCCCCAATAGAAGCTTTGATATACAGAAGGGGGAGACATTGTACACCAAGTATTTCTGGATGCCAGAGTAATTGGTAATTATTCTTTAGGGAACTGTAGTCATCAAAGTACAGTGCTTTGAAAGGGGTAAAGGAGAAACTAATTTTGAATCTAGCTGGAGCCAGTGTGAGGGAATGAGCCATGGTTAACTACTGCCTGATGGTAAAGTTTGGAAATCTAAACCCACCTGTTTAGATAGGTAGCTGTAATCTTTGTAGGAAGATCCTGGGTTGGTTACCAGCACTCCACAAGAAGGACCTGAAGATATTGAGTGTGGTAAAATAAAAGGAAGGAATATGAATAAGAAGGAATTCAGAATAAAAAGAATCCCTGGAAGGGCATTGATTTTCATTGTTTTTTCCCCCAAAATGGGAGAAGTAGTACCTGCCATCTAGTCAGATTGTCTGCTAACTGCATGATTAATGGGAGAAGGTTAACCTTGACTATGTGTTTAATTTCCGTGGGGAAGTGGATGCCAAGCTAACTGAGGTTTGTCTTTTGCCATCTAAATGTCCCTATACAAAGCCACTTCCGACTAAATCCAGTGAGATGTTCATTGCTTCTGACTTATCCCAATTTATCATCTAGCCAGAGAGTTTAGCAAAGTTGTCTACAGTTTGTAGGATATTTGGAATAGATTGATCTGGATTTCTAATAATTAGGTGGATGTCCTTTGCATATAGGGAAAAAATTCTCCTGCATCCCTGTGTTGATCCCTTGAATACTGTGGCTGCTCCTAATTAGTATTATGAGTAGTTCTAATGCCCATTTTCCTACTCTTGTTCAATCGGGCATCTGTTTAATTTCTTGAAACAGATCAAAGGAGGAGGATATTGTGCTATTTGCTAGGATGTACGGTTTAGGATTAGAATATAACAGCTTTATCCATGAAATAAAGGATTCCCCTAACCCAAATTTATTCAGGGTAAGGAACAAACATTGACACTTCACTCTGTGGCAGGCTTTCTCTGCATCGAGTGAAATGATTGCATGCAAATGTCTAGAATGTTGACAAAATACCATAACACTAATCACTTGACATGTTATATGAATTATGCTTTGTTAAATAAATCTCACCTGACTGGAGTGAACCTTTTCACCTATTACTTTTTCAAATTTCTTGACCATCATTTTCCTAAATATTTTTGTCAGTATTGATTAAAGAGATGGCTCTAAAGTTGTTACTTGTGACTCTTTACCTGTTTTTATTACAGTAATTCTCTCTTAGAAGGAAGGAAGCATCTTTAACACAGCTTTGTAAGCATATAACAGTTTTTAGGGGCCAGAATTTATTTGAAACTTCAATAGAACTCTATTGGTGGGCCATCGGGGCTGGGAATCTTGCTGGGACTTTTTTCCTCCATGGCTTTGATAATTTCTCCTGATTGCAAGGGATAGACTAGCCTGGCTTTTCTCTCTCCTGAGATTTCTGGGAGTTTTTAACAAAATTATTAATTTCTTCTGGTCAGATGGGGAAACACTATTGTAAAGAGCCTGGTTTGAAAACTGATCACTGATCTCTCTTTGATTAGTAATAACCAGCCAGTGATCTGATTTTGAGTGATGTTGTTTGGGACCTTGGACTTCTCACTTTTTTGAATCCATTAAGTGAGAATTTTCCCCTCCTTTGACTCCCAGTATGTTTAAGTCTAAAAAAAGAGCAAATTCAGCTGGTGCTGAAGTCAGTCTATTTGCTTCACAGCTAAGATTGGTTCATTTTTTAAAAAGATGTTCTTGAAGGGTAGCCTGCACATTCTAAATCCATAGTTTTAAGTGGTTGGGTTAATTTCAGGAGTGGAATCTGGCTAGCCCTCTTTCTTTCCACTGAGTAACAAATGGTCCTGCTCCTAATGAAAGCACCCATCTGGTGAAATGGGGTCTCTTCGGTGAGTCATCAGTTTCAAAGAAAATTTGAATTCTGTGGCATAATTATGTAAATTTTTATCTTTCAACGAACAGGTGTTCAGGTTCCATCTTTTAGAAGTCCAGTTTGTCAGGGTGGGGTGGGGAATTGTACTGCATGGCAGTTCACAAGGGCAGTGATCTCATCACTCCCTCCCCTTCCCCCCACTTTTCTAAAACACCAAACGGGGATGGTATTGGATTCCCTTTAGGTTTATAAAGAAAAATTAGTCTTGTATCAAGGAAGGGTATGGCATCTTCACGATTCACAGCATCAAAATAAAAGGGGGGAAGAAGGCTAGCCTCTAAACTTAAAAACAAGTCTATCATGGATCTATATGGGATGCCTGTTTAAATAGCCTTATTCCAAGGTATGACAACTTCGAAGAGCAGCAATGCATACGCCTGATTGATGCTCATGAGAGGAGAAAAGCAACAGTAGCCGCCACACCAACAGAGCCAGGACAATTCCTTTGCACCCACTGTGAATGCCTGTGCTGTTCAAGGCTTGGACTCCTCAGCCACATGTGAGTCCACAACTGATGAGCCTGTGCAAGCTCAAGATGTCATCGTCGGACATGACGGACTACCATTATTATTATATTATTCCAAGGTAACTGGATCACTTGCCCTTAAGGGTTCATCAGCAAAACATTTTGTCATTTTTTGCCCCCTAGAATCTTGGCCACATTGGATTGCCCAACAATTGTTATAGCCACAATATAAATGAACACATTTTATTACAACACATTAAAAAACTAAAATAAAGAACCTGAATTGATATTATTGAAAAAACTGACAGTCTCTCACTGACACATTCCTAGTAATGTGGTATGTAACTAATCAATTCTTGGCTAGGATTTTAGGAGATCGGATTTCTTTTCAGCTGGGGAATTGAAGAGATTCATCGTTAAACTGAAATCTCTGTTCCATTGCTCAGATCTGGCATCTCTTATACGTATACACTTAAGGCAAATGGATTAACTATAAACCCAGAATCTAGGAAATGAGATGTGGGATGAAACAAAATTAAAACCATGGTTAAAAAGGCACCAGGAGGGGGAGGGGGAGCCTCAGACTGAAAACAAATCACACTTTTCTGTGGCACCTTGCTGATACAAGCAGTATAAGGAGCCCTCCAGTCTGGCTGAATGGATTGCTTGGAGTCAGGATCTTGAAGGTGTGCTCCTGGTTCGCTGGGACCAGGGTAGATGCTCTGTATGCATTGAAATCATGGATGCAAGCAGAGCAGGGGTGCCCACATTGTAACAGTTCAGCCTGCAAACATCTGCAGCCATTGCCCAGAGCTGCTTCCTGAGTCTGGGTGAAAAATCAGGAGTCTCAAAGTTCCATCAGAGGACATGTTTCTTCACGCCCAGTCACTCCTTAGCCATCTCTCTCTCTCAGGGGTGCTGGAACAGTTTTTTATAGTGGGGGATGCTGCTACTGGCAATTACACATGTGATGTTTGCTTTTGCTATTTCAAGCCAGGAGGTGTGGCAGCACGCAGGTTCCACCAGCACCTCTGCCTTCTGTTGGTGAACCCAGAGAAGTTGATGGAAATAAAACTAGGGGGCAGGGAGCAGACAGTGGCAGGTTTGCGCTATACAATCGGTTGCTGGCCTGAGCTTTGAATCCCATACTGCAGTGACTGATCTGGGAGAGTTGTTTAAGTGGTGCATCCTGTCTGTGTCTTCTGCCAGGGTATTTTGCTGTTGTGAGAGCAGGGATCTTTCACCTCCTCCTGCTGACATGAAACTAAGCATCTTGCCTGCCTTTTTCACTTTGAAACTAACAGGAAAGGAAATGAAGTAGACGGGATCCAGCCCTTTGAGATGTTGAATCTAGCCCTTTCTCCGTGTCCTTGATGTATTCTGGGAAAATCATCATCTGGTGTCCTTTCCACATTGGATTTTTAAATTCACAGGCTTTGTAAAGACTGAGCTCCTCAGTATTATCTATTTTTAAAAGAAACTGTATAATTATGGCCTGGGGCTCTCCCTTTTGAGGGGATGTTGGCACAAGGGAGAGGTAAGCTCTGTCAATATTTATATTCTGATCAGGGGAGAGAGAGAAGCGCTGGCAGCATTGTGAATAAAAATTCTGCAGGCCTGCCTTTTTCTACCTCCTCTGGGAGACTCACGATTCTCAAGTTGTTTCTTGATCATTAACCTTCCCTTGCCATTCTTTAATAGTCCTTTCCTAGTATTCACTGTGTCTCACCTTCCTCTGATCTTGATGCCAAGCCTTGCAAATGAGTTTGAGTGCTCGTAATACTTTTTATCTCAGTTATAACTTCAAATACGTTTTTTCTCAAGATAGTCTGCTCGCCTGAGACTTGTTTCCACCAGTCCATGACTTCATCTAGCCTCAGTCTAGTTTCTGGCTGCCAGGAGGTTGTCCAACAGCTTCTGCTTTTTAGGATTTTGGACTACCATTGGGAGGTTCTTTCTAATTCCAAAGGATCAGACATCCCAGGTCAATATGTATCTCAGCTCTTACCCAAATATCACATTGCTGGCCAATCCTTTAGTAACTAACTGAAGATTAATGGTTAATGGATCATATACACACAAATGATTACAAAGTCCTTATATCGGATTTGCATCTGATGAAATAGACTTCTGGCTTTTAAAGTCTCTCTGGTAGCTTCCAAAAGATTGGCAAGTCTTCAAGATATTTGTTTTAGTTGTAAATCCATAGTTCAGAGAAACAGAGCAGAGAAAAGGGCAAAATGGAGATGTCTTAGGTGTCTTTTTATGTTTTTCATTACGATCCTGAACAAAGCCCACAGCCCCTTTATGTGGAGAGTTACTGGCCCAAGATGGAGTCCATGGTCACATGAGCCTATCACATTCCTTACATGTTTTCCTTAATCACAGGGGGTGGCCATTGGCTCCTTATTGTCTGAGGCATCCTCAGGAATAACTATTTGGACAGAATGAATTCTTTCAATGGCCCGTTGTGAGAGTGGAATGTCCTTGATAGACCATCAACATAATTGTCTCGCGATAATGTAAATTCTATCTGGGGGATGTCAGCCAGGAATACAACACATGTTTAATATACAAGTACATAGCCAGTATTCATAACTTCAGGAACAAAGATGATCTATACATTTAAACAGGATAATCCTACTTCACTAATCATAATTTTTCCATTGACGAGATTTGTTGCAATTGTGTAACACTGGTAGCAACCTTTCTTATACACAGCATCACAGCTTGTACTAAGGAGGTGGCAAGTAAAGTTTTAACAAGCAAATGATTTTAGACTTTGAATTTCATTTTTGCTTCCTAGCACCAAACTCCAGAATGAATAGTGGTGTCTTTCACATGAACCATTCATTGCAAATGACAGTTCTTTCAGAATACTCAGTGTAGTTTCAGTGCTCCTCTAATGCCTTGAATTATTTTTAGTAAATGCACGTATCTTTATAATGTCCTCTATAAAATACTTAAACACGTCAGCTGAGATTCTCCTCTCTTACCTATATAAATGGGCACTATTGTTTTTCTTAGGTATTTATATGGCCACTTTGCCAAAAACATAGGACCAGCTCACAATCTTTAATATCCTTGTCTTCACAATGCCTCTGCAAAATAGGGAAGTGTCATTCTCATTTTTGCATCTGGGGAACCTAGGCCTAGAAATACTAAGCACTTTGCCTAAAGTCACATGGGGACTCTGTGACAGTAAAGGGTCTTGGAGCTTGCTCTCCCTAGTTTTTTATGCTTCTACCCTGTCCATCGGGACCACTCTTTTGTTTTCACAGAGTTAGTCTGGTTTTACCATCATCACTGCATGTGAGGAAAATCCAGCCCTGATGGATTTAAAGCAGCAACCCTAGGCCCTAGGCACTCTGCATACAGGGCCAAACACAGCTGTTCACGTGCAACATGCTTTGGGCAAGTGGTTCCAACTGAAGTTGTGTGTGGTCCCCACTTCAGCATGGGTAGGATTGAACAAGGGGTGGTGTATGGGGGCACATGCCCCAAATGTCATGGGCAGGAGGGGCAAGAGATTGGCCAGCAGCCTGCAGGGCCAAAGTCCCTGGGCATTGGGAGTGGGTGGGTCCAACTCCCATACTCAACAGCAGTGGTGGGAGAAGCAGAGCAACGGAGCCACAGCAGCACATCGCTCGGGGGAGGGGCAGGACTGCTACTGCACTCACCAGCAGGAAGTGGAGCAACATGGCTGGGTGAATAAAGCAAGCTGTAGCCGTGTTGCTCTACTTCTCCACCATGGCTGTGAGTGCCGGAGGCGGGTCGACCCCGACCCTGCTAGAACCCTGGGCCACATCACTTGGGGGAAATGTGTGGGGGAGGGGAGGGGCAGGGTGAGGGCAGGACCTGGGGTGGAGGGGGTTGTCCCAGCCCTTCCCTGAGCTGGGGGTGTCACATGGCTGGTGGCCTACTCTGTGTTCCCGCTCACCAGTTGCCCTTGATTGAATCCTGTAGCAGTTATGCTCTCTTCCAAGTCACTCATATAAGCTGCTCACGAACCACTCTTGGTGAGGTGGATAGAAACTACAGTGAATTCAGTGTCTAAGTTAAATGAATGCCTGATGGAAAGGTGAATTTAATGCATATGTAAGTGGAATAGCTGTTTTATTTTAGCTCTTCTTTCAAAGAAGGGACTGTCATTTTCATTGCAAACCTTGACATCATGAATGTTAATTTTCAGTGATTATAAAAATGGGAACATACACAATGCACACAGCAAACATGATTCAAATAAAGAGGAATAAAATAACTTCACTGATCAAAGGATTATATTATCTGGAAATCCTCTGGATCTGGCTGTTCATCCTTATTTCCACTTTCTGCAGGAGTTCATGGTGTTATCAGATGTTTTGCCTGCATCCCCTTATGCATTGTCTCGTGTCACCATTGCACTGAGATTTTCCAAGCCAGGGAAATCATGTGTGTTGAATAGTAATTGAATTTGTTCACTGAAAACAGATCTTCAGCCCCTGGACAGCATTAGTCAGCATGTCTTCATTTTTGGCAAGTTTTGTTTTGAGAACAGTGTTACTTTTCTATTCACAAAGGCCAAATATGTTTGGAGTCTTAGCTGTTTTTTATTTAGCTTAAAAAGGATAAGGTAGCACAAGTAAAATCTCTGACATCAGGTGCTGTGCATGTTTCCTTTGTTAGACTGCAGGGAAAATAATGGCTGCTGAACTTTGTACAAAGGGAGAATTTTGTTTCAAACCCATTTGAAAGGAAATATTTACTCTTCAGTTCAAAACAAGTAGAAGCTAGATGCAAAAGGTTTCATTTAGTAAATTCATGGATTACAAAAGATTACACTGATTATCTAATCTGATTTCCTGCATAACACAAGCCTTAATTTATGAGTGTGTCCCATGCACATACAGGCTTAGCCCTGGCTGCCTGGAGGGCCATCACTAAAAGGGTGCTCCATGAATTATTCAGAAGATGGATGGTCAATGTCCTGCTTCTAGCCTATTTTTACAGACTAGTTTGCAAAGGTCAGGAAATTCAATGAGGAAATGGAGACACCACCACCACCAGTCTGAGGTGGCCAGTTAAATGACTTACTACTGAATTTAGATTACCTAATCCTCTGAATGCCTGCTAATCACTCCAGTAGGTTCCTAAAGCTATTCATCAGGCAATCACAAATGACAGACACATTTGTTGAAATCATGATCTTCTATTAGACATCTGGTAAACAGGAGAAGGGCTACATCTGTTGAATAAACAATTTGTAGGTCAATCACTCAGGATAGAGCATTTAAAAAGAAAAGGCTCTTCCCAGATGTTTTGAGTCCCAGGAAGTCTCTATGGGTAAGGCAGAAGGCAGAAGCTGGAGGGCCGGTGGCCTGTTGTCAGACAATAGAAGGGGATAGATGGTGTGGGAGAAGGATGGGTTTGGAAGAAACAGAGGTTTCTTTCCCTCACTTTCCTCGCAAGGACTAGATTGTGGTATTTAGCCACAGCCATATTAGGGGAAGTGCGATGCTTGGCCCCACAAGGAACATAAGACATTCTGCCTCAGAGCAGCATTTCTTCCAGAATTCCTAGATTGATTCCCCCCTCCACTGCAGTACATGATCCTCCTTGATGTGGTATACCATATAATCTTTTGTAGCCAAAATGTCTCAGAGTGGTAGCTGTGTTAGTCTATAACTTTAATGACAACAAGTAGTCCTGTGGTACCTTAGAGGCTAACAGAAATATATATAACATCATGAGTTTTCATGGATAAACCCACTTCTTCAGATGATCTGGAGTGGAATTAACAGAAACCAAGATATTTATAACAGGGGAAAAAAGTACCTGTCAGTTGTAAGACTGGTGCTAAAGAGGCTAATTAAGAATGTCCCATTCTTAGCTTTTGATGTAAAAATGTACTTGTTAAAGGCAGGGGAGACTGGCTTTATAATGTGACATCCAGTTAATGTCTTTGTTCAAGCCCAGGGCAACACAGCTCCACAATCTGGTATTCTGGGGAGGTACATTGGCTAGTTCTCCTTGCTCTTGAGGGTAGCAGTGCCAGGCATTCCCTAAACCACAGGGGCTGAAATATTAGCTTCTCTTGCACAGGCTGCACAAGGAACGCTGTCTCCTTATTCTCTAAGAGGAGAATCTGCCTCTCACTTCAATGTAACATTTTCAGGGCTTTATGGAAGTAAATCTCTCAAGCTTTGAAGTTTTTTTACCTGCAAATAACTACAACTCCATCTTATTATCAAGGCCCACAGAAGCTGAGAAAAGTGTGCTAGTGAATTTGATTTGAGCCATGTAAGTTCCGATAGCTACTAACTCACTTCTGTATATAACTTCACCAGATAAATTTCCTTTCCTGAAAGGATACAGTCAAGCTTGTTTAAAAATTTCCCTTATTCTTTCTCTTGGTGGGATATCCTCTTAGAAGCTATATTTTTTCTATCCCTACCTTGACTTTTTTCCATTTTGTCAAAAAAAAAATTATTTTTTTGCTTTGAAATAAACACCTTTCTTTCTTTCTTTCTTTCTTTCTTTCTTTCAACACAATCAGGCTACGTCTACACTATGGGACTTTATCGGAAAAAGGTATGCAAATTGCATTCCACAAGTTGCGTACCTTTTTCCGATAGTTTTTTCAGAAGAGGCTTTTCCGAAATTTGACCCATCTACGCTGGGCCAAATTTTGGAAAAAAAAAACACTTTTGGAAGAGCCCTTCTTCCTCATGGGAGGAGGAAGACAGGGCTTCTGAAAGAGCGCGTCTGCTCTTCTGCAAAAAAAAGTGGAAGAGCAGACACATTCCCTGGACATGGTGGAGTTTTTCTGGGATATCTCTGGTATCCCGGAAAAACCCCATAGTCTAAACATAGCCTCAGTTGCTGCAACAGAATTATTGTGTAGTGAACATTTGCCGCAAAGCTCAAAACAGGACTTTGTATATGTCCAACAAGACAGGTGGCTACTTCAAGTTTAATTCCTTGGTGATTGAAGTGCTAGGTGGATTGCTTGGTTTGCATGGATTTTTGTTTTGTTTAGTGCATAAATTTGGTGTCTATGGCTTAAACTGTTAATTTATATCACCTGACACTTTAAGAGCTGGGTCAGTGGTGTTACTTAGCTTTCACAACATCCCTTTTTCAAATTGGAAGTACTAAAACTATATTTCTCCCATGACAAAGGCTCCTAGACAGATATTTTCCCCTTCACTTCTCTTTTGTCTTAAATTCAGAAGTTTTCCAGAGGAGACAATTGCAGGATGATAATTCCTATCCAGGTGGAACGTGATGCAAAAGCTGTACAGATTTTGAACCAATATAGACTCACATCTTCTACTTTTATCCAGTTTGGAAGAGGTTAATTAGAGAGGCCTGTCTTGGGACTTGGTATTATTTTACATAAATCTGTGTCTAAGATCTGTCCTAAGCCTCTTCCATCAATCAAGATAGAGTACACTGTGCAACCAATTTTTTTATAACAGGCTCATCCAGAATTTTTCTGCCTTTACTGCAGTAGTTAGTCAGTGATGAGATTGTTTTCTGTTAAAGTTCACAGGGAACATATCTTGAATTTTAATTGCTTCTGAACAGATAAAGGGCATGTTCTTATCTGTATTCCCAAGAAATGTGAAGTAGCAAAGCCCACAGCATCACCTCTTCATTAAATTTAGACTCAATGCTCACCCTTTAATTGAATTCTTATCTAATGACTCAGTGCTTCCAGGCAAATGCAACAAGTTTACGTTTTGCATTTATAATTGGTTAATTATGACAAAATACATGGTTATCTAGGCCTATTTTTTTTTATTCTGGCACTGTTTTTATTGATAAAGGAAAATATTCCTTATGAAGACTTTTTCTTCGAGCTAGATGGTTAATTTCATAGAGCCTGTTACTGGCATGAGATTGCAGACTCAGTCCTTCAAACAGTAAGTGGCAGTGAATTTATGGCCTTGCATATACCAGTGGAAAGGGCATTTTGTGGCAAACAGTGGCCCTCTGAGAGAAAATAAAAAACAAAGGGAATGAATCGAAGTTACATTGTATAAAGAGCAAATGTACAACAATGGAACAATAAAATAGACCATCAATAATACCTGCAGCAACTGTCTGACAAATAAGCTTCCCAGAGGCATGTGCTGAGCAAAATGTTAACATACATAATGGTCTCATCTCTGTTGATGTTCCCTAGATTTCGATCATTGGTGCCTTTTTCCCTCACTATATCAGAGGTGTCCAGCAAACACCCCTCTGGCTGGATCTGATCTACGTGACATATGTGTCTCAAACGGCATATTTGGATTCCGCAGAATCTAAGCTTTCATATAAGAGCACATTTGTAATGTTTATGATTACAAAGAAAACCTTCCAAACTGGAACTGAATATAGTTGCCAGCAGTGTTTCAGGATCTCTGCAGGTTCAAGCAAACAGCGACTCTGAAATGAATGCACTTCCCAACCAACCATTACTCTTGTTGTTAACTTAGGCTTTGTCTATACTTAAAAGTTTAAGTGCTGCCACAGAGTGATCTCCCAGTGCTTTATGTGAACCATCTCCACGAGGGGAATAGCTAATAGATCTGAGAGTGTGGCTCCCAGCATAGTAGTTTGGTTCACTTTACAGCACTGTAACTTGTTGTGCTCGGATGGGTGTTGAGCAGATTACACCCTGAAGGTATGTCTAGACTACGTTTTATTTTCGAAAGAGGATATGCAAATTCCACAGGAATTTGCACATCTTCTTCTGATTGCTTTTTCGAAAGCGGGTCTTTCGAAAGTGAAAGTAATCTGGACGTGTTTTTTTCTGGAAAAAAACCCTTTTTCAAAAAACCGCAAAAACGTCCTTTTTTAAGGAAGAGCAGTTTTTCAGAAAAGGGTTTTCCAAAAAAACCCGCGTCCAGACTACTTTCACTTTGAAAGACCCGCTTTTGAAAAAGTGATAGGAAGAAGATATGCAAATTCCCACGGAATTTGCATATCCTCTTTCAAAAATAAAACGTAGTCTAGATATACCCCGAGTCAGAAAGTTACAGCACTGTAAAGTGCCAGTGTAGACTTAGCTTTAATGACAGTGTGCATGTGCATACACACCAGTATTGACTATCTCATTGGTTATTTAGATGAGTGGAATTGTCCTTTGCTGCAGAAAGAAGAGACACAAAGACAGGAAGGAGGGTGAAGGAGGAAGAGAAACAAAGGGGAGAAACAGCAGAGATTCCAAAAGGAGTTGATTTTCTCACAGCACAATGCTAAATGCAGCGATAAGGTACAGAACAAATAGTTAATGATAGTAATGAAAAGTTTAATTACTCCCTATAGACTATATTCTTCCTTTTACCTTTTGTGCAAACCTCCCATTCACATCACAGGGAGCTATGTTGTGGATGATGGGGAGTTTTTAGCCTTACATTTTTGCTTTGAGCTACTGACTATAAATCAAAGTGGAATCTGGCCCTCTCTACAGTGCAAGTTTGTTATCCCTGTTCTACACACATGCCAGAATGATCTCTTAGATCTCCATTGTGATGATGGCTCATAAACTTCTCTCTCTCCATCCCCTGACTTCTTTTCCTTTGTATAAGCTACATTTTGTCTGATCTTTTCAACATCTCCACTTGAGTATCCTACCATTTCCTCAAACTGCACTTGGTTAAAAACGTACTGCTCCTCAATCCTTCTATAGATTCTTCCCATCTCACTGTCTCCAAACCTGGTGATATGTTATGAACCCACCAGTTACTCCACTTGAAATCAATGTGCTTTTTAGGTGCTTGAAGCCTCTTAAATTGTAATTTCTGTTGGGGAGAGGAATTCTCTTAGGCTATGTCTATACTGCAGGCTTTTGCCGGCAGAGAGTATGTTAATGAAGCGCCCATTAGCATGTGTCGTGCTGTCATTTGCATATTCTCTGCCGATGCTTTTTGCGCAAGAGGTTTTTGGACAAGAGGTTTTTTCACAAAAACAAGCAGTGTAGACGGGTCCGCTTTGCACAAAAAAACCCTTTTGAACAAGATCCTTATGCCTCAAAAAAGGAGGTATAAGGATCTTGCACAAAAGGATTTTTTTGTGCAAAACGGACCCGTCTACACTGCTAGTTTTTGCGCAAAAACCTCTTGTGCAAATAACCTCAGGAAGAGATTATGCAAATGAAGCACGAGAAGTTGCTAATGAGTGCTTTATTAGCATACTATCTGCCAGCAAAAGCTGGCAGTGTAGACATAGTCTTATAAGTGTACAACAAAATGTAACAGTAAATATTTGCTGGTATAATAAGACACCTAAGTTAGCTTTGGATGTTAATTGAATCAAGTTGCCAACTGCCCTTAAAGTCTGCAGTGCAGAAGCTAAGTTAACTTAGCAGATAGCTCTCTTTCTGCCTCTGTGACTGAATGTATGTAGAATTTGGATAAGTAGATAGACCTATGGATATTTATACTCTATTCCTGAATTTAAAATACAAAACCAAGGGATCAGGAGAAGGATTTATATGTAAAAAAGTGAGTAGGTATTTAGCAATAAACATTTCAGAAGGTGTGTTTGTGCAAGACAACTCATACCTCAAAAGTGTTTGATGCACCACTTACCAATGTCCAAGGAAGTACGTTATCCCACGTGAACAGGAGCCTTGGAGTATTTTGTTGCAGTAATAACTGGCAACCAGAACAAACTTCCCACAGAACCAGATTTATTTGGTCTTTTAAGGAACTATAAGGTAATTTTCTCTTGGAAGTGGATCAACTGAAACTTTTTTTATTTTATCTTGGGAGGGGAGTATACACTTTATGTGTTATTGCAAAAATGCAAATGCCTTAAATTATCTTTTTACATTTCTATATAATTAAAATTTATTATCTTCCCTAAGGAATAAGCTTTAAATTCCAAGATTACATTTTTAATTTCTTAGACAGAAAGCTTAATCAAAAAATCTGCAGCAGGGCAATATTTAATCAGCATTGAAAAAGTGAGGGATTTTCCAAAATGGTTAGCTCAGAGTATTAGTAACTTGAGTATGAAACTGGTCACTTCCAGGTTGCTAATTTAAACCCAGTCCTTGTCAGTAGCAACCAAAAGTTATTACCTCATTATGGTTATTTTGGTGGCTTTTATTAAATGAATTGATGGTCTCTAGATTTGTGCATCAGAAAATCACTGCTGTATTTGACTCTGATGGGCCAAGGCCATAGAATGAAATACTCCTCCAAGTAGCCCCTCTGGCTCAGGACTGAGGCATCCTGGCAGAGCTGTCACTGTCCTGTACCTGTTCTGCAAATAGAAGACTCCAGTTTCCGAAGCTATCACAGGCAGTAACTTCACTACCAAAAAATGTATTATTATTCATGTAGACTAAAATAAGATGTTGAATGTATCATGCATCTCAAAACAAATATCTTGCCACTATTACAATCAAATTTCTTCAGTGTTTAAAAATCTATATTGATCTTTGTTCTTGAGTGCTGGGAGCTACAATATATTCAAAGCACATCTATAAAATCATACTATGACTGAACATGTGTCATTTGTCTTACTTTCCACTTTTAAAAATGTTTTGAAATGGTTTTTAGTGCTCATAAAAAGGTCCTGTGTTGTCAGCAGCTATTAACATTCGTTTATGAAGCACTTTTTTGCCTGATCCTAAAAGATGGTTGACACTAAACTCCATTGAAATCTGGGAGCCTGAGGCATCTGGGAGCCAGCTGTGCGGGGTATCCTGAGGGTTATTCACTATATCCTTCACATTAAAAGGAGAATTCCATCTTGGGAGCAAAGGGCAAAATCAGTCTAGGCAGAGGAGTCAGTCTGAACATGTCAATCCTAACAACTCTCCATAACATGAGCTTCTTCAGTAAGCAAGAAAACAGAGGACATGAACCTACTGAGCTGCTTGTGACTAAAAATGTAAGAAATAATAAAATGAGGCTTCTGAATCAGTACTAGTGTGTGGGTTCTTTATGCCTCTCAGAATTTGGTCCTGTAGACTTAGCTTAGTGTCCCGAAAGCTGTAATACATTGTGTTAATTCTGGCTGTTGGGCTTGGTGTAAAAGTGACAGGATTATGTTTAGTGGCTTGTGATACACCAGAGATTTCAGAATAAGCCGTCAAAATAATTTCAAAATAACGGAATGGCTGTGTAGATGCTCACATTGTTATTTCGAAATAACACTAGTTATCTCGAAATAACGGTGCAGTATAGACGCACCCTAAGTTACACAAATCAGGAACCATGAACAAATTAAGATGCAAAAATGTTTCTTGGCATTTGTTGAATTACATTATTTAAACTTGTTAAATTCTTGCCATAATTTTCTATCAAAGGAACATAAGGTCTTCTGATCTTCAGAATCAATTTATCCAAGATGAAGTAACAAAGCACATTTATTAATGAATCTGAGAAAAATATATTTTGAAAGTCTCTAAAGATAGTATTAATAGTTGCATGAAGTGAAAAGTTTTAATGTATTGGACCAGATTCTGATCTTGCTTACACTGCACTGTGTCAAATCTGACTCAATTTAAAGATAAGGATAATAGGAGTTCAGAATTGGGGGACATTTGGTTCTTCATCCCAGATTGCATGATGGCTTTTGATGCTTTGCCTCATAGGAGAAAAAAAGAAACCTCTGAAAATTTTAAGTTACTTCAAGTACTAAGAGCTTTTAAACTAAAGCCCCTTTTGATTTACAAATAAACAGAGAATCTTGGGTTGTGTTCATACAATTTTAAATTCTTAGCATTTTGAAGTGTGGTTAAATGTACTGGAAAGCAAATGTGTTTTCTTCCTGGAACTCTCTGGAAAACAAGATGTTTCATACAAGTAATTGTTTCCTGAAAAAAGCTGAGGTTTCTTATTTGATACTAAGTTGGTCTGTTTGGCAGAGTTAATCAACATGTTGAATCTCAGACTACTTTTCACTCTAACCCATGAGTTCATGAGATAGCTGAGAGAAAATCTGGCATCAATCTACTTGTTCTAGGGGTGTAGCTGTATTATGGAAACTATACCAATATAGCTATTATGGGCTAGCCCCGTTGTGTAGATACCAGCAAAAGGTGTTTCTTCTGTCAGTTTAGGTAAACCCTAAATGAGTCTATGTCTAAGTGCTACAGTGGCTGTACATAAAAATGGCCATACTAGGTCAGACTAAAGGTCCATCTAACCCATATCCTGTCTTCCAACAGTGACCCACACCAGGTGCCCCAGAGGGAATGAACAGAACAGGTAATCATCAGGTGATCCCTTCCCTATCACTCATTCCCAGTTTCTGAGAAACAGAGTCTAGGGACACCATTCCTGCCCATCCTAGCTAATAGCTTTTGATGGACCTATTCCCCATGAACTTATCTAGTTTTTCAGCAGACATGCTTCCTACATTAACAAAAGGGGGTTTTCCGTCGATGTAGGTAACCCCTTGGTCATCCTAGCTGCATCTATGCCAGGGATTAGGTTAATCTAACTACAGTGCTCAGGGCACTTTTTTTTCCACAGCCTGCAGCTGGGTCAAACTAAATGTTAGGTGCAGGTCGTGTCTGAATTTGGAAATCCTCTCCTATTGACATAACTGTGTCTACACTGGGCTTTTTTGTGGGCATAGCTATTTTTTGGCTCCTCTGAGCAACATAGCTATGCTGCTGTAACTTTTCAGTGTAGACCTGTGGTCACCAACAGGTCGATCGCGATCGACTGGTAGATCGCAAGGCCTTGACCATCAATCATGAGGCATCCAGGCCCCTTCCCCCCGCCCCATTTTCCACACCCCCCCCAGAAGCCCCAGTACTTACCTCCAGCGAAAATGGAGGTAGTGCTGGCTTCCCGCGGGTGGACGGAAGTCACGCAGCTTAGCGCCACTTCCAGGAGTTCCGGAAGTGCGCTGGCTGCTTTGCCAGGCACACTGGGGGAGGGGGCCCTGGCTCCGGAAGAGGAGCATGGTGATTTCCCTGCACCGGCGCAGGAGGCGTGAGTTGTCCCTGAGGCAGGCGCACGTGGGGTTTCCCTATGCCACGGGCGGGGGGGGGGGGTGTTTCGGCCCCAGGGCAGGCGCACATGGGGTCTTCCTGTGCCTCGCAGGGGGGGAGGGAGGGTGTTTTGGCCCCAGGGTAGGCACGCGCGGGGGATTCGGCCCCGGGGCAGGTGCACGTGGGGGGGGTTTGCCCCCAAAGGGTCACCTGAGTGGGCTTCCCTGCTCGGTGGGGGGGGCGGGGGTCAGGCCCGGCAGAGGCGCGCAACGGGGCTTCCTTCCTTCGTGGGGGGGGGGAGGAGGGTCGGCCCCGGGAACACGGGATGGAGGCTTCCCTCTGTGGCTGGTGTAGGGGACTCCCTGCCTCCGAACCTTGTTCCCTCTCCCCTGCCCCAAACCTGTCCCCCGCCCTCCTGCCCTCTCTCCCCTGCCCCCCCGCTGCAGAAACCTGCCCCCCCGCAGAAACCTGCCCCCCTGGCACCCTGCCCCCCCTGCAGAAACCAGTCCCCCCCGGCACCCTGTCCCCTACTGAAGAAACCTGTCCCCCTGCCTTCCCCACTACAGAAACCTGTCCCCCTGCTCCCCTCTGCAGAAACCTGTCCCCCCCAGCACCCTGTGCCCTGCTGCAGAAACCTGTCCTT
Source organism: Pelochelys cantorii (assembly GCA_032595735.1). Taxonomy (NCBI): domain Eukaryota; kingdom Metazoa; phylum Chordata; order Testudines; family Trionychidae; genus Pelochelys; species Pelochelys cantorii. The sequence goes on from CM064326.1 coordinate 54,331,349, forward strand.
CTGGCACCCTGCCCCCTCTCCCCTGCCCCCACTGGCACCCTGTTCCCTGCCCCAGAAACCACTAGCACCCCTCCCCAGTACTGTGTCCCCTGCTCCCAAATGACTTTTCTATGGATCAGTGACCCCTGACTCAAGGCAGGTTCCCTGCCATTCTCATAAATAAAGACAATGCAGAAACTTTTTGTGTTCGACATAGTATTTTATTTAAAAATGAAGCCTGGCCAACAAGCCCCCATCTGGCCACAACCACTCCTGCATTCCCCTTCCCCAGACCCTAGATCTGAGCCCATCATACACTGGAACCCCCTGCCCTGAGCCCCTCACATACCCCAACCCAAATTCCTGCACCCTCACATCCACAAGCCTGTGGCTTGCTTAGTACCCCAACACTGCCCGGCCTGGAGCCCCCTCCCCCAGCCAGTGTCCCCTTCTCCACCTCCTCCTGCATCCAGATTTCCTCCCAGAGCTTGCACCTCTCACCCCTTCCCACACCCAAATCCCTCATTCCCACCCCAGAGACTACACATCCTGTCTCAACCCAGCGAGGGTCCAGCTAGACTGCAGGAGTTTTTCAGGATTCTGGAGATATCCCAGAAAAACTCTTCTGCATCCAGGGTTGCGTTTGTTCTTCCGCTTTTTTTAGTGGAAGAGCAAACATGCTCTTTCGGTCACCCCTATGTTCCTCTTTCCACGAGGAACAAGGGGGCTTCCAAAAGAAGGGGTTTTTTTCTGAAATTTGGTCCAGTCTAGACAGGCCAAATGTTGGAAAAACCTCTTCCTACAGAAGAATTTTTTTTAAAAAAAGCAGCAGTATAAGGATTGGGGATAGCAAGTGATGGAGAGGAGGAGAATAGAGAGGGCGGGGCTTCAAGGAAGGGGCGGGGTTTCAAGGAAGGGGCGGGGTTTCAAGGAAGGGGCGGGGCAGTAGAGCTTGGCTTGGTTTGTCATTTAAAAAGTGATCTTGGGTGTAAAAAGGTTGGAGACCACTGGTGTAGACCAGCATTGACCAAGCCTCGCTTTCTATCCATATCCAGAAGACACTATACAAGTGTTATAGTAGGGGACACCAGGTGGCACTGTTATACATAGTCTTACACTTTTTTTTAAATAAGTTTTTAGGATTGGAAGAAAATCCTGTGGTGTAGCTGATTTTCTGATTCTCATGGGTCAGTAATATCTTCATCTGGACTATGGATGGGCAACAATAATAAAACGGTACCTTAACAAGATGTTTATTCTGTTAACCTTGTGTATATAATGCATGTAATACTTGAGTCTCCTACTTTCTTGCACATACAAAGCGGCCTAATTTAAATGTACCCTTTTTGTTTTATTTTTTTTTAATCTCCAATCTCCAGCTACATCATCTTTCTGTCTGTCTCTATTTTGTTCTCTAGTTTCACTGCTAGCCTTACACTGTCCTTTTTCCTGTCCTCCTACAAAATCTCATAAGTGTCAGTGCAAGAGCTTTCTTCTTTACAGCTCCTGCCATCTGGAACAGTCTTCGTGTATCTCTTCTGCCTCATTGACTCTTCATTTCATTTTCTATGTCATCTGAAAACAAATCCTTTTTCCCTTGTCTCTGCCTCTGAGTTCCTCTCCTTTTGTGCTATTGTATTTATTAACTCTTAACTCTTATATTAACTCTTACATTCCTTAACTCTATTCCTCTCCTGCCTTTATTTTTTACACTGCTTTGACTTTCAAAAGACCAGGATCACGTAGGAAAGAACATCTTAAGTATATAATAGGGGCCCTATTGAACAAGGACCCAATACTCCACCACTGAAATCAATGGAAATTTTGCCATTGATTTCCGTGGGAGCAGGCTCAATCCCTTTCAATACATTTGTCTTGAAAGGGAGTAGAGCTGAGCTGCTGGGCTTTGTTCCCTGAGCCTGGATATTGAGGTTGTTCTTAATGGTCAAGTGGCTACAAGTCAGCAGTTGGGTGAAAAGAATCAGTGTGGTTTTTCCTCAGGTGATTCATGCATGTAACTGTCACCCTGACTCAGGCCTGTAATGTAAATGTATATGGCACAGTCTGATTGTTAGTATTACTCTCTATGGGTATGTCTACACTACAGTGTTATTTCGAAATAGTTAATTCGAAATAACTTATTTCAAAATAACGCGTCTACACATAAAATGCATTTCGAAATAGCATTTTGCTATTTCAAAATAGCGCGTCCACACTGAGTGGACACTGAATCGCATTTAAGGCCGGCTGGAACCAGGTTCAGCAGGGCATCAGGTCAGGAGTTACTTTGTGTGGCTGCTGCCTGAGGCTATCTGAGGCCTGTGCTTAAAGGGACCCCCTCTGGACAGCCGGTTCTCAGGTTTCCCTACTTGCTTGCCTACCTCGATGAGGGACAGCAAAGCATTTTGTCTCTGCGTGCTCTGGTTGCCCTCACTCAGGACACCACAGCACTCTGCAACATGGAGCCAGAGCTGCCCCTGGGCACTCTGGTGCTTCTTGTGGACGTACTTTCTGCAGGCTGCCATCCGGGAGGTCCATTGGGGGGCTGTCAGTATCCAGGAGGCCCTGCGGGAGAGCTTCCACCCTGAGGAGCACTAAGAGCCTCCCTGGTCTGCCCCAATGGGGGCTTGTGCCTCAATCCTCCCTCATGTCCTTCCACATAGCCCTCCCTAACCTCCCTTCCTGATGTCAAATAAAATACATGTATTTTCATGAACACAAACTCTCTTTATTTAACAAAACTGGGTGGGGGGGCGGGGGAATGAAACTCTGGTGAAACTGGGGAAAGGAGGAGGGAGAGGGGAGAAGAGAGGGTGGGAGAGGGGAGGGGGAAACCTGGGAGGAGGGAGCTGGAAAGGGGAAGCAAGGGGAAGAAGGGGGAGGGGAAGCTCAGGGTTGGGGGGGGTCTCGCTGGACCAACTTGATTTTCATGCAAACCTGCTCCTGGGTTCGCATGTGGCCTTTGGTGGCCAAGCTGGCAGCTATCCTGCCATAGATGGCCGTGTTCCCCTGTCTAGTGCGGAGATCATGGACATTGGGGGCATCCCCCGCAAACCTGAATAAGGTCCATGATCTCCACCCTGGACCAGGAAGGCGCCCGCCTTCTCCGGGCTCTGGCAGGCTACTGGGAGCTCGCAGACTGCTCCTGGGGAGCGATGGAGGGCTGGCTGCCAGTGGCTTGCTGGCTTATGTTTTGGTGCCACTGGGTATGGGGCAGTGACTGCTGGCTCTGGGCTGGCAGGCTTGGAGCTGGCACAGGCACTGTGGCCAGAGTCAACCTCTATTAAGGGCTCTGGGGAGGGGGAGGGAGAGGAGTGTTCTTGGTTGAGGCTGGAGTAGCCACCAAGGCACCCTGGGAAGGCCGGAGGCCCCCTATTTCGATATAAGTGTCTACACAGCATTTATTTTGAAATAGCTATTTTGAATTTGGAGTTATTCCTCATAGAATGAGGTTTACCAAATTCGAAATAAGCGCTCCACTATTTCGAATTAATTTTGAAGTAGCGGTTTAGCTGTGTAGACGCTAGTAAAGTTATCTCGAAATAACGGCTGTTATTTCGAAATAACTTTGCTGTGTAGACATACCCTACGTAAATGGTAATTAAATTGGCTCATGCAGCTACTAGCTGGCAAAGTGCTTTGAAACATGGCTAAAGCGAAACACACATATTTAGTAGATTATATTACAAATACTCTCTTATGAAAATAAATGCAATCCCAGAGGTATGGAGCCTTTTTTGGATTGGGGGCTGCTGACCCACAGAAAAAATCAGTCAGGTGGCCACATGCAAGGGAGAAGCAAAAAACAAAACAAAGACCAAACCTCACTGATGTGGCCCCCAGCTGAGAAGAAGAAAGATGCTCTTGATAGTCTTCTTGCACACCAGAGCTTAAGAGGGGACACAGACTAGCAGATTTTGTGTGCTCCAGCCCCTCAGTGGGATGATGGGTCAGGGACAGCTGGAGCGCCAGTGTGGGCTCCCTAATGCTGGAGCGGGGGGGGGGAGACCTGAGTTTCGGGAGCCAGATCCAGGCAAGTCGGGGGCCAAATCTGGCCGCCAGGCCTTAGGTTGCGTACCCCAACCCAAAGTATTAATATTTCTATTATGAAATGTGGCAGAGGCTTTAATGGAAAAAGTGAGCTTTTTTCTATCTTGGAACCTGAGGATGATGAAATGAATAATGAAACTAAAAGGATGCAGCACAAAGCAAGTTATCACACACCCCAATGCAATACAGAATGACCTCCTCGTTATTTAGGAGCATTATAGATGAGACTACTGCCCTGGAAAACTGGGTTTCATGCCCTCTGCACTGCCCCACATATGCAGCTTTGCCATCACCTTGAAATCCAGATTTCAAAGGACATTTCCAGGATCAGTGCTTCTATTTCAGCTACTCTAACAGCTGCCTTAGTTGAAATTATTTAACTGTCAAGGTTTGTAATATGCAGTATTGCCATCCACTACAGTGGGGGGAAAAGGCAGCTCCAAAGGACTGGTAATGACATCCATAGTAGTTTTATTCTAAAGTAGCCTATGTAGCTGGACAAGTAATTAATTCAAAAATGCAAAGCAAAGGGCATAATTGGCATAAATTATAGTGACAAAGTTGAGTCAATAACACCATTTCTGTCTGGCGGAATTTACCTCTTCATACCTGATTAAAGAGAGATGGCAGGAGACCTAGCAGAGAACTGCAGTGCTTACTTTGGGGATATGTCTACACTGCAAGCAGCCTGTTATTTTGAAATAGATTTCAAAATAATGAGTGGCTTATTCCAATGTGCTGGTAACCCTCATTCCACAAGGGTTAAGGGGCATTTCAGAATAGTGAGTTATTTCGAAATACATTCTAACTAAGCTATGCAGGGGTAAAGAAAATCAAAAGAATGCAGGCGTTTTCCCGACATTGGTAAACCTCGTTCTATGAGGAAGAACGCCTTTTCTGAAAGAGCTCTTTTGGAAAAAGTCATGTCTGGACATGGAAGTGGGAGTTTTTTCAAAAGAAGAGGCCTCCAGGAAAAAGCACAGGTGCCCTAGAATGGTGGCCACTCCATCCATAGTAATCACTGCTTAAATGCGAGATAGCATCCATTCAGCGTGGACGCTATCTTTCGAAAAAGAAGATTGCTTTTTCAATGAGCTTCGGCAGTGTGGACGTGCTCTTTCAGAAGAAGTTTTTTCAGAAGATCTCTTCCAAAAAAGCTTCTTTCGAAAGAAGCCTGCAGTCTAGACATACCCTAAGTGCACAAAGATTGCTGGTTCTGTATAGATAGAGTGGCTTTGACAATCTGGTTTCGCTTCTGCACATTTATATTCTTCAAAGCTAAAGTCAAAGATGAGACCTGTGAACCTCTTCAGCAGAACCTTATGCAGCAGTTACTGGGTGGAGGCGCACTGCTGCTTTCCCAGTTGCGGTTTTAGCAGATATGGGCTGAGGAAGGTGTGATTTATGCTAATGGAGGCTGCAACCAAGCATATGGCTTGAACTCTGTCTTATCTATATTCATTCCTTATGCTCTACATATCACTTTAGCATCTAGGAGCTACCGGTGCAGTTAAAGAGAACATAAAATCTGTCAACACAAAGACCCAACTTTGCTTCTCTCATCTATCATGCTCCTATTCCTCCATTACCAGAAACTAGCCCACTAATATCTGTGATTGTCCTGGAGGAGACAATGTAAGATTTCATTCCATGGTAATATAGAGTCTGCCTGCTATCCCCATGTGTAGCAGGAAGGTTGTCAGTAGTATGGTTAGCATTTTAAACCCCTCCAGGAGGGTATTCTCCTATCTTTATGTGGCAGGTCAGGAGGCATATGAGGCAGGGTCTCTGTTTTAATATGTGGAGGGTAAGCATGGGTATGAGGTTATCTTGAGGATAATAGAAGGGCTCCATTTCATTTAAGCAAGTTGTTTTTTGGATAGAAACATCTCCTGGGCTAGGATCTAACAAATAAAAAACCAGGAGAGTCTTTTCTGCCTGTGTCAAAGCTGGGTGGGTCTGGTGTTGGAAGCACACAAGGAAATGCTTCACAACTTGCGTCACTAAAATGTGGAAGTCACTGCCTCAGAAAGCTGGGAAGCCAAGAACTTATCAAGATTCAACAGAGGATTGGAGGTTTCTATGGATAACAAGAATAGACTTATCACAGTTATTGTTTACAACATTGGAAGGGGATATTAAATATCATGATTCAAGGCTAGTATGAGTGTGTGCTGATCATCCCACAACTGCTCACTGCAAGATTCTTACACTGTCCTCTGAAGCACCTGATGATGGCTGCTGTCACAGAATGCTGGACTAGATAGGTATCAGGATTGAACAAGTATGGCACTTCCCTGTGTTCCTCCACATGGACACATGGACAAAGGAGGGGGGCTGTAGTCCATCCCTCAAATCTCCCCTTATTTGTAGCAATTGGATGCATTCTGTCCCAGACCTGGACATGAATCTTTGAATCAGTCCTTCACTGGCTTTGCACGGGGAAAGGTAGGATGTTCTCTTCTTTTGTTATTATGTATCTTTCTACATAATCAATGGTAAGACTGTGATTTGTTATCACCCATGCTGAGAAATCCTGAAAATCTAATAAGCAGCCATGGGTGAACACTAAAAAATGACATGGCATTGATCTGCCAGCATTTTCAGGGTGCTATTAGCTTCCCTTCATTGCTTTTTGAGCTGCTGTCAACTGTTTTCTACTCCCCACATATTTAAGAAATCTATGTACACCTACTATTGTTAATAAAGTAGAAAAATAGACAAGCTGACAGGTTATTTTCTAACAGAAAAGTGTTTGTACCACAATTTCCCTTCAGAATACAGGTGCATAGTTTTTTTCATGCTGGCCTAAGTATAAGTTTCTATTACTAAATTACAGAAATGTCATGTGAAATGTCAGTGGGACTCCCCTATAATTATACCCACTAAACACCTTCAATTAGCATGTTACTTCCCCACTGGAGACAGTGGGCCAAATTCTGCTCTCAGTTGTAGCTGTACAAATCCAGAGTAACTTCACTGAATGTGATGGAATCAACCTGAAGTTACACCACTGTGAGAGCAGATCTAAATCACACTATGATCTAAATCTGTTATGTTAATAGTAAATTAGTAGACAGCAAGAGTGCTGGAAATGCATTGCTAAATTTATGTGAGTAAAGAGATTAAATGAGCATGAGGCACATGTTAAGGCCTGATTCTGTGAGATGAGTGGCTTAAACTTTGGGATTCAGCATTGTTATTACTCTCTTGCTTAATTCATTCAGTCATATCACATAGCAATACCAGTTGCTACCTTATTCATGCAGGTAACCCCATTAAAGTCACTGGTGCCATTCAGATAAATTAGGATCCTGTGCAGGGGTGACAGGTTGCAGTTTGGGGCCCAGTTTTAAAGGGCAATTTTGAAGTTTAGACACAATTGCTAAAACTGGAAGGTGCAACTTCCATTACAGCTGATGACCTTCAGCTACATGGTGATACTGCAGCCAATTTGCCTGCAAGCCATATTGAAGAAAAACTATTCGAGTACCCAGATATTTAAACAGGGAATAACACAGCTGAGTCCCCTGATGAATGTGGAGGAAGGAAAAGTGAGTTTGTGCCAAATGTCAAAGACCAGATGGTGGCATTTGTGCCACTGCTTGACTTAGAAGACACATGGAGCAGCACTGCCTATGGAAATGCACCGAGGAGTTTGTGTCTCAGGCAGGCACATTTCACATAAGATCTAGAGACATCTGGGAAGCGTGAACTTTGCAATAGTCATTAGACTGGCACAGTTTACTGCCCCCAAGTGCAATAGCCCTACTGTGCAGGCCAGTACCTCTCTTTTCCTACTCCTCTGAGCCAGTTTTTTAACTTAACACTCCAGAGAGGATGTGAATCTGGAACAAACATTCCCTGTGCTCCTAGAGCATGGGCACCAGCACTCTGCAACTGCTTAAGGGCTCTCCATAGCAAGCGAGAGGGCTCCTTGCATGGCCCCTGCCTTATGCAGCTGTGCAAAGGACACCATGATTTAACTTGAAGCTTGAGAGCATGGCATGGATTCTTGGACCCTTAACTTGCAGTTCTTTTGCACTGGAAAGCACGTAAACCAGGGGTTTTCTAAATATGGGTCACAATACATGAGTACTGGGTCTGGTTGCTGCAGGGGGATCAGGTGACCAGTGAGGGTGCTAAGGCAGGCTACCTACCTGTCCTGGCACCGCAGACTGTGCTGTGCCCCAGAAGTGGCTGGCAGCAGGCCTGGCTCCTAGATGGGAGGAGGGGTAGAGTGCACAGGGTTCTGCGCGCTGCCCCAAACACTAACTCCACAGTCCTATTGGTTGGGAACCTGCAGCTGGATGCTTCTGGAGTGCAGCATGGTCTGCAGTGCCAGGAGAGGCAGGAAGCTTGCATTAGCACCTCTACTGCATTGGTAACCAGGAGCCACACAAGGTAAGCCCCCCCCGCCTCAGCCCTGACCCCGTCCCAAAGCTGGAGCTTCCTCCTACACCCCAAAGCTTTCAGCCTCAGCCCCACTGTAGAGCCCACACTCTAGTCAAATTATGTTGGGTCATGGGCATCAACAATTTTCTTCAGCTGGGTCACAAGAAAAAAAGTTTGAAAACCACTGACTTAAAGCATCCCAACATAAGGAAGGCTCTTTGAAATGTCTGTGACAGGTCCATCTACTGCATTATTTTCAGTGATAGCAGGAGTGGGAGATGTAGGGGTACACCAAGACCCTTTCACAAAGGGTGGGATGAGAAGAACTAAAAGTAACAGAGTGAAGGTTGTGCTAAGCACTTCTCTCAACCTGCTATATAATGCGTTCACATAAAAACATCCCCACACTTTCCAGTATAACTGTGATGATTTGGAGAAATTGTCTTTATACAATTCATAAATTCTGTATTATGTTGTCAGTAGGCAATTGTTTGTTTGCTGCTCCCTTTTTGTGATTGTTTATGTTGAGCATCACTGCAAATACAGAGATAACATTTCTGGGGAAAATTATATTTTTTTGTGAATAAGATAAGAGACATAAGTAGCCGAAGATCAGTGTAGATGTTCATAGCAAGGGTCAGAAAATTCTTTATAAAGGTTCACCTAATCCCAGAAACCTAATCTTATTGTTATCTTCTTATATTAGTCTGTCACATAAAGAAGATATGAGAGCCTTTGCCTTCTAAGTGTGTTCAGCAGGGGTACCAGACAATGAAATGCATACATCTTTTATAGCAACGTATCAAAATGGCCCATGCCTCATTACAGTGTGTATTTATAAATAAAAACACTCAGGTAGTGGTTCATTATTGTTGTAATATAGGGAGGAAGGGAATACAGAGGGAATACAGGAGGAAATGTTATAATAAACATATACACAAGTTACACAAATACAGGAAAATCTACACAACAAGCAGATCTTCTTTAGATATTATAGAGCATTCCATGTCAACTGAAAAACTATAAAATAGTTCATATTCATAAATAATTTTGTTATGCACACAGGTAACATATGAGATCTGTTATAACAGGCAGGGAAACATAAGGGTCAGGGAGAAGTTAAGCAACCACAATAAATTGGTATGTATTCCTATTGGTATGTATCCCTATATCAAGATGTTAAAAGTTCTTCTTAACTACATTCAGGATTATTTTTCTTGGTCACATGCAAATTTATGGAAATCTATTTGCTTAATTCCTTAGTGCATGGCCTTCAACTGTCTTAAATTTTACAGTAGAGCACTGAAGTGAATGCCTGTTCTAGTAGAAAGATATTACTGTGTTTTCTAATGCAGGGCATAAAGCATGCATTAAATGTCTAATGAATCATTAAATACCTGTTACTGGGGCTTGCCCTGTCTCCATCCTCTGATGCCTCAGAAATTGCTTAGACTCATTTTTTTTTTTTAGTAGCTTCAAGGGGTAGCTGAGTTACTCTGTACAGGATAAACTTAAAAAACAACGAATAGTCTGGTAGCACTTTATAGATGAGCAAAACATGTAGATGGTATCATCAGCTTTCGTGGGCACAGCCCACTTCTTCAGATGACTGGAGTTTTGAGTTTAGGATGTCCAGACCCAAAATAAATAGGGGAGAAGGGAGAGGGGGGAAGGAAACAAATGGAAGGGGGCGGGAAACAAGAATCAGAGGGTATGTAAATATCAAAGGGAAAACCAAACAGGCAAAACTGGTAATCTACAAGCACCTAAAGATTGGGTAGTTAAAAGAAGCAGATAAGGATCACAGGCTAGCAATTAGAGAGGAAGAGTACTTAAACCCTTTCACCCACACCATTAAAATGCAATATCAGACATTTACATTCCTACATCTTTCAGTCCTTATTTACTAGAGTTTTAGGAGGCAAAGAGCTCTCTCTCCCTCTCTCTCTCTGTGTCTACACAGCAAAGTTATTTTGGAATAATGGCCGTTATTCCGAAATAACTATGCGAGCGTCTACACAGCAATTCCACTATTTTGATATTATTTCAAAATAATGGACGGCTTATTTCGGCTTCTATAAACCTCATTCGATGAAGAATAATGCCAATTCCAAAATAGCTATTTTGAAATAAGGCGTATGTAGACGCTCCACTTCTGCAATTTCGAAATAGCCCCTCCCTAGGACCATTCTAAGTTATTCCTCCTTGGGCTCTAAATCGAGACAGCACGTCTACATTAAGGAAGCCTGCCTTAGACTAATTTTGAGGCTTCCCTGCAGTGTAGACATGCTATTTAGAAATAAGATATTTTGGAATAATTATTCCAGAATAGCTTATTCCTAAATAACTGTGCAATGCAGACATACTCTCCCTCTCTCTCTCTCTCTTTCTCTCAGACTCAGCTAGCCCTGTCTTCCCTCCCTCAGTTCCTTCCTGGCTTTTACCTGGTTGGCCAGCTGAGGGTTAATTAGTTCCTTACTTCTCCAGCATCTCCTTCGTATTTGATCAGCCATCGCTGGGGGCATTAATTGAGGCTCCAGTGCTCAGAATGTTGACCTACCCTTCCAGTCTCAGCACTCTGTTACAATATTCTTGAAACAGAGGGGGGAAAGCCTATCGAATGTAACCTTCTTTCTCTTTACTATGTGAGGCTAGATCCTCGCATAGTTCAACACTGCATAATTCCTTGATTTCAATGGTGCTAGGTCAATTTGCAGCAGCTGCAGAACTTGGCTTTTAGTTGTAGAAACATTCTAGACACACCACTCAATGAGTCTGGAGGCAGAATAGACAGCACTCATGGAATAAAAATTAAAACCATTTTGTACAAGCAGTAACTTTTCTTCTTTTTGTCTCTTGTAGAGGGCAGCGCTGTGGGGCGACACTTAAAAATTAATTTACACTTGTTACCAACATATGTTCTCTGATAATGTCCTATGTGAAATTAAACACCTTTTTTAAATTTAAAAATTAACAAAAACACTATATTTCATACTGGACATGTCAGTTTCTTAATGGCAGAGCTGTCAGTCTAATGTATGAAGGGCTTTGCACAGGCATTATGCAAGCAGTTAACTATGGATGAAATTACATTATTTTCTCCTGTTGCTCATAAAGTATCTATTGACTATACAACGGGCAGGAATTAATCCATTATATTTGCATAACCAAGAAAGAAAAATTAAACAGAAGCTAACTGAAAAGAAAATGGATTGCACAGTTGAGGCCAACTCTTTTTCATTCATTCCAGTTTTCCTTGTGTTATAATAATGCAGGCGGAACCACCAAACTTTCATCTTTTCCTTTGCTATTCACAAACATTGTTTAGATACAATAATGATAGTGTTACAGAAAAATCAGAGACAAATAACTAGCTATATGTGGGTAATAGGCCTTGATCTTGCTGTGAGATTCACAAAGGCACCACAGAGCTCTGTTAACCACACAAAACCCATTGCTGGATTGGGGTTTTAATAAATGAGATGATAACAAAATAGTGTGAAAAATAAGAAACAAGATATGGAAAACTTTACAAGGTCAGACACTGAGAGCTTGTCTATGGTTGTAGGGGGAGGGGAGGCAAGGAGGATGGGAATATGCTGACTATGGCTAAAGTGTCTTTCAAATGCTGGGCATTTTCAGAGCAAATTTTCAACTGCAGCATCAAAAATTGTATGTCTAAGAGGGCACAGTCAAGATTTTGCATGAGTGCCCTTGTCTTCCTGTTTCTAAAGGCTGCCAAACCCTGAAATTGCATGTGTAAATTGCATTGCACGTAATCTTAGGGGGCCAAAACTCTGCATGAGTAAGTTCACAAACCAGAATGAGACTACTTTGAAACTGTTCCATATGTTTGTATATGTATTTAACACAATGGGTTACTGACTTGACGTCTCCAAAGAAGTGATTTTCAACCTTTTTAAATTTGTGGACTCCTAAAAAATTCAAAGGAAGGTGCGGACCCCTTTGGAAAGTCAACTTGTACTCCATGGACTCCTACCAAAGATGTCTTAGACTTGAAAACTGATTGGACAGAATTCTACCATAAATGTCATGTGTGCTTGGCATGGCATTTGACACAGAGTGAGAAAGAGCACTGACATTGTGGACTTCTATGATAATAACAACACTTCTGGGCTTTGACCTGTAGATGGGGGTATTCACATACTTTTGATCAGAAAACCAGAATGCCTTTTCTGGGCTCAGAAACTTTTTTTCATAGTCTTTTTTTTTTTTCTTAGTCTTATTTCGTGGGCCCTTTAGACATAGTCTATGGACTGCCAGAAGTCTGCAGACCAAAAGTTAAAAGTACAGCTCTAAAGCATTACTGCAATATAAATGCTAACTATTGCTACTAATAATTAGTAGAGCCCAGCAAATCTGTGGATATCTACTTTATAGCCACGGGTATCCACATCAGTGGATGTGGATGCGGATACCTGTAGCTCATTTTTGTGGATATGGATGTTGATGCGGATACAAAATTTGTATCTAAAACCCTGCAAATCTGCGGATATCCACTTTATGTCCACAGGTATCTGCATCTGCAGATGTCAATGTAGATATCCGTGGCTCATTTTTGCGGATACAGGTGTGCATGTGGATACAAATGTTGTATTCACACAGGGCTGTAGTAATTAGTGTTTGTAAAGTGAAAGGATGAATTCACTACTACTGTTTATCCCATTGATTTCAGAAGATATCTGAATTTATTAAGCCTTTGTTATTTCATGAGGATAATTCTTAGTTCAAAATATAAGTTGGATGTTAAAGTAGGTGCTTCTATTTTATTCAGTAATTTTACCATTAAGTTCTTATCCCAGCTGATATATTCTTTATCTTAATTCCTTACCATGAGGTTGGCCAGATATAAAAGGTGGCCTAATTTTTCCCCTCTTATTTGTTCTTAAAAGAGGGGGGAATGCAGAATTTCCAATTTTGTATGTACTTTGAAAAATTCTCTCTCCCTGCTCTCTCATAATCACTGGTATCTAATTCTGGCTACGATTAAGGCCTTTTCAATGTGTTCTGTAAGGGATCAACCTCGGTGTTTAATTGTTATGTTTCCAGAAATCCATTTACTTAGAAATGTTAGTTGGTCTAAGCCTCTCCAGCAAACCAAGCATCCTTATATATTTCGTTTATTCTTTAATTTCTTAAGTATTACATCATGTAGTGGCATCGCTAGTTTATGTTCCCACTGAAAAAGTATAGCTTTATGTTTGTAATGTAATCAGTTTTGCCATCCAGTAATTTTGTATTGTGTATTCGTGTAAACAGTATGAGTTTCCATCAAATTTTCTTGCTGTTTGAGATTAATAATATGCAGTTATAATTTGAAGCAATATTCTGTAGTTTTTGTTTCAGATGTAAAATCAATAACATCAAGTAGGAATGCTTTTTTTCCCCTCGCTGACTGTTTACAGCCATTTGGGAGTAATTTCTCATGTTTAACTAACCACCATGAATTGTTATTATTGTTGATTCTTTTCGTTCTTCCTTTAAACAACCTTTATTTCCCATCTTGTAGCACACCTGTAAGATCATATCTAGGGCAAAGGGCTTCAATCAGTTTTCCAAAAAGCTCATTTTGTGATATTGAAGGCAATGTTGTTAGTAAAAGGAAGGTTGCAACTTTCTCACGGAGTTCAGCTGCCTTATCGGGTTCAACCCCTTTCCATCTGCCTTTAGAATACAGTCATCAGTTGATCTTTACCATTTTTGGGGCATTGAAGTCTAGGACCAGAGGCTGCTCCTGAATGATTCTGATGTTGAACGGTAGTAGAAAGCCTCAAGCAGGGACTTAAGAGATGACTGTAGCTACATTTGGATGATGATGATGATGATGATGATGATGGCATAAAATGTCTCACTTGCAGCATCATAAAACGTGTTAACATTCTGGTCTTCCACCTTCAATTGATAGTTTCATTTGCTGGCACATTTGATCTTGAAGAATTCAAAGAAACAGATTTTCTGCACTTTTCAAATAAGTGTAAATCCTTTCTGTCACGCTGATTAGCATCCCGTGGCAGTGTTCATAGTTCACATTAGAAGAATTATATAATAACTCGCCCACCGAGGAGGTTCCCTGTATGGAATAACTTGCCCATCAACTTATTTAGTGGTTGGCTTGTGCCCTGAAAATTGTTTGTGTTAATCCCATCTAATGCAGCTGTAGATGTTCTCATCCCCACAGGCCATCTCAATGTCCAATCCCTGTACTAAATTCTGTTATGTTCTGACCTCAATTATATGTATGGCAATGAGTTCTGAAGTTAATATGCACATGTAAATAGTAGTTCTTTTCATTCATTTAAATTTGCTACCTTTGAATTCTATAGCTTCTCTTTTGTTCTTGTATCGTGAAAGTGGACAAATAGCAGCACCTGATTTACCTTGTTTATATTATAAGCTATCTTATGCACCTTTATCATGCCTCACCTTATCTTCTTTAAATTAACAAGCCCTCTTTTTCCAATTTCCTTTCTCATGCATAACTTCCATTACCACTGCCTTTTTATGAACCACTTCTATTTAGGATATATTTTTGAGATAGGGTGATCATGACTGAACATGGAATTTCTGATGATGATTTGTTTAGATAATGATCTTATAGAATAACAGAGAGAGCCATGAGAGATAAGGAGAAGAGCATTGTGGGTACCTAAGAGCTCTCAGATTGCTCAAAAGAAAGAGTGAAAGAGGCCATGGGAAGGAAGAAAGAGGGCAACACAGGATAAGGATAAAATAAATCATTACTCCTAATGTGGTAAGTGTCTGAGAGATCCAGAAAAGGCTCCCTTGTACTAGGTACCAAGCAAACAAATAGCACAAAGACAGCCTCAGCTCCCAGATTATCTCTGATGTAGATAATAGATGACAGATGAATAAACAAAGATGGGGGGGAGGGGGGGAAGAGGTGGAGGTAGCAATAGAAAGAGGGTGATTGCACACATTAGCTGTAATACTGATTTTATTAGTCACTGGAATTTTGGCCTAACCATTGTGAGTTAGTAAATTAAATCCAGAAAAATTAGACTTAGGAAAAAAAGATTCTGACTGGTAGATGCAGGAAAAAGTCTTGTAGAAGGAAAGAAACTATGTAGTGAAAGAAGGTATGACAGAAGATAAAAAAGCGAAGAGGACTCATAAGTTCAGGTTAATATTTTTATTATGTGTAACAGAAAGCAGAATGTCAAAATGTTGCATTGAACTTAGAGTGATAAAACACTGATCTTCTCCTTGGATTTAAAAATAACACTGTGGAAAACACTGTTGCTTTCTAGTGTGGAAAAATAAATCAATGTAAACAATAGGCCCACAAAAAATAAAATGGGAGCTAGAGAAATTGATTTCAAACCACCAAAAAATCTATTGGTGGGAGTTATGTTTTTCCATATTAAAAGATCAAGTGTACATTTTCAGTCAGAACAACTTTAATTTGTATATTAACAGAAGAATAAAAATAAGACGTCCCTGAGATAAGCCTATGTGAGTGCATGTGGCTGGTTGTAGAGCAGGCTGGAGGTATGAACACAAAATGGTGTCTGCCTCTGCAACACTGGGTCAGCAGAGGGCAGTTCTGTAATCAGCCTATAACTGATGTGACATTTTAAGAAGCTGTGAAATTGGTACTTCAGTACCTGCTTTCTTCTTGTACACTAATGTCCAAATTCTAGCTCTACATGCACGGGAACAGAGGGTGGCACCTCTGGAATAAAAAAAAAAGAAAATGACTTGATTTTTCCTATGAATAGTGTAAGCAGTTATAGCCATCTCAGTTGTGCCAAAATAGCTACAGTCCATCAGTGCTGCCATTAAAAGTGCAAACCACATACATTTTCATAGCTCATAATTGGTGCATAGTAGTTTTGCTGGGCTGAAACATAGAATACCACATATTCACATGTCAGAAATATATATATATATATATATATATATATATAAAATATAATATAATGTAAGCAGGGGCTGAACTACTGTTTGCAATCAGCCAGCTAAAAGGAGAGAGCAGCCCTTAGGGTGGGTATGCTCACTCAAACTGTTTAGCCCTGCAAGATAATTAACTGTTGATATGTAAATACAGCTCATGCTGGGATGGGGATGGAATGTGGAGTATGGTTATGTAAATCCAATTCAGCCAGGGCCAATGGAGGATCCGTTGTTAGAATGGAATGTTGTGTATTGTAACTAATTTGGCTGCTGTGGAGTCACAAATCATGCTACCCCTAGATGTAGGAACTGTAAAATATGACACCAATGCTTGCAGGAGAGACACTATCATTGTAAGGGGTATAAAAAAGCCTCCCCCTTCCAGAGCTGAATGAATTTAGTTAGGGAGGAAAGGGCTTGAGTCAGCCTGCTTCGTGCCTGCCAGGTGTGAGCTGTAAGACTGGTTCAACCTGTCTCTTTTCTCTCCAGTTCTAAGGATAAACCTATAGCAGACTCAATCAGGAGTCTTTTTGTTATTCTAGTGAAAGCTGGAATCTTTTTGCTAGCCCAGGTGGTGACTAAAGAGTTGAAATCTACAGTGCAGGTTTTTGTGCAAGAATAGCCATTCTTGCGCAAAAATTTGGGCTACGTCTACACTGGTTTCCCATTAGGTATTTTCATCTGTGAAAATGAGAGATGCTGCAGTTAAACTCTCCACCTCCTAGTGAAGTAACAAACACAGACTTTTGTGATGATCAGTATTAGCTGTGTGTCATGTTCCAGTTTATGGTTTGTTTTCTTTATCATATGCACAGTCTACAATCAACAACAAAAGAATAGTTTTACTCTTTTAAAAAAAATGTTATTAGGGTAGACTTAAAGAACATTTAAAAGTCAGCATATAGCCTAATATCTTTGTGCAGGCATTCCCATAGTAGTCTTTCAGGAAAAAACAAAACAAAACATATTCTTGAAGGCATGTGTTGTACTGAGAATGGTGGGGGGAAGAGGAGGAGCAGGAAAGGGGAAGCTAAATCAAACTTAGAGCCCTACTGCCCTAGGTAGCGAGGAGGGAGAGGATAACACTGAAGACTAAGGGCTTCAGCCCTATGTAGGGGTTCTGTAACCCAGGGCTGAAGGCCTTGGGTTTTGGCTTTGGCCCTTGGCCCTTGGCCCCAGCAAGTCTGAGCCAGTCCTAGTGATTCCATGAAAACAGGGTCCCAACCCACAGTCTGAGACTACTGATTTAGATTGAAATGTTTCTACAGGTTGCACCTCCCTTAACTGGGACTCTCTCATCCAGGAACATCTGTGGTCCGGCATGACCATGGATGTTCCTGGATGAGACAGTCCCAGAGCAGGAGCACCAGCAGCTGGGAGCTGAGCAAGTCTGGTAGCAGTGGGGCCACAGCAGCAAGGGCAGCTGAAGTGCTGGAGCAGCCCAGGAAGCAGTGAGTGATATCAGGGCTTCCTGCTGCACGGCAGCAGGGCTGGGACCATGGCAGTCCTGGAGGGGAAGTCTGGCCCGGGCCGTGTCAGCCCGGGTGGCAGCAGCTGGCCACAACAGCCCCGGCAGCAGCAGTGGCAGCATGATTGGGGCTGCCTGCCACCAGGCAGCGAAACCGGAGCCAGACCTGCAGCTGCAGCAACCTGGAAGGGGAAGCCAAGCCGGGGCTGCAGCAGAATCAGCGTAGCTGGGGCCTGTGCCATGTGGCAGCAGGGTTGGGGCTGTAGTCAGAGAAGCCTGGGAGGAGAAACTTGGCTGGTGCCGCAGCAGCCCGGTAGAAGCAGCGCGGCCGGGGCCATGTGCCACCCAGTGGGCAGCGGAACCATGGCTGGGGCTGGCCAGTAGGCATCCTGGCCTGGCAAAGGAGCCATCAGTGGGGAGGGGCAGCGGGCTGAAGGGCTGATGTCAGGGGACCTCCCCTTGTCCAGCAGATTCCCTCATCCGGGACCAGTCAGGTCCCAAGGCTGCTAGACCAGGGAGTTCCAACCTGTATTTATACATGTATTTGACATGTGGGCAGTGTTATCATTTCTTTCAACTTACTGTATGGGGTTCATGGCCCTTGGTATTATTCTTAAAGCTCAAGAACATGGAGACCTGGAAAATGTGTCTTTCTTTTTAAAGTAAGTATCTTCATGATTGTATAGAACAACTTAAGAGTGTGAACCCCTAAGGTTCAAAACTCAGACGGACAAATAAAAAGAACCCAAAGGTTGTTCATTTGTTTAAATCTCATGACTTTTAAAACCAGTCATTACTTTTGGGACCCTCGCTCATGTCTTACAATGCTTGGTAATACAGTGAGGAACACATTAGAAATCAAGTAGACAGATACCTAGTCTAACTAATTTTTGTCCCCATGCCTCCAGATCCAGTCATAATAAATAGCCTCCACTCCCTGCCTGTACAGGATATTCTTCTTTAACTAATTTGCTGTGATTTTAGTTAAAACTAAGATGGTGGTTGTTATAGTACATTTAAAGCATCATCATATGCTTGGTGCTATATGAGGCACACAAGTAAAGGCAATTCCTGCTTCAAATAGCCTGCAGTCTAATATAGAAAAGATGTAAATCAATAGCTAACACAGTCATTGAAATGATGTAGTTTCCCCTATATTTATTATTTGACTTATGAACTACATTCTTGTAGGAATTGCAGAAGAAGTGAGTTCAAAGTAAATGAAATGCATAAAACTGAGGTCCCAAATCATTTCAGCTTGCCAATACATATTTCCAGTTCAAAATGGACAGGGCAAATGACTGGTATCGGATATCAGAATGACAGGAATAAAACTTTCATACAAGTAAAATAGAGAAATTTTGTCTAACATAGGAATAGTCTGTAAAGAATGTCAACAATACCCACTGCTATTAAAATCAGAAGACATTCTGCTGGGTAGAGGGATTGGGCTCATGTCTGATGCTGGATGTATGTCAGTCTGAACTTTACTTCTTAATAAATAATAATAATTATTATTATAGGGCCCTGTTGCACACTAGTCACTTTACAGACTCAGAGATTCACGTAGATAATCTCTCTGTCATGAGGAGTTTGCAAATCTAACCTTGCATTCCATTTCTTTTCCCCTGTGTCTTTAATTAATATTGTAGTCATTGGGAGCTTAAGAAGTATTACCTTTGTGAACCAAAATTGTCCATCCACATGAATAAGTAAATACTTCATGAAATACTTCATACTATTTGCCGCTGCAGTCCTGACAAGGGAGAAAACCCTAACCCTTTAGCTCAGTGGTTACTCATTATCTCAGACTGAGGCTGACCTAGGCTTTACCTCAGCAAGGATGACTGGCGGTTTAAATATTTATAAGCTGACTGATTGCACTGAGTCAGCCGCTGCCATTTCTTGAGTGTTTTCATTTGTTTTTTAAGAAGATGTATAGCCCCTCGCTACTATGGTTATTGGCACAATACGAACCTAACATATAAATAAAGGCGTGAGCCAGATCCTAAGCTGTGTGAGTTGAGGTAGCGCCATTAACTTTGCCTGACACCCACTTGAGGATGTGGCCCAGTATATCTTAATGATTATAGCTGCTGGAGAGATTTAGTACAGTAAGTGCTTGGTTTAAGCTTCAGGTTTATTTAGGGAGATGTCAGGATGGTCATTAAAATCATTTCAGTCAGTAATGGGATCAGACAATAAAACAGAGAACTGTACAGATAGTCATTCATGTTTCTTTGCTATTTTTCAGACAGACACTAGCAGAACAGTTAGGGTATCTCAGCCAACATTCCTACTATTAGTTCAAAAGAATGGAGGTCTTGCTTCACAAAGGGCTTTAAGCATTGGAGGGCTGAGCATTGCAGTGCTGGTTAGCATAGTGGAAAGCCATAGAAAGAATGCTGTGATTCACAACGCTGGAATTGAGTGTCTAGGCTCCCACTACAATGATTTGGGAGAGACAGGCATCTTAGAATGTGACCCACAAAATTCAGCAGTGGAACTGCCTAAGCTAGCCAATGGAGGATGCTGACCAAAGCAGTGTCTGCGCAGCCCCACTTCTTTTACAGCCCTAAAAAAATTGAATTGTGTCAGGCAGGCTCAATCATCCAATTAAGCTGCAAACAGGGAAGTTTTAGGATGTGTGGAGGGAGGGTGCTGATTAGAAAGAAGCTCATCTTTGAGGGAACAGACAGAGCTTATATAAAGTCAGGAGGCTGGCAATATGTCAGGGAGGTGGCAGGGATAAAGTCTGCCATCTCTTCCCCTGAGGTAAGGGCAGGGCCGCCCAGAGGGGGGGGACAAGAATGTCTGAAGTCTGAGGTCTGAGACAGGGAGTGCCAGGAAGGGGCCCCCGAAATTGCTTTGCCCCAGGCCCCCTGAATCCTCTGGGCAGTCCTGGGTAAGAGAGATAAAACAGGTTGTAAGTCCAGAAATGTGCTGAGATAATCTAAAGAATCACTAGAAGGAGGTACCGGCCAGCAGTGAGTAAAGCCCCTTCCCTCCAACAGCTCTTAAGCCTAGACTGCGAGATCTTGCCTATCTCTGTACATGATGCACAACCAGGAACACTTCTCTTGGAGGCAGGCAGTTTAGGCACCTAAAGCATTTCCTGTGAGAATGCACTAGGTAAGCACCTAATTCCATCCAATGCAACCACATGAGGAGCTGCCCACAGGTGAATTCAAACCTGAGACCTCTGGAGCTTAATGTGGGAGCCTCTATAGCAGGCCTGGGCAAAATATGGTTTGTGGGCTGTATCCGGCCTGCGGAGGCAGTGGGGAGCCCCAGGCAGGCTCCCTTGCTTTCCCTGCACGCCGCTAAGAAATGCAGCTGTGGGGCATTTTCTCTTTATGAGTCCGGAGGGGAGGGGAGAAAGATTCAGACATGGCTTCTGCCCCCAGCACAATCCCATTGGCCTGGCCAATGGGGTCTGCCTGTTTGAATAACAGGCAGCCATGAAGCAAACCCCTCCCCCGCCCCCCTGCTCAGTTACTCACTCAAGCACATAGCCAAGCAGACAGAAACATTTTAAGTTCTGCAAGCAGGCTGATTTGGCTGCTGGCTGGTAAGTCTCCTGGCCAGAGCCTGCCTCTGGCACTGTAGCACCTCCCTTCCCCCAACCCTCTGCTTCCTACTCCTGTTCCACTTCTCCACATGCACGCATACCCCTTCCCAGATCTGGCACCTGAATCTCCTACCCGAGATCACTATTCCCTCCTACCCTAGGTCACATCCCAAAACCCTGCACTCCAGTCCCGTGCTCTAGGTCACAACTTCCTTCTTCACCCAAACTCCCTCCCAGACACCATTCTCCCTCCTGAACCCCAATCCCTTACCCTAAGCTCCCTTCTGCACCCAACCTCCATCCCAGACCCCACACCCCCTCTATCAATATCATGGAAGAGTACAGCCCTCATCCACAATCTTGGAGTGGCCCCGGATAAAAAATTATTGTACAGATCACTCATTCTTTATCTTTCATTGTAAGTGGTCTAAGTGCCACTACATGGGACAGTGAACCCTACCCACTAGGAGTGTGGGTTACACATACAGGCTGTGTCTACATTGGTGCGATCTTGCGCAAAAGCAGCTGCTTTTGCGCCAAAACTTGCTGCCTGTCTACACTGGCCACAAGTTCTTGCGCAAGAACACTGACATTCTAATGTATGAAATCAGTGCTTCTTGTGCAAGAACTATGATGCTCCTGCTCAGGAATAAGCCCTCTTGCGCAACTGTTCTTGCACAAGAGGCCAGTCTAGACAGGCAACATGAATTTCTTGCGCAAGAAAGCCCTGTGGTTAAAATGGCCATCAGAGCTTTCTTGTGCAAGAGAGCATCTACACTGGCATGGATGCTCTTGCGCAAAAGCACATCTCTTGCACAAAGACACATGCCAGTGTAGACACTCTCTTCTGGAAGAGTTTTTGCACAAAAATGCTTCTGCAAAAGAGTTCTTGCACAAAATCATGCCAGTGTAGATGTGGCCACAGTGTGTTACAACCGTGTTAATGAGGCTAATTTATTCAGGGTGGATGTGGCCCACTTCCAACATAAGAAGATAAGAACACTTAAAGGGGGAAATTACTCATTATAATGAAAGCCATTCCCAGTCTCTATTCAGACCTAGTCTGATGGTGTCAAATTTGCATATGAATTCCAGCCTTTTTTTGAAGAGGGTTTTTTTTTCCTGTGACTCACTCTGGAATTAACTATTCTGATTTTGATATGTCATGCATATGGGATTACTCTAGCATAACATTAAACTAGCTGATTTGACTCATGAGAGTCACACTTTTTTCTAAAATGGCAAGGTTTACAGTTTGTTTCAATTTGCCGTTAAGTGTCATAAACCTGATTTGCCTAATCTGTGCCTGACCATCTGCCAGGAACACTGACTCCAGTGAACACCAACCACAGTAAAAACAGCTTCCTTGCTCTTACATCGTCAACATGTCACATTAGCTTCCTTTTTAGAAATCTTTCTGCTATGGGATATTATCTTATGTTGTAGTTATTACTTTAATAGGTGATAGGTACAATGTTGCTCACATTAAAATAAAACCCAATTTGCTATTGACTTGATTTGGAGCAGGGTCAGGCCCAATAAACAATAATTTGAACAGTCGCTTATTTCCGGAGGGTTCATAATGGGATGAACATTTGGCCTGATTACATAATGTTGTGACTATTCCTTTCCTCCTAGATTTCTGTAAGAGTGGAGGACACCAAGAACTTCTTGGGTTTGGGTCCTTTGGCTTGTTTGCTCTGAACAGGATGTATTCCACTCTTTGCAAATCTCTGCATTCTCCCAACTTCCAGCCTTTTGAGGAGAGCAGCAGCAGAACTAACCACAAGAACGACAGCTGCGGCTTATAGTAAAATATTTCCTGCTGGGGTGGATCATAAGCATTCAAAAAATGCAGGTGGCCTCTTCAGAACAAAAAGGCTTTTTTGCCTTTTTTTTTTTTTTTTTTTTTTTGCCAGTGCTGCTATCCATTGCCTCAGAAAACACAGCATTTTTTCATTGCTCTTTGTTCAGTAAACTCACTGATAATTTATCTGAAATCTGAGGTGTGAAAGAAATTCCACAGTAAGTGAGAAGTTCTAAAGAATTCAAAAGCACTCAATTGTATACCTTTTTATTGTTCTTCGTTGTTCATGATTCCGTCTCAGAAGCTTGAAACTATAAATGATTCTTTTCCATCTTGATTTTGTCCGTTTGGCAAAGAGGTCGTTTTCTGTGCTTGCAACAGGGCTGGAAATTATCATGGATTTTCCTCGGGTCTATTTTTGTAGCTGATTCTTACTTAAATGGGATTTCTATGTATGGAGTGACTGCATAATCAGGCCCTTCTAGTTTACACAGCAGCATCACTGATGATGCTAGTGCTGAGGCAGGAGAACAATTTATATCTTTATATTTTATTTTAAGTGATTTTAGAGCTGGTGTAAGGAGGTCACAGTGACAGTCACAAACACTGAAGTCCTCTATTTATCCTCTAACTAAGCCTCCTATGCACAGCAATGTAAGTCTTCCGACATTGGTCCTGCCAATGTGTTTTTCCTATAGACTGCAGATACTGAGCCAGATCCACTTGACACAGTACCATTGAGTGGTGGGAGTCAATAACAGCTCTCTGTTTCTGTGAGGTAATCTGCATCAGGCCTCATCCCAACATAGGTGTACCTCTCCCCCATCAATTCTGTCAGTGGATGATAGAAGCAATCAAATTGTGTGATAAATGACTGGATTATGGAACTCCTGTGTTCTATGGTATGTCACATATTTAACTATAAAACCTGTCTTAAAGATTGTTTCTTCACTGCAATGAATTAAATAAATCAGATTTGGGGTGGGGGACCCACCACAAAAACTGAAATTCCCTCTTGTCACTTAATGACTCCCTGCTTGGGTTGGCAACAGGGTCTGAATGCTCAAACTCCTGAGCCCCAGTAAAGATTTCTATTACTTGAACTAAAAGAGTAATTGTAATCCTCTGCATGGCCCAGACACTGTGGGGAGAGAGGGATACGACATGTGTGTTGGAAATGAGTTACTCAACTGCTAGCTAGGTAGTAGAAAAATGTTAGGGATTAGGAATTCTAGGTTCTGTCCCTGGCTCTGGGATGGGAAGTGTTGATACCTGTGGTATCCCAAAATAGCTACCTTCTGTCTTAACAAGCCACCCATTATTTTGAAATATTTTTCGAAATCACAGGCATGCTATTTTGGCATTATTTCAAAATATGGCGCAGTGTAGATACGCCAAATTTCAAAATAAGCTATTTCAAAATAGAATCAAAATAAGATACGCAATTTGCATAGCGCACATTGCGTATCTTATTTCGAGTTTAGGGTGCTGTGTAGGCGCACCCTTAGTTCCAAAACCTCCTCTACTGACACCTCAATCTAGGACAGTTCCTCAGAACTGACACCTAAAAAGAATGGCTCAGGCAAGGGGAGCAGATATAAGAGGCAAGAGAAGGTACTACCTCCCCTGTTGCTGTGTGGTGAGACTTCCTCCTGGGAAGATATAACAACTTAAAAGTGGAAAAGCTTTCCTGATTGCCAGACCTATCAGCACAACATTGAAACTGTTAAAGAGACATTAAAGTGTTAATGAAGCCATTTCAGAGGCATCTGCCAAACCCCAGGTATACACTGTCAGTTTCTGAATTTACGGATAACTAGGGGGCTGTGCCCCCTGCTCGCTGTGCTCTCCAACCTCCCTCTCTCAGGGATTAGGCAACCCCGGCCCTCCCCCATGGCCACCGGGGAGGGCTGGGCTGCAGCCACACCAGCTCTTGCCCCTTCTCCCTTCTGCCTTCCCCTCCCGCTGCCAGACCAAGCTCCTTCTCCCCTCCCCCCCACTCCAGCCTGGGCCTTTCTTCCTTCCCCACCCCAGCCTGGGCCCCTTCTCCCTCCTCCCCACCCCCCACCAGCCCGGGCTCTTTCTCTCACCCCCAACTCCCTCCCCCCTCTCCTGGCTGTGGCACGCACTAGGCCTGGCTCTAAACCTGGTGGCTGGGGAGGTGCAGAGGTGCCTGCTCGCCCCACGTGGGACACAGTGAGGTGCAGGTAGTGCCCATGTGCATGCAGCACTCTGGGACACTGCAGCCTGGTGAGGTGGGGTGTTGTGTGGGTCAGTGTATTTTTAGATCCAAGGGAAATCAGAATACACCAGAGAGAGAGAAACTTAACCCCTTCCTTATTTATTATGAAGCTTGAGCTTCAAAAAAGTTTTGCAAATCCTACAGCCAGTACAATGGACATAAGCAAGGCAATAATTAGCGAGCATTAAGTAGTTAAAACAATCCCATATATTTTGCAAGCACTATAAGCATTACTATAGTACAGATCAATGCATTAACTATGAATACAGCACAAGATATAATACACTCTTCTATCCTAATTCCTATTGCAAGCCAGTTATTACAATATTAAACTTAATTCACTTACAATTCACCCCTTCCCCCCACAGTGCTCCAGACAGGAGGTTCATGGTCTCTTTGGTTCCCATGCGTCGAGATGTCTTGCACTGCGTGGCGGGATGAACAGGTCTTGGCTTCTAGCTACAATGAGCAGGGTCTGTGGGTCTACCCTGTTCCCTACCTCTCAAACAGATATTTACAAAAGGTTATTTTATAGCAAAGCAAGACTTGGTTGCTTACACCCCTCGTTGGCACATATTGCCCCAGCCATATGTACTTCCCTATTCTAGCACTCCCTCATACACTAGTTTACTTTATTTATTCGGACCTTCATCTACGCCATTATCTTAAATTGTTTACCCCTTTTGTGGCTAACACTTTTGAGACATACAAGGTGTGCACATCATGTTGCTGCCTATTTCTGCAAGCCATAATGTAATGACTCTGGAAATGTTAGCCATGCTTGTTATTCATGATCACACTTAGTTTCAGCATTTTGGCAGCGATTTATGGTCAGGCCTTACCCAATAACTGAGGGCAAAAAGTTACATTTCCACATACTTGCTTTAGCTTGAGGCCCACCTGCATGCTTGCCAGCACCAGACTTTAACAGGGCCTAGACTCCTTAGTCAGACTTAAGTCAAGCCAAGGAAGGTTGTGCAGACTCCTCCGCATGGGAAAGCAGCAGCGCGGGGGGTGGGGAGGAGGTGCTGTCCCAACCTCTTCCCTGTGCAGTCCCGCCTGCACTGCTCACTGCCCCAGCCCTGCCCACAAAGCCCAGGGCTGCCCATCCATCTGCCAGGAGTGGAAGGGAAGGAGTAGACAGGTTGGTGCGGTGGCTTCCCCAGGTGTCTCGGGGGGTGCTCTGGCAGCTGTGGTAAGTGCAGCCGCTGGGGAGGGGGCAGGGAGCCGGTCTCCATGTGGTCAGGCACCACGCTCTGATTCCCCAAGAGCCTGGTGGCGGAGAAGCCTCCAAGAGCCAGCTGCTGGCACATTAGCTTGGCTGGGAGCCCTGCTTCTAGCACCTGTCCCAGGGCTGCTGTCCCAAGCACTGCACACTCCTGGACCCTGAACTGTCATGGCTGTGATTTGGGGGCTGCTGGCTACAGTGCCTTGTTTTCTGGTGAGGAAGGAGAGTAGGGGCTTGGTTTAAAATAGCAATTCCAAGTGGCGAGGGGAAGCAGTGAGGTCAGGCTCAAGCTGGGAGAGGGGGAAGGAGGGAGAGAGGGAGGAGGCCCACAGGAAAAACTTTTTTTAAAATATACAGAGAAATCAGCTGTGCATTGCTGTAATATTTACTCAGAACATAATTGTCTACAGGACCTCAGTTTAAAAATTTCATTAGTTTGATGAAAAAAGTCCTTAAACCTCATTTTATAAGGAGTAAGGGTAATTTCAAAAGAAGGGTTTTCTTTTGAAATAACCACGTCTAGACAGCGTTTCTTTTTTCGAAACAGGGTATTTCGAAATAGCGCTCGGATGCTATTATGCAAATTAAGCATGGGAAATCCAAATCTGAGCTTCATTTGCAATTTTGCTCAGCTGCATTTGCATTCCTCTCTTGAAAGAGGAATGCAGTGTAGACATACCCTAAGGGAAGTCGGAGGAAGAGTGCTCTGTTTCGAAATAAGTGCTGTGTAGATGCTCCCTATTTCAAAATAAGCTATTTTGAAATAAGCTACACAATTGACATAGCTCAGTTTGCGTAGCGATTTCGAGTTAAGCCCTGCAGTGGAGACGCACCCATAGTTGTTACAGGGAGTGGTCATAGACGACCCCAAGGGGCTGCTTCCCGGTGTGCTGATAAGGCCACTGACACTCTTGCTCTCTGGGGCTTCTCACCATCCTGTCCCGCTGGGCCAGATCTCCTGGTGTTCCCTAGAGAAGGCACAGAGCTGAGATCACGACCCTTGCGAAGAGCAGTACAGACACTGAATCACTTCAGCTCTAAGAATACAGTTTCAGGCATAGTACCCAGGCACCACCAAATGGGATCAGAACCCCAAATAAACCAGTCAGGCAAGCTCCCTTTAATAATGAAAGGAAGATTTACACACTGATTGCTCCCCCAAGTAACAATTATTTACACTGGGCTTGATAGTAAATAATACAATTACTTTTAAGTACAAACAGTAGTATTTAAGTGGTTGCAAATGAAAATGGACAGGGCAAAGTAAATTAAAACTTTAAAATAAAAAAATGCATAGCTAGTTCTAATACACTAAAGCTCATCGCAAACTTACCCTAAAATTGTTCTTATTTTGGCTAACCCTCCAAACAAGGGAAGATTTTTTTCTCCATGGGTCTAGCTCCTTTTAGGTGAGTCACGCTAGCCAAAGATTGTTAACTTTCTAGTTTAAATAGGCTTTATTCTGGGTGGGAATCCTTTGTTTCTATATTCCCCCCTTCCATGGAAAATTACCTAGCTAAACTAGTATACCCATGTAAGCTGGTTTGGTCACATGTCTTTCCAGGACGAACCACTGCTCAGACTTAGAGAGACAAAACCAGGCTGTTTACAGGTCATTAAGTTGACTACCCAGACATTGAGGTGTCCGAGCATGGGAAACACTTTTCATGGCTTTCATTTACACATTTAAAACCATAAACCATTTCATACCCCTTATTTCTAACTTTACATACAAGAGTGACATATACACCATACAAGAGTGACATATACATCAAAATAAGACAAACAGATCCAGCAGACTGATATTAAAATTGATAGGTTATGTGCATTATTTTGTCCAAAGCATCTTCGAATTATGCATACTTGTATCCATAAGACAATCTCATACTGCACGGGATGGGGGGTCTGTCACCATAGTTTATTAAATGAACCCTTCAAAGACCACACTTATCTAAAATACACATTCTGTTGTTAATTACTATATTACAAAATACTGCTTTCAAAGACTTCCTCTTCTTTCTGTTCATCCCTGTAATCTTTCTCCCTTCATGCCCTGTTGAAGAGAGCCCTTAAAGCCTTTCACTTATTTTCTTCAAGATAGCTGGACAAATGAGTTTCCCTTTCTTTACTTCCGACTATTTGGCTATGTCTAGACTGCAGAGCTTTTCCGGGATACCGGGGGTATGCCGGAAAATCTCTGCCACATCCAAGGAACGTGTCCACTTTTCCGGAAAAAATGTTGGAAAAGCAGACGCATTTTTTTCGGCATCCCTGTAAACTGCATTTTATGAGGCAGAAGGGATGTTCCGAAAGAAGATTTTTTTCCCGAAATTTGGCCCCATGTAGATGGGCCAAATGTCGGAAAAGCCTCTTTCAGAAGTAAATCGGAAAAAGATATGCAATTTGCATACCGCAAATTGCATTTCTTTTTCCGATTTATCTTTGTAGTGTAGACATAGCCTTTGACGAATTAGTTTTAAGAAAACCCATCAGCAAAATCAGTACTTGTGTAAAATATAAAATATTTTGTTATGCCTAAAATATTTGGAAATACATATTTTTACAGTTGCTGACATTTCATAAGTATGTCTATTATTATGGAGATCACACAAAATAAATTAATGTTCCTTTTTCTAAAAGCAGTGAACATTGTTATGAACACACTAAACCTCTGTGACTGATTAATTTAAAATAATGTCTTTGTTTCAGTGAGTTAAATATGTAGTAAACTGGAATGATTACTTTATGGAGGCTTAAGAGTACATTTAAAATATAAAATCAGCTTAGAAATACTGATTGAGAAAATGTAAAACAGAGAAGAGCTGCATCATGTATTCAGCAGGACAGCTGACTTGCCCTTTCTAAAAAGTTTTTGCAGATAAATCTCTGACAAATTTCAGAGTATGTCAAAAAACCCCTCTGTGACTGACATTTTAAATCCCTAATGTTAGTGCTTTTAATTAGGAACCTTGTGCATGTCCAATCTTCACCATCTGGCATGCAATGGAAAATATGCCCCATTTTCTTTAGAAAGAAGTTGTAGAAGAGGTTTTAGACTTCTAGAAGAGTTATTTTCTCAAATATCATTTGCTACACTAGAGTTCAGGGATTTGGCTGGAAGGGGAAGCTGAGCGGGGGGGCGAGGAAAAGGGAGGGAAGAGAGGAGGGAGATGGTGGGGAGGGGGCAAGGCAATGGCAGAATGGGAGTAGGACCTGGGTAGAGTATGGGCTGGGCTGCAGGCTGGGGAGCTAGTCTCCCCAAGTGGCAGCTTCACCGTCATCCATGGCATGGAAATCTCTGCAGTGAAGACTGATGCAAAGAATTCACAATAGGCTTCTATCCCTTGAGTGCTCCTTTAGCACTTTGATTGTCCACTGTGAGACTGCGTCTAGACTGGCATGATTTTCCGCAAATGCTTTTAACGGAAAAGTTTTTCCATTAAAAGCATTTTTTGGTCTTCTTTTTAAATTTGAGGGTATACATTTAATTTGCATGGCTGCTATGGTGTTTTTAAAAAGTTCCCATGCATCTTGCAGGCATTTCACTCTTGTGTCTGTTCCTTTTGATTTCCACTTAACTAGCTTCCTCTTTTTTTGTGCAGTTTCCCTTTCTGAAGATAAATATTACGGTGGTGGGCTTCTTTGGTATTTCTTCTCCCCGCCCCAACGAATGTTTAATTTAATAACATTTGGTTATTATTAGCAAATGGTTCAGTCACATTCACCTCTTGGACAAAATTTGGTGCACCATTTACTAAAGGAAGAATTGCCTCTGTCCTTGTGGGTTCCAGGGCTAGCAGCTCCAAGACGCAATCATTATTAGCCATCTAAAAATGTTATATCTATACCTTCTCCTGATGTGGCATATACCCAATCCAGAAGGGAGTATTTGAAAACTCTCCCATTATTATTGGGTTTTCTTCTTTCTAATCTACCTCAGCATGTCACAATTTGTCAGCATTTATATTCTTTCTAATCTACCTCAGCATGTCACAATCACTATTACCAACCTGGTGTCAGCCGATGGCCAGGGTAGTGTGTGTGTGTGTGTGTGTGTGGTCTGTAAGCCCTATTAAACACCGGAGTCTTCAACTGCTAGGACAGGGTCCCTTCACAGCGGGCAGCCTACAGGAGGCTGACGGGTGCCCCAAAGTGTGCAGGGAGAGCTTATTACACCCGTGTCTTTGACTGCTAGGACACAAGGTCCCTTTGCAGTGGGCAGCCAAGGGAGGCTGACAGGTGCCCCAAGGGTCTGCCCCGTGGAGGCGGCAGAGCCCAACCGCCCAGCTCTTACTGCGTCTACTCCTTTGACCAGCTAGAGTTCTTTTAATTGTGTCTGGTTCGTCTTTATGACGCCAGTTCTTACAAGGGAGTTGTGAACTTAATTTACATTTGTAAGAGACATAACTAAATTGGGAGTACTGGGCATTCTTTTCTCAGCGGGAGATTCCACTCCCCGGGACGGCTGTGTGATTATCTCAATATAGGTGCCAGCCAAGGGCAGTTCTCGCAGCCTCTTGCAGGTCAACAATTGGCATATCTCTGTTTACAGCCATCCAGGGTCACAGCAGCCAGCATATCCGGGCCTTCGGTCAAGGCTTCAAAGACTATGCTGATTTTATTGCTCTCTGTGCCCTGTGCGCTCTGAGGCATCTAAAAGGGGCAAGCAAGATGGATGTTGCGGGGGGGGGGGAGATCCTGTCTGACTACACCTGGTTAGGTGTTGGCAGTGTACTCCTGTTGCTATACTCTTATTATTCAAGCATGAAAGTTCTGTCCATAGAAATTCTATGTAGAAACTGATTCGGAATTTTACAATATTTAATTCTGTATGTATTTTTCACTGACACTGTCACTCCCCACTAGCACCGTCTACTCTGCGATGCCTAGGTATTTTGTACCTGTCTCCCCCAAGTTCCTATATAACCTAGGTCCACTGGCATGACAATGAGTGATGCAGCTTTTCACCAACATTTTGGAGACCAGTGAAATTCCCTGTGTGTGGAGAGAAGCCTAGATCATTGCACTCCTAAAGCCTGGAAAATGTGCAGATCACCTTTCTAGTTATAAACCAATCTCCCTCTTGAGCACCACCTGCAAGATGATGTTTATGATTTGAACTGAATTGGGCCCAGTGTGGACACAGCCTACCCAAGGAGCACACTGTGGATACCAGCCTCCCCAAGGAGCAAACATCAAGGCTGAATTCCAATGAAAACTCAAGACCGGTGCTGCTTCATCAATCTATCAGCTGTAAATGACAGTCTGGAAGGATGGTCTGCTACTGCAGCTGGTCAAAGTGTTGCCCTGTGTGTAGATTCTTGGGGTCATGAACAGCATGCTTAATGGCTGAAGGATGCACTTTAAACTCAGAGATCAAATCAGCAAGCCAGGTGTGTTTGCTCAGGCACTTTTCAATGTATACATGAGCGACATGCCTGAAATTATAGCACAGAAGTTTGTTTTTAATGATAATTTGACACTTGCAACTTGGGCCTGTTGACCTAACGTGACCCTTACATCTAAACATAAAATCATGGAGGAGTACTTCTGAAAACGGTGGCTGAGACCCATTTCTGGAAAATCTGTAGTCTCTACTTTCCACCTTGACAATAGCATTGCACAAAATACTCTGTCAAGTTTTGTGGTGCAACTGTATTATGTTGACTGTGGGTCAGATCTTGACTTCACAGTGACCTTTCATAACTACCTCAAGGAAGTCATCTGTAAAGTGAAGCCCCGTGTCACATTATTCAAAAGTTAACAACAACAAGCTGGTGCTCAAAAGTTCCTGTGCTAACAAACATTGGCCTTGGCCCTGAAGTACTCAATTGCCGCCAGCTATGCACTGGAGTGGACAAGAAGCTGTCATAGCCAACTTCTGGATAGGCAGCTGAATCAGACCACATAAATCATTATAGGAATGTTAAAATCAACATCTGGTTTAGGTGTATTGGCTTTCTGTATTAGCAAATATGGAACCACCAGCTATTTGTCAAAATATAGCCACATCGCAGGCACTGAAATGTGCTAAAGACTACCCAGTGTTTCCTATTCAATAGGATAGCATATCCCCTCAATGTCTGAAATCACAAAAGCCATTATGCATCACACATAGCCATCTTATATCTCTGAATCTGGCCAGGGAATGACAAAATGCCAGGACTTCATCTATTGTTCCAAGTATGTACATTATTACTGACCCAAAAACTACCCACCCCAGTTTCAAGCTACCATGCAGACTTGGGACCATAGTGAACTACATCTGAACAAACCATGGAGGATGTAGCTACCTGTTGCACAAGTGGAAAATCAAAGATTCTCCTTCATGTGATTGTGGTGAGATCATCCAAACCATCAAACACATCAGAATGCAATGCCCTAAATATGGACTCAGCGGACAGTTGGATGATATCCACAACATCAGAGAAGAGGCCTTGAAATTTGCACCTATAGAACGTAGCTTTGCAGATGTCGTTTGTGTGCAAGAGAGAAAGCACTTCCACCCATTGGTTCTTACTCCGTTAGATTGCCTTTAGAAACTATTACTTTCTCAGCATGTAGGTACTTACATACTGTAATCAAGTCACCACTCAATCTTCAAACTTTTTTTGGGGGGGGGGTTTGGGTTTTTTTGGTAAGCTAAACAGGTCTTTCTTTAGAAAGCATTTGCTATCCCCTTGTGTCTCTTTTCTGCACTCTCTCAAATTTTTCATCATCTTCTTTAAAAAATATGGCTGCCCGGACTGGAAGCAGTATTCCAGCACTGGTCTCACCAATTCCATTAGCAGAGGAAAAATCACCTAGTCCTATTCATCGCTCTCCTATTTATTTATATCCAAGGATTGCATCAGCGGTGTTGTGCTGGTAGTTCATTTCAGTTGCTTCTCCGTTATATTGAGTAGTATTAATTATATTCCTATCCTTACCCAGGCCATCCCATTTGATTATTGGACATAACATTTTCACTCTTCCAATCTTCTTGAATTTCCCTGATATTCCAAGATTTATTAACAATTAACATGAACAAGCCAGAGATCTCCTCAGCCAATTCCTTCTAGGTCTCTTGGGTGCAAGTTTAAATCTGCTGATCTAAAAACGTTTATCCCTAGATGCTATTGATTAGCATCCTCCTGAATTACTGATAAACTAGAAAGTACTTCATCCTCCTCCTGTACTGAGAGGGCATCATCCTGCTTCTTTCCAAATACAGAACAGATTTGTCCTCCATGTGTTCTGTAATAATGGATGTGGTTAAACATTGTCAGTGAAGGAGTGGCATATATATGCAGTGCATACCTTCAGATGGCTACCATTTTAGATAGGTCAAATCTGTAGTCTAAACTTCAGTGGCTTTGCGTCTCCTCAATATTTCTCAAAAAGACAAGTTTTGGTGCCACATAATTTTCACTCTGAGAGTATAGTTTCTATAACATTTCTGCATACTAATTGAGCAACTACTTATTTGATCATCATGCAGGCATAAAACTCAGTGGTGACCATAAAGCTGATCATTAGTTCTCCAAAATGTCAGAGAATGAATGTTTTATTTGATCTTCTCTCTGTGGAATAGCAATATCTCTAGTCTTGCTGTGATGTGTAGACCAATCTGTCATTTCTTAATGAGCAAATATGAGAGGGTCACACTGTGATGAAATCATTTATTTGTTACATTCTAAGAGGCTGGAAAGGTGACAGAGTGATAATCATCCTAGTACACTGGCCTCAGAACTCATTATACCACAAGAGACCTACACTATGAGTCTAACTAACACCTCTCACGTTGGCCTAGTTTTCATATTTTTTAGTTACACTTAAAATATCTTTATTTTCCCTACATTTAAAAGATGTGCAGTTAAAAATTTGCCTTCACTTTAAATAATTGATCTTAGGAACATAGGAATTGGCACACCTGATCAGATTAATGCTCTGTCAACCTGGTAAAATGGATCAGATGCTACCTAACACAAGATGCTTTAAAGGAGGACACCATGTAGCTACATTTGCAACACTAAGGGGAGTTTTGAAAGGGGTAGCTCTGTTAGTCTGTTTCAGCAAAAACGAGTCTGGTGGCATTTTAAAGACTAACAAATGTATTAGGATCTTAGGGCAAAAGGTTTTGTGTGATACGATTCACTTCCTCAGATGTTGAAGAAAAAGGAAAACAGAAAAAGAAGGGATACAGAGATGGGAGTGTGACATCTGTGGTAATTAAATCAGTGGATGTGGCTCATCTCCAACACTGAGAGTACCAGTTACTCATTGTAATATGAAAACCACTCTGTGGCTACGTCTACAGAGCTTCCCTCTTCTGCAAAAGCCTATGCAAATGAAGCACGGATTAGCATATTGACATGCTTCATTTGCATAATTAA
Source organism: Pelochelys cantorii (assembly GCA_032595735.1). NCBI lineage: Eukaryota > Metazoa > Chordata > Testudines > Trionychidae > Pelochelys > Pelochelys cantorii. The sequence continues at coordinate 54,366,399 of CM064326.1, forward strand.
TTAGGAGATTTTTTTTTGCGCAACTTCTGCCTTCAGCCTTCAGCTTCCTGAAGGGAGGTTCCAAAGAGGCTGGAGAAAGGCTGTTCTCAGTAGTGAGGGATGGCAGAATAAGGAGCAATGGTCTAAAGTTACAGTGGGGGAGGTCTGGGTTGGATATTAGGAAAAACTATTTCACTAGGAGGGTGGTGAAGTACTGGAATGGGTTACCTACGGAGGTGGTGGAATCTCCATCCCTAGAGGTTTTTAAGTCTCGGCTTGACAAAGCCCTGGCTGGGTTGATTTAGTTGGGATTGGTCCTGCCTTGGGCAGGGGGCTGAACTCAATGACCTCATGAGGTTTCTTCCAGCTCTCTGATTCTATGATTCTATTAATAGGTTTTTTGCACAAAAAGGTGCAGTCTGCACAGCACCTTTTTGCGCAAAACCCCCCTCTTGTGCAAGAGCCGTTCTTCCTGAAAAAATGAGGAAGAACTGCTCTTGTGCAAGAGGGGGGTTTTGTGCAGAAAGGGCTGCTAATTAATTATGCAAATGAAGTGCAGCAATATGCTAATCTGCACTTCATTTGTATAGGCTTTTGCGGAAGAGGGAAGCTGTGTAAACGTAGCCCATGTGTCTATTTAAACCTTGTTTTAGGGTGTCAAATTTGCATATGAATTCCAGCTCAGCAGTTTCTCATTACAGTCTGTTTTTGAAGGGTTTTTTTGCCTGAGAATGGCAACTTGAAAGTCAGAAACGGTGTGTTTAGGGATGTTAAAGTGCTCCCTCACTAGCTTTTAGATGTTGCTATTCTTATTGTCTGAATGGTGTCCATTTATTCTTTTGTGTAGCAATAGTCCAATTTGTTCGATGTACATGGCAGAGGTGCATTGTTGCACATGATGGCATATATTATTAGATGTGCTCACGAATGAGTCTTTGATAGTATAGCTGATGTGGTTAGTTCCTGTGCAGGGGCGGCCCATGGCTATAGGCAGACTCGGCCACAGCCTGGGGCACCGCAGCCCGGGGCGCCCTATGATGACATCACAGGGGCACCCGCCGATGACGTCAGTCCATTGACGGCCCTGCAGGCGGGGGCGCCGATCGTGCGTTCTGCCTGGGGCACCAGCTGCCGCAGCCGGCCTCGGGCCACTCCCGTTCCTGTGTCACTAGGGTAGTTGTGTGGACAGAGTTGGCAATGGGATTTGTTGCAGGGATAGGTTCCTGGAGTAGTATTTCTGTTGTGGGGTATGAAGCTGGTGGTGAGTATTTGTCTTGGGTTGCGGGCTGTCTGTAAGCAAGGACTGGTCTGCCTCCCAATGCCTGTGAGAGCGAGAGAGTGTCATCTGTGATGAGTTGTAGATCTTTGATTATGTGTAGGAGAGGATTTAGATGGGGGCTGTAGGTAATGGCTAATGGCATTCTGTTGCTTTCTTTGTTGGATCTGTCCTATTATTTTCCTGATCCAACCTGGTGATCAGCTTATACCCTGAAGCATGAAGATTAACGGTATTTGTAATTTTATCCTAGCTTGTATATTTGCAGTCACTTTTCTTATTCATAGATATTTCTAATCCTATTTGAAATTTACTAAAATTACATTCCTTCCTAATATCTAGCACTAGGGAGCACAACAGGTTATACATGATGCACTAAGAAACACTCAAAATTATAAACTGTTGCCTTTCTCTGCTAGCCCATAACGATGCACTTATTCTGAGACTGATTCTGCCATCTTTACTTAGGCTGAGTTTTACCTTACCAAGGCTCAGATTAGGCAAAGCACATGAGTGGTGCCTAAAGTTGAGCATATTCTTAATTCCATCCTTATTTAGCAAAGAAATTAAATATATGCTTAAATCACACTGGCAAGCATATGTTTAAGTGCATTGCTGAGTTACAGCCTAAGTTAATAGCCTCATAATGGTCTTCTGCACTGTGTGAGTTTCACCCAATGTGAATTCAGGCTGTTAACTAGCGGTTAATTGACTACTCGACTAGTCGATAGGCACTTCTGCATTCCTCCTTTGAAATGTACAAGAGCCTCTACTGTGGCTTTTGTATATTTCAAAGGAGGAATGTGGAACTCCACATGCAGCCCGGGGCCAGCGGGAAGTCCCGCTGATTCTGGGCTGCATGAAGGAGTGCCAGTTTTGAAATGTACAAGAGTCCCCAGCGCTGACCCAGGGCTCCATGCTGCGCTGCTGATTGGAAATGCCACACGGAGCTGGGGTCAGCTGGGGACTCCACAGCTGATCCTGGGTTCCACGTGAGGCAGTGCTGCTCAGCTGATCCCCAGCTCAGCTTTGTGGCTGCCACCAGAGCCAGCCCATTGTAGGGGGCACCGTGTGGGGCTGCTGGACCGGGCAGGGGCAGGGCCGCACATGCGCGGGGCTCCCGGGGGTGGGGCCACGCATGTGCCACATTCCCGGGGGTGGTGCTGTACTCCCGGGGCCCGGGGCACACGAATGGCTCGGGCCGGCCCGGGCTGCCACTTTGAAATGCCAAGGTGGCTTTTGAAAGGGGCAGCGCTGCACAGCTGAACCAGGGATCAGCTGTGTGATGCTGCCCCTTTGAATGCTGCCTCGGTGTTTCAAAGCAACAGTGCCGCACAGCTGATCCTGGGCTCAGCTGTGTTTGAAGTTCCCCCTCTTCTCTCCCCTTTGCTGCCTCTATCCCTTTGCTGCCTCTATCTGATAGAGGCAGCAAGGGATGGGGGAGTGGGGAATCGACTAGTCGACTGACTATCCAATAAGCATTTGCTTATTAACTAGTCCTTAACATCCCTAATGTGAATAGCCAACAATTTATTTTTCTTCTTTGTATTCTTTTCTCCTCTTAAATTTGTTTTAAAGGTTAGTGTCTCTCGTGCTTCAGGGCTGAACAAATTTGTCAGTTTCATGGTTCTGAATGATAAATGAAGCTTAATGACTCCAAAGACACATTTTTATTTCAAAGCCACTTTGATTATTTTTGATTCAGTGAAAAGTCAATAAAATAACTCCTACAGATGATAACTTTTTGATTTTTACAAAGATTTCTCAAATTGTCATAACACTAACGTGAAGAGTAATAAGCAAATCTCTAGAAAAACTGATTTTCCTGATGATTAAACAAGACAAATTCTCTAAAGATTGAGCAAACTAAGAAAATCATATATTCAAGGCCTGCAGGGAAAAGTGTTATTTTTTGATCAGCTGCAGGACTAACTGGCAAACAAAGCCATCTTATTTTAAATTTAGCATTTTTTAAAAAAATGTGACCATTAAAACATTCACTTAAATGGGTAAAGTCAAGACAAAAGAATTATACATGTATGTATATATAAATTCTACAAGTGGACTTTGCCTGTATTAATTATACCTCAGATTAATAAGTGAATATTCTTGCTCCTGGGTTTGAAATAATGTGAAAAAACTATTAGTATTTCTCTCTTGCCTCTTAAAATTGTAACATGTTCTCAGCCCTCATCATCTTGAAGAAAATTTGGAAACATGAACTGAGGGTAACTAAGGTTTTCTTTTTAACCGAAAGGGCTAGAAATCTCTCCTTCTTATGTTTTCGGAGTATAAGTCCCCCCTCCCCCTCGCGGCCGTTTCCATGGAAAGTGATAAGTGCTAGACAGAGGAAGCTGGACATTGTTTAAATATGCCTCTGCCAGACTTCCATAGCTGGAAGGAGAAGATAGCTACTTTTTTCCTGACTCTGAGATTTTTTATTTATTTAATTACATTTAATTTATTTACATTATTTTACTGGCTCTGAAAAGTTTCACCCCATTCCTTAGTAGCCCTTCTCTTTTGACCCCATATTTAGGGTATGCCTACACAGCAACATTATTTCGAAATAACTTAGTCCGTGTCTACACAGCAGACAGTTATTTCGAAATACTGTCAAGCTGGAGGACTTCTTACTCCAACTCCTGTAACCCTCATTGTACGAGGAGTAAGGGAAGTCAGAGGAAGAGTGCTCTATTTCGAAATAAGTGCTGTGTAGACACTCCCAATTTCGAAATAAGCTATTTCAAAATAAGCTACACAATTGACGTCGCTCAGTTTGCCTAGCTTATTTTGAGTTAAGCCCTGCTGTGTAGACCCACCCCAGATATAGTAATATAAAACTACTCAGAAATTTCCATATAGAAACTACATTCATTAGAGGTATAGTTGTTCAAGTGTATTTCCATCCTTACAATAAGGAACACTCACCACTGCAATAGAAGCCAGCAGAAGGCCTATGCAACAACTAGGCTTAGGATACTGACAACAACTGCCACTGTTTTCAGTATATAACTATCTCACTCAGGGATGTGAATAAGCCACACACCTGACTGGCATACATTACACTGACCTAAGCACCAGTGTAGACAGCGCTATGCTGCCAGGAGAGTTTCTCTCCAACATTAGGGATGCAACAGTGTAACCGTTTAAATCATTAACCTATAAGCGTGAGCTTGTTGGTTTCCCTAATGGTTACACACTGGCTGTTGGCCCTGCTCCATAGGAATTGGCTGCCATCCCGTGCTGCTGGCTCTGTATCAGAGTCCACAACGTAGGGCAACAGTTGGCTCCCTGGGGGCGAGGTTGGGAGCCGGGAGGGAGGCCAGGAGTGGGCTTAGATGCCGGGGAGCCAGCTGCCGCCCTGCGCTGCTGCCTCTGTATTAGGCAGCTGGCTCCCTGGGAGTAGGGTAGCAGGCAGAAGCCGGTGCGAACTGGAAGCCGGCGCACACTGGAAGCCGGCTTAAAAGCCAGCTCCCAGCATGCTCTGCTCCTAGGGAGCTGGCTACTTCCCCGCGCTGAAGGCTCTGCAGTATATAGCTTATTCTGCAGAGGCTGCAGCACAGCCAGCTCCCCTGGAGGGGGGCTGGCAGCCAGGAGTCAGCTTCCAGCATATACTAGCTACTGACCCCAGTCCTTTATACTGCAGAGACTACAGCGTGTAACCGCTAAGATTTTTAATAGTTACACAGTTCCCTAATTCACCGCTTTTTAATGTCCCTGGCCAACATAGCTACCCGCTCTAGCGGAGGTTGATTTATTATGCTGTCAAGAGAGAGTTTTCTCCCATAAGCATAGCGTGACTTCACATGAAGTGCTACAGAGGCACAATTGCACCAATGCAGCTGTGCTGCTATAGGCCTTCTAGAGTCAACTAATCCCTATTTAAGACCTTAAAATAGGATGCAAGTGGGACTTAAATAGCACATAGACCTGTGCTGATTTTGTACAGGAATCAAATTAATGCAATGCAAAAAGCTAAGCAAGAAAATACATGCAACACATTTGTCATGCAACACGATATTTGTCTCCAGCTGTGATCCTACTAGCATCACACTAATATTGTCTAACAATATTGTCACTCTGAGTGCATATATTTGAGAACTGAAAATCACTAATGAATTTATCTACACGCTACCTATAGGAGGGCAGGGAAGAGACTAAATGACTTGACCAAGCAGAGTCCAGAAATCAGTGGCAGAGATAGGATCTAGTTTTTATTGCATCCCAGGCCAGTGCTCTGATGACAAAACCATCCTTTCTCTAGCTTCTTGTAATCAAACAGCTCAAGAAGAGCCTGATGGGCAATGCTAACAGTATTGTAGATTCTGCCACTCTCACTGAAGTGCCAGAAGATGAACATTTGTAGCGTAACTAAAAATAATTTCCCAGATCATTACACTTCCCTGTTCTAATTTCTATCAGTCTGTTGATTAGTCTTTTTCTTCTGATTCACATTCACAGTGAAATTTTCTCCTCCTATGTCAACCAGTCAATAATCCTCCTGCTCTGCTGTCGTGCACAGAGTAATCCTTTTACCTCTTCTGTGTAGAACTGATGAACTGTAAACTCACAATTAGTAATGCCCTTCTTATTGTGCTGCTTTGATTTTTCACTTTGTCAACACGTTAATACCATAAAGCCTGACTTAGCGCTTTAGGAAAAGTTTATGTTCATATCTTTAGCAGTTATAGAATACTTTAAGCTTGCATTGCTTTGACAAAAATAAGACCTAGAGCAGGGGTGGGCAAATACCAGCTCACGAACTGGATCCAGTCTGCCAGAGTTAACTCTTGGCAGGTCCCCACCACTGCATTTTCCCTCGCAGCCTGAGGTACCAGCAATCGCAGCTCCTGTGCAACCACCCGGATCTAGGTGGATCAAGTTGTCTTCCTCCTTGTCATGGTCTCTAGCCACTGTGCATAATTTATCTCCTGCTTCTGGCGAAAGACCATCTGGATTTTGGGCATCCAATCCCACCTCATCTCTGCCTCCCACCTTCAGAGAAATGCTCAAGCAGAGAGAACCAACCAGGTACTGAAGCAATATCTTCAATGCCATATAAACTTACACCAGAAAGACTGAGACTTGCTGCTACCTCAGGCACAATTTGCTTATAATAACACAGGCTATGAATCCTTTATTTTGAGCTGTGGGTTCCATCCTCAGTTGTACCTGAAGATACCCACAAGCCTGCAGCCCTGGACTGGCTGGCTATAACAGATAACTCAAACCCAAGACGACATAAAAGTTCACCTGGAGGATGCCAAGAAGAGCTACAAACAACATGCAGAAATCTGATGCCCTGATGGGCATACCCTGACAATAGGACAGAAGTTATGGCTCTTGACAAAACACTGAAACCGGCCATCTTGTAAACTGGACTAAAAGTTCCTTGGTCCTACCAAGTTCCAGAAAATTAACCAGTCACCTTTGAACTCAGCTTACCTTATCTTCTCACTAAAACCCCGTTTTCCATATATCACGCCTGAAGCACCACTTTCAGGATCCTTTCCCTCACAGCTTCCAACAACCACACCCCTTGCTGATACATGTTCAAGAACCATGATCAGAATATAATCCATGAGATCCTTGATGCTGGAATCTGCTTGGGTAGACTTGAGTATCCTGTGGCTACAATTCTGAATAGCGTTGCTGGGAATGTCCATACTTATGACCTGGTAAATACTTTCCACGAAAACCATCCTGGAAAATCTGACCCACTACTGCTTAGAGGGGGCACTAGAGGAGAGGGCGATGTCAGGATCCGCAGGCCTCTGGGCAGTATTCTGACTGTGGCCACCACCCAGCAGCTCACCTGAATGACTGAAGAAGAGGACCGAGTAAAGCTGTAGCTAGCAAAGGGCCCTGCCCAGAAAGGTTCTGATTGGGGCACACATCCAACTACACAACCTGGTTTGGTAGTTCTACTTAAACCAGAAAGAGGCATATGTCTGAGTAGCTTGAGGGATTCCTGGCTGGCTGCTATTATGGATTCTGGCTACTTGCCTGCCTCCTGGTTCCTCCTCCTAAGCCACCATCCATTCCCATTTCCTGCTTTCCGGCCTGACTCTAGGTGTCTGAAACTATGCCATACTACTGACTCTGGCTCAGACCTTCAGCGTGGCACCTAGTTCTAACACAGCCAGTTCCAGGCTGTGACATTAAGCCAAAAAGGGTTAAGTGACTAGCAGACTAAATGACACACATTCAACCTCTACAGATATGTTTGAAACCTATGTAAATGGTAATTAGAGCCATTTCATATTAGATAGACTAGAGCTTTGAAACCCAAATCTGTATTGTTAGAGAATCAGAGATAATGCTAATTGTATGTGTTTACTCATATCTTGTTAGATGTTATTCGTGTAAACAGACAGTTCCTGTCTGTTATGATATCTATTGATTCTGAGATCAAAAGGGAATATTAACATTTGGATGATACTTGGGTGTAATAATATATTGTCTGTGTATCTCTTTGAAGTTAATAGACAGTTCACTACAAACTGCTTAATGGATAATTACCTTATGTGATAAATGCAACTGTGAATACGTAGGAAATAGGTAGTTCTACTTCAAAGCTGTTATTCTTCATCCAAAGAATACCTGCTGTCAAGAGGTTATCATAGTGATCTATAAAAAGAACTCTTGGGCCCTGATTCTGTTACCTCAGATTTGCTTAAACTTCATCAGAAGTTTGAGTCACAAGACTGAGGTCCCCAGTTCCATTCTGGATTGCCCTGATATTGGATTATAACCTAATGAAGTGTTTCTGGAAAGGAAACTTTGCATTTCTAATGCTCATCATCTGTGCTGTGAACTCTGTTCATACCTGTATGTATAATGATCTCTCTTCTTTTTTAAAATAAATTTTAGTTTGGTTAATAAAAATTGGCTATATGAGTGTATTTGGATCAGAAATATTAATTGACCTGGGTGAGTAATGTGTCTGCTCCTTTGGGAGTTGTAGAATTTTTTATTATGAGTAAGTTTTTCAGAAATCCTCATCACATTTGTAGTGACTATTTTTAAACTTAATTTCTTTAGAGAAGAAATTGCTGTAACTAGTATGTTGTTCTGAAGGCAGCCATTAAAGAAGTGGTAAGAATGCATGAATCTAAAGGCTTGTCTAAATAAGCATAAAAGTTGTACCACAGTAACTATACCTGTGTGGGTAAAGCAGTGTGGCCTCCCTAGTGAAAATGCAGTTTGTTGGTATACAAGTACCTGCACCAGTATAGTTTCCTTCCTTATGGGAAGGAGAATAAATTGTGCTGACATAACTGCAAAAATCTACATCAAATTAATATTATGAAAATTGCAAAGTAAGCACTCAGAAATTGGGAAATGCAACAAGTAAGGCAGCCTTTGCCATCTTAATTTGGTTATCCACTCAATGTGCAGCAGCAGTCAAAAAAGCAAATAAAATATTAGGCATAATTAAAAAAGGGATAGAGAATAAGACAGAAAATATCTTATCGCCTCTATAAATCCATGGTATGCCCACATCTTGAATACTGTGTACAGATGTGGTCGCCTCATCGCAAAAAAGATATCTTGTCATTGGAAAAAGTTCAGAAAAGGGCAACAAAAATTATTGTTTGGAGCAGCTGTGATATAAGGAAAGATTAATAAAACTGGGACTTTTCATCTTAGAAAAGAGGAGACTATAGAGGTCTATAAAATTATGGCTGGTGTGGAGAAAGTAGGGTCACCAAATGAAATTAATAAGTAGCAGGTTTAAAACAAACAAAAGGAAGTATTCCTTCATGGAACACACAGTCAACCTGTGAAACTCCTTGCTAGAGGATGGTGTGAGTACCAGGACTTTAAGACTACGTCTAAACTGTAGTGCTATTTTGGGATACTGGAGGTCTTTTGAGCATGCCCATTATTGTGAAATATAATAGGCTCGCTATTCTGAAGTCCCTGTAAACCTCATTCAACGAGGAGTAAGGGACATTTTAGAATAGCGATTTATTTTGAAATAAGTGCTGTGTAGACAGCACCAAATTTTAAAATAAACTATTTCGAAATAACACTGACATAAGCTATGCAATTTGCATAGCTCAAACTGCGTAGCTTATTTCGAGCTCCGGGTGCAGTATAGATGCACCCTAACACGGCTCAGTAAAGAACTACATAAATTCATGGAGGATAGATCCATCAGTGGCTATTAGCCAGGGTGGGTAGCAATGGTGTCCCTAGCCTCTGTTTGTCAGAAGCTGGGAATGGGTGATGGGGAGGGATCACTTACCTGTTCAGTTCATTCCCTCTGAGACACTTGGCACTGGCCACTGTCAGAAGATAGTGGGCTAGATGGACCTCTGGTCTGGCCCAGTATGGCCATTCTTATGTTCTTATTTAACTCAGATGTCTGGATGGAAGCACAAATGCTGGATTGTTTAAAAAGAACTGTATTTTTGGCTCTTGTTTAACCAGTGAGGTGCTGTTGTGTTGCTGGATTAATGAATGTAAGCATTAGAATAAGCCCCAGTTTGGGAGATTGCTCAGAAAAGGCAAATTAGGTGGCAGACAATCTCAGCATGGCCCCCTGAAACTCCAGTCACACAGGCACCTGCCTCTAACCATGAGTCATAACTACCTATGCCCACCTCCCTACACAGGACGCTGTGAAAGCAGAATATCTGATCTGAAATGATAGGGGAAAAGAGAATACTAAATTGGTCAGGGACGTGGTGGGGAGATACAGAAGTCAAGGCACTGATTAAATCCAGTCCAGATTGTCACTGACTGAAAACTGTTTGCAACTGCTAATGGTTCAAGAGCCTGTGTTAAATGGGCCGGTGGCCTCAGTGCAGTTCCGACTGGACAGAGGTCAGCATCACAAATCCTCAAGCATAGCTGAGACTACGTGGTGCCCTTATTGGTAGCTACAAAACAGAGGTTAAAGCTTGAGTGGGCATGGAGACAGACCTGAGTGCACACGTCCCTCGAGGTGGCCTTTCTAGGTCAGAGATGAGTCTCGGGAGCAGACAATATGGGAAAGCCAGCATTGCTGCTGCCCATATTGTATTTAGTCTGTACCGAGAGGATTTACTCCCAGCCAATCAATCCAGCACGTTCCTTTGTACTTTACTTGCTTAAAAAAGAAGGAAAGAAACAAGTTGTCTTTGATGGGGTAACTGGCCTACTGGATGCAGGGAAGCAGTAGACATGATATCTTGTGTTTTGGGTTTGGGTTTTTTTTTAAGTGAGGCTTTTGACATTCACATAACAGCCCATTAAGCAAACTAGGGAAATGTGGTCTATATGAAATTACTTTAAAATGGATGCACAACAGGTTGACCACAACAGGAAAGACCACATTCAAAGAATAGTTATCAATGATTCACTGTCAAACTGGGAGTGGCACATCTAGTGGGATTCTGCAAGGCTCAGTCCTGGGTCTGATCCTAGTCAATATTTTCATTAATGACTTGGAAGTGGAATGGAGAGTATGCTTATAAAATTTGTGAATGACACCAAGCATTGGTGTGGATGCAAACACTTTTGGAGAACAGAATTAGAATTAAAAAATGACCTTGACAAATTAGAGAACTGCTCTGAAATCAATAAAGTGAAACTCAATAGAGATATGTGCAAAGTACATCATTTAGGAAGGAAAAATCAACTGCACAATAACAAACTGGGGAATTACTAGCTAAGTGCTGAAAAGGATCTAAGAGTGATAGTGGATCACAAACTGAATATGAGTTAACAATATGATGTACCTGGAAAAAAAAAGCTAATATCATTCTGAGATGTATTAACAGGAGTGTCATATATAAGAGACAGGAGACAATCTTCCTGCTTTATATGGCACTGGTGGGGCCTTAGCTGAAATATTGTGCCCATTTCTGGGTGCCACACTTTAGAAAAGTTGTGGATAAATTGGGAACAGTCCAGAGGAGAGCAGCAAAACTGATAAAAGCTTTAGACAACCTGACTTATGAAGAAAGGTTAAAAAAACTTGACACGTTTAGTCTTGAGAAAAGAATACAAGGGGGAGCTGATAACAATATTCAAATATGTTAAGGGCTATTACAAAGAGGGCAGTAATCAGCTTTTTGTAGCAATGACAGTGTAAATGGCAATATTTTGAGGAGCAGTCTCTGCATTGATTTCTTCACATGAATGCTTACAGCTCCCATCCTTAGCACCATAGTTAGTCTTTAAAGAAAAGCCATGATCTACAGTGTAATATTGGCTTCTGAAATTCCAGTTGTGACTCAGCCATTTAGTAGCTTTGCTGGAATGAAGTGCAATGGGGTTGAATATATTTAATGTCTGCTATATTCAGCTGAGAATTGCCTTTGAAAAATGTTCCCCTGGCTTTTGTACAGGATTACAATTTACTAGCAGAATGCAGTCACCGTGGTTTAAGGCAGGGAGAGCAGTTGCTTGCAGCGGTAAAAAAACCAGACATCTATACAATGTAAGAAGTTATGCAAATGACTTTCAGAAGCAGAGACCATCCTGATATTTCATTTCCATTCTGGTTTCCTCCTACATGAGCACCCTCATGTAGCCCATAGAAAAGAACTGACTGTGGCAGATGTTGTAGTGTTGCCATAACTGCGTAGCTCAAAGTGCGTATCTTATTTTGAGTTATGATGCAATGTAGATGCACCCTAAAGGTATGTGTACACTGTAATTAAAAACCCATGGCTGCTCCATGCTAGCTCAGGGGCATCAGGCTAAATATCTCTGTGGGACTGGCATTAGTTGTGATGAGCTTTGGCCTCCCAACTGGAACTAGCTACTTTCCCCTATATGAATCTCAGCCTCTTAGGCATGCCTATACTGCAGTCAAAATTTATGGTTGGCCCAGGCCAGCTGACTTGGGGTCATGGGGTTTGGGCTAACTAGCTGTTTAACTGCAGTGTAGTCATTTAGGGTCATGCTACAGTCCATGTGTTCGGACCCCGTGAGATGTGAGGGTCCCAGTGTTCTCACTGTGTGAAAGTATGTCTGAAGATAAAATTTATCACATGAGAAACTCACCTGTCCACGCATGACTCAGTCCATTTTAGGAGGCAGCCATTGCTCCCATGCTGGTCTGAACTTTCATAGAGGAGTTCGTCAGGAGATGGCTTGCTTTTGATCCTGTTCCCTAGATGCTAAGGGAGTGAGGGGAAAGTGCTTTCATTCCATGCTTGCCTCTCACTCCTGGCTAGTGAAGAGAACTCACCAGCGAGCAGTGAGAGGCAAGCACAAAATGCAAGCACTTTCCCCTCACTCCCATACCTTCTGGGGAACAGGATCAAAAGCAAGCCACATCCCAGAGTGCACTGCTACTGCCCTCCCTACTCTGCTGAAATTCCACCCATGAAGTCAAGTACTTCTATTCACTTGACTAATAGTCCTTTTACAGCTTCAGATGGGTAGCCGAGTTAGTCTGTAACAGGAAAAACTTTAAAAACAACAAAGTCTAGTAGCACTTTAAAGACTAACAAAACATGTAGATGGTATCATGAGCTTTTGTGGGCACAACCCACTTCTTCAGATGACGGGAGTGTTGGAAGTCCAGATCCAAGAATAAATAAGAGAACGGGGGGAGGGGGAGGAGAGAAGGAAAAAAAATGGAGGGGAGGAAGAAAAAAGAGACAGTGAGTAGATAAGCTTCAGAGGGATAGCCGAGTTAGTCTGTAACAGGAAAGACTTGAAAAACAACAAATAGTCTAGTAGCACCTTAAAGACTAAATAGTTAGAAGAGGCTGATAAGAACCATTAGTTTGCACTTGGAAAGGAAGATGACCAACACAGATTCTACACAGACCTCAAGAACCATTAGCACTTTCATTGTTTGGTTGGTTGATAATGTGCAAGCAATCCCATATCACGATTCATACCATTTGCATGAGAATTAAACTTGTGAATGAAGTTAAGCTCCAATCCTTCTCTGTGTATTTAGCTTGTGGAATTGGTCTGAAACAAAACAGCGACTTGGAGATCCATTAATGAGTGTCCAGGAAGATTAAAGTGTTCTCCAACAGGTTTTTGTGTGTTGCCTTTTTGGATGTCTGATTTGTGTCCATTAATTCTTTTCCGTAGAGATTGTCCAGTTTGGCCAATATACATTGCAGTGGGGCATTAATAGATACTAATCGGATATCCAAAAAGGCAACACACAAAAACCTGTTGGAGAACACTTTAATTTTTTTGAACACTCATTAATGGATCTCCAAGTTGCTGTTTTGTTTCAGACCAATTCCACAAGCCAAATACACAGAGAAGGACTGGAGCTTAACTTCATTCCCAAGTTTAATTCTTATAGTAATGGTTTGAATCATGATATTGGATGGCTAACACATTATCAACCAACCAAACAACGAAGGTGCTAATGGTTCTTGAAGTCTGTGTACTGTAGAATCTGGTGTTGGTCATCTTTCTTTCCAAGTGCTAACTAATGGTTCTTATCAGCCTCTTTTAGCTATTTAGTCTTTGAGATGCTACTAGACTATTTGTTGTTTTTTAAGTCTGTCCTGTTACAGACTAACTCGGCTATCCCTCTGAAGCTTATCTACTCACTGTCTCTTTTTTCTTCCTCCCCTCCATTTTTTTCCTTCTCTCTTTAAAGTGCTACTAGACTATTTGTTGTTTTTGAAGTTAGTCCTTTTACAATAGACTGGACCAGCCTCCTATTGACGTTTCCCAGAAGCAAACATTTGAAATACTGGTACATAGCCAATACTCATAACTCCAGATACAAAAATCGTTCATGCATACAAATAGTATAAACAGAACCAGTGAATCATAAGCTCATAGATATCTTACTTGGCCCACTTTGTACAAAATTTGGTGCATACATATAATAGTGGTTGCAACAATGAATCGCGTGTTCATATCAAAATCCAATCATCTCTGTTCATAGTGCAAACTATTATTTTACACTTGGAACGTGCCGTTCCTGACTGGATTTACAGTTTCAGAGAAAATAATTTTACGGTTACAGAACAAGCACTTGAGGATTACCTTATAGCATGGATTACCAATAGGGAAGCAAGATTCCTTCATGCAATAACTTTATAAATATTTCATAAAGTCTGAACACTAAATACATTGCTGCAATTCTAATATCTATTTTAGCAATACCAGCACATGGGTGAGTCAGCCTTGTTTCCAGCTATACTTTGATAGTCTTCATTTGGGACCTAGGGATCTTAGAATGAGTTGCTACATGGTCAGTGTCATAGTATGTGCATGTTGTTCTCATATAGTAATACTCAGGCCTTTATATGGTTGTGCCTTTAAGATTTCTAAGCTCAGAGAATCCATCAGATCAATTCAAGTTGGAAACTATGGTCTTGTCTGCAGTGGCATGTTTTGTCACCAAAACCACCCTTTTGGTGACAAAACATTGAAGCATTTACACTATAATGCAACTTTTGTCAGGAAAAACACCTAGTTTTGATGACAAAAAACTTCCAGCTTTGCAAGAGACTTTTGTCTTTCCCCCTCCCTTAATTGTTGACAAAGAGCCAGGGTTGAATCTGCTGTTTGTTTTGTCGAGATAACTGGTTTCTGCCAGTATCCCACAATGCCGACCCCAATGGCTGTGCTCAGTGTTTTGTGATCTCTGCTGCCCAGCAGGCATGTGCCCCTCCCCTATCAAAGCTCCCGGAAGTATCTGACAGCTGAGTGAGCTGCTCCCTTTGGGGAACAAACAAAAACCGAATCATTAGAGTGCTTTTCTTCCACTGCTGCAGGGGGAGGGCTGGAGAGACTGCTGTGCTGCTTTGACATTCCACAGCATGGAGATTTCACAGAGATACGAGGGAATCCTAAGAAGTGCAGGAAGCAGCTCTGCCTTCCCACAACACTGCACTGTGGGAGGCTTACCCACATTGCTTTGCTCTGTCAACTGGGTGCTAGCAATGTGCCTATGAAATGTCGACAACAGGAGGCAGAAAAAACGGTTTAACTGGTTTTAACTTTTGACGACTTTTGTATGTCGACAGCACTTTTGTTGACAAACCTTCCCAGTACAGACATAGCTTTAGACTGCTTGTAAGTGTGTATTCTAAATGTTAGCCTAAGTACTACCTCCATGACTACGTCTATATTTGGAACTAGAGGTGTGATTCCCCACTTACCTAGACAGGCTTGCACAGACCTAACTCCAAGTGTAGACATAGGTCAAGACTAAATATGGCAGAATTGGGACAAAATTAGCAGACACATTTGACCATAATGCCTTCTTTTTGGGTTCTATTTATAAAGGAAAAAACATTGCTTAGTTAGTAAACCTTCCAACATAGCTTTTTAGACAAACCTTTTGTTCCATTAAACTGCCCTAATGCTGACACAGCATTCACCATTGGTTTGTTTCATATAGTAGATTAATGTGCTTGCTATGGCAAGTAGTTTTAAAATAGCTTCCTTCTCCCTTGAGGCGGAGGGGGGGAGGAGAGTGGGGGAGTAAAGTTCAGGTAAAGGGCAAAAGTTGACAGCCGCGAATGTCAGTTTTAACCCAAACAAGATCAGGGGCATTTTGAATTCAATCCATCACAGCAGGAACTAGTGCAGCCTAGTAATAGGATTTTAAATTGGGAAGTTGGAGACCTCTGCTCATCAGGGACAATGTAGTTATAGTTTATGAATATTGATTCTGGGTTTACCTCCTCTTGATAGGAATTGAGGGAATTTGATCTAGATTTCCAACACTTTTAAGGTGGAACAGAATCCTTTGCGGTAAACTCAGCTGCTTAGAAATAATTTGCCAGGCAAGGAAACAGATCCTCCATAATGTTTGCTAATAAATATGCTAAGTGGGCTGTGGGCAGAATTATATAAAAAGGAGAGGAAAAAAATTAAAGCAACCCTGACTAAATAGCCTCTTGAAGAGATACTTTTGAACCAAACTATGTATAGGCAAATCATTATCATTCATTGTACTTTAAACTCAGCTCTTCAGAGGTTTTCATAATTAATCACATGACTAACATCTCTGTTGCAGAAAGCTATTTTTATATAAATCTAGATCAGATATCTTGGGGTTTGTAACACACAACAAACAACTTCATGGTATGTCTATATCTTGCAACCAAAGTTCTACTAATGAAAAGGTCAGAGCTAATAAGCTGCTTTAGGAGAAAGTAGGAAAACAAAGATCTGATCTGTCACTGCATTAATAAATGGCAGGATCTTTTATTAAGATCTGTTATGACTTATGGAGACTGTGTTAGACCAGGTGAAGAAAGAAGAGCTGTAAGTATCTTAAACATATGGGTCCAAATTCTGCTCAGACTTACATTGTGCAGAATTTTTATTATCTCCAGTGTAAATCTGTGCATTTTGGCCCACTGTGCTCAGTTTTTCTGTGAATTCTCATGGTGAATTATTTAAGTGCTGCTGATTATGGCCAAGATTTTTAAACCTGGTGTCTAAAGTTCATCTACTAGATAGATTCACATTCATCACCTGAATGAATGGCATGATTTTCAAAAGTACCACTGAAAACAATGAAAGCTGTGGGTGCTCAGAACCTCCAAAATCAGATCACTTAGACTTCTAACTCCATATTGAGGCATTTCATTTTCGGTGCCCATTTTAGAAAATCTGGCCTTTATGTTTGGTGCTCTACAAGGCACAGAGGTAGGCCTTGTTCAAAGGAACTTACAGTCTGAAAGAGAGCTAGTGATGGAGAGATCACACTTTAGGGTTGTGTTTATTTTTCTTAGGATGGTTGGGTTCCTATAAAGGACCAGGTCTTAGGCTGGTATAAATCAACATAGCTCCAATGGCTTCAATACAGTGATGCAGATTTACACCAGATGAAGACTTGTCCAAATCTCTTTAGAAATAGTTTGTCCAGTCAGAGGGAAGATGGGATTGAGGATTTCAAAATATTGCCCTAGTGAGTTTTTCAAGAGAAGATTCTTAAATGATGCCTGTTTTTATCTTCAGGAGAAGAGAAGGGAATGGAACAATCTTTCCATTTGCATCAGCAGCGTAAAGCCGTCTAATTCTGTTCTTTGTGAGGGTATGTGCCAGTCTCAGGAGACTTGCGAGTTAATTTTATGTGACCACATCCTTAGGAAGGTAGAACTGGAGCAGGCGATCCACCTAGTTCAGTCCTATCAGAGTATCAAGTTGCCAGGTGCTTCAGAGAAAGGTGCAAGAAATCCCCCCAGTAAACAGCTACCCATAAGGGAAATTCCTTCTTGGCCCCCATCTAGATGAATTATACAAACTGAAATATTTCATTAGTAGGACTATATAACATAACTATGAATGTGCTCGTTATCCATATAGATGAAATTTTGGCCCCAGTGGTATCTTGTGGCACTGAAGTCCCTAGGTTAATTATGCCCTGTGCAAGAATTTTGCCTTTTATATTTTCCTGGACAGTTCTTCAAATGGAAACAACTTTCATTATCATTCAGAAATCCAATTCAGGTAGGATTTCATTGAGAAATATGTGTAAAATCCAAACACCAGTTCCTCTCTCTGTATCATCATTGGCACTCCCTCTATTTTTACCATGGGTTTACATATGGATCCTAGATTACTCAGGAGTCTGGGACCACAGATCAGCCTTCATTAGGTACAGACATTTCCTATTGGGCCAGCAGCTTGCCGGGAGAAAAATCATTCTTTGTCCTTTCTTTCTCTCTTCAGGGAAAGGCTCTTCTCCTCGAAGTGAGAGGCAACCCGATGGAAGATGTTCTCCATTGGTGTCTGTTGGTGGCTTGTTCCTCCCAGATTGTGATGTCCACATCAATTTTCTAGAGCTACACGTTCAGTGTGTCTTTGAAGTGTTTCCTCTGCCAACATTGGATCTCTGACCATGGGTGAGCTGAGAGTAGAGATTGACTCCAACCTGCTGGGTAGGGCACTCAGCTTGGAGGGGGGTACGGTCTGTTCCAGCCTTACTCTAGATCAGGCTGAGGTTGGATTTGACCCTGGGTCTCCCATCTCCTCACTAGGTTAAAAGTTATAAGGGAAACAGTGATGGGAGTCAGTTCTCCCTTGCCTCCCATTTTGTGTATGTTGCCCAAAAAATGTCTTTGGCCAAACATAGTGGGTGAATTTGTGTCGATTTTACAAATAGTTATAGGTCAAATTAACCTGTTTTTCAGTGAATAAACTATGAATCATTTTACACACTGCTCCCACTATTAGCTAGGAGTTTGAATCAGAACCATGATGTTAAACACCCTAAAATTGGGAAAGGAACAGTTCAGAATCCAAACCCTGATCTGATTTATTTTTACTCGGCTCCTATCGGCCAGATCAAAAGCACTGAGCTAAACAACTCCATACATTGGGAGAGAGTTGTCAAATGCTGGTGCTGCAATTTGTGAGTGGAACAGCCCCCCTGAATGCAGTGGAGGGGGCAGCAAAGGGAACAACTGCTTGGGACCCAGCAGTAAAAAGGGGTGTGGAGCCCCTGGCTGCTGAAGCCCCGGGCCCTTTAAATCACTGTCAGAGGGTCGCACAGTGCCCTCCGGGCAGCATGAGGGCTGATGGGGGAGATGCAGTGCCTTCCCCCGCCTCCCACCGTGCCCAGGGGCCCTGCAAAGCTGACAGCCTTGTTGGAGTGGAAGGTGTATTCCTAGCCATTAGATTAGATTCCTGTGGCAGGCCCTGACAAAAGCCACGGGTGCCATTTGGGGGAGAGCTGGGGGCTGAAGCCCCCCCTTGATTTCCTACGGTAGCAGGATACTATCTCCTGCCTCCCCTCTCTAGCTATGAGTGAAGGGAACACAAGTAGTTGCTCCCCTCCCCTCCTCCACTCTGCTCATCAAAGTGAAAGAAATGCAGACTCACCAAGGCTCATCAAGCAGAACAAAAGGACCCACCTATGCACACTGCTACCTAGCTGCCTAAGTGCCCCGCTAGGGTGTGTACCTGTGTGGGCGCGCACAAAGAATTTTAATCCCACCCATCTCCTCATCAGAGCTGTGCAGCAACACTCACCTTCCTTGTACGTGGAAAATAAACTGGTGGCGGTGGGCTTGGTGGGTGGGAGAGTGGGTGGCTAGAGCCATATGGTGGTGGCAGGAGCTAGGGCCACATGGTGGCAGCCAGACAGCCAGAGCTGGGACCAGAGTTGGGGGCCACGTGTCTGGGACTGGATCTGGGGCCAGGTGGTGGTGGCCAGGGGAGGGTGTAGCCAGACAGGAACCCCCCGCCTCCCCCCGTAATATCTTGCTTGCCCCTCTCTGAGATGCCTGGAGCACACAGGGCACACAGAGCAGTAAAATCAGCATAGTCTTTGAAGCATAGACAGGAGGCCTGGATATGCTGGCTGCTGTGACCCTGGATGGCTGTAAACAGAGATACGCCAATTGCTGATCTAGAGGCTGCAGAGGAGTGCCCTTGACTGAAACCCATATTGATACGAACACACACTCATCCGGGGGGAGGAATCTCCCGCCCAGTAAAGAATGTCCAATACTCACAATTTAGTTATCTTTCTTGCAAGTGTAAATTAAGTTGAAACTCTCTTGTAAGAACTGGCGTCACAAAGACGGACCAACACAATTTGGCATCTTAGATAAGAAAGAGGATACGGGCCCCTATAGGTATAAAGATGGGTCCAGCACACACTTACTTTGAGCATCAATCTACCATTTATCTGCTGGTCGGGTTAGGTGATTGGCCTCCCGAGGTTCCACGGGGACACCCACCTCGTATTTGTCTTTCCTAGGAATTGAGGGACCGGCCCTGGCCTGATACGCTGGAGTCGAGAGGCACAGAAGGGGTAAAAATTGTATCTGGATGTGTCCTTTGTCTTAAGTGTACACATAGACTTAGAGCTCTTTAAAGATTAAGCTGTCACTTGGTACCATTATTTTTATTTTCTATCTTTATTTTCTTTGTAACCATTTTTAAGATCTATATTTGCTAGCAGTTAAGAAATAGAGCAATAGCCATTGTAACCATATGATTTATAAGCTTCTTTAATAAACCTGTAACTGTTTAAGCTTTAACCTGACTCCTTCAGTTGCTGTAACAGAACCAAGCACAATTTAAAAGAACTCCAGCCGGTCATAAGGGACAGATACAGGCAGAGCTGGGCGTTTGGATCGTGTCGCTTCCAGAGGACAGATCCGTGGGGCATCTCTCAGCCTTCCCTAGGCTGCCCACTGCGAAGGGATCCTGTATCCTAGCAGTCAAAATCTGAGATGTAATAAGCTCTCCCTGTAAACTCTGTGGCGTCTGTCAGCCTGTTGGCTGCCCGCCGCAAAGGGACCCCGGTCCTAGCGGTCAAAGACACGGACGTTAAACTTCTCGGGGTGCCCATCGGCCTCCCCTAAGGCCACCTGCTGCGACAGGACCTTGTGTCCCAGCAATTGAAGACTCGGGTGTATAACACACACACACGCACTGCCCTGACCATCGGCTGACACAGGGGCTGGAGCTGTGGCAATGGCTGGAGTTGGGGCCACGTGGTTGGGGCCAGGTGGTGGAGGCTGGTGTGGTGGCAGCCGCTGGGGTAAGGGTTGGAGTTGTGGCAGCGGCTGGAGTTAATGCTGCATGGCTGGGGCCAGAGCTGGGGCTGGAGCTCACACATGTAGCTGCTGCTGCCCCTTCTCCCCTCCCCCACTAAAATCTGAAATGGCGCCAAAAGCAGAAAGGATCCTTGTTGTCTGTCGCTTGCAGTGGCTTCTCTGCTCTCACTTTGGGATCTGGATGCTGAGTTCTGTACTTGGAACCCCTAGTTTTCAAAGCTGCTGAGGATCCACAATTCTTGCAGAAATCAGAATTGTGGTTAAAATCCAGTGAGTACAGGGCACTAGAAATGTGTGCACATTTGCTGCCACCAGCGTAGCTACATCCTTTGTCGCAAAAGTGGAAAATTTTCAGATGTGGTTAGGCAATGCCCCTATTTTGATCCTTGGAATGTCGCACTCTAGCACGAAACCACGATATCTGTAACTCAGACTTTTCATGATCTTAATGACATAATTCTGTTAAACTCCCCTTTAGGTAAACCTGGGCAGATAATCTTTAGGAGACAGAAAACATTCATGAACACCCCTGCGCACCTGCAAATGTTGTTTATTCTTATACCGATGAAGGAACCAATATAGATAATTTTTCCTTTCTACCTGTGCTGTGTCACTGTGCTATCATTGATTATGTCAGCAGGAATGTGTACAAGCTGAAGAAATGTAGCTATACATTAACAAGCTGCATGCATTGTTTCTCTTGTGTGCAGAAAAAGCAAAGGATGAAATTATGCTGTGTCACACTGATGTACACCTCGAGTAACTCTATTGACTTCAGCTGAGTTAGAATGGATTTACACGAGAGCAGAATTTGCCATGTGTGTGTGTGCACGTGTGCGTGCGTGCATGCGTGCGTGCATGTATGTGTTGACATGGATTTCAGAGAGCAAAAGGATTTCAGGCAGGCATTTGGTATGACTGATCACAACCAATGAGAACAATTGTTTTAGGATGCTGAGCTAAAGTAAGATATCCTGAAGCCCCAGAAATGAAAATAGCAAGGTTGCAGGGATGGAAGGAGGATGAGTAGATGGATGTGTGAAATATGTGTAAGGAAGTACAAAATTACCTGTAATTCAGGGGATTTCTGAACTCAGAAAAGGAATCACAAATATTTACTAAACTAGACATACTTTTAGAGCAAATAAGGACATGATTTCAGGAAAGATGGGCCATTTTTTAGCAAAACCAGGCCTTTTTGAATACATTTAGTAAAAATAGGTTTTCATTGTGAAGGTAATCATCACTGAGAAGATTTGGGGAGAAGCACACAGCAACCATCAAATGGAAAAGTTGCAGATGCATACAAAGAGGGGATGCTGAAACCCACTCTGTGTGGCTGCACATTTGGAACATGTCTAGGGACAAAACAAATGGAAATTATTGAATTTGGTAACCAGGCCGTTGTGCTCAGTGCTGAAGTAAAGTTTGTGTACTGCGGAGTTTACAATCTAAAAGAATGAACGGAAGGAATCACTTTAGAGGTTTTCTCACTGTCACAACTGATTGGTCTTTAAGGGAAATCAGGTTCCATCTTGCTTGTGATGTAGCAGCTGATCTAGAGAATTAATTCCAATTAATGATTCCAGCTGTGAAAGGGTTGAGGTGGAATACATGGGGTGAGAAGAGAACTCAGTGGAAGCAGCCACAGAAGAGAGAAGCTCCTGGGCTCTGGGAAAGTCCTAGTGAAGGAAAGCTGGAGAGAACTACAGGGAGCAGGTTAGATTCCTGTGACAGGCCCCAACAAAAGCAGAAAGGATCCTGAAAGAAGCTTCCAGAGTCTTTAGGGCAGGGTGGTGCTCTGCTGCCCCTACCCCCCCAAAAAATCTACTGGTTGTGCAAGGGGAATGTGAGAAGTGTGTTTTTCCTTCTCTGTCAGGGGCCATATCAGTGAGGGTTTGTGAAGAGGAATAAGTTTATTTCAAAATAGTTATTTCAGGAGTTATTATTTCAAAATAACCTGGCTGCGAGGACATAGCCTCGGGAAAAATCCGTGCAAGTCACTATGAGTACGTCTACACAGCAGCGTTATTTCGGAATAATTACGTTATTTCAAAATAACAAAATACGTATCTACACAGCAAGCCATTATTTTGAAATAATGTTGAGTTGGAGGACTTCTTTCTCCGACTCTTGTAACCCTCATTTCACAAGGAATAAGGGAGGTTGAAGGGAGAGTGTTCAACTTCCTTTGATTTCCTGCTGCATAGACAGTGCCAAAAGCTGAATTATGCTATTTTGACTTCAGCTATGCAATTGACGTAGCTGAAGTTGCGTATTTTAATTAGACGTTTGCCCTGCTGTGTAGACATACCCTCAATGGCCTAAGGAGCAAAGAAGAGATTGTAGTCCCTGGGACTAAGGCCAAAGACCAGGGGAATTCAACATAGCCTTGGAAGGGCAAAAAGATCTTTTTGTTTGGATGTTGATGTGGATTCTTTAATTTCTTTAAGGGGACAGAACTAAAGTCACCTGGCTGGAGGACTAGGAAGCACAGGTAGCAAACAGGAACAGGCCACGTGAAGTAGCCAATAGGGAAAGCTAGAGACAAAGACCTCTGCACTACCAGTCTGAAGCCAGGGGTGCTAAGGCAGTGATTGGAACTGCTTACACGTCCCATCAGGCAATTTTAATTATACTAAATTTGTGGGCATGGTAGAGGAAATACTTTATGGCAGTTACAAATGAGCAGAGATTCGAGGCCTGGTAGCTTATATGCCATTCTACTGTACATGTACCAGGAGGTTTAGTTTTACCCCAATTATTAGCACATCCAGAGACGTCTGAAATACCCAGGCCAAAGTTCAGAAATTCATCAAATCCCAACTGTGCTAACAACGTATCTTGACCTTGTTAATTTGCTAGAACTGTAGCATGATGAACGATTATACCGGCGGAGCGGGATTTGGAGGAGATTGCAGAGTTTTAAAGACTGTTTTGTTAATTGTCAAATGAAACCGTTCTACATTCTGCAGCTACTTAAATATACACACCGGATAAGCAGCTCTTTATGAATTCACATCTCAGACACTGTCTGCTCTCTCTAGGATCAAAAGAAAGGATTGAATTGGTGAGTATGGCTATGTGGGAAATGCTCACAGTGGATCATTTTATGTCAGTGTCATAATCATAGAATCATAGAACCACAGAGCTGGAAAAGACCTCAGAAGGTCATCAAGTCCAGCCCTCTGCTCTAGGCAGGACCAATCCCAACTAAATCAACTCAGCCAGGGCTTTGTCAAGCTGAGACTTAAACACCGCTAGGGATGGAGACTCCACTACTTCCCTAGGTAACCCATTCCAGTGCTTCACCACTCTCCTAGTGAAATAGTTTTTCCTAATATTCAACCTGGACCCACCACAACTTGAGACCATTGCTCCTTGTTCTGCCATCCGTCACTACTGAGAACAGCCTTTCTCCATCCTCTTTGGAACCTCCCTTCAGGAAGTTGAAGGCTGCTATCAAATCCCCCCTCACTCTTCACTTCTGCAGACTAAACAGACCCAACTCCCTCAGCCTCTCCTCATAGGTCATATGCTCCAGCCTCCTAATCATTTTGGTTGCCCTCCGCTGGACCAACTCCAATGTGTCCGCATCCTTTTTGTAGTGGGGGGTCCAGAACTGGACACAATACTCCAGATGTGGCCTCACCAGAGCCGAATAAAGGGGAATAATCACATCTCTGGATCTGCTGGAAATGCTCCTCTTAATGCAACCTAATATGCCATTAGCCTTCTTGGCTACAAGTGCACACTGACTCATATTCAGCTTCTCATCCACTGTAACCCCCAGGTCCTTTTCTGCAGAACTACTACTTAGCTGGTTGGTCCCCAGCCTGTAACAATGCTTGGGATTCTTCCGTCCCAAGTGCAGGACTCTGCACTTGTCCTTGTTGAACCTCATCAGATTTCTTGTGGCCCAATCCTCCAATTTGTCTAAGTCACTCTGGACCCTATCTCTGCCCTCAAGCGTATCTACCTCTCCCCCTAGCTTAGTGTCATCTGCAAACTTGCTGAGGGTGCAATCCATCCCCTCATCCAGGTCATTAATAAAGATATTGAACAAAACCGGTCCTAGAACTGAACCTTGGGGCACTCCACTAGAAACCGACCGCCATCCTGACATCGAGCCGTTGATCACTACCTGCTGGGCCCGGCCTTCTAGCCATCTTTCTATCCATCTTACCATCCATTTATCCAATCCACATTCCCTTAACTTGCTGGCAAGAATATTGTGGGAGACCATATCAAAAGCCTTGCTAAAGTCAAGGTATATCACATCCACTGACTCTCTCATGTCCACAGAGCCAGTTACCTCATCATAGAAGCTAATCAGATTGGTCAGGCACGACTTGCCCTTTGTGAATCCATGCTGACTATTCCTAATCACTTTCCTCTCTTCCAAGTGCCTCACAATAGATTCCTTAAGGATCCCTTCCATGATTTTTCCAGGAACCAAGGTAAGACTGACCGGCCTATAGTTCCCTGGATCGTCCTTCTTCCCTTTTTTGAAGATGGGCACTACATTTGCCTTTTTCCAATCATCCGGGATCTCTCCTGATCTCCACGACTTTTCAAAGATAATGGCCAAAGGCTCCTCAATGACATTTGCCAACTCCCTCAGTACCCTCGGATGCATTAAGTCCGGACCCATGGATTTGCGTATGTTTAGCTTTTCTAAATAGTTCCTAACCTGTTCTTTACCCACCAAGGGCTGTCCACCTTCATCCCATCTTGTGTCACTTAGTGCGTTAGCCCGGGAGCCGACCTCGTCCGTGAATACAGAGGCAAAGAATGCATTGAGTACTTCAGCTTTCCCCACATCATCTGTCACTAGGTTACCTCCCTCATCCAGTAGGGGCCCCACACCCTCTCTGATCACCTTCTTCTTGTTAACATGCCTGTAGAAACCTTTCTTGTTATCCTTCACATCCTTTGCCAGTCACAATTCCAATTGCACTTTTGCCTTCCTGATAACCCCCCGGCATTCTCGAGCTATACATTTAAACCCTTCCCTGGTCATTTGTCCAAGTTCCACTTTTTGTAAGCTTCTTTTTTGTACTTAAGTTCACCAAGGATTTCCCCTGTAAGCCAATCCGGTCTCCTACCATGTTTGCCTCTCTTGCTACGCATCGGGATGGTTTCTTTTTGTGCCTTCAGTAAGGCTTCTTTAAAATACTGCCAGCTCTCCTGGACTCCTTTCCCCTTCATGTTAGCATCCCAGGGGATTGTGCCCATCAGGTGTCTGAGGGAGTCAAAATCTGCTTTTCTGAAGTCCAAAGTGTGTATTTTACTACTCTCTTTTCTTCCTTTCCTCTACACGGGGAATAAGATTTCCTCCACACAGGGAATAATTGTATTTGCTCTAGTGCTGCACAGGGAAAGGATTGGGGCTATGAAACACCACAGCACAGATGGAAACAAGTACTGCAGTTGGTGCACAGTATCTTAATTAGAGACAGACTCAGTATTTCGTTATTTATAGACATATTGTTTTCCATATTTCCTACAGCAATCACTCTCTTCCCCCACCGCCAACATACTAACATGACTCTTGTTATTGCAATATAAATTACATTATCCATTAATCCTGTTATGGATACAAATCAGATATTCAAAATGGTAACATAGAGAAACCTGTAGGGGAACATTTTAACTTGCCTGGGCACTCATTAATGGACTTGAAAGTGGCTTTCCTCTTACAAAATAATTTCAGGAACCAGCTAGAGAAAGAGTCTGCAGAACTGGCCTTCAAATGCAAATTTGACGTATTTAGCCAGGGATTGAACAAAGACATTTCTTGGATGGGCTGTTATATTCAACACCCAAATGACATCAAAAGTTAAGTATCTGGCACTTACAGCCCACGCTATTAGCCTCATTTAGCACAGACACTTTAACTGACAAGTTTTTTTTTCTCTTCTCCCTCTCCTCTCTTTTACTGCTATTTATTTGTACCTCTGGATCCCTTGCTCCATTCATCTGAAGAAGTGGGTTGTGCCCACGAAAGCTCATGCCTTATGGCTGTGTACAGAACTCCTGGAAACCATTTTATTGGTATTGCTTAGCTCTGGATTCATCCTCTGACAATCTTGTGGGATGAGGCCTCCCATTAATTGAAAAAGGCAAGCAGTGAACTAAAATACAACTTGAGAAGTGCAGCTCAATTTTCCCGATTGAGTTGGCAAGAAACAAAATACAATTATGCTGAGTTTTAGAAAAGAAAACTCTAATTTGACAAATAGCTGTGCTCCACTTATCCAATCGCTGCTCTCAACAGCACTCTCTTATGACCTTAGTCCGTCCTTCAAAACATCCCTGGTCTGAATGAGGGTTCAAAAGGAGATGTTATGGGAGAGTAACTGTCCAGATTCATGGGACACCTGCAGCCTACATTCTGCATTTGTAATATTTAACTTTGGCTCTTACTACCAAAGTTAGGAAAAAGTTAAAACTGTACAATTAAAACAGAAGAGAATCTGCAAGCTCTGATTATGTCCATATGTTGGGCAGGTTTTCATGGTCAAGGTTATATGGTGCATTTGTTTGCTAATACTTGTATTACTACAGTCCTCCAAAAACGTATATTACCAAGAATGAATAATACTTTGAGGACACTGAGATTCAGGTTCAGAACAAGCTGGAATAACTGCTCCTGCTGTTACAGTTCTGTACATGTAGTCAGACACGTACTTTATCTAAACCCTGCCAATTCATTCATTCCTGTTGCTGATTGTATTTGCTGCTTCTGAGTGATGCTGATCTCTGTGCTGCTGCCTACCAAAAATGTCAATGTCATCTCACCTGTCCTATGGAAAAAGAACACCCACTCCCTGGCCATTTAGCATAATGTAAACCTGGCAAATGTGTAAACACTCAGTTTACAGCCTCTCTTTTATTGACTATGGGATGGAGGTACATAAGACAGTTCTCCTGACAACAGACATGTGGGACATTGATCAGACAACTAATTACACATGGGCAAGCAACACCTATTGGCTCAGCTTTGAGGGAAGAAAGTTGAAGCTCTGTTGTGGCTCTCTGTTATAGGCTGTGTTGGTTCAGAATTTTTCCCATGTCACCTGGGAGGGAGCAGTGAGAGAGTCCCAGGTATGCAGTTACTTGCTGCTGGGACAGAGCCATGACTTCCTTGGGACTGGCTTATGCCTTAGGGGCTGATGAAACGGAGAGGTCAATGGTGACCAACCACTTTGAAGGGAGGTGCAAATAGGAAGCTTCTTACACATTCCCATAATCTGACTATAACAGGGTGGTCTGGCCCCTTTAAGGGTCAGAGGCCTGCAGTCAGCCAGCTCTCGTCATGAGTCAGATGCAGCTGAGAAGGGAGCAAGTGTTCCTCATAAGGATGCAGGCTGTCCGTGAAGAGAGGGGAAGAGGCTTCAGAGACTCCCCTGGGAAAAGGGGATGTGGGAGGAAGGCAATGTTCAGTTGGAAGAGCAGGGAAATTTAAAAGAAAGCCTGGAAGGGACTGAGAACTGAGCCCAGAAAGCAGGCTGATGAGTATTCCAAGAGGGGCAGAAGATGCTTGTTTGGGGACGTTTTTATGGACTTTTAGTTGGACTTCTGTTACTCTGGAAGGAATTAAATGTGTTTAATGACATGGACCAGTCCATGTTGCCAACACCAACAGGTAAGGAAGGCCATGGAGGCCCACCTTGGAGGAGGAAACTGAGAGAAATCATTGAACAGGCCACCAGATGATGAGAAATGGGATAGAGCTGCTGCAGTGTCAGGTCTTGCCATGACAGGGTGATCTGGATCTTTTAACACTGATCCTTGGGTATGAAGAAAAGAGTCCTCATAGACCCTTCATGGGTACAAACGCTTTGTCAATCTCTTTTTGCCCTTGCCTACGGTGCCCAAAAAGAGCATTTGATGGCTGTTGCCCTACCATTTCCACTCAACACTGCTTGAGCTAAAATCTAGCAGAACAGTGTACATTTAATTTAACTGCATGTTGTCATAGAAATATAGATAGATTAGATTTCAGCACCAAGTCATGAGATGAAGGTGCAGTTGGCTGGCTAAGCAGAAAAGCAGTATGTTAAACCAGGCAGCCGCAGAATACATAAACAAACTGAATCCAGAGAAGCAAATGCCACTCAGAACAATGTCAGTGGAAATGTTGTCAGGAAAACTGGACAGAATGGACATGAGCCAAAAATGGAGGAGTAATATTTCATAGACAAGAGTATAGAATGGTAGCTAGCGCTGCCCAGGGCACACAGATGGTAGTTCAACCGAGCAAAGGTTGGCTTGTATTTCATGATGACTGGTTCAACACAGAGGGTTCCTGTGCCTTTCAGGCATAGCCTAGTAGAAGGCACTGGAATCATGTAGGGAGTTCAATTGCTATGGCACCCTAAAGTAGATAATGTATACACTCTTCTCTACAGCCAGTTCTGCAAATGGAGGGAGTAGGTCCAGAGTCTTACCTATATCTTCCCCATCTCCAATCCCCATGGATATTAACAGCACTAATCCCATTCAACCCAAGTGAGGGCAAAGATTGTGATTTGTCACTGCCCTAAATTTCCTCCAGAACCTTGTAGTTAGTCTTCTCTTAGTCAGGAGTACTCTGAAGCAGCCAAGACAGAGGGAGATAAGGCTCCTGGCATTATGAAAATAATCTATGAAACCAACCAGCCTGTTATACATGAATCCACAAGAAAGCAAACCTCTCTCGTGATGTGCTACTTTGAGCTCAGATTACCAGTGTTGAACATCATATGTGGAGTTGTTGTAGCCATGTTGGTCCCAAGTTATTAGAGAGACAAGTTAGGGAAGGTATTATTTTTTGGGACAAATTTCTGTTGGTAAAAGAGACAAGCTTTCGAGCTGAAGAAGAGCTCTGTGTAAGCTCAGAAGCTCATCTTTCAGCAGTGGAAGTTGGTCTAATAAAAGTGTGGCCCATTGCCAAATTAGCTCAGCCAATGGATTTGCAGACAAAACTTCTGCCCCTGGGCAAGATGTGTGGGTGGGGCCTCATGTGGAAGGGGCATGGCTGGGGCAGCCAGCCCTCTGCACTGCCTGCACCGTGGTGCTGACCCTCCCCCCACAGTCCTCATAGCTGCATAGAGTGGGTGAAGCAATGCTCCAGCGGCGATTTAAAGGGCCTGGTATGCCCAGTCCTTACCACCACTTTTGCAACAGAGGCAGCAGCCAGGAGCTCCTTTGAATCGCCAGGCCCTGGGACAGCTTCCCTCTGCGCCCCATCGGTGGATCTGCTCACAGATTTACCAGGTGGGGGACAGACCTGTTAACAAAATAAGTACTGTAGATGGAATAAAAGCAGTAGTATAAGGTTCCATTAGAAATCAGGAAACCCCAGAAAACAGAATGGGAGAACAGGACCTTGCACATTAACATGTCTCAGAATTCCCAATTTATTTGTAAGCCAAGTCGTTCCTATCAGTGAGCCACGGAATGAGAACAACATGACTAGCAATGAAAATGCTGTTTCAAAGGGCAATTTCCTGGTCCAAATCAGACCAGAATGTGAGTCAGTGGGTGGTTTTACTTAATCAGATCTATTCTTTCCAGATAGCCCCTCTGACATGGTAGTAACCTATCATTCTAATATGAAATTATTTCAACCTTGGCCAAATTACAGAGCTGAAAAATAATGCCACATAGAAAGCAAGAAAGTAACAGTGCAAATTTTACAAGTTGTTAACCTAAGCCTTGACAAATCCTACCTTCTGAGGGAGAGGAACTACAGAAATGGCTCTAGCGGGTCTTTGACAGCTCTAGTTACTGTGAAGCCATGAATCTTTGAAGACTGTGACTGACAAGCTCATTATCGCTGAACAGACTAGCATGCGCCCAGAATAACGTGGCTGAACTAATTAGAAAAACCCAGGAACAAAGGAAGCAAGACAATAAAATGTTTCTGATGTTAATTAAAGAAAGAAAAAAGTAGCTGAGTTACACAAAGAAATGGGAAGTCAGTGCTTTAAATTCCGTGGGATGCTAAAAACTTACTCTCACTAAACGCCATCCCCGTTGTGGGTGCAGGTTTAGCTCTCCTTCATTTTTTTCCACTTGAATGTTATCAGGAAACATCTTTCCTAACTGTGCACCCCCAGCTTTACATTAGCTGTTCGTTCAGCTGGGTTTGGTGTCAGTGGCAATTTATACCAGTAGTGTTCTGTTCCTGAGGGATGCAGCAGATCACGTCAAACTGATTGGCCTCTCCAGCCTGTAGACAGCACAACACCCTCGCAAACCTTTCTAATGTGCAGACTGCAGGACTGTCACCCTTTTCTCTGCCTTTTTTCCAGCATATAGACAGCACAGATCTTTCTCATGTGCAGATTGCATGATGCTCACATGCAGGCTGTGTCAGACCCCTAAAATCCTTTCCTTTTCTTATATCTTAGGGGGGTGAGACACCACAGTGTCTCAGCACAATGCACATAAAATTGATGGGCAGTAGCAAAGTCCTTTGGTTCTTCCTCCTTCTCAGCTTATGAAAACCCCAAGTTGGGTGGGATCTTTGGGGCAATTGGAGTGGTGTGGTATGAGTTCAAGAAGTGGTGACTGTTGTTCCAGTTATGATAGAAGACTTTTCTCAATAAGGAAGATTTTTCCTAAACGTCATCTGACTGTAGACAAAGGCCTGATATGCTCACCACAGACTAAATCATGAAGAAGGTGGGCAGCTGCATTTTGTATCAGCAGGAGCTTTTTCACTTTCAGCTCCTTTCTCATATGCTGAATAGTCAGTATCCTCAGAGAGGCCAGAAAGGTCTTTCTGAATTGTTTTTTTTTTAAAGGATTTCTGATACAAAGAAGCAAAAAATGGAGGGAAGAGATCACTAAAATGAGGTATTAGGCTGACCTCCAAGGATTTCTAGGGTCACAGGAAGGCACTATAACAGAGTAAACATTCCAGTCTACACAAGAAATACCTCAGTGCAGCTGACCCCATGAGAGCACTGGTGAGAATTTTTTTTCATTCTCAAGCTCCCTCCCTGTACACATGGCCCTAGAGATGGGGAACTGAAACTCAGAGCAGTTCAATTTTTTGAACAAGGTCTCTTCCTAATTGCAGTACTGCTGTGATGCCACAGTTTGGATTAGTACAGGCAGATGGAGCAGTAAAGGCAAGAAAGGGACTGGTGCCATCCCAGTTTAGACTTAAAAGGGAGCAGACCTACTCAAACCAGCAACCCATAAAAGTGAGAAAGTTGCTAAACACACTGTATTATAGATTAAAGTGGAGAGAGATGAAAAATATCACTGGAATACAAGTTGGGTCTACAGTCACTACAAGTATAGATATTTTTGGTTTTTAAATTTAAAGAAAATTCTCCATGTTGGCACTGAGAAATTTAATTATTTGCACACACAGTTAAAAACTAGCACCTTTCCATTTAAAAAAGAACTATATGGCTCTCACCACAGAGGCTTGACTGATGCCCTGAATGCCACCAATAACACGTGCAAAAGAGCCTGTGGCTAGAAAGAAAAGAGCATTTGCTATGTTAGGTTACATGGGCATTATTGTGTATATCTAAAAGGTCACACAATTTCATCTCCAACATATGACACAAGTCTAAAGTGCTTTTCTTCCCTATCAAAAACAATTAAAGCGCTTAAGAGATGGGTTTTTTTCCCCGACCCAGTTTATAATTTGACCTCAATACAGCATATGTCTCTTCTAATCTTGCACTTATACCCAGTGATTTCTTAAGAGGGGAAAAAAGCTATAGATTTGTTTTAGGTACAGTGTTGTTCAAATATTTGCTTTGATGGGTTTTATGTTATTAAAAGGACAAGAGGTGTGCATTACATTCTAAAAATAAACTGTTAACACATTCTTATACAACTTTACATTTTCCAGTAGAAAAATTGCAACATCCATCAATTATTATTTCTACTGAGGTAGTGCATAAGGACCCCAAACAGGGCTTAGGCCCCCATTGTCTTAGGCAACACACAAATAACACAAAGACAGTCACTGCCCTAGGGAACTCACCGTTTAGGATGTGTTTATTATTATGCTTGCATGCATTTCTCAGCACTGTTTTCATATACTTAAAGGTAACAAAGTTTTCTCCAAACAGGAAACCATATATTAGGTATCAAGACAATAAACTGTCCCTTAGAGCACAGGAAATGGCAGACAAACTACCAAGGTGATGACAGAAAAGCCTGGCAAATAAATATGATTTGCATAAAGTCATAAATGTGGTAAGGCGAGTGGTCAGATGGATCTCTGGTGGATCTGCCCTGAGGCATTGCTGTCTCCTGGGTCCCCATGTGTTCCTTCTTAGCCATTGAAAGCCAGATCACTCTCGTTGATTGTATTGGCTGCCGTAGAATAGAGAGCAGGGGAGGGAAGATAGCTGAGACATAGTCCATATAGGAAATTATTAACACTGAATGTTGCAGAAATGCAAATCAGATAACAGGGAAGAGGCTGGAAAACTGATAAAATGTAGAAAATTGAACTTTGAAAATGGCAAATACATCAAAGTCTTTTCATTCCCTCTTCTCTGGTATTCAGCTATATTGCTCGTCTGAACATAAATAATATGCAGACGCTTTGGTACGAATCAGAAGAGCGGAGGTTGTAGCAGGCCCTCTCCTGGCTTGTTCATTGCTAAAAATAAAAAAGGTGATGGGGAGCATAATAATTCAGAAAGTGACTGCATTTTGCTTGTGCAATTTATACCTGTAAAATAGCATGCCTTTTTTGTGCCCCATGTTCAGTCACAGACACAAATCTGCTTACTTGTGCTTGCTAGGACAGGAAAACAGTGGCACATTCGCACTCTGCAATTATGAAATCAGGCCTCATCCCTTCTGAAAATGTGTGTCCAAAGCAGAGTGTACAATCAGTGACAATATACAACCTCCAAGTCCTGTGGCTACCCCTCTGAGACTTGTAAACTGCCAACAAAACGTGCCACACAGAAGGGTTTGCAGTGCATTCACAAGCAACAGCTTCTGCAAGTCAATGCAGCTGACACATTACAAACCTGTCACAGTTGTTTTACAAAGCAGATACAAGAAAAAAATAGGTAAAAATCATTTAATCAAATAATACACACCAGAGTTTTCAAATGGAAACATATTATGAATATAATCAAGGCCTGGGAGAAGAACAATGTTAAACCGGGCAATTTTCTCTTTCAAAAATTCTAAGGAAGGCACGTAGTGCAAACACATAAATTATTAATGTCTTAGCTGGAGAGAGGAGAGGATATTCGTCACTGTGTGTTGCTCAATCAACATACTCCTGCATCCATTTGTATGAATGCAGCACCATAATACTGCAAAATGAAATCTACAGGAACAACAGAGCTCTCTAGAGCTCTCCCAAGCAAAGCTCTCATTTACTTCAGTGGGATGAGGCTCAGGACTAAGGTTCTAAAACATTCTGCTGAAAGTTAACAAATAAAAGACAATAATGAATAAAGATTAGGGACGTGACTTTTACAAGAGACTAGTGAATTTGGGGCACCCAACTTGAGACATCTTAAAGTACCTCATTTTCAGAAAGTGCTGAGCACCCAAATTCTGAAAATTCACCCCTCCCCCCTTTCAGGTGTACCAAGTTAGGCAGCCAAAATCACTGATCACTTGAAAATCTTGGCCTAGATCTTAGGCTATTCCTGCTTTCTGCTCAGTATGCCAGAGAAGGTTTTCTGACACTTCTCCAGACCTTCTTAGATCTTGGAGGCAGGCAAGGGCTGGTTCAACTGCTGGGGCAAATTAGAGCAGCCTCTCAATTGCCCTAACTTTTGCCAGCTGGAAGTATCCCCTAGGAGTAATTTTGCTGGGCTTGCTGGGGTGTAGTCCACTCCAACTGCATACCTAGCATACCCCAGTGGGCCAAAAGCAGATGGCACAAAGCTGACTAGTGCAAAGGACACAGAGGGGTCTGAGAATCCAGCCCAATAGTCCATATCCATCCCTCTAGTTCTACTGACTTAAGTGAAGCTCTACCAGGGATAATTTCAGCCCAGTGTTCTGGGGTGCTTTTCATTTAACCAGAGGAATAGAGTTCACTAAAATTAGGATAAACTAAACTAAATAAATTATACAAAACAGACTTAATGGACACTAAACACCAGGTGGATATTCCATTAAAGTGTTATGTTAAAAATTGAACTGCTGTTTTTCAGTGTGCATAGGTCTGTTTTATATCACATGCTATCTCTACATTTTGGCTTTGTTTCCTGATTTCCTATCATTTTTTTTATTCTCCTCCTTATTTTGTCTTGCTTTTATGTTTAAGCCCCAGTGCTTTTTTGCACCTCCCTATTAGTTTAAACGGTAGACTCCTGAATAATATAAAAGCACAGTAAATCTCTGTTCCAATGCAGAATCATGAAAAAATGCATCTTCAAATAACCCTAGAACCAAATAAACAATGAAAAATGATGCATTTATGCACACACACTCACACTCTCCCTTCAAATCTGAAATCCCAATATAAAATGAAAAGAAAAGCTTTGCAATGTTTCCTATATTTTTCTCCTTTTACTTTGTAGTACTATCCCTTGAGAAAAGCATTTCCTGAACCTTGGGAAATAGTACTGATTATTGAGTAACTCTAGAAGACTTGATTGGCCCATGAGCACATTTAAAACAACAAACAACCGTAAGCTAGTGTATTTTCAAATATTACATTAGATGAATTGTGATCATTTGAGCCCAGATCTTCATAGGTGTTTAGGCCTCAATGGCTTTTAGGCCTCGAAATCAATGGAAATTAGATCACTTAATTCCTTTAAGGATCTGGCCCTGAGGGCTTTTTTATGCTCTTCTGTGTTCACTCTGAGCCCCCTGAATAGTCAGAACTTTCTTTACACAACAGGCTTCCTATCTTGATTTTATCAAACACAGGGGAAGCAGAATTGTTAAATGAAGAAGATCTCCGATATAGGGTTGCCAGGTGTCCGGTATTGTACCGGACAGTCCGGTATTTGCGCTCTCTGTCCAGTAAAAAAAATCAGACAATATCGGACACATGCAGTGTCTGGTATTTTCTGATTTTTCCGGCTGTGGACGGGACGGAAGCCTGGCATGGGCGAGGGGACTGGCTGGGAGTCCCAGCTGGGAGGCGGGGCCACAATTGCCGCCGGGAGCCTTCAGTTGGTTGAGTGTGAGGAGGAGAAGGAGGGGGAGCCTCCTCCTCGCTCGTGCATCGCCGGGAACCTGCGCGGGACAGGCAGTGCCCCGGGATCTGCAAGTGCCCGGGTCAGTCCCGCTCCCCACCGGTCGATTTGCTCACCACCCCCTCCCTTCCCGGCCGGCTGGTTCTCCCCCACTTCCCTTCCTGATCTTCCCCGGCCAGCCCCCCTGCACCGCCCCCCAGTTCTGCTTCCCGCTGGCCCGTTCCTCTTCCTGATCTCCCCCGGCCAGTGCCGCTGCACTCCCCCCCGCCAGCTCTGATTCCCGCCCTCCCTTCCTCTGGCCCCCCCCTTCGTCCCAACCAGCCCCGCGGCCCCCGACCCCCCCCGCTCTGCTTCCCACCCCCCCTTCCTCCTAGCCAGTCCCGCCCCCCCCTCCCAGCTGGTCCTTCCCCCCCCGCCCACGATCAAGCGTGTCTGGTTTTTTTGGGGGGTCTACCTGGTAACCCTATCTCCAAATGATCAGTTTGATCAGTGTTTCTAGCCACCTTCTTTCAAATAGAGACAAAGTACATCTAAGATAAAATCCACATAGCAACAATCCTATAAAACAGTGGTCCCCAATGCGGTGCCTGCAGGTGTCATGGCGCCTGCCAGGGCATTTATATGCACCCTCCTAGTGACCAGGGCCAGCCCGAGCCATTCGTGTGCCCCGGGCCCTGAGTGTCCGGCGCATGCACAGCCCCCGCCCCGGGTGCACAGTGGATGCGCGGCCCCGCCCCCGGGCGCCCAGCAGCCCCAAAAGGTTGGGGACCACTGCTATAAAATGTAACAGAAAACAATAAACTTTCTATAGGTTTATTTAACCATCCTAAAAAATGATATTTGTGTAGTGCCGAGCACAATGAGGCCCAGTCCTAAGTGTGGCCTCTACGTGCTACCACAACTTAAATTAATGACAACCCCTACAGTAAACCTACAGAAAGAATATGTAGGGTGTCAAATGATTCCATGCTAAATGCTGTAGGTTTTCTATGGCTATAAAACCCACATTGATTTCATCCCTATTCATTTCTATTAGATGGTTCCATATGGAAAGCAACCCTTGCATGTTTAGGGTTCAGGCGTGACCTTGGTTTGTACTTTGGCAGATGTGGGAAAGGCCCTTGAGTACATTGAGAAAGCATTGCAATTTTTAAAATTGAGCTAATTTAGCTGTCTCAAAAATGCTGTCAGTTTGCCCATTGCTGGCTGACTGCTGTTTGCTGGCTGTCTACCTGTCTACTTGACATTGCACGCTGGTAGCTATCAGTGTATGTCACATAGATACATTTTTTTAAAAAGGAGTTCTGTTACTATACATGTGCTGTATGTAGCTATGCAACTATCATGACATTTTCTGTGCACTGTACCTTTAAAATTCTACGGCGTGATCCATATTGGGGCTGAAGCTCTCCATTTTTGAATGCAAAATGGCTGTAGTTGCAGAGTGAGTCACATACACAGTGCTCCCTCATGGAGATTCTGACCTTAAAACCTCCTCAAAGCCATTCACAAAGAATTTACTGCCATGCAACAGCAAAATCAAGCCTGACAAACTCACTACACCCAACACATTAGTGTCATGGTATTTATCTATTAAAATGTCACGTAAGTTAGCAAATGAACAATTATGTCCGAGGTGTTGCACGATGTATACACACAGGTGTTAATGTAAAAGTATGTGTACATTAAAAATACGTTTTTAATCAAGCTGGGTTGAGAATCAAGCCTTCCTCAGACAAAGGAATGTTGATTCACCTGTCTGCCTAGGAATATGTTATGATTCAAGTATTGTAAAACCAACAGGACTGTTTCGTTTGCATTTCAAGTCAACAGAGGAGCAAGTTACCAGGTGAGTAGAAGCACAGTGTCATTTCACTGGAGCACAAACAGCATAGGAGAAGAACTTTATCTGGGCTACATTTCAAAAGAATATATTTCAGAGGTTTCCTGGAGGATAAGAAGAAAAGCAGGGGATCCCTTGGTAATCCATCACATAAAAGGGGAAAGGCCATGGATCCCCTGTCATATGGGTGGGTGAGGGCGGATGATGCTGAAAAATTGCTTTAGGTATGATACTTAGTTTAGTCAAGGATTGTAGCCTGTAGCAGTTAGTGGGAAGTTTTAGTCACAGAGAAGCATGTTATGGTTTTGATTTGTTCATGACTATTTCTCTCACTTCAAGTGCTGTTCTTTGTTAATACACTTTTTCTTGTTTTATTTGAAATTCATCTCAGGGCTGCTATGTGTGACAGACATCCTCAGCTGGGCCAAGAGACTGGTGTGTATTCTGTCTCTCTGGAAGCAGTGAACTTGGTATTTCTGAGAGCATCCAGTGACAGAGGCTGGAAGCAGCAAGAGAGATGCTTTTGGAGGATTCAGGAACTGACAGACATCAAGGGTTAACTTAGAAGGCAAAGTTCGGACTGGCTGAGTCCTCTGGAGTTTGTTGGGCTGGCTGGCTAGTAGACTGGGATGACAGTGAGTCAGACTGCATAGCAGTAATAAATCCGTTTTTTGCTATGAGCAACAGTGATGTGCAATTCTGGACACTTCAAGACAGCAACCCAGAGATAACATTTGTTCTCTTTCGCTTTGCTGCCTCCCTTAGTCTGAAGTCAGTTGCTTAGACAAGTGTTTCTCAACCCGTGGTATAAGTATCCTTAGAGGTACTCGAGAGAACTCAGGGGGGTACATCAACACAACTGAAACTTGGAGAAAGTCGAATTTTTGTTGTAAATTTTACAGCGCTTTATTATTTTTGTACTTTTTACACCCAAAATTTTCATCGCCCACCCGGCTATGATTAAGTTGTTTAAACAAATGTGTTGCAATGGTAGAAAAGAATTTTGTGTGTCTGAAAACTGTAGGTACTGGGGGTACTTATAATTTTGTAAGGGGGTACTTTATAAAAAAAAGGTTGAGAAACACTGGCTTAGACTGAAAAAGTACAATTGCTCTTTTTGTAGTGAAAAAACATGCTTAATCGTTTTTCAGTATCCATTTGTTGGCTATTGGTAAATGCTAGCAACTTTGGATTCCTTCAATTTCTTACCAGACATTTTCTTAGCTTTGGAGTGCATTGATGTACCCTGTGCCGTAGTACAAAGTTCCCTGTCATACATTCACGTAGCATCCTATTGAGTATGAATTGCTTTAGTAAAATAATAATACGTACACATTACACCCATTCCTCACAAGAGAATTGTGCAGATGCTTTATAGCCAATGGTAACCTAAAGTCAAATCCAATATTGTACTAAAAATAAAAACAACTAAAGTCCAATCCATTTCAGGACTGCATTAATGCTGCTTAAACGGATCTTTTCAGTCACTGGACATTTACATGTATGATGGAGTGTCCCAGGCCCATTGGGGCCCCCTGCTGGAGGTCTCACAGTCCTACCACTCCCTGCCCCAGAAAAGGAGCAGTGAAGAGGAGTCCTTCAGACCTGCCTAGAAAGGTTGCAGGGAAGCAGCTAATCAGCCCAGAAGGTTCAGTTAAAAGGAGCTGCAGGGTCTGAGCAGGTCAGTTCCTGGCTGGGACCAGAGGGATAAGGAAGATTCTCCTTGTTCTCAAGTGAGAACAAGAAAATGGTGCCACCAGAACCTGGCATTTTGTGAGGAAGGAGGGGAGTTGAAAACTTCAGTGCTGAGATAAGGGAGCAGAGGAAGATACTGCAGCAGCAACTATTTAAAGAAGCAGCGTGTGGCTGCTATTTGAAGGGTCCCTGGGTTGAGACCTGGAATAGCGGGTGGGCCTATTGGAGAAGAGACCAAAACTCTGAGAAGGTGGATGTTTTGTGTAGAATCCCAAGCAGTGAGCTGGAATTCAAAGGGCTTAAGAAGGGAACTGCACAGCATCAACAATTTGTTGAATTTTTTCTTTCTCTAGAAGGGAACTAAACTTGGAGAAGTGACCTGGGGCAATAAGAACTGACAAGGCAAAGAGTTTCCAGGGAGGAAATTCTGGGGGCATTGTTCTATACTAGGGCAGGCTTGGACTTAAAGCTAGTCCACAAGGGACTGAGGACTGAGCCTAGAGGCAGAACTAAACATTTAACATGGGCACAGGGACAGGTCCTCTTGGACCTATTACCTCCTGGATTTGTGCATATTGACTGTAACTTGGCCAGAGGGTTGGGCCACTTGACCACTGAAGACCCACCTGCTGATGTTAGCGGCAAAGAGGGGACATTGAGAGTAGAAAGAGAGAGGACAGATTCACGCCCAACCAACAGGTGGTGCTCATGAGAAGTGGGTGGCTCCTGAGATCTTACATTATCTTTGAAATGGAAGCACTTACAGTGAGAGGTGAGGCTTTGAAGTGGAAGGAATTTAAACATTTTAAATATTTACTAGCTATGGGATGATCTAATAATGCAGAGAATTCCCTGAGCTAAGTTTCTTCCATAGATCCTTTACAACAAAAGAGACAGTAAGGACCAATCCACATTATTCAGAGTATTTACCTTTCCTTTAACCTTGTGTGCAAGTGAATGACTATTTAATACATCTGTGGAATCTAGAAATATGATGGAAAATGCTAATTTGATAGTTTCTGTCATGACTTTGGAGTCCAAAAGCTCTCTTCATGCTGTGATGCCAAGGAATGCTGGCTGAACTCCAAACACCTTTGATAAGGTTTTGATTATGACACATTTATTTCTGTCATAATTGCTTTCTCCATTTCAGATAGCTCTAAAGAAACCACGCACCCACTAAGAGCCAAAGGTCTGAACCCAACCACTGAAATCAGAGCAAGCCTTTCCACTGACTCCAGTAGGCTTTTGATCAAATCCCAACCTTTAGCAATGCTAAGCAGTTATACCCCCAACAAAGTCAATGGGAACTTTGCCTGAGTATGGAGTTCAGGTGCTAAATCTGCTAAAGCCATTTTCCTACAGTACATTATAAATTAGCTTAATCCCTTCTAGTAGGATAGGGCTATATTTAAAATTTGGCTCCCAGGGAATTCCCTCTAGTACATTCCGTTGCTGATCGATGACTCACCCTTGGACAGTTTGCCCTCCAATAAACATGCCATGCAGAAAATTACTTATTAGCAGTCTACTGTCCTACTTGCCAACCAGAAATATAGGAAGGGTATTTTTACTTTTGTGTTCCATATAAAATCATCTAACCTGAAAATGTGAAAGGGCCACCTTCCTTTCCAGAGCAAGACCACTGATTTCCATGAGATAATTCTAGTCCCTAATGGCCTGATTTTTTACAAAAATGATGTGAAGAAAACTTTTCTCTAATGAAATCCATAAAGGGCTGTCTCATACTCTGTTACTGATAGAGTAGGAACCTAGTGCTGTGCCATCATTTTATGTTAGTTTATTCAGTTTTGTCAGGTTCCTAGTGGCAAGAAGAGCAAGCAAAAGTGCATTTTTGCTCAGTAATCTCATTCCAAGAAAATAAAGGGGCTGCACTGATTATTAAATAACAGGTGAAATGAAGGAATGATTGGTGGAAAAATTACTTCTAGTTTAACATTTCTTAATTTTGTTTTAAGAAACTAAAGTTTTAGATTCCACAACTGAATACATGATTTTATCAAGCTGATCAGCTTACTAGCACGTGGAAAATAGTAGGTGGTATAAACTGAAGCCTTAGAAAACAAACATTATATACAATAATTTACATGAAAAATAAAAAAAGTACATTCGAAGCAGAAACAGGGCTAGGAACTTGTGGCAGGAGAAAAAGTCTGCTCAAAATTTTGCTAACCCTGGAACAGAGACATTGGGGACATAATGCGAAGAGAGAGTCTCCACGTGGCACAAGAACCCAGTGCCTCACAAAGATACATGTGGATTCACATCAGATCCTGCTCCCTATACTCACAAAAGGCATGTCTACATAGCAGGGCTAAAGCTGGAATAAGCTACGCAACTTGAGCTACGTCAATTGCGTAGCTTAAGTCTAAATAGCTTATTTCAGCTTTTGGCGCTGTCTACACAGCAGGAAGTCTGAGTGAGAGCACTCTTCCTCCAACTTCCCTTACTCCTCATAAAATGAGGGTTATAGGAGTTGGAGTAAGAAGTCCTCCAGCTCAACATTATTTTGACATTATGTCGAAATAACTACTTGTAGTGTAGATGCTGTCTATGTTATTTTGGAATAACTGGTGTTAACTGTTGAAATAACACAGCTGTGTAGATGTACCCAAATAGTTTTGTTGAATCAATGAATAAGGCCGGGGAGTTACGGTTTCAGAAAAGGGACATTACTGAGCAGTGCTCATCCTGAGTCCAAATTCTTTAGACAGCTTAAACTGTGCAGAATTTTGGCTCTCTGGTACTTGCAGAGTTGCATGGGTCTAGCCTCACTGCTTACTGCTCTTTACAGAGACACACAGAGCCACTTTGGAGTAAGTCCAAAATACCTATGAATGTTCAGACCATCATTATTTCTCCACCATGTGCTTGGTGCGGTGCACATACACAAAAACACAATTACTGCTCCCAAAAGCTCAGAGGTAAAGAAACATAAGAGGAGAGCAACAGAGGTCACTCTTGGAGGTCTCACTGGTTTGCTGCTCCTGCTGGGTCCCTGTACTTGTGTATCTCCACAGCAGCTGAGAGAGGGTTTCCCAGGGCTAGTACAAAGATGCACAATAGCTCTGCCTGAGCTACTGCACTAAACATAGCAGTGTGGCTATGGTGGCACAGGCAATAGCATGGGCTAGCTGTCCAAGTACAAGTTTCAGACCCCACTGGGTATGCATTCAGGTGGCTAGTTTGAGCCACCCACCACATTGTGCTCACTTGAGCAGAGCAAATGCATGTCTGTCCACCCACACTAGGAAGTGCCCTCCTAGCTGCTCTGTGGCCATGCATGTAGATGTATAGGTGCAGCCTGTACAAATACGGGGTCTACATATCCATAATTTTTTTGCACCACACAGACACTTCAATCTGTCTCCTTGGTGAGTCAGCAACAGAGGTCTGCAGTGATGCCATATTGAACAGCAGCAAGCGCTAAAGTGCAAGGTACTCTGATATTGTCACATCACCAAAGAACTAAGAATTCTAGGTATGTGCTGCTGTCACTACTCCAGGGGAGAGGTGCTGGGTTCTAAGGAAATGAGGAATTTGGAGTCAGGAACTGACTTGATCTGTGCCCCTGGGTGCCTAAATGCTTCTCTCTGCCTCTGTTTCTGCACCTGTAAAGTGCTCCTGCTTCCTCCCCACCACCTTGCTGCCTCTGATACAATTATCTGATAAGCCTACATAGTTTCCGGGAGGGAGGGAAGAGGAGGCAGAGCTGCTGAGGTCCCAGAGCAAGCATGAACCCGGATTGCTGAGTCCCGGTTCGTACCTACACCAGATGCTATCCACACTGTGGCTCTACAGTTTAAATGCAGTAGGAGCCGGCCATGCAGGCAGCCCAGCTCTGACTATTATTTAAATGGCAGAGCCACAGCAGGGGTAGTTCCTCGACACAGCATGAGCCAGGACAGAGCACCTCCCCTTATCGATTAATCATGTAGTCGATACAAATTGTAGTGACTACACCAGGGGTCGGCAACCTTTCCGAAGTGGCATGCCAAGATTTAACAATCCTGCCCTGGGCCGTGCCACTGTCCTGGCTTAATGCAAACCTTTCACTGTGCACCCTGTGGACCCCCTGGCTTAATGCAAACCTTTCTGTGCACTACCAGTTGCTAATGGAAACTCACCGTACATAATGACGCCTGAGCCATTTTGCTAGTGCTATAGGTAGGGAGAATGGTTTCATTTAAATTAAACAGCTTAAGTATTTGAAATTTCTCGTGTTAGTTTATCAAACTTCATTTTAAATAAAGTAAAACATTATGTCCAGCACAAAAGGTTTCAATGTTTTCTTTATTTATGGCAGGGGTGGGGAACCTTTTTTGGGTTGGGGGCCACTGACCCACAGAAAAATCAGTTGAGGACCACACAAGTGAGAAGCAAAAATCTCCCAAAACCTCCCAACTGAGACACCTCACTCTTTTGGCGCTCCAGCCCCCACAGGGTGAGGAGAAGGGACAGGGAAGACTGAGGTTCAGGGCTTCCAATAGGTCAGATTTACTTTTCTGGGGTTTCCAGAGTTAGTGGTTTTTGTGAACCCCCTTAGACTGTGGTGGGAACAAAAACAAGGGGTTCAATGTGTGGGACAGGGCTGCCAGCAAGTGGGATAGGGGTGCAGGAGGAGGTGAGGAGAGCAGGGTCTGGAAGGGAGTTTGGTGGTAGGAGAGGATGTGAGGTGGGGGTACATGAGGGTGTTTGGGGGTAGGAGGAGGTTGGAGCAGTAACACAGAAAAGGTGAGAGCATGAGAATGCAGCCAAATAGCTAACTGGGGAAGGAGACAAAGAAGTGGGGAGTAGAGGAAAGTGCAACTTCTGCAAAGTAAAATTGTATCCCCCCCTCACATTTTCCTCTGCTCCAGCCTCACTCCCCTAAGCCCCATGATCTGCTGCATTGCCCCAAGCCTCTCAGT
This sequence comes from Pelochelys cantorii, assembly GCA_032595735.1. Lineage (NCBI taxonomy): Eukaryota > Metazoa > Chordata > Testudines > Trionychidae > Pelochelys > Pelochelys cantorii. Next base: position 54,410,744 of record CM064326.1, read on the forward strand.
GCACCCCCTGCTACCTCCCATCCTGCCCCCACAGCCTGATCCCCTACATCGCCCCATGCCCCTCAGTGCAACCCCTGCCCCCTCCCATCCTGCCCTCGCATCCGCCTTCACCCTCCTCCTGCCCCCACGTCCCTGTGCCCCCAACGCACTCACTGGCAGGGCAGCAGCGCTGAGGCAAGGGGAGGCGGTGGGGGGGTAGAGTCTCATACCTGCCCGGACCAGCCCTTTGCCTGCAGGCTGCATCTCGGGGGCTGGGGCAGCCAGAGCCTGGGGCTGGCTCCAGCCGGGCGGGGCACAGAGGGACACTGGGGAAAGAGCTCCCCACCCTTGCACACAGACCATGGGGAGCAGTCCAGGCCCCCACGCACCACATGTGCCAGCCGCCCAGGCCTGGCTCTGTGGAGCAGGCCCAGTTGCCCCCTCCCAAAGCAGGAAGCTTGTAGCACAGAAGGGAGGGGATTAACCCTTTAACTCCTGGGAACTGCACACCCAGGCTCGACAGGGGCAACCCCAGGGACGCACACGCACATACGCAAGCACCAACCTCCCAACAGGGAGCCGGAGCTCGTGTTCCAGCCTGCAGCTGTGAGGCTGAGGCTGGAGCCGCAGCACAAGCTCCTGGCTGCATGGGGAAAGGCGGGGCTGAGCCTCAGGAAAGCGGCTCACGTGCCGCTTGTGGCGCGCGTGGCGGGGGTTGCCAACCTCTGGACTACACGATTGGCCAGTTGCTTGCTTCTTAACATCCTTAGTGTAGACATACCCTTCGGCTGCAGCAGAATGGATGGGCTGGATTCTACCGCTGCTTCCTCACCATGCTGCTTGCCGGTAGGAACAAGAATGGATCTTGTACACTTTGCCACTTACATTGGTCTTAATTATGTCATTTTGGGGTGTGAATAAGCCATCCCGTGAATGACATAAGTTATGCCACCCTATGTGCTAGTGTGGACAGTGCTATGTTGGCGGGGGAGCTTCTCCTGTGGCATCGCTGATGCTTCTCCAGTTAGCACAGAGCCTCTTCACCAGAAGTTCTACAGTGGCGCAGCTGCATCCGTGCAGATATGCTGCTGTAGCGCTTCCAGTGTAGACCAGCCCTAAATCAATAGCCTGTGTTTGAATGACATATCCTCAGGCTCTCCTGCTTGGGAAGTGAAGGCCATTATTAGTCACTATTTAAAGCTAAAATGGGGGCATGACCCCTCTCTGACACCTACGATTTGTAGAGGGTTATATCTAGGACTGAACTATCTTGGGCTCTCTGAGGAATGTCACTCTTCTGTTTGCACTGGTCCTTTAAACATACCTATTAGATAAGACTCTCGTGTAACACATCCACGTGCTGTAGACTATACAGACACAATATCAAAATCAATTATACATGCAGAACTGCATCCTGGACCTTGGTCTTTCAACTCCTGAATCACAGGGAGCTACATCTCCACCTAAAGCAGATCTGTACTTTTTGGCCATATCTGCACTATGTGAAAGATTGATGCTGCCACGGTCGATCTTCCGGGGTTCACTTTCGTGGGTCTAATGATCTGCTAAATCGAACTCAAAGGATGCTTCTGTTGGTGCTGGTACTCCTGCTCCTCAAGAGGAATAAGGGAAGACGATGGGAGCGTTTGCTCCTGTCGGCCTCCCATTGTGTGGATGGCGCAGAAACTCAATTTGAGATATGTCAGCTCCAGCTACATAATTAACGTAACTGGAGTTGCATATCTTAATTCAACCTTCCACTGTAGTGTAGATAGCAGTAGGTCCCTTCTGTTCTCTGGGACATCTGCTCCAGGACTGAATCACTGTTAGCTAGTATTTTCTGACTACAGCTAACATACAGAAAATATAGGATTCCATTTCTTTTCAATGTGGTGGGGACAGGAAGCAGAGTTGAAATAGACACAGTATTTGAATAAAACAACTGGTCTCTTGCCTCGTCCCCAGCTCTCTCTGTCTCTGACTTTCTTTTTTTCAAAGGCTTTGTTTTCTGTTCCTATCATCATGAGATAATTCCTGGCTCAGAGTGTGAAGTTGCACTGTAAATTGTGGTGGCTAGATGCAGATTCATTTCAGTTGGTTGACTCTTTTGAAGAAGGCTCTGCTGAGAATAGGATTAGACTGTAAGAAGGGTGCAATTACTATAGCTACTGCATGTTAACTGCCTGCCCTACTCTCACATGTACAGAATTTAAAGAGTGCATCGAGGGAGTTTCTTTTCAGCTTTGAGAACAAGTTTTTCCTCTAGTTCTTATAATTGATCAAAGGTTTAGAAGATCCTAGAGATACATGATCGTTAAGACTCATCAGTTCTATTTAGTCAACTCCCTGCAAACCAGTGCAAGATTGAAAGTTTCTCCTATATTAATTTCCTGTCACAACAATAAAAAACACTCATTCTGCGAGCTGTCTCCTGCTGGGAGCTAAGTACAGACTGTCAGTGGGAAGCTAAGGACATTCATCACATTGCTAGACTTGATCCAAAAAGAGCCTTGAAGAGGGTTGAACTGAGCCCTTAGGTCCCAGTGATGCAGTTAGATACATGCTAGCACATTTTTGTGCCTAGTTTGCAGAATGCCATATTAATTCACAGCAATAGACAATCTCACAATTTTAGCGCCAAATCCTGCTTTGCAGTTGTTTGCAGATTGTTTGTGACAAGAAGTATACAAAATGTTTGAGGTATTTCCTATGCTATTATCCTGACATAAATCACTTTCGAAGATAGAATTATAACAAAGGTAATAATGACCATACAGTATATATCTTAATATACAATTTTCATTATTAATAAGAGTTGTGTTAGTGTCCTTTCTTATTCTTTTTACTAGTTCAATGGAGGACTTTATCTTATGTTTAAGTCTCAGAATCAGTTAAGCAACCAATATGCAGCTTGTATTGCTTAACATTGATATTTTATACCTTATATGTACTAGATGCATTACAATTTTGCCTTTGCAAGTAATTAGTTTTACTGTAGTAGGAACAACCACAAATATGGTGGCAACTGTGATGGACTACTAAACTATATTATACTGCTCAACATTAGGTGGCATTGTGTGTAAAATACCTAACTGAAATCAATCTGAACCATATCTGGCAGTATATTACAGGATTTTTTGATTAACACAACTGGTGTATACAGGCAGGCTCTGTAGCCATTCCATATCCGGTACAGGAATATGACAGTGTCAGGAATAAACTAATTACAGAAATTGAAGGAAAGCAGTGACAGAGGTTGTTGGCAGAAGAACAAAGCAATGAAGGTTGCAGGATTTCATCAACGTGCCACTTTTCAATGCCCCATAGAACTTCAGTTTTGTCAAACCTTCATAGCAGACAGACTGGAAGTACTATTTAGCAAGATTTTAAAATGCAAACAAACTTCAGAAAAAATGGATGCTGTTCAGTTATCTTTTAAAATGCATGCTATAGAGAAGCAAGCAGTACATATCTGTAAGCCCTTTGACTTTACTGAGGACAGTGACAAAGATAGGTATGAAAGGATTCTTAGCTATATTTGACGCATACATTATACCTCAGATTAAGACAGTAGCCACATCTGAATAAAAAGGCTGAAAGAGCTTATGAACACTTTTAAAACAGACATCACTCAATTGGAGTAATGCCAGGTGTAGAACCTGGCAGGTATGTTCACGTAAAATTGGATAGAGGAAAAAAGATGGGCAATCTCAGCTGTTATGAAGAAAAAGAATTCAGTGCCCAGTTCATATGTGATTGAGACTGATAGTGTAAGAGTTCAGCAGAAACTGCTGATATCTACAGATGGTCCTTCAGAAAAAACAAACATGGTAGTAGTGCAGAACAAGAAGACAACTCAAAGACTCCAAACCAGGCTGTCATTGTAACTAACTGACAGTCAGATGTCCAGTTGTTATGTGTTCGAATCATGTAAATAGAAAAACAGAACTATTCAGAGATACATAACAGATTGATACATGCAGAATTTCAAAGACAGTGTAGTATAAATATATTAAATGGTAGGAATGTTGAACTTAAAGGGGAGATATAATGGAATGCTAACTTGTTCAGCTACTCAGGTAGCACTGTGTGTGAAGTACCCGATTTAAACAAATCTCAGCCATACTTGGCAGAGCATTCATGAATCTTATGATGAACACACCTAATGGCTGTGTCTATACTGGCGCGATCTTGCGCCAGAGCTATACAAATGAGGCTCGGCGATATTCCACGCTGAGCCTCATTTGCATAGCTCTGGTGCAAGATCGCGCCAGTATAGACACAGCCAATGTGTATAAGCAAGCTCTGTAGCTAAAACATGACAGTAATTTTATATATTGTGGCAAAGCTCCAGCTATTCCTTGTGGGTCTCGTGCTACTAGCCAATAGTGTTAGCCTCAGAGGCTCGCTGTGGCCCTCCACATAGCCCGTTTCTCTTTACTAGAAGCAGGAGCCACAGCCTACTGAGCCATACTCATCACAGACTAATTCATAAATTTGGGGTAAAATCCCCCTCTGGAGTCCTGATCTCACTTCCCAAGGCGGATGTTGTGGGGAGGTTGTGGGGAACCCAGGCCTGCCCACTACTCTGAGTTCCAGCCCGGGGACCCTAAGGCAGCAGCAACAAGCAGGATTACTGCCACTCTGACAGCTTTTCCCTGGGCTGCTTCCCCAAACAATCCCTCCCAGTACCTTTCCTTTGGTACCTGCTCCTCAGTCTCACACCCACACCCACACCCACACCCACACCCACACCCACACCCACACCCACACCCACACCCTCCTTCCTGTCCTTCACTCTTTTCCTTCCCCCTTCCTTGCCTCGGGGGGACCCTTTTAAAGCAGCACTACAGGCCTTAATTGGTACAGGTGTCTAATCAGCCTGTAGCTTCTAGCAAGCTCTAATTGATGCTAGGTGCTTGCCTGATTATGCTGCAGTTAGGTTTGGGGCTTTCCTTTACTCAGGGAAAAGTAGGGTTGCCAGGTGTCCAGTTTTGAACCAGACAGCCCAGTATTTGAGCTTTCTGTTTGGGAAACAAATTGAGAAAATATAAATGAGAAAATATAAATGTCCGATATATTCTAAATAAGATGTAATGTAGAATGTGATGTAATGTCAAGTGTGTCCGATATTTCTGTTGAAACCATCTGGCAACCCTAGGGAAAAGGAAGTGGTTCACCCAAGCCCCAGCATGTCTACTCTCCATCAGTGTGTGGCAGCCAGCTAGTCTGGGTCTGTCACAGTATTTACAAAAGAAATGTAAAGATTGTACTGGTAATCCCTGTATACTGTGTGTAGCCCCATGCAGAATAGCAAAACGGAAGAAAACACATTCTGATCCATGCGCTGCATAGAAATGTAGAATAATTTACTCAGTTTGCTCTCCATTTTTTCCAGTACTATTTACAGTCCATTTTAGTGACTGTTTTTCTAATATCTAATCTCTGATTCAGTAAGTGATATACAATGAGTGACATGTAGAAAACAGAGATGAGTTCTTATAAACTTAGTCCTTATGTTCTGGCTGGTCACTTTGCCAAAGAATTAATGCTCATAAATCAGACATCAGACATCTCCACACAGAGAAACCTGTTAGCCAACATTTCAACCAAACTGCCCATTCCCTTAAAGACCTGACATGTGTCTTACTTCAAAGAGACTTTAACACCAGATTACAGAGGGAGACTTCAGAACTTGTATTTATGCTAAAATTCAACATGTTGTGAATGGGCCTTAATTTAGATGATAATTACCTTACACATTACAAAAACAGCCTCCTCACCTTTTGATATTTGTAGTAACTCCAGATTAGCCACTTAATTGACTCTTACAATAAGCAATTTCCTCCTTCCTTGTCTCTTCCTCATCCCCTTGCCCCCACCTTCTCTTCTATGTATCTGATTTGTTACTGTATAATTTGTTTACTTCTTCATTGTATCCCTCTGTTATATAATGGTCATGCCATTTCACTTTCAGAATATGATCTGAAGAAGTGGGTCTGGCCCACGGAAGCTCATCACCTAATAAACCATCTGGTTAGTCTTTAAAGTGCTACATCTTTGCTACAGAGATTCCTAATAAAGCACTACAGAGATCTGTAGTAGGTCTGTTATTTAATATATCTGTTAAGGATTTTTTTTAAAAGAGAGTACACAGCATCATAATGAAAATGCTAAAAAATGCTTGGGAAATGCACTGTAATACAGTTGAAGAAAAATAATCTGCAACTGAGATAGTCAGTGGGAGGAAGAAAACTAGAAAAGAATATGGCTGAAAAAGGCCTAGGGGTGTGTGGGTATACACAGAGCATGTACTCAGGAGAAACCTAATACTCTAGAAATACATACGTGAGCCAGATAGAAGTAGTGCAAAGCATGGGCTTTTTCTCCCCTCCAGCCCCTAGTTAGGGCATTTTGGGGTTTCAGAAGTAGAATAGTGGCACCTTCTCTGATACCTATTTGCTCTGTTGGTAGTAACTGTGTTTTGAGCCTCTTCGACACAAATTGCTGCCACAATGTTTCATTAGTAATAAGTGCTGTAGAACAGTGGTTCCCAACTGCAGGTCTGCAGACATGTGGTGGGCTGTGAACTACTGGCTGCTGAACCACCGCAGCTGCTGCAGCTGAAGCCAGCTGTTCACAGCGGCACTGGGGGCCAGAGCTGGGGTACATCCAGGCCCCTAAGCCACCACACAGCAGCTAGCTTCAGCTTTGGCAGTTGCCACATGGTGGGCTGCTGCCAGAGCTGAAGCTGGCTGTTCGCAGCAAACCCCATCCTGGGCTGGGTTTTTGGTGGGCCAGTAACATTTTATTTGTATATTAATTATTTGCATAATGAACATGCAAATATGCAAATAAAACATTATCAGTCCGCCAAAAGTTTGTAAATGGGTTTGCCAGTCTGCAGTATAAAAAAGGTTGGGAACCACTGCTGTAGAAAGCATGCAACATTATAGGGAAGAGATCTGTATTAACCGTGGTGAGGAGCCAGTGTGAGGGAAGGTCTACACAGCAAAGTTATTTTGAAATAACAGCCATTATTTTGAAATAACTTTACTAATGTCTACACAGCCAAACCGCTATTTCGAAATTAATTTGAAATAGCGGAGCGCTTATTTTGAATTTGGTAAACCTCATTCCATGAGGAATAACGCCAAATTCTAAATAGCTATTTCAAAATAAATGCTGTGTAGACACTTATATAGAAATAGGGGGCCTCCAGCCTTCCCAGGGTGGCCACTCCAGCCTCAACCAAGAACACTCCTCTCCCTCCCCCCTCCCCGGAGCCCTTAAAGAGGTTGACTCTAGCCACAGTGCCTGTGCCAGTTCCAAGCCTGCCAGCCCACAGCCAGCAGTCACTGCCCCTGACCCAGTGGCCCCAAAACATGAGCCAGAAAGCCACTGGCAGCCAATCCTCTACAGCTCCCCAGAAGCAGTCTGCCAGCTCCCAGGAGCCTGCCAGGGCCTGGAGAAGGTGGGTGCTTTCCTGGTCCAGGGTGGAGATCATGAACCTTATTCAGGCTTGGGGGGGATGCTCCCAACATCCATGATCTCCACACTAGATGGAGGAACGTGGCCGTCTATGGCAGGATAGCTGCCAGCCTAGCCACCAAAGGCCACATGCAAACCCAGGAGCAGGTTTGCATGAAAATCAAGTTGGTCCGGCGGGACCCCCAACCCTGAGCCCTGAGCTTCCCCTCCCCCTTCTTCCCCTTGCTTCCCCCTTCCAGCTCCCTCCTCCCAGGTTCCCCCCTGCCCTTTCCCACCCTCTCTTCTCCCCTTTCCCGCCTCCTTTCCCCAGTCTCACCAGAGTTTCATTCCCTCCCCGCCAGTTTTGTTAAATAAAGAGAGTTTGTGTGCATGAAAATATGTGTATTTTATTTGACATCAGGAAGGGGGGTTAGGGAGGGCTAAGTGGAAGGACATGGGGGGGGGGGGGATATGAAGCACAAGTCCCCAGTGGGGCAGACCAGGGAGGCTCTTATTGCTCCTCAGGGTGGAAGCTCTCCTGCAGGGCCTCCTGGATACTGACAGCCCCCCGATGGACCTCCCGGATGGCAGCCTGCAGAAAGTGCAGCCAGGCTCACAGCAATGCGTCCAAGAGAAGCACCGGAGTGCCCAGGGGCAGCTCTGGCTCCATGTTGCAGAGTGCTGTGGTGTCCCAAGTGAGAGCAAACAGAGCACACAGGGACAAAATACTTTGCTGTCCCTCATGGAGGTAGGCAAGCAAGCAGGGAAACCTGAGAACCGGCTGTCCGGGGGGGTTACTTTAAGCACAGGCCTCAGATAGCCTCAGGCAGCAGCAACACAAAGTAACTCCTGACCGGATGCCTTGCCGGACCTGGTTCCAGCCGGCCCTAAATGGGATTCAGCATCCACTCAGTGTGGATGTGCTATTTCAAAATAGCAAAATGCTATTTCAAATTGCATTTTGTGTGTAGATGTGTTATTTCAAAATAACTTATTTCGAATTAACTATTTCAAAATAAGATATTTCAAAATAACGCTGTAATGTAGACATACCCTTACATAATGAGGGTTTAGAGTTTGAGAGCTGTCCATCTGAACCCAGCTTTCACTCCCAATCCCCTTAGGACCTCACTGAGCTAGGTTCCTCCTGAAACGCTTACCTGACTCTCTTCCTGAATTTCGATTCAAACTACACTACTGATCAACTTCCTTCTTCCACTTACAATGTGAGTGCTGCTATTAAGATCTGAACGGCTGCGTCTAGACTGGCAAGTTTTTCCGCAAAAGCAGCTGCTTTTGCAGAAAAGCTTGCCAGCTGTCTACACTGGCCACTTGAATTTGCGCAAGAACACTGACGATCTAATGTATGATCGTCAGTGTTCTTGCGCAAATACAATGACTCTCCCGTTCAGGAAAAAGCCCTCTTGTGCAAATGCCTTTGTTAGTCATTCCTTTCCTAATACTTCTTCACAATCTCACAGGATATTGCTAACTAGTGCTTTACATCAAACAAATATACAAATATTATGTAGATGAATCCTGATTTCTCCAGCATGAAAGGACATTATATGCATTGCAAGATGAATACCAAACTTTTTGTAACATATGCGCAAGACTTATGTGATGTCACATCCCATAGTCTTCATAGAAATATTGTTATAATACAGATATAGCAAAACTCAGATATTTTATGCAAGATGGGCATCATTGGAAAGGTTATGATTTACTGACTGCTACGTCTACACTGGCAGCTTCTTGCGGAAGAACAGCCGTTCTTCTACAAAAACTTGCCGGCTGTCTACACTGCACAAGCGTTCTTCCAGAAGTAAATTTACAGTATAGTGTTGTAAAACAGGGCTTCTTCCGGAAGAGTTATTCCTCTCCCCATGAGGAATAAGCCCTCTTGCGCAAGAGCTCTTCCACAAGAGGGCAGTGTAGACAGGCAACATGAATTTCTTGCGCAAGAAGCCCCTATGGTTAAAATGGCCATCAGAGCTTTCTTGCGGAAGAGAGAGTCTACACTGCCATGGATGCTCTTGCACAAAAGCACATCTCTTGCGCAAAAGCACATGCCAGTGTAGACGCTTTCTTGTGGAAGAGTTTTTGCACAAGAACTCTTCTGCAAAAGAGTTCTTGCGCAAGAAGCTGCCAGTGTAGACGTAGCCATTGTGTTTACCCAGTTTACACAGCATGGCTAAAGCCAGAACAAGCTGTGCAACTTGAGCTATGTCAATTGCATAGCTTAAGTCAAAATAGCTTATTTCGGCTTTTGGTGCTGGAAGTCCGAGAAAGAGCACTCTTCTTCTGACTTCCCTTACTCCTTGTAAAACGAGGGTTACAGGAGTTGGAGTAAGAAGTCCTTGACCTCACTATTATTTCAGTTACGTCAGTTATTCCAAAATAATACCGCTGTGTAGACGTACCCTATCTGAAGTTAGGAATATTGACTGTGTAACAATTACAATTGTGTGTGTACTTGGGGGAATGCTCACCAGGCAATTAGCCTGGATGGGCCATTTAAGAAAGACAATAGAATTTTGAAGATACTAGTCTCCATCTTCCTGAAAAGCTTCTGGGATGCTGCTTTGACATTACAAGGTCAATTGATGACATCACCTGGTATGAAATGCCACATTGTACATTGCTGGTACTTTTCCAATGAAAGAGGAGAAGGTCACACAGGGAAACAAAAGATTCTTGCCTTATATAAAACCTATTAGAGGCTGGGGAGACAAATAACGCAGGCCAGTTCTTTCCATGGAATGCCCACTGAAGACGATTGCTGTAAATACCTAATGCTGAATTGGGGAAGAAAGGTACTGGACCCAGGCTGGACAGGTGACCTAAGAAGGAAGTACTTAAAACAACACTTAGGGTGAGAATATTAATACTTGCAGCCAGTTCTTTAGTGTATTAAGCTTAGGTTGCATCTTTTGTTTTATTTGCTCAGTAATCTGCATTGTTCCATTTGTTACCACTTGTGATCACTTAAAATTTACCTTTTGTAGTTAATAAATTCATTTCTTGTTTATAACATAACCCAGTTTGTGCAAATTAAATGGGGGGGGGTGCACAAAAAGCTGTACATATCTCTCTCCACATTGATGAAGTGGGCAAATTTGCATGAGCTCATGCTGTGCTGATCTTTCTATACCATGGGTTCCCAAACTGGGGGGCATGAAGAAATTCCCAACCCCCCCTCCTCCATCAACCTCCCCCCCCCCCCAAGTTTTGTTGCTATTTTTGTTTTTCAGCCCCGGTCAGTTCCTTTTTTTTTGCTCAACAAGTTTTGCTGCTATTGGGAGGGGCGGGGGGGGGGCGGGGCGTGAGGGTTTCTCAAAAATCATAAAGGGGGTGTGATGCCGAAAAGTTTGGGAACCACTGTTCTATACAGTATAAGACAATATTATTTTGGGTTTATTCCCCAATGGGCGTGCACAGAAGTACTGGGTGAATCCCTGATCTGAACCCTCTCACATAGATACGACTGCAGTCTGTATCTGCAGCTAGAAGTGGCCTTGCCTGGGATGTGCTGAAAAGAGGCTTGAAAGCCTGTCACAGCAACCCAGTGCAAGGGAAACACAGGCTGATGGTACCAGCAGGCTCAGTGGGACCCCCTGGCCCATCATGTGCCATTCCAGACAGGCAGGTCCAACCTGTCACACCTTATGTTTGGACATTGCACACAAGAGAGGAATATGATGAATACTATCTTAGCTTACCCTTTGCTGCTGCTATGTGCTCTAAGCAAGATGTGGCTAAAACTAGCCTCATGCTAAACCTCTTAATCTATTTCTACTACAGGTAGAGATAATCTGTTGGGGATTACTGTGCAGGGCAGAGAGTGCATGTGCATAAATATATAGACTGCACCTGTTGATCCTTATTTCATGATCTTTATGTTCTTCCAGTATTCCTGACATATAAAGCCTTCTCGTTTATCTCAAGTGCCCACTTCTGGCTCTACTATGTGGTTCAAGTACTTTGGCAAGGAGTATGATATGGGAAACCAGGTGATAGGTACAGTGATATTTTCCAGTATGCACACAAGCCACGAATGTCTTAAAGAATGTAATGTTAGACAGACAGCACAGTTTTAAAAGATTAAACACATGATACTGGTACATAATTAATGACTGCATTCCCATTGTAAACTCCGCTGACTGTCTCTTTATAATAGTGTCAACACAAATACGAAACAAGAAAGAAAGCAATATTTCCAACACATGGTTTCCAAAAGTTCAGAATGCCCACATTTTCCTCTTTGCTATCACTGAAATACATAATACCATACATTCAAAAGAAATCAAACCTCCTTCCTTTGATTTTTTTTAGAATGGCTGTGAATTTATTTTTTCATCTTCTTGTAAATACAACACGGAGGGTACGTCAAGACTACAGGCTTTTGTTGATAGAAGTTTTGTCGACAGTATCTGTCGACAAAGCTTCTGTCGACAAAGAGCTTCTAGACTACATCCAGTTCTGTGAACAAGGCAAGCCGCTTTGTCGACATGACAGTGTAGACGCAAAGAACAGTGTAGATGCAATAACGCCTTCTGTCAACAGAACTCTGTCGACAAAAGGCATTATTCCTCGTAGAATGAGGTTTACCGCCGTTGACAAAACTGCTGAGTTCTGGCGACGTTATGTCGACAGAACTCAGCGGCAGTGTAGACGCAGGTATAGTTTTGTCAACAAAAGTGGACTTTTGTTGACAAAACCCTGTAGTCTAGACACACCCTGAGTGCATATCAGTAATCTGACTGGTAATATAACCACCAGTAACCATCCCTCCTTGCTTTTAGGAAAGAATGACTGAGACTTAGGATCAGGTTCTATCTCACAAGTGGTTCCAAACAGCTTGAAAATATCAGTGAGAAGCCTGAGCCACTTCAATTTATTATTTTCTTATGTGTATGCCCCTTTGTGTGTCCTGTAGGGCATCATTGGTGAGAAACATTTATTATTCTTATTTTTATTATGGAAACATGATGTCTACACTGCCCCCTCTTGAGTAAAAAAATATGCAAATGAGGTGAGGTGTGGAATATTGCCATACCTCATTTGCATAATTAATGAGGCTCCATTTTTGTGCAAGAGGCTTTTGCGCAAAAAGAAGCTGTTTATACGGCTCCTTTTTGTGCAAAAAGCCCCTCTTGCACAAGAGCCTTTCCTCCCGAAAAAAAGAGGAAGAACGGCTCTTGAGCAAGAGGGGGGTTTTGCACAAAAATTATGCAAATGAGGCACAACGATATTCCATGCTTTGCCTCATTTGCATATTTTTTACGTAAGAGGGGGCAGTGTAGCCATACTAGAGGCCAGGACTACCCCTCCTAATCCCATGCAATCTAGCAGGCTTGCAACATAAATGCTATGTTTTACTGGGGATATCTAGGTTCTCTCCTCCCTCTGCAAGGGGAGTTGCTCATGATGGGTATGTCTAAACAGCAGTGCTATTTCGGGACACTTCCAGTATCCTGAAATAGCTATTCCGCATCTTTTAAGCAAGCCCATTATTTCGAAATATAACAGGCTCTCTATTCCAACGTCCCTGTAAACCTCGTTCCACAATGATTAAGGGATGTTTTGGAATAGTGGTTTATTCAAAATTTGGCTCTGTGTAGACAGGACTAAATTTTGGAATCAAGCTATTTTAAAATTAACTCAAAATAAGCAACGCTATTTGCATAGCTCAAATTGCGTAGCTTATTTCAAGCTAAGGGTGCAGCGTAGATGCGCCCGATGATTCCCAGTTTTTACTTGGCAACTTTATTAGTCTTTGTTAAGGCATAAATTTGAAATAAGTTGTAAAGGCATAAATTTGAAACAAGTTGTCCAGCTGTAGTTTCAATAGTTATTAATTGTCCTATGTCTTCTATAAGCTTAGTAACTAAGGTTTTGTCTTCAGTTGGAGTTGTGGGCACTCAACACTGTACAGCAGGGGTGGGGAAACTTTTTTCGGGTCAGGGGCTGCTGACCCACAGAAAAATCATTCAGGGGCCGCACACCACACAAGTGAGAAGCAAAAACAAAAAAAAAAAACCCTCACTGAGGTGGCCCCTGAATGAGAAGGAGAAAGACATGCCCCACATTGCCCTCCCACACCAGAGCCCGTGGGGGGTGGCCCAAGCTAGTAGATTTTGTGTGCTCCAGTCCCACAGTGGAGCAGCAGGGGAGCTGGAGCACCAGCACAGACGCCCCAATGCTGGGGGGGGGGAGGAGGAGGGGCCTGACCCTCCGGCCCCTGGGCCTGAGGTTCCCCACTCCTGCTGTCCAGAGTTAAGCCCAGACCTTCAAAAGTAGTTAGCAGCTAACTGCCATTAATTTTAATTGGAATTAGGTGCCTAAAATACCTTTGAGCATCTGGGCCTTGATGACTAAATGATTTATCTAAGATCATATGAGTTAACTGTGGAGGAAAAACAAGAAGCCGTGTCTCCCAATTCCAAGTCTCGGGCCATAACCACATGAGACTTTGCCTCCAATGTTGCCTACTTGTCTATTAGACATGAACTCACTTCCACAGGCATTTATTTTGTTGATGACAATAAGGCAATTGAAGAGAGCCCTTAGTATCCAGTAGAGTGGTTCTTTATTTTTATTTTATAAAGTTTATTGAGCCAGATTTTTATCTCTACTGCACTGGGAGAAACAATTCATTTCAACTCTGTCACCCTGGATTCCCGGGCAGCCCCATCTCAGTTCCAGGAAAAATAATGGAGCAGATCCTCAAGGAATCAATTTTCAAACACATGGGGGCATGGAATGTGATCAGGAACAGTCAACATGGATTCATCAAGGGCAAGTCATGCCTGACTAGCCTGATTGCCTTCTGTGATGAAATAACTGGCTCTGTGGATATGAGGAAAGCGGTGGATGTGATATACCTTGATTTTAGCAAAGCTTTTCATATGGTCTTCCATAGTATTCTTGCTGACAAGTTAAAGAAGTATGGCCTGGATGAATGGACTATAAGGTGAATAGAAAGCTGGCTAGATCATTAAACTCAAACACTCGATATCTAGGTGGCAGCCAGTATCAAGAAGAGTGCCCCAGGGATCACTCCTGGGACAGATTTTGTTGAACATTTTCATTGATCTGGATGATGGGTTGGTTTGCACCCTCAGCAAGTTGTGGATTCATTGAGCTGGGAGGAGATGTAGATATGCTGGAGGGTAGGGATAGGGTCCAGACTGACATAGACAAATTGAAGCACTGGGCCAAAAGAAATCTGCTGAGATTCAACAAGAACAAGTGCAGAATACTACACTTAGGATGAAAGAATCCCTTGCACTGCTACAGGCTAGGGACTGACTGGCTAGGCAGCAGTTGTGCAAAAAGGGGGCTGGGGATTAGAGTGGACAAGAAGCTGGATATCAGTCATTATCCCCTTGTTGCCAATAAAGTGAATGGCATATTGGGCTGCATTAGTAGGAGCATTGCCAGCAGATTGAGGGAAGTGATTATTCCCCTCTATTTGGCACTGGTGAGGCCCCATTTGGAGTGCTGCATCTAGTTTTGGGTCGCCCTCTACAGAAAGGGTGTGGACAAATTGGAGAGAGTCTAGCGGAGGGCAAAAAAAAATTAGGGGTTGAGCCACATGATTTATGAGGAGAGGCTGAGGGCACTCAGCTTATTTAGTGTGCAGAAGAGAAGTGAGAGGGGATTTGATAGCAGCCTTCAACTATCGGAAGGGAGGTTCCAAAGAGGACGGAGGCAGGCTACTCACAGTGATGGCAGATAGCAGAACAAGAGGCAATGGTCTCAAATTGTGGTGTGGGAGGTCTAGGTTGGATATTAGGTAAAACTACTTCAATAGGAGATTGGTGAAGCACTGGAATGGGTTACCTTGGGAGGTGGTGGAATCTGCATCCCTAGAGGTTTTTAAGACCCAGCTTGACAAAGCCCTGGCTGGAATGATTTAGTTGGGGATTGGTCCTGCTTTGAGCAGGGGGTTGGACTCAATGACCTCCTGAGGTCTCTTCCAACCCTATGCTTGTATGATTTATACCAGTTTTACTGAGTGAGATCAGAATTGCCCTATTTTGTCAAAATGGAAAGGTCCAGATGAAATCCTACCACTTAAAACCAACAAATAAATCTACAAAAATGTAAATGAAGGTTTCTTTGTATGCTTTATATAATTCAGTTAAGGCTCCCAGGACTTTTCTTAAATTCAATAGATTAATAAAATTGTTCACTTGGGCAATAACATAGCAAATTCAGTCACTTCAGTTACATGCAAAATCAAATACATTAATCTCAAGCCTCTCAGTGCCTTGACATAAAAGAGACTAGATAGCCGTAGGTTTCAAATAACTTTCTAGTTAAGAAGAAAAAAGTATTACCTGAGTGGGTGAAATTGTTCTATATTACTCTGGAGCAATTTGATTAATAAAAAGAGCCATATATAGCTCATTTCATTTCAGAAATAGCCCTATCCTCCTTGTCCCACTTAACCTGCCACAGTAATAAATTGCCTGTCTGGTCCCACACATGCAAACTTTGGATCAGTGAGATTATGGCTGCATTTCAAACTACCTCAATCAAGAGTTTATTAAGCTCTTGTGGTGGATAATATTGTATCTGTTAAGAAGACACCAGGACAATGTGTTTTCCTCCTGTGAATACTCCAAAAAATGAGGAGTAACGTTAGTTCGAACCAAAGGGTTTGGTTCGAACTAACGCGTCCCAGCGCGCACTTTCATTTTCGAAACAGCTGGCATTCAGAGTAACGCGACGGCGAGATCATGCTAATGAAGTGTGGGACATTTAAATCCCTGCTTCATTGACTATTTCAAATGCCTGCATTTGCATCCCTAGTTCAAACTAGGTGCAAGTGTAGACATAGCCCTAGTTATTTAATTATCCTACTTAGATATTTGTAGTGTGCTTTTTTCTACATTAATGCTAATAAAATTAGGTTTCCTCTCATTTTTAATGTCTCTCAGAACAGGATTAAACAATGGATGGAACCCTTTAAAAAATATAGCACAGCTCAGCTAGAGAAAGGGGCACACACCTTTATTGTTCTTCTCTTTTGGATAGCTCCTAACACAGTGTGGCTCCAACTTGCTTGAAGCATCTCAGAGCTAGTGTAGTATAAATACTAACAACATAATCGTCATCATTAAAATAAATAATATTTATCTCCAACGTCTCCATGGTAGAACCAGACATATGGACCGTTCCTATTCTAAGAAGAGAAAAATACTGAAGCATTTCAGGTACTGCAGCCTCATAACTGTCCATAAAAAGCTCAGATGACAACTGCCATTGAGGGTGGTGAGAGAAGAGCGCACATGTGCACACAGCTTCTGAGTTGCATCAGCCTCTTTGCCATCCTTTTGAGATCAATAAACCAGGACTAAAATCACTTAATACACAGTTAAAAGGGGGCAACAATATATTACACTGGTGCCTAGAGGTCCCAGCCAAGGTCAGGGCCCTATTGTGCTAGGTGCTGTGCAAACTTGCAGCAAAAAACTGGTGGTGCCCTGAAGACCTTACAGTCTAGCTAGACTGCAGCAGAGAAAGGAAGTAATATTGCTTTCATTTCATAGGAGGTGCAAAGAGGTAACTGACTTGCCCAACACCACAGGCAACATTTGTGGCAGGAACTGAATGCTGCTCTAGCTAAGAACTAGTTTAGTGTCTTACTGATCATATGCACTTTTGTAGCGCTAAGAGGGCATGGCTACACTAGGGATTTATTTCGAAATAACTCCCCTTATTTCAAAATAACAAGCAGAGCATCCACGCTACCAAACCTATTATTTTGAAATAAGGGGCTGGTTGTTTTGAAATAATAACTCCTGCTTTCTTTGGGAAATAAGCTTATTTCAAAATAGGTATTTCGGGAGTTATTATTTTGAAATAATTTCCTAGTGTAGACATGCCCAGAGAGAACATGTGCTTTAAGTAAAATCTAGAGGGGAAAGATGAGGAGGTTGGCACAAATATTGGAGGGATTTCTTTCCTCAAACTGCTAGATGAAGTGGGCCAAATTATTATCTCATTTCCATGTATGTAAACCCTAAATTAACTTCACTGGAGCTAATGGACTCACACAATTATCTGGATGTAAATGAGACCAGAGTCTAGACCTGTAACCACCACTTCGAGAGAGAGATGTCCCCGTGGGTGCTCCACAGTAGATCGGTGTGCCGCCACTGAGCCTTAGATAGGAGATTTCAGAGCAGTGTCCCTGGGGTTGCACATGCGCACACCTGCTGCTGCACGCTCTTAAGTTGCAGGCATTGCGCATGTGCGAGGCCCTCCTCGCACTCGTCAGTTCCTTCTCTCCTGCCTCTGGCTACAAATGGTCTCAGCAGTACTCCCTACCTTCTTCTCATCTACATAATTATCCTGTTTCAAACCAAGTTGTTTCTCTCCCCAGTTTATTAATATTGTAGTTAGTGTTACCCCCAATAATTCCCACTAGAGACCACCCAGGGTTACACTAGCATGGGTTTATTGTTTGAGGAATTAGCACTCCACTATTTGCACTACAAGGTTAAACCAAAGAAGATAGAGCTGCCACTAAGGCTATGTCTACACTGGCAGCTTCTTGCACAAGAACGGCCATTCTTGCGCAAAAACTTGCCTGCTGTCTATACTGCATGAGCGTTCTTGTGCAAGTAAATTTACAGTATAGCGTTGTAAAACAGGGCTTCTTCCGGAAGAGTTATTCCTCTCCCCATGAGGAATAAGCCCTCTTCCACAAGAGCTCTTCCACAAGAGGGCAGTGTAGACAGGCAACATGAATTTCTTGTGCAAAGAAATGGCACAAGAAATGCTAAAATGGCCATCAGAGCTTTCTTGAGCAAGTGAGCATCCACACTGCCATGGATGCTCTTGCGCAAAAGCACATCTCTTGCGCAAAAGCACATGGCAGTGTGGACGTGCTCTTGTGGAAGATTTTTTGCACAAGAACTCTTCTGCAAAAGAGTTCTTGCGCAAGAAGCCGCCAGTGTAGACGTAGCCTAAAGGTTTAAACTAAAGAAGATACAGAGCTATCTCTCTCTCACACACACAAAAACAAGCACACACACACCTCCATTCATTCATTCATTCACACACATTCATTCCTGCCTTCAGGCACTCACACACTTACACAGGCATATGGGTTGCAGAAGGCGCCAAAGCATGCAGATCCTGGAGGGTCTGTCTGCTCATTATGGCTGGGGAAGCTGGTCAGGAGGAGAGACACTGGCTGTAGAAAGGAGTTTCTCAGGAGCAGGGGAAGAAAGAAAGATATCTCACATGTGCTCCCTCTCCTTATATAGTGTCTGAATGGCTGCTGTGACTCATTCACCTCATCATCGGGGAGCATGCCCAGACTTCCCTTTATCCAGCAAAGCAGCAGTCTGTGATGACTCATCACCATGTGCTCCAGTCTTAGCCTTGCAGTTTCAAACACACACACACACACACACACACACACACACACACACACCTCTCTCTTCATCACCCAGGGGAAAATGCAGTTTAGAGCAAGTTACAAAGTGGCTGAGAGTTACAAAGGTTACAAAGTTGCAGCTTACAGTAAGTTTGAGAGTTACAAAGTTTTACAAAGATTACAGGAAGTTGCAAGGTTTGACAAAGATCACAATGAGTTGCAGTTTAAAACCTTAGATCTTACAGTTTAGTGTAGCTTCAGAAAATTCATGTGGAAAATCAAGTAAGCTCAGGCAGAGGCTTTTTTATGCAACAGTTAGTAGTTAGTTAGTTAAAAAAAACTAGATTAGTATAAGCTTTTCTCCCAATTAACCCCTTCCTGAAGTTACTGACTTTTTCAGGAAGAATGGCTCTCGCGCAAGAGGGGGATTTTAAGCAAAAAGGAGCCATGTAGATGCAAAAGCCTCTTGCGCAAAAAGTGGCTGCTCATTAATTGTGCAAATGATGCTCAGCGATATTCCATGCTTAGCCTCATTTGTATATTTCTTGCCCAAAACAGCACAGTGTAGACGCAGCCTAGGGGTTTTTCTCCAGAAAATTCTTGTTACACAGAACCTACCAGAACCTACCAAGAATTTGGGAATATGCCTTCATATTACGGCAATCTCTGGGTACCCCCACCTGCACTATACCCCCATTGGCAATACTGGGACAAATGGTAATATTATCAAAAGCACCAGCATGGCCAGAAATGACACAGAGTGCAATATTCCCCTTCTAAACAAATACACGAAGGAGACCCAACCTCACAAGAGGGGAGAGCTTCTCT
This sequence comes from Pelochelys cantorii, assembly GCA_032595735.1. NCBI lineage: Eukaryota > Metazoa > Chordata > Testudines > Trionychidae > Pelochelys > Pelochelys cantorii. Next base: position 54,430,422 of record CM064326.1, read on the forward strand.
GGACCTATATGACACCCCCCAGAGGAGGGAGGGTCTGCACCCACAGTTCTGACTACCTCAGATGATGATGTACATTTCCAACACCGTTTCAAAAGTGTAGCCACTGAATTAAACATTTCTCTTCAGGAGGTTGTGGAAAATCAACATGAGTTAACTGACATATTGTATCAATAACACTGTCTAAAATAGCACTGCCAATTAATCCAGCAATAATGGAACTGGCAAAGATGGTGTGGCAACCCCCAGCATCAATCTTTTCTACCACTAAGAAAACAAATAAGAAATATTATGTTCCACCCAAGGGATCTGAATTTCTTTTTACTCTCCCAGTACCTAATTCCCTCGTGGTGGAGGCTGCACAACAAAAACCCAAGCAGCAGTGATTTCAGTCCACTCCATCGGACCGTGATAGCAAAAGACTTGACTCATTTGGACGCAAAATATGCACGTCTTCCACTTTACAATTTCGCATTTCTATGTGGCTGTATTATGCAAATATGACCACAGAAATTACACCAAACTTAACAACTTTATCACAGCTATTTCCAAGGCTAAAAGACAACAGTACAAAGCACAGGTATCAGAGGGTCACATGATTGCTAGAACAGCATTGCAAGCTGCATTAGATGCTGCTGACACGGCTGCACAATCCACAGCAACAGCAGTAGTCATGAGAAGGGTGTCATGGTTTAACTCCACTCCATTTCCCAGAGAGATTCAATCCACAGTGGAAGATCTTCCATTTGATGATCAGAAGTTGTTTGCAGCTAACACCAGTGAAATTCTCCACTCCATGCAAGACTCCAGAGTAATGCTTCGGACCTTGAGAATCCACAATCAGGCACCTAGAAGAAAGCAATATACGTATCAGTCCTACCCAAGACCTCAATACCCTCCATATGCACAACATTACAACAGGCAAGACCAACACGAGCAGAACAGAGGCAGAAGCAGAATCCAGTGACAATGTCCTTCTCCTACCAACCCCCAACAGTCGCAGCAGTCCAATAAGCAAATTTGAACATCAGTCGAGGGTCGTGAGAGCCTCTCACCTATTCCAATGCCATTGTTGCAAGCAAACTTGTTCCATCACTCACTGCTACCCTTCTGTAACAACTGACAACGTGTAACCTCTGAATGATGGGTCCTTCAGATAACTGAAAAAGGCTACCTTATCCCCTTCGTGTCTTTACCCGCTTTCTGCCCTCCTTTCTGGTCCCTCTTCAGGGATCACTCTCATAAGATTCTACTTCAACAAGAGGTAGAGAAGCTTTTGCACATAGATGCGATTGAACCACTCCTCACACAATTTAGGGTCAAGGGGTTCTACACCAATTACTTCTTGACAGAAAAAAGATCGGGAGGTTGGAAGCCCATCTTAGACCTTCAGGCCCTCAATAAATTCATTCAGAAACAAAAATTCAAGATGGTAATGCTTGCCACTATATTACCAGCATTGGAATAGGACAATTGGTTTTCATCCCTCGACTTGCAAGTTGCATACTTGCACATTTCTATCCACCTTGCTCACAGACATTTTCTTCATTTCATTGTAGATTCTCAACATTACCAATACAAGGTGCTTCCACTCAGACTCTCTACAGCCCTGAAGGTCTTTTCAAAAGTTCTGGCAGTTATCACAGCATATCTGAGAAAACAAAGCATTATCATAATTCCTTACCTGGATGACTGCCTCCTCAAGACATGTTCACACAATGATTCCTGCTGTTCTCTGTTAATAACAAGACACCTATTCCAACACGTTGGCATCCAAAAGAACAAAGCCAAATCAATACTGTCTCCTACACAAAAGATACAATTTATAGGAGCATGCCTTGACTCAACAAGGGCCACCACAGCCCTCTGTATGGACTGTTTCCAAAAAATTGTGGCCTCCGTAAACACCTTACGATCCAGTCCCTGCACAATGGCACTCCAATGCCTTTGGCTGTTGAGGTACATGGCAGCATGCAATTTCATCATCAATGACACTCGCCTTCACATGAGATGCTTACAGGGCTGGTTAGGACAGGTTTACAGCCCCAATGTCCACCCACTATCCATATCCCTAGTCCTCCCAAGGATGGTAAAGGAATACTTACACTGGTGGTTAAGCCAACAGAACCTTTGTTCCGGAGTCCCCTTCCACCTATCAGAACTGTCCATCTCCATGATGACAGATGCATCTTGTACAGGACGGGGAACCCACATACGACATCATACATGCCAGGGTCTGTGGTCCAGTAACGACAAGAACCTACATTTAAACATCCTGGAACTCCGTGCAGTCAGGAATGCATGTGTCAGATTCCTCCCATTCATCATTGACAGTCATGTCAGACTATACATAGACATCGCAGCAATGTTTTATATAAATTGTCAGGGTGGAGCCTGATCTCAAGAACTTTGCACAGAAGCCATAGCACTTTGGAACTGGTACCTACAATACAACATAAATATTACTGCAGTGCACCTTCTGGGCACCCTGAACACAATGGCAGACGCATTCAGCAGAGCCCTCCAGACCAAACACGAGTGGCAAATGAATCCTCACATATTGGCAGACATTTTCTGAAAGTGGGGTCACCCCACCATAGAGCTGTTTGCCACACAATCCAACAAGAAATGTCCCCAATTCTATTCCAAGAGATCAATGGGAGATGCCTTCCTCGTCAGCTGAACATCCCACCTAATGTATGCGTTTCCTCCCATACCTGTTGAACAAGGTTGTCCACAAGACAAGGAGAGACAAAATCCATCTAATATTTATAGCCCCAGCATGGCCATGCCAACCATGGTTCCCCTTTCTAATTACGATGTCCTGCGCACCACTGATCCATCTACCTTACAGCGAGGATCTCCTTCTTCAGCCAGGTCCACATGCCACCCTACGGAACCTCCACTCACTACACCTGAAGGCATGGTTCCTGGATAGTTCTCAGAGCTAGAATTGACTTGGTCACAACAAGTACCCATAAGACTTACCTTCAGAAATGCAAAAGATTCACGATGTGGTATGAACACCACCGGGTAGCTCCTTCAACATTCTCCTTTTTTACCAACCTCAACTATCTTCTGCACCTTAAACAAACGGGTCTTGCAATAAGTTCCATTGAAGTTCATCTTGTTGCTATTACTACCTTCCACTCTAAGATAGATGACTTGTCCATATTTGCACATCCATTCACCAACAGGTTTTTAAAGGGTCTTCAGGCACTCTAGCCAGATATCAATCCACGAACACAACCGTGAGACCTGCATTTAGTATTGAATGCTCTAACTCATCTGCCTTTCAAACCAATGACCACCATCTCATTCTTATACTTATCCATGAAAGCTATTTTCCTCATTGCCATTACCTCGGCAAAACAGGTGGGAGAGCCCCCATATACCACCTTTTTTAAAGACAAGGTCACTTTACTTATCCATCCCAAATTCCTGCCTAAGGTACACTCATCCTTCCACTTCAGTCAGACAATACACCTTCCCACCTTCTTCCCTAAACTACACGCCAACTCTTTCAAGATGAAAATGCACACACTTGACCTGCGCAGAGTGCTCTCTTTTTACCTGCAATGAACTAAACCTTTTTGAGCATCTCCAAGACTATTTGTGTCAATAGCAACTATGTGTGTCAACAGCAAACCTCAATAGGGCTTCCCTAATGTAGACATGCTCTCTCGATTTAGAGCCCCAGGAGGAATAACTTAAAATGGCCATGGTGAGGGGCTATTTCAAAATAGCAGAAGTGGAGTGTCTATGCACACCTTATTTCGGATAGCGTTATTCTTCAGTAGCGATTTCGGAATAGGCATTATTCTTCGTAGAATGAGGTTTACAGAAGTCAGAATAAGCCATCCGTTACTTCAAAATTATTTCAAAATAACGGAATTGCTGTGTAGACGCTTGCATAGTTATTTTGGAATAATAGCCATTATTCTGACATAACTTTGCTATGTAGACACACCCATAGGCTATGTGTACACTGCCGACTTTTGCCTGCAGATAGTATGCTAATGAAGTGGTTATTAGCAACTTCTCACATTTCATTTGCATAATGTCTGCCTGAGGCTTTTTGCTCAAGAGGTTTTTGAGCAAAAACTAGCAGTGTAGACAGATCCTTTTTGCGCAAAAAACCCCTTTTGCGCAAGATCCTTATGCCTCAAAAAAGGAGGTATACAAGATCTTGTGCAAAAGGGCTTTTTCCGCAAAACGGATCCGTCTACACTGCTGTTTTTGTGCAAAAACCTCTTTAACAAAAAGCCTTGGACAGAGATTATGCAAATGAAGCACAAGAAGTTGCTAATGAGCGCTTCATTAGCATACTCTCTGCCAGCAAAAGCTGGCAGTGTAGACATAGCCCTAGTGTGGAGCACCCATGGGGACATTTCTCGAAGAAGAAGAGGAGGAGGTTACTCACCTCGATAGTAACTGACGTTCTTTGAGATGAGTGTCCCAGTGGGTGCTCCACAGACCCTCCCTTCTGCCTCTCCACTTCGGGATTCTGGCCTTCTCATGGCATCATTCCAGGGTAGAGAAGGAACTGGGGGATGCGCATGCACGATGCTTGCAACCTAAAACTGTGTGGCAGCAGGTGTGCGCATGCGCAGCCCCCGGGACACTGCTCTGAAATCTCCAATCTAAGGCTCGGTGGCGGTGCACCAACCTAGTGTGTAGCACCCACGGGGATACTCATCTCGAAGAATGTCATTTACTCTCATGCTGAGTAATCTCCTTTTTTCCATCTTAGAAGGCTTGAGCCAGACTGGCAAAAAATTAAGGGAGAAATAATCAAAGCTCATAGGCATGGCAGTACAGAAGCAAATGCATTAGGCTGGGCAGCAGGAGACTAGTACATGTGTTGTGCTTAAAAGTTCTTTCAGAATTAAAAGTATTTGGCACTTTGTCACAGCCAGGAAACATAGAGAGCCAAACTTTGAAGTGACCCATTCCATGCGGGGCGGAAAAGGAGACAGATGGTTCACAGCCAGCCTGAAGCAGTGCTACCAAGATGGGGAGTGAAGTGGCCAGACTGCAGATGGCTAGAAATGCTGCTCCTTTAATGAAGATGAAGCTTTTCCATCTGTTAGTTTACCCCGAGCCAATCAAGGCGAGATAAAGCCTGGCACAGCCCAAATCTGCACAGAAACACAGAGAGAGACAAATCATGTCAGCGATCCATAGACGGCACAGAGGGACAGAGAGAGGGAGAAATCCCATTCATCATCTCAGTAGCGCAAGGCAGAGACAGAGTCTGTCAGGAAGTTTGACTGCCCAGAGAGAGACAGATTGTGGTCCACAGCCAGCCAATCCACCTAGCCAAGAAGTGTCATTCAGACAGCCAAGAAGGAGCCAGCTGGCTATCTTAGAAGTGCCAGCCATGCATGGAGGTGTTGTGTAAGAAACATCAAAGGGTCTTTGGGACTCTGACAGTGACGCACGATTGCAAGTAAATCTTTCTGCATGATCTTAAAAACACAGAAGAACACGGCCAAGAAGAAATGGATCCCATTTTCTGGCCCGAGTTCCTCTCTCACTTATCTGTGCTGCAGGCCAGACAAGCTCTATTGACTTCAGTACAGTAAGTTGCGTTTTCATAGAATCATATCATAGAATCATTGAATACTAGGACTGGAAGGGACCTTGAGAGGTCATTGAGTCCAGTCCCCTGCCCTTAATGGCAGGACCAAATACTGTCTAGACCATCCCTGATAGACATTTATCTAACCTACTTTTAAATATCTCCAGAGATGGAGTTTCCACAACCTCCCTGGGCAATTTATTCCAGTGTTTAACTACCCTGACAGTTAGGAACTTTTTCCTAATGTCCAACCTAAACCTCCCTAGCTGCAGTTTAAGCCCATTGTTTCTTGTTCTATCCTCAGAGGCCAAGATGAACAAGTTTTCTCCCTCCTCCTCCTTCTCCTACCCTTTTAGATACCTGAAAACTGCTATCGTGTCCCCCCTCACTCTTCTCTTTTGTAAACTAAACAAACCCAATTCTTTCAGCCTTCCTTCATAGGTCATGTTCTCTAGACCTTTAATCATTCTTGTTGCTCTTCTCTGGACCCTCTCCAGTCTTTCCACATCTTTCTTGAAATGCGGTGCCCAGAACTGGACACAATACTCCAAATGAGGCCTAACCAGTGCAGAGTAGAGCAGAAGAATGACTTCTTGTGTCTTGCTCACAACACACCTGTTAATGCATCCCAGAATCATGTTTCCTTTTTTTGCAACAGCATCACACTGTTGACTCATATTTAGCTTGTGGTCCACTATAACCCCTAGATCCCTGTCTGCGGTACTCCTTCCTAGACAGTCACTTCCCATTCTGTATGTGTGCAACTGATTGTTCCTTCCTAAGTGGAGCACTTTGCATTTGTCTTTATTAAACTTCATCCTGTTTACCTCAGACCATTTCTCCAGTTTGTCCAGATCATTTTGAATTATGACCCTATCCTCCAAAGCAGTCGCAACCCCTTCCAGCTTGGTATCATCTGCAAACTTAACAAGTGTACTTTCTATGCCAATATCTAAATCATTGATGAAGATATTGAAGAGAGCTGGTCCCAAAACAGACCCCTGCGGAACCCCACTTGTTATACCTTTCCAGCAGGATTGAGAACCATTAATAACTACTCTCTGAGTACACTTATCCAGCCAGTTATGCACTCACCTTATAGTAGCCCCATCTAAGTTGTATTTGCCTAGTTTATTGCCTAGTTTATTGATAAGAATATAATGTGAGTCTATATCAAATGCTAAAGTCTAGGTATACCACATCCACCGCTTCTCCCTTATTCATAAGACTTGTTATCCTATCAAAGAAAGCTATCAGATTGGTTTGACATAATTTGTTCTTTACAAATCCATGCTGGCTGTTCCCTATCACCTTACCACCTTCCAAGTGTTTGCAGATGATTTCTTTAATTACTTCCTCCATTATCTTCCCTGGCACAGAAGTTAAACAAACTGGTCTGTAGTTTCCTGGGTTGTTCTTATTTCCCTTTTTATAGATGGGCACCATATTTGCCCTTTTCCAGTCTTCTGGAATCTCTCCTGTCTCCCATGATTTTCCAAAGATGATAGCTAGAGGCTCAGATACCTCCTCTATCAGCTCCTTGAGTATTCTAGGATGCATTTCATCAGGCCCTGGTGACTTGCAGGCATCTAACTTTTCTAAGTGATTTTTAACTTGCTCTTGTTTAATTTTATCTTCTAAACCTACTCCCTTCCCACTAGCATTCACTATGTTAGGCATTCCTTCATCAGACTTCTCAGTGAAGACCGAAACAAAGAAGTCATTAAGCATCTCTGCCATTTCCAAGTTTCCTGTTACTGTTTCTCCCTCCTCACTGACCAGTGGGCCTACCCTGTCCTTGATCTTCCTCTTGCTTCTAATGTATTTATAAAAAGTCTTCTTGTTTCCTTTTATTCTCGTAGCTAGTTTGAGCTCATTTTGTGCCTTTGCCTTTCTAATCTTGCTCCTGCATTCCTGTGTTGTTTGCCTATATTCATCCTTCATAATTTGTCCTCGTTTCCATTTTTTATATGACTCCTTTTTTATTTTTAGATCATGCAAGATCTCGTGGTTAAGCCAAGGCGGTCTTTTGCCGTATTTTCTATTTTTCCTACTCATCGGAATAGCTTGCTTTTGGGCCCTTAACAATGTCTCTGAAAAACTTCCAACTCTCCTCAGTTGTTTTTCCCCTCAGTCTTGATTCCCATGGGACCTTACCTATCAGCTCTCTGAGCTTACCAAAATCCACCTTCCTCAAATCCATTGTCTCTATTTTGCTGTTCTCTCTTCTACCCTTCCTTAGAATTGTGAACTCCATGATTTCATGATTACTTTCACCCAAGCTGCCTTCCACTTTCAAATTCTCAACCAGTTCCTCCCTATTTGTTAAAATCAAATCTAGAACAGCTTCTTCCCGGTAGCTTTTTCAAACTTCTTAAATAAAAAGTTGTTACCAATGCAGTCCAAGAACTTATTGGATGGTCTGTGCCCCGCTTTGTTATTTTCCCAACATATATCCAGTTAGTTGAAGTCCCCCATCACAACGAAATCTTGGGGTTTGGATGATATTGTTAGTTGTTTAAAAAAAGCCTCATCTACCTCTTCCACCTGGGTAGGTGGCCTGTAGTAGACTCCTAGCATGACATCACCCTTGTTTTTTACCCCTTTTAGGCTAACCCAGAGACTCTCAACACTTCCGTCTCCTATGTCCATCTCCACCTCAGTCCAAGTGTGTACATTTTTAATATATAAGGCAACACCTCCTCCCTTTTTTTCCTTTCTATTCTTCCTGAGCAAGCTGTACCCTTCCATACCAACATTCCAATCATGTGTATTATCCCACCAAGTTTCTGTGATGCCAACAATGTCATAGTTGTATTTATTTATTAGCACTTCCAGTTCTTCCTGCTTATTACCCACACTTCTCGCATTTGTATATAGGCATCTAAGATATTGATTTGATCTTGCCTCCCAGTTTTGCCCTGACCCTCCTCTCTCTCTGCCATTATAGCCCATGCTCCCTCCCATTTCCGACCCATCTCCCAGGTCTCCATGTTCTCCACTTACCCGTGGGCTTTGCTCACCTGTCCCCTTCGAGCCTAGTTTAAAGCCCTCCTCACTAGGTTAGCCAGTCTGTGTCCAAATAGGATCTTCCCCCTCCTAGAAAGGTGAATGCCATCTCTGCCTAGCAGTCCTTCCTGGAATAGCATCCCGTGGTCGAGGAAGCCAAAGCCCTACTGGTGACACCATCTTCGCAGCCAGGCATTCACCTCCAGGATGCACCTGCCTCTGCCCAGGCCCCTACCTTTGACAGGAAGGATCAAAGAGAATACCACCTGCGCTCCAAACTCCTTCACCTGTACTCCCAGAGCCCTGTAGTCACTCTTGATCCGCTCAGTGTCACACCTCGCAGTATCATTTGTGCCCACATGGATGAGTAGCATGGGGTAGTTGTCAGAGGGCCGGATAATCCTCGACAATGCCTCCATAACATCTCGGATATGGGCCCCCAGCAGGCAGCATACCTCCCGAGATGAAATGTCAGGGCGACAGATGGGCGCCTCTGTCCCCCTCAGAAGCGAGTCTCTGACCACCACTACCCTATGTTTCCTATTCGCAATGGTGGCAGCAGACCTCCCAGCCTTGGGGGTATGAGGCTTCTCCTCCTCTGTTGTAGGGGGTGATTCCTTATCTCCTGTATCAAGAAGAGCATAACGGTTTCCTAGTACCATGGCGGGAAGGTTCAGAGCAGGTGTGGAGCACTGCCTGCTGCCAGAAGTAACCAGCTGCCAGTGTCCACCCTGAGCCGTCTCCTCAGCCACCAGTGGTGGTTTTACACCAGGGCAAGTGAGAGAAGAAACAGGTCCTGTGAAAGCAGCATCTGTACATCAGTGAAAATTAAAAAATGTTCTTGATAACTTCATTTGGTATCAATTAATTGCACTGCTAGCTCTGATTAATTGAAAGCTGGGAACAGTGGTATCATGGACTGCATGACAATTAACAGCAATGATAGTTTGATAAGCACATGGAAAATGTTTAATGGCTTTCCTTCAATTTAATTGATGGCTGAATTTTCATAAACCCAGCTGTACAATTATGTGAGGAATAGGTCAGAAAGGCCATTAAGATTCTGGTGTTCTCATGTTCCTTGTGTTATTCCTAAATTAAAGGAAGGTACTACATCAGGAACATTATATACTTTATTTGTATATAATGTTACGTGTGTAAAGTGATTTGAGAGCCTTTGAGATAGACAGAACTACATTAATCTGTTTTACTAAGCATGGCTAACATATTGAGACAATCTCATTTCACATGAACCATAAAATAATCATGAAATGGTCACTCTGCAACTGTTGTTTACTGCTGACCAGGATTGGAGATGAACCAATGACCTTGGGGTTAAAGACCCTTTACCTCCAGTGCTTAGTACTAAGAATCCCTAATCATGGGTGGCAGGTTTGTATAATTTTTGGTGGTGCCCCATTAGCCACACCTCCTGCCCCCCATTAGCCACGCCCCCCGTTAGCCACGCCTCTGGAGGTAACACACTCGGGGCAAGATGGACACATGACCAGAAGTAAAAGGTGACATGTCACCCCTCTCGAAGGGCTTTTCCCACCATGCTCCTACCAACAGGGATTAGTTTGGCCCCCACCAAACCCCCCTCATGCAACTATCCTGCAGTTGCATTAACCCAATGTGTGTGACATTAACTCAGGGGCAGAGAGGCTGGGGGAAGTGTTCCCTTTAAGGCTATGGCTACACTTGTGGCTTCTTGCACAAGTATAGCTGTTCTTGTGCAAGAACCCACAGAGCATCCACACTGCCCGCCTGCTCTTGCGCAAGGAAATTTACAGTACGGCATGGTAAGAGAGCAAGAGCTACACTCTTGAGCAAAAGCTACACTCTTTTCTAACAGGTGTAAGCGCTCTTCTACAAGAGGGCAGTGTGGACGCTTGGCAGGGATATCTTGCGCAAGAAACCTCTATGGCTAAAATGGCCATCGGAGCGTTCTTGGGCAAGAGAGCGTCCACACTGCCATGGATGCTCTTGTGCAAAAGCACAGCTCGCACATGGCAGTGTGGACGTGTTCTTGCGCAAGACTTCTTGCACAAGAACCCTTGAGCAAGATGTTCTTGCGCAAGAAACTGCCAGTGTAGACATAGCCTAAGAGTTTCTTCCCATGAACAGAATGAATTTTGTGTTGTGCACCAGTATTGAGTTCATGTGGCTTGTTTGGATGTGCCACTGTGGCACCCAAGTTATTAATAAATATTTTTAAACCTTTACCTTTTCCCTCTGCTGCCATGTCTCCTCCCCTTGTTCCATCAGCTCCCCTGGTGCCTGCTGCCCCCCAACTCCTCACCCTCCTCTGCTGTCCTGACTCCTGCCCTTCTCACTGCCCTCAGCCCTCCTGCAACCTGCCCCCCTCCACAAGCCCTTCTCTCCCCCTTGTGCCCACTCCTCCAGTATCCCCACTCTAATCATGTGAGCTACCCCTCCTCATCCCCCCTTCTAACACCTCCCTCTACAAGCCTGCCCTGCATCTCTCCTCTGGTGCTGGCCCCTCCCCTGCAGGTCTCTGCCCTTCTGCTTCACCCCCAGAATCCTCTGGCACCTGCACCTTCCCTTAGCCTTGCACCCTCCTGGTGCCTCCCCCTTCCCTCACTGCCCCTGCCCCCTTTTTCCCTGATGCCCACCCCCTCACCACCCTCTGCCCCCATTCCCCTCATGCCCCTCTGTGCCCTCACACATGACTTGCTCCATCCCCACCTTTCTCATGCCTACCCCTTCTTTCAAGCCTTCTCCCAGTGCCTCCCCCTCCAGCCCCCAATGCCCTTACCCTCTCCTCTCCCAGCATCACCCTGTCCCCCCCCCCCACTGACACCTCCCCTCCTGCCCTTTTCCTCATTGTCCCCCCCCCCGGCATTTGTCTCTCCTCCACGCTGTCCCTTGGTGCCTTCCCCTCAGCACAAGCCCCTTCCTCTCCCACCCCTTTCCCCTATTTTTCCCCCTCTCCTACCTTCTGCCTTCCAGTTTGTGGGGCTGGAGTCTGTGATCAGGCCCTGACGCCCCTCTGTCCTTCGAGGGGGTATAGGCTGCTCTGGCGTCCACTGCCCGTTCATTCTGGGGCTGCGGAGTCTGGGCGTCCACCCCGCGGGGTTGCCTGCTGGGTCCCGGCTGCTGCAGGCAGGTGGGTGCTTCCCCAAGCTCACCGCCCAGGCCCTGGGTAGACTCCCTCCCCCTTGCCTGCCGTGCCGCCGGCATTTAAAATACTCGGCGCGTGGCATGAGCATGTGCTGCAAGGGTGCGGGGGCGGGGCTGGCCCACCGAGCCCGCTCACTGCAGCGTCCGCCCACGGGCGAGGCCTTCGCGTCCCATCACCCCTGTCTGGCGCACAGTGTGCGCAAGCACCGCAAAGGCGCACAGGCGGGGCCGCCCTGCCGCGGCAGCTTGCCGTGGCATCCGTGGGGGCAGGCTGTATTGGCAGGTGGGGGCCAGGGCCCGCTCCAGGCAGGCTGGGGGAGAGACCCAGCTCCAAATATTGCTGGAGCAGGGCCCCCGGCTCTGAATATTGGTGAAGCATGGGCACCATGAGCCCATATAACTCGCCGCCCATGTCCCTAATTCTTTCTGATTTCAGTAAGGGTATGTCTACACAGCAAAGTTATTTCGAAATAACAGCCGTTATTTCAAAATAACTTTACTAGCGTCTACACAGCCAAACCGCTATTTCGACATTAATTCGAAATAGCGGAGGGCTTATTTCGAAATTGGTAAACCTCATCCCACGCTGTGTAGATGCTTTTTTCAAAATAGAGGGCCTCCAGCCCTTCCCAGGGTGCCCTGCTGGCCACTCTGGCCACAACCAAGAAAACTTCTCTCCCTCCCCCACTCCCTGGAGCCCTTAAAGGGGTAGAGTCTGGCCACAGTGCCTGTGCCAGCTCCAAGCCTGCCAGCCCAACAAACAGTCTGTCCTGCCCCTGACCCAGTGGCCCCAATATGAGCCAGCAAGCCACCAGCAGCCAGCCCTCCACCAGTCCCCAGGACCAGTCTGCCTGCTCCCAGGAGCCTGCCAGGAGCTGGAAAATGCAGGTGCCTTCCTGGTCTAGTGCGGAGATCATGGACCTCATTGAGGTTTGGGGGGAATCCTCCAACGTCCATGATCTCCGCACTAGACAGAGGAATGCGGCTGTCTATGGCAGGATAGCTGCCAGCATGGCCAGCAAAGGCCACATCCGCACCCAGGAGCAGGTGCGGATGAAAATAAAAGAGCTTCGGCAGGCATATGCCAGGGCCACAGGGGGCAGCTCCCAACCAGAGGCACACACACCAATTTCCCAACCAGAGGCACACACCCCTATTTCAACGCCCTGGACTGCATCCTGGGGGGCAGGACGGTCCATGCCCCCGAGGTGGTTGTCAACCCTGGGGCAGAGGGCCCTGACCAGGGCATCGAGGAGGAGAGCCAGGAGCCACAGCAGACCAGACGGAGCGTGCTGAGCAGCCAGGACCCCCGAGCCGCCCCAGCAGACCAGATGTCATCTGAGGCCAGGGAGGCAACAACAGGTGAGTGCCATCACTGTCCCCTTATGTGGGCGGGGAGGGGCGGATGGAAGCCAGGGACTGCACGTGTGGGCCTTGCTGTCCACAGATCACGCAGCAACCTGTGCATGTGCGAGTATGTGCTATGCCACCCCTGGGCATGTGGCCCCAGCTGCCTGCCACACAGGGGCCTTACTCTGTTAGGGTATGTCTACACTAGCCCCTTAGTTCAAACTAGGGAGGCTAATGTAGGCATTCAAAATTGCAAAACAAGCCCGGGATTTAAATATCCCGCGCTTGATTTGCATCTTCCCGGCCGGTCGCCATTTTTGAAATTTACAAATCCGGACTAACTGCCCGCATCTACACCCGGCAGGGACCCAATAGTTCGAAATAAAGCCATAGTTCAAACTACCTGTTATTCCTCCTGGAATGAGGTTTAACAGGTAGTTCGAAGTAGAGCTTTATTTCGAACTACTGGGTCCCTGCCGCGTGTAGACGCGGGCAGTTAGTCTGGACTTGTAAATTTCAAAAAATGGCGACCGGCCGGGAAGATGCAAATCAAGCGCGGGATATTTAAATCCCGGGCTTGATTTGCAATTTCTAATGCCTACATTAGCCTCCCTAGTTCGAACTAAGGGGCTAGTCTAGACATACCCTTAGGCACACACGTGTGTGAAGAGACATGACATTCTCCTGACTCCAGGGTGGTACACAGCAGGATGCCCTCCCTCTACAAGGCCACTCTACACAGAGGCAGGGCACATCTCCTCCCCCCCCACATACTATATACACCACAGGGGCATGGGTGTGGTCCCAGAGATAGCAGGACATTCCGAACATGGCCTCTGTGCAAGCACATCGGCTCTGATGGTGCAGGGAACGGTCATCCTCACCTTGCAGAGGGGGGCTGGGCTTCACCCCACTGTGTCCCCAGGGATAACTGACCACTTCTCTTGTTTCTCCACAGCCACACCAGCTGTGCATGCAGGGCACACCACACCATCCGGGACATGCTCCCACACCCGAGGGCTCTGCAGGACCACCCGTGCAGTGGAGGGGTACCAACAGCAGCACCTGGGGGCACTGAGAGCACTGCGCTGCACCCTCAAGCACTGGGTGCAAGAAGACCTGCAGCTCCGGCAGGAGCAGTTTGACCAGGGCCGTGCCATCTGCCAGCTCCTGCAGACCCTGGTGCAGAGCGTGCTGCCTCCTGCCGCTCCAGCGTCTGCGGCCTCCCCAGCTACTGCTCCTCCTCCCACTCCTTCTCCCCCTCTCACTTCTTCCTCCACATGCTCCACCCCCTTCCCCACCCTCCCCATCCTCCCGGGGATGCCGAAGCCCCCGTACCCGCGGTGCTGGGAGACAGTTGGCCCGGTGAGACCCCTAACCCTGAGCCCTGAGCTTTCCCTCCCCCTTCTTCCCCTTGCTTCCCCCTTCCAGCTCGCTCCTCCCAGGTTTCCCGCTCCCCTCTCTCACCCTCTCTCCTCCCTTCTCCCGCCTCCTTTCCCCACTCTCACCAGAGTTTCATTCCTCTCCCCCCACCAGTTTTGTTAAATAAAGAGAGTTTGTGTTCATGAAAATACATGTATTTTATTTGACATCAGGAAGGGGGGTTAGGGAGGGCTAAGTGGAAGGACATGAGGGAGGAATGAGGCATAAGCCCCCAGTGGGGCACACCAAGGAGACTGTTGGTGATCCTCAGGGTAGAAGCTCTCCCGCAGGGCCTCCTGGATACTGACAGCCCCCCGATGGACCTCCCGGATAGCAGCCTGCAGAAAGTGCAGCCAGGCTTGCAGCAACGCGTCCAAGAGAAGCACCAGAGTGCCCAGGGGCAGCTCTGGCTCCATGTTGCAGAGTGCTGTGGTGTCCCGAGTGAGGGCAAGCAGAGCACGCAGAGACAAAAATGCTTTGCTGTCCCTCATCGAGGAAGGCAAGCAAGCAGGGAAACCTGAGAACTGGCTGTCCGGGGCGGGGGGGGGTGTCCCTTTAAGCACAGACCTCAGATAGCCTCAGGCAGCAGCCACACAAAGTAACTCCTAACCTGACGCCCCGCCGAAACTTGTTCCGGCCGGCCTTAAATACGATTCAGTGTCCACTCCGTGTGGACGCGCTATTTCGAAATAGCCAAATGCTATTTCGAAATGCATTTTGTGTGTAGATGTGTTATTTCGAAATATCTTATTTCAAAATAACTATTTCGAAATTAGATATTTTGAAATAATGCTATAGTGTAGACGTACCCTAAGACTTCATAATTAAATATTCAATTGCTGCACTTGGAATTCAGTGCTGATGTAATAATAAACCATTTTTAGTGGCAACCCAATGATGCTGTTAAATAGCAGTTACCTCACCTTCATCATTACAAAATAGAGGCCAAATCCTCCCCTCAATTACATCCAGTGAGGCCAACAGCCACTGAGGGCTGCAGGGCAAGGTGTTAGGGGGGCGGTGCTGGGCCTCCAGAAGGAGCGGGACCTCAGGCAAAAGGGAGGCATGGGCACGAGGAGTAACGGTAGTTCAAATTAGAGATCCTAATTCGAACTACCTACTCCGTGCCGCGTGTAGCCGCAGGCACGGAGTTTGACCTAAGGGGATTTAAAAATGGCGCCGCCCGGCAAGATGCAAATGAAGCCCGGGATGTTTAAATCCCGGGCTTCATTTGCAACTTCGAATGCCTACATTAACCACCCTAGTTCGAACTAGGGTGGTAGTGTAGACATACCCTATCAGAGTATTCAGTGGAAATTAATCTGTCAATTTGTGGATCATCAGCATGGTATCTGAATTCATTTCAATGGTCCAGCATGTACTGGCATGAATCACTGATGCCAATGAAGTTACAAAAGGTGTAAAACTTGTATGAGAAGAAAATCACTCCTGGTCCCATTGGCTTTGCCATTAACTCCAGTGGAACCAGGATCCAGCCTTTGGTCCACAATACTCTGAAATTGCTTAACCATTTTTCTGTCACTGCTTGAGCCCAGTTGTCCTCACTGCATTGCTGATATGTTTGATTTCTCACAATATTATTGTTTAATCGCAACTGTTATGAGAATAATATATTTTATAGCATCTTTCATTGGAAGGGATCTCAAATGATCTAAATCATTATATTGTGGAATTACACTGTGGAACATACGTAGATCCATTACACTGTGGAATTCTGCAGGGAGTACTCATTAAAGACACTGTTCATATTTTAGGGCATGCTGGATTCTCTGGAACTTTTCAGTGAAGGGAAGGATATGAATGTCTTTGCATAGCATCCACATTTCTGTAACTTCAATGGAGCTGTGCCACTTCATACCAGCTAAGGATCTAGCCTATTATTTTTAAGTTGACAGTGTCTCTATAAAAATAATATTTGTCCTATTAGCAAATCCCTGATTTTTTGTGTGTGAACTGAAGCACGCCCCTCATCACATGCAGGGACTCATTCTTAGAATGGCCCTCTTTTAAACTATATATTTAGTTGCCTTATTAAAATAACACCAAGGTTTTGCAAGTTAATGGAAATTATCATTTAAAAATGCAAAGAAAATATACCTAAGCTTAAAACTAGGCAGACTGTAGGCTCAACACACAGGGAACCCACCTTGGAACTCTGTCATGCACAAGAGTTTGGCACATATGTCTCCTGTCCTTATGGATGCCAATAGGGCTGCAGCATGTCTTTGTGGAAATGGCAACTCTTCCTCTCACTACTCGTTTTACTTTTTTTCAGTAGTGCCTTAAAACCCCAATCATGTTGGCAGCTCAGCTGTATGAGAAACCAAATTTACTTCCGGCTTGGGAAACAGCCAAATCTGAAACAATAATAGGAACATTTGGGAAAAGACACATAAAATAGAAGGACAAAAGTTAGTACAAAGAACCTCTAAACTAAACCCAGCCTATGTGGTGTCATGTTGAATTTAATGAGTGACGGGATTTTCAGAAAGAACCAAAGGTGACAGAAATAAGAGTTTTGTGAGATCTATAACAAGGATCAAGCATGGTTACATAAAGAAGCTCACATTCTGGACTTGCTTTAGGTAAAGAACAATACATCTAGACACAAAGATTCACATCCTGCAGTGTGCTGAGCATGTCCGGTGAACCTGTAAATTCTAAGGCATCCTTTACTGTAGTAAATGCAGATTTCAGGGAGATGAGGACCTGTAGCACATGGCAGGAGGTGCTTGTTCCGGCCCCCCGCCTCCCACACACAGGATCAGATCCATAAGGTTTTAAGACTGTCTTAATCAAAACAATCAAAAATTAGAAATGAACAGCCTAATTAGCACTGTAGAGTCATCTGGAGACCAGAGAGACAGCATTTATCCCACTTTCATAGATTTTTGAGTCACAGGTCAGAGACAACATGCCAGCTAATGTCTAAAATCTATTCATTATTATTTATTCCAAGCATTATCACCTACAAGCCTAAAAATTCACAATTTCTACAGAGATATGAAAGAGGATAAACTACAAGGAGGAGATGCTAACAGTTGTTATTTCTTCACTCTTGGCTGGTGACAGAAACTGCACTATTTTCAGGGGTTGAGGAGAAAAATTAGTCTCATAGGAAAACCATATTCCAATGTTCCCTGCCTCGATTTGAGCCATTGCACACTCAGAAGGAATAAGCTTGATGTTATCAGAATTCTTTTAGCACCACAGTTAATGTCATAGAATTTTATGCTACTATCCTTTATATAATGTTATGCCCCTGGTCTATGAGTAGTGTCCCTAGGCACTATGGTAATTCTCTGAATAACTCTCTATAGTGACAATATAGTAGACAGATTTTCTTTTATTCCAATGAGGTCGGGAGGTTTTTGGATAAGAAAATGTTGACCTCTCAGGAACTGAGGGAAGAAGCTGCCATTGACCTTTCAGATGATAAAATTATCAAAACCTCTCAAGTCTTTAAATTCTAATGAAGGCTGTTTCTTCCCCCCCCTCCCCCCCCCCCCGGCTGCTTCTTTCTTTAGAGTGGTTTGGAGAGTGCCTCAGTTCAGAACTTATTGTCTGTAATGCTTTTTAAATTCCTTTCAGAGAGACGGATGTTCCCCTTGGACATGTTACTTTTGACATATATATATATGGAGCTATAACCACTAAGCTTCAGTCAACAGGGATAGCAGATTGCTGTGCAAGACATAACTTTTATGTTTTGTTTTTGTTTTCCCTTTCCATTGTCTCATTCCCATACCTTCTTACAGGACTCAGACAGAGGGCTGACAATAAAAATCACATATATTTGTGTCAAATCAATTTTTTGTGAAGAAGAGATTGATCCTTTTTCTGGCTCATTTCCTGTGATGGAGGTCCTGATTCTCATTTATACAAACACCTCCGCACACTGCTCTAGCCGTGGAATGGGGCCTTAAAGTGCGCTTGAATTGCATATACTCTCATTTTAAGGTTGCTTTACCCTGCCCAAAAAGGATAAAATACCCTTGGTATAAATTAAATAGCAAAAAAGCTTTGTTAACACAGAGTTGAGGTGACCAGGTGATAACTTGTGCCCTTCCAGAACACTGTATTCAGCAAACTTGTGAAACCCAGCTACCAGCCTTCTCAAATGATGTCCTAAACACCCACAACACACTCATTCGCATTCTGTCTTATGCTCAAACCTTGAGCCTACTTCCATTACTTAATTCTACACTTGTGAAATTTAACAACTACTTCATACCTTTTTACAACCCCATCACTTGCACAGACGATACCATCTAAAACTATACTTTCCCTTACCCATAATTAAATCCACAGACTGCTCTTAGATCCCACTTCACCACTGATAATACCCAGGGCAATAAGACACCAGATCCCTACTATTGACACAACCTACACATTTTTTATTATAAAGGGGTTTAAAGTGATTATTACATTTTACAAGTATAGTATTCAGTCTGTCAAGTAGTTTCAGTGTTTAAGCACAAGGCCAGGTTTTGTCCATTACAGTTGAAAGGCAGAATGCATGTATGTGTGTTTTGGGCCATCATTCAAAGTGGGCAGAGTTAAGGTTATGTGGGCATTCACCATATCTGTATTTTCTGGTTTTCACAAGTTTGAATTTAGCTGAACATTGTGTTCTGGAATGGCATGCACTACTGCCAGCAACCTTAACTCTGCATTAATATTTTTAGCCACTTAAATGTCCTATTTTTTAAAGAGAGATATGTCTCTTCTTAGCAGTTAAGTGCCATTTGGGCAGTTATAGTTCTTACTTGGATTTGCCACTGATATGCTAATGTGGTTAGGTAATAATCAAAAGAACAAAAGAAAAGTTTAAACAGTGCTTTTCATCAGTAGATTTCAAAGAACGTTTTTTTCATTATCTCTATTTTACAGATTGAAAACTGAGGTACAGAGAGGGAAAGTGGCTTGCCCACAGATACTGAGCTGCCCGGTACAGGGTATCCCCGCTATAAGTCACCCATAAGTACATCCATTCTGCACTAAAGTTATTGATGCTCGTAGGAACTGCTGCATTATATGTTCTCCAATTCCTACTCTTAAGTCACACAACCCCTCCCAATTTGTACAAATGGAAGTCAGATGCAGAGAAAAAAATTCCCTGCTTTAAGTTGTTTCGCTATAAATCCAAGTTTTTTGTAATGTACCTTGGACTTACAGTGAGGATGGCCTGTAGCAGAGCTAGGAATAATCCCCGACCAGAGGACTTTCCAGTAGGCCACACAGTTGCTATGTATTGCCCAAGTGCTACTTCCTCCTTTAGTTATAGTGTAGTAGGGATAATGGTTATGCTTTGAAATGTATGCAATGTGTAGTGACTAACAGGGCCGGTGAGAGAAATCCCATCCTGGGTCTATGGACCAAAACCTTGACAGTTTTATGGAATAGTGGTCACAGTCATTTCTTCAAGCATGTGACAGAAGAGTGGTGTGTGTCTGTCTCCTTCTCCATCCCATGCCCCGCTGTAACCTGCAACATGTAATCACTGCCCCCGCCCCACATAGCATTTCCAGATCCCATCTCCCATCCTTGTTTGATTAAGCCATTACTTGGTACAGTAGAAGCCTTTAACTTGTAAGAAGTTGCTGTCTCCTGCTCTCTGCGGCTGTATACCCATATCACAGGAAGTAGCTTACTGGAAGGGCAGGTATTTTGTAGATGATGTAGCCTGAGCTGCTTGCTGAGTGACACCCCTCACTCTCACTACATACCACCAACTGGTATACCTGCCCTTGCTTCAGTCAGGTTTCCCCAGTCAGGCCCCAGGCTCATCCTGCCCTCCTCCAAACTTGGCCCCTCCCATACACACTCTGGCCAATCCCCCCATGTCACACTGGGATTATATGTATCTTTACTATTCATTTTATGGATAAGATATGTTAAACTACGTTACCTTCAGCTAGAGTTACCACACCTCCAGGTTTTCCCAGACATAGCCTCTTTTTAGGCTTTATCCTCTGTTTGGGTGGATTTTTCAAATAACAGGAAGCCTCCAGGATTTGTGCAGCTCAGAAAAAGCCCTGACTAGCCCAATTCCTGATTGGTCCCTCCCCTACATCAGCAGCTGATTGGTTGATACCCCTGTAGTCACAGCTGCTGGATACTGCCCCCCTGCCCCTCCAGACCTTTGTTCCAGCTGTGGGAAGCAGAATCCTACAAAAGGTGTTCACTGATATCTTTTGGAAGAAAATACTCACTAGAGATGAATACAGCCTGAAACCAAAGCATTTGGCTCTATCTAAAAGTGGGAAAAGCTAAAATGGACTTTCAGAAGTGTTTTGTGAAATCAACTGTTGAACTACTGGTGGCTGATTCACTGCACAATTTTACACCACCTCCAGGCAAGGCCCTGCCACCACCTGCCTTGGCTCTGGACACCTTATTGCAAATAGAGCAAGTGCAACAAATACAGATCTCAGAGTAAAAAGCAATTATGCCTAATCAACTACACCTGCCTGATTGCACAAGGAGAATGTTTAGGAAACACAACCATTCTTTTTCAAATTTCCATTACAACAAAATTCCTTGGGTTGAATATTATATTCAACAAGATGCTGTATTCTGCTTTTCCTGTTGACACTTCCCCTCTGAAACAGGCTATGTGGATGATTCATCTATTAAAAAGGTATGCCTGATAGAAAGAAAATCTCAGATAAAATGTCTAAACAGGCTGTTTGCCAGGTTCACATGAAATCTACGGAAAAGTGGCAATGCTTCCAACATACTGAAGAAAATGGATCAGTAGCAGTGAAGCTTTCAGCAAGTCCTAAACATATCATTGAGAGAAACCAGGATTAACCTTAATAAGGTTTGTGATAATGACAAGTTACTTTTGAAAACTGGTTTACCATTTTGAAGGCACCATGAGGGAAAGGAATCTAAATGGAAAGGGAATTTCTATGAATGTTGTGATTTCTTTTCAAGTACGATGAAACTTTCAAGAAAATGCAGGCAAATTCTTTTAATTTCACAAGCTCTGCATTTCAAAACAGAGTGCTGCAGATTTATGGAGATTTGGTTTGCAAACACAGTGTATAAGGCAATGAATAAGCCTGTTTTTTCCCCCTGTAACTGCAGATGAGGCAAGGTCATTTACAGAGCAGCTTTCACTGTATATCAGATATTCAGAAATCCTAGAGAAAGGTCCCGTGCTTCATCAATTTCTCATCTTCCTGAAATGCAAATGGCATTTATCCTTCCATAAAAACAGCTTTGGAGAAGAATGGATTGCAGAATGTGTTGATAATTGCTTGATCTTATGATGATGCTTCTGTGATGTCAGGACATGCAGCTGGGGTTCAGCAGTGAATGAAAAAAGACCACCCGTTTGCAATGTCTGTACATTGCACGGCACACAAACTCAACCTAGTCCTCTTCAAGTTCTGTGGTGCTGTGGACTTTCTAAATGTATCTGAGAAATTGTATTCACTCTTTGTGGAGACAACCAATCATCAGATGTTTCTTGATGTCCAGACAGCTTTGAGTCTTATGCATCAAGAGATCAGTGATATGCATTGGGCATGTAAACGGAGAAGTGTGTTTCAAGCAAAGCCCAATACACAGCCATCATGTAGTGTCCAAGGTGAAAAGTGGTCTGTGGAAGCAAATAGCCTTTATCATCACATGACTGGAGTTTCATTAGTTGCATGCTGATATTTCAACATATTATGAAAGTTGTCCATGTCCCTCACAAAAGACTGAAAGGCATCAATACCATGTGTGCAAAAGCTTCCTCTGTCATAGAGAAAAGAAAAGTGTACTTTGGGAATGCAGAAGTGAAGAAGGTTGGAATGAAATGTGGAAAGAATTTACAGAATTCTGTCAAGACTATAACATTATAGTGTCAGGTGAAGACACATGCTGTTCATCAAAAAAATAAGTCACAAAAGCCTCAGCAGTTCTTACAGACATCATTGTCCCGATAACATTAGGTTAAAGAGAGCATGTAGAAGAGACATGAACATGAAATTTCATGTACGTGAAACGCCTGAGATGGTAAGTGCACCTGAAAAAAACTGGTGCCATCAGCAATTGTATCTTTCTATTTTGTATGGCATAATTGCAGAGTTATGGAGATGATTCTCAAAACAATCAATGGAAACCACAGAAGTGTGTGACTCAGTGTTAAGGTGTGACAACAATGGCAATCATTTGCTCTTGCAGAAATATGAAGACCCACTCTGTATAAATCCTTATATTGCAGCAGGAGAAATGGGCATTTTTACCAGTCCGGATACTTCTTTTACCTTTCAAAGATTTCAAAAAGAAATAGCTCAGACTGTGTACCCAAACTATTACAAACACATTCCATTAGCTCTCACGTTGCCAGTCAGGATGGCACATCTGAATGGAACTTTTCTGCAATGAGATGGATTAGAAACTGCTTATGTTCCATGATGGCAGAATAAAGATTTTCATCACTGGCTATTCTTCACATGGAAGTCGATTTAACTGCAAAGCTGATTCTAGAGAATATTGTGGACATTGGCACAAACAGAAGGGAAAGATGATTGCTTCTGCATTAAGCTAAATACAGTATTACTATATTAAGACAATGTTTATATCTGTAAAACCAGGGAGACATGATTCATAGTTACATGAAAGCGCTTGTTTCTGTTTATTCAAGAATTTGTTTTTATCCAAATGTGATTTTTAAGTGATAGTTGGTAAACATGGGAAATAATTAAGTTAAAATAAAAATAAGGGTTATTAAATAATGAATGTAAACTGTATTTGTGATTTTAAGGACACTGTAATTTAAATAACACTAACCATGAATTTCCCCAGGCTGGGGCAGGTCCAGTTTGTCTGTCACCTGCACTCTCTAGCTTCAGTGAATGCAGCAAACTGTGCACTTTCCCCTCATTCCCTGACAAAGGAAAACAGCCAGCAATGTTCCTGTCTGAATTTGGGGGGGAGAGCTTCATCCCTCCCCATCCTCCATACAGAGTGCCAGTGGGGAGGCTTGGGGCTGGGGCAATCCCGGATGGGGGAGGTGCGCGCCCCAAGTCAACCCTTTCACCTGCATGAAGATTCTCTTTTCTTTATGGTTTTATGTGTCCCTGTACGAATCAGGGAGGGAGCTTTGATCCCCTGTACCCACCCCAAAGCACGCCGGGGGGAGGGTCAGGGCTGGGGCAGCCTTGGCCACGGGACGCCCTCAGCCAGCCCCTTTCAGTTGCCTGGCACACACACACAACAGCACAATGGGGGTCTGACAGATGTTCTGCCCCTAATCTTCCTCACTCCTCCTACCACCCCCTCCCCAATTTTCCACTTCCTCTCCCTCAGCTGAGTCCCCAACCCCTCCTAGCTTCCCTACTGCTTATTCCTGTTTGTCCCCCTTTCCATAATCCTCCCTCCTCATCATGCAACCCCAACTCCTTTCTCCTTATTCCCCTCAGTCCTCCACCCCCTAAAATGCTCCTACCCCACCATTAAAATTAATATATCTAACTTTATTTTAAAAATACTTTGATTATAGTCTCCTAAAATAAAAAAACTCAGAAAATGGTTGTTGCGTGCAAGATCAAAGGCACATTGCTTATCCCCTTGAGCTATCCAGCCTCATTGAAATCTTTCAACCTACAAATCCTCTTAGCCTCACTCTTTGCATGTGTTCAGGGATCTGTTTGGTGTTTGACCCTTAATCAAGAGCCTAACATGGTAGTCAAACTCTTTGGCTAATAACTTTCTGAAGCTCCAAAGGGATAGTGGGGCTGTGCACTCACCTGGGGCAACCCTCTGGCAAATGAGACCCTTGTAACAAAAGCAGGGTTTGGTCTCTAGGGCGGGGTGTACACTGTAGTTCTAGCTCAAAATAAGCTATGCAATTTGATATACGCAAATTGCACAGCTTATTTCAAGCTTATTTTGAGATAGCAGGATGTCAGAATAGCACACCTGTTATTTTGATTGCATTTTGAAATAACGGGTGTGCTGTAAAGACATGGAAAATACTGTTTGGGGATACTGGACGTATCCCAAAATAGTGCCGCAGTCTAGATGTACCCTAGCACTGGGCAAAAAAAGCATTGCCAGAATATATTGACCTCTATACAAGCTTTTTATTGGGGAGGAGGGGAGCTATATCTCAGGAACCCCTTGGTCCAGTGACCTCACATTTGAATTACTATCCTTACTCCATACACACCTCTAAAGCACATTACATTTCAAGGTAATCATGGTAACCATGTGAATTTTAGAGCACTAAGAGGGGTGACCCTTTAACAACAGGGCTCCTCAACCTTAAATGATGATGATGGCGATCACTTGTACTGAGTATGATCATCTTCCATGGGAGTTGTGGGCCCTCAGGTGGCTGGTAAGGTTGATCCTTGAACCACAAATTCTATTACAATGAGGACAGATGTTTCCAGGTGCAGCAGCAGGCTGTTGACATGACTGGAAGCCAGTCTCCCCTTCCTCCTGTGCCTCTTCTCCTCCTCAGTTTGTCAGCAGGCAAATTCAAAATGCAGCGAGCCATCCTGTAGGACTTGTCTCCATTTTGAGCCCTCCTGGGCAAGTGTCTCCCAAGTGTCAAAACCAATGCTGCACTTCTTTAAGTTATCCTTTAGACCGGGGTGGGCAAGACAGCCTCCACAGGCTGAATCTGGCCTGCTAAGCTGATTGATCCGGCCCATGGCCGCCCTGCCACTCTTCCACCCCCACACCAATCGAGACCTGGGAAAGAGGGAGCACATGAAGTCTCCTCCCCCATCCAGGGACACGCTGTGATCTCTAGGTACTGTGCACCCTTGGTAGGGCGGGGGCAGGGGTCTAGAGACTTTATGTGCTTCCCTCACTCGCAGACCCTGATTGGCCTGGGGGCGGGGGAAGCGTGCAGTCTCCTCCCCAGCCAGGCATACATGGCACCAGAGGGTACCGTCACACAGTCACCGCATGCCCTGTCAGGGCGGGGGTGGGGGGCAAAGACTTCACACGGTCCCCCGCCTCCAGGCCAATCAGGGTGTGTGGGCAGGGGAGCATGAGAAGTCTCCTGGCCCCGCACCTTCCACCCAAGGCCACTTTAGAAATTTGTGAAGTGGCCCCCTTTTAAAAATTATTGCCCACCCCTCTTTAGAAAGTTCTTATAACTCTTGTGTTGTCTTATCACGTTATGGCATCCTTCTTTCATCTGAGAAAACAGGACCTGTTTCGGGAGGCGATGGTCTGGCATCCGAACAATGTGATCAGTCCAGCAAAGTTGCTGATGGATGATCATTGTCTTGATACTGAAGGTCTTTGCCTCTTCCAGAACACTGATGTTATTGCAGCTGTCTTCCCATTTGAACTTCAAGATCTTTCAGAGGCAGCATTGGTGATACCTCTCAAAGACTTGCAAGTGATGTCCGTAGGTTGTCCAGGTTTCAAACCCATACAATAGTGTTGGGAGATGATGGCTTGACAGACAAGAAGTTTGGTGTCTGTTCGAATGTTGTGATCTTCAAAAACCCTGTGCCGTAAATGAGCAAAGGCTGCATTGGCATAACTCAGATGATATTGGATCACTACATCAACATCTGCACTGGATAAAAGATAACTTCCAAGGTTGAGAAAATGATTGACATTCTCCAGTGCCTCTTCGAGATGGTACTTATGTTACCTCATTTGGAGAGGGCTGATGGAGCACTTTGGTCTTCTTAATGTTGAGGGTGAGACCAAGACATGTATAAGCATCAGCAAACACATTCAAGATAGTTTGAAGATCTTTCTCAGAGAGTATGTCTACACTAGCCCCTTAGTTCGAACTAGAGTGGCTAATGTAGGCATTCGAACTTGCAAATGAAGCCCGGGATTTAAATATCCCGGGCTTCATTTGCATGTTCCCGGGCGGGCGCCATTTTTAAATCCCCTTAGTTTGAACTGACTGCCCGCGGCTACACGCAGCAGTCAGAAGTTAATCCGAACTAAGTCCTTAGTTCGGATTAACTGTTACTCCTCCTGTGTAACAGTTAATCCGAACTAAGGACTTAGTTCGGATTAACTTCTGACTGCTGCGTGTAGCCGCGGGCAGTCAGTTCGAACTAAGGGGATTTAAAAATGGCACCCGCCCGGGAACATGCAAATAAAGCCTGGGATATTTAAATCCCGGGCTTCATTTGCAACTTCGAATGCCTACATTAGCCTCCCTAGTTCAGAGTAGGGGGCTAGTGTAGACATACCCAGAGTGAGCAAAAACTGCATTGTCATTAGAATATTGAAGTTCCATGATAGATGTGATGAAAATCTTAACTCTTCGTTTTCAGCCTGTAAGCCTAAACAGCTTTCCATCCATTCTGTACATGACTTCAATGCCAACTGGGAGCTTCCCAGCTATGAGGTAAAAAATTATAGCAATAAAGACCGTGAACATGGTTGTGGTGATAATACAACCCTGTTTGACTCCTGTTTATACTTTAAAAGGTTCACACTGGGAGCCAGTGCTGCTCAGAACAGTCACTTTCATGTTGTCATGAAGCAACTTTAGGACACTGATATATTTGCTGGGGAATCCGATCTTCGAAAGTACAGTCCAAAGGTCACAGCGATTCACTGAGTCAAAGACTTTAGTTAGATCAATAAAAGCCATGTACAGTGGTTGGTTTTCCTCTCAACACTTCTCTTGCACCTCCATGAAGAGCATATCCACAGTTCTGCGATAGTCGGAAGCCACTCTGTGACTCTGGTAAAATTTCTTTTGACAGGGGAAGAAGATGGGTTGCAAGGACCCATGCCAGAACTTTTCCTGCAACAACAAGGACAGAGATACCATGATAGTTTCCACAGTCCACTTTATCCCCTTTCTTAAAGCGGGTTACAATCAAGGCTTCCCTCATTTCACTGGGTATCTCCTCCTTTATCCAGATTTTAAGAATAAGCAGGCTAAGCTGCTGAATTAACTCTGGTCCACCATCTTTAAAGATTTCAGTGGGGATTCCATCTGGACCTGCTGCCGTTCTTCATCTGCTTTATGGCATTGTATACCTCATACAAATTGGGAGGGTCTCTTTTGGGGGATTTGCTCCAGAATTTCATCTGCAACCATGGAATTACGATTAAGAAGATCTTCAAAATGTTCTTTCCAGCAAAAATTAATGACTTAATTATCCTTCAAAAGTGTGGTACCATCCTTAGAATGAAGGGGGTTGATGTCATGACAAGCTGGCCCAGAAACAGCCTTAATGATACTAAAAAACCCATATGTATTATGGTGTCCATGAAATCTTGGAGTACTTGTGCTTTCTCAATCCCCCATTTGTTCCCGAGTTCCCTGGTTTTATGTTGGACTTTCGCCCTTGCCTTAGCATGGGCTTCTTTCTTTAAATTGAAATTTCTCTTTGAATTGCTGCAGTCTTCATCTGCCTTCACAGCCACTGTAACATTACACAACAGTTTCATCTCCATTATACAGTTATCTTCTTTCTGCTCTACCACTGAGGACTTCTAGGATCACACTTTATCTGGAACCTCACCCTTTACCATTCTGCCATGAGACCCTAATGGAGTACATGACTCCAGGCAGCAACATTCTCAGGGGTCATTGGAACATGCAAGCCTCTCCACTGCTACAAGGTGATGATCCATGGAGAGGTCAACCTTAAATATAGCATAGCTGGTGCTCCTTTATAGTCGAGGATCAGGCTGTGTTTTGATTAGCCCCGGCATCAGCAACCTATGGCTCGCGAGCCAAATATGGCTCTCTAGGGAGCCAGATATGGCTCTTCTGAAGCCCCAACTCAGTCCTCCTTTACTCCCCCTGCAGCAGGGAGCCAGCGCTGGAGCTGCAGCCTTAGGCCCCTGCAAGACTGGAACACCTGCAGGGGGAGAAAGCCCTGAGGCTCCCTGCCAGATCTGGCATGCGGAGAACAAGCAGAGCTAAACATGACTCAGTGCCACAGCATTTTCCTTCCCCCCCGGCATGCAGGAAACCAGGAACCAAATATGGCTTCCTTCATACCACTATTTTTTTCCCTCGGGACACACTACCTGACGTTTCCCCTGCCAACACTTCCCAGAGGCAAATGGATGCAACAGGAAACATGTTACATGGTGCTTGCCATGCGGTGTGAAAACAAGAAAGTGTCCCCCATCCCTCATGCCCAGACCCCTTACCCCCGGCCACACAGCCTGCTCCCAGGCCCTGGCCAAAATCTCACTTGCCCTCAGCCCCCTGGCCAAAATCCCTGCTGCCCTGTCAGCCTGCCCCCTGTCCAAAATCCCCCCTGCCCTCTGGCCAGTCAGCCAGCCCCTGTCCAAAATCCCACCTGCCCCCTGCCTCCTGGCCAGAGACCCCCTGCCCTCTGCCCCCAGCCAGACACCCTTTCCCCCAGCCTCTGGCCAGTCAGCCTGCCCTCTGTCCAAAATCCCCCTGCCCTCTGCCCCAAATCCCCCCTGCATCCTGGCCAGACACCCCCTACCCCATGCCCCTGGCCAAAATCCCCCCTTCCCTCTGCCCTTGGCCAGACACCTCTTGACCCCAGCTCCCTGGCCAAAATCCCCCCTGCCCTCTGCCCCTGGCCACACACACCCTGTCTTCTGCCCCTGTCCAGACATCCCTTGCCCCCAGCCCTCTGGCCAAAATCCCCCCCGCCCTCTGCTCCCAGCCAGTCAGCCTGCCCCCTGGCCAAAATCCTCCCTGTCCCCAGCCCTCTAGCCAAAATCCCCCCTACCCTCTGCCCCCTGGCCAGGCAGCCTGCTCCCAGCCTGCTCCTGCCCCCTGGCCAGGCAGCCTGTCCCCTGGCCAGACCTCGTACCCTCACCCCCTCCTACACCCCACCTCCCACCCAGATTCTGTACTCCCATCCCTATCCCATTCACTGGCACACACACATAATGCCTCATTATTGGCTCCAACCCAGAGCCTAGTGGGGCCTACAAAATCCACTAACCCTGGAATGCCAGAAGAGTAAATCTGGCCTGAGGCCTTGAACCTCAGTCCTCCCTGCGCTTCGCCCCACCATGGGGCTGGAGCACCAGGGGAGTGAGGTGTTTCAGTTGGGGGCCACATCAGTGAGGGTTGGGGGTTTTGGGAGGGTTTTTTTTTCCTTCTTACTTGTGTGGTCCCTAAGGGTATGTCTACACTACCACCCTAGTTCGAACTAGGGTGGCTAATGTAGGCATTCGAAGTTGCAAATGAAGCCCGGGATTTAAATATCCCGGGCTTCATTTGCATCTTGCCGGGCAGGCGCCATTTTTAAATCCCCCTAGGTCGAACTCCGTGCCCGCGGCTACACGCGGCACAGAGTAGGTAGTTCGAATTAGGATCTCTAATTCGAACTACCGGTACACCTCGTAGAGATTCTAATTCGAACTACCTACTCCTTGCCGCGTGTAGCCGCGGGCACGGAGTTCGACCTAAGGGGATTTAAAAATGGCGCCCGCCCGGCAAGATGCAAATGAAGCCCGGGATATTTAAATCCCGGGCTTCATTTGCAACTTCGAATGCCTACATTAGCCACCCTAGTTCGAACTAGGGTGGTAGTGTAGACATACCCTAACTGATTTTTCTGTGGGTCAGTGGATCCCGACCCAAAAAAGGTTCCCCACCCCTGTCAAAATAAAGACAATGTTGAAGCCTTTTGTGTTGAACATAATATTTTACTTTGTTTAAAAATGAAGCTTGTCCAAAAAGCCCCCTATTAGGGCCCAGCCCCCATCTGGCCACAGCATCATAACGCTCCTGCACCACCCCCACACCAACCCTGAGCCCATCATACACCTGAACCCCCTGGCCTGAGCTCCTCATGCCCCCACATCCCCAAACTCAGGCACCCCCACATCCCCAGTCCTTTGCCATAATACTCCTCCACCTCCACACACCCAAGCCTTGTGCCCTGAGTCCATCATACACCCTAATCTCCTGCACTGAGGCCCTCATACACCCCAACTGAGACTCCTGCATCCCCACATCATCAGCCCCCTGCCATAAGATTGACAGAAGATAGCTTAAATGCCTGCCTGAAGCTGGACTTGACCAGTTATAATGTAAATTTCAAAGAACTGTGCAAACAGATGCAGCAGCAGACGTCCTATTAAATAATGTCTGTGAATACAATGTTTCATTTGCGCTATCGATAATAATTGTGTCAATTATCAATAATATTAAGTTGTATATTTTCAGTTACGCAAATGGGCATTCTTATGCAGCTCTTTGTTGACCACATGTTCTGAATTCTGATGTAGTTTAGCTCTTTGGTTTGAAAAGGTTGCCGAACCCTGGATTAGCCTAACATACCACTGTAGAAGTGACAGTAGCTGATGTAAAAGATCACAATTATAGATCCAGTGGTGTCCCTGCCTATAATCTATATTCACAGTGTATGAGCCATCATAAGTTTAACATTGGGATGTAGATGCAATATATGACACTATCCAGCTGCAGAGAATGTGTGTAGAAGTACCTAACGGGATTATAGCTAATATAACTATTCATCTAGAATTGATCTCTAATGACCTTAGGGAACAGTGTTAGCTGATGTACAGATCTGGGCATCAGACTGAAGTCCTAAATTGTGCATGCCAAAATGCACATATAAAAATTGTGCATACCAGCCTGTTAATTACCAGTATATCTGGAATTTTAATACTCCAGTACATAGTTTTTGCATCTACCATTACTTTACTGACAATACAAAAATGTGGCTTGTACCTGCTTATTTATATGTGTGGCTGTTTTTTTCTGAAAGATATACCACAAGCCTTGAATTTGGAAATTTTGGCTATTTGAACATTTTAAGCTGCTATCTTGCAAGGAGCTCCATATGGATTCAGATCTTTGCCGCATGGAGTCCCTAGCAGGCCTGGAGCCTAAGTGACAGGATTCATTTTAGTTTAATGGGTGTTGTATGGGAAAATCCTCATCTATTGATCTGAGGCTACAATGTATAATAGTTTCTGAATACCAAGGCCTAATTCTAATCTGATGCATACCCATGTAAACGAGAAATCACTCCATTGAAGTCAATGGAGTTACTCTGGTGCAAACCAGTATAAATTAAATTAAAACTATCAACATTGTTACTATATATCACAAGTTCTGAACCTACCTATGTAGCCTTTAAAGTCAATGGCAAAATTGATTTCATTGTGAATGGTTCTGGCCTTGTGTTAGAGCAGGGCTACTCAACTTTGGAAGCCCCAGGGGCCACAATGATATTCACAGCACATACCGAGGGCTGCAACTTAAGTGTGGTTGCATATACATGCAAATATGTGTGCAAATATATGCAAATAGCTTCCTTCCCACTGATGGGCATGAATACAAAGCACTTCCTACAATGCCCCAGCACTCCTAGCACTTCCTTCCTAGGGGCTAAAAATGTTGACACCATGAATCTATCTGTTCCAGTCAGCCCATCTGCTTGTGTCTTTCAGTGCTCACCCTGCCTGAGAAACGCTTCGCCATTGGGTAGTGTGTTCCCAGTGGAGGCCATGTTCAAAGGATCCCACCCACGGGTCACATGTTGAGCCTTGTGTAAACCTAACCCACACCAGGGACCGCAAACAAACGGGCTGCGTGTTGAGTAGCCTTTTCAGCTGATTAATGGCCATTCATACATTTTCTAGTTCTCAGAAGACAGAGTAGCTGCAAACATTTGGAGGTGAGAGAAAAGGATGACTAGGGACATTAATTATATATTTATTTGTTCTGGAGCAATGTAACAAATAATGAATATAGAACTATAAACACTAAAAGATTAGTATATGTTAACTAATAACAGATTTAAGACGATACATCTCAGTATTTTATATTTTATATAAGCGTATGCAAAGAGGATTGCCCTTTTTATTAGCATGGGAATTTGTTAATATAATATAGATGAAATTTAGGAAGATAAATTGCCTGCTATCCCATAAGGGGCTCATTAAAGATGTTGCATCTCATGAGAATACTCGGGTTGGCAAAATTATTAAATGAATTAATAGGAAGTCTGGATTGACTGAATGAACTCTGAAGTTACTACTTATTAATAATGACTGTAGTTGAATTATAGGTGATTAAAGGGGCCGTACAGGAATATTTTAGATTTCACAATATAATAAAGGTATGAAATTATGGAGCATATAGAACTTTAAATCCTTTAAAAGATTATGCAGATCTGGTTTATAGATCTTTAATGGGACTGAGGAATCAAAATGTAAGCTTCAGCTCAATACATCTCTGAGGACTATTTCTATTTCCATCATTTACCATTAGTTTTAAAACAGTAATATATAAGTAAATGCTAATGGGGAAGCTCTTTCAATGTTTGAAAACTTTACCTTGCAAGCACATTTTGTTTTGCCAATTACCCTCATAGCCTAAAAATATGCTGAACATCTACAGGTGGTCCCCGAGTTATGAACGCATCGACTTACGACTCTTCATCCTTACGACCAACCTCCCATTAAGCGCATTACAGCCGGTCCCCGAGTTACGAACACGCGATCCGCACTTACGAACAGTGCGGTGACATTTAAATGAATGGGGTCCGACTTACGAACAGATCGAATTACGACTAAATGTTTGGTACATAACTCGTTTGTAAGTCGGGGACTATCTGTATTCTGTTCCTGTGAAATTTACAATGCTGCAAGAATAGACCAAACAATGTAGCTAAAACTATATGGTCACGTTCAGGATGATATTACTCTTAAAGCTGAGTGATTTTTTGGCGGGGAGCGGGGGGAGGGGCGGGCAGGTTCTGTCACCAAACCAAATAATCTTAAAAAAAAAATTCTGATCCAGTGAAGAATTTTGTTTGACCCAAAATTAATCTTTTAAGAGTTTTTAAGAATATAAGAATGGCCATATGGGTCAGATCAAAGGTTCATCTAACTGAGTCTCCTGTCTTCTGACAATGGACAATGCCAGGTGCCCCAGAGGGAATGAACAGAGCATGTTATCATCAAATAATCCATCCCCTGTTTCTGGCAAACAGAAGCAGCAATGATGGAGCCCTGGAGCCCTTTAAATTGCTCCCAGAGGCCCAGTGTGGTGTGTTCTAGGCTTAAGGCTGCCTAGGGGAGGCCAGCCCCAGCTCCCACCCCTTCCACCTGAGACCACGTCTCTTTTGGGAATACGGAGCCAGGACCCCTCCTCCCGCCTTGCCGTGGGGCCCAGCAAATCTGTCAGCCCCACTGCTTTTGGCACTGTAGCTTTTAATTTCTCTTTAACTAACTTCCTCATTTTTGTGAAGTCTCCCTTTCTGAAATTAAATCCAACAATGTCGGACTGCTGTGGTGTCAAAGGGATGATACATTTAATTATATTATGGTCACTATTACCAAGCAGTCCAGCTATAGTCACTTCTTGAACCAGATCCTGTGAAACACTTGGTAACAGTGACCATAATATAACTATTTGTTTCATTTTGTTATGTTTTGGAGTATTTTATTTTATGTTTAATTTAGCTGAAACTATTCACCAAATTCAACCAAATTTCACAAATAGGTTTGGTCACCCTAATGCTGCATTTTTCCGTGAATAAAATATTCAACTGAAAAATTTTACTCAGCTTTAATCAGTACCTCATAAACTTGTTCCGTGGGGCTTAATGGGGAAAGAGAGGTGAGGCTGAGATGTGTGAGCAAGGAACAAAATATCAAAGAAAGCAAGGATTACTTTTTAGGCAGGCTGTTGGTGACTTTCCTTTTTTTACCCACAATTGTTTGCAAATACAGATCTCACTCAGATGTACAAGTACCTGATCTGTGGGGAAATCATGGATTTGGGTATATTAATGATGTTTCATTGGTGAATGCAAAATGAGAGGGTATTTTTTAAAATCTGGCCTATAGGGATCCACAAAGGTAAATAAAGATCTTGAATTAGTCAAAATGCCCTTTTAAACATTTTCTTGCTTAACAGTTTGATTCTGTAAAAAGAAATATCTTAACCTTCCCCACTACAAAAGCTCATACAAAGGTGGGCTTCCTGGCCTCACAGAGGAAAAGGAGGCAGTGTTAAGACCTATAGGAGGCATGTTTAATTTTTTATACTGAGAACTCCTGAAGCAGACAAGGGCAATATCTTGCCAGCATTGTCAAATAAGAAAACTAAAACACCCTAGGCATGCAAGGATGTGTCCTTGTTGTTGACAAAATTTCCAGCTGAGTCTTTTTGTGAATGCAACAAAATTGTCTGCCTAATATATACACCCATGCCCCCTTCCCCTCAACACACACACCATGGGTATCATAATCCATTAATAAGCAACTATTATTGCAATTTTTCACATTTCTGTATTCTGGGCATGGAGTGGGGGTGTCCTTGAAAGAGACACTGTATTGTGGAAAAACCATGTATGTTAAAAATGATAAAAACTTACAGAAAAAGATGCTGAACTCTAAAAACAGAATGGTACTAGAATCATTAGCAAGATACGAGGCTAGAATCTGATCCGAGTTACATCACGTAAATACAGGATAAATCTGTAGAGCAGGGGTCGGCAACCTTTCAGTGTCTCTGAGATTTAACGTATTCACTATTTACGGCTCTGCGTGCCATAGATACTTTTCAAAGTAAATAATATTCCTACTTACACTTTAGCAGCTTCATTAAGAAATAAATGAAGATGCAGATCTTACCGTTTAGCGTGACCCTTGGCTTTGCTTTCCCTTGCTGAATTCGCTGATCTCGGGTTGGTAGTTTGATACTTTAAGCAGCACACAAGCCTCTGTCTCCAGCGCCACCCTGCCAGTGATGAAGGCAGAAGAACGGCGGCCGGATCCCCCGCCGCAGCAGCAGCCACCACCACAGCAGCTCCCCAGCACTCCCATGCCACACTGCAGACCCAGGTCCAACCCCAGCAGCCACCCCGGGGCCTGCCCCAGGAGAAGCTACCAAGCGGCCCTAACCTAGCTCCCGCCCTTCCCCAGGGCTGAAGCTGGGGCCACAGCTGTGTGGGCACTTCCCAGATGTCCTAGGTGGCAGCTCCAGATGCCAGAGGAGCCACTCCTGCCCCGGAGGCCGGAGGAGCCGCTGTCTCAGCCTCAGCTGCCTCAGCTCCAGCGCTGCCCCCTCCTACCACCACTGGGCACGGTGCAGCCTAACCTGTTGCCAGGCAAAGGGGAGGACTCCAGCAGCAGCGCAGGCTCCCTGCTGCATGGGGGGGTGAGGGCTGAGTTCCCACTGCATGCCGCTCAAAATCAGCTTGTGTGCCACTTATGGCACACGTGCCATTGGCTGCCAACCCCCGATGTAGAGGTTACTTTGAATTTTTGATTGAGATCAGAATTAGGCTCCTAATTCTACTACACTTTTAGGTGACACTCATTCTCATCACTCCAAGTGGGAGAGCCTTTTCCTTTGCGCCCCTGACTTCTAGAAGAACCTGCACCATGTATGTATTTCTCTTTTCACACCTCATCTGCAGACATGGATTTTCTGTCTTTCTGATACTTCTTTTTATCTCTCTCTCTCTTTCTCTCTCTGCCTCTTCTCCTATTTAATGCTGTAATTGTATTATTTCATGCTGCAAAGCAGTCTGAGCATGTATGAAAGTGTCTGACCAGAGTAAGTCAGGATCATACTGGGTTGTACTCTCAGAAAAATGAAAAGGAGGAAAAGCAATAAAAGAGTTAATTGCTGTAGAATTCTGGTGCGTCATACTACCACTGCCTCTGTATGAGATTCTGACGCATGAACTGAAGTCGACTCTGAGAGTGGTGATCTTGCTGCTAACTCCTCTCCTGCTGTTATATCCCGTGTCAGTAAGGAGTCAACAGCAAATGAACATCTCATGAAGAACAGCATGATATCAGTGATATAACTCAACCTGAAAAAAAATCTACGATTTGTATCAGTGGCTCCTGAGCAACAAAGGCCCACTGCCCCTTCCTTCTCTGCTGAACGAACACACTGAATTTCAAATATGCACCCCACTGCTTTTCTATCCGTAGGCATCACCTGCCTTCCTATTTGCTTTATATAGGAAAACAGCTAAGAAGCATGATCTCAATTCTTATTAATTTCATGAGCACTAATAAATATTTGTAGCTGTACAAGCTAAGATAATGGAGTTGGACCTGCGCTGTAGTATTTGACTCTGGAATTTGAACCCCACCACATTTCAAGGATCTTTAAATATGGGCTTTAATCTGCTTTGTTACAGAGATAGGGGATTGCTGCTGTACGGGAATCAGAATCCAGGTGTGGTGTCTGATTCTTTCCCAAAATCAAGAGTTATTGGTAACCAGCTCTCTTATTTCAGGAGCAAAGTGATTACTTGTCAAGGGGCAGGAACGAATTTCCCCATTGTTCAATTCACTCACGTCCTGAGGTAAAGCTCACTGAAGTTGGGAAGACTTCTTCATGGTCAGGAGAGAGGGGGTTAACTTTACTTGGAAGCATTGGATTGTGGGAACTGCTAGACTCAGGATGCCAGCTAGAAAGGCCAGAGTTCCAATCTGGCGAATTTTGATTGCACTTACACTCCCATTGACTTACTTTTTCTCCTATTCTGAGGGAGATTCTTTCTGTCCTAATTTCCTCACTTTTAATGATTCTGTCAGAATAATTGACCTGTAAGTCTGGGGAATTCTTCTTCTTCATTTTTATTGTTTTTAAATACTATACTTTAATGGATATTTGCTCACACCATGCAGATTTTTCCAGTCCCTTGCAATTCATGCTAGCAGAACAGATCTAGTTTGGGCGACTGTTAAGCCATCATTTATCACAGTTTGTATTCAGTGACATGCAAATACAGAGCTTGTCATGAGGAGCACTCTTATCCAAATAAGAAAAAAAATATAGCAAATTCTTTGTATTATTGTTAAAGTGGCTTCAGCAGGGTTCCATGTTTCCACTGGGAACTGATCATTGCTAACAATATATTTTCAACTTGTTTTGTGCTTTATTTGCCACAGCAAATTTTCCATAGTGACTCTTTAGCCATGTGTCCTTTTCTGCAGTGTTTGCAAATTAAAATGAGACAAAGTTTAACTAATTTCACTTTTGGGATTTGATAGTATTAAACAAATAGTCTACACTGGTTCAAACACCACTGTTATCCCCATGATATCTGAACATCTAAATAAAAGAGAAAAAATTACTTTTC
Organism: Pelochelys cantorii; assembly: GCA_032595735.1. Lineage (NCBI taxonomy): Eukaryota > Metazoa > Chordata > Testudines > Trionychidae > Pelochelys > Pelochelys cantorii. The sequence goes on from CM064326.1 coordinate 54,467,991, forward strand.
CCAGGTGAAACATAGAAGGAGATTTTGCCAATTTGGGTCCAGATTCATCCCTTTTGATTCATCATGACTTCCATTCATGTCAATGGGGTTTCACCAGGGATGGATTTGGTCTATTCTTTGGGAATAATTTACCTTTAGGATTTATATTGTATTTATTTCTGCAGCTCATTCATCCAAATCTGGCTTTGTATCATGATATCCCAAGCTGCCCCTTCGCTATTACAAAACTGTGTAAAACTGCATGGTGAACAGTGATATGTTGCAGAAGTACCTAAGAGGCACATTATGAACTGCACTTTCCATATAGCAATTAAAAATTACGACCCTTTTCCAGCATTCTCCTCAAAATTGCACATGGGCTTCAAGCAGTCACTACATTGAGCTGCAATGAGTGCATTAAATGCTCCATCTGCTCTTCACACTGCTCATCACAGATTTATAACCCACAGTGAAGTCATTTGGCCAACGAAAACAGAGCTGGTAAGTTCTGCCGAGACCAGCTCTAGCATTTCACCCACAGTATCCAGAGAAAGAAATGTTTTCCATCCAGCCAGTGTTTTTCCAGGCTTCATGCACATGTCATTTTCAGCATGGACTTACAGGGCCTTGTTTAGGTCTTAGTTATACTACTGTAAATACAACAACTCAGTTACCTGTAGTGGAGTTGCTCTTGACTTACCCTAGTGTAACTGAGATCAAAATGTGACCTATATTATCTTCAAAAGGTTCATCTGTCCTCTAGAACAGTGTTTCTCAACCAGTGGTATGAGTTCCCTTAGGGGTACTTGAGAGAAGTCTGGGAGGCACGTCACCACTGAATTTTGGAAAAACTGAATTTTTGTTTTAAGTTTTACAGCACTTTATTATTTTTGTACCTTTTACACCCAAAAATTTCATCGCCCACCCGGCTACGATTAAGGTGTTTAAAAAAATGTGTAGAAAAAAATTGTGTGTGTCTGAAAACTGTAGGTACTGGGGGTACTTTTTTTTTTGGAAAAAGGGGTACTTTATTAAAAAAGGTTGAGAAACACTGCTCTAGAAGATTCTGAGGAAGTATCTAATGGATTTCCCAAGAAAATGATTAATCTAGCAGCACCTTAAAGACTAACAAAACATGTTGATGGTATCATGCATGAGCTTTCATGGACACAACCCACTTCTTCAGATGAACTGCACGGTGAACAGTGATATGCAGAAATACCTAAGAGGCACATTATGAACTGCACTTTCCATATAGCAATTAAAAATTATGACCCTTTTCCAGCAGTCTCCTCAAAATTGCACATGGGCTTCAAGCAGTCACTACACTGAGGAAGTGGGTTGTGCCCACGAAAGCTCATGATACCATAAACATGTTTTGTTAGTCTTTAAGGTGCTGCTAGACTACTCATTGTTTTTTAAGTTTTTCCAGTTACAGACTAACTGGGCTACCTCTCTGAAGCTTTTGGTTTCCCAATGACACTTCCAACCTTTCACTTTCTACTGGGACTGATTTATTATTAATTCTTTCTTTCAATGAGTCATAGCCTGGCCCTAGTGGTGTAACAAGACTATACAGCTACCCTAAACTGGCAGCCAAGGATTTCCCAGCATGCCACATCTCCCATTTGTAGCCAACATAGTCATCTTTACATTACCTCCTTCCTGACTCCCAGGATAACAGGAGCCTGGGAATGGTTAAGGCAATGACCATAGTATGCTTTCTCTAGTGATCCCTCATGAGTGTAATCAATTTATCTGGGAATTTGATACAGCCCTCATCACAGTAGCATATGAGTGCATCACAAATGTCTTTTATCCTCACAATACTCCTGATGAGGAGGGAAGAGTTAGTCCCATTCTACAGAAGACGACAGATAGACAATATTCTCTCTAATTTTTATCATCCATGTTAGGGATGTAAATACCCATTTAAAAATTTAACTGGCTAAGTAATATGTTTAACGGGTTAACCACAGAGGGCTAGGATTCTGTGGTGGGGGTGTCTGCGGCCAGGGTCCTGCCAGCCAACCTGCTGTGGGCAGGTGGTTCCTCCAGCTAAGCCCTCCAAGGGCGGGGCTGCTCCAGCCAGGCAGAGCCAGCTGCACTATGCCAGGGGTGGGGGGGCTGTTCCTTCTAGGCTGGGCCACAGGTCGGGGGGCTGCTCTGGCCTGGCCAGGCCCACCACATCATGGACTGGGGGCTGCCAGTTAACCAATAACTTGGTAAGCATGCCAGTAAGGCTAATGCTTACAGATAACAGGTTAACCAGTTAGCCTTTTACAGCCTTAATTTTGATATATGCACCAGTGCATGTGCAGCTGTGCACCACCAGTAGAAACACATGATGCTGACTAATGGACACTCTGCTAATTAGCTGGGGCAGCATTTGAATCTCTTCTGGGCAGCTGTCTAAGCACTCAGCTTATAGGGAACACTGGTGACAGGGTAGAGTAAGTGACTTGCCCAGGGTCCTACAGGAAGTCTGTGTCTGATGCATGAATTGTACATAGGTTTCCTGACTCTCACTGCAGAGCTCTGACCATCTTCCAGCCCCACTGGTTCCTTACATGCTAGTGGAACTTAAAGGCTGCCCTCAGTAGAGCTGAAAGCCACCTTTGCCCCCTGCCTTGACTCTTGCACCAAACACAGACTGTCCAGAAACAAGGAAAAGGCAGCATGTATTTACCTTTCTTCCTTCCATACATCCTGTGTTGGAAACCACTCAGCCTCCCTCTGTGGGTCTTGTCATTGACTTCAGTGGGAGTAGCCACATGCTTACATGCTTTACTGAACTGCCACCAGAATGTGTAGCTCCCAAATGACCTTGAAATGGTACTGAAAATCTGCTGATCAATAGAAAAATGCTTGAAAATCACAAGAGTCTAACAGACACATTTAGATGATGTGTTGAGTAGCTGCGGCTCCCCCAATCCTGCCTAACGCCTTGTGTGTCCAATGAACCAGCAAAATCTGTAGCAGAAGTTAGGGAATGAGAACAATGACTTCCCTGTCTAGCAAGAGATCTAATTGTGTCTGCAATGTTTCTGTGCCAACCATTCATCAAACTGCTCATCCAAAAGGTGAGCTAGAGTCCATCTGTGACAAGACAAAAGGAAGAGCTCTAATTCCTGAGCTTGCATTCAGGGAATCCAGGTGAAGTCAGTGTATTTAAGGGCTACTAGAACTCTGACTTCAGTCTGCTGTTGCAAGAGTTAAGATGTATTCCCACCTTCATACATGGAACAATGGCAACTGGAACTGCTGTTAGAAAGCAAGTCTCAGGGGTGTACACATATCAAACAAGGGGATGAGGGAAAGGTCAAGAAAACATACCTGTTTTCTGAAGGCAGGAATTCCTTCCTCCCTCCTAAAGGCCCTCACAATGAGAAGTGAAGCTTCTCACAACCAGCAATTCATCTTCCATGTACTAGCACCTGGGGAGAAAGAGTCAGGGTAGGAAATGTGATTCGGACTCACCAACACTGGGCTGGCAAAGGGGAAGAAAGGGTAATCATTGGGAGGGGATTGGAGACATATACACGCAGGCTTTATCTTCACTGCGAGTTCTTCCAGCAGAAAATATGCGAATGATGTCACAACGTATGCTAATGACTCCCTCATTAGCATATTTTCTGTCAGAAGAACTGGCAGTGAAGACGTAGTCACAGAGCCAACACACAGAGAAGGATAGAAGAGAAAAGAGACTGTGGGGAAAGGGGGATTCTTTATCACACTCACATGGAACAAAAATTCCAGCAGGACAATGGTGACTAAAAAGATGTAAATAGGGTATTTGGAAAGGAGAGGATTTTTTTATGCACATATACAACTGGGAAAGAGTTAGTGTAGACAGATAGGAAGGAGCATTCACATACTTTGGGGAAGAAACACTAGGAAAGATTTAAAAGGGTGAGGGACAAGGAATTAATTGTATACAGAGCAAGGACAATATAGCAATGTAAATAGAGGGCAGAAGAATGCAGTGAAAGAAAGCAGGAATTGTGAGGGATCGAGAAAGTGTAAGTACAGAGGGATACTCTCATGTGCAAATAGAGAGGGGATGGGAGAAAGGAATCGCACACAGAGAGCAGGAAGCTGCGGATGGAGGCTAGAAGAATTCACAGACAGCACAGGGCAGTAGCACGGAGCGGTGGGTGGTAAGATTCACCCATAGAGAGCAGAAGCGGTGGGGATGCAGGGGTAGGTGAAGGATTCACATACAGAGAATGGAAGTTGGATGGAGGGGAGAATGAAGAATTCATACACAGAGAGTAGAGTCATGGGGTGGAGCAGGCTCGCAGATAGGGTGGGGGCTAAGGAGGCAATTGCCCAGGGGCCCAGGCAATTTAAAAGGCTGTAACCACCCCTAACTGCTGCTGGCAGCACAGAGGAGCTAAGGCAGACTTCCTGCCAGCCCTCATTCTGCTCCCAGGCATGTTCCTGCTGTCCCTGAGGGGCTGGAGTGGGAGGGTCTCCATGCACTGTTCCCATCCTAAGTGCCTACTCTGCACTCTGGGAACTGCAGCCAATAGAAGTTTTGAGGGTGAAGGGGGGGCTGTGCTGCCAGAGGGGTGTGGTGGTACCTGAGGTAAGCACCATCCACCTCCCCACCTCCTGAATCCCAGCCTCCTACTCCAGCCCAGAACCTGCACCCAGACTCCCTCCCAGGCCCTGCTCCTGCACACAAACTCTCTCCTAGAGCCTGACCCCTGCCCTCCTCCCGCACTGTAAATCCCTGCCAGACCCTGCATCCCACCCCACCTTCCGCTCCAAGCCCCCGCCCCAGCCTAGTGAAAGTTGGGGGGGAAGGGGAATGCAGGGGCGTGGCCTCGGGGAAGGGGTAGGCGGTGGGGCAAGGAGTCGGCAACCCTGGGGCGGGCAAGTGGAAGCCCAACGTGCCAGAAGAGCGTGCCCAGCAGCGCAGGTAGCTGCTCGTTGTACACCAGCCAGGGCAGGCGCAGCACTGCCCAAATGTCAATCGGACCATGTCCGGGCGGGTGCAGCTTGTGTGTGCGTGGGGGCCCACTGGCTGCTCCGCCCTGGGAAGGGCAGAGAGAAGGGCGGAAAGAGTCACACGCACAGCAACACACACACATACACACGCAGCAACACACACACGCAGAAAAACACACACACAGAGCAACGCGCGCGCACACACACACACACACACACACACAGGGAAACACACACACAGAGCAACGCGCGCGCGCACACACACACACACACACACACACACAGAGCAACGCGCGACACACACACACACACACACACACAGGGAAACACACACAGAGCAACGCGCGCGCGCACACACACACACACACACACACACACACAGGGAAACACACACACAGAGCAACGCGCGCGCACACACACACACACACAGAGAAACACACACACAGAGCAACGCGCGCGCACACACACACACACACACACACACACGCAGAAAAACACACACACAGAGCAACGCGCGCGCGCGCGCGCACACACGCACACACACACACACACACACACAGTGAAACACACACACAGAGCAACGCGCGCGCACACACACACACACACACACACACACACAGGGAAACACACACAGAGCAACGCGCGCGCGCACACACACACACACACACACAGGGAAACACACACACAGAGCAACGCGCGCGCACACACACACACACACAGGGAAACACACACACACACACACACACACACACACAGGGAAACACACACACAGAGCAACGCGCACACACGCACACACACACACACACACACACACACACACAGCACAGGGAAACACACACACAGAGCAACGCGCGCGCACACAACACACACACACACACAACACACACACACGCAGCGACGCACACACGCAACGCGCACACACACACACACACACACACGCCGCGCGCGCGCCGAGGCCCCACGCATCACCCCGGCTGTGGAGAGCCGCTGTCAGTCAGTCCAGCTGCAGGAGGACTGTGGCGGGCGCTACCCGCCTGGCGCTGATTGGCTGCCTGCGGCCCGGCCCCGCCCCGGGCAGGGCAGCCGCGCTCCCCCTGGCTGGCGGGCTCGGGGTGCGTGGAGTAAGACAGCCGGGAGCAGCCGCTTCGCTCCGCCGGCGGGACCTCGGGCCATTTCCCCGGGCCGAGCAGGTCAGTGGGCTGCGCTGCCCCAGGCGGGGCTCTCCCCCAGGGCCCTTGGAGAGCCGCGGGGCAGTGGGGGTGGCAGGGGAAGAAGTGGGGGCTCTCTGGCGTGGCCCCGCTGGGGCGCTGAGCACGGGAGGCGGGCGGCGTTGCGATGGCTGCGGTCTCCCCGCCAGCCCCTGCCCCAGTTCTTCCCGGCCGCTAGCGAAGGAGCCAGTCACGGGAGTTGAGAGCCGGATGATTAAGAGCTGCTGCATCTCCCTGGGCTGGGGAGCGCAAGGAGCCTGGCACCGGGGCTTGATTCCCAGGCAGGCTCGCTCATCGGGGGAAGAGTTTGCCCTGCTCAGTGTCCCCCATCCCCAATTCAGCCCTCATCTATTCAAACAGATCCAGCCTCCGGACACACCACCCCGTGCGTCTGCCCGAGCCGCATCGCCCTGGGCTCGCTGTTCTCTGGCTCTTTGCTCGGGGCAAGGGGGCGTTTTCCTCCCCGTGTGGTGGGGAGATTGGCCAGGCTGCTCCAGGGCTGAGCCTTTCATAGAACCATAGCGCTGGAAGAGACCTCAGGAGGTCATCAAGTCTAGTCCCCTGCCCAAGGCAGGACCAATCCCAACATTTCACATACAAAGACAGGAGAGAGTCCGCTTTGGTTCATTGCTTGGCTTCCCCTCCCACCATGGTCACTGCCCAGAGAGGCAGCTTCGGCCATTTGTCCTGCTCGGCAAGGCAAGGACCGGTCAGTTGCAGAAGAGGAGCGATACCTTCAGATGTTTACAGCTCTGGGTGTGGAGATGTTGCTATGTTGAGGGATGGGGGAGAAGGGCTGAGGAATCTGTCCCTTTTGGGGTGGGATTTGTTTGCTGCACAACTTTCTCCGCACCTCCTGAAAAAATTGGTGGCATAAAAATTGTGTTTAGTTAGTGGATGGATTTCAGGTATATGACAGTAATAATATATAACCTATTAAGTGTACATGTGGAGAATGGTGTATAGTGGACAGAGAAATACAAAGAACTAAGAGGATTCGTTTCTTAAAACCCAATGCCTGCAGTCCTCAGTTCTGGGATGAGAAGAGTAAGATGTAAAAGCAGGTAGTGTGGATCAGGCTAATGACAATGCCGTGTAATATCTGGAGCGATTCTTCACACTTTTTCATTACTGATTTATGCATCATTAGTTTTCTCACAGTGCCCTACTGAAACTGATAGTTATGTGTTGGTGGTTGGGTGGGTGGGGAATTAATATGCTTTTTCTCTTTAAAATTTTAGTTTTTCTTAAATCGTTTGCTGTACATATTCCCTGCTTGCACTTTTAATGCAATGTGATACCCGCAGCACTGCATAAAAGTCACTAAACTAAAATGATTCATGCTTTTTAAGCAGAAGAAGAAAACAGTTGCGAAATTCAAATCTGCTTTCCCTAAAGTCAATGGGAAACTTTGCCTTTGAATTCCTTGAGATCAGGATCTGGTCCTTAATTAAGAAAGAAAAACATCTTGGCAGTTGACTAGAGCTCTTGCTTACTACAAGGAGTTGGGGTATTTTTTCTGCACTCTGCTGAGCCAGTGTGATGTCCTTTTTTCAAGATCTGAGTTGTCTGATTTCAGTTTTTGCTGTGGCTTATGGTCAATATATCACACTTAGTCAATGGTACCTATACAGATAAATACGTACTACTTATCTCAGAATACATCCTTTTTTTCTCAGGCCTCCCATCACCATATATTACACCTGATATTATTAGCACCTAACACTGACAGGTGAGATCAATGTTGAACAACATATTACTAATGAAACAGAGCTTTCAAAACAGGATTTGAAAGTCTAACAATGTCCCTCGCCTCCCGTCCCCACTGCATCGGGATGATTTCCTTAGTGCTACTATCTTTTGAAAGAGAATCCAGGAAATTTTGTCATAAAAGAAAGGGAAGTAGTCAATTATATCTAATTTGTGCATTGTTTTGTCTGTTTTCCTTCCTGGCTTTATTGTTTTCAAACAATGATGGAGTAGGGTACTGTTTTTGTCATTAGCTTTCTCTTGACTCATTCAGGTACTTACATAAAAAATCATTTTAGAGAAATTGCTTTTGTCTTCAGGTATAGGAGTGGACTCTTTCAGTGACCTCAGGTCATGGACTGTGCCCATAAATGGGCTGTTTTCAGAATGGAAAGGATGCAGAGTCAAAATGGACATGTGTTGGTTTCTCCTCTTCTTTATCCTGCCAAATAAAAGTTCTACAGTGCAGAGCTTTATTTGTTACTGTACTACATATTGTGGAGTGTTGGACAGAGTTCAGGTTGCCAGTGGCATTACATCTGACATTGTGTTCGAGGGAACATAACAGTAGTTGTTCCCATTGAAAATGCGTGGGAAAATTCCCATTGAGTTTAACAGCAGCAGAATCGGACTTAAACAGTACAGAAAAAATATAAGTTGATGCATCTGCAGAAAAGTACACTCTTACAAATCAGCTTCTTCCTAAGTAGAAGTCATGAGGTGTTTCAATATCATAGATATAGCATGTTTAATGTGAGGTGATGAAGCCTCAGATAGAAAGCTGAGAAAGGGAACTCTTGCTACCCCTGCATTGCAAAACAGTAGGCAGGAGAGAGCGAGAGAGAGGGTTAAAAAGCCACACTTTAGCCAGAGAATTTAGCAGTTATAAAAGCAAATAAAAATATAAATTCAGAGGAAGTTATAGTGGTGTGGTAGAAAGCACTAATAGTAGAGCCACATTTAGTATACTGCAGAGTTCTAGCATATTGTATATAGTACTGTTCATTTCATTGTGAAAAGGGATATGACTGAAATGTATGGGGGTAAGCTTCCCAGTTTAGAGACTCGAGAACCAAAGATTAAGAAGTCATGGATTGGTCCAGGATGTGAGCTGTTCCATACTAAATCCCTTCTGACTTTACTTTTTAAATTTAAATTGGCCATGGTCTTAGTCCACCAGGACAGAATGAACTGAAATGAATCATGGCTTTGAACCACCCATACTTCCTCCTCCTTGATATTTTTACTCTAAGGGCTTGTCCACATTAGGGCTTTTTGCACTGATGTCACTGCCTATTGCTTGCCTTGCTTCCTACACCTTCCCTTGGGCAGGATCATGTCATGTGATCTGAAGGGTCAAGAGACAAGCATATCCCTCAGTCCTCTAACAGCCTTTGAGATGGTATTAAAAGATGTCATTAAAGAGGGCAATAACTGTCCTCTTTGGAGAGAAGAGAAGAAGTTAATTGAGATGGGCTAGAGCAGCTGTTGTTGATGAAATCAGTTCCTGTTTCCTAGAAGACAAAACAAGACAAACACACACAAAGAAGAGAGGAGAAGAGAGAACAGCCCAGACAGAAAATTCAGCTTCTATCTCTGGTGTGAATTCTCGCTTGAAACCTCACTGCTGGAAGAACACAGGCACAGTACAGAGTCTCAGCAGCCACTCCAAGACCTGCATTGGGCTTTTTAGAACATTGTCTTGCCTCCCATTCTGGTCACAGGTTTTCTTGCAGTTTTGCAAAATAAGTGGACCTGGCTAGAAAGCCAGACTTTTATTAAACAAAGAGGAAAAAGGAAGGAATAAGAAAGAGAAGAAATTAGGTAGGGAAGAAAAAGGACACACAGCTAGAGGAGGGAGGAGATAGCCAAAATCTCACATGCCAGGTGGTGTTTGGATTCACCTGGAGCTACTGGAGGTGGTGATGTCATCTGAGTCCCTTCTTCTGCATTCTCTCTGGTCAGGGTGTCTCACAGGATTAGGATGAAGGAAGTCTCAGGGTCCTGGGAAACAGTGTGGGAGGCAGCCATGGTGATGAAATTCATCCCTTTCTGGTCTTTCAGCCAGCAATTGTTGAGTTCCTTTCCAACTCTGCTAATTTTCACCCCAAAGTCTCTTTTTGAAGACCCCAAAAGGGAGAGATAAGTGGACTAGCCCATTCCCTCATTATTTTTGCCACCAGTTAGGCCTAATTTATTTCACCAATTTTGGTCCATTAATTTTCAGTTCCACGCTTTTCTTGTTTTCAGGCGTGATGTTAACACAGTCCTTGAATTATATCAGTAGGTCTTTTTGTTTAGACTAATTTGGTCCTTTTATCTCTCTTTTGCATCTTTTTTCCATCAACATTTATTGCTATAGGTTATTGTGACATTTGATGAATTTTCACTCACTTTTTAGTTGGGTTCATAATTAGGATAAATACATAGGCTCAATTATCACACATCATTAGTTAGAGTGAGGAAACAGATGACATGATATACAAGCCTGTATTCTTTGGAAGCAAGGATTGTGGAGTCCGGAGTCGAATTTTCTGACTGAAATAATTTGGAGTGGTAGCAAACCCACTCCTGACTCCTGCAACCTCTTACTCTCATGAACCAATATATGAATAAAGATTGTTTTACTTGTGTAATGTAATTAAAGGGTACTAATAAAAACAACATGTATAGGGTCAAAGTACTGTCTTGTAGATGTAGCAGAGCTGCCTGTCCCCTAAGAATATCAGGAAGCAATTCAGCCTCAGGCGTGGGCGTCTGGTCTGTAAGGCAAAACAAGGCACAGCCTCTACCCAAAGCTGGGGCTGTGCTGCCCCTGCCCCTCTCCTCTCTGCCTCCAACTGCCACATGGGGTTGCTGTGGAAAGTTTAGTGGGGTTAGGCAGGGTCCAGGGTGGCTGGGAAGGCAGAGAAGCAGGGAGCCTCCGCAGCAGCCTGTCCCTCAACCTGCATGGCACAGACACAAGGTTCAGATTACAGTCACATCGTTTCTTCCTGCTGCTGCGGCAGCCTCAATTCCATTCATCTCCTGGGCTCCAGGAGGATTGCTAGCCCTGCTCTGCAGAGACCACCACACCCAGCTTGCTGTGTTGCTGCTGCTGCTGTCTCTTCTTCTCCTGCTCAGCCCCCCTCCCTGCTTGGCCCCTCACCCCAACCAGCCCCTACTCTCTGCACCTTGGCCCCACATGGGCAAAGTGGGCTTCCTCCTTGCTAACCCCCATTCTCCTCCTTTGCACTCTCCTTGCTGGGTTGGCTCCCCCCCTTTGCTAGTGTGTGACGTGGGGGTGGGTTTGGTTTCACTTTCCCAGCCCAGTTGCTATTGAGCCTGCTGCTGGTGGTTCTCCCCTTGCCCTCTCCCCACAGGTGCTTTTCCATAGTTCCCCGGCCCCTTGCTAGTGTGTGTAGTAATGTGTGTGTGGGGGGGAGGGGGGTTGCCTAGTTGCCTAGCTCAATGAGCCTTGCAGAGATAGCTGCCCAATCCTCTCCTCCCATGCTTCCTGTTTTCTGTGCCCTGCAGTGGAGTTGGATGGGTGGGTAGAGTGGGAATGAGAGAAGTGGGGGTGACGAGGTGGGGGGGAAGAGGCTATGGGGAAAGAATGGGGAGTGAGGGGGATGGAGAAGGAATGGGGATGAGGAATTGGGGGGGGGGGGAGCAGGAGTCCGGCATGCAGTGTCCCTTCAGCACTAGCTGGGGCTCCCTGGTTAAGCATGCCCATCTAACCCTCACTCTGATAATCCCTGCTCCCCTAAACCTGGACTCATCTAACAAGCTCACCACACCCTCATCCCACCGAGCCCCAGAAAGTTGCACCTGTATCCCCTATCCTATTAAATGAAGTCCCACTTCCTCAGCACCTGGACCCCACACCAAACCACATCCCCTTGACTCCTTCACTGAGCTCAACTAGAGTCCCATTGTCCCTACATCAGAACCCGCCCCCCCAACAAGCCCTTGTGCATCCAGCTCTCCCACTGGGCCACCCACACCCAGATTGCCTCACACCCAGATCCCCCCCATGATAACCCCCTCCACACTTGGCTCATGCTGGGCTGAGCCTGCCCAGCCACAAGTGGTACACCTGGCAGAGAGGGGCAGGGCCCACCCTAACACAGTGTAAGGGTAAGGTGCAGCCTCACTGTGGAGTTCCTGTACTGGGGGAAGCTGGGGTTTCAGGTGATTTCCCCACCTCAATGTAACCAATGATCTGTGTTCCCCTCTGCTATAAATGTGAAGATGAGGGGTTTTCTCAATGGCCTTCCCATCACAGACTTCCAGTATGACATTGGACCCATCATTTAAGGCTTTGTCTCAAGGGGAGTTTTCCCCCTGATTTAAGAAAAATAACAGTGGTTAAGGAACTTAATTATCCTGTGCCTCAGCTTCTCCATCCAAAAAAAGGGATAATAATAATACTTGCCTGCCTCGCAGGAGTTTGTGTAAATTCATTGGTTTTAGTTAAGTGCTTTGATGTCATCAGATGGAAAGTGCTGAGAAGTGCAGTTTTGCAGAGTGTTTTTTACAATTTCAAAATCTTTCTGCATTATTCACACAGTAGCCCCTGCTCCTGGCTTACAAAAGAATTTCAATTTGAGATTTTATGGGATCATTCCTCCTCCCATTATGCGATGCTGGAATAATTTGCCAGAAGATGCAGGGGTAGTGAGAACAGGGCTCCACCCGGCCTCCCCCAGCATCACTTTTCAAAGGGCTAGTCAAAAATGCAGCTATGCCAACCAGCCTTATGCTGTTTTTGCAGTAAATGTGTGTGCTGCAGGGAGGGCTGGATCATTCGTGGAAGCAGGTACCCTGTGCTGGCCTGTTAAGTGGAACTGGGCAGAACAATAAATGGCCAGAAGGAATGGATCCCCCTCCACCTGGGCCAGAGGAGCCCTTCAGAACTTGCCTACAGGTAAGCAGTGGCCTGAGCCAGGGCAATTTTCTTTTTTTAACTTGTTCAAATTCTGTGATGGTCAGGGCAGGCAGAACTCTTGGTTTGGGAGGGCAGTGATCTTGAGGGGTGGGAGCCTGGGGAAAGAAGTCTGTGGAGGGAAAAAAGGAGGGCAGAGGGAAGAAGTACGTGGTGGCAACGGAGAAGTTATTGGTAGGATAGGTCTCAACTCTTTTCAGTGGTTGGGACCTGGGGAGAACAGGGCTGGGGATTTGATTCCGTCACCCCGGGGGATATTGGGTCTACCAGTCTGATACATAAAGCTGGCCCCATCATGCTGCCTCAGAGGGACATTTTACTTTTTCGGTTATGTGAGCTGAATGGGTAAAAGCAGCAGCCAGACTGTATTTTACTGTCATGTCCTTTGGCAATTCTTATTCATTGTCTGAGGTGCTTACTGCTGTTGAAACAATCAACATAAGAAGCCCTCACTTGTTTCTGTAAAGAAGTGAAAATGAGGTGGCAACTTTTGCAGTCTGATTCTAGTATTCTTCTTTCTCTCAGGGGGCAAATGCCAGCTCAGGGCAAGGCCTGACACCTTGTTTGATTGTGTGAAGAAAGGACAGACATTTCTCAATTAGCTTTAACTGGTGCTTGCCATTCTGTGTCCCCCAGAGTCAATGAGAGGAGTTTGGGGTGTTTGCAAGCTGCCTGTATGTCAGCTATGAGGGTATCTAATAAACCTGTGACTGACATCTCTTAGTCCCAAATTTAGTGCCATTAATTGGGTACCTTCTTCATATCTGTCACATGGTACAAAACATGCTCCATTTTGCTGAGAAAGAAATTGCAGAAAGTGGAGGGTCTTTTTCAAAAATAATTTGCTTGGGTTCAGGGATTTGGCTGGAAGGGGACAAGCATGCAGTGAGCAGGAACACAGGATGTGCAGGGAAGAGAGGAGGGAGACAGTGGGAAGGGTGTGGGGCCTGTGCTTAGGCTAGGAAGCTACTGCCTCCCCAAGTGGAAGCTTCACCAGCTGCCCATAGCCTCAGGGACACAGTGCCTGCCAGAGCTCCTAGCAGGGCAGAGACTGTATGCCTGGTACCACCCCTTGAGGAGGTGCATTTTAATTCCCCATGAGTAGCCAGCCAGCTGTGTGAGCCAATGCATTGTTGTAGGAGGAGGGAGTGGAGCATTGCACAGTGCGTTCCTGGGGGAGTGAGGATAGAATAGCCCCCTTTGCTCCCTGCAGTGCCAAGCACAGGAGTGAGCTCTGATCCTTACATGGGCTACACACTTGCCACTTCTCTGCTGCTTTCCTGCATAAGGGCCAGGCAGGGTTTGTTCCATAGGGAGATCCTTACAAACTAGAAGACACTTTGATGGGAACAGAATGACATGTTGCTGTTTGAGGAGAGGAACATGAATGCATGCTAACCACCAATCACACAGTAACAGAATTCAGATGCTGTATGTTTAGTTTGAGAGTACAGATAGTACCACCTTTGCTCACATTGGCCAGCACCTTAGTCCACAAACCCTGCTAATTTTCATTGGATCTTTCACAGCCTGAGGGTGAGAGTGACAGAACCTGACCCAGCTGAATGACCAAAAGAGGCAGCCTGACAGAGCTAGCTGAAAATTTTTCAGCAACTTATTTTCATTCCAACTTAATTGAGAACAAAATGTTTAATGAAAAAGCGGGGTTTGAATTAGATCTTGCAGGTTTTCATTGAAAAAACAACTGTCTGTCTCAAAATTTGCAATGTTAACAGAAAACTTGTCAGTTTGGGTGGCTGGAAAACAAATAAAAACAGGTTTTTGAGGTCTTGGGGGGATTTTGGTTGACTGGTGGGGATGTTTGGGCGGTGTTCACCAATAAGAAAGCCAAACTATATCTGAATACCTAACTATGTGAAACAATGAAAAAAATCATTGACATTTTTTGCAATGGAGAAAAAATCATTTCCCGAGCAAACCTATTACAAAACTCCCTTCCTTTGGGCAGCCAAGGTGAAGGAGGTTATATCTTTTTATTGGACCAAATTCTGTGGGTGGGAGAGAGAAGCTTTTGAGCTCCACAGAGCTCTTCTTCATGTATGGGAAAGAAGAGCTCTATGTAAGCTTGAAAGCTTGTTTCTCACACCAGCAGAAGTTGGTCCAATAAAAGATAATATCCTGGGACCAACACCACTTCAACAACATTACATATAACAATACCTTGGAGTCAGATTCAGCTTCCCCCTTACATGGGAGGGTGCTGGGCTTTCTCTCCTTGTGTGGTCAAGCCCAATTTCAGTCCTTGAGGAGTGCAAGGATTGTTCCCTATTTATCCCCCCAGTGGCATAGGGAGGAGGCAGGATCATGGCCCCATCCTCTTCCCCCCCAATCTCACTGGCCCATAGAGCAAGTATGTATATGGTCTTCAAGAAAGAATTCCTCTCTGTGTTATTGCAGGGACAGTACCATGATACACCCACCCTTAATAGTAGGCTCTGCATAAATGGCACAGCTGAGCCTTTGAGAATAGCTTGTAAAGGCATTAAATGGATATTAGAAGGAATAAAAAGGGTGTGATATAACTGCTTATCCAAAGGACCTATTGTAGACAAGCTTCCTGATCTTCTGGACTAACTAGTCCTTCTCATATAGGACTTCTCATATAATTCAAAGCTGAGCCCTATCCATCTCAATGGGTACAGCTGCCATTTGAATATGAATGAACACATTCCAATAGACTTGAGGATTAATTCATTTTTGCATTGCAGCTTTAGCTTGTGTAATCATTTTTGGCTTATATAGGCACTGTTTCTTTGCTATGTCTGGGAACTACTGTGCTACATGTAACAGTGGAATAAATAAATGAATAGTTTTCAGTGTGAAAGGAGTTTGTTCCTGAAAGTCTTCTATAGACAAAAGAGACATGGCGCACAAGCACAATCATTTCTATTTGTCTTGTTTGAAGACAATGTGCATTTTGAAGAGATTCATGCTTCTTCCCTGCAGAGCGTCTCTCTGAAAGAAATGAGGAGTAGATATCCTGGAAGGTGCTGGGAATTGAGGGTGCTCAGGACTTTTCAGAGTTTAGGTTTCAGAGCTGTCTACTTAGTAGGGTTATTATGTAATGATGATTCTCTTCCTTAAGGAGACATTGCTGAGGACATCAACACATAGGCTATATCCACACTAGCAATTGAACAATAAAACTTTTGTCTTTTAGAGGTGTTTAAAAAACAACCCAAAAACCAAAAGTTTTGCTGCAACAAGTGCCAGTGAGAACAGTGCGTTGTCAGCAGGAGCACTGTCCTACTAAGAAACCTAACCCTGCTTATTGTGGGGGAGGGTGGAAATATTTTGTCGGGAAGAGCTGACAAACAGGAGCTACTAGTGACACAGTAGTGACACAGCCATGTCGTTAAAAGTATAGTGTAGTGCATAGTGTAGACAAAGCCTTAGTTTCAGAATGGGGAGAGGTTTCCAGCACAGTCTCTTGATGCTTTAGGTGGCAAAGTGCAATAAATCATGTAATCAAAATATTTGGATTTCAACAGTGCACTTAGCAGTCTTGGTAGCACTAGATAATTTTCTTTATTGACTTTGGATAGGCTTAAGCCGTAAGTAATACAGAAACAGAAGGGATAATAGCAACATACCAATGCATTAAAATTTATCCCTAGAGAATTATTTCTGTAGAGTCATTCACGCCATATGTGCCGAAAGAGTAGAAATTTGAGATCTATAACAATTATGTGGGCTTATTTTATTCCTTTTGGGGAGGATCATTTTAAAAGGACGCATTATGTGTTTTAATCTACATAGTCTAGAACTGTTTCCTTATGTACAGCCACCTAAATCTGCATTATTGACCACAGCATGTGGGCCATATTCTCATCTTAGATGTGTGATATGCAGTGCTACACAAAATCTGCTGCTCCCCTTGTGCAGACCTCGTACTTCCTGTTGGGGCTTTCCAGGCAAGCAAAACAAATTGTAAACTCTTTGGAACAGGGACTGCCTTTTTGTTGTGTGTTTTTGTACAGTGCCTACTGTAGCAGAGAGGCTTGTAGGTACTATTTATATTGCTGTAGTGCCTAGGAATTGTTCTTATTAGTATTTATTTTAGTAATATCTGTGCCAATAATGCCAGCCCACCTGAGATTAGAATCTACAGAAAAGCAAGCTGTCACTGCTCCTCATTCACTCCCTCCTAGGAGGGATGAGGAGAAAGGTTGTGTGATGGCATGATGGTAAAACACAAACTAAAAAGGATTTTTATGTGGCTGTCAGTTAATCACAGTTAACACAAGCGATTAATGGAAGACAAATTAACTAGATTAATTAATCCCAGTTTTAATCACACTGTTAAACGATAATAGAATATAATTTAAATGTAGTATCAATATTTTGGATGTTTTTCTACGTTTTCAAATATATTGATTTCAGTTGCAACACAGAATACAAAGCGTACATTGCCCACTTTATACTATTACTAGACAATTTACCCAGTGTTGTCCAAGTCCTTCAGGGCAGATGTGTGTGTGGGGTGTGTGTGTGTGTGCAGAAGTCAGGACTGGGGGAGTGGGCAGGTGGGGGAGGTAGGATTGTGGGAATGGGGATGCAAGACTGAGGGTTGGGGGTGAGGAGGGACTCAGGGTGAGGGTCCCATGTGGTGGGGCTTTCTCCCTCTCCCCAGCCAGCAGCAATTTTTCTCACCCCCCTAGGCCTTCTGTCTCCCCCCCTATACTCCCTGGCCACCAAAGAACTCCCCCCTGCCCCCCACCTGGTGCTGCGGCCAAGGGCGTGGAGGAAAGGATTCAAGGCAGAGAGGCTACTTCCCTGGCTTGGTGGCAAGCAAGATGGCAGAGCCCCAGGCCTGCTGGTCACTCTCTTGGTGGTGCAGCTGTCCCCAGTGGTATCTCTGCAGTATAGCTCTCCCCTATGGGCTCACTGGCCCCAGTGGCCACTCTCAGTATCGTGTCCTTTTTCTGTGTGTCCCTTCCTTTCCATATTATGGAAAACAGTCCCATTCCTGGCACTTCCTGTTTTCTTGGCACAACCAAACCCTGACCTTGGTTTAAGTTAGGAAAAGAGGAAGCTGCATACCAAATTTTGTGGTCTAGCTCTTACAGACAAATAGACTCACATATGGACAGACAGGCAGACATTTCTAAAATATATAGATAGATTTTATTACAAATATTTGCACTATAAAAAGATAAATGAAATAATATTTTTCAGTTCACCTCATACAAGTACTGCAGTGCGATCTCTTTATCATGAAAGTGCAACTTACAAATGTCAAATTATTATTAGGACTGTCAATTAATCAGAATTAATGCATTCAATTAACTCAAACCAAATTAACACTTTTTTTATAATGAGTATTAATCACACACCTCTGGCGATGGATGTGGTGGCAGCCAGGTGGGGAGTAAGGCACTAGCTGTGTCAGCGAGCGAGAGGAGGCTGAGGACAAGAGACTCCATAATATCCAGAGCAGACACACAGATTACAGAAATGTCTTGCATCCCACCGCCTGGGAAAAATCTGTTGAGTTGTTTTACATGAGTGGAGGGGCAAGGGCAATCGCCAACAGCCATGAGGACACAAAGCAGGAACAGGGCATTTCAGAGCTACCCCTGGGAGATCCCTCCTCGGGTGACTCCAGCAGTCTTTCCCCTGCACTCTGCTGCATGAATCATGATCCTGTCCTGTGGTCTGTGGGCAATTTGGGGCAGCCAGTAGAACACATTTTGGAGGGAAAGAGGAGCCTGGCCCTCCATTGCCTGCACCAGCCCCTCCCTGCTGGACAGGGCTGGCCTTAATGGTGGTTGAGGGTGACCATGGCCACCATCCAGGGTGCTGTCCTCAGGGGTTGCCCCTCCTTCCTGATCCACTGCTGCCCCTGCCTCCTCCCTCAACTTAAAAGAGTTGCCCCTGGCCAAGCTACTCCAGATCAGGAGCCTGCCTCCTATCTGCTGTGCAGAATAGTGGCAGAGGAGCTGATGTCAGGGTGTTCCCCTCTGCCGATGTACCCAGTCACTGCTGAGCTGGGGTCAGGGAACAGGGAGAGCTGGAGTGCTGCTGCTGGCTCCCGAGTGAGTGCTGCCAACAGGAGCTGCTGCTTGCTGAAAAAGTTTTCAGGCTCCTCTGAGTCCTCTGTTTCAAGAGACATAGCTTCCCCAGCGCGCGTGTGCATGCACGCACGCACGCACGCGCGCACACACACACACATTTATCTCTCAGCACATACCTACTAAACCAAAGTCTGAAATGGCACTCCTGCTGAGCTAGGAATGGATGGCGAGCTGCAGGAAGGACTTGAGCCACAAGCAGTGTCCAGCGCCACAAACTGTCACAATAGAGCAGAAGTAAAAGTGGCAATACAACATATACTATGACACCCTTACTTCTATTGGCTGAACAAGAAGTAGGACTGAATGGACTTGTAGGCTCTAAAGTTTGACATTGTTTTATTTTTCAGTGCAGTTATATAAAAAATTCTATGTTTGTAAATTGCACTTTCATGAAAAAGAGACTGCACTACAGTATTTGCATGAGGTGAACTGAAAAATACTGTTTCTTTTGTTTATCTTTTCTACTGTGCAAATATTTGTAATCAAAACAATACAAAGTGAGCACTGTGCATTTTGTATTTTGTGTTGTAACTGAAATCAGTAAATGTTGAAAATGTAGAAAATATATCCAAACATATTTGAATAAAAGGGATTCGATTACTTCTTAGTGTGATTAAAACAGCAATTAATTGCAGATATTTTAATCATGTGCTTAATTAAAATTAATTTTTAATTGCTTGGTAGCCCTAATTTTGTATTATATAAACATAATTTTGTAACTAAACTATCTATAGATCAGAGATACAAAACATACCAGTCTCCCACTCAGTTTGTTTTTCATGCAAATACTTGACCCTTAGAAATTCTTCCCATTTCCCCCATAATTACCTTCACTCTAATCATCTGGTCATTGCTAAACTATTAAATGTATAAGAGCTTTTTATTCCCAGCATGCCCTCCTCCTGGTAGTTGTCCCTTTAAATCTGGCTGAGCTAACCAGCTGCAGCTGTGATTTAAATGGCCATTTGGCATCTCACTTCTAGAGTTTGCGCCTTTCTGCTAATAAGTAATTTGTTCCTTTTCTTTACTTTTTCTTTCTCACCTTCCTAAGAGAACAGCTAAATGTTACAAAGGTTGGTCCTGATCCCAAGTTGCCCCACAGCTTGTAGAGCCATTGTGAAAAGTGTGTGTAAAGCAGTGTGCCTCAAATGCAGCCATCAGGGGCTTTTCTTGTGGCCACAGCCTCCTGAGTGGTGATGGGGTGGGGGATCAAACCAGTGGCCCTTGCCCCAAGGGTTCTGCCCTCATCTGGGGACACAAACACTAGAGGAACAGGTAGTCAATGAGTCTCCTACCTTCCCAGAGGCAGTGGGGCCTGACTTGAGTCCTGGGGTGGCAGGCAGCAGGCTCTAATTGTGGGGCTTCTGGCTCCAACCCTGGCTTCTCCCTCTCTCTCCCTCCAAATGCCCTTGCCTCCCTACTCACCTCCTCATCCAGGGCTTACTTTGTACTTGGGCTTGCTGGGGCTGAGTAAATCTGCTGTAAAAAGTGATGTTTGGGTATGTTTGTTAATGTCAATTTTTATAGCAGACTTAGTAGCTATCTGGGAGGCTGTGAAAAGTGACATTAACATACAAATATTAATTTTTGCAGCAGCAGACTTACTAACTAGCAAGTCAAAATAAAAAGACAATCAAAAAAGCAAAAGACAACAACAAAAACCAAGGAAGTGCAAAGCAACTTATTTGTGTTTCTATTCAGTTTAGGATAAACTTAAAAAACAACAAATGGTCTGGTAGCACTTTATAGTCTAACAAAACATGTAAATGGTATCATGAGCTTTTGTGGGCAAAGCCCACTTCTTTCAGATGACCGGAGTGTTGGAAGTCCAGAAGTGTTGGTTCTGGACTTCCAACACTCCACACATCTGAAGAAGTGGGCTGTGCCCACGAAAGCTCATGATACCATTTACATGTTTTGTTAGACTATAAAGTGCTACCAGACCATTTGTTGTTTTAAGTTTATCCTGTACAGACTAACTTGGCTACCCCCTGAATATTCAGTTTAGGTTCAGTAAAGACTAGAGACAACTGTACATTATTTTGATTATTGAATATGTAAAAAAAAACCCTATATAAATATATTACAATGACTTGGACATGTATGTGTGCATATTTGTTTTTCTTTAAGTTTCATTTTTAGGAATAATTGTCAGAGCAGCCACCAGCAAGAGTTGGTGCCAACACTCTGAGGCCACCAAAATGTGTGGTGTTGAACCTCTGAGTAGAGTGCAGTTGGGTCAGAATGGTAACAATTTTCACACACTCTGCATTGGTGTAACTGACTATATCACATGCAGAGCAGTGGAAAATCTGACTCCTTAAATGTATTTTAGAGGGTAAAAATACAGACTTAGAGGCAAGTTAAGTGTCCTTTTTCGAAGCCAAAAAGAAAAAACAAACACATTTTCTCTTACACAAATACCACCCGATTTAACCAGTAAGGCAAACCATCTCGGATTCCTATCTTGATATTTCATAAACTAACAAGTGCCGTGCCTAGATAGGACTTTAATGGGAAACTGCTAAGGAAATAACTAGTTGAGACAGACAGTAGATTTGGTGGTTCATTAAGTGGCACTCTTCCTAGTGAGACAGTATTTAACTGATCCTATGCCCCAGCACAGTGTTACGGGACTCTGTGCTGTGGGAAGATTAATCTTTCAGATTAATGTAAAAACAAGATCCTCCTAATTTGGTCTTTTAATTGCTGAAGGCTGTATGTACAGCAAGTACAGGGAGTACTAACTATGAAATTCTGGACAAATGCTAGCTGATTAGTTATATTCTGTCTCAGTTGCTCCAGTTAATTACCCTGTAGCTTCAGTTGGAAAAAGTGATCTTGCATCTCCCTTCTGAGCTATAGCTTGGTTGGGTGCAACTTAAAGGCTACAAACTTCCACCATAATGTTGGTTGCACTCAAGTGTTGAAGGGATCCCTCCTGTATGTCAAGTTTGTTGAACACTTTTTTAGGTTAAAGGAGTCCTCTATTCATAAACCTCTATGCAAAATATAGTCCCAACTATACATATAAAATAACAGGAGCTAAAATAGCTGCTACCATTCAAGAAAGAGATCTTGGAATCATTGTGGATAGTTCGCTGAAAACAACTGCTCAATGTGCAGTGGCAATCTAGAAAAGGCAAACTATTGGGAATCATTAGGAAAGGACTAGATAAGACAAAATGCCATATTGCCTCCATATAAAGTCATGGTATGCCCACATCTTGAACACTACATGCAGATCGGGTTCAATTCCCTGTTCCACCACAGCCGTCCCGTGGCCTTGAATAAGTCATTAAATCATTTTGTACCATTTGTAAAATGGATGATCTTTGTATTTCCCAGTCTCATGAGGCTGTTGTAAAAATAAACACATTTTAAAAAAATATGATTGTGAATTGTTTATACAGGATGGTGATGAGAGATATACAAATACCAGAGAAAAAGAGTTAGTGGGAGATTGTAACAAAAATACTAGTGTAGCAAGGTCTAAAAACATTTCAGTTTTCAGGGATGTAAAACTGGCACGCTTCATGAGCACTTGCAAACCTCTATGATAGCAAAAATATCTCTCAACTCAGAGTCCCAATAGGTCATAAAGAAACAAGAAATCAAGGTGCCATACCTGAAAAAACTTGTGAGGTCTGTGACAGGTACACTCAGAAGAAAATGAATATCTCAGCCTTATCGTGGTTCCCCACTCCTCAGCTTTTCCAGCTATTTGTAGAGCCCAGCAACTCTGAGGAAGATCTATTAAATTGAATTTTCACTGAGACCAGGCAATGAAAGAAAGTGGTTGAATGAAGATATGGAGAGAGATGCAACTTCATAGTAACAGATTTATAACACTGTGTAACCAAGGTTATCAGAAAAAGTACCCTGTTTACTGTATGTTATATTGAGATTGCAGCAATCATTTGTAACCCACTTCAGCCTGCAGCCGGGGACCACTCCTGACTTACATACTGCTCAACATTTAATGAAAACGTTAAAAATATTCGGGTGTCAGGATAGTGTATTAACTGATGTTGTCTGCGCTGATGAAAACCACCCATTGCAATCTTCTCAAGAAATAGCTTTTAAGGGAAGTGCCATTCAGGGAAAGATATAAAGATGCAATAAATTAAAATAATTTTAGTCAGTTTTAGTCTGTGAAGAATTACACTTAGGGTACATCTACACAGCAGGGCTAATCTTGAAATAAGGTATGCAACTTGAGCTACGCTAATTGTGTAGCTTAA
This sequence comes from Pelochelys cantorii, assembly GCA_032595735.1. Lineage (NCBI taxonomy): Eukaryota > Metazoa > Chordata > Testudines > Trionychidae > Pelochelys > Pelochelys cantorii. Next base: position 54,491,152 of record CM064326.1, read on the forward strand.
GTCAAAATAGCTTATTTCGAATTTCGGCGCATCTACATGGCACTTATTTCGAAATAGAGCACTCTTCCTCCAACTTCCCTTAATCCTCGTAAAATGAGGGTTACAGGAGTCAGAGTAAGAAGTCCTCCGGCTGGACAGTATTTCGACATTATGTGCATTTTGTTATTTTGAAATAACGTCAGTTATTCTGAAATAACAGTGCTGTGTAGATGTACCTTTAGAGAGGAATTGAAGAATAATAGCTGACAGGAAAATAAAATTCAAAGAGCAAGTCTACTCTGAAAAGTGACCGTACAAGAATGGCACAAACATATCCAACAGACAGTCTCCTGGTCTGGTATCTGGGGACAATAAGTGTTTATTATATTTATGCCTATTAGAACTGAAGAGCCAAAACAAAGAGTGGAGCTACATTCTTTTGCTTTTTTGCATCATCAACAGAGTTGTTTACTAAACTGTTTTACTATCAGTTCAAACAAGGCAAATGTGTTGAAAGGTCATCGGATTGCACAGAGAAGGTCTAATCTGAGGGCAGCGATGTTATGCAAATGTAAATAAAAGATCAATTTGGCTTGCAGAGCCTTTACTCTTTGAACTGATGTGGGATGGAGTTATACAAGAATAAATTATTAAGGAATAACCCTAAGGGGACACTTTTATTCTGGAATAAGTATCCACTCATGGAGTTACCCCACTTTACATTTTTCT